>CM057338.1:707704767-708992682 GCA_030015575.1 Agapanthus africanus | reverse complement strand
TTTAATAGAACAAGATGACTCGATAGTACCCAACGAACCCCAGCCTCTCCGCCGATCTAGTAGGGTTTCTCATCCACCTGAGAGATACTACGGTTTTCTCATTGATGGTGGGAGTGAGGATTGCATCATGGAAGATGATGACCCGACTAGTTTCGAGCAGGCCATCACGAGTGGTGACTCTGTGAAATAGCTGGATGCAATGCGATCTGAGATGGAATTCATGTACACCAACAAAGTATGGACTTTGGAAGTTGCTCCTGAAGGGGTAAAACCCATTGGGAACAAGTGGATCTTTAAGAAGAAACTTGGTGTAGATGGAAAAGTTGAGACTTTCAAAGCTAGACTTGTTGCAAAAGGTTTTTCGTCAACGACCAGGTGTGGATTATGACGAAACCTTTTCTCCAGTGGCTATGCTTAAGTCCATCCGGATCTTACTTGCCATTGCTGTATACCATGATTACGAAATCTGGCAGATGGATGTTAAGACCGCCTTTCTAAATGGTGATTTAGAAGAGTGCGTGTACATGACTCAGCCAGAGGGCTTCGTAGATGGTGGGAGCAGCGGAAAGGTGTGCAAGCTGCTTAAATCCATCTATGGTTTAAAGCAAGTATCGCGGAGTTGGAACATCTGCTTTGATGTTTTAGTCAAAGAGTTTGACTTCATCAAAAACGTAGATGAACCTTGTATATATAAGAAGGTTGCAGAGAGAAAGGTTGTCTTCCTCGTATTGTACGTCGACGACATACTCTTGATAGGAAATGATGTTCCTATGCTGCAATCGGTCAAGCTCTTCTTATCACAAAGATTCTCAATGAAAGATCTAGGTGATGCCTCCTACATACTGGGAATAATGATCTATAGAGATAGATCTAAACGGATACTGGGATTGTCCCAATCCAGGTACATTGACACCATACTAAAGAGGTTTAGTATGGAAGAATCCAAGCGTGGGAGCCTACCCATGATCTCTGGACTTACTCTCTCCAAAGAGATGTCTTCCAAGACTGATTTGGAGAGAGCTCGCATGCAAGGGATACCCTATGCTTCGGCAGTAGGCTCTATCATGTATGCGATGCTATGTACCAGACCCGATGTAGCATACTCACTAAGTGTAGTAAGTAGGTATCAAGCAGATCCTGGAGAGAGTCATTGGATAGCTATGAAGAACATTCTCAAGTACTTGAGAAGAACTAAAGAGATGTTCTTGGTGTATGGTAACGGAGAACTCCAGGTGGAGTCCTTTACCGATTCAAGCTTCTAAAGTGATAAGGACGACTCTAAGTCGCACTCGGAATTTGTCTTTACCCTCAATGGAGGGGCGGTGTGTTGGAAGAGTTCCAAACAGGATACCGTTGCAGACTCGACGATGGAGGCTGAATACATCGCTGCCAACGATACTGCCAAAGAGGCTGTCTGGATAAAGAAGTTCATTACTGAACTTGGTGTGGTTCCATCCATTGAGCATCCAATACCTTTGTATTGTGATAACAATGGAGCTATGGCTTTGGCCAAGGAACCCAGGTCCCATCAGAAGTCCAGACATATTATGAGGCGGTATCACCTGATCCGTGAGATAGTTGATCGCAGAGAGATCGAGGTCAGGAGAGTTGACACCAAGGACAACACTGCGGATCCACTCACGAAGGCCATTCCCCAGACACAGTTTGAGAGACTCTTCGGGATGCTGGGTATGAGATACTACAACAGCTGGCCTTAGTGCAAGTGGGAGATTGTTAGTTATATATATGCCCTAGAGGCCATTGCTGTACATATGATGTATATTATAGTGGATGCTTGGATATATATAGAGAGAGGACTTTCTTGCTCGTCATGATAGTATGCTATTTGGTTTCACTTTATCTTAAAATGTTGACTTGTATTAGATTACTGTCTTGTTCTCACATGTTGATAAAGCCCTTAGGATATGTACTCGACTACTGGGACTATGATGAGATAATACTAGTAGGGCCAGGGTAGTCGATGAGTACATGCTATAACTGTTCCTAGTCGAGGGTGTGTCGAGACAGGGCATCGATACACCAGAGTAGACTAGCGTATACGCATCTTGACCCATATGATGGGCGATGGATGATCCCATATCCATTGGTGTTTGACATCAGAGATGGTGTACGGGTGCTCAGTGGAGACTGGGTACACTGGACGGACTCGCCGAGAACTCCCAGATGGTATTATACCTCACGTCAGATGGCAGTTCTCTGGTGACACTGGTACAGGTTAGTCTGTAGACCCGAGATTGTCATAGTGTCTTGTGTGATTCCCACTGTGCTTTGATTTCCACCTTACCACGTCCAAGAGGGCGTGCAAAACGGTGGCTTTTGGGTACAGTCCCGAATCACATGGAGGCAATGAGCGATAGGAGGGGATTCGTCTCTCCCGGTATAGGGAGTTGATGTTGTGCTGTGTTCGATTAGCTATAACTGGAAGTCCCTGGCCAGGGCGGATATTGAGTACTCCTGGTAAGTGTTATCAGTTGGTTCTTGACCTGTTATGAGCCTCACATCGACACGACTTATCGGTTAATGGGGTCTGACGTATACCACCCCTAGACTAGATATACAACATATCAGACGAAGAGACCGGACTATACGGGAGTGTTACTGATTGGATTTACAGGAGAATGTACAGGCTTGCTTGTTGATCTTCTGATCGCTCAATACCTGGGTGGCTGTTACGTTTAGCTGACCGCTTACAGCTTATGTGTGTTTGATATGATCATCACCTACTGCCAGCGTATTGACGATTCTTTAGAGTCCTACATAGAGGTTTCTTGACTCAGGCAAAACGGAGTAGGAGCACATATGTGATATGTGCGGGATCGAGAATAATACGATATGAGATACCGTATTTTATTCTCGCGATATATGATATCGGCCGGCGATATTTGATATCAGCCGGGTCATCGGATCAAGTGTTGATTCGATGAATCGGTACATGATATATTAGTCGGTTATATGCGATATAGCCGGATTGTCGGATCAAGTGTTGATTCGATAATTTAATGTATAATTATATATATGATATATTGCATTACATTATCTAATATTGGCTCACTTTATTATATATATGATATAGAGACTGCGATTCATCTTTTGAACAGGGTACCGACCAAAACCGTGTCTACCACTCCATATGAGATATGGTATGGGAAGAGACCATCTCTTAAAAGATTTAGGATATGGGGTTGTCCGGCTAATGTGAAAAAGCAGAATCCAGACAAACATGAGAAACGATTGGTTTTGTGTAGATTTGTGGGATATCCAAAACACTCGTATGGATATCTCTTCTACCACAAGGAGGAACAAAGCGTGTTTATTTCTCAGTATGCCACATTTTTAGAAAATGAATTTTTTGCAAATGATACTATTGGCAATACAGTAGAACTGAAAGAAATTCTTGATACACAAACAATTACCGATGATTTGGTTGAACCTGGGATTTCAATAGAACCTGACGAACCTCAGCCACTCCGTAGATCTAGTAGGACTTCTCGCCCACCAGATAGATACTACGGTTTTCTAATTGATGGTGATAGAGAAGATTGCATCATGGATGATGATGACCCTACTAGTTTTCAGCAAACTATCACGAGTAGTGACTCAGTGAAGTGGCTGGATGCCATGAGATCCGAAATGGAATCCATGCACACCAACAAAGTATGGACTTTGGAGGTTGCACCTTCTGGAGTAAAACCCATAGGGTGCAAATGGATCTTTAAAAGAAAGATCGGTGTGGATGGTCAGGTGGAGACCTATAAAGCTAGGCTGGTAGCAAAAGGATTTCGTCAAAGACCAGGACTGGACTATGATGAAACCTTTTCACCAGTCGCGATGCTCAAATCCATTCGGATCCTGCTTGCTATAGCTGCTCACTATGATTATGAGATCTGGCAGATGGATGTTAAAACGGCATTCCTAAATGGTGATTTAGAAGAATGCTTTTTTATGGATCAGCCAGAAGGCTTCATTGATAGTGGGAGCAGCGAAAAAGCATGCAGGCTGCTTAAATCCATCTATGGATTAAAGCAGGCATCACGGAGTTGGAACGTCTGCTTTGATGATACAATCAAAGAGTTTGGTTATATCAAAAATATGGATGGACCATGCATTTATAAAAGGATTATAGAGAGTACAGTTACATTCCTCGTATTGTACGTGGACGACATTCTCTTAATAGGAAATGATATTCCTATGCTACGATTGGTCAAACTATTCTTATCGCAAAGGTTCTCCATGAAAGACCTGGGCGATGCCTCGTACATTCTGGGGAATAAGATCTATAGAGATAGATCTAAGAAATTATTGGGATTGTCCCAATCGAGATACATTGACACCATACTAAAGAGATTTAGTATGGAAGATTCCAAGAGGGGTAATTTACCCGCTTGTCATGGGATCACCCTCTCTAAAGAGATGTCTCCAAAGACTGATGAAGAGAGGACTCGCATGAGTATTATTCCCTACGTTTCAGCAGTAGGATCTATAATGTATGTGATGTTGTGTACTCGTCCAGATGTAGCTTATGCACTGAGTGCAGTAAGCAGGTACCAATCCAACCCAGGGGAGAAACACTGGACTGCTGTGAAGAACATTCTGAAGTACTTGAGAAGAACTATAGAAATGTTCATGGTGTATGGTAACGGAGATCTCCAAATGGAGGGATTTACCGACTCCAGCTTCCAAAGCGACAAGGATGATAGTAAGTCCATCTCAGGGTTTGTATTTATCCTAAACAGAGGGGCGGTATGTTGGAAGAGTTCCAAACAAGATATCGTCGCTGACTCCACGATGGAAGCTGGGTATATTGCTGCTAATGATGCCACAAAAGAGGCAGTCTGGATGAGGAAGTTCATTTCTGAACATCAAGTGGTTCCATCCATTACTAATCCAATACCTATGTATTGCGATAACAATGGAGCCATGGCTTTGGCAAAGGAACCGAGGTCCCATCAGAAATCCAGACATATCTTGAAGCGGCATCACCGCATCAGGGAGGTAGTGGATCGCCAGGACATCGAGGAACGGAGAGTAAACACGAAGGACAACACAGTAGATCCATTTACCAAGGCCATCCCTCAAGTCCAGTTTGAGAAACTGTTCGAGCAGTTGGGCATGCGGTACGTAGGCAACTGGTTCTAGTACAAACAGTTGGTACTTATTGCATCAACTACAGGCCTTAGTGCAAGTGGGAGATTGTTAGATATGTATGCCCTAGAGGCCTGTATTGTATAGGATGCTAGGCATGTATATATGCAAAAACAATCTTTGCTCGAAATGATAGTAAGCTATCTGGTTTCATCTTAACTTGTGTTATATTTCATATCTTTATATGCATGTTGATGAAGCCCTTAAGATTATGCTTGACTACCAGGATTATGATGAGATCATACTAGTAGGGCCTGGATAGTCTATAAGCATATCCTTTAATAGTTCCTAGTCGAGGGTATATCGAGACAGGGCATCGGTATTACCAAGTTAGACTAGTGTGTACGTTTCCTGACCCTAGGGGGTGATGGTTGATTCCATAACCATTGGTGTTTGACATCAAAGATTGTATATAGGTGCTCATTGGAGAATGGATACACCGAACAGGACTCGCCGAGAACTCCTAGATGGTATATATACCAATTGTCAGATAGCAGTTCTCTGGCAACACTTGTACAGGTTAGTCTGTAGACCCGAGATCGTCATGGTGTCTTGTGTGATTCCAACTGTGCTTTGATTTCCTCCCTACCGCGACTCTGCCGAGTCGTGCAAATAGGTGGATTTTAGGTACAGTCCCGAATCGCATAGAGACAGTGAGCGATAGGAGGGGTTTCGTCTCTCCCGGTATAGGGAGTTGGTGTCGCGCTATGCTTAATCGGCCATATCATCAAATCCCTGGCTAGGGTTCTCGAGATTTACTAATAAGTGTTATCAGTAGTTTCTCGAACCGTTATAGGCCGTAAATCAGCATGACTTATAAAGTTACTGGGGTCTGACATTTACCACCCCTATACTTCATATGCGACGTATCAGACAAAGAGACCGGACTGTACGGTAAGTGTTGCTTGCAGGCTCGTTGGGGTTGTGATGAGTTCGCTCGTCGGCCACTTTTTCGTCATGTACCTGGGTAGCCGTTACGCACAGCTAGTGCCGCTGACGCGCTTGTGGTTAAACCCACTGCCAGCGTACTGTCGAGTCATTAGAGTCCCACATAGAGGGTTCTGATTAATCTCAAAAACTATCTATTAATCGCAATCAAGAACGGCGTCGCTTTGCAGCTAGCCGGTGAGTACGGATCGATCCACAGGGATGTTGTGAATTTCCTAATCGCTCTTACGAGTTAATTCCAAACGGTGTGAATGGATTAATTAAATCTAAAAACTAAATTAATCTAGGGCAATTGAATTAAAGATCTAACTATCTAACTAGGATAAGGAATTAAATTTAATCTAGGGCAGAGAATGAAAAATTACCTAGGGTAAGAATTGAAATTTAAACTAGGGAAATTAAATAAATCTACTTACTTTACAGATGGCTCTCTCCAAACATCAACACAAGGCTTGTCAGATCTAAATTTCTGAAATGAAAAGAGGCATCGATGCTCTCCAAAAGAAATCTAAAGTTTATTGATAAAAAGAGGCACAGGGAGGCATAGCCTTTACAATGATTTAGAGTTCCTATTTATAGAGGATAGGAAACCCTAGGTTACAATTTATTCGCACGTCTACATTTACCAAAATATCCTTAGGAAGACCTAGTCAAAGTAGACTCCAAGCTTTGGTAAAATTTTATGTCTCTGTCTCTTTAAAAGGAAGTATTGGGCCTTGAAATTTCCTTTGTTGGCTCTTCTGTCTTTGGGCTGCCTTATTATTTGGTTCTTTTATTAAAATAGCTTCTATGTTTCTTCCAGATCTCCAGTGAATAATTACGGTAGACTTTTAACCGTTCGCTTTGTAATCTTGGATCTTGCATTGCCTTATACTTTGTGAATTTTATCTTTGATGTAGGCTTGATCAAGAGTCTTCTGTTTGTTGGTCAAAGTCCACTTTTGCATCGTCTTTTCATCGTTTTCACTGTTTTCTGTTCAAGAACCTATAACCTGTAATATGTAGCAGTCATGTGTCAAAAGCACCTATTTATTTATAAAACGAATAAGGATGGGGAATATAATAATGCAATATTATGGTGTGAACAAATACCCCCAAACTTATCTTTTGCTCGTCCTCGAGCAAACTTATTTTATTCTCTACAAAAAACCTAACCGCACTTTCGCAGGGAAACACGATTGCACTGAGCACGTGCAACAAGCCGTTAAACCTCTAGGTGTCCCTAGTAGGAGGAGTGTTGTTTCCTGAGGGTTTCAGCGGATACTACCCACAAAATCCTATCAATTCGGCCTTCGACTTTTGTTCTCCAATTAGGTTTTCTAATAAGGAATTCTATTATCGTCGACTCGTAAATTATCCACCCATATTCTTCACACTTCCTCATCATTTAACTTAAGATTATATATGTTCTATAGACTTACTTAGCTTTCGGCATTTCTTAAGTTTTCCTTCTAGGGTTCCATCTCCACTTAGGAATTTTTATCAACTCTTACTAAAGATACAAGTTCTATTCTTCACTCCTATCTCTTATCTAAACTCCAATCATATATCCCCACGTGTGTGTATATATCACCCCTACACTTGGAAATTCAAATCAAGCAATCATACTCTTGTCCGTTGTCCAAAACACTTTTTAATTGGTGAATTTTTAATTGAATTTTGCTTACACATCCTTCATGCGACCGTTAATACTTCTTGAGGTACCAACGACCGATTACAAGATGCGTTTGTACTTTAAAGCGTAATTCCTAGTCTTGCAACACCCAAGGCTTTTAGAAGTGACTCCCAAACCAGTTGGTCTAAGGCACTAGGTGATGAAGCACCCTCGCTAAATATTTTTCTATTTTTACAGCCTTAAGTAATCACAAAAACCAGTGTTCATTTTTTTTCTTTATTCACACTTGTATTTCTATTTTTATTTTCTTCGTACTAAGGACTTTAGACAAGAGCATTTCAAGGCCTCTTCTACTATTCCAAGTTTCAAGGTGCGTGATTGTGCAAATTGTAGGGTATAAATTTTCAGAATCTAGACTTAAGCTAGGAATTATTTTTCAAACTTATATTTTAGTAAAAACATCAATACTTTTCCTTCGTTTCGACTTAGCCCAAGAAGTGAACCTAAAATTTGCCTATTCCTAAATAAACTACAAAGGCATATACTTTCTACCGTTAAACTTTAAGGAAGGTTATTTTTAGGGTTTTTAATTTACTAAGTCTAAGATCTAGTTGTTCCTATCTAGTTAACCTATCTGTCAAACTCTAGTCAAATATGCCAAAATTGAATACAATAATTTTTATAATTTTTGAAATTTTTCAATTTTTATGGGTTTTCAAATAAGTATGCAAATGCAAAAAATGTACACATGAATGCGAAGAAAGAAGACTTACCGAGCATACCCCCAAACTTAAACTTGACAGTGTCCTCACTGTCATGCTACACCAAGAGGGTCAAAATGCCGGCACTCCACTGTTTATTTATTTATACAATTTTTTTAAATTTTTTTATATTTTTTTAATGTTTTGAAATTTTTTTTTATTTTTTTTTTATAGAAAAAGAAAACAAAAAATATATGTACATATATACAAGAAGGTTCCCCCCAAACTTAAGCTTGGCCTTACATAAGCCAAAGGTTAGCACCAACTATTCAAAGATCTTATCGTGGTAATGGTAGGGTTGGTGAAAGAATGGGATGTAAAGGAAAGAAATGAGAAGCACACGAGACCGAATGGGAAGAAGGGTGGAATATGGTCTCGGTGAAGGAGAAGAAGGGCGGAAAAGAGAAAGAAGGGTCGCGCAATCTTGAGGGTGTAAATCGAGTGAATAAATTAGCACAATTTGTGATGACCGAAGTGTTAAAAGTGATTGTGCTAATCTATCAACTCGTCGTGAAATGGGGTCAAATCCCTCAAGATTCGCAAGAAAGCATGGGTACGCCGAACTTGGTATTGGAGATAAAAACGTAACGGTCTCTTGTACGGTCGGAAGGAGGAAGGGCGAAAGGGAGTGAATTAGGGATAGTCTCATTCTCACCGTAGTAAACTGTCTCGAACTTGAAAGATTCCAACAATGGTTCGAAACGACTGTAAGCAACCGAGTTTGATGGTTCAACTAACTCATCTGAAAATATAAAGGACTCAAACTCGGGTGGTGAGTCATCAACATCGTCCGAAAAAGTGAAACACTCGTAAATGTTATCGGCTGTGAGAACTGTGTCAGATTCAAAGGAAAAATTTTCAAGCTCACAGTCTTCAAGCGTGATCTTTTGCGTGGTCGGAACGATGGAAAGGAGGGAGGGTGATTTAGTCAAAGGTGCAAGAGGATGAATTGGAAAGTCCGACACATCAAAGAAAAATGGTTCAACCTCAATATTATCCTCAATACTCTCCTCAATACTATCCTCATAATTCTCCTCAATATTTAACTCATCCATGCCATTATCATCAAAATCAAGACGCATATGAAGTTTGGGAGAAACATTAAATGACTCGGGATGATGAATTGGACATAAAATTTCAATCAAATCGACAGGTTCATCATCCAAAATATTCTCGGCGTCTAAATCCTCAATCAAGTGAAAATCAATTTATTCTGACACCTCATCAAAAGCATGGATATTTATCAATTCAGGTCCTAGATTGGAGGTGTAAAGGTCAAACGGATTAGGTGCGGTTTCACTCGAAAGGGGTTCTTCATACTCTGGCAAATCAAGCACTACAAAGTCACGCAACTCGTTATTTTGGACACAAGTTTGAAAATTGGAGTTGTTGGATTCAATTGGGTATGGGTAGGTTTGATTTGGAAATCCTCTCACATTCTCATTCTGTCCAACCGCCTCCTCATACATTGAAAAATTTTGAGCTAGCGGGAAACTAGCGACCGGTTCACTAGGTTGCATAAGGGCGGCCATGGACGCTTCCACATTCCTAGTCATTTTGTTTGTTGCTGCAATATAAGCTGCCAACGACTGTTCCAAACTAGACATGGGTGGTGAAGGGGTTTCGGGAAATGATTCGAAATTGTTTGGATACGTGAAACTCCCAAAAGGCTGTGTAGAAACAGGGTCTAGTGAAGGTGGGAATGTCGGATAGGACTGGTAGGAATTGGATGGTTGGACAGGAGTAGGGTCAACATGTGGATAAAAAGGTGAATGGACTTGTTGATCCCTAGAACTAGATGTGTGGAGAGGGGTGAAAGATCGGCTACGAGATTGAGCAATATGCTCAGCAATGGACATCGGTTTAGGAGTTACAGCAGGACTTGGAAAAGTGGTGTCAACGTACGAAGGTGGTGAAGGTTGACAAGGTTGACACAAAGTGAGTTGTAAAGTCGAACTGTTTCTCCTAGACGCTTCTATTTGATCTTTCAAAAAAATTTAGGGCACGGAAGGATCTTCTTTAAATCGACCGAAACAATTGACGTACGACGCAAAGTTAGGTTCGGGATACCAAAGTTCGGCAAGAGATTTATGATGTGGGGTACCCATGATAGAAGAAAGGAGAAAAGAAAGAAGGTTGGGTGGTACAAGGATTTATTTGCGGCAAAAATTTGCAAGTTGTTAAAAAAAATTCTTTTTTCCTTGTTCTCTTTATTTGGAAATTTTGCAAAAAGATTTTTATTTTATTTTTTTTGAAAAGAGACTTTGACACAAATGCGATCAACTACAAATGCACAATCAGGCCTAGATCTAGGGTCACCTAGGTCAGCTAGACAGCTCCTAACTGTTCCAAAGGGCTAGAAATAGGACCTCAAACCGCTTCTCCACCGCCAATTGCGGCCAGGTAAGTGCCGGGTAAGTGGGAGGCTCCCCGCTACAAGTAGCGGTCCTAATTAAGTAACCACTTGCCTTAGACACACTTGCCTAGACACTGTTAGTTATATGTATGCCCTAGAGGCCATTACTATACATAGGATGTATATTGTAGTGGATGCTTGGACATATATAGGGAGGACTTTCTTGCTCGACATGATAGTATGCTATCTGGTTGCTCTTTACCTTAACGTGTATGCTGATTGTCTCTCTGTTACATGTTGGTAAAGCCCTTAGGATGTGTACTTGACTACCTGGACTATGATGCGGATCATACTAGTGGGGACATGGTAGTCCATAAGTACATCCTTTAAGGTCCCTAGTCGTGGGTGTATCGAGACGGGGCATCGATATACCAGAGTAGACTAGCGTATACCTTCTCGACCCATACAGATGGGCGATGGATGATCCCATATCCATTGGTGTTTGACATCGGAGATGATATACGGGTGCTCAATGGAGACTGGGTACACTGGACGGACTCGCCGAGAACTCCCAGATGGTATTATACCTTACGTCAGATGGCAGTTCTCTGGTGACACTGGTACAGGTTAGTCTGTAG
This sequence comes from Agapanthus africanus, assembly GCA_030015575.1. NCBI lineage: Eukaryota > Viridiplantae > Streptophyta > Magnoliopsida > Asparagales > Amaryllidaceae > Agapanthus > Agapanthus africanus. The sequence goes on along the minus strand of CM057338.1, from coordinate 708,981,202 downwards.
ACCCGAGATCGTCATAGAGTCTTGTGTGATTCCCACTGTGCTTTGATTTCCACCTTACCACGTCCAAGAGGGCGTGCAAAACGGTGGTTTTTGGGTACAGTCCCGATTCACATGGAGGCAATGAGCGATAGGAGGGGATTCGTCTCTCCCGGTATAGGGAGTTGATGTTGCGCTGTGTTCGATTGGCTATAACCGGAAATCCTTGGCCAGGGTTGCTGAGATTTACTGGTAAATGTTACCAGTAGTTTCTCAAACTGTTATAGACCTCATATCGACACGACTTATCGAGCTACTGGGGTCTGACGTTTACCACCCCTAGGCGAGATATGCGACATATCAGACGATTAGACCGGACTGTACGGTAAGTGTTACTGGTTGGATTCACAGGAGTGTGAGCGGGCTTGCTCGTCGATATTCTGATCGCTCAATACCCGGGTGGCCATTACGTTTAGCAGACCGCTTGCGGCTTGTGGGTGTTTGATATGATCATCACCTGCTGCCGGCGTATTGACGAGTCTTTAGAGTCCTACACAGAGGTTTCCTGTCTCAAGCGAAACGAAATAGGAGCGCATATGAGATATGTGCGGGACCGAGAATAATACCAGTATGTGATACTGTATTAGATTCTCGCGATTTGTGACATTGATCGGTTATATGCGATATAGCCGGGTTATCGGATCAAGTGTTGATTCGATAAGTTGTTACTATTGATATTAGTCGGTTATATGCAGTATGACCGGATCGTTAAATCAAGTGTTGATTTAATGATTTAATGTATAATTATATATTTGATATATTACTTTACATTAACTAATATTGGTTCACTTAAGATGTTTTTCTCACTTGTTTGTGCACATTGTATATGTGATATATTTTTGTGCACAAGATTGTATCATGTTTGATGATACATGCAAACTTGGGTGTATGTTTGATTTAAACAATGTTTAGTAAATAGTTAGGGTTTCATTTCATTTACTTTATTTACTTATTCATTTATTTATTTATTCATTTTGGTGAGAAATAAAATGGTGACTTTATTTGGAGTTCACTTGAAGCTTCATGAAGCTTTGAAAGTCAAAGCCATTTTGTTTCTTTCCTTAACCCTAACCATTTACCTAAACCCTAGTTCATTCTCTACATGAGTTAGCCTCACCCATGGTTGCATTATGATAACCATCACTTCATTTTTCTTTTTGGAATAAAATTCATAATTGTTTTTTTTATTCTCTTCTTCTTCTTCTTCATGGAGAAAAAGAAAACCATTCTTGAAAATTCTTAAGTGATGAAATCAAGTGAGAAATCCAAATCCAAAGTGAACCCACTTCCTATTTCTTTATCCTCTACCACTTGCCATGTTGTATTGGGTGTTTTCTTCACAAGTTTCATGACTTAGTGAAGGTGGAGCTTGAGTTTGAGTTGCCTCGACGTAGATCATCTTCGGCATCGAAGTCAACGACCTAGCCCGATCATTTCTCCGACGAAACCATTGCTAGGGTCCGGGATCGTGGTGATCGCAGCGAAGGGACGTCAACACGGAGCTTAGGAGGTGGAGGACCGGATCTACAAAGGTTGTATTTCCATTCACTTAGCAGTTAAGTTGTCAACTAGTTGTAGTTTCGCCTTTTACTCTAGTAACGATCCGTATTAGGGTTTCTCAGCACCGAAAAAATTTGATTTTGGCATGGTTGATGCCTTGTGAGACCTCATTAGTGTGCCTAGGAACCCTACAGACACCGCAAAGTCAGGTTAGGATAAACGGTCGATGCCTATAACTAGTCCTCTGTCCTATTGAGCTCGAAGTCCTTAGGGCTGAGTTTAGTATTTTTTTAATTAAGATATGGTCAATGCAAATGCCTTATATGATTTCTGGGGTCCTGGGAAGGGTGATGAAATCCCTACCCAATTTGAATTGGTCAAAAGCCCCTTAAAGTCAGTTTTAAAGATATGCAAAACAGAAAAATCACTTGCAATCAAATCTTTTTATTTTATGCGCAGCGCAAAGAATCCTGCACAAGATTGTTATTTGGAAGGGGAAAGATTTTTTTTAAGCGCAAAGAATCCTGCAGGAGATTTTTCAGAGGAGATATCAGAGATTTGCAGAGGAGGAGATCAGAAGACTTACAGTTTTTTTTTCTTTTATATGAACCGCAGAGGAAGTTTGGGGATCTGATCCGCTGAGATGACCGCGGAACCGCCGCCCTAAGCAACCAATGACCGCGGATCCGCCGCAAGGCGATGACGTCAGTAGGTGATTTTTTATTTTTTTTTTGGACCAGATCACCGCGATTCTTCTTGTTGACTCGGTCCTCCAAATTTCTTCTGTTGTTTATTGTGATATTCCTCTGTTTGTTCGGATTTGATATTTGCTGTTTTGATCTCTGTAGATTTCCAGATCCGAATTTGTTCGTAGATCCTGCAAAATTCACACAAAAATAACCTTCCCAAAAATAACAGATGATATATTTTTATATTTTTTTGATTTTTCATATTTTTATGATTTTTTTTAATTTTGATTAACTCGAAATTGCAAAAAGGAAATAACACGCCATCCCCGGCAACGGCGCCATTTGATTGATCTCAAAAACTATCTATTAACCGCAATCAAGAACGGCGTTGCTTTGCAGCTAGCCAGTGAGTATGGGTCGGTCCACAGGGATGTTGTGAATTTCCTAATCGCTCTTACGAGTTAATTCCAAACGGTGTGAATGGATTAATTAAATCTAAAAACTAAATTAATCTAGGGCAATTGAATTAAAGATCTAACTATCTAACTAGGGCAAGGAATTAAATTTAATCTAGGGCAGAGAATGAAAAATTACCTAGGGTAAGAATTGAAATTTAAACTAGGGCAATTAAATAAATCTACTTACTTTACAGATGGCTCTCTCCAAACATCAACACAAGACTTGTCAGATCTGAATTTCTAAAATGAAAAGAGGCATCAATGCTTTCCAAAAGAAATCTAAAGTTTATTGATAAAAAGAGGCACAGGGAGGCATAGCCTTTACAATGATTTAGAGTTCCTATTTATAGAGGATAGGAAACCCTAGATTACAATTGATTCGCACGTCTACATTTACCAAAATATCCTTAGGAAGACTTAGTCAAAGTAGACTCCAAACTTTGGTAAAATTTTATGTCTCTGTCTCTTTAAAAGGAAGTATTGGGCCTTGAAATTTCCTTTGTTGGCTCTTCTGTCTTTGGGCTTCCTTATTATTTGGTTCTTTTATTAAAATAGCTTCTATGTTTCTTCCAGATCTCCAGTGAATAATTGCGGTAGACTTTTAACCGTTCGCTTTGTAATCTTGGACCATGCATTGCCTTGTACTTTGTGAATTTTATCTTTGATGTAGGCTTGATCAAGAGTCTTCTGTTTGTTGGTCAAAGTCCACTTTTGCATCATCTTTTCATCATTTTCACTGTTTTCTGTTCAAGAACCTATAACCTGTAATATGTAGCAGTCATGCGTCAAAAGCACCTGTTTATTTATAAAACGAATAAGGATGGGGAATATAATAATGCAATATTATGGTGTGAACAGGTTCTCTCGTTCAGGCGAAAGATGTAGAGGCCATAAGTTGTTACAGCAGCCGTAAGGTGTTACGACAGGGTTTCGATTATGTTCGTGTAATTTTTACAGAAATAATAATCGGAACAATAATTCTGGTAGGCTTTGGTTTAAGCCGGATACCGGTATTATATTATTGGATTAATGGTATTCGTATTTTTCGGAATTCGGATACGGGTATACGGTATATGGTATACGGAGGAGGGGTATTCTTGTAATTGTTACAAGAATACCTTCTAGAAGGTGCCACCTCATAATGACATTATTTATTTTATGAAAATAAATAAATGAGGTGGAAATAAGAAAGTCCAAGCATGGTTGCAAGAATAGGTTATTTAATTTTATATTGTTTTGGAATTACTATTGAAGCATATTGCTAATTTTATATTATATTCTTCAATTATTTCATTTGCAATATATCATTTTCTCATGCTTGAACTCTCTCATTATCACAAACACTTTCTCTCTCCTTCTTCTCTTCTCCTCCTTCATCCTAAGTTTTACCCTTCACATGTGTTGTGAAACAAAAGTTTAGGATTAAAGATAATCCAATACCCTAATCTCTACATGATCCTAGTGACCTCTTCTAGCAAACTTGGTCTCTAGGTTAAGCTCTTATGAAGAGTTTCTAGCTTGCACGACAACTCTCGCGTGGATCATCTAGGTCTTGGGGTGGCCGGAGATCGAGAACATCGGCAACATCCAAAGGAGCTAAGGAGTGGCAAGGAGCAAAGGAGTTGTACCAAAGAGAAGACCCGAAGGACCGTATCATTGAGGTATAATCCCTAATATAGTAGATAAGATCTCTAGTTAGGTTTTTCTAGTTATGGTTTAGACAAGATCTTTGGAAAAGTGCATGTTGTATGCAAAGAAAATTTTCGTTTATCGCTTCCGCCGCCTCACAAGAGTTGTGGGAGCATGCAACATGAACTAACATATATATATATATATATATATATATATATATATATCCTATACACCAAAATCATATCCCGTGCGTGCATGTGTGTGTGTACCTTACTCTAGGGTCTCGCGACTAAAAACTAAGCTAAGGCATTAACTTCCAAATACGCTAACACTAACCCAAAGTCACCTAAAGCATTTCTTGCTAAGAATACACATCTCATAATGACACATAAATATATAGATATAACACATTCGTATGCTGCATTACGAAACTGCGGGGGTGCTATACGCCATCCTCCCGACTTCTCCCGTAAATATATCTACCCACCTTGATCTTTGCTTGCCGAAGTAGATGTCGCCATTCTCTTCCTCATCGTCCGAAGTCCGCGTGAAGGTGCCTACATATAAACATACAATATCGTAAATCGAAATCGCGGATAAAAACCGAAACGGCATGCGAAACGCGCATAGGTTAAAACCTATGGTCTACGCATGCAAGAAGAACCAATAACCCTCGATATCGACGTACAAACGCCAATCGATCGAGACAACACATAAATACCCAAATTCGCAAAACCGAAATCAGAAACGATGTAAAACACTTCCAGATTTTACCCTAGGTTGAATTAGCCAATTTTGCATATAGGGTAGGTCTAATTTACTGAAAATGGAGCTATGGACCAAGCACGAACCTATTCTGAAGTACCCAGGCCGCAAATTGCGGCCATAAGGAATTAATTTGCGGCCATGAATAGGAGATGGGGCCTCGGGTCTTTAGGGTATACTCCAAATCATCTGCACACTTCACTGTAATCGCTAAATATTTTTCAGGTGCCCCGGGTCATAGCAGATCTCTAAATATCATCACAATTCCCACAAAAACCCGATATCGGCAAATCTAAAGTTCATGGTTTGGGGTCTAGCCTCTGGTTTTGCCCATAATACTAAAGCTACAGGGGTTTAAGGTCACTATTAAACCTCAATTGCACCATATCAATCCAAAACAAACTTGGAATTTTCCAAGCTCACTAAACTACACTTAATCGATTCTAAACTAAACATAGGAACTAAAGAAACTCAATTACTAAACTAATGGTGTAGATGTTACCTCATTTGGCAACTCAAGAGAATTCTCTTGAGTTGCCCAAAGTCTTCAAAATCCCCACTTGATCACATCAAGGTCTTTGTAGCAAGGTTGTGCACAATTTTAATGAAGGGATTATGATGTTTTGGTGTGAATTTTGGGTTGTTGTGAGGTGTAGGAGGAGGAGGAAGGAGAGGGCAGCCATGGATGAGGGAGGGGAGAAAAATGATGAAGATAATGGAGGGAAAAGAAATGGCCATGGTCAAATGACCCCTCACCTCTCTCTCTTCTCTCTCATGCCCATACTTCTTTCTTTATTCTTTTCTTTTTCTTTTCTTTTCTTTTCTTTTTAACTCCAACAAAACAAATAAAACCAATTAACAAAGAAATGGTGCATGGTTTTCAAACAAGAAAAAGAAATGTAACAAGTGTTAGCAATATGACATGGTGCATGTCACATGCAAAAACCAAGCTTAATGCATGATTAGTGAAAATTAATCAAGTTTAGAAATAAACTTGTATATAATTAATTATAAAAATTTATAATTTGCCTAAATCACATAAATCCCTCCAAAATCACCATTCACTTTAATTTTATAATATTTTCCAATTTATCGGTATTTAATTATACCATAACATTTAAAACTAATCTCCTCACACTAAAATATTCATAATATTTATTATTTTAATTATTTAAATCCCTAAAAATAATATTTTATTTTTCTGAAATGTTACAGCAAAGATCAAAGTGAGTAGATGTATATCTACGGGGGAAATCGGGTGGATGGCGTATAGCACCCCCGCAATTTCGTAGGATTCAATGCGTTATAATATATATATATATACATATGTGTTTTATGAGATGTGTATACTTAGCAAGAAATACTTAGGTGACTTTGGGTTGGATTTAGTGTAGTTGGAAGAATGCGTTTGTAGTTTGGTTTCTTAATCGCGAAACCCTAGAGTATAGGTTGATACACACACACACACACATGCACACACGTGATATGATTGTTGGTGTATATGGTTATGTGTGTGTGTGTGTGTGTGGATGTGTTAATATATATATATATATATTAACACATCCACACACACACACACATATATATACATACATGCATATATGTGTGTGTGTGTGCGTGTTAATATATATATGTGTGTGTGGATGTGTTAATATATATATATATATATATATATATATATATATATATATATATATATTAACACATCCATACACACACACACATATATACATACATACATATGTGTGTGTGTGCGCGCGTGTTAATATATATGTGTGTGTGGATGTGTTAATATATATATATATATATATATATATATATATATATATATATATATTTATATATACGTATACACGGGTGATGAGGATAGTATATGATACTTGGAGATGAGTCGATATGATCGGGCATGATGCCGTGAAATCGGTTATGTGTTTTGGGTCGTGTTATGAGACACAACATGATATTATAGTGGATCAATGGGCGATGTGTTTTATTCATACACGGATATATGTTTGATGGTATCGGAATGTACTAGACTTTAGATCAGTACCCCTAATTCAGGATATGATGATAATGATACCAGATAAATGATGCGTTATATGTGATATTTGACCCATACCCCGATTTGGGATGCCGTACGATGGATTTTTACCGTACGATGTATAAATATGATGATTGATCCGCACTCTTGACTCGAGGATGTCGTATTATATATTTTATCGTACGTGACGCTATTGAGGCGAGATCACCGACTACTAGATATATCGACTCGGACTTAGGTGGATTTCCTTACCATTTCGTTTAGTCTCTTAGCTTCACCCTGTAGTTTATTTGGTAAATATTAGACTGGGCTCAAGTCATACTTGTTTTCAGAAACTAACAAATCGTGAGTATTTAGAAAAGACAACCCGAGAGATATTACGGATTTTCAAAGGACGTACCTTTTCTTAAAAAAAACATCGTAGCCCCTATTTTCTAAAAGTCACGATTCATGCTATTTCGAATGCCAAAACTGTATGACTCGTATATATAAATGTATATTCTTATATGTTGCGGTTATTACGTCTTTTTCTACATATTCATATTGTTCATATCGCATTGCATGCTTTTACTTGTGATTCCTTTTGTTATTATGAACCCATGTTGTCAGGACACCAGCACCATTACCGATGATGCGTATGTCTACGAACACTTTCTTGCCGGCTCATACACATCATCATCGGTAATTGCCATGACACATACACTTTAGAAATATTACTTCATTGATATCGCTAGCTAGCTGATAGTTCCGATATATCATTATTGTGCTAGTTTAGATATTGCATTCTTTACTTAGATACCCATGCATGTTTATATATTCATTTGTCATGCAATATTATGGAGCTTTATGCTGTAATTCACTGTTTATTTACTCTGGAGTTTGGGATTTCGGATTTTCCATGAAATTTCTGGATTTGGAGAAACCGCAAGGATTTTATAAACTCATTTTCATTTCAAATGATAGAAATTTGCGGTTTTCTCGTGATATGATGTGAGAGGTGTCCACCATGAGTTTTCTCGGCTCTTGAGCAGTATCATACACCCGATTCGAGGAGGGGGAGGAACCATCTGCGGGTGCATGGTGGGCCCGGTGCGGTACCCCGGGGCAAGATGGTGGCAGATGATGGCGTTAAGCCTGGCAGGGGAGCACTACCGACCGGTTATTTGTGACGCGGTGGATATCCGGAGGATACCGACGTAGTCGTGAGATTTGATAATTTGGGCCAGTCGGGATTGCCTGTAACAATCCTAATTTTTCTATACACTTTTCTATACAATTTTTTTCAAAATCCATAAAGGAGTATTTTAACCTGAGCACAATATATAAGTAATTATTTATTTTTAAATAACTCCATTTTTAGTGTACATAAAATTGTTTTAAAATTAAAGTATACTAGGGGTATTTAATGTTGTTGTTACCACTTTAAGTAATTATTTCACACCATAATTACAAGAAGGAGCTTGTAGCTCATTGGTAATACCTTGCACTGCTGAACCAAGCCACCAGAGTTCAAATCCCCTGCCCCACATTATTTTTAATATTGTTTTGTTTTAAATTTTATAGAAGCCCAACAGTCCAACAGCCATAACTCCAAAATTTTCCACTACACCCAAAAAGTTAAATACTCCAGTAACTACCCCAGGCGACCCCCCACCTCCTGCACCCCCGACTCGGGCCAGCACCGCCGGCCGGACGGCCGAGTCTCCAACTACAAATGTGTGCCCCTTGGTCTTCCCCACTCCCCTACATACTTTAAATTCTGAGTTAAAGTCCAGATAGCACATTAAACCTCTTTTACTCCAAATTTTAATGATTTTTTATATTTCTTTTTACATTTTTTAATTAAAAACCATACACCTACCCTAACCCTAGCCTAACCCTATAAATACACCCCTACCTCCTACCCTCTCATCCCAAAATTCTGAGCCCACTCTCTCAAAATCTAAAGAAAACTTTGGTACTTTGGAAACGAGGGAAAGGCGAAGCGCTGACGAAATCGACGGCGAACTTCCGGTGATCGTGCTAGGAACTCTCGACGACGAATCGACGCACCGGCGGATCCTCTACTTCCCTCTCACTCTCTAGTGTTGTCCAAACCCGTAAGTCCCCATTTCTATCTTTCTTTTCTCTCATAAAATTACGAATTTACAAAGCCCGACGGAATCGGAACAAATCCGATTTCCGATTCGGTTTTCTATAAAATCTCACTTCTCACCAATACATTCATGCTTAAATATCTTTATGTTGACTATTAATCACTTAACAAATAATTTGAACAAGTTTCCTCACATGAAATGATAGCTTTTTCAATATATCGTATTTTTTCACTTAAATACCACAATGTTTAGTTTTCACATTTAACCCCCTTAACATTGCTATACCTTAAAGTAGATCACGAGCTAATGACCTACCTCCTCACACACTCATATGCAAACATAACACGCTACCTTGAAAACTTAGAATACGATAAAACAAGATTTTACATTTAAATACCATTTTCTTAATAAAACCTTTTCTAAAAGTTTTAGGTTTGTTACACTTTTAAAACAAATATCTTTTAATAGGAAAATACGATAAGTTGTAGACATCGGTCATTTATCTAAACCTGACTTTGTGGTGTCTAAGCTAGGCAAGTGAGAAAGGTAATTTTAAAAGGCCCGTCTCACGATGAATCGTGAGCGGATCCCTCCTTTCTTCACTTGTACTTACCTGGCCACAATTGGCGGTGAAGAGGCGATTTGAGGCATCTCACGACTTATTGTTTAGACCATTTAGAAATAGTCTAGTTGAATTAGAAAACTCTATAATCTAAAATACGGAAAATCGACTTTTGCAAATAAATACCTTTTACTTAATAAAACCGTATTCTAAAGGTTAGTATTTTACAATCTTTGCAAAGCGCCGCTACAACTCACTTTGGGGAACCCGTTTGGGATAGTACGGTTTATCGTGCACCCTCGAGCTAGTAGTGCGAGATTCAGACCTCCGCAAGGAGCATTCGGTCTCGAAAGGTTTAAAATACGACATCTTAAGAAAATGAGATTTTTGGAATATAAAATATTTATTAAAATTATTTTTTGTATAAACATATGTATATTTATCATTTAAATATCTATTTTTTTATAATATAAATTTTCCACCTTTTTCTAAAAATCACAAGAATAAATTTTACATTAAAATACCATGAACTTCAAATAAATCAATATTACAGATAAATACCTTTATTTATATAAAACTAGGATATTTTCACTAGAAATGTCACAATATAAAATCCACCATCATTACAACTCTAAAGACAAATAATAAATACTTGGGGTGTATCTTGAAAACTATACAAAAGTATTTTTACATTAAACCCTCTCAAGTTTTATAAATTACCCTAAGGACCCTAGTAAATATAGAACTTCAATTTACATTTCTACTGTCCGACTCGGCTTTGAGTCTGATTAATCTGACTTGAATATGATTCAAGTCAATCTCTAAAACTATAATATTACAATTCAACATGAACACACGAATCCATGAATCCAGTTATCAATCTATTCAACTTGACTGAACCAAACCATGGATATACTTTCCATTTACATGAATCCAGTTTACATCCGTTACCGATATCATGGTTTCGGTCAGTCAACCAACTATACAACTTATACAATACAATATAACAATACAATCAAAACACTACGGGGTTTAAGGGGTAGATTGGTAAGGAAGGTGTTAAAAGTGGCACGAGACAGTAAGATTAAGACACCTAACATGAATCTGTTGTCGTTGTACCGTGGCATAACGGTTCCTTGTACTTTCAGTTTGCCCTGGTCTCTAGCATATAGAGACCCCTCTCGTATACACTGGCATCCTTCTGTACCAAGCTACAAACAACAGCATTAACACAATATTCTACAATATTATACAACTTTAAAAGATACATTCGTATTCTGTCTTTTCTACTTCTCCCTTAACTTTGGGACTTACCGAGCGACCTGTTCGCTGACGACATTCTATTTCTTTCTTCTTTGAATGTCGTCAGGTGATCTGGACACAGCAGAGATCGAGCCCACCAGTGAAGACTTGAATCAGTTTCTCGAAGACCCTAAGCTCTAGCCATTGTACATTTCCATTCAGTATTTTCATTTCCTGTTATGCCATTGTTTAGGCATCGGTTTTTTTTATTCCAGTTGTATTTACTTTTCATGCATTGTACAAAGAATGTTAATAAATAAAGTTGCTATTATTTTATCTCTTGTCTCTTGTGATTATCTTTATATTGCTAAGATACGCTTAGCGTATATACTTCTGAGTATATACGTAGCGGACCTCGTCGCGGCCCCTTCGCCGTATACCGGGAAGCGGGGCGTGACATTGCCAGAGCCCGGGGCCAGTCTGGATTGCCGGAGCCCGAGATATAAAGATTTGATGATATGGGCCAGTCCGGATTGCCGGAGCCCGAGATATTGAGACATTAAGATATTGAGATAAATGTTTTGTGTCGATGCTTGATACGGATTCTTTGTTGACTTCATTGATGATACTTCGGTTTTTATACAGAAATCTCACTGAGATAAGAAAATAGTTTTCTCATGCAAGATGTATTCTGTTTTCATTCTTATTGTATTCATACATCATATATGTGATATGTTGCTAGCTGAAGCACTGACACGAGCGCTTGGTATTATACGTATGTTAGATGATTACCTTGCCATTAGTAGATGCTTCAGGTTATATTATTATGAGGATATTATTGTATAGCCTAGGAGAGAGACATACATGCGATTTCTTCTCGATGATGTTTTCTACTCACGAGTTGGTAACTCACCCCCGTTGTGCCACGGTTTCTTGCGGGTTTTGCCGTACAGGTTTTGTTGCGGCTTGCTGGCACACTGCTTCCTTCCGGGTGATTGTTTCGATAGGTGGGTTCACTTGCATCGTGACCACCGTTGTACTTGTATTTATTTCAGTCGTATCTAGTAAACTCCATCAACCAGACTTGTATTATTTTGATAGACTTAGAAAACCAGTTATATATTCTTCGACCTTAGAGTCGCGCGCCTGTGTTATTATGGTTTTTCTCTGGTTTTCTTGAGGATGTTGGTTTCCTTGCTAAGTTTTGATCCTCGCCCTTCAGCGTTGTATATTATATTGCGTTGCATGGTTGTTTCCGCCAATTGGCGAAGAGCTAGCTCCCGCTTGGGGATGCCTTTATTCATTATGTATATTATGCATGTTTGGACCCATTTGGGGCCAGTATTTACAAAGGAGACTCTGCCGAAATTTTCGGGAAAATATGATGCTGTTTTTAAATGTTTAATGCCACTTATTTATTAAAACCACTTGCTTTAAACAAGTTTTCCTTCACTTCTTCTTTAAAATGGTTTAGATTTCTAAGCTTTTGGCTTACTTGAATTAGGCAGGGTCCTATAGACTTCACATGATTCATGTGCCAGTCACGTACTATTTCGGGTCGTGACACGGCTACCCAGGTACCTGTCGAAAAGAAGGCCGACGAGAAAGCTCATCCGGACCTCTACTGAGCCTATCCGTGACAATCTCCGTACAATCCGTTCTCTTCGTCTAAGAGTATCGCATACCGGGTCGAGGGGGTGGTAAACGTCAAACCCCTACTGACCCAATAAGTCGTGTCGATTTGGCTCAGGACCAATCCGAGAAACTACTGATCTAACCATCAGCAGTTCTCAACTGTTTTGGCCAAGATCTTATGGTTCTAGCCAACTAGACACAGTGCAATATCGACTCCCAATACCAGGAGAGACGAATCCCTGACAATCGCTCACCGCCTTCATGTGGCTCGGGACTGCACCTAACCGAAACCTATTTGCACGACTCACTGTGGTAGGGTAGTGATCAAAGCACAGTGGGAACTCACACGAGACAAATGATGACCTTAGGTCCTAAGACTAATGTCACGCCCCGCTACCCAGAGTACGCTAAGGTAGGCACGTGACATAGCCAACCATGCTACCTGTGGATAGGAATTATCCTTCCACAGTCACATTACGGCTGTAGAGATATCAAGAACAAAAATAAACTATCTAACACATGTCCATAAGCCAAAATAAAATGAGTCAAGAATAAAATAATGCGGAAGCAAAAGATCCAATACAAGAATAACTGGAATGTATGTCCTAAAATGCGGGCTCACATCAGGAATGAAAATACTGGAAATAAAAGAACTAACTACTAACGAGTCCTCACTGCTCAGCCTGCTGACTGAAGTACTCCTGCTCGAACTGCAGCAAAGGTACAGAATCTGGGCCATGCAAAACCCAGACGTCAGCGCGTCATAAAATCAAGCAATAATATATAAACAGGGTAGCAAGACATGCAAGTATAATCATAAATGGTAAAGCAGGTGTAACAGCAATATAAATCAGGACAGTGAAAGGTAGTGTGCAGTGAGTAATCTAAACTGCTCTATTGGGTTAACTACTCTCAAGTCTTTGAAACCAATTTGATGAATCATCGATGTAACTCAATAGTATCCCGTGCGTGCCTGGGATCACGGTCTATGACTCTCGGGCTGAACCGAGACGTGCTGCAAGGCAGTAAAGGATGGTAGGTAATGATGAGTGATGTCCGTAGCATCACTCTGGGGCTGGCCTAGCCCGTAAAACTGATCAGAACAGGTATAGAACTATCGAGTTACAAGTCAGGTTTCATCATTGATTTCCCCATACCCCCAAGTCATATGTGTTCGAGTCAGGTATTAAGTAATCTAGAGCTAATGCCAACACAGGATCAGGCAGGTACAGGTTTGTCTGGATAGACAACAGGAACTGTCCGTAAGGACAACAGGTCAGGTTTGTTGGCACTAGACATAAGATCAGGTAACAAGTAAAGCCATGGTACAACGGGTCAAATCAGGTAGTAAATAGGTATCATGTCATGTCGAAAGGTGCACGGTACCTTGTCGTGTCAAGAAATAGATGCAACAAGTTATGTCAGGGGTGCACAGAGTGTCATGTGGGTGCTCATAATCAACTAACGTAAGCATGGGTAAACCAAACAAGCATGGGGTACTAGTGAAATAATAAAAAAATGAATCATGGTGATGATATATGCAAGGGTACAGATTAAAGCATAGGGATGCACTGTTATAGATTAGAGTTAGGGTTGTGGTTCCAACATTAACTAAAATACACTTAAACCAGTATGGAATTGTTAAATCTCGTTATTATGGGTTAAATGATCTAGGGATGCAATGATATATAAAATATGTTCAATGGATGCAACCGGGTGTTCGTGGGTAGAAACTAATTAAAGGTGCTATGGGCTATGCAGATAATTATTAAGTAATTTAAACACGGATGTGGGTACACGATATTGTACTCTAACATACAACAAGTTATAATTCAAGATCCGAATCTAACATGATATATGGAACATCGGAACGGAAAATGGAACATGTGATGCTAAATGTAATCTACAGTTTTACCATGCAGTTTAATAGGTATAAATAATATTATAGATAGCATGTAGCAAGTTTCACTTGCCTTGATCGGATCACGATACAGGATGCGCACGCAGCGTCCAATGTCGGCAAATGTTGCAACATCCACACGCGCACACGGGAAGGTCCAGGCACCTCAAGAAGTTAACCACGCACATAGGGGACGTCCACAGAGTAGCCCGGATCAGCGGCGGCGAGCACGGCTCCGGCGACGGTCGGAAACCGAGAAAGTAGAAAGAGAAGAAGTTGTAGGAGAAAAAGAAGAAGAAGAATGGAGGGTTTGGGGTTGTGGTTTTGGCTTGGTTGGGTTCTGGGACAGAGGAGAAGACGACGAGGTTAGGGTAATCATCGGTGATGAGAGGTGCCGGCGTCGGGGTGTAACAATAAGACGGCGGGATTCTTGGGTCGTGGGTGCTGGGCTTGTAGGGTGTTCTCGGGTCGTCGGGGATTGGAGAGAGGTGAGGGAGATGAAGAAGGTGAGTGTGAGGAGATGGTGAGGGGAGGTCGTCGACAAGGCTAGGGCTCAGGCATGGGTAGGGTTTTTCTGTGGGTTCTCGGGTGATGGGTTCGTCAGTGCTGCAGGTGTGGGTGATGGTGGTATCGGGGTTAGAGAGGTGAGGAGAAGGAGGAGAGGGGTGAGAGGTGATGAAGGCAAGGTCGACGAGGGTGTCGACGGCGAGGTGAGGGTAGCCGGCGGTGAGGGGTTTCTTAGGTTGAGATGGGTGTGCAGGGGCTGCAGGATGCTCGGGATGTGGAGGAAGGAGGAGAAAGAAGGAAGAAGGAGATGGAGATGGGGAGGAGAAGAGGATGGAGACGAGGGTTGAGGAGTTAGGGTTAGGGTTTGAGGAGGCGGCGGAGTCTGCTAGGGTTTCTCGTGGCGAGCTCCGGTTTAAAATAGAGAAAAAGGGAGAAATAAGAAGGGAGGTGACCATATCGAGGCCGCGGTGACCCGACTCGAGGACACACAGTGTTCGCGAGAGGAGTGAGAGAGAGCGCGAGAGGAGAGAGAAAGAGAAGAGAGAGAGAGAGAGCTGCGTAGAAGAGAGAGAAAGAGAAAGGGAAAGAAGAGAGAGGATTGCGTGAGGCCCAGCGAATAGGAGAGAAGGTTTCTGATTTGTGGAGGGAAAAATAAAAGAGAGAGAGAAGAGAGAGGATGGCTCAGTGGTGGGGCCATCAATAGAAAGAAGGCTGGGGATTGGTTGGCAAAACTTTTAAAAAGATTTTTAATTGTTAAAAATATTATTCGTCAGTTGTATAAGAAATTTTAAGCTGTTAAAGAAATCTTAAACGAATTAAAGAATTAAAAATAATTAAAATTTGGCGGGATACAAAATAATTCATAAATGCGCCCGGGTCGGGTCCAAAATTTTGGATTTGAAATATGAAAATTATTAGCAAGTTCCAAAATTTAAAATGAAAGATTATGTAACAGAAATGCATACCCCCAAGAACGGACGCACGTAAGTGTGTGTAGCCATCCAAACACGTCTGTTTCACTGAACGGGACGAGAACACGATACGCGGACGCTACCACGGGGTTAGGGGTATCATGCAGGCTATGAAAGGCAATTTTAATTTATTTTACGTGATCTAGAATGTTATATGTAAAACATGCGATGTCAGATGAAATGCCAGTATGTACCAACATGAAAGTGTACTAGTCTACGTAACAAATCAGGATAATCCATAAATATAAATCAAACAAACTCAAGCAAGCGGTTCGGGTCGAACGCAAAGTAAAATGTAAAAAATACCATTTGCACCCAAACACGATAAATCAAGAAAAATACCACAGATAATCAAATACGGAAACTGAATTGGTATAAGTGAACTAGGTTGTTACATTATACCCAACTACAAAAGAATTTCGTCCTCAAAATTCTAAGAACAAGGAAAGGTAAACAATCAAGAACTACAAGAATAAGCGTGGAAACTTCTCAAGAATTTCATCTTCTCGTTCCCAAGTTTATTCTCCATGCGAGCAATTTCCCCAAGAAACAAGCACAAGAGGGATAACTCTGTTCTTAAGAACCTTTTCCCTTCGATCCATAATCGACATTGGTCGCTTCTTAAAAGTCAAATCATCACGTACAGTCAACTCCGAATGATCCAACACATGTGTTTTATCTTGAACATACTTACGGAGTTGAGATATGTGAAACATGTCATGAACATTCGCCAAGGATTGCGGTAAAGCCAATCGTTACGCCACTTCTCCGACACGCTCCAAAAACTCAAAGGTCCGACGAATCGAGGACTAAGCTTTCCTCGACTTCCGAAATGGATCACCCCTCTAGTCGGTGATAACTTCAAGAATACCAAATTACCCACGGCGAACTCTAGAGGTCTTCTCGATGTATTTGCCCAACTCTTCTGTCGGTCTTGAGCTGTTTTCATATGATTCCGGATAGCGTTAACCTTTTCCACTGTTTGTACCACCAGATCTGGTCCCAACAATCTTCATTCACCAACATCGTCCCAACAAACAGGTGAACGACACTTGAGACCATATAATGCTTCGAATGGAGCCATCTGAATAGTCGCCTGAAAGCTGTTGTTGTACTAAAACTCCACCAAGTGTAGATGATCCTCCCATGAACCCTTGAAGTCTAACATGCAAGCTCTCAACATGTCTTCAAGAGTTTGGATCGTTCTCTCCGACTGGCCATCTGTTTGAGGATGATAAGCTGTGCTAAACTTCCATCGAGTTCCCAAACTTTCCTGTAAGCTCCTTCAGAAGTGTGATGAGAATCGGGTGTCATGGTCGGACACGATGCTCACAGGTACTCCATGCAGTCTCCCAATCTCCTGCATGTACCGTTCTGCCAAAACTTCTGTTGATCGACCAACTCGAAATGGTATGAAATGAGCTGCCTTGGTCAATCACCCAACTGCATTGTTGCCTTTCAGACTCCTCGGTAGAGCCGTCACGAAAATCCATGGTTATATGTTCCCACTTCCATTGAGGAATCGGAAGTGGCTGCAACAAACCAGCAACTCTTTGATGTTCAGCCTTGACTTGCTGACACACCAAGCACTTTGCTACGAAGCGGGCAATCTCCCGTTTTATGCCTTCCCACCAGAAATGCTGTCGTATATCACGGTCAATCTTTGTGCCTCCTGGTTGAACGGAATATGTTGAATTATGCTCCTCCTTCATAACTTCTTCGCGAATATCTCCTTTTGGCACACACAAACGGCTACCATATCGCAACGAACCATCTTCATGAATTAACAAGTCCGTTCGAAGTTCAGGTTCAACCTGTTCTCGAATCTTCTGTAACCTTGGGTCCTTCGACTGCGCTGCTTTAATACTCTTGATCAATGATGACTGTACTTGCAGCGACATCAACTGTCCTAAAGAATGCGGTAGCACTATCTCCAACTCGAATCTCCGAAAGTCTTCAATAAGTTCCTTTTTGTGCAGTCAACATCCGAATTGCTGGCAACCGACTAAGCGCATCCGGCACAACATTAATTTTTCCCCGGATGGTTCTTAAGATCAAGATCGTACTCAGCCACCAGCTCCAACCATCTACGCTGTCTTATATTTAGCTCCTTCTGAGTGAACACATACTCCAGGCTTTTGTGATCAGTAAATACTTCGACCCTTTTGCCCAATAAGTAGTGTCTCCAAATCTTTAAAGCGAAATCACAGCTGCTAACTCCAAGTCATGAGTTGGGTAATTCTTCTCATGGGTCTTCAACTGTCTCGATGCGTAAGTTGTAACATTCTTATGCTGCATCAAAACACAACCCAATCCTTTCTCAGGTGCGTCGCTGTGAATCACCAATCCCCCGGAATTGTCTGGCACGGTCAGAATAGGAGCGGCTATCAACTTTTGCTTCAGCGCCTCAAAAGCTGACGCACACCTATCCGTCCACACAAATGATACCTCCTTGCGCGTAAGCTTGGTCAAAGGCTCATCCAAACGAGAAAAATTCTCCATGAACCTTCTATAATATCCGGCGAGTCCAAGAAACTTCTTATCTCTGCAACATTCTTTGGAATCGGCTGATCTTGAACTACTGCAATCTTTCGGATCAACGGCGATTCCATCTCCAGCCACAACGTGCCCCAAAACTCCACTTCTTCAAGCCAAAACTCGCACTTGCTCATCTTTGCATACTATTTCCTTGCCTCAATGTCTGCAGTGCAATCTTCAAGTGTTCTACATGCTCTTCCTTGCTCCCTGAGTAGACCAGAATATCATCGATGAACACCACTAAAAACTGGTCCAAGAACGGTGGAAAATTCGGTTCATCAAGTCCATAAATATTGCCGGCGCATTCGTTACATCGAAGGGCATCACCAAATACTCGTAATGTCCATACCGAGTTCTGAACGCAGTCTTGCAAATATCCTCCGACTTAACTCGGACCTGATGATATTCGGATCGCAAATCCAGCTTCGAGAATACCCTCGCGCCACTAAGCAGCCCAATTAATTCACCAATGCGAGGGATCGGGTACTAGTTCTTAATATTCACCCGGTTTAATTCTCGATAATCGATGCACATCCTCCTTGTGATATCATCTTCTTTACTAGAAGAACTGGAGCTTCCCAAGTTAAATTGCTGCTGTGAATCCAACCCTTTTTGAGCAATTCGGTAACCTGCTTCTTTACTTCTTCCAACTCCACTGGTGCCATCGGATAGTACGCCTTTGAGATTGGCGCTGCACCAGAAACAAGATCAATCGCAAACTCCACATCTCGTTTTGGCGATAATCCCGAGATGTCTTCGAACACGTCCATGAATTCTCGAATTATAGCCGGCGCTTCTTTCTTATCAACTTCCATCGACGAAAGAACATTGTTTGTCGGCCTAGCCCTAAACTCGACTGGCCCGACCGAACTACTTCCTCTAGAAAAACAAACTCCGGATGTCCGGGAATCTGGAAATTCACTTTCCTGGCTCTACAATCAATGTGAGCGTGGAAGGTGCCAAGAAAATCCATTCCCAAGACAACAACAAACAAAGAGATGCACCAGAATTGAATAATTCTAATGCGGGGAAGACATGATCAAGTAGGATACCTGAAACGATTTCACCTGAAGCCAAACACTGAAAAAGATAAGCACGGGAAACATGATTCAAGCTGGCGATAAAACAATAACTGGTAAGCAATGAGACCGAGAGAAACAAGGTAATATAACGATCATGGAATAAGAAAATGAATCAAGACCAGGACTCCAAGTTACTCAAATAGAGTACCGCATTGTAACCATGCTGCAGTTCATGGGTACAATTACATAACTCCACTCAATTCGCCCAAATCCTAATATCAGAATCAAGGAATAGGGAGAAACAATAGTGAACCAAAAAGGTTTCAAGCCGAGATGCAAAGTCGTTTGCATATCGTCAAGACAAGGATCAAGAGAAAGATATGATTCAAGAATCACGATTTCAAGGTGGCAGGACATGTTCCTAATCACGAGTATTCTGATTCGTGTATTGGGTCCAATACCCAACTACAAAAAGAATCAAACTCGATTAACCTATATCCTATGGCTCTGATACCAAAAGAACCATGTTACGCCCCGCTACCCAGAGTATGCTAGGGTAGGCACGTGACATAGCCAACCATGCTACCTGTGGATAGGAATTATCCTTCCACAGTCACATTACGACTGTAGAGATATCAAGAACAAAAATAAACTATCTAACACATGTCCATAAGCCAAAATACAATGAGTCAAGAATAAAATAATGCGGAAGCAAAAGATCTAATACAAGAATAACTGGAATTTATGTCCCAAAATGCGGGCTCACATCAGGAATGAAAATACTGGAAATAAAAGAACTAACTACTAACGAGTCCTCATTGCTCAGCCTGCTGACTGAAGTACTCCTGCTCGAACTGCAGCAAAGGTACGGAATCTGGGCCATGCATAACCCAGACGTCAGCGCATCATAACATCAAGCAATAATATATAAACAGGGTAGCAAGACATGCAAGTATAATCATAAATGGTAAAGCAGGTGTAACAGCAATATAAATCAGGGCAGTGAAAGGTAGTGTGCAGTGAGTAATCTAAACTGCTCTATTGGGTTAACTACTCTCAAGTCTTTGAAACCAATTTGATGAATCATCGATGTAACTCAATAGTATCCCGTGCGTGCCTGGGATCACGGTCTATGACTCTCGGGCTGAACCGAGACGTGCCGCAAGGCAGTAAAGGATGGTAGGTAATGACGAGTGATGTCCGTAGCATCACTCCGGGGCTGGCCTAGCCCATAAAACTGATCAGAACAGGTATAGAACTGTCGAGTTACAAGTCAGGTTTCATCATTGATTTCCCCATACCCCCAAGTCATATGTGTTCGAGTCAGGTATTAAGTAATCTAGAGCTAATGCCAACACAGGATCAGGCAGGTACAGGTTTGTCTGGATAGACAACAGGAACTGTCCGTAAGGACAACAGGTCAGGTTTGTTGGCACTAGACACAAGATCAGGTAAAAAGTAAAGCCATGGTACAACGGGTCAAATCAGGTAGTAAATAGGTATCATGTCATGTCGAGAGGTGCACGGTACCATGTCGTGTCAAGAAATATGTGCAACAAGTCATGTCAGGGATGCACAGAGTGTCATGTGGGTGCTCATAATCAACTAACGTAAGCATGGGTAAACCAAACAAGCATGGGGTACTAGTGAAATAATAAAAAAATGAATCATGGTGATGATATATGCAAGGGTACAGATTAAAGCATGGGGATGCACAGTTATTGATTAGAGTTAGGGTTGTGGTTCCAACATTAACTAAAATACACTTAAACCAGTATGGAATTGTTAAATCTCGTTATTATGGGTTAAATGATCTAGGGATGCAATGATATATAAAATATGTTCAATGGATGCAACCGGGTGTTCGGGGGTAGAAACTAATTAAAGGTGTTATGGGCTATGCAGATAATTATTAAGTAATTTAAACACGGATGTGTGTACTATAAGTCTATGCTACCTCTCCCGGTACTTACGGGCTTGCGGAAATGATGAAAAATGATTTTTCAAGAGACGGTAACATGGACTCAAAACGGATCTTTGTTAAACTATCTACCAAACAACCTAACTAGGAGTTGTTAACTACTCGGTTAGGGGGTTATACCTTTCTTGAACTCCTTCGTCTTCAACTCTTGATGGTGTACGGATCGGCTTCACCCCGTCGTCTCCTTGCGCCGAAGATCGATCCACCCGAAAGCTTCTACCTTTGGCTTCTTCTTCGATGTTTGAAGAAACTAGTTCACTCGGTTTGCTAAACCTTGTGAACTAAAGTGAGTAGAGGATTGTTTTGGTGTCTTTTTATCTCTAGGGCAATGAGTCTCAACACATGAGAATGGTTTGCCTTGAGGTAGAGAGAGCAAGAGGAAGAGGGTGAGAGCAAGAGAATGAGAGAGAAAGCCAATGAAAGAATGAGCCACTCTTTTCTCTTTCACCCTCTCATAATCCAAAAGCATCATGAGCCATAATGTTAAACAAGTATTATGTGATGGTTCATATCATATCAAAGGCAATATCATTTTCATGCACTCATTTTGCAAACCACAACAAGCAAGCAAAAGTCTTTGCATGAAAATGACAACCATTGTAATGATAATGGTCAACTAGTCCAACCTAGTCAACCGGTCAACAAAGTCAACAAGTCAACAAAGCCAACCCCTCAACAACCATGTCACTATAATACTTAATTAATATTATTGCTAATTATATTTCATATTCTCATTAGGGTCTAGCAAAAAGTCAATAGTCAACAGTCAACGGTCAACAACCCTAATGAGAATCCTCTGCCTCTGTCTCTCTGTCAACTGTGCATACACACCCGCATCCACGTTCTGAGGAACACGAATACATACATGATAAAAACCAATCCCAAAACGTACACTAGGATCTGGCTTAAACCAAAGCCCGCTAGTGTTTACTGTCCGGACACTAAACGTGCACAAGTGCACGGATGTGACCGAACCCTATCGCAAAACCATGCGACCTCTACTCTTTTGCCTGAAGGCGAATAGCTCTCTGTGTGGGACTCTAAAGACTCGACACTACGCTGGCAGTGGGTTTAACCACAGACCGCAAGCGGCACTAGCTGTGCGTAACGGCCCCCAGGTAAATGCCGACAAGAAGACTGACGAGGTGAAACCCATCTGAACTCCTACTGAGCCTGAATGTGACAGTCTCCGTACAGTCCGGTCTGTTCATCTGATACATCGCATGGCGGGCCTAGGGGGACGGTAAACGTCAGTCCCCTAATAGCGGTACAAGTCGTGTCAGAGTGAAGCCCAGAACACCCTGAGATAACACTGGAAGCCTACCAGTATATCTCGCTTGCCCTGGCCAGGGACTACTCGTGTAATGGCTCTCCTAGACACAGCGTGATGTCAACCCCCAATACCGGGAGAGACGAATCCTGTCTAACCGTCACTGCCTCCAAGTGCTTCGGGACTGCACCCAACTACTACCTGTTTGCATGACTCCTTTGAGCCGTGGTAGGGTAGTAATCAAAGTACAGTGGGAACACACTCGAGGCGAAGTGACAGTGTTAAGTCAGCGGACTAAGCTGTACTCATGTCACCTGGGAACTGATAACTGACGATAGGTATAATACCAACCAGTCAGTCCTGTCCAGTGTACTCATAACCTAACGAGCACCCGCATACTATCTCAAGTACGACGTATTGACGGCTGTGGGACAGACCGTCTCCCCTGCTAGGATGAGAAGCGCATACGCTAGTTTACTCCGGAGTATCGACGCCCTGTCTCGATAGTCCTGCGACTAGGGACCTGTATAAGGATGTGCTTATGGATTACCCAGCCCCCACGAGTGTGACTGCCATCACAACGCTGGTAATCAAGCAAAGATCCTAAGGGCTCCACTAATGCGTATAGGTGATATAATAAAATAAACACATGTACACATTAAAGTAGAAACAAACCAAGTAGCATACTATCATTTTGAGCAAGATTGTTTATACAACTGTGAATATCCCAAGCTTCCATTAAGTAATATACATACTAGTATGATACAGTAATGGCCTCTAGGGCATATACACTAACAATCTCCCACTTGCACTGAGGCCATGTACTGGCGTATCGAAGACCTATCATCTCGATCAGCCGCTCGAACTGAGTCTGGGGTAGGGCCTTCGTCAGTGGATCTGCAGTGTTATCTTCTGAATTTACTCTCTTTACCTCGATCTCCCGGCGATCAATGATCTCCCTGATCAGGTGGAACCGCCTCAAAATGTGCCTGGACTTCTGATGGGACCTGGGTTCCTTCGCTAAAGCTATAGCGCCGTTGTTGTCGCAATACAGCGGTATTGGATCAACAATGGTAGGAACCACCTGAAGCTCCGTGAGGAACTTCTTCATCCAGACAGCTTCCTTTGCGGCATCGCAAGCAGCTATGTACTCCGCTTCCATAGTTGAGTCAGCAACGGTCTCCTGCTTTGAACTCTTCCAGCAAACCGCCCCTCCATTGAGGGTAAAGACATAACCCGACATGGACTTGGAGTCATCCTTATCACTCTGGAAGCTGGAGTCGGCAAAGGCCTCGATCTGGAGGTCTTTTCCGCCATACACCAAGAACATCTCCTTAGTCCTTCTCAGGTACTTGAGAATGTTCTTTACCGCTATCCAGTGTTTCTCCCCTGGGTCCGACTGATACCGGCTTACAACGCTCAATGCGTATGCTACATCTGGTCTGGTACATAACATCGCATACATTATAGAGCCTACCGCAGAAGCGTAGGGTATAATAGACATGCGATCCCTTTCCAAATCAGTCTTGGGAGACATCTCTTTGGAGAGGGTGATCCCGTGACAAGCCGGTAAATTACCGCGCTTGGAATCTTCCATACTGAATCTTTTCAGTATGGTGTCAATGTACCTGGACTGCGAAAGTCCCAACATCCTTTTAGATCTATCACGATAGATCTGGATCCCCAGAATGTAGTTGGCATCGCCCAGGTCCTTCATGGAGAACCTCTGTGACAAGAATCCTTTGACTGACTGTAGCATAGGAATATCATTTCCTATTAGGAGAATATCATCCACGTACAAGACGAGGAATACCACAGTTCTCCCTACAATCTTACTGTAGATGCATGGTTCATCTGGATTTTTGATAAAGTCGAATTCCTTGACAGTATCATCAAAGCAGATGTTCCAACTCCGCGATGCCTGCTTCAGTCCATAGATGGACTTGAGCAACTTGCACACCTTACCGCTGCTCCCACTCTGAATGAATCCTTCTGGCTGATCCATATAGACGCACTCTTCTAAATTTCCATTTAGAAAAGCCGTCTTTACGTCCATCTGCCAGATTTCATAATCGTGGAAGGCAGCAATGGCAAGAAGGATCCGAATGGATTTGAGCATAGCTACCGGAGAAAAGGTCTCGTCATAGTCCAAACCAGGTCTTTGACGAAAACCCTTTGCAACGAGCCTAGCTTTATAGGTTTCAACCTGCCCATCTACACCAATCTTCTTTCTGAAGATCCATTTGCAGCCTACGAGTTTTACCCCTTCTGGAGCAAAGTCCAAAGTCCAAACTTTGTTGGTGTACATGGACTCCATTTCGGTCCGCATTGCATCCAGCCATTTTACCGAGTCACCGCTCTGAATGGCTTGCTGGAAGCTAGTAGGCTCACCATAATCCATGGTGCAATCCTCTCTATCCCCGTCTATGAGAAAACCGTAGTATCTCTCGAGCGGATGAGACTGCCTACTACTCCTGCGGAGTGGCGCAGGAATGTCCGGTTCTCCTGAAACTACTGGCTCTTCCAAGTTTTCAGTAATAGCTTGTGGTTCTGGAATTTCTTCCAGTTCTATTGCACTCCCACTTATCTGGTTTTCCAAAAACCCAGTTTCCAAGAAGCGGTCATGTTGAGAAACAAAAACTTTTTGTTCCTCTGCGGAATAGAAAAGATACCCCCTGGAGTTCTTTGGGTATCCCACAAACTTACACTGTACTGAACGTGCCTCGAGCTTGTCCGCATGCTGCTTTTTTACAAAAGCTGGACATCCCCATGTCTTAAGATACTTAAGACAGGGTTTCTTCCCACTCCATATCTGATATGAGGTGGTAGGCACAGTCTTGGTGGGAGCTTTGTTCAAGAGATATGCAGCTGTTTCTAGTGCATAACCCCAGAAAGATCGCGGTAACTCAGCCTTACTCATCATGGAACGAACCATATCCAATAGGGTTCGATTCCGTCTTTCCGATACACCATTGTGTTGTGGTGTGTATGGAGGAGTACGCTGAGAGAGAATTCCATTCTCTTTTAAGTAGTCCAGAAACTCGGCACTCAAGTATTCACCACCTCGATCAGATCTCAGTGTCTTTATACTTTTGCCTGT
Organism: Agapanthus africanus; assembly: GCA_030015575.1. Lineage (NCBI taxonomy): Eukaryota > Viridiplantae > Streptophyta > Magnoliopsida > Asparagales > Amaryllidaceae > Agapanthus > Agapanthus africanus. The sequence continues at coordinate 708,955,257 of CM057338.1, read as the reverse complement.
TTGTTTTTCAACTTCATTCTTGTATTCCCGAAATTTCTCAAAGGCCTCGGATTTGTGCTTCATTAAGAAGACATGTCCATACCTAGAGAAATCATCTGTGAAAGTAATGAAGTATGAATAACCGCTTCGCGCATGTATAGACATTGGACCACACACGTCACTGTGTATGAGTCCTAAGAGCTCGCTCGCTCTTACTCCGTGTCCAGTGAACGGAGTCTTTGTCATCTTTCCCATGAAACAAGATTCACAAGTGGCATAAGACTGGTACTCGAACGGATCCAAGTATCCTTCTTTATGTAACTTTGTTAACCGTGTCTCATTGATGTGACCCAGTCTACAATGCCATAAGAAAGCCTGATTTAATTCCGGAGACTTTCTTTTAAGTGTGTTCTGGACACTGAATATCTGAGCTTGATTCAATACGTATATACCGTTATTTAATGTACCTGACCCAATCAGAACTTGATTTAGGTGGATGTTTACTACATCGCTTACAAAAGCAAAATCATATACTTCCTTAGAAAGTAAGGATACAGATATGATATTACAAGTCGCACCTGGTACATACAAACAGTCACGCAGAATCAATATCTGCCCAGTTGTCAGTCCAAGGTGATATTCCCCTACGGATTCAGCATCCATGCTCATTCCGTTAGCAACCCTGAGAGTCATATCACCTTTCCTGATAACCCTACGGTTTCTCAGAGCCTGTAACGAATTACAGATATGAGATCCTGATCCGGTATCCAATATCCAGGAAGTAGGGTTAACTGACATACAGTTCTCTATTACAAACACACCCGAAGCCGAAGCCACAACATGCTTCGAATTTTGGCTACTGGCTGTGCTAGCCCTGTAATCTTTCTTCCAATGTTCATTCCCGCAACAATAGGGACGTCCCTCTTCTACTATATCCAGTCCTGAAACTTCTGCCTTTCCCTTTCTTTCTACTTCCCTGGTTTCCTTCAGGATAGTAGGTAGAGACTGTAGAACTAAGTCAACACCTGACCCGTTCTTCAACGTGGTCTTCAGGACCGTGAGCTCAAAATAGCTGGTCTCTGTAAGGACGTTGCCCCCTACAGATGACCCGATAGCCAACCTCGCTTGAAGCAATTCGTTCGAGGTCTCATATCTTGCGATACGAGATTGCTCTCCATATAAATCTTTGTTATGGAGGAAGATAGATACTAAGTCCATCTTCTCGTGCTGCCTCTGGCATTTACCATCAACTGAGGCTAACACGAGGCACTTGGCTTTCGTACATTCCTTTTCCGATGTCTTGCGGATATGAATATCCGTGACAGGGGAAATTGGACCTGAGACGGCAGGGGTTGGATTAGTCAAGAGGTGTTCCAGCTTGTCATGGGCAATGGACATATGGACAGACCTTTGCCAGTCATAACAGTCAGATTCAGTCATTTTATTATCTAGATGTAACCTAGGTGTGGTCACTGGGTCGCTGCAATTAAGACAGAGAAAAGAAAACACTCAGCATGATGCTCTTGCAAGTTTAGATTGGTTTTTATTTTATCTAAACAGGATGACTCCCACTGTCTCTCGAATCCCTCCTCAAACCATAAAGGAAGAATTAGTCGGGATCAATCTCACCGTACAATTCTTGCTTAACCGTTCAGCCAGGCTAGTGTCGGTACTTCGAGGGAGGTTTTCTAACGCTTTCGCGAAGTTCCTTAATTTAAGAACCTCTTTTCCCTGGGGGCGTAGCCCCGCTAACACCTTTCTAAACACCTACTAGGTTTATAGCATTGATCGTTAAGTGAAAAAGTTCCCGAGGAGTAGCATATACTCACAGTAGGATCGGGATCCAAATATTATCGCGTGACAAAACTGAAAGAATCCTACCAGAATCATCACACTCCAAATGGTATGCATCGCTAGCAAGTTTCAGTACTTATGAAACTCCCGATGTGGATTTTTGCCCCATGCTCTTATGATCTTGACGAAGGTCAACAAATCATAAGTCACATGTCAAGTTCTACCCGTCATTGTCCAGGTTAATTTGAACCCACCCGTATATACCCTTGACGAAGGTCAACAAGGTAATACGACTGTCCCAAACCAACACATCTATCTATGCTACATATGAACACCAAACAGCTACCAATCACTATGCCTTGACGAAGGTCAACAAACATAGCTTGAATACTATTGAATATTCATATGAAACGACGGAGGGCTACGAATGGTTTTGGCGAAACCGTGAACGTAGTGAACTTGATATAATCGAAGGAACGAGATAGCTTTTAAAAGGAGTGGCTCAAGCTCCGCATTTAAAAGTTGGTTTTGAAAAGAACCGAGTGGTTTTTAAAGTGTTCCAACGACTTTTGCTTTGGTTTATTTTTCTTGCATTAGTTCTTTTAATGCGTCCCATCATTTAATCCTACCATTGCAGAAAACAACCAAAATATGACGTACGCTTATACCATTCGCATTCGCCACGGGGCCCCGTCATTACCCGTTAGGTTACTTAACTAACGACAGAGCGGGGGCTGGGCTAGCGCGGCTGTAAAACATAAGCAACGCCTAAATAATATCATATATAGATATATTGCAATGATAGCCATTTCAGATCACAGATGAACACATTGGATATACTAGGAATCCGCAATTCGTACGAGCCTGTAACGAAAAGCAGATTACACGGTCGCGGTGAATAGCCAATACCCCACCCAAGACCCCTACGGGTGCGGCAAACTACCCGCCAAGTACCCGAAGCGGAGCAACCTCCCTCAACACCGTGAGTAGGCCACTCGGCACTTCGAGATACCCGGTAGTTTGTGCACCCCCTCCATGGGTCTATCCTAGGAGCAAAAACAGTAAAAAGAAATTATACAATGACGGCTACAACCCCGACCCGGTTGTGCGGCCATACAAATAATATTACATCAATTTACAAATTTGCATGAATTGAAAGAAAAGAAAAACTCTCGTCTCACAACCCCCCGGCTATTCACCCGCGACAATCCAATAAATTCATATACACATACCAACAACATTACAGATCACAGATTTGTATAACCCCCACTAATCGACATATAGCGATTAGCAGACGTTCAATACAAATATCACATCACAGATATAAACCCGTTAGCCTTAGTCTTTAGAAATTCGATCAAAAATACGGATTTTTAAGCCCCAAACACAAATTTTTCTTTCTGGAAAACCTGGGCAGAAAAAACATATCCCAAAAATCCCAAAACAACCCCAGAAACACACTGCACTAAATTTGCACCACGGCCGAGTCAACTCGGCCGCGGAACCGCGGCGGGAGTCCCGCCGCTTTTCCGCGGCGCTTTGATCGGTTCGGTGGACCAAATTTCTTGGGTGTATAATAAAAAGCCTGAGCCGATTTTTAAGATAATATTTATCATTTTTTGAACAGAAAAAAATTCGGCAGAAACTTGATATTTCGGGTTCGTTTCGCGACTTTTACTTTGATCGATCTTCTAGTTACTTTGCTAACATGTTAGATAGAGTTCAACTAGGCTCTGATACCAATGTAAGTCCATACTACCTCTCCCGGTACTTACGGGCTTGCGGAAATGATGAAAAACGATTTTTCAAGAGGCAGTAACATGGACTCAAAACGGATCTTTGTTAAACTATCTACCTGAAAACCTAACTAGGAGTTGTTAACTACTCGGTTAGGGGGTTATACCTTTCTTGAACTCCTTCGTCTTCAACTCTCGTTGGTGTACGGATCGGCTTCACCCCGTCGTCTCCTTGCGCCGAAGATCGATCCACCCAAAAGCTTCTACCTTTGGCTTCTTCTTCGATCTTTGAAGAAACTAGTTCACTCGGTTTGCTAAACCTTGTGAACTAGAGTAAGTAGAGGATTGTTTTGGTGTCTTTTTATCTCTAGGGCAATGAGTCTCAACACATGAGAATGGTTTGCCTTGAGGTAGAGAGAGCAAGAGGAAGAGGGTGAGAGCAATAGAATGAGAGAGCTCAAAAGAGAGAAAGCCAATGAAAGAATGAGCCTCTCTTTTCTCTTTCACCCTCTCATAATCCAAAAGCATCATGAGCCATAATGTTAATCAAGTATTATGTGATGGTTCATATCATATCAAAGGCAATATCATTTTCATGCACTCATTTTGCAAACCACAACAAGCAAGCAAAAGTCTTTGCATGAAAATGACAACCATTGTAATGATGATGGTCAACTAGTCCAACCTAGTCAACCGGTCAATAAAGTCAACAAGTCAACAAAGTCAACCCCTCAACAACCATGTCACTATAATACTTAATTAATATTATTGCTAATTATATTTCATATTCTCATTAGGGTTTAGCAAAAAGTCAATAGTCAACAGTCAACAGTCAACAACCCTAATGAGAATCCTCTGCCTCTGTCTCTCTGTCAACTGTGCATACACACCCGCATCCGCGTTCTGAGGAATACGAATACATACGAGATAAAATCCAATCCCAAAACGTACACTAGGATCTGGCTTAAACCAAAGCCCGCTAGCGTTAACTGTCCGGACACTAAACGTGCACAAGTGCACGGATGTGACCGAACCCTGTCGCAAAACCATGCGACTGTTAGTTATATGTATGCCCTAGAGGCCATTACTGTACATAGGATGTATATTGTAGTGGATGCTGGGATATATATAGGGAGGACTTTCTTGCTCGACATGATAGTATGCTATCTGGTTAAACTTTACCTTAACGTGTATACTGATTGTCTCTCTGTTACATGTTGGTAAAGCCCTTAGGATGTGTGCTTGACTACCTGGACTATGATGCGGATCATACTAGTGGGGACATGGTAGTCCATAAGTACATCCTTCAAAGTCCCTAGTCGTGGGTGTATCGAGACGGGGCATCGATATACCAGAGTAGACTAGCGTATACCTTCTCGACCCATACAGATGGGCGATGGATGATCCCATATCCATCGGTGTTTGACATCAGAGATGATATACGGGTGCTCAGTAAAGACTGGGTACACTGGACGGACTCGCCGAGAACTCCCAGATGGTATTATACCTCACGTCAGATGGCAGTTCTCTGGTGACACTGGTACAGAGTAGTCTGTTGACCCGAGATCGTCATAGAGTCTTGTGTGGTTCCCACTGTGCTTTGATTTCCGTATTACCACGTCCAAGAGGGCGTGCAAAACGGTGGTTTTTGGGTACAGTCCCGAGTCACATGGAGGCAATGAGCGATAGGAGGGGATTCGTCTCTCCCGGTATAGGGGGTTGATGTTGCGCTGTGTTCGATTGGCTATAACAGGAAATCCCTGGCCAGGGTTGCTGAGATTTACTGGTAAGTGTTACCAGTAGTTTCTCGAAAGTTATAGACCTCATATCGACACGACTTATTGAGCTATTGGGGTCTGACGTTTACCACCCCTAGGCGAGATATGCGACATATCAGACGATCAGACCGGACTGTACGGTAGTGTTACTGGTTGGATTCACTGGAGTGTGAGCGGGCTTGCTCGTCGATCTTCAGATCGCTCAATACCCGGGTGGCCGTTACGTTTAGCAGACCGCTTGCGGCTTGTGGATGTTTGATATGATCATCATCCGCTGCCGGCGTATTGACGAGTCTTTAGAGTCCTATACAGAGGTTTCCTGGCTCAAGCGAAACGAAATAGGAGCGCGTATGAATATGTGCGGGACCGAGAATAATACCAGTATCTGATACTGTATTCGATTCTCGCGATGTGACATTGATCGGTTATATGCGATATAGCCGGGTTATCGGATCAAGTGTTGATTCGATAAGATGTTACTAATGGTACCAGTCGGTTATGTGCGTCATGACCGGATCGTTAAATCAAGCGTTGATTTAATGATTTAATGCATAATTATATATTTGATATATTACTTTGCATTAACTAGTATCGGTTCACTTTAAATGGATTTTCTCGCTCGGTTGTGCGCATTGCATATGCGATATGATTTTGTGCACTTGTTTGTATCATATTTGATGATACATGCAAATTAGGGTTTGTGTAAAGAATTAAACCTTGGTTAAAGAAATGGTTAGGGTTTTTATTTGTTTATTCATTTATTTATTTGTTTATTCATTTTGGAAAAGAGGAGAAAAGAATGGTGGCTTAATTTGGAGTTTAGTTGAAGCTTCATGAAACTTTGATCAAGTCAACCATTCTTATCTCATCCTTAACCCTAACCATTCCCACTAACCATGATTCATTCTCTACACTTGACTCTAGTTAACATTATGATAAGTTTTGATTTTTCTATTGTTTTTAATCAACTTATCATATCATTTTTCTTCTTCTTCTTCCTTGAACTCAAGAAGAAAAGCTTAGGTCATCAATGGTGATTGATGATAAAGAGTGAGAAATCCAATTCTAAATTGAACCCACTTCCTATTTCTTCATCCTCTACCTCTTGCCAAGTAGTAGAGTGTGTTTTCTTCACAATTTTCTTGACTTGGTGAAGTCGGAGCTTGATTTAGCGATGCCTCGACGTAGATCATCTTCGGCATGGACATCGACGACCTAGCTTGCCCATTCTCCGACGAAGCCGACGCTAGAGCCCGGATTTGATTTGGACAGCGGAGAGGACTTCGTTGCGGAGCTATGGAGGTGGAGCACCGGATCTACAAAGGTTGTATTTCCGTATTCCCTTAGTTAAGTGTTAACTAGTTATCTTTTCGCCTAGATTTCTAGCAAACGATCCGTATTAGGGTCTCTCGGCACCTAGATAATTTGAAAATGGCATGTTTGATTCCTTGTAAGACCTCATTAGGGTGCCTAGGAACCCTACAGTGGTATCAGAGCCTAGCTAGAGCCTTAGGCGAAGTCTAGACGGAATTTGAAGCCCGAACGAACCCGAAACCCACCCGGCAATATGCTCTCTGGACGATTTCGTAAAACGTGGATTTTTCCATATTAAAAATTGCTAAAAAATTCAGCAGGCAAAAATAAGAATTACCATGCAAATATTTTTGGATGAACAGTAAATCTTGCGGCGGAAGCGCGGCGGAAGGCTGCCTTCTGCGGCGGTTCCGCCGCACAATGATGACGTCATCCTCCAAGATCTGCACAGTAACTCTTATTATTTTATGATGGATTTTCTGGGAATTTTTAATACTGTTTCAAGAGTTGAATTTTCTGCAGTTGTTTTGGGGATTCGGTGTTTCGATCGGGGTATCAAATTTCGTCTTTGTGGCTTTCCGGATAAATTTTAGAATATGTTAAAAAGTTCGACCGGATATAAATACCCAATTTTTCCCCTGTCGGGAAATTTCCAAGTGTTGAATTTTTCCGTAGTTTAACGATGTTCTAAGTAGTGCAAGTAACGCGATGGTCCCTCTAGAAGACAACAAACCTTAACTCGATTATGTGACCGTCTTGAACTGCCCTTTGAACCTTCGGGTTTGGGGCAGTACGGCGTGCCACATGTGAGGCGTTGGCTTGACCCTTCTACGGCTGGACCGTTGGTACTGAGGCACGAACGGAATGTTGTTAGACTTATTTCATGTGTTGATCTGTATCGGGAAAACTTGGGTGTTCGATTGTTCGATCGGAAAGTTTAACATTTTCTGTTTATCTGGAATGGGATACAATAATTGGAATTCACAAGCAGTTATGAGATAACTAAATGAATGTTATAAACACAGCAGTTTAGTCTCACTTGATCGGTTGCCACGGAATTTTGATGTGATCAAAAGTCCGTCGCAATCACGTAGCGTACGCGGATACTCGCCGGGTAAACTTAATAGACAGCCTCACTCCATAGCCCCGACCAAGTGACTGTAGGAGAACCCCGTCGCCGAAAGCATCCGTTCGGGTGCTCGCGGTAGCGGTGTTCCGCCTTGGTGCACTTCGTCGACGGTATCGGGGGTGCGGCCGCCTACTAAAGTTTGCGACGAGTATTCGATCAGGATGTCGGGAATCCTGTTGAATTGCCCGACTTGGTATTGAAAAGTGTTTTCGATTTTGAGACTGAAATGCGGGGTTTATAATTGTTAGGCATGTGATGTCTAAGTAATTCATTTGGTCAGGCATGCGATGTCTGAGGTGGTTGCGGATTCCAACTGTTGTAGTTTTACACTTTCTTTTCTGTGACCGTAAGTGTAATATGTGATATCGCCGGTTTCGTTGCTATATGTCAACGACAATTGGGATGCGCATATTTACTTACGTTGATGACATGTGATGTTATGTGTTGCTGGATATGTTATATTGGATCGTCGTGTTTGAATAGCCGGGGGTTTTTATGTGAGATGAGTGTTTTTTCATTTTCTTTCATGTAAAACCTTGTATGTAATATTCTTTTATTGGGGCGCTTCCAGGTTGCGAAAGTTGTCACCCGTTGTATATTATTTACTTTTCCGCACTAGGATAGACCCAAGGAGGAGGGCACAAGTAACCGGGTTCTGGAGTCCAGTGGGAGACCAACTCGAGGAGTCGAGTCCGGGTCTCCTAACTCCAGAATTGGTAGGGTTGCTTGCCGCTCTCGTAGGGGTCTAGGGGTGTGGGTTTGGCTATTCATCACGACCGTGGAATCCGTGTTTTATACTGGCTCGTATTGAAAACACGGACGTCCTAGTATATCCAATATTTCATATGATTCTTCTGCTGCGATATCTGTGATGTGATCATGTGATGTTCTATGATAGATACAGCATATAGTATATATGATATATTATATAGACGTTACTTATGTTTTACACCCGCACTAGCCCTACCCCGCTCTGCCGTTAGTTACCTAACCTAACGGTGCACGAGGGGACATCGAGGCGAATGCGGATGGCATAAGTGTACGTCGTATTTATCTGTGATGTTTAGGTACTTAAATGATGGGACTTCATTAATGTGATTAATGAAATAGAAGAAACCTAAGATGTTGTAGAATCGAATTTCAAAATAAAACAGGTAGCTACAGTTCTTGCTTTGCACAGCGGTATATGTGATATATCCTGCACCTTATTCGATGAGGAAAGGACCGAGATCCCTTCACCGGGAGTGACTCCTTTAGCAATAACTGGCAGATGCTACACACTCGGTTTGTTTTTTGATAGCTTTTAAGTGTTTTTGCTTTGCACAGTGATATATATGATATATCCCGCACCTCATTCGACGAGGAAAGGACCGACGATCCCTTCACCGGGAGTGACTCCTTTAGCAAAACTAGAAAAGCCTCAAAAACACTCCATTTCAAAATTCATTCGATCCTACAACGATATCAAGTTCATTACGCAATAGGTTTTCAGAAAAACCTGTCGTAGCCCTCCGTCATTTCAGATAAGTCCTATTTAGTATTCGTGCTACGTTTGTTGACCTCCGTCAAGGCGTAGTGTGCGGTAGCTAACTAGTATTTATCTGTTTATGCATATGATGCAGATTGAGTTAGGGTAGTCGTGCGGCCTTGTTGACCTCCGTCAAGGGTCGTGCGGGTGGGTTTAATTCGATCAAGAAATGACGGGTTGAACTTGACTAGTAGCCTATGGTTTGTTGACCTCCGTCAAGGTCATAGGACGCTAGGGGCAAAATATTATCGGGAATTTCAAGTGTTGAAATTTGCAATGAGATTGCATACCTTCTATGAGATAGTTGGATCCCGATACCCGCTGCGAGTAATTGTTACTCCTGGGAGAGTTTTATACATTACAATTAGCCGATCAAGTAGGTGTCTAGAAAGGTGTCAACGGGGTTATGCCTCTGGGAAAACGAGGTTTACATTAATTAGGTTCGTGCGAAAGCACGGGGGACCTCCCTCAAAGTACCGACACTGGCCTGGCTGAAAGATTGGCGAACTTGTAGTGTGTAATTAATCCCGGCTAGTCTTTCCTTTTAGGGTTTGAAGGAAGATTTGATAAAAAGCAGTGGGAGCCATCCTGATTAGATAAAATAATAACCAATCTATTCTTGCAAGAGCGCACGCTGAGTGTTTTCTTCTCTCTCTCTCCAGGTAGCGACCATATCACGCCTTAATCAAGATAATAATACGGATTATTGACCGAACCCGCTTGTTATACTGAGCTGGGGAGCGTTAGTCCCGCTCCAACTTATAATTGTTATAAGATAGAGCAGGAAATTGGGGAATACCAGATTTCCCGTGCCGCCCAAACGAAGAGAGTGCATGCTGATGCATCATCTTCGGGTGTGTTCATTACAGAGAACTGTTTCTCAGTATCCTTTACGTCCTGGGTATGTGATACCAGATCAGGATACCAGATATGTAATCTGTTACATAGGGCTACAAAAAGGTAGAGGACTGAGAACGGGTGATAAGTTTCATGAGGCAGAAAACGGGGCAAGTGTTGCAGCCAAGTCTGTGGGTCACTGTCACCCTGTATTACCAGAATACATTGATTCTGAACGAATGTTATTAGATACCGAACCTGATATACAAAATCATATCAGTCTCTTTAGTAGTAAAGAAATGATAAAATTTTGTATTGTTGGATAATGTTTTGAACATTTCCTATATCAAAAGTTGATCGGATCAGGCACGTTATCTAAAAGCATTGACGTTCTAAATCAAACTACAGTTCTTTAGTATACAGAACACACACAAGAGGAAGAGTTCAGAAATGAACGGATTCTTCTTGAGGCATTGTAGACAAGGTCATATCGATGCGACCCGACTCGCTGAAGTTACATGAAGATGCATATTTAAATCAGTTTGAATTTACATCTTGTGAAACTTGCCAGTCATGTCACAAAGATAAGATGACCATAGCTCCGTTTACTGGAAACAGAGAAAGAGTTAGTAAACTCTTGGGATGATGCATGTTGATGTATAAAGGTCCCCTGTCTACATATGCCAAGACCGGTTCTTTGTACTTCATTACATTCTCTGATAATCTCTCAAGATTCAGACATATGTTCCTGTTGAAACACAAGTCCGAACCTTTTGAGATATTCACAGAATATAAGTTAGAAGTAGAGAACCAATACGGGTATAAGTATTATGTCCTATGATGAGATCAAGGAGGAGAATACTTGTGCACGGAAATCCTGGATTATTCTAAAGGAGAATGAGATTCTCTCTCAGCATTACTCCTCCGAATACACCATGGCACGATGGTATATCAGGGCGGAGCAGATACACCCTATTTGATATGGTGTGCTCTATGATGAGTACTACTGAGTCACCTTTTTCCTTTTTGGAGTTATGCACTTGAGAAGTTGCATACCTATTGAATAGGGTTTCAATCAAATCAGTTGCCTACCGCTTCATATGTGATATGGAAAGGGAAGAGCCCATGTCTTAAGCCAGTTAAGATTTGGGGTTGTCCGGCCTATGTCTGAAAGCAAAATCCGGACAAGCTCGAGGCAAGGACTGTTATGTAGAACTGGAAATGTTCCAGCTATACAAACTGCAGCTGATGATTTGAAAGAACCAAAGGATTCAATAGTTACCAACGAACCTCAGCTTCTCCGCCGATCTAGTAGGGTTCCTCACCCACCTGAGAGATAATTCGGTTTCTCTATGACAGTGGGAGCGAGGACTACATCATGAGATGATGACCCAACTAGTTTCGAGCTGGCCATCAGGAGTGAGACTCTGTAAGAATGGCTGGATGTTTATCGATCTGAGATGGAATCCTTATACACCAACAAAGTATGGACTTTGGTTGCTATATCTGAAGGGTTAAATCCCCATCAGGAGCAAGTATATCTTGAGAAGATTACTTGGTGTACATGGAAAAGTTGAGACTTTCAAAGCTAGACTTGTTAAAAGTTTGTATCATTGACCAGGTACGGATAATGATGAAACCTTTTCAAGTAGCTATGCTTAAGTCCATCCAGATCCTACTTGTCACGGCTACATACCATGACTACGATATCTGGTGGTTGGGTGTCATGACTGCTTTTCTAAATGATGTTTTAGAAGAGAGCGTCTATAAGTACACAGCCAGAGGGCTTCGTAGACAGTGGGAGCAGCGGAAACGTGTGCAAGATGCTTTATAGGATAAAGCAGGCATCGCGGAGTTGGAACATCTGTTTTGATGAAGCGGTCAAAGAGTTTGACATCATCAAAATGGTAGATGAACCTTGTATATACAAAAAGGTAGTAGGGAGTATGGTGACGATCCTCGTAGAGTACGTGGATGACATACTCTTGATAAAAAAGGAGTTTCTTATGCTACGCTCGATCAATCTCCGCTTATCACAAAGATTCTCCATATAGGATTAAAGTGATACCTACTAAATCCTGGATTTTGGATTTATGAGATAGATCTAAATGGATGTTAGGATACTCACTAGATGTAGTGAGATGGTGTCAATCGATCCTGAGGAGAATCACTGGAAGGGTTCTAGGGTGATAAAGACGACTGAATGTCAGTCACAGGCATTGTCTTTACCCTCAGTAAAGGGACGGTATGTTAGAAGAGTTCCAAGCTGGATACCGTGACATACTAGACGATAAAGGCACGATACATCGCTACTTAAGATGCTACCAAAGAGGCAGTCTGGGTGTATATTGGTTCATGAGATGAACTACGTTCCAACCATTGTGAGACAATGGAGTTGTGGCTTATGCCAAGGAACGTCCGTCCCATCAGTGATCCAGACATATTCTAAGGCAGTATCACTTGATCATGGAGATGGTTGATCTCCAGGGAGATCGAGGTTAGGAGAGTAGACTCAGAGGACAACACAGCGGATCCACTCACAAAGGCCTGTTCCCAGAGAGAGACTTTTATGGGATGGTTGAGTATGAGATACTGCAACCACTGCTACAGATGGCCCTAGTGCAAGTGGGAGATTTTTAGTTATATGTATGCCCTAGAGGCCATTACTGTACATAGGATGTATATTGTAGTGGATGCTGGGACATATATAGGGAGGACTTTCTTGCTCGACATGATAGTATGCTATCTGGTTGAACTTTACCTTAACGTGTATACTGATTGTCTCTCTGTTACATGTTGGTAAAGCCCTTAGGATGTGTGCTTGACTACCTGGAATATGATGCGGATCATACTAGTGGGGACATGGTAGTCCATAAGTACATCTTTCAAAGTCCCTAGTCGTGGGTGTATCGAGACGGGGCATCGATATACCAGAGTAGACTAGCGTATACCTTCTCGACCCATACAGATGGGCGATGGATGATCCCATATCCATCGGTGTTTGACATCAGAGATGATATACGGGTGCTCAGTAGAGACTGGGTACACTGGACGGACTCACCGAGAACTCCCAGATGGTATTATACCTCACGTCAGATGGCAGTTCTCTGGTGACACTGGTACAGAGTAGTCTGTTGACCCGAGATCGTCATAGAGTCTTGTGTGGTTCCCACTGTGCTTTGATTTCCATCTTACCACGTCCAAGAGGGCGTGCAAAACGGTGGTTTTTGGGTACAGTCCCGAGTCACATGGAGGCAATGAGCGATAGGAGGGGATTCGTCCCTCCCGGTATAGGGGGTTGATGTTGCGCTGTGTTCGATTGGCTATAACAGGAAATCCCTGGCCAGGGTTGCTGAGATTTACTGGTAAGTGTTACCAGTAGTTTCTCGAAAGTTATAGACCTCATATCGACACGACTTATTGAGCTATTGGGGTCTGACGTTTACCACCCCTAGGCGAGATATGCGACATATCAGACGATCAGACCGGACTGTACGGTAGTGTTACTGGTTGGATTCACTGGAGTGTGAGCGGGCTTGCTCGTCGATCTTCAGATCGCTCAATACCCGGGTGGCCGTTACGTTTAGCAGACCGCTTGCGGCTTGTGGATGTTTGATATGATCATCATCCGCTGCCGGCGTATTGACGAGTCTTTAGAGTCCTACACAGAGGTTTCCTGGCTCAAGCGAAACGAAATAGGAGCGCGTATGAGATATGTGCGGGACCGAGAATAATACCAGTATCTGATACTGTATTCGATTCTCGCGATGTGACATTGATCGGTTATATGCGATATAGCCGGGTTATCGGATCAAGTGTTGATTCGATAAGATATTACTAATGGTACCAGTCGGTTATGTGCGTCATGACCGGATCGTTAAATCAAGCGTTGATTTAATGATTTAATGCATAATTATATATTTGATATATTACTTTGCATTAACTAGTATCGGTTCACTTTAAATGGATTTTCTCGCTCGGTTGTGCGCATTGCATATGCGATATGATTTTGTGCACTTGTTTGTATCATATTTGATGATACATGCAAATTAGGGTTTGTGTAAAGAATTAAACCTTGGTTAAAGAAATGGTTAGGGTTTTTATTTGTTTATTCATTTATTTATTTGTTTATTCATTTTGGAAAAGAGGAGAAAAGAATGGTGGCTTAATTTGGAGTTTAGTTGAAGCTTCATGAAACTTTGATCAAGTCAACCATTCTTATCTCATCCTTAACCCTAACCATTCCCACTAACCATGATTCATTCTCTACACTTGACTCTAGTTAACATTATGATAAGTTTTGATTTTTCTATTGTTTTTAATCAACTTATCATATCATTTTTCTTCTTCTTCTTCCTTGAACTCAAGAAGAAAAGCTTAGGTCATCAATGGTGATTGATGATAAAGAGTGAGAAATCCAATTCTAAATTGAACCCACTTCCTATTTCTTCATCCTCTACCTCTTGCCAAGTAGTAGAGTGTGTTTTCTTCACAAGTTTCTTGACTTGGTGAAGTCGGAGCTTGATTTAGCGATGCCTCGACGTAGATCATCTTCGGCATGGACATCGACGACCTAGCTTGCCCATTCTCCGACGAAGCCGACGCTAGAGCCCGGATTTGATTTGGACAGCGGAGAGGACTTCGTTGCGGAGCTATGGAGGTGGAGCACCGGATCTACAAAGGTTGTATTTCCGTATTCCCTTAGTTAAGTGTTAACTAGTTATCTTTTCGCATAGTTTTCTAGCAAACGATCCGTAGTCGGGTTTCTCGGCACCTAGATTTTTTGAAATTGGCATGGTTGATGCCTTGTGAGACCTCATTAGGATGCCTAGGAACCCTACAGCGACCTCTACTCTTTTGCCTGAAGGTGAATAGCTCTCTGTGTGGGACTCTAAAGACTCGACACTATGCTGGCAGTGGGTTTAACCACAGACCGCAAGCGGCACTAGCTGTGCGTAACGGCCCCCAGGTAGATGCCGACAAGAAGACTGACGAGGTGAAACCCATCTGAACTCCTACTGAGCTTGAATGTGACAGTCTCCGTACAGTCCGGTCTGTTCATCTGATACATCGCATGGCGGGCCTAGAGGGGAGGTAAACGTCAGTCCCCTAATAGCGGTACAAGTCGTGTCGGAGTGAAGCCCAGAACACCCTGAGATAACACTGGAAGCCTACCAGTATATCTCGCTTGCCCTGGCCAGGGACTACTCGTGTAATGGCTCTCCTAGACACAGCGCGATGTCAACCCCCAATACCGGGAGAGATGAATCCTGTCTAACCGTCACTGCCTCCAAGTGCTTCAGGACTGCACCCAACTACTACCTGTTTGCATGACTCCTTTGAGCCGTGGTAGGGTAGTAATCAAAGTACAGTGGGAATACACTTGAGGCGAAGTGACAGTGTCAAGTCAGCGGACTAAGCTGTACTCATGTCACCTGGGAACTGATAACTAACGATAGGTATAATACCAACCAGTCAGTTCCCGACGAGTCCTGTCCAGTGTACTCGTAACCTAACGAGCACCCGCATACTATCTCAAGTACGACGTACTGACGGCTGTGGAACAGACCGTCTCCCCTGCTGGGATGAGAAGCGCATACGCTAGTCTACTCCGGAGTATCGACGCCCTGTCTCGATAGTCCTGCGACTAGGGACCTGTATAAGGATGTGCTTATGGATTACCCAGCCCCCACGAGTGTGACTGCCATCACAACGCTGGTAATCAAGCAAAGATCCTAAGAGCTCCACTAATGCGTATAGGTGATATAATAAAATAAACACATGTACACATTAAAGTAGAAACAAGCCAAGTAGCATACTACCATTTTGAGCAAGATTGTTTATACAACTGTGAATATCCCAAGCTTCCATTAAGTAATATACATACTAGTATGATACAGTAATGGCCTCTAGGGCATATACACTAACATGTACACGATATTGTACTCTAACATGCAACAAGTTATAATTCAAGATCCAAATCTAACATGATATATGGAACATCGGAACGGAAAATGGAACATGTGACGCTAAATGAAATCTACAGTTTTACCATGCAGTTTAATAGGTATAAATAATATTATAGATAGCATGTAGCAAGTTTCGCTTGCCTTGATCGGATCACAATACGGGATGCGCACGCAGCGTCCAATGTCGGCAAATGTTGCAACATCCACACGCGCACACGGGAAGGTCCAGGCACCTCAAGAAGTTAACCACGCACATAGGGGACGTCCACAGAGTCGCCCGGATCAGTGGCGGCGAGCACGGCCTCGACGACGGTCGGAAACCGAGAAAGTAGAAAGATAAGAAGAAGTTGTAGAAGAAGAAGAAGAATGGAGGGTTTGGGGTTGTAGTTTTGGCTTGGTTGGGTTCTGGGACAGAGGAGAAGACGACGAGGTCAGGGTAATCATCGGCGATGAGGGGTGCTGGCGTCGGGGTGTAACGACAAGGCGGTGGGATTCTTGGGTCGTGGGTGCTGGGCTTGTAGGGTGTTCTCGGGTCGTCGGGGATTGGAGAGAGGTGAGGGAGATGAAGAAGGTGAGTGTGAGGAGATGGTGAGGGGAGGTCATCGATGAGGCTAGGGCTCAGGCGTGGGTAGGTTTTTTCTGTGGGTTCTCGGGTGATGGGTTCTTCGGGGCTGTAGGTGTGGGTGTGGGTGATGGTGGTATCGGGGTTAGAGAGGTAAGGAGAAGGAGGAGAGGGATGAGAGGTGATGAACGCAAGGTCGACGAGGGTGTCGACGGCGAGGTGAGGGTAGCCGGCGGTGAGGGGTTTCTTAGGTTTAGATGGGTGTGCAGGGGTTGCAGGGTGCTCGGGATGTGGAGGAAGGAGGAGAAAGAAGGAGGAAGGAGATGGAGATGGGGAGGAGAAGAGGATGGAGACAAGGGTTGAGGAGTTAGGGTTAGGGTTTGAGGAGGCGGTGGAGTCTGCTAGGGTTTCTCGTGGCGAGCTCGAGTTTAAAATAGAGAAGAAGGGAGAAATAAGAAGGGAGGTGACCATATCGTGGCCGCGGTGACCCGACTCGAGGAACACACAGTGTTCGCGAGAGGAGTGAGAGAGAGCGCGAGAGGAGAGAGGAAGAGAAGATAGAGAGAGCTGCGTAGAAGAGAGAGAAAGAGAAAGGGAAAGAAGAGAGAGGATTGCGTGGGGCCCAGCGAATAGGAGAGAAGGATTCTGATTTGTGGAGGGAAAAATAAAAGAGAGAGAGAAGAGAGATAGAAGAGAGAGGATGGCTCGGCGGTGGGGCCATCAATAGAAAGAAGGCTGGGGATTGGTTGGCAAAACTTTTAAAAAGATTTTTAATTGTTAAAAATATTATTCATCAGTTGTATAAGAAATTTTAATGTCACAACCCGAAATAGCCCGTGACTGGCACTTGAATCATATGAAATCTATAGGACCCCATCTAATCCAAGTAAGCCAAAAGCCCAGAAATCTAAAACCATTTTAAGGAGTAAAATAAAGAAAACTGGTTTTAAGAAGTAAAGAAAACATGTTTTGAAATCAAGTTTTTAAATAAGTAGGCCGAATATACGTTTTTTTTAAAATCACATTTGTTTTCTGAAAATTTTGGCAGAGTTTCCTTTGTAAATACAGGCCCCGAACGGGGTACAACATAAATAATATATATGCAATGATAAAAGGCATCCCCAAGCAGGAGCTAGCTCTTCGTCAATCGACGGTCACAACCACGCAAGCAATATAATATATAACGTCGAAGGGAGAGGACCAAAACTCAAAGGAAAACTCAAATAGCATGAAAAGCTTAATACTACAACGCGTGACTTTAAGGTCGAAATAATACATAACTGGTTTCTAAGTCTGAAACAATATACAAGTTTTGGTTGATGGAATTTCTAGATACAACTGAATAATATATATACAATGGTGGTTCTGATGCAAAAGAATCCACCTACCAAAGCCAATCACTCGTAAGGGAAGCAGTGTGCCAGAAAAGCCGTAATGAAACCTGTACGGCAAAACCTGCAAGAAGCTGTGGCACAACGGGGGTGAGTTTCCAACTCGTGAATAGAAAACATCTACGAGTAGAAATCGAATGCATAACATAATCCTAGGTCAATACGATCAGATATATATAAACCTCAAGGATAAGTCTGAAGCATGATAAGGTGGCAATGTAACATCCATACAAGAGTGTAATGCCAAGTGCTCGTGCCAGTGCCTCAGGTAATAACATGTCATGAAGTCTATAAGTATGTGGATATCATCCAACTATGTGATCAATGTGATCAATGTCATCAATGTCAACTATATCAGGAAATCTATGAGTATGTGGATATCATCCCACTATGTAATCAATGTCTGGATGTATGTAGATCCCGTCCACCTGTCACCCAATGACAATAAGCATCATGCATGTAAATATCATAAAGCATATGCATGGAAGTATGAGGATATAATCAAAATCATGGAACCCGAGTGCCTAGCATCGACACTCGAAAACATCATGAAACCTGTGCCTAGCATCGGCACGTAAATCCGCATCTATCAGGCGCTGTCACCACGACTGGCCCTGATAGGTACGCATCATATGCTATCTCGAAATCCCGAGTGCCCAGCTTCGACTCTCGAATTCCGACGTATCCATACGTACATAACTCCGGTCGGTATCCCCACGATAACCGCCGAGTCCAAATACTATCACCGGTAGGTAGTACTTCCCTGCCAGGCTCACCGTCTAACATATACGAGTCTTCTTGCCCCGGGATACCTCACCGGGTCCACCATGTACCCGCAGACGGTGCCTGCCGCTCCTCGAATCGGGTTTCACATGCCACTCTCAGAACCGAGAAAACACATGGTGGACGCACTGAAATATCATATCAAGGGTAACCGGGTTTTTAAAACAATATATATATTCTCTTTTAAAATACCCACGGTTCCCAAATCCAAAAATATCATGGAAACAACATATCTCAATGCGTAAAATCAAAAGCATGATGTATGCGACATATAACCAAAATGTAAGCATATCAGTATATCATGCAACATGGAGTAGCAATATGCACATAATTAGGGAAGACCGCTTCTTTAAAATGAATCAGTTTTTAAAAGTATCTTGTGGTTCCCAATCTGCGAGTCAAGCCAGAATCATCTATGTATGTGCAATATGTAAGTGTACAAGTATAAGTGTGCAACAGGTAGGTGCACGAGTATGAGTGTACAATATGTGAGTACACGAATATGAATGTACAATAGGTATGTGCACAAATATGAGTGTGCACTATGTAGGTACACGAGTATGAATGTACAATAAATATGTGCACAAGTATGAGTGTACGCTATGTAGGTACACGGGTATGAATGCAAGGGATCATATCCTGAATGCAACAGTACTACAGTGTAGTGACATGGCAATTATCGATGATGAAGTGTGTGAGCCGGCAACCAGTGTACGTGGAACATACGCATCATCGATAATGGTGCTGGTGTCCTAACAGCATGATGGTAATATAGCAATAAACACAAGTAATGCGATGCAAATAACATGAGTATGCGGAATCAAGTAATCAACGCAACAGTGAAGAATCTATATCAATGTGTAAGTGTCATGCAGTTTTGCCATTTGAAATACGACGAATCGGGGTTTTTAGTAAAATAAGGGCTACGGTGTTTTTAAGAAAAGATGCGCCTTTTGAAATTTATCCGTAGAATCTCTTTTTGCCTATCTTTAAAATATTCCTGGTTCATTAGTTTTGAAATAGGTATGTCTCGGGTTTAGTCTAATGTCTACTAAGTAATCTACAGACCTAACTAATAAGCTAAGCAGGAGGGGTATGGAAACCACCTACATCTGAGTCGATATATATATATATATATAATAGTCGGTGATCCCGCCTCAATAGTATCACATACGATACAGTATATCATATGACGTCCTCGAGTCATGAGTGCGGATCTATCATCAATATAAAGCTCATACGGTAAATCGTCGTACGGCATCCCAATAGCTGGGCACGGGTTAATATCACAATTGTCTCATCAATTATCTGGTATCCTTATCATCATATCACATGATCTGGAGTACTGATCTAGATCTAGCACAAATCGATACCATCTATATAAATATAAGTGCGTGTGTGAAACACACGTCTAAAGGCCCGCTAACAATCGCATGTCGTATCCCAAATACGAATCACATCATATTACCGATCTCGTGGCACTATGCCCAATGTCATCGACTCATCTCTAAATATCATCCGCTATCCTCATTATCACGGTATAAGTATAGCAATAAGTACGTGTGTGCGTGTGGGTGTAAACCTGTTCTAGGGTTCGCGACTAGGACTACAGTAGTTTACTTCTAACCCTAATCTATCTATAGTACACCTAACACATCTCAAATATCCACGACACCATAAGCTATCATAAATATATATATATAGTATATATATGCTATACTAAGTATCGAACTGCGGGGGTGCTATACGCCATCCACCCGACTTCCCCCGTAGATATAATCTACTCACCTGTATCCTACGAGTCGGTGTCGATGTCGCCTTCATCTTCTACATCGTCTCGGATCGCCGTGGGGGTACCTACATATCACACGTATCGCATCGCATTAAAACCAAATCGAACTTAAAACGACACGCGAAAACCAACACGATACGCTAAAAGGCCTATAGGTTAGAACCTATGATTAGCCTTCGCAAAACAACCCGAAATCACTCGATATAGACGTACAAACGTCACACGATCGAGATAACGCACAAATATCAAAATCTGGAAATCAAGATACGCAAAACCAAAACTAAATTCAAAGCAGCAAACCAAGAAAATGATCCCAGATTTCGTCTCAGGCCAAATAAAGGCAAGCAAACAAGTCTAGAGTGATATACAGGGTGCATATGACCTACAGTAGAAATCTGGACCCGTACCATCACCAAGTGGCCGATCCCCTCAATAGGAAAAACTGGCCTGGCCATCCTGGTCATGGAGTTGGGCTCACGTCTGCCTAGGGTGGTCTCCTGGTAGTCTAACTAGGCTCCTGGTGTTATTTATTTTCCTTGTATTGACCCCGGATCACTCCAGATTCACCTGCATGCTCTAAACACTCACAAACCGACATAGAATGTTCTGTTTTTGGGTTCCAGGTCTTGTATGGTGTTGGATCTAGGTTCATAACACCAAGGGGGGTTCAAGGGTCACTAATAGGGCTTAACTACACTAACACAATTCAATTTAACCGTAACCCTCTCTAGGTTTGTCCAAAGTGCACAAAATCACACGATATCGATATGAAACTTGAATTGAGGCTTAAGAACAAGAATTACAACACTAATTGTGAAGGAAATACCTCAATAGACCCTCATGAATCCTCAACAGCGCCAAAACACCAACTTTCTTGGTCCATTCTAAAGCTTGTGAGCTTGTGCACACTTTTTGTGAAATCGAAATGGGGTTTCGGGGTTGTATTCATGGTGGATCTAGGCTTGAAGAGGGAGGAGGAAGAGGGAAAAGGGGCAAGAGCAGCACCAGCTCTTTGAAGGGGGAGAGAGAAATGGAAATGGGGAAATGATGGGAGTGTGGTTCAAAAGGTGAAGGTTGACCTAGTCTTTCTCTCTCTTCATCATGATACCATTCCCTTTTTCCTTTTCTTTTCTTTTCTTTTCTTTTCCTTCTCACTCAAATAGTAGACCCAAAAACACCCATGGTAGAAAAAATGTAACACAAGTCCAAAAATGATATGTGCATGTTTTGCACAAAAAAGCCAAAAATCCGATTAGCGATTTTTAATCGCGATTAGCACTAAATTAGCATATAAATGCTCATAAAAACTTTAAAATGACATAATTCCATAGAATACATTATTTTTGAATTTTCCATAATTTTTTCAAAATTTTTCCCATTTATCGATATTTAATTATAAATTTAATATTAAAATAATCAATAAAATAATATTAAATTATAAAAATTCCCCAAAAATAATATTTTATTATTTTGAAATGTTACAATCTTCCCCCCTTAAAGAAATTCAGTCCCCGAATTTAAATTTAAACCCCCAAATTCTAAACATTTCAATAAGAAGTCCAAGTCGTCGGGGCTCCGAAATCATCAATACATAAAACGCATCATAGCGCAATACTTGCGCATGAGTAATGAGCAGATAACTCAAAAACAAAACTCCGTCAAGCATCCCGCAATCATCGAAGTTATGGTAAAGACACAAATGTCAAATCCAATACAAAACCAATATGATATATATCAAAACTATACATGTAATTAGCTGAAGTAAATGCATGCCAAATCTTTTTAAGTCGCTGTGCGATGCGCATAACACTGCACAGTGGCGGACATCCATTATAATAAAATACCCATATACATATATATCCTTTGTTTAATATGCCCGTCCCACCGTTTTGAAAACAATTTAGAAGGGTTTCCTTGTTTTAAACGTTTCGTGTCATATCAGACACGTAGGTATATACTGAGACTATATCTCGCTTTTTGGAAATCCCTTCGATAACTCTCAATGCATGCAAAATATATCCAGGTACTGTCCTCTGACTAGTCCTGCCCAGTATGAAAACACATAGCAAATATCATTAAAAAAATGTACTGCTCCATAAGGAATCAATCCCAAGAATGTATGTAAGAATACTCTGTGCGTCTGGTGCGCACGGAAACCCAAAATCCATATATGTGCCATACAGGTGCACAAAACAACATCTAGGTGCAACGGGTGTGCATCAAAACATCTGTCATGGGCTACGTGTGTGCCTGACAGCAAAATCAGGTGCATTTGACATGCAC
This sequence comes from Agapanthus africanus, assembly GCA_030015575.1. Lineage (NCBI taxonomy): Eukaryota > Viridiplantae > Streptophyta > Magnoliopsida > Asparagales > Amaryllidaceae > Agapanthus > Agapanthus africanus. Next base: position 708,932,382 of record CM057338.1, on the reverse strand, counting down.
GAAGAATCCCTATTTAGCGCATCTGGTGTGCAATAAAATTGTATCTCAAATCATGCGCTCAACACGCGCGAAAATCCAAATCAAGTGCATCCATCACGCACGAATAAAATCTAAATCATGCGCATTCAACATGCACGAAATCACGAAATCCAATATCAAGCGTCTAACATGCGCAAAGTCCAAATCAAATGCACGTAGTGCAAGAAATCAATATCTAAACACTAGGTGTGCATGTAAACGATGCCGAAGGCATAAGTCAAATCGCATGCACAACACAGGCATGAAATCAAAATCAGCATATGGAATGACATCAAATCGAAGTCAGGTGCAACCGTAGTGCACAAAATATAAATCCGGTGCAATAAAGGCACGAAATATAAATCTGGTGCGTTAAACGCACAAAACATAAAACTGGTGCGACAACGCACGAAATGTAAACCTGGTGCATCCCGTGCACAAAACCCAAACAAAAACTCAAATGCGTAAATAGCAACACCGAGTGTACCAAGGTGTAAAAATCATAAACGTGTGCAACTGCGTGCACAAAACACATATCAATGCACTACAAGCACATATAAGCTATACCGAGTGCAAGAATCAATTCGTGTGCGTATCATATGCACAAAATCAACTCAACTGTATGAAATCCATGAAGTCATAAGCAGGTGCAGCCAAGGCACGAAAACGATATCAAGTGCAATACTGTGCACAAATCAAAAATCAACACAACGGTATGTAAAGCACATCTCAAGTGTAATAACTATGCGCAAGATATAAATGCCCAGTAGGTGCAACCATGGTGCATGAAAACAAATATCATGGAACTCGGCCATCAAGACTAAATCATGCGAATTAATCGCCCAAAATACCGGAATCCAAAGTGACGGATACGTGATAATCGAATCACAAAATCACAAATCATAAATACTGTCATCGGTATATCCTCCTTCAAAGTCGAGAAGGTGTCGATGCATCCAATGCTAGTAGCGCAAGATATCTACTTGCCTCTTACTCGCGGTCTGGCGTTCTCTGTCTCTGGGTCCTTATCTTCTCTGTGGATTACCAATCTCGCAATCCATCGGCTCATTGGCCGTGTCAAGTGTGCTAACAGGGACGATTCCGTTCTGGCACTTCTCTGGTCATCTCTCGGTCAATCATCGCGACCACTCGTAAAGCGGCACGTCACTGGCGTCGACCTCTGGCTCTCTGAATACACGTGACACATCTGATCCTGGGTGCGATCACATTGCAGCAGTGTCCTGGAAGGAATCCCGCTCAAGGTCTCTTCCGATCTTACCTATGCCGATCTGTACGGAGGCTGGTACTCTTGCATAATCCCTTCTCGCTCGATGGACATCTGTGTCCTCAACACAGCATTTTCTCGGAAACTGGTCGCATCCCAACGCCTCTGTGGACATCTCCGGCTTTTAATCTTAACGGGGAGTAACAACAGCTCATCAGCATCTCGTACGAACCTCGTGCCCTGCTTGTCTGTATCATCGTCCATTTCGACGTCACTTCTCTATCTGCGCACTGCAAATGTTCTCGGCTACGATCCATCCGAAGTCTCTCACACGAACTCGAAATCGCGAACTCGGTATCTTCATCACCCTGTGGAAGATATCTAGCCGAACACATCCTCCGGAACTCGTCCCATCCTGCGGAGATATACTCAATACCCGTCCGTTCTTGACCAATTCACAACGCATCTGGATGAGGTCCTCTATCCGAACCTGGTCAACTATCTCGTCGACGATGCCGAACTCTAGCCTGCTGGGTGCATGCAATATGACCACTCCTGGGTCCAAGTCTCCTCGTATAATATTCCAAAAAGGTCCCGTCGAGGTCCTTCTCGAATCTCGTTTTTGTCGAATTGTCCGGAAGTTACCACCTTCACTATATCTGGCTCTTGTTCCGGAACGGCTGCATACTCATCGCAACTCCTTGTGGAAGGTATATCCATATACAACGCCTCTGCATGCGTATCGCATCTCTGATGTCAGCGGAGTGGAACGTCCTCTCGTCAAGAGCTCACACGAATCTCGTACTTCACCTTTCTCTGCTATCGACTGCTTCGGACTCGTTTCATCGCGGCTGCATGGACGGCGCTCCAATGGCTATACTCGTATCTAGAGTCTCCCAAGCAATATGTCACATCACATGATATCTGAATGATGTCAAACTATCCGATCGATTTGTCAAAACCTCAAAATCCCCCAAGAGCTCAACATCTTGGGTACAGTTTAATAGTATCGAGTACATACCACAGCATCGGTGGTCCAGCCGTAGAAGGGCAAACCCAAGCCTCACTAATGGCGCCGCGGAACTGCCGCAAACCCTAAGGTTCAAAGGCTTTCACACGGTCATTATGTCGAGTTAGGGTTTCATTCTTCTAGAGGGTCTATAGACTCGCTTGCATGTCTTTCCGAATACTTTAAACTTGGAATATGGGTTTCTAACATTCGATCGCCTCCATCGACTACCAACGAACCTGCATGAAGTCGTCTCTAGCTGGAATCAATCTATCTGATGACCTCACATCGGGTAAGCGAACGAACCACATGTCCTAGTCATTCATCATCGGGTGACTAGCGACTTACCATCGTATCTCTAGGTATATACTCCTGCTGCAGTAGCTCCAACATCTGGGAGATATCTCGTCATTTGCAGCAACAACTGGCTCATTCGTCTGTATGCTGAACAGCGCCTCAATTGTCCTGAATAAGCGATATATCAATGGTCATCATATCCTGGCTGGCCTCTAGCAGTAGCCTGATCCTCTGGTGCTGATCTGCATGTCCGAGAAATCTCGTAAAAGCGATCTGTCAAACGCTCATGGCGCGGAAACACAATAAAACGATGCCTCTCTATGCAATCGTATGTCTCTGGAATTACGCCTTGGTCAGTCCTCGTCTGCGACGAGCTCATGCTGACGCAACTCTAGCCGTAGCTCTCTCTGCCCGTGTAGTCGTGGCAGCAAAATCATAACCAAAATCGATGAGGATAGATCATAGGAATGAATACAATACTATGCAAGAAAATGTACATCCTAAGGTTTCTTAAGCGGAGTAGCGTATCGTAAATATGCCGCGGAACATACGTACGGTACGTCACTCTACTCAAGCTACCTACTCCATCAACCAAGGGTCATCCTACGTGACGAATGTTCGGGTATAATACCCCCTCGACTAAGTCTAAGTTCCGTAAGGTCGAGCCTAAGTTCCGTATATATATAAACGCACTAGGCTCCACATAGTCAAACTTAGACTCGAACTAAGGTTAACCTAGCGCTCTGATACCAACTTTGTCACGACCCGAAATAGCCCGTGACTCGCACTTGAATCATATGAAGTCTATAGGACCCCATCTAATCCAAGTAAGCCAAAAGCCCAGAAATCTAAAACCATTTTAAGGAGTAAAACAATGAAAACTGGTTTTAAGAAGTAAAGAAAACATGTTTTGAAATCAAGTTTTTAAATAAGTAGGCCGAATATACATTTTTTTTAAAATCACATATCTTTTCTGAAAATTTCGGCAGAGTTTCCTTTGTAAATACTGGCCCCGAATGGGGTACAACATAAATAATATATATGCAATGATAAAAGGCATCCCCAAGCGGGAACTAGCTCTTCGTCAATCGACGGTCACAACCACGCAAGCAATATAATATACAATGCCGAAGGGCGAGGATCAAAACTCAAAGGAAAACTCAAATAGCATGAAAAGCGTAATACTACAACGCGCGACTCTAAGGTCGAAATAATACATAACTGGTTTCTAAGCCTGAAACAATATATAAGTTTTGGTTGATGGAATTTCTAGATACAACTGAATAATATATATACAATGGTGGTTCTGATGCAAAAGAATCCACCTACCAAAGCCAATCACCCGTAAGGGAAGCAGTGTGCCAAAAAAGCCGTAATGAAACCTGTACGGCAAAACCTGCAAGAAACTGTGGCACAACGGGGGTGAGTTGCCAACTCGTGAATAGAAAATATCTACGAGTAGAAATCGAATGCATGACATAATCCTAGGTCAATACGATCATATATATATAAACCTCAAGGATAAGTCTGAAGCATGATAAAGTGGCAATGTAACATCCATACAAGAGTGTAGTGCCAAGTGCTCGTGCCAGTGCCTCAGGTAATAACATGTCATGAAGTCTATAAGTATGTGGATATCATCCAACTATGTGATCAATGTCATCAATGTCAACTATATCAGGAAATCTATGAGTATGTGGATATCATCCCACTATGTAATCAATGTCTGGATGTATGTGGATCCCGTCCACCTGTCACCCAATGACAATAAGTATCATGCATGTAAATATCATAAAGCATATGCATGGAAGTATGAGGATATAATCAAAATCATGGAACCTGAGTGCCTAGCATCGACACTCGAAAACACCATGAAACATGTGCCTAGCATCGGCACGTAAATCCTCATCTATCAGGCGCTGTCACCACGACTGGCCCTGATAGGTACGCATCATACGCTATCTTGAAATCCCGAGTGCCCAGCTTCGACCCTCGAATTCCGACGTATCCATACATACATAACTCCGGTCGGTATCCCCACGATAACCGCCGAGTCCAAATACTATCACCGGTAGGTAGTATTCCCCTGCCAGGCTCACCGTCTAACATATACGAGTCTTCTTGCCTCGGGGTACCTCACCGGGTCCACCATGTACCCGCAGACGGTGCCTGCCGCTCCTCGAATCGGGTTTCACATGCCACTCTCAGAACCGAGAAAACACATGGTGGACGCACTGAAATATCATATCAAGGGTAACCGGGTTTTTAAAACAATATATATATATTCTCTTTTAAAATACCCACGGTTCCCAAATCCAAAAATATCATGGAAACAATATATCTCAATGCGTAAAATCAAAAGCATGATGTATGCGACATATAACCAAAATGTAAGTATATCAGTATATCATGCAACATGGAGTAGCAATATGCACATAATTAAAGAAGACCGCTTCTTTAAAATGAATCAGTTTTTAAAAGTATCTTGCGGTTCCCAATCTACGAGTCAAGCCAGAATCATCTATGTATGTGCAATATGTAAGTGTACAAGTATAAGTGTGCAACAGGTAGGTGCACGAGTATGAGTGTACAATATGTGAGTACACGAATATGAATGTACAATAGGTATGTGCATAAATATGAGTGTACACTATGTAGGTACACGAGTATGAATGTACAATAAATATGTGCACAAGTATGAGTGTACGCTATGTAGGTACACGGGTATGAATGCAAGGGATCATATCCTGAATGCAACAGTACTACAGTGTAGTGACATGGCAATTATCGATGATGAAGTGTGTGAGCCGGCAACCAGTGTACGTGGAACATACGCATCATCGATAATGGTGCTGGTGTCCTAACAGCATGATGGTAATATAGCAATAAACACAAGTAATGCGATACAAATAACATGAGTATGCGGAATCAAGTAATCAACGCAATAGTGAAGAATCTATATCAATATGTAAGTGTCATGCAGTTTTGCCTTTTGAAATACGACGAATCGGGGGTTTTAGTAAAATAAGGGCTACGGTGTTTTTAAGAAAAGATGCGCCTTTTGAAATTTATCCGTAGAATCCCTTTTTGCCTATCTTTAAAATATTCCTGGTTCGTTAGTTTTGAAATAGGTATGTCTCGGGTTTAGTCTAATGTCTACTAAGTAATCTACAGACCTAACTAACAAGCTAAGCAGGACGGGTATGGAAACCACCTACATCTGAGTCGATATATATATATATAATAGTCGGTGATCCCGCCTCAATAGTATCACGTACGATACAGTATATCATATGACGTCCTCGAGTCATGAGTGCGGATCTATCATCAATATAAAGCTCATACGGTAAATCGTCGTACGGCATCCCAATAGCTGGGCACGGGTCAATATCACAATTGTCTCATCAATTATCTAGTATCCTTATCATCATATCATATGATCTGGGGTACTGATCTAGATCTAGCACAAATCGATACCATCTATATAAATATAAGTGCGTGTGTGAAACACGCGTCTAAAGGCCCGCTAACAATCGCATGTCGTATCCCAAATACGAATCACATCATATTACTGATCTCGTGGCACTATGCCCAATGTCATCGACTCATCTCTAAATATCATCCGCTATCCTCATTATCACGGTATAAGTATAGAAATAAGTACGTGTGTGCGTGTGGGTGTAAACCTGTTCTAGGGTTCGCGACTAGGACTACACTAGTTTACTTCTAACCCTAATCTATCTATAGTACACCTAACACATCTCAAATATCCACGACACCATAAGCTATCATAAATATATATATATAGTATATACATGCTATACTAAGTATCGAACAGCGGGGGTGCTATACGCCATCCACCCGACTTCCCCCGTAGATATAATCTACTCACCTGTATCCTGCGAGTCGGTGTCGATGTCGCCTTCATCTTCTACATCGTCTCGGATCGCCGTGGGGGTGTAAGTGCGCGGCGGCGCCCCGGCCGTCAATCCGACGCCGGAATGCGGAAGCGGTGATTTACTTTAACTTTTTGAACCGGCACCACCGCGCACTATAAACTCGGATCGTGCCATTAAACTAGTCCTAGCTATCAAGAGAAGGGGTAGAGAAATATACCGAGTGATCCGAGTCCTCCGGTCTTCTCTTCGTCGTCCCGATCTCCCGCGGAATTTCCGGTCTTCATCTCCTCGCCGGAAGGGCACCACATCGCCGGCTTCTTTTACGGGCTCCCACCTCTGGTCCGAGGCAACTCGGGCACGAAGTTGGCGAGTCGACGTGCCCAAGGTTTGCTGTAGAATGTGTAGTGCTCTTTTTCTCTATTGGGGTAGAGGTAGTTGCCATATGGTGGAGGAAAAGAACTTAGACTTTTGAAGATGAAACTTGGGATTTTTGTGAAGCCAAAAGACCAAAAATCCCACTTGCAAACTTTGGACAGCCCCACCCTCTTCTTTAGCCGGCAAACTCTAGAGGAGGAGAAGAGAGAGGAGTGTGTATTGATCAAAATATGAGAGTGTGCACATAATGCAAGAGAGAGGTCAAAAATGATATCATGAAAAGAAAATGATCACAAAATCAAACCCACACTCCACAACCATCTCCCATCATCAAGTCAAAAAGTCAAGCAATCATGAAGAAGTCAAGAAGTCAAGGGTGGGAGAATCATCATGATACAACAATATGCAAATACAACCCTCCACAAATTCTTATTTGCACAAATGCAAATAAGCCCTCCTCCACCAATCTTCGGCCAATGAATGATACAAAAAAATTGGCCGAAACGGAAAACAAACTGGCAACTCCAAAAACTGATCCCGTAATAAATTACAGGAAAACCCCGCTACTGTGTATACACACCCGCATTTGTATTCCGACCGAAATACAAATGCAAAGAGACAAAAACTACACTGTACAATACTAGGATCCGGCTTAAACCAAAGCCCGCTAGTATTAACCGTCCTATCATGATCCGTGCAATACCGCACGTATCTGATCGAACCCTGCCATATCTCCATACGGCCTCTACAGCGTTTCGCCCGAAAACTTGAGCAACTGTCTGTGGGGGACTCTAAAGACTCGTCAATACTATGGCTGTGGATTTAACCACTAGCACGTCAGAGATATTAGCCATACGTGACGGGCTACCAGCTATTGACCAAAAGGGACGTCGATGAGCGAACTCATCCTGACACCCTACTGAGCCTGTCAGTGACAATATCCGTACAGTCCGGTCCGTTAGTCTATGAGCATCGCATGGCGGGCCTAGGGGTTGGTAAAAGTCAGACCCCCAAAAGCGGTACAAGTCGTGTCGGAGTGTAGCCTACCAGTAAATCTCCTGCCTTGGCCAAGGACTTTTCATGTACTGGCTCTCCTAGACACGGCGCGACCTCACCCCCAATACCGGGAAAGACGATCGCCTGAAGATCCGCTCACTGCCTCCATGTGGCTCGGGACTGTACCCAACTAAAACCTGTTTGCACGTCTCCTTTGAGCGTGGTAGGATAGTAATCAAAGTACAGTTGGAACTCACACGAGACAAATGACGATCCTCAGGTCGATGAACTAACCTGTACACATGTCACCAGGGAACTGCTATCTGACGTCAGGTATAAGACCAACTAGCATGTTCCCGGCGAGTCCTGTCCGGTGTACTCATAACCCAATGAGCACCTGTATACATCTTAGGTGAACCAACTGACACCAGTGGCTTGTGAGACCGGCCACCGCCCCTCGTCGGGGTCTCGACTGTATACACTAGTCTACTCTGGAGTATCGACGCCCTGTCTCGAAACTCCCACGACTAGGGACCTTTTAAGGATGTGCTTATAGACTACCAGCTCCCACGTATATGATCGCCCTCATACTGCTGGCAGTCAAGCATGAATCCTAGGGGCTCTACCAACGTGTAATAGCGACCTGTCTGGTCGCCTAAAGCAGTACACGATGATAAAGATAAACCAGATAGCATACTATCATCTTGAGTAAGACTGTCCTACCGGGATAGGTCCTCCCTCAATCATTGCAATCACGTGCCTGTGATCCAATAATTGACTCTGAGGGCACTATCTCCAACAATCTCCCACTTGCACTCAAGGCTAATTATTGCGATGTCGCATACTCACAGCCCGTGTGATACCGAACACCCAACTCCTCTACTAGTCAGTCTCACAAGGCTCGTTTGCGAAACTATTGCTTTCGAGGAATAGCCTCAGTGAGTGGATCCGCTTTGATGTTTCTTTCTATGTCTCTCTATATCTCAAGTTTGCGGAGAATGCCATCTCCCGAAATGAGCAATACTTGTCTTAGAATGTGTCTGGATGTCTGATGGGACCCAGCTCATAAATGAACTCCAAATCCAAACTTCTTAGACTGTATCGTCAACTGAACTTAATCAGTATCCTGCGCCATGCCTCCCTCAGTATTTCCTTGGACCACCTTTCCAAAATACTGCCCCTCGTCAGAAGGAAAACTATAACTCTGACAACCTCCATGTCGTCCAAGTCACCTTGGAAGCCTGGAATGATAACTGTCTCCCGAATGAGGCTGTCGTTATCATATCCCTAGAACATCCAGTTATGTTCTAAACCTGCTTCCGACTGTTTCTCCGGGATTGGATCAATGTCAACTTATTGCATCTAGTGCAAAAACAACATCTGGTGTGGTACTTGACATCTCATGATTGACTCAATTGCCTAAGCAAGTGATCTGCCAATCATGCGCATCCCTCTCCCCTTTAGTCTGTAAGACACCATTAGAGAGGGTGACTCCATCACCTGCAGGTACACTACCGTGCCAGGAGTCGTCCATTCTAAATACTCTTAGAATGCTGTCTAAGTACCCTTAATTGGGAAACTACCCAAATCTAGATCTAATACCATAGATCCAGTAACCAGAATGTCTGATATAATATCCAAGTCCCATGTGGAGAAACCACTGTGTGACAACCAAAGTATAACCGATCGTAGTATAGGAATATCACTTCCTACTCTGTGTATGTCATCCAAATACCAGGACATCACACCCTACTACCTTCTTAACAGATCCATCCCCTATTCTGATGAAGTCAAACCTATGACTGTTGTAGGGTGTTTTTCGTCACCCCAGTGAGATGGGAATACGCGCGCGCTTGTCAGGCGTACTACAGATTCCCCCGGCCTAGGGTAGGCCGGGGTTTAATGATTGTGGGGATCCGAATCTCCGGCAGCCGCGGACTAAGCTGCCGTTAATTACCCATCGCCTTTGGGGCGAGGGAACCTCCGATTAACGGGTTAAACTGGTCATGCGAACTCAATATGCAGTATACGTGTGTTCAGTTCTGAAAGGGGGGGTTTGGATATATCGGGAGCCACGCAGAGTTTTTACGGGGGTCCCGCTACCCGGATAGCGGGCTGGGGGTCAAGGGGGCTAGCAGCCCCCTTGCGGGGTGCGGGGCAGCGCCCCGTTAGAAATTTTTTTCTAACAGGGACAGTGTCGTGGAGTACGTGTATGTATAAATTTGTATACATATGTATATGTGTATGTATGTACACAAAAGAGGGGGAAAAGACATCCAAGGGATGCACAGTTGCGCAAGCGCGCGCGCCACGTGTCGGCACGCGGGCGACTTGCGCACTTGCGCAGTTGCGCAAGCGCGCGCGCCACGTGTCGGCACGCGGGCGCCTTGCGCAACTGCGCAGTTGCGCAAGCGCGCGCGCCACGTGTCGGCACGCGGGCGACTTGCGCACTTGCGCAGTTGCGCAAGAGCGCGCGCCACGTGTCGGCACACGGGCGACTTGCGCACACAACAGGCTTTTAGCCTAAAAAGATTTCTCTGAAGAGAAATCAAAGAGGAGTTAGACTCCTGAGTGTTTTTTTTTTGTTGAGTTAATGGAAGGGTTCTTCTTCTTCCTCCTGTTGCTTGCTGGATCTTGAAGATCAAGAGATGTAAAATCTTAAAATCTCTCCTTTTTAAGATCTGATGGCAGATCCAAGTTCCCCTTTGTGGGTTTTGTGGTGGAAAACTATTTAGTTTTGAAAAAGGAAGAGTAAAACTCTTGATTTAATTCAAGAGAAAGAAGAAGGTTTTGGAACCTTGAAGAAGGAAGAAAGAGCTCAGCTCTAATTTTTGTGGAGAGAATGAAAAGTATTTATTTTTTTTATTCATCATCATTTTGCCTTTTATAGGCTTACATATTTGCATATAGCCCCTTGGGCTTTACAAAATGGCATTTTGCCTATTCCATGGCTCATGTGCCATTACATTTTTGCACATAAGCCATGGGCTTACAAAATATTGGCTTTATGCCCATTTTACATACATTCATGTATAAAAAATTACATAAAAATTATTTATTACATGATTTTTTTTTGTTGGCATGGCGGAAGGCCAGACGCTTCGTGTTCGGGCTCGACCTGGGCATTGGCCCACTTGCTTGGGCTTGGGCCCACCTGGCTTGGGGTTGACCTTGACTTTGACTCGGTCAACAGGGGTGTAAATTTTTACCCCAACAACTGTCACATCAGAAATAGATGATCTATCTCCGCTACATCTGCTTTAGTCTATAAATAGACATAAGCCACTTGTCCACCAATGCTTCTGCTGCTCCCACTGACTACGACAACCCTCTGGCAGAGTCATATAGACGTACACTTCTAAAGCTAGTTTAGAACGACGCTATACTCATCCTCCTACCGGTTCTCGCAGCCTGGAACAACAGCAATGGTAAGTCTGGGTAAACAAGAACCTCCCTGTCACCGTCCTTGAGGCTACCGGAGTACCTCTCGGGTGTCTGAGGTTACCCACCGTATCTGCGGAGTGGCTAATGGAATGTCAAACCAGATTGAATCTTTAGGTTCCTATCAAAATCTTCAGTAATCGTTTGTGGTTCTGGAATCACTTCCAGTTCTACCATACTCCCACTACTGTTTTCTGAAAAAATCCATTTTTTTATTAAAACTGTGGTGAGTCTAGAACAATATTACTATTGATCTTCCAGATGGTAGAAAGTCAACCCTCGTCATAGCCTGGGTCAACCCACAAATAGCCATTACAGAAACGTGTCTTGAGTTATCCAGAGTCTGGTTTTAAGCATAGGCCGGACAACTCCCCGTACCTTAATATCGTTAAGATATGAACTGTTCTACATCCAATATAGAAATAGAGGCACTGATTTAATTGAACCAGATTCAAATTATGCAGCTGTCTCCAGTGCATGTCAACTAAATGGAAAGAGGCCGATCAGCATTACTCAACTTAGGAGCACTTCCAATTATGAGTAACCTGAAAGAGAAGCAAGTTCCCTAAATCATTACTATCAACTGAATACCCCACACAAGTATCTACATCTTCGATCACTTTGAAGAATCCCGATACTTGCAACATCTGGTTCTCTACTTTACTCTTATACCTATAACTTCTCAAAATTCGGACCCTGTGTTTCCACGAAACACCTGTCTAAAAACTAGAGAAGTCATAAGTAAACTGAATATAGTACGAGGACCATCCCCTCTGTCCTAATGGACGTTGGACAACATACAATACTCTGTATAAGTCCCTTGAGTCTAATAACTCAATCCCTGCATGTCGTAGTTTGAAAACTGTACTTATGGTTAAGAAGAATTACACCGCTGTTTAATGCTCCTTACCTAACCATCAACTGATATAGGTAAATGCCATCGACATAATTTCTAAAAGGTATATCTCACTCTATAAAAATAGACGTACAGATATATCAATTTGAAATTGGTGCATAACGACGGATATTCAAAACCAAATATTTGCCGTCCGGCAAACAACCCAGGTGACTTCCTCAAATATCACCAATTACAACGAATTCTGATATAATGAGGATGATCATCTAATTCCCAATAACTTACTCCCACTCATCATCTGTAAAACCATACAGACATGAGAATCAAACTTGGTAAATACATACCCTGGAGCAAGTGTCTAATTGGGAAATCAGTTTCCTTTTAACTGTACACAGTGAAACTGAAACATTGAAATGTTTCGATGGGGTATCTGGGTATTCTCAGTAATGCATCTTCCATTATCAGGTTCACAACTGTAACCGTATAATTCTTTGCCATCTCTCCAAATCCCTTCATATGTCTTTAGTCATTACCTTCTGTACACCCCTTTAGGCCAAATGGTTTTCTTCCTTCCCTACCGTTCGGCACCAGCCTATAGTTTGGAAGAAGACTATCCAATAAGCATAATGGGTGTACTGTCCTAATCCTAGGAGCACTCGCAATGCGAGAGAAGGTGAAGATAAAAGACAACTGAATAAACCTTATTCCTATTTCTCCTGAACCAGAATCCATCCCCGAACTGGAACAAGTTCCTTTCGAGTTCGTATATAACCATACGATGGAATATCCAATAAACTGTGGATCTTCGTAGTGATACGGAGTGTCCTGGAGAAATACAAAGGTGAAGTGGGAGTGGTAATGAAATACTTGGTTTGGTCGTGAATATCAGTCGCAATTTACTTTGCCCTCTTACTAATCCCTTTCTTTGTCTTTACATAATACCTTCTGTACACCATCGTTAGGCTAATTGGTTTTCTTCATTCCCTACCGTTCGGCACCAGCCTAAGGTTTGGAAGAAGACTATCCAATTTGCGTAATAGGTGTACTATCTCCTAAACCAAAGAGTACTCGCAACCTGAGAGAAGGTAAAAGGAAAAGACAACTGAATAGTCCTATTCGTTTTCTCCAGAACCGGAAACCATCCTCGAATAAATCCCTTCGAGTTCGTATATAACCATACGATGGTTTTGTCCAATGGAAGTGGACGTTCGTAGTAATACGGGGTGTCCTGGAGAAAAGGGTAAAAGTAGGAGTGGTAATGAGGTTTGCAACTCTGACAATCTAAAAAGCCAGTCTTATAAGAAGGTTCGGTTAACTTGGTCTCTGAGTCACAGTCTAAGGTCGGGTCAAAGGTCGCTGCCAAAGAGAGAGAGAAAAGAAACACTCAGCGTGCACTCTAACCTAGATCAGAATGGTTACCAATTTATCTAATCTGGAAACCTCCCACTGTACCGTCAAATTCTCCTCCAAATCTAAAAGAAGAATTAGTCGGGATGTCCCGAGGAGTAAACCAACTCATCAGTGGGAATCAGGATCCAACTATCACCGCATGATAACGTGACGGAATCCGCTCACGCTATCATACTCCAGAAGGTATGCGCATATCTGGCAAGTTTCAGTTTCTTTAGAAACTCCCGATGTGATTTTTGCCCCATACTCTTATGACCTTGACTTTGGCCAACATATCATAAGTCACATGTCAAGTTCTACCCGTCATTCTCCAGGTTAATTTGAGCCCACCCGTACATACCCTTGACTTTGGCCAAAATAGTAGTACGACTGCCCCAAACCAACGCATCTATCTATGCTGCATATGAATACCCAATAGCTACCAATCACTGTGCCTTGACTTTGGCCAACATACACAGCTTGAATACTATTGACCACCCATATGAAACGACGGAGGGCTACGAATGGTTTCTGGCGAAAACCTTTAACGTAATGAACTTGATATCGTTGAAGGAACGGATAGCTTTTTAGAAAAATATAGTAACGAAAACCTTTGCTAAAGAGGTCACTCCCGGTGAAGGGATCTCGGCTCTTTCCCCGTAGAATGAGGTGCAGGATATTCCAACTGAATACCATGATGCAAAGCAAAAGTAATCGGCTATAGTGAAGTTATTGCCCTGACGCAAACTTTTGTCCAAGGGGTCACTCCCGGTGAAGGGATCTCGGCCCTTGCCTCGTCGACTGAGGAGCAGGATATTCCAACTGAATACCACTGTGCAAAACAAAAGTGAACGTCCTTGCAAATAACAGCTTTTTGAAAAATGTTCCAACAACATCAGATTAGGTTTGTTTTTAACTTGCATTGATCCGAATCAACGCAGTCCCATCAATTGATCACACCAATAAAGAACGAAAATAATGACGTACGTATATGCCATCCGCATTCGCCACTGGGTCCCGTCATTACCCGTTAGGTTAGCTAACTAACGACAGAGCGGGGACTGGACTAGCGCGGTTGCAAAACATATACAACATCTACTAGTATATATATCAATATATAATATTTCGCTCAAGGCGTGATAAAATGCAACATCACAGAAATGTACAGCATCACAGAACAATACAGATATCTGGGATCCCCGGGTTTCACAGATCCGCTACTGAAACCCGACGTTTCCCTGGTCATGTGGATAGCCTATGCAATGAAATCCTAGACCCCTACGGGCGCGGCAAGTTACCCGCCAAAACCTGAAGCGAGGCAGCCCCCTTCAGCAACGTGAATGGACCACCCAGCACTTCACGGAATCCGGTAACTTGGGCACCCCTCCTGGGTCAACCTGTACCCCCTACGGGTGCGGCGAATAGCCCGCCAATTCTAGAGTGAAGCCCCCTCCGTCTCAATGCCATGAGATGCGGGCTTGTTGCCCTCTAGAACCCGGCTATCCGTGCACCCCTCCGCGGGGCAATCCTAGTACAGAAAGTAAAATATACATACAACGGGTACATCGACCGCAACCTGGTCGTGCCCCAAAAGAATAATACAAACAGGCAGTGACGGCAGTCTACATGTCGGACGCTCGCCCCGCAATATCAAATGTACATAATACAACAAAAAAACTGTACTAGCATTGCATCCAGGCTATCCCCCACGACCAATCCGCAACATCACAACACAATCACAGAACATCAACGTGAAAGTCACGTTCGCAAATCCGTCTAACCGGGCTATAGCAGTTAGACAGGATTTACCGATCAAGTGACATTCACGGTCGCAGATATAATGTAAATACTGTGAAATAATGAGTTAAAAAATTTCCGATCAATCAAATTTTACCAAGTGGGCCCCAAGCATTACTGTAGCACTTAAAGAAAATCTGGGCCCAAACAAAGTATACCAAAACCCCTATTTTCAGCCCAAAAGCCCAATGCAAAAAATTGGTGAAATGAAGCTAACATACTGCGGCGGAACCGCGGCCAAAGAGGGGTTATGGCCGCGGTTCCGCGGCCCTATGGAAAGATCAGGTTACCAAAACTTTGCAGTGTTCTTAGAATTCCTTGCACAAGCTTCTGCAACTACCTGAAAAAATTTTGGAGCCAAAAAAAATTCGACAGAAACTGATGCTATTGAAAACACGGATTTTGGAATTTTTTTGTTCGATCGGAAATGTAAACACATTAGACAAAGCTAGACTAGGTTAATGGCGAGGCTCTGATACCACTGTAAGTGCACGGCGGCGCCCCGGTCGTCAATCCGACGCCGGAATGCGGAAGCGGTGATTTACTTTAACTTTTTGAACCGGCACCACCGCGCACTATAAACTCGGATCGTGCCATTAAACTAGTCCTAGCTATCAAGAGAAGAGGCAGAGAAATATACCGAGTGATCCAAGTCCTCCGGTCTTCTCTTCGTCGTCCCGATCTCCCGCGGAATTTCCGGTCTTCATCTCCTCGCCGGAAGGGCACCACATCGCCGGCTTCTTTTACGGGCTCCCACCTCTGGTCCGAGGCAACTCGGGCACGAAGTTGGCGAGTCGACGTGCCCAAGGTTTGCTGTAGAATGTGTAGTGCTCTTTTTCTCTATTGGGGTAGAGGTAGTTGCCATATGGTGGAGGAAAAGAACTTAGACTTTTGAAGATGAAACTTGGGATTTTTGTGAAGCCAAAAGACCAAAAATCCCACTTGCAAAATTTGGACAGCCCCACCCTCTTCTTTAGCCGGCCAACTCTAGAGGAGGAGAAGAGAGAGGAGTGTGTATTGATCAAAATATGAGAGTGTGCACATAATGCAAGAGAGAGGTCAAAAATGATATCATGAAAAGAAAATGATCACAAAATCAAACCCACACTCCACAACCATCTCCCATCATCAAGTCAAAAAGTCAAGCAATCATGAAGAAGTCAAGAAGTCAAGGGTGGGAGAATCATCATGATACAACAATATGCAAATACAACCCTCCACAAATTCTTATTTGCACAAATGCAAATAAGCCCTCCTCCACCAATCTTCGGCCAATGAATGATACAAAAAAATTGGCCGAAACGGAAAACAAACTGGCAACTCCAAAAACTGATCCCGTAATAAATTACAGGAAAACCCCGCTACTGTGTATACACACCCGCATTTGTATTCCGACCGAAATACAAATGCAAAGAGACAAAAACTACACTGTACAATACTAGGATCCGGCTTAAACCAAAACCCGCTAGTATTAACCGTCCTATCATGATCCGTGTAATACCGCACGTATCTGATCGAACCCTGCCATATCTCCATACGGCCTCTACAGCGTTTCGCCCGAAAACTTGAGCAACTGTCTGTGGGGGACTCTAAAGACTCGTTAATACTATGGCTGTGGATTTAACCACTAGCACGTCAGAGGTATTAGCCATACGTGACGGGCTACCAGCTATTGACCAAAAGGGACGTCGATGAGCGAACTCATCCTGACACCCTACTGAGCCTGTCAGTGACAATATCCGTACAGTCGGGTCCGTTCGTCTATGAGTATCGCATGGCGGGCCTAGGGGGTTAGTAAAAGTCAGACCCCCAAAAGCGGTACAAGTCGTGTCGGAGTGTAGCCCAGAACACCCTGAGATACTGCTGGAATACCTACCAGTAAATCTCCTGCCTTGGCCAAGGACTTTTCATGTACTGGCTCTCCTAGACACGGCGCGACCTCACCCCCAATACCGGGAGAGACGAACCCCTGAAGATCCGCTCACTGCCTCTATGTGGCTCGGGACTGTATCCAACTAAAACCTGTTTGCACGTCTCCTTTGAGCGTGGTAGGGTAGTAATCAAAGTACAGTGGGAACTCACACGAGACAAATGACGATCCTCAGGTCGATGAACTAACCTGTACACATGTCACCAGGGAACTGCTATCTGACGTCAGGTATAAGACCAACTAGCATGTTCCCGGCGAGTCATGTCCGGTGTACTCATAACCCAATGAGCACCTGTATACATCTTAGGTGAACCAACTGACACCAGTGGCTTGTGAGACCGGCCACCGCCCCTCGTCGGGGTCTCGACTGTATACACTAGTCTACTCTGGAGTATCGATGCCCTGTCTCGAAACTCCCACGACTAGGGACCTTTTAAGGATGTGCTTATAGACTACCAGCTCCCACGTATATGATCGCCCTCATACTGCTGGCAGTCAAGCATGAATCCTAGGGGCTCTATCAACGTGTAATAGCGACCTGTCTGGTCACCTAAAGCAGTACACGATGATAAAGATAAACCAGATAACATACTATCATCTTGAGTAAGACTGTCCTATCGGGATAGGTCCTCCCTCAATCATTGCAATCACGTGCCTGTGATCCAATAATTGACTCTGAGGGCACTATCTCCAACAGGGGGTACCTACATATCACACGTATCGCATCGCATTAAAACCAAATCGAACTTAAAACGACACGCGAAAACCAACACGATACGCTAAAAGGCCTATAGGTTAGAACCTATGATTAGCCTTCGCAAAACAACCCGAAATCACTCGATATAGACGTACAAACATCACACGATCGAGATAACGCACAAATATCAAAATCTGGAAATCAAGATACGCAAAACCAAAACTAAATTCAAAGCAGCAACCCAAGAAAATGATCCCAGATTTCGTCTCAGGCCAAATAAAGGCAAGCAAAAAAGTCTAGAGTGATATACAGGGTGCATATGACCTACAGTAGAAATCTGGACCCATACCATCACCAAGTGGCTGATCCCCTCAATAGGAAAAACCGGCCTGGCCGGCCTGGTCATGGAGTTGGGCTCTCGTCTGCCTAGGGTGGTCTCCTGGTGGTCTAACTAGGCTCCTGGTGTTGTTTATTTTCCTTGTATTGACCCCGGATCACTCCAGATTCACCTGCACGGTCTAAACACTCACAAACCGACATGGACTGTTCTGTTTTTAGGTTCCAGGTCTTGTATGGTGTTGGATCTGGGTTCATAACACCAAGGGGGGTTCAAGGGTCACTAATAGGTCTTAACTACACTAACACAATTTAATTTAACCTTAATCCTCTCTAGGTTTGTCCAAAGTGCACAAAATCACACGATATCGATATGAAACTTGAATTGAGGCTTAAGCACAAGAATTACAACACTAATTGTGAAGGAAATACCTCAATAGACCCTAATGAATCCTCAACAGCGCCAAAACACCATCTTTCTTGGTCCATTCTAAAGCTTGTGAGCTTGTGCACACTTTTTGTGAAATCGAAATGGGGTTTCGGGGTTGTATTCATGGTGGATCTAGGCTTGAAGAGGGAGGAGGAAAAGGGAAAAGGGGCAGGAGCAGCAGCAGCTCTTTGAAGGGGGAGAGAGAAATGGAAATGGGGAAATGATGGGAGTATGGTTCAAAAGGTGAAGGTTGACCTGGTCTTTCTCTCTCTTCATCATGATACCATTTCCTTTTACCTTTTCTTTTCTTTTCTTTTTCTTCTCACTCAAATAGTAGACCCAAAAACACCCATGGTAGGAAAAATGTAACACAAGTCCAAAAATGATATGTACAGGTTTTACACAAAAAAACCAAAAATCCGATTAGCGATTTTTAATCGCGATTAGCACTAAATTAGCATATAAATGCTCATAAAAACTTTAAAATGACATAATTCCATAGAATACATTATTTTAGAATTTTCCATAATTTTTTCAAAATTTTTCTCATTTATCGGTATTTAATTATAAATTTAATATTAAAATAATCAATAAAATAATATTAAATTATAAAAATTCCCCAAAAATAATATTTTATTGTTTTGAAATGTTACATTTAAGCTGTTAAAGAAATCTTAAACGAATTAAAGAATTTAAGATAATTAAAATTTGGCGGGATACAAAATAATTCAGAAATACGCCTGGGTCGGGTCCAAAATTTTGGATTTGAAATATGAAAATTATTAGCAAGTTCCAAAATTTAAAATGAAAGATTATGTAACAGAAATGCATACCCCCAAGAACGGACGCACGTACGTGCGCGTAACCATCCAAACACGTCCGTGTCACTGAACGGGACGAGAACACGATACGCGGTCGCTACCACGGGGTTAGGGGTATCATGCAGGCTATGAAAGGCAATTTTAATTTATTTTACGTGATCTAGAATGTTATATGTAAAACATGCGATATTAGATGAAATGCCAGTATGTACCAACATGAAAGTGTACCAGTCTACGTAACAAATCAGGATAATCCATAAATATAAATCAAACAAACTCAAGCAAGCGGTTCGGGTCGAACGCAAAGTAAAATGTAAAAAATACCATTTGCACCCAAACACGATAAATAAAAAAAAATACCACAGATAATCAAATACGGAAACTGAATTGGTATAAGTGAACTAGGTTGTTACAACTAATGTGTACTCATATCACCTACGAACCACTATCTGACGATAGGTATAATACCATCTAAAGGTTCTCGGCGAGTCCGTCCAGTATACTCACCCTCAGTGAGCACATGTATACAATTTTAGATGATCAAACCAATGATTGTGGGACTAACCACCGCCCCTCGTCGGGGTCTAGAAACGTATACACAAGTCTACTTTGGAGTATCGATATCCGATCTCGATACTCCTGCGACCTGAGACCTTTAAGAATGTGCTTATGGACTACCCAGCTCCCACAAGTATGATCGTCATTATAACGCTAGTAGTCAAGCATAATCTTACGGGCTTTATCAACACGTAACCGTCATATGTGTCAAGTATAACATATGCACATGTTAAGATAAAAATAAACCATAATAGTATGCTACTGTATCGAGTCTTTATCAATATATGCAAGCAGTATAAAGTATCAATAGAAAGAAATACACATATCAAGATAAAGACAACTCAAATAATATATTATATACAACTGTGCAAGATTGTCATGTACATACATATCCCTAATATCCTATACAATACAGGCCTCTAGAGCATACATATCCAACACCCGTAATGGCTCCGTGCGTCTCACCACGACCAGATCTCCACCTCTCCACGTCCCGTATCACATGCTAACGTATCTCACCATTAATGAGCATATCCCGCCATCAACGCGAACATGACGAGGGGGCGTAACAGGCGGCGAGAATCTCGCATCGGCTCGCTCCAATGCAACCCCTATATAAACCCCTCCTCCAGACGATTCAGGTAACTCAAACTCAATCCAATACGCCGCTACTCTGCCCAATTATTTCTCGGTACTTACTTGATCGTCGGAGGGTTCTACGGTGATTTCGCATCACGGGACTTCCTTTGCATGTAGCCCGGCGTCAACAACAACTAACAACCCATTGAAATCGATCCACATCCAACCTGCGCCACAAATCTCAACCGTTCAACCCCGCTGGTTATAAGATCGACGAAGGACTGAGAAAGATTCCGATCTCCGTCACTCACACATCGACGACTTAACGTCACTACCCAATCGGCCTCTACACTGTCCTAGAACTTATCAAAACTACATGCCACTATACCAGGTTTCTTCTCAGACAAGTCTTGGTTGTCCCTCTCTTCGGATCTCCAGACACAACCCTCTGAACCGTATCTCCTACTGGTCAATTTACTGTTCACCATTGTTACAAACTCCTGCTTCGCCGAGAACAACCACCACCGCACCTACGGCGACCATTCTCTTCTACACCAGCGAGCCACTGCATGCTGCCTGCATTCATCGTGTCCTGGAACATCTTGCATCCATCTCTATCACCAGTGACAACATCCACTACAAGACCCTCGTCTGCAAGCTATTCACGATATCTTAATACATTGTTTCATTTCTTTTCTTACTTCTTTTTTACTTCTCTTTTTTCTTTTCTGGGGTTTGTCCCTGTAAGTATCTTCTGCTGTAATGGCTTTTCACTTATCAATAATATTGGGTCTCAAACATCACACACACACAAAAGCCACCCAAAAAAAAACCTCATAAACTAATGCCAAATATAAAGTAAAGAAAGGGGGGGGGAGCCCAACAAACCCTTCATATAATTAGTAATAATTTTACGAAACACCCTTAGACAAATATGAGCCAATCAGAAATAGGGGGCTGCACATGGGACATGCATCTCTTAAAAATGGTAATAATGTACAACTGTGATGGCAATTCCACTCAATTTCCTTTATAGCCATTTTTAGGAAACCCAACCAGTGTAGGAGCCCACTCTGCATTAATTTGTAGATATTCAATTAATTATTGGTTGGCATATTATAATTATAACTTAACTAAATAAATAAATATGAGAGCCAGAGAGAATAGGAGGTTTGTAGATTCTGGAGAAAGAGTCCTGTTACTTCTCTGTAGAATTCTCAAGTAAGTAAAAGATTGTTTGTTTTTTTGGTTTTTGTTCTCTTTGATTTACTTCTCTTTTTGTTCTTTTTTCCATCCAATGATCCAAGGAAAAGAAGTGGGGAAAGAATCTCCAAATCTATAAACCAAAGGTACAAAATTGATGTTGGTAAAAAAATGAGGGAATAAAAAACATTGGATGTTGACAAATTTTATGTCACTGTTCTTAGAGGGTAGTTTCTGCTCTGAAGTGAAAGAGAGATAGAGAGAGCTTCACTTATCTGGGATCTCTCTCTTTCTCTCACAAAGTGGGTGGCCCATTAGATCAACCTCTTCATTTCTTGACCAACTGAAGTCATTTCTGCTATATTTTAGACCCATTTGTTTAATGTTATCATCTCTTGTTTGTGGGGGGCCACTTGGGTCATCTTTGCTTTGTCGCTGTTGTTAAGGATTCTCTAATGAAAGAAGAAGAAGAAGAAGAAGAAGAAGAAGAAGAAAGCCTGCTCTCTTTTGGGTTTTGGGTATTCTAAGTGCTTATGTTGAACCCCATTAGTGAGGTGCTTTAGAGATAGATTCTACTGAGATTGAGGTGATTGATTTCCTTTTATGGGTTATTTTCAATTTTCTTTGTTTTGTTGTCATGGGTTTGATCTTTCAAGTATTATCTCTATTTGGGTATTGTGTTTTGATTGTTGTTCATTGAATTTGTTGATATGGGTTTAAAATTCTCTGCCAAGAAATGTTTTGGGTTTTGAAGTTTCATTTTCCACTTGTTGTTTGCTTGGAAATTCTTCTTCGTGAAAAAAAAGGAGGACTTGGTCAATTTTGAGCTTTGTTGCCGATGAACTTGGGGATGCTGGATTCATTGACTAGAGATTTCAATTCTATAATTGTTGGTCTAGGTTGAGACAGTAGGATCCTTCTTAATAAATGATTTTTTCTTAATAGGGAAATAAAGTATCTGCTTCTTGTGGTGAGAATTTGGTAGCATGTGACATTTTTCTATGTTGACTTTGGCTTAGTCTTTTCTCCTTCAACTCCATAGTTCATATTTGTTATCACCTGTTGCTTGTAATTATATAACATTGTAGTGCTATTTGTGTAGGTTATAGATGGCTGGCAATTTAGCTTTGGTGTCCGTTACAATCTGTTGAGCTCTCCGTTATCGGCAGCAAATTTGACTCTCAAATTCAGCAAGTTTCGAAGCTGCGCATTGGGTTATATCAGTTAATATTAATTTTGATTTACTGGACAATGGATTATAATCATACCTTCAGGATTTGATGGGGTTTTGCATGCGGCTTTGTCCTCTTTGATTGACAGGGTAAGCATTTTTTTTTGCCTTCATACTTCAACCTGCAGTTTTTAATAATTGTTAAAAGTGATATGGATAATTCATTTTCATTTTAGTTAAAGTATATATTTTCTGTTTCTGTTGAAACTTTCTTTATAAGTAAATCGGTAACTTGCGAATCAAAGTGTTGAGAATTAGAATTAAAGATGATGTAGCACCGGACACATAGTAAATTAGTAACCTGCGAATATGATCCGCTGATTTGCTACTAAATGGTAATCCAATTGATCAATTTTACCAAATATTAACTTATTTTGCTATAGTAAGCTGGTTATATTTTATAGAATTGTGAACCTTGTTGCTGTTAAAAGGTTAATGCATAGCAATAAGGATGCTGCGTACTTTCAGATTGTATAACTGATATCCTTACATTACAAAAAGGCGATTTTACGGATTTTTTTTTTACAAATAAATATGTATGTGTGGAGTGATTTTCATTGGATTGGGAGAGTAACACAAACTAGTGACCTACTCAAGACGAAATTTTAAGTTAGGCTTAATTCCAAAAAAACTACTAAATACTTGGGCCTAATTAGAGAAACTAAGAAATTCTTGTTAAATGCACAAGAAACTACCATAGAACTTTCAAATACTGCCACAAAACATTAAAAAACTACGAAAAACTACTATAAAGAAGATGCCACGTCAGCAATAATTGCAAGAAACACCACAAAACTTTCAAAAACTACGAAAAACTATCATAGATAAGATGCCATGTCGGCAATAATTGCAAGAAACTACCACAACTTCCAAAGCATGGTAGTTTCTTGTAATTTTGAGAGAATTTGGTAGTTTCCCTTAACTGTGGCAAAGAATTTGATAGTTTTTTTTTGGAATAAAGCCTATTTATGAATATATCAAGATCTAGTGTTGCTTATACAAGTAGATTGGGAGATTGGGTTGACTGTTACTATTCATTATCAGATGATACATCATAAGAACAACTAACAAGCTGATCATAATAATGAACTAGAATGTAATTAAACAGCATCAAGTTATCAACAAGATGTATGTATGGAAGAAAGTAAGAAGCATCAATCTAGATTTATAGATTGACGAAATTTTAACACAAGGTACGATGTTCCCATGGTATTGGATGCATATGACACAAGATTACTAGAATTTAAACTATAGTCTAGTTTCTAAGGATCGTTATTGGTATTTGGAATTATTTAATTAATCTAGAGCTTCATCTGCAATACATCCTTATGAAAGAAGTCATTAGGTATTCCGAAGAAGGTTTAAAGGGATTTCAGTTTCGTTCGAAAGGTATCCTTTTTTGGAAAGGAAAAAAATCGAACCCCTTACCTTTCATTAGTGTATTTTTCAGGGCTTGTTTTCTTAAATTTTATAACTTCATTTGCGTTCTTGAAGAGAAATTTTGTATAGCTCTTTATTGGATGACGATATCAAATTCTTATAGAATGTGAATTTTGAAATCATCATACACTAACTGGTTATATTGAACCAAGTTTCTTGCTACTAGCTCATCTCGGACCTAGTAGGTAGTGTAATCAAATATCATGTATATATATTAATTTCATTAAGCATTTCATATGGATACACAAGCTGATTCCGAAGGTATGAGATAAAAGAATATGTTATTGTTGTTGTTAGTATTGTTGTGTTACAAAAAAATGGAGAGGGTACTTTCCTGGAATCCCTTGTAATTTCAACAAGTGTGCACAACACGTGTGTCGGTACTTCTTGACTTGTTCTTGTTAGGTTTCAATTGGAAAATGTTAAAGAGGATGAGCTTTGAGATATGGAACAGAAAAATAGGTGAAACATGAAAAAAGTGAAAAAGAAATAGAATCGAGAGAAGAGAAGGAAAGGAAAAGGAAAAGTTGAAAGAAAGTATACACTTTACCAACTTTCAACTAATCAATATAACCCATCAATTAGTTGTTTATTTGACAGTATTTGTTAAAAGCATAAAACCACAACCGCATGGCATAGATGGAACTATCAACTAACAAGAGTGTTTTATTGTTGTTTTGACCTGATGACATGTACAAAGCATATACATCAGCTTAATCTTTCTCAGAACATGTATAATTTTGCTTTTAAAATCTCTATACTTTTAGTCTCAATATATTATAAGCAATTCGCAAAGATCATACAAGTTGTTGAAGACAATTATTAACAGTATTGTTATTGTACTAGTATTAGTATTAGTATTAGTATTAGTATTAGTATATTGGTATTCTGCTATTATAGGTTAAAAAAAATTGGCCACAGATACATGTTGCAAGCACCGTGCACAAATTTTGTCTCCTCACCTCTGAGTTTTCTAAATTTGTGTGCCTAACACTTGCATTTGTATCACAATTCATACACATGTATTAAAGACACTTGATGCATCATATCTGAACATAGTTTCTGAGCACTTGTTGATCTCAATATCAATTTTTAACTAGTAATTTGGGTCAAAGAGAGACTATCAAAGGCATAATCTCTCTAGAAGATGACAGTACTGGTAAATGATATTACTTGGTGCTTATTTTCCCTAGCATTAGGTTTTGTTGGCGCTTGGCAGCAATAATTTAGAAGTTCTATAACTAGTTAGTCTTTCCTTTTCTTTTCCTTCCAATTTTCTTCTTGGTGTCTTAAAACGTTGTTGGCGAATATTTCTGCATGGATCAGACACGAGACACAGTAAAACGAACACGCCCCCTGGATAGATGGGCTATCCTTTGAGGAAGGGGGTAATGGGCTTCCTATAAATATTCGACCCCTTAAATTGCATGTGGCCATCATGATTTTTTTTCTTTTTTGATGTCAGATGACACTTTTTCCTTAAAGATTGACCTTCAGAATGTCTTAGGTGTCCAAAGTAGTAGGATATGATAATTTTCATTTAACTTGCATGATTTTATTGACATTTTACCTTCTTCTTCTTTTTTCTGACTCTTCGAATTTTTTTAAACAGTAATGGGTACAAAAGTGCAGTGTTTAAGCTACTTGCGAGGATTTTATACAATGGGAGAACTTAATGAGGATTCAGATGGATTTTGGTCTCACTATCAGCTAAGACCATCAAATGGACGGTTAGAATATGACAAAGAAATGATCAAGAGGACAATTTTAGAACATGAAGCTATTTTTAGGAAACAGGTGTGTCACATACACTCCATTTTGTATTTGATAAATGAAGTCATGAATGCATATTGGAAGTTCCTTCACAGTGAGAACTGTGTTGCTTGGTTTAAGTGAAATTCTACTATGTCCAACAGTTTGAAGACTCACCAAATCCTGGTGTTGTCTAAAATATTCATATTGGAGCATCTTGTTATCTATTGTAATAATGTAAAAATAATTCATTTTAATTTTCATCATAATTACGGGAGTTCTGATGTAGAGGTACTGTAGCAGAGCATCACAGCTTCAAACCCAACCTAGCACCAATTTAAATAGCGGGTTAAAAAATGCACATGTGCAGAAGCCCAGGTTTTGTCACGCAGAAATAAAGACGCTCAACCTGTAGTGACGTATTAGAATATAAAAATATACTCTTCGACACTTATTAACTGGGAAATGCCCCTTCCACTGCACCAAAACTCCGAAGTTATGATTAGGGTTGAGGGAATATATTTTATAATTTAACACGTCCCCGCAAGTTGAAGGTCCTTTGGGCCGAAACCCGAGCTATTGCACAGCGGTGTTTTTAATTTAAATAAAATCGCATTAATACGCTCCCGATGGAAATCGAACCAAGCTCTGATACCATGTGAAATGTCCTTTCTGTTGCACCAAAACTCCAAAGTTATGATGAGGGTTGAGGGAATATAGTTTATAATCTAACAGTAAGTCTTGAGTTTTGGAGCAATGTCGGGGACCTATTGGATGGTTTCTCATGTTCATCATATGGTTTCCTATATTAGTATGTGATACCATATGCCTTCACTAATCACAACTTTAGAGTTTCATTTAGTTACAGGGACTTGAAGATGGTATTATCTTTCCAATTACCTTATCTCTCAATATCTAGCATGGTATCAAACTAATCCAAATCCAGAAAGACTATTGAACAAAGTTAGCTCACAAAAAAGGACGTGTGATTTGCAAGAGGGGTTAGGATATAAAAGTATATTTCCCAACCCTCACCATTACCTTCAGAGTTATGGCGCAATGGGAGGGACACCAATAAGTTGTCAATTTTGACGCTACTTTGTGTTCTTGTGATCCAGGTCTATGAACTTCATCGTCTTTATAGGATACAAAAGAACATGATGTATGAACTGAAGAAAGGGCAGTGCAGAAATCCGCAAACCGAAACTTCACAATCTAATTCTTTCTCATCCAGATTTCCATCTGAAAGTAATAACCAGACACCGCTTACAATTACAGATGACAAGAAACACACCCTAAACTTTCTTCATGAAAGTAGTGTGAAGTCTCGTCCAGTTCCCATCGGGAAAGATGTTGTCATCAAAGATGGTGAATTGATGGGCTTGGAAAATAAAGGAATTCCTAAGAAAATGTTTGACCTTGAACTTCCAGCCGAATTGTACATTGATTGTGAAGATGCAGAAAGGTTGGAAAAGAAAACCGTTGCCGAGTCATCATCTGTAGCTAGAGTTCGTGTAAACAGAACGCGATGTGATCGTCCTGAGACCGAGGGTCCGAGTTGTCAAAATGTCAATACACAAAATGGTCTGAGTACTCAGGGTACAACAGATCTAAATGAGCCTGTTAAAGAAATAACTTTTGGGAGCGAAGCTTGTTCGGTTTCTTCTAATTGTGTACACCTGAGAACCCTTCATGCAGAGAATAATAGAGGGAAGCTGTTTCCAGTGAGGTCAACTACAGACACGAGTTGCACATGCTCTACAAGTGCTTTTCACAAAGGAGCACAAGCTGATGAAGGGAGTAGTTTGAATCATTTGTGTGCTGATGATGAGGAAACAAGTCGGGATTTGCCATTCTTTAATAAGGAAACTGGTAAGACTTTTCTGCTGTGATGATCGGATGTTCTTGCATGTTTGAGAGTTTCTTTTTGTTTGTTTTGTCAAATGGTGAATTTATTTATTAAATTGCTCATCTGCGTTTGATTTACAGTGAACATTAAGTGTTCCCATCCTTTATCTCAGCCTTCATAATTTATGCCATTGGAGCACAAAGATGTTTCTTTGACAGTTATGCTTGATAGAGTAGAAGGACAATATCTGACCATTTTGTAATTTCTCTTTAGTCATTCTCTTCACCTTTTTGTTGTATGTGAATGTGTGAAATAACTTTTTAACTGTTAGTATGGTAATATACTACTTTTGAAAAATTATGAGGTGTTAAAAAATATAATAATGAATGGCTATTTTGAAATAAAAATAGAATTCTTCTTTCCCCCTTCTTATCGTTAGATAATTGAATGAGAATCATAAACATCAGATTATATGATAATAAATGCGTGCTGCAATTGCATGAATAAGAACCCATGTCGGCCCTTAACTTTATAAAAATGCACTCATTTCTAATCCAATCTTGTAGTTTAATGCCACTCACCCATCTCAGCATTCTTGTCTTATGTTCACTCGTTATTTAGACATGTTTCTTCATTCCGATCGTTCTGACAGCCATACTAAATTTCTTGTTAAAATTAGACACAAGAATCTTAGCTACTGGAACTATTTGGCATTTGTGTGCCAAATCTTTACAATTGAAGGTGGCCCTTAACCCGGTTTATCATTGTAATTTTCCAGCCTCCTACTGCAACCAACTATTCAGTTGCATGAGTGACGAGACCATCTGAAAAGGGTCTTCAGTTGAAAAGCTTTCCTTTATGGAAGTTTGAAAAATGGTTGTGTTGCTACAGTAATATGTTATATCCAAAATCTTTCTTAAAAAAAAGATTGAGCTGCTGGCATTGACTACCAAGTAAAATATATTCATAGTTGTGGAGGAGTCTATCAATTTGATTAGGACAGATTATCAAGCTATCCATACATATAACGTGTCAAACTCTTTGATCCTTAACAAAACTGTAAGCTAAGTAACACGAAGATACAGTACGTACTGATACAATTCGGGTTTGCCTATTCGCAGTTAACCTGAACTGAAGGTCTAGGATACAATTCGTTGCAATATGCTTATGTATTATTGTTTAAATATAGTATACTTGCAATATGCATACTATTTACCTCGAGGCACAATCTTGTAAATATTTTATTTTATTTTAATTTATTTTATTGAGTAGGGCGTGTTGCCCTGCTTTTTCCTTCAAAAAAAATATATAAATTAACAAAATAACGTATACAGGAATGAGTCCGATATGGATGCATTACCTAGATGAAGAATCCACGCAACATAGATTGTAAGTTTTATGCCTCTATTAGACACCACCTTTGCAATTGCTTGCTAGTCCATGTGTTGAACTGGTATGGTTTGTCCTCGACCGATGATTATTTTATACGACTATACCCCATGTAGCACGGATTCTTTGTTGAGACGTATCGGATTCACATCGGATACTTTTCCTTGTCAGATTCTTTCATATTAGTCTAGAATGTTTGTGGAACTCTTTTTTGCACATTCTAAAACTTATGTTATGTGCTAGATGTTAGCATATATGGATGGCCTACTAAAACTATGCACCAAAAAAATAAATATTTGTACCTTTTAGTTTAGATTTGCTAATATAATATTTTTTGGGTTTTTTTAACCTCACATCCTCCTTTAACCGAGATATTTTCTTTATTCTCCCTGGTCCAACTATTTACCCCCACGTCCCCTTACTCCCTTAACTTACTCCACGAGCCCCCTTTAACATCTTGTGTCTCTCCAAAACTCTTCCGTTATTCTTAATGTCACCATCCAGCATTTTTAATGAATTTCAGCTCAGGAATTCTCTCATCTCTTTTATCTCTCTTTGTGCTCTCATCGTCTTCTCTTCCCTGTCATATCCATAGTCAATAACATTAGAACCCATAGTATTCTTGACAAGCTCCTCCGAAACAACATAACCACATCCATGATCGATTGGACCACGATAGAAGAGGCATCCAAAAAGCTTCTCATCGACGTTTGGTGGCTCGCGGCAGACACATCGTGCAAGAGAATAGCCAGAAAAACATGAATTTGTTTGTTCTAACCATAGGGATGAGGAGCTCGACGCGAATGGCCATTTCATCAAAAATAACTCAATTTCTCAAAAGCCTAGATTTCAATTTGGGAGAGGGAACTCAATTTAAAACCCTAAAAATCAATTTTGGGACAAAGTGGGATAGGGATCAACTGATCTGGATTAATTTCTCAAACCCTAGATTTTAATTTGGGAGAGAAAACTCAATTTGAAACCCCAAATCCTATTTGGGGACGAAGTGGGTTAGAGATTGAGCGACTAGGGTTTTAAATAAGCCCCAATCGAACTGCTGTTATCCCCGTTAACAGTGTTAAAGGAATATTCCTTTAAGATGCCCTTTCTGACAATTAAGAAGGGCTGGAGAAGTAAGGTAAGGGATTCGGGGGACGTGAGATAAATAGTCAAGGGAATAAAGAAAATACCTCGAATAAGGGGGCGTGAGGTAAAAAAAAACCTATTTTTTGTTATTATGTATATATATTTTACAAAGCAATAACTTGGCATATCCTAGCGAATCATATCCTTAATCTTTCGAAAAATGTGAATCCATGAATCCGATCCGTACCTTGTTTTGTATTTGTATCCGAACCCGTGCTACGTAGACTATACCTAAGTATTTTTCAGATTCTGTACTTGTACTTTTAATGTTGCAACTTTGTTGCTTTTCTTAAGCAAAAATGAATCTCACCAATAAACTGTCACTCATAAATTTTGAACTCTGAAATATTCTTTTGCGATATAAATGTAAAATATGGTATCTTTCAACTCAGTGTGTTGGGTTAGCAACATTTAAACAATTTTGACAACTAATGAAAGTTCTTGCATAAGTGCTCTTTGCTCTATATTTGAGGCCTTTTTTTATTAAAAAAAATTATGTTTTGGGAAGTACTCTATATATACATGAGTTTAGTTCTCATTTTCTGTTGCATATTAAATTTTACAGGAAAAAGCATGAGCAGCAGTATGAGATTAGTCAATCCAAGTTCTTTTAAAGAGAGAATGCTAATGCCTTCTGAACAAATACCGCTGAATCACAAATCTCATGAATTTTTTCCTTTAGATCTGTACAAAAGAGACGCTTGGTTCATTCCGAAGCTTGAAATCTCTGGAAGAAGCCACTCTCAGTATACCGCTCAATTTGCCAATTCATTCTCAGATCGTTTCTTAGTCAATCAATGCTCCAATGGAGTATTCAATAAATGGAATTCGATTGGCGACTCGAGATCACAATACAGAGTTGGAACCGGCTCAAGTTCTTATTCAAATAATTTCAACAATTCCGGGACAGATGTGCATTTGAACCAAAACCTTTTGAACGGTTTTCTAAATGGTTTCTCGCCCCGAAAGATCAATGAGTCGAAGGGGGAGGGACCAGAGAAAATTTTTAACGTAGTTAATCAGCTAGACCTCTCATCGTCTTTGCAGATGGAGACAACCATTCAGAAGAATAGCGAGATGTTAGAAGGGGAAAATAGCCGGAAAATTTTCGGAGTTTCCATTGACCCTGAAAAGGTTCAACAATCTCAAACTGTTACTGCCAAGTGTGAGGAAACTGAAAGCAGCAGCACGAGCTTTAGAAATCGCAACATTGATTTGAACTTTGACATAAATTCTGAAGTCATTTCAGCTGAATCTGAGACGCTACCACCAGCACCAACTGTTGCTTCCGACACTGATTTGGAAGCAGAACCAGTTGCAGATGAAGCTTTGATAGTTAGGGAGGCTGCAGAAAGCATAATATTGATATCGTCACGCAATGTTAACAGTGTGGATGAAAATCCATTGCATGCATCTTCCCTAATTTGTTTCAAATCCTTGGATTGGTTTGCAGAATTTGTTTCATCAACCAATGACGAGAATACAAAACAAAGACATGTACCCGATGAGTTTGAACAGATGACTCTAGAGCTCAAAGAAAGAACACCCAATGAGTTTTGGAGCGGACATCCATTAAAAAAAGTAGACAATGACGAGAATGATCAAAATGATGAGAAAAGTAATATTGCGTCACTGCTTTTCACTAAACCTCGAGGGAAGAAACGGAGACGGAAGAGGGACTTTCAAAAAGACATCCTACCCGGCCTTGCCTCGTTATCGAGGCAAGAAGTGAGTAACGATCTGCAAACTATTGGGGGTTTGATGAAAGCCTCGGGCGAGCCCTGGCAGGCTCGAGGAACAAGGCGAGGTGCCAGTAGTCGGGGATTGAGGAGCTTGGCGATATATGCAGGCAAGATTAAGCGGGCCTCACCACCTCTACCACCGCCACCAACGCTTACGTTGCCTATAGATGATAATTGTGGTGATGCAGGTGCTGCTGCTGCTTCTAATAATAACAATAATCATATTAATAATATTAAAAACAATAATAATAATTATAATTATAAAAAAGGTAGTAGTGGTGGTAGCAGCATGATTGGCTGGGGACGGACAACAAGGCGGTGTCGCAGGCTGAGGTTGGTTGGTAATGCTGCGGCTCCTCAAACATGAATTGGTGGTGTGAAGATAGTGAGCTTATAGAGGAAAGTATAAATGACAGTAAAACTTCTTCTGGCTATTGTTGTTTTCCACTAAATTACCTCAAGTTCTACTATTGCAATAAGCACCCTTTAGTGCAATGTTAAGGGATTTTATGCGGAATTCGCATCTCAAACGAAAGGTCAAGGGATTAACGGTAATTAAAAACCTTAAAGGTAGTTCAGCGGAAACAACAATGGTTTTGGGTAGTTTAATGTGATTTAGTCTGGAGGAAATTTCGTGGATATATGATGATATGCATAGAACTTGTACATGCTTTCTAGTCAAATTTGGGGCTTTGAGATAGATAAATAGCTTGTACATTTTTCTCTCTTTTTTTCAATAATAAATGTCGAGTCAGAACTAGGTATGCTGAATCTGTGAACATGAAACAGACCTCAATGAAAAGAAATTTTTATGTCAAGGAATAAGGATAGCTAACTATATCAGTATCATTATTATTACCTTATGTGGATATATGCATCATGATATATTAAATATGGATTATTTGCAATTGCTGGTAGTAATTGAACACAGTTGTTTGTTGAAATTACCTTATATGATATGGGCAAGTGTTTAAATTTACAATGGATTTGTTGAGAATAGTGCCTTCCCTTTTGCCTTCCCACATATGGAAAACACTGGTTTTTGGCTTGTGGGATGCTTGTGGAAAGGAAAAGGCTTTTTGTCACGTATAAAATAAAATAGAATAATTACTGTGTATATATTATATAGTGTGTACAAAACTCATGGTTTGATGTCACTTCATTATAAAGATATATCATATATGGGCTTATCATAATAAAACTATCGAAAGGTACAAGCATCGGCAGAAAACTACCATAAAGTCGGTAATTAAAAAAACCATGATGATTAATTGCGAGCTCCCGACTCCATTTAACCTTTTATTGTGAATGACCTTTTTTCCTCC
The DNA here is from genome assembly GCA_030015575.1 of Agapanthus africanus. Taxonomy (NCBI): domain Eukaryota; kingdom Viridiplantae; phylum Streptophyta; class Magnoliopsida; order Asparagales; family Amaryllidaceae; genus Agapanthus; species Agapanthus africanus. The sequence goes on along the minus strand of CM057338.1, from coordinate 708,898,652 downwards.
TTATTTAGTAAGCCAGCTCACTCAAGTGAAGTGCAATTAATTAAATTAAATGAGTGCTAATTATTTTATTAATAATTTGAAATAAATATTAACTAAACTTAATGAGGACGCTAGCGGGTGGAACTCTATGAGGAGGAATTTGGGATGGGTGCTGTTGCTTCCATTTTTTTTTTGTGTTATTTTTGAATTCTAACCTCACATCATGATTTTGAATGATTTTGAAAAAACGCAAGAGCATGGGCGCGCCTTTTGCAAGAGCATGGGCCCTCCTTTTTCAACAGGACGAATATTAATGTTAACTATTATTTTTTTGCACATTAAAATAAAATTTATTATTGCTATATTTAGTCTTAGCAAAAAATCTCTAGAATCTATATTACTAATTAAAGCATTCGAACAATATTTTCGAATCTTTTTCAAATGATATCAACATATACTCACATGCACGTGTAAAAGTTGAGTTGATGACGTATTTTGTAATTAGTTATTTAACATAAATTTGTAATTAGTTATTTAACTAATTTATGGATTATTATTAACCTATTAGATACCTTTTGATTTTTAAGGAGCAGCTTAAAGAAGGATTTAATTAAATTTATTATAATCGTTTAATTTTTTGTAACCTATAATAATCTATCTGATTTGAAACTATTTTAAAGCTTTTTTGGTTCAATAGAATTTTTAAGTTGATAACTTGGACCCTCCTAGAATTAAGTATTTTTCTTGTTTTTTTTCCAGAATATTTTTAGTATATGAAGGAAATGTGTATAAAGAGAAGAGAGCGAAGGTTGAGATGTGATGGAGGGAAGAGGAGAAAGAGGGAGCTGAAGGTTTGACTAGTGAGGAGGGAGAGAAGGGTGTTTGGGGGCGGGCTTGGTGGTGGACGGAGATGGAGGTGAAGGGAGAAGGGGGCAGGTTGGGTTTGTAAGGAAGGAGGAGAGCGGTGAGTTTGGTTGTGGCGCCGGTGGCGGTGACAGTGTCTGCAGCAGGTGAAGGGGTGAGGAGTGTAGGGTTAGCATTGTTAGACAACAGTACCAAGATTAGATTATAACAAAATGGTTACTAATATAACACATAGTCGGACCCTAGCTCCTGGGTCTCTGAACTTAGAAATGAGGCCTTATGAAGACAAGCGAGGAGAATGAAATCAACCGCCTTTAAAGAACAAACTTGCAACGTTTAGAAGGAAATTGAAAAAATATCCAATCAGCTAACAAACTGTTCTCATCAAGTTATACCTTAAAGAACACTGGATGAAAAGAAAAAACCAAAGAGCAAAAGGGTGCAAAACAAAAAGACCATCACAACCTACGAAGTTTCGAGATTAATAAACCTGAATTGATGGCCGGTGCAATTTTATTTACAAGCCATGAATATTGATATTGCAGGAAGCAAAGTATTAGTTTTTATGCTAAAGCTTACTAAACTAAACAAAAGCATCCACTTTTATGCTTTGCTGCAAGGTCAGAGATATCCAAGGAAGAACATAAGCATATGGTCCTAGAAATATTCCACCAGAAACTTTACATCTTGCATTCTTATAAAATTGCAAGAACTCTGTTCAGTGGTAACGACTCGTACGAATTTTGAACGAATGGTTTACATTTGTATAGCGCACCAGTTTGACTTTCAATCAAGTTTACAAATAATAATAATAATACGCAATTGCAATCTCACAAATAGAATACAAAAAGATGATTACGCTCGTACGGATTGAAATAGAATCAATTGGTAGCTGATTGAATTGCTACTCTCAAGCCTCTAGGTTCGTTGACTTTTTCTGTTTAGAACGAATGAGAGTCCCAAGCCAGTCATCAGGAGCGTCGTGGACCTCGCCCTTTAAGGCTCTTTCACAGTGCTCAGTACCAGCCTGTACACCTGGTTACTTTGTCACTTGAAATTGAGCAAATGTTATTTTGCAAATTGTATTGTTATGATAGCAAAAGGCATTACCATTGTGATGTAAACATCGATGCCGTGTTTAGCAATCATTGCCGCTTCTAATATTTTGGTCTCCATCCCTCCAGTTGTGTCATGGGCCGCAACTGTGATTTCGACTGCTGACCAGATAAATCAAGTTTTGTTCACTATACATCAATGTGAACAAAAATGTTCTGCAAGTACGCTACTTCAGAAAGCGTTTATTTAATTCTAGGATATCAACTAGGCTTAGTTAAGATAAAATGTACAATGGATTTTATACAAACTCTTGGAAGCCATGTAAAAATGAAAGAAAAATGCTTATTCACAAAATTAACATATTCTGTTACAAGTGGAGTTGTGCTTTGAATTATGGGGTTTACGATTTAAATGCTTTTGGCGGAAATCATCCTCATACAGTATAGAGAACCGAGAACCGGCAGAAATTATTCGTTTAAGATGGGCTATCTTGTTAGTAATACACCTCACTTTTGGCCATATAATAAATACCCCACACTGCAAAGCATGCATTTTGCACCGTATTTTAACAGTCGTTGAAATTTTCCACTAAACTTCAATTTTTAATCCTTAAACAACCCTTGATAAAAATATTAATTACGAACCGTTGATGAAACAATTGCAGAAAAACAATGGAAATTTAGGGTATTTGGGGGGATAAATAGTAGATTTAACACAACTAATAAGATCATTAAACTCAACGAGAACAAAGTGCATGTTATGAAAAGAGGGGCATGTCCTGCAATTAACCCTTGAAAATGTAGAAGCCATGTACACACCTTTCTCTTTCATATGATCTGGTGGGGGCTTCACAATGGACCAGTCTCCATCTTCACCTACAGCTGATGAATTCACCAAGTCAGTCGAACATCTCTTTCACTAAGACTGCATAAGGATCCAAACAAACATATAACACCATAGTACAGTGACAGCAGAGTTGTGAATATGCAAATGAAAATATTCAGGAACACACAAGAACGAAATTATTTTATGGGCTAAATTACATAAAGTATCCTTAACTATTGTTTTTGCTGTACCTTAGATTTTATTTTATTTTTATTACATTAAACTTCTTGGAACTTTGGTTTTGAGATTTTCTTTTACACCAAACTACCCTTAAATGTAGAACTTTATGGGCGCTTAGTAAAATGATAATTAAAAAAACTTAAGGTAGTTGAGTAAAAAATAGCAGAAGTTATGGGTAGTATAGCGCAATTTAGCCTATTTTATATGAACATTCACCAATCTCTCTGAGAAGTATGGCATCTGGATCTGATGGAGGCCGGTCATACACTCCTAAAACATCTGTCTAGTAAATTATAGTATAGGAAAACAAGCGGAAGAAAGTAATTTTAAACTCAGAAGAGAGGGGTGTGCATAAACTTTAAAACAATGTATGTTCTCTTTATGTGAGGAAAATTATGTCACACAGATTCATCGTCAAGGATACAATATCCGAATTGGATTCATATCTATATCAGATTCTTTTGGATTCATCAAGGATGCTTGTGAAACTATTCTTCACATATGCTAAAATTTATATTGTGTTTCAGATGTATGGAATATGCATCAATGGCTAAGGCACCAACAATCTATGCTCAAAAATAACAAATTATTTGTATTCTTAGCTTAGATTTATTAATTGGTAATTTTTTTATTATTAATAAGCTAAAATTTCCATGCGTCATAAAGGATCCTATCCCAGAATTTTGGGAAAAAATGTGAATCCGTGAATCCGACTTTTATCGAGTCTCGTATTCGTATACAAATCAGTGCTGCTTAAGAAAAAAATAATATTCAGTAAACATTGATACAGGATGCTAATTGCAAACTGAGAAATTTGACAGATGAATGGAGTTGATATCTGAGTAAGCATATCAAAGAAAGAAATTACATTTGTATTTTTATACTACAAATATCAAAGAGCCATGTGTTCATTGCTGAACCAAAAGAAAGCAGTTAATGCTTAGATGAAAACACTTGAAAGGATACTAGGAATACAACGTATTCTGGCATTAGTAGCTGCGCAAGATGGCGAATTATCACATCCCCGCTTAATATGGTGCAATCCTGGTCAAATTAAATTATTCTACAGTCAAAACCAATGAGAAACACACAATCATCATGTCATTCTCCAAAACAAACCATGGAAAAATGATGGTTTTGACCAGAATATATGTCCCGTGTAAAAGGAAAACAAACCTGTACATGATCCATCACCGCATCTCCATGCAATACCTAAAAAGCAAGTGTATCATCTAAGCCATGCAATTTAAATACTTGAAAACAAAAATGGAGGAATAAAAGATGAATGGAAAAAATTTAAAAAGGGAACCATATTAACATATTATGGCAAGTCAGTATATGTTCCAAGCTTAAAACAACCACAGGTAGCAAATACATGTGAAATAAAAATGCAAAGGTAGTGACAGGAAAGAAGAGGGAAACCAGATGCCTAACATAAACCATGAATGCTACCAATGAATCCATAATGTATTTGGTGGTTAAACTAGAGAAATTGAAGAGTAATACATATGTTTTAGCTTTTATCCAGCAAAAATTTCGATGAATAAGAAGGAAATTATGTCAATTTTCAACATTTCGTCAGAAAGCGATTTATATCATTTATTCTTGGGAGTACATGTAGCAGATGTTATTTTAATTTGTTGAAAGTAAAAACCAAATGATGGGGAACTTTAATGATAGTCCCACATTGGAAACAACTAAAGAAATACATGGGTATAAGATATAAGATGGACCAAATCTCGACAAAGCTTGAGTCTTATTGTTGGAACACACTTATCATTAAAAGCCCATGTGTACCTAATAAAAGCCCATCACTCCCTCAACTTTAATACTCTAAACTCTTTACATGGTATCAGAGCCAATGGCTCGATCCAAAATTGATCCAAAATTGCACGTAACTCGTCTCGTACTTTCCACGTGACAACACCAAGAAAAATGTTGAATGTAAAAACCAAATGATGGGGAAATTTTAATGGTAGTCCCACATTGGAAACAACAAAAGAAACATAGGTAATAAGATATATAAGATGGGCTAAATCTCAACAAGGCTAAAACATTAAAATCACCTTAAACTGCTGAAGTTAACGGCCTTCCATCAGTCAGAAATACAACTTCCACCACTAGTCGAGCAAACGAGATATTTTTAATTCCAATTTATCAGTATGTAGTTAATTACTTTTAAAAGCTGTAAATAAATGGCATTTGATTCCTTCTTTTTTGCATAAATATCAGAATGGGGTATGCTAAATTAGTTTTTACACACTCATGTCAGTACAAGAAGATTAGCGCTATCACTAATGTAAAATGCATACCCGAGATCTATGTTGCAAGAACTTGTCGTCAAGGTATATTGAATATGTATTCACATCAGATTCTTTCGAACTCACTGACATTACATGTGGAACTCTTTTTTGGCACATCCTAATAATTAAATTGTTTTCAAGGTGCATTGAAGATGTATTAATGGCTTAACATACCAACAATTTATGCATCAGCACTAACTAATTATTCACGCTCTTAGTTTAGATTTGCTAAAATAATAATTATTTGTTTTCATGTGTGTGTGTGTGTTTGTTCATAAACATCAAAACATCAAGGTATCCCAGCGATTCGTATCCTAGATTATTGGAAAATTTGAATCCCGACTCGTATTTTGTCTTGTATCCATATGTGAGTCCATGCTACTTAGCCCGAGATAGTAAACGACTCACAAGCAGGTGAAATGTCATTAACAAGTACCATAATTGATCAGGTGGGGGCAGTGTGAACTGGTAAGCTTTGCATAAACTGCCACTGATCTTAGAAATTAAGTTAGCTTTCAACTTACAGGGACAAAGCCAGCTTGGAGAGCTTTTACAATTTGAGAAATGTCAGCAGAAGCAATCTGCAAAAGCAAATGGCAACATGTTACTTTGCAGTGCTAAAGATGATAAGAACTGATGAACCAATATTGCTACTGGCGCAAGGATTTATAGCAGGAATAAGATGCAGTATGTCTTTGGCGGTATGATTATCAATGCAGTGTGCAATATATAATATAAACTAATGTAATTAATCCAAAAAACATTTTACAGCTGCTCCTGACATTTCTTTCAAGAGTTGACCAGCCACAAGCAAATGGCGACAGTCCAACAGCAGGTATCCCCTCTGCAAGAGTAATAATAAGAATTCATCAGGCAAGGTTGCTGTATTTTTTTTTCCAGACTAAACTATGAGAAAGCCATGCGACTCTTGTAGTCTTGAGAGGATAGATTCATTGTTGTATGAGAACGCTAATGTATCTGCTTAACCACAAATGGCCTCGCAGTACCAAGGACATTATACACATCATTCAATAACTGAAAATGTAGAAAGCATCATCTGAACTGTTATGTGTGCCATGAATTATGTGACTCATGTCCACATTACTTATGATCGAGCCCTCTTGTTACTTGCCAAGCACCAAACAAGTTCCATGGACGAGCCTACAAAGTTATTGGAGGGCCTCTATGATGTAGAGCCGATGTCATTGGCGATGGCCGAGCTTGAAGGCGATGGCCCAAGGATGCAGGGGCATAGCCCCAGGTCGGACTTATTTGAGGCGCAAGTACATGGTTGACCTTTACTGGAGGAGCACCTATTTGAAGATTATATATAGGCACAACTATTTGAAGATTATATGTTGACCTTTACTGGAGCAACTATTTGAAGATTATATATAGGTGCAACTATTTGAAGATTTTATGTGTGTGTGTGTGAACCTAAATGATTCTGTTTAGTTGTTTACATTTTCATGTCTGAGTAGATAGTTTAGACTATCTATTTCATAGAAAAACTTTAACAAAGAGCAATAATGGATATAATCTAGATTTCTCATTAAAGAATGAATCAATGAGTTTAAGTAGAAACTACGCCGGAAGTAGGAAACAAAACCATGTTGTGCTTATGCTACCTGAACCAGCATGGTAAGCTTATGGTGTTCAGGTCCAGGCTTTACCCCACTATGAACCTATGGTCTTATGGTGTTCAGGTCCAGGCTTTACCCCACTATGAACCTATGGTCTAAACTCCGAAGGAAGATGCCGGAGCTTGGGGGCTGTGTGTTTAGTCGGGTAGCTATATGTAAAAAATTATGATTTTTTACTGTGGTATTTCACCATGCTGTGCTGCGGGTTTATAAATGCCAAAATTTCGTAAGGCAAAAGGGGTTCCATAAATACAGAGATTATTAGCAAAATTAATTGTATATGATCAATCTGTAATGGGAAATATTTTTTAAGTTATCCATTCCTATGATACAATTAGAGGAAAAACCTGGTATCCACCACTATTGATATCTTCTACTTCTATGGTTAATATTTTTATTTTATATTGAATAGTAGTTTTAACACCATTATTACAGATGCTTGTTGATCTAATCTAATTCTATACTCTTACATCAGTGTATGGATAGTTACTTGTTTATAATTTGGAAATTTTAAAGTTTTTAGGATATATAAGCCAACTTCAGCCTTTTTCTTAAAATCTACGGCTAATATTTCTTTATTAATATTTATTTGTTGCTCGTCTATTTCTTAATTTTCATATATATCAAAATAATGTTTAGTAGGATTGCCGGATGAAGTTGACGATCCTTCAAATGGATCCTCCATAGCATACCTACCATAAGCAAATCTATGTCTTATATCTCTAGCTTTAAAATGATTTACATCTTGACTTTGTATACCGTATCTTTCAAAATCAGGTTGTTCCGTAAGAATAACTGATGGTTCATCATTTCTTTTTTCTCTAGATCTACAATTAACAGCATCATCAATGTATCAGCTATCTGAGTGGATTAGATGAAGATGTTGCATCCATCCAGATTAAACTTTTATTTATTTCCATAGATGAATTTGAACTATATTGAATTTCTTTTATAAAAATCAATTGTTAATTGGCATTTATAATAATATTCATATAATTCCTAATAATTCTTTTTGTTTTAATTCTAAGAATGCATCATAAATGATTCTGTTATAATCTTGTGTGTTTATATTAGATTTATTTGCTGAAGAAATTTTTACAATATATACACTTAACAGAGCTGAAGAGTCAATAATAAAAATGTTAGAAACTTTGTTTAGTAATAATCCCCTGAAGCATTTCGATAAGGCTCCGAGATATTGTAAATTAGAAGTTTTAGAAGAATATAAAAACAAAAGAATAACAGTAAATAGTATAATGGTGAACCAATTAGATAAAGAAGAATTTGCAAAACAGATACAAGAACTTAAGAAATGAATCTAATAAAGAAAAGTTATAGTAATCATAGTTCTCTCGTTTTCTTAGGTCGAAATAGAGCAGAGCAAGTTTGAGGGAAAGCAAGAATGGTTATCTATTATCAAAATTTAATACTGAATTAAAATTTGATGGATATTTTATACCAACAGCTGAATATCTTCTTAATCAGATACAAGGTGCGAAAATTTATTCAAAATTTGATGTTAAACCATGACTTTAGCAAATAAAACTGCCAGTTAGTGACACTATTAGTTTAACTGCATTCAGTTGTCCACAAGGACATTTTGAATGGCTAGTCATGCCTTTCGGAGTAAATAATGCATTACAAATATTTCAAAAATGGATGAACCTATTATTTGGTCACCTTCCATTTGTAGTAGTTTATATTGATGATATTCTTATTTTTTCTAAAGATAAGAAAAAACATAAAAGATCATTTAAAACATGTAGTAAAAATTATTTGACAACGGAGTGATTTTAAGTCCATAAAAGATGGAATTATTTAAAAAGAAATTTGTTTTCTTCGAAAAAGGATACAAAATGGTAAAATAAAATTACAAACTTATATATATGAAAAGATTAGAGATTTTTCTGAAGACTTCAAAAATCTTAACGAGTTACAAAGTTTTCTAGGATTGTTGAACTATAGTAGAAAGTTCAAACCAAATTTATCTCAAAAGATAAAAAAATCTGCAAAAGACTTAATGATATTCAACAAAAAGATAATCAAGGAGAACCTAGAAGATGAAATACTGATAAAATGGCTATTCAATTAACTGAAAAGGAAATAAAGGAGATAAAAAATATTAAAACCTTGATAAAAGAAAATAAAATATTATATTTCCCAAAGGAAACAGATAACGTTTTTTTTACAAACATATGCTTTTGATTTATTTTGGTCAGGAATATTATTTGCTAAAAATCACAAAAGCATGGAGATAATTGCTTAAGCATCAAGCAAATTTACTAGACAGGAAATAAAATATTCAACATATGATAAAGAATTAACAACAATTAAAAAGTCAATAAAAAATTTAAAATTTTATCTTTTATCAAGACCCTTTATTATAGACGCAGATAATAAACCCTCGATTTCTAAAAGAAAAATTGTGCATAATCCTGTAGAAATTTTAAGGAGAATTAGAAATGCTATATAGTTAGAAATCTTTCGGTACAAAGACATATAGCAGAATATACTAATGTTGCTAAATTACATAACCAGAGAATATGGATAAGGAAAGAATGTTATGACCGAAGATGAAACAAGCAGAAATCATAAACACGGCTTAGATTGTAACCTTGAGGACGAAAGTTCCAGCACAAAATATTTTGAAGCTGCAATTCAGCAGATTACTCGAGTAACCCTTAAGAATCAGTTTCATCAAAATCAAGATCTACATGACGAAGGCCAATGAGAGCCCCATTATTTAACTTATGATGGAAAATATATTCTTAGATCAAGAATTGATAAACTACCAAAGAAGTACAAGAAGATATTGAGAAATGGGAGAAGAAAATATGTGAAGGATTGTAAGGAATTTAAAACTTTTTACTAGAAGACATGGATTAAGCATGTATATAATTCGGTGTTCATTCCAACGATCAAAACAACAAGTCCTATCACTATAAATAAATTATTCGAAGCAGGACTGATCAATGAAATAGAATTTCATTCCAAAGTATGTAAGATCCAACTAGATTGCGTTAAAAAATATGCAAGAAATCCAGCATGGATACAAGTGCAAGTGACATCTGGCGAAGATATATATGATCATCATTACCATCCAAGTTACCATCGGATAAAATTATAGAATGAAATGCCTAGAAATAGATGCTATTATCCGAGAACTTATACAGAGCAATCGGATAAAGATTTTAAACAAAGTTCTTGAAATAATTCAAGAGCTCGAATCAATGAAAATTGGAAGAGATGGAAAATACATCAAGTTACTTCCAGAATAATAATAGTAAGTCTGAAAAGACAAAAGATCCTTTTTAAAGAAGTTAATGCAAAGGTGGCTCGAGATTTTTACAATAATTTAGTCAATAATAATATGATCGCAAGCGATGAGGATAGGATATTCCTTTGCTACCATCTCCAAAGCCGTAATAATCATGAATGTGAATTTTGCTACGTGCCTCACTCGAGAAGATTGAAGATATGAGAAATATAGTGAACGAAAAGAAAAGTTAGATGAGATGTAAAAAAAATTAACATAAAAATGTGGAGATGCTCGATGGAAACATGAAGAGGATTGACAAAGATGGATGTGACTAAATGAAGCGCTACGGCTTGTGAGACCTGGCCCCCGTCCCTCGTTGGGGTCTCGATCAGTATACACTAGTCTACACTGAAGTATCGATACCCAGTCTCGAAACTCCCATGACTAGGGACATTTAAGGATTTGCTTATAGACCCCCAGCTCCCACATATATGATCGCTATCATAATACTGGTAGTCAAGCAAGAATCCTATAGGCTCCATCAACATGTAATAGTGATGATAAAGACAAACCAGATAGCATACTATCATCTCGAGTAAGACAGTTCTACCGGTATAGGTCCTCCCTCAATCATCATAATCACCTGCCTGCGACTACGATAATTGCCTTGAGGGCACTATAGCCAACAATCTCCCACTTGCACTTAAGGCCAATTATTGCGGTGTCGCATACTCACAACTCGTGTGATACCGAACACCCAACTTCTCTACTAAGCAGTTTCGCAAAGCTCGTTTGTGAAACTATTGTGTTCGAGAAATAGTCTCAATGAGTAGATCCGCTCTAGTGTTTCTATCTTTATCTCTATATATCTCAACTTCGCGGAGAATAACCATCTCCCGAAATGAGCAATACATTGTCTTAGAATTTGTTTAGATATCTGATGGGACCCAGTTCACAAATGAACTCCAAATCCAGCAAACTTCTTAGACTGTATCATCCACTGAATTTAATCAGTATCCTGCGCTATGCCTTCCACAGCATAGATGAGATTAGAGATGAAAAAGACGCTAGCATTAGCAGAAAATCATCGATCATACTTTCTTGCCTTAGCCACGCTTGGACCACCTGTCCAACATACTATCCCTCAAAAGAGGGAAAACTATAACTCTAACAGCCACTCTGTCATCCAGGTCACCTTGGAAGCATGAAATGATAACCGTCTCCCGAAAGAGGCTGCCGTTACCATATACCAAGAACATTCACTTATGTTCATAACTGCTTCCCAACGTTTCTCCAGAATTGGATTAATATATATGATTATTGCAGCAAGTGCAAAAGAAATATCTGGTGTGGTACTTGACATTTCATGATTAACTCAATTCCCTAAGCAAGTGATATGCCAATCATGCAAATCCGTCTCCCCTTTAGTCTGTAAGACATCCTTTTAAGAGGGTGACTCCATCACCTACAGGTACACCACTATGCCAGGAGTCGTCCATTCTAAAACACATTTAGAATAGTGTCAAAGCACCCAAATTGGGACACTTCCCAAATTTAGATCTAAAACCAAAAATCTAGTAACCAGAAACCCTGATATTATATCCATGTCCTATGTGGAGAAACAACTGTGTGACAATCACAGTATAACCGATCGTAGTATAGAATTCCACTTCCTATAAAGTACATGTCATCACAAATACCAGGACATCACACCCCACTACCTTCTTACCAGACCCATCTCCTATTCTGATGAAGTCAAAACCTATGACTGTCACATCAAAAATAGATGATCTATTTCCGCTATACCTGCTTTAGTCTACAAATAGACATAAGCTACTTGCCCACTATGCTTCCGCTGCTCCCACTGACTACAACCACCCTCTGGCAGAGTCATATACACGTGCACTTCTAAAGCTAGTTTAGAACGACGCTATACCCATCCTCCTGCCGGGTCTTATAGTTTAGAACAGCAGCAATGGAAAATCTGGGTAAACAAGAACCTCCCTATTACCGTCTCTGAGAAGACCGAAATACCCCTCGGGTGCCTGAGGTTACCCACCAAATCTGTGGAGTGGCTAATGGTATGTCAAATCCAATTGAATCCTCAGGTTCTTATTAAATCTTCAGTGATCGTTTGTGGTTCTGGAATCACTTCCAGTTCTACCATACTCCCACTTTTGTTTTCTGAAAAAATCCATTTTACTAAAACCGTGGCGAGTCAAGAACAATATCATTATCGATCTTCCTGATGGTAGAAAGTTAATCCTCGTCAAAGCCCGGAATAACCCACAAACTACCATTACTGAAACGTGCCTCGAGTTTATCCGGATTCTGGTTTTAAGCATCAGCCAGACAACTCCCTATACTTTAACATCGTTAAGATATAAATTGATTCTATATATATCCAATATAGAAACAAAATCACTAAATTAATTGGAACCAGATTCAAAATCATGCAGCTGTCTCCAGTGCATATGAACCAAATGGAATGAGGCATATCAGCATTACTCATCAAGGAGTACATCCATATATGAGCAACCTGAAAGAGAAGCAAGTTCTCAAAAACCATTACTATCAACGGAATACCAAACACAGGTATCTACATCTTCGACTACCTCAAAGAATCCTGATACTTCAACCAAATGGTTCTCTACTTTATTCTCATACCTATAGCTTCTCAATATCTGGACTTTGTATTTCAACGAAATGCTTGTCTAGAACTGGAGAAATCATGAGTAAACAGAATATAGTAAGAGTACCAACCCCTTTGTCCTAATGGACACCGGACAACATACAATACTTTGTATAAGTCCACTGAGTTTAATAACTCAAACCCGGTGCGTCGTAGGTTGAAAACTGTACAATGGTTAAAAAGAATTACACCGTTAATGAATGCACCTTACCTAACCACCAACTGATATAGGTAAATGTCGCAGACATAATTTCAAAAAGTTATATCTTACTTTATAAAATAAACGTACAGATATATCAGTTTGAAATTGGTGCATAACAACGGATATTCAAAACTAAATATTTGTCATCCGGCAAAAACCAGATGATTTTCTCAAATATCACCAATTTTAACGAATTCCGATATAATGAGGATCTATTCACCCAATTCCCAATATCTTACTCCCACTCACCATCTGTAACACCATACAGATGTGAGAAACTGATCTGGTAAATACATACTCTGGAGTTAGATTCCAATTGGGAAAACAGTTTTCAATTAATATTGCACGGTCGGACTGAAACATGAAAATGTTTCGAAGGGGTTAACCTGGTATTCCTAGTAACGCCTCTTCCACTATCCTGATTCATGACAGTAACCATATACTTACATGCCATCACTTCAATCCCTTTATTATGTCTTTACTTATTACCTTCTGTACACCTTTTTTAGGCTAATTGGTTTTCTTCCTTCCCTATCCTTCGGCACCAGCCTAAGGTTTGGAAGAAGACTATCCAATAAGCGTAATAGGTGTACACTCCTTATGTCAGGAGCCCTCGCAACTTGAGAGAATGTAATGGGAAAAGACATCTGAATAATCATATTCTATTTCTCCTGAACCGGAAACCATCCTCGAATCCGAAACGAATTCCTTCGAGTTCGTATGTAACTATACGATGGCATGTCCAAACATTATGAACGTTCGTAGTGATACGAAGTGTTCTGGAGAAATCCAAAGTGGATGTGGGAGTGGCAGGGGTATACACGGTTTTGTCGTGAATGATAGCAGTCACAATTTTCTTTGTCGTTATTCTAATCTCTTTATATGTCTTTACTTATTACCTTCTGTACACCACCTTTAGGCTAATTGGTTTTCTTCCTTCCCCACCTTTCGGCACCCGCCTATGGTCTGGAGGAAGACTATCCAATAAGCTCAATAGGTGTACCCTCTCCTAATCCTAGGAGCCCACACAATCTGAGAGAAGGTAAAGAGAAAAGACAACCGAATAATCCTATTCAATCTCTCCAGAACCAGAATCCATCCTCGAATCTGGAACAAGTTCCTTCGAGTTCGTATGTAACTATACGATGGATTTATCCAATAAGAGTGGATGTTCGTAGTGATACGGGGTGTTCTGGAGAAATACAAAGGTGATATAGACGTGGCAATGATATATGCGACACCGTGGCATTCCAATAGCCAAAGTGTTTTAAGAAGGTTCAGTTAACTTGGTTCATGAGTTTTAGTTTAGGGTCGGGCCATGGTCGCTGCCAAAGAAAGAGAAAAGAAACACTCAGCGTGCACTCTAATCTAAATTAGAATGGTTAATCATTTTATCTAATCAGGATGTCTCCCACTGTTTCCTCTAATTCTCCTCCAAACCCAAAAGGAGAATTAGTCGGGATTATTTAAAATCACCCGAGGAATAATCCTACTCATCAGTGGGGATCGGGATCCAACTATCATCGCATGATAACTTGATAGAATCCATCCAAGTCACCACACTCCAGAAGGCATGCGCAAGCCTGGCAAGTTTCCTTTATGTTTGAAACTCCCGATATGGTTTTTTTGCCCCTAACGACTTCATGGCCTTGATAGAGACTAACGTGCCATAAGTCGCTAGTCAAGTTCAACCCGTCATTATCCAAAATTGATCTAAACCCACCCGCACAAGCCCTTGAGAGAGACCAACGTGACTATGCGGCTGTCCTAGATAATTGCATATCCATGCTACAGACAAGTATCATGCAGCTACCGTGAACTATGCTTTGATAGAGACCAACGTACATAGCACGAATACTACGAGATACCTATCTGAAATGACGGAGGGCTACGGCTGGTTTATGGCAAAAAACCTTTAACGTAATGAACTTGATATCGTTGAAGGAACCGAGTGGTTTTACAAATATATAGTGGCGAAAACTTTTGCTAAAGAAGTCACTCCCTGTGAAGGGATCCCGGCTCTTTCCTCGTCAAATGAGGTGCGAGATATTCCAAACTGAATACCACGATGCAAAGCAAAAGAATCGACTATTGTAAAGTTATTACGCTGATGCAAACTTTTGCTCAAGGGGTCACTCCCGATGAAGGGATCCCGACCCTTGCCTCGTCGAATGAGGTGCAGGATATTCCCAATCGAATACCACTGTGCAAAGCAAAAGAAAACGTCTGTAATGTCAGTTTTTAAAAACTTGGTTCCAACATCATATATAGGTTTGTTTTATCCTTGCATTGATCCGAATCAACACAGTCCCATCAATTAATCCATATCACACCACAGAAAAAGGAACAAAAAATTACGTATATGTCATCCGCATCCGCCATTGGGTCCCGTCATCACTCGTTAGGTTACTTAACTAACGACAAAACGGGGACTGGACTAGCGCGGGTGCAAAACATATACAACATCTACTAGTATATATATATAAATATATATAACAATCGCCCCAGGCATGATATAAAGCAACATCATAGAATCTCAGCCAAGCAACACAGAGTGGTGGATAATCCTGAAGCCCCGGGTTTCACTTGAGCTGCAAATGAGACCCGACGTTCCCTGTTGTGTGGATAGCCTGTGCAATGAAAACCTAGACCCCTACGAGTGCGGCAAGTTACCTGCCAATCCCAGAAGCGAGGCAACGCCAATCAACAACGTGAATGGGTCAACCAACACTTCCCAAAATCCTGTAACTTGGGCACCCCTCCGTGGGTCAACCTATACCCTCTACGAGTGCGGCGAATAGCCCGCCAATTCTAGAGTAAGGTCCTCTCTGTCTCAACGCCATGAGATGCGGACCCGTTGTCCTCTAGAACCCGGCTATTCGTGCACTCCACCGCGGGGTAATCCTAGTACAAAAAGAAAAGAATATGTACAAGGGTGACATCGACCTCAACCCAGTCGTGCCCCAAACAAATAATATACAAACTGGCAGTGACGGCAGCCCACATGTTGGACGCCCGTCCCGCAATATCAAATGTACAAATGAATCTAAACTGTATTAGCATTGCACCCAAGGTATCCACCACGACGATCCAACCACAATCACAGCACAACACAGAATATCAACGTGAATGTCATGTTCGCAAACTCGTCTAAAAAACATATGCAATTAGACGAGTTGTACCGCTCGAATGACATTCACGGTCGCAGATAGTAATATATGTACTATAAACATTTAAACAGTGCTAAAATATCGACATCGAAACACCCCGAATTGCCCCTGAACAAAAGATAACATAATATCCAAAATGGGCAAAACAAGCAATACCACTGCGCACTAATATTCCAGAGACTAGAAAACACCAAAAATTTCAAGTCCAAACTCTATAGAAAAACCGGCCTCACCCGTTTTTTTGCAAATCTCGCCGGGTTAAAACCGGCGGTTCGGGCTCATATTTGTGGTGTGTTCTAGTAGTCACTCAAGTAGTCTTCTGCAATTGCTTAAAAAAAATTTTGAGGACTCTGAAATTTCGACAGAAACTGGAATGTGCAGTGCACTGTTTTGGGGTTGTTTCGGTTTCGATACTTTAAAATTGTCTAAACTAGCTAGCTAAGGGTTTAAAGGTTGGCTCTGATACCATATTGGGTTACGGCAGCGCCCCAGCCATCAAACAGTGGCCAAATACGGAACAAATTTTTTCTAAACTGGCGCTACCATGACCCGATGTCCGGATCTACCCTAAACCCTATACTAGCAAGCAATATAAAGAGTTAGGAATGGTTATACCAAGTTGATCCATGTCCTTCGGTCTTTAACCTTCATCCCAAACTCCTAGAGGTTGCGGATCGAGTTTGGTTGCCGGTCTTCCTTCATCTACGATGATCCACCTGAGAGAAACGGCGCAAGCTTCAGCCTTGCCAAGCGAGGTTGCCGACGCTCCAAGGTTGCTAGCAATGAAGAGTAGAGGTGTAGGAATGCGTCACTATCTATTTTCTCTCATCACAAATGCTCCATGAGCAACCATAGCAGATCAAGAGGAGGTGAGGAAACATGTGGCATACGCAACTAAAGAAATGTGGCTAAAACTCCAAGTGTGTGAGAATGAGAGAGTGATGAAGCAAGCCAAGAAAAGAATAAAAGGTCAAGGCATGTAGAAGAGATGGCAGCCCCCCTCCTTTTTCCAATCATGCAAAAAATATCTCATCTCATTTAACTAATAAACAAATGCAAACCATACCTCTCTACATGCCAAAACCCATGCTCATGCCAACTCACCCTCCACCTCATTTCCAAAATAATTTTCTAAAAAGAAAATCAATTAATGAAGTGGCCATCTTCTAGAAACTATTCCGTATAAATACGGAATACAACCCGGTACACGTATCGAAATACATATACGCGTATTCGTACCAAAATACAAATAGCCAAGAGAGAATGAATAGTGAACAATAATACTAGAATACATATATATATATATATATAAATACTTATATAAATTATTAAATCAAAACCTGATTTAATAATCCGGCTTAATCCTAAGCCGCTAGTATTATCAACCGTCAGATTAAAGTCTGTGCAGACTGTACACATATTTAATCGGACACCTGTATGTACCAACATACGTCTACACCATATCGCCTAAACTGTGAAAACCCTATGTGTGGGACTCTAAAGACTCGTCAATACGCTGGCATTGGGTTTAACCACAAGCACGTCAGTGGCACTAGCTGTACGTAACGGCTACCCAGGTATTGAGCGAAAGGAATGCCGACGAGCAAACTCATCCAAACTCCTACTGAGCATGACAGTGACAATATCCGTACAGTCCGGTCTGTTCGTATAAGAGTATCGCATATCGAGTCTAGGGGGGTGGATAAAGTCAGACCCCTAATAACGCGACATTTAGTGTCGGTATGAAACCCATCACCATCTGAGAAAATATCGATCCTGGATCGGTAATTCTCGTCTACCCCGGCCGAGGATTTCTGGTGATGGCCACCCGTGCACAACGAGACATCAACCCCCAATACCGGGAGAGGCGAATCCCCGACGATCCGCTCACTGCCTCCATGTGGCTCAGAACTGTACCCAACTAAAACCTGTTTGCATGACTCTTTTGAGTCGTGGTAGGGTAGTAATCAAAACACAGTGGGAACTCACACGAGACAAATGACGATCTCATGTCGACAGACTAACCTGTACACATGTCACCTGGGAACTGCTATCCGACAATAGGTATAATACCAACTAGCAAGTTCCCGGCGAGTCCGTCCAGTGTACTCATAACCCAATGAGCACATGTATACTATCTTAGGTGAACAAACCAACACCAATGGCTTGTGAGACCTGGCCACCGTCCCTCGTCGGGGTCTCGATCAATATACACTAGTCTACACTGGAGTATCGATACCCAGTCTCAAAACTCCCACGACTAGGGACATTTAAGGATTTGCTTATAGACCCCCAGCTCCCATATATATGATCGCTATCATAATACTGGTAGTCAAGCAAGAATCCTATGGGCTCTATCAACATGTAATAGTGATGATAAAGACAAACCAGATAGCATACTATCATCTCGAATAAGACAGTTCTACCGGTATAGATCCTCCCTCAATCATCATAATCACCTTCCTGCGACTACGATAATTGCCTTGAGGTCACTATAGCCAACACTCGTATCACGATATTTTTTCATAAAACTTGTTTTTCGCTTATTGAGTTTCAAGTAGTCCTAACATGCCCAAATCCGTCTTTGAGTAGGCCATTAAAATAAGAAAAAATAGGATATACGAAAGGAAGATCTCACTTTCTATGTATTTTCATTTCTCTTGTTCAAAATCTACAAATTCTAGATCTCTCAATCTCGCGTCTCAGAAGCTTGACGACCGATTTCTCTCTAGATTGATAACCTAAAACCCTAGATAGTCAAGGTACTCTGTCTCTCCATGCCTCTCATGTCTTTCTTTTTTTATACTGAGCCCGAGTAATATCAGAAATTGTCTCTTACCCTCCTTCCTATCTTTCTTTTATGAGTATTTCTTAAATTGATGTCTAAAGTCCGGATCAATTATAGCCCTTAATTTTTTCTCCCCAAATTTTAGCTGTGTTAAAATTTTTAAATTATGTTGAATTTAAATGATAATTATTAATTTTATTTGTAGATCATAAATGTCATCTGATACTTCTAGTAAGCCGGAAAAAAAATATTGATCCGTTGTTTTAAAAATATGGGTAAAGGGTAAATCCTAAAGAAAGCTCAAAAGTTTTAAGCACTTTTCGTAAGGTGGTTAGTGAAGGAATAACTTGATTTAAGAAAACAGATTCTTTATATTAAGTTATAGCTATAATATTTATAATTAAAAAGTTTGTTATCTGATATATATCACCTGATATTTAGAAAATATCGCCCGATATATCACAAAATCCGCTTTCTGATATGAAAATCTTCGGACCGATACGATAACAATATCCGATATTTAAAACATTGCACCCGTGTTTTTTATGATCCATCATGTTTATATTCATGACAACATATGCTTCGATTTATAATGTAATATAGGGATCAAATAAAAAAATAGTTAACAAACTATTTTGTGATCATGTAACTTAAAAAAAATTGTTCGATTAAAGGAGCAATCGATATTTTTTTAAATAGATCTAAAATTAATATATAGCGGTTATATAATTTTAAATCAGAAAATTATGAGACGAATTCTTTTAAGTTCCATCATCATTTGTTTAAGCATCCGTGATAGAATTTTTTTGATATGATGCCTTAATTGAACAAAATATACTATTTGTTTGACATGATCATTACCGATAATATTGCCCATCATTAATTTATACATAAAGATTGGATCTTTTGACATCCATGGTCGTGACAACCATGAGATCGCCTTTCGTATTTTTAAAATTATGGAACATGAGGATTAATTTATTGTTTGCAAAAAAACAAAAAATTATAGGTGAAAGATAATATTTTTTAAATGGGTTGTATAAAGAGCTGCAACTTCTCGAGGGGAGATCGGCGGCGGTCTTATCAGAGCCGCATGGCGGTTCTCATGGCGGCAACCCTAACAATAGAAATCCTGACCCAAATTTTAAACAAATACTTCTGGATATTTTTTTTAGATTTTTGGCATGGCCAAAATATTTTTTGTTATAAAAGTGTAACTGAATATGAAAGTCTGTTTTTTTTAATCTTTTTTGGATTTTTCTTTTTTATATATAAAAAATTTCTTTTTCAAAAAAAAATCCGAATTTCAAAAACAAACAAAATTAGCCATGCCTGCCGGCTGGGTTCAGGCTGAGCACAGCAAGTTTTACTTGCTAGGTTCTGGGATATTTCTAACAAAAAAATCTGAAATTTTAAATTCAGATTTGTTTTCTAAAATTAAAAAAAGATTTTTCTGTAAATTAAAATTGAGAATTTTTTTCAGAAATAAAAGTTCTAAAATTTTAGATTTTGCTAATTAAGATTTTTGGGTTTAAAGGGTTTCTAAAAAGTTATTTATTAAAACTTTGGAAGTTTGAAATCTATTTTTTCACCAAAATTATAAAATTAATTCTCAAATAAAATCTTGAAAATTTAAAGAAATATTTGTTCCGGTGGAAACGCCAAGGGCGTATGCATTTTTTTAAAAAAAGGGATTTGAAATGCAATAAACCCTAGTAAATGAGATGTTTAGGGTAGAACAATTAAATGAAATGCATAAAGACTGGTTCATATTTGATAAAATAGCATTTACTATTCTATATGATTTCAAGCGGGGGATTTCGAAACAGCGAGTATGATTTGACAAGCCAATCTACTTTACGGTTTTATGAAATTTTTAGACTTCTTTTCAATTAAATTTTAGAGTGATTTTAGAATTACATCTTTAAGAATTGTGGTTGGGGCCTTAGGCCTTCTCCTTTTTCAGGATGCGATTTTATTATCCTTACTCAAATGGATTGATGGGAGGTGAATATGCATGACTCCAATAAATATATGCCAACATTACTTTACGCATCCATAAAGAAAACTATTATGGCATTTGACAGATGACTGCAAAAAGTGTCATTGCCGACCTCAACAACGGTGAGAAGTTAAACGGCGATAACTACTTCAACTGGCATTGAAAAATACAGTTCCTTCTCAATGAACAAGAAACGTTGGAATGTGCCGAGGCTATTATGTCTGATGAACCAATACAGGGTACCGGTCCAGAATATCGCAGGCAGGCCGAGAAGTACAAAGAGAGGACATTTCAGGATCGTTTCGCGCGATTCACAATGTTGACAGCGATGAGGAACGTGTAAGTTGCTAGTGCCAGTGCCGTGACTACTACGGCCTTTGCGGAATCAAAAACTTTAAAATATCTTGAGCACTAGAAACTAAAACCCTAGAATTTGAATCCAAACACTAAACATAAACTAAAGAGTTTAACTACTAAGTAGAGAACTACAACCTGTCGTATCCTTCGGGTCTGGTGTGGTCCTCACCTTAAGCTCCTAGGGTCCTTGGATCGAGCTTGTAAAGTCCTCTCCCCACGTCAAAAATGATCCACCCGAGGATGTCGGTTCAAGCTCTAGCTTCTAGTAATGAAATAAGCAACTAAAGATCTAGACTTGCTAAGTCTTGATGCTTAAAGGTGTAGTAATAGTATCAAGATGTTGTCTTTATATTTTCCTCAAAACTCAAGAAAAATGAGGAAGAAAATAAAGAAGAGGATGGCTACTAAAAAGATAATCATAATAATAAAAACTCTCCTTATCTCTTCATATTATTTAAAAATAATATAAGTGGGTGGGGTTTGTGTCTCACTAGTGTGAGTCACGGGCCCACACAACTAGAACCATGAAGAGAAGAGAGAAGAAGAGAGAAGGCTACCTCACTTGTACACATATTTACACACGCACACATATATATATACAACCTTGTATACCCGTATTTATAATAAATACGTATACCCATATTTCTACCAAAATACGAATATCGTATTTGTATCGAAAATACGAAATACGCGTATTCATAATAAGAAAGAAATACATGTATTTGTGTCAAGACACAAATATCCGTATTCATACAAAAACACGTATTCGTATAAATACTGTATTCGTATTAAAATACAAATACCTAAAAGAAAGCGATATAATACTAGCTCCATATCTGGCCATCTTTCAAACCTGCTAATATTACTAAAAAGTCCGATTAAAACACGTGTATAAAATACACGTGTACAATCGAACACCCGAACGTATCTAAATACACATACACCGTTTCTCCTAAACCAGGAAACCTTCGGTGCGGGACTCTAAAGACTCAACAATATTCTGGCAGTGGGTTTAACCACAAGCACGTCAGTGGCACTAGCTGTACGGAACGGCTACCCAGGTAACTATCGAAAGGAAGATCCTTGTGTTGGTCCTAACGGATCTGGCTACAAGGCTACCAGATTGCAAGTTCTCGATGGTCGCACGGCATGCTAGCATATGTATGGACAGTGATGAGGTGAAAGAGACTTGAAGGGTAATGTTGACTCAGGGAGTCGGCTCTGGAAGCAACTAGACTGAACCACTTGTTTGTGTGAATAGGAGTATGTTAGCATTTGACCAAATCCGACCAAATCCGGCCAAATCAAGTTGCTCAATCCTAGATGGTTAGATGGTTGATTGGGTGGATCTCTTAGTTAGACTAAGAGATCGGATTTGGAACTGACTGGATATTTTCCTGTTGAGATGTGAGATAATACTGTTTAGATAACTCAACAGTATTAGCCTCTATAAAAGTAAAGGCTAGCACTCTCTACAGCAATCCATCTCTCTACACAACAACCACATCCTCAAGAGAAACCTTGGCTCTCTCCTCTCCCGATCAAGCCAGCACCGCAGTGACGGGCGAAGGCCTCTCGCTCGAACCTGGAGTGTGGTCGCTTCCCGACCATCGAAGGAGATTCGCAGATTATGTTGTGTGGGCAAAGAAAATTCATGGTGTAAGGTATGTTTTAGTTGTTCCGCTGCGAGATTTGTCATATAGATCAATCCACGGACATACCTATAGATTAATTGCTACAAGTTAAAACAAATATTTGACATAAAAGTTCTGCTTTTTCTAGATGCAGATTTTCTATTGCCCCCCACCCAACCACCACCAAAAAAAATAATTAAATCCTGGCTTCGTCCCTACCAATTGGTCAGTTATATTTGGCAGATTTGAACTAATAGGGACACAACAACATTTTTGCACATTAAAGGAATGAATAGTAGAAATATAGCATAAACAAACTTTCCAAACAGTATTAACATGGAAACTACGGCTGAAAATTTTAATTTTAATTTAACTGTTACCTCGTGCTAAAGCTCTCACAATTTCAAGGTTGAGTGATGTCACCTGAAATGTTAAAATATAGTAAGCAGTTTTCTTTAAAGAAACAAGGAAGCAGTTCAAAAACAAAGACTGCAGATTAGAGCATGTAGTAGCAAGACATTCAGTTCCACGAACACAGAAAGATGCATCAATTTGATAGAGGGTATGACTTTTACGTTATATGACCATTGCAAGAGAGAAAACAGACACTTTTAGAGAGCAACACATAGTTGACAGATATAATTAATCATCCAAGTATAATAACAATCTGGAGTAGTGAGTCCTAGGGTTGCATCCGGATCGGATACGGAGCGGATATGGGCATTACCATATCCGTATTTGTTTTTTAGTGACGGATACGGATATAGTTCGGTAATAAAAAGTCATATCCCTATTTGACAATATGGGATACAACTACGAAACGAATATTAAAGAGGTGGATACGGATACAAGTCGGATATAAGTATTAAAAAGATTAAAATAAAACAATTGTGGATGTGGAGCGGTAATGTATGTGTAAATGATACATTCATTGAATACTTATATCATATGACTTCAAATATTTTATAGAGATAAATATGCATGTAAATTTATATTTTATGAATAAATAAATATGTAAAGCAATATACTATAAATACTGCTAGCATATTTTGCATTTTGAAAAAAATGTTGAAATAATATGTTAAAATATTCTTTTAAATGCATAATATATAAAATGAGTAAGAAATGTATAGTTTAAATAATCATTATTGACTAGAAATATATTTAAAATGATATATTTTCTTGTATTTGTTTACGGATATCCATATTCGTATCCGAATTCATATATCCGGATAATTTTGCTAAAACCGTATCCATATTCATATCAAGGAAAGTATTAAAATTTATATATGTGTATTCGTATCCAACAGGATCCGAAAATCCACACTCGTATCCTGAAATTATCCAGACCCAGATGAAACCCTATTAGTGACATCAAATAGAAACTAGAAAATCAAGCTATGTCGCAATTATATTTTGTTTGCAACCAAATGTGAATCCAGTATATATATATATAAATCCTCCTCAAAGCTGGAAGCTTAGATACACATGCAGAGGTGGGTTGAGGGTGGGGGTTCAAAAATTGTCATTAAAATTACAATTCTATTGAGTTTCAATATGTCGATAAATCATTAATTGCATCAAATGTGTGAATAAAGATTCAGAACAGTGGATAATAGAACAATTATTTCAATCACCAAGTGGGGACAGACCTGCATTATACTTCCCTCCAGTACACCCCAATCTCATTTGTTCCTTTCTCAGAAATCTAATTCTAGACACACATATACAAGGGGAATAGGGCACGACACCTAATTTTTTTCTCCCTCTCTTTGCATTGTTTTATTCATAATAGCATAATTGCAGTCATGACGTCTAATTCTATCAATGGTTCAATCACACACGTCCATGTTAAAAAAGCTTGTGTGTGAGAGCATGAGAGAGAGAGAGAGAGTGTGTGTGCGTGTGCTAGTGCTAGCGCTTGCGTGCCCCTACGCATGTGCCCTTGTGGATGTGCATACTTTTTGTGAGCTTAGAGAAAGTTTGTATTGTCTCGAAGCTGGTACTATTGAGAGAGACCAAGATAAAGAAAAAGAATAATTGAATTCAGGTTTAAAAACAAAGAAAAGAAAATATTGTGCCTCGGGTTGTAAATATTTAGTAAGCAGAGAAATGCTTCCTTTAGTTCTCAAAAAAACATATACTCCTCTATCTAATAACAACTCTACTTATAGAAGGTTTTATAGAAAATCGCAAGCAGTAACTTAAGAGTATTCCATTCAAATTTAAAACGGCTATATTCTATTATATCCAATCATATTCGACAACTTAGGTTTAACAGGAATGACTTTGAGCATTTTGTTGGGCCTTATGAATAAAATAATAGGAACCAAAGTATATGTAACCAATGGGATAAATCCAATTAGGGCTGTTCATGGGTCACTCGGTTTTTCACATTCTTGCACCCGAACCTGGGCTTGCGGATGGGTTTTTGCTTTTCACCCTGTAAGAACCCACTCATTCCAAATATCTTTAAACCCCCTTTACTCGTCGAGTATAGACAACTTTCAGGTGCTAGCCTGATTTTTAGATGTTACAGCAGGTTTCATATGGGTTCAGGTATGTAACGGGTTAATTTATTAATTCTTACCAAAATAGTCTGCTGAACATGCAAGAGCAAAATAATCAAATTTTAAGTACAAATTATATTAATATTAAAAGATATTCATTTATAAGGATAAACATAAATTTCAATATTACAAAATTATAAACCGAGATGAATTGATGCTTAATATGTTTAGGCAGGTATGGGTCGGGTTTGAACATGTTCGGGTAGCCAGCAGCTGCTGGTTCAGGCTTCCTTAAAGATTGCACATAAACTTTATATATAAGAGTAACTAATTATAAACCAAGACGAATTGATGCTACATACCACATAGTAAAACTAATAAACCAAAACCACAACAGCTTAATTGTGACTTGTAGTTGTGATGGTCTACAAGAGGTCTCATTGACCACTATTCACATAGTGCATCTAAGGCCTAGTTAAGGCCTAGTTTGGCGACAAGGTTTCCGAAACCCCGGTTTCATATACGGTAGAACGAAACGGTTGTTTATATGTATGAAAAGCGTGGTTTCATAAAAATGGAGTTTCACAAATTTTTGGGTCGTTTGGCAACTTAGTCTTGAAACCAATGTTTCGTTAAAATAAAAAGAGCAGCTTGGAACTTTGCGAAACTCTGATTTTTTATTTTTTATTTTTGAGTTTAAGAGACTTTGAGTCCTTGAAACTTTTTGAAAACACGATTGGGAAACTATGTTGGTTACCAAATGGGCTTCGGTTAAAATTTTTGGAGATCAGGCTCAAAACCCCATGGTTTCAAAAACTGTAACCCCATTGCCAAACTCGGCGTAAAGAAAGTAAAGTTGTAGTCATAAATGGAACAACTTCAACTGTGAATTTTACAAGAGACACAATACATGATTTTTAGGAACAACTTCAACTTAAAATCTTATATTCTAAGAAATGACACGGTAGCATTAGGCCTTACAGAAATTCGTGTAGCCACAAAGCCAGCTTTCACAAGAGGCAGATCCAATCCTCCTTTATGAACCCCGGATCTGCTTGCTTGAAAGTGCCCAAAAGAACCTACAGGAAATCGTAAGTTATCTACCACGATTAGAGATTGAGGGTTTAGGGTTTAGGGTTTAGAAATTTAGGGTTTTAGGGTTTGGAATTGCCTGCTCCATGAACAACAATGAAGTTGTTCTCTAAACCTAAATCCGAGTCGATAATCAAATCTAGATCCGGAACAATCGGATTCCCAGCTCGCTTGCTCCAATCCATTCCGGCGACTTTTGCCGGCGGTGGAATCTGCCGCGGCGTCATGGCGCGCCTCAGCTGCGAGCAAACTGTTCCAAGACTCTCCTCGTTTATGCTCTCCAGCTCATTTTTGCGCGTGATCGCAGCTCCGCCTGCAAGTAAGCTCTAGATGGAATCTACTAACAGATAGAGGTGTAGAGAGATGAAATGGGGGTTTTGAGAGTAGAGACCTAGTTTCACGATGCAACGGACGTTTGATTTGTGACGTTCTAGGATTAGGGTTTTCTCTGAAGTGGAGACGAAGGGGCTGCCATCCTTCGATTCGTGGGCCATCGGGATAAATAAAGCGAGACTTGTGCGGGTGAAGCTCAACTGGCATGTCCTTTTGTATGGAAAACTTTTCCTGACCGCTACAAAATGAGTAAAACGAATAGAAGAGACGAAAATTTCATTTTATTGGACAATCCACGTCCACATCCTTCTTCATCATCTGAGACGTGGATCCACCAAATTTTCTTTTGTATGGAAAACTTCTAGTCTAAGCCTCTGAATCCTATCTCAAAAATAAATTTCGGTGTACCTAGTAGGAGAACTAGCACGCTTTCGTAGGCAACTCGATTGCACTGAGCACATGCAACAACCCTTTAAAGCTCTAAGTGTATCTGGTAGGAGGAGTGCTGTCTTCTGAGAGTTTTCAGCGGATTGCACCCGTAAAATCTTATAGTAAAAGAAAGACTGTGAAAGTTACATATAAAAATAAGAATTATAAAAGAAAGAACTTGAAAATCACAGTTTTCAACTACACTAGCTTTTCGGTTTTCATGAGACCTGTCTTAATAGTCATGAAAAGATATTAGAAATCACATCATCCCTTAATAAAATATCGCCTTTATTCTTCATGCCAACCTTTATTCCAAATACCGATCATATACCTCTACGTGTGTGTAAAAGATATCTCTACACTCGGAGAATTCAATTCAAGCTATCTGTCACGACCCGTAAGTACGGAACATGACCGGCACTTAGACTACGAAACGTCTCGAGGCATACGTAATCTAAGTAAGCCGAAAACCCAGAAATCCAAACCAAGAAAAGTAATAGAGTGAAGGAAAAACCAACTTAAAGCAAGTAGTTTAATAGCATAATGCCGAATTATGCGTTTTTAAAAATATCAAATATTTACTGAAAATTTCGGCAGAGTCTCCTTTGTAAATACTGGCCCCCAAACGGGATACAACATGAATAGTATACAAAATCCAAAAAAAAAAGGCATCCCCAAGCGGGAGCTAGCTCTTCGTCAATCGACGGTTACAACCACACAAGCAAAATAATATACAACGCCAAGGGCGAGGATCAAAACTCAAAAGGAAATTCAAAACAACAAGAAATCTACAGGAATATAACGCGCGACTCTAAGATCGAAAGAATAACATCACTGATCTCTATCTCAAAAATAAATACATGTTTGGTTGATGGAACTTCTAGATACAACAGAGTAATAATATACAAGGTATATAATGGGGGTACGATACAAATAAACCCACCTACTAGCAAATCACCCGAAAGAAGCAGTGTCAGCAAAGCCGTATTGAAATCTGTACAGCAAAACCTGTAAGAACTGCTGCACAACGGGGGTGAGTTGCCAACTCGTGAGTAGAAAAACATCTACGAACAGAAATCGCATGAACAACGCAATCCCAAGTCAACAATCATAATATATCCTCAAATATATATAACCAGCAGCCTATAATAATGGCTAGGGTAAAAGTCTAACCCAGGTGTAATCCCATGTTCCGTGTCAGTGCCTTAGATAGCAATATATCATATGGATGATGTATGAATGCATGAAACAGAATAAAACTGCTTTCATAATTTAGTGAGATTTCTGTACTTTTAAAAGAGGTATCATAAATGAAATCAGTATAAACAGTGTCTAGCATCGACACAAAACATAAATCCCAATGTCTCAATATCTCAGGATCTCAATGTCTCAATCTCCCTATCTAGGGCGCCGTCAATCCAGACCGGCCCTTACCATCAATCTCAAGACCACGACGGTATCCTCCGGATATCCGACGCGTCGGGTAATATCACCGGTCGGTAGTACTTTCCTGCCAGGCTCAACGCCATTATTTGCGATCCTCTTGCCCCGGGGTACCGTACCGGGTCCACCATGTATCCGAAACGGTTCCTCCACTCCTCGAACCCGGGTCTCGAAATCCATCAGCAAACTCATGGTGGACGACTCATACATCATGGGAAAACCGCACTTTTCTTTTTTAAAAAAAAAGAGAAAGAATTTTATAAGTGTTTTTGCGGTTTTCCTCCAAATCCCAAAAATCTCATGAAATCCGAATCCAAGTCATCAATAGCATGTAAACAGTGAATATAGCATGAAAATCCATGAATGCGGCACAACAGTGAATAATAACACGCATGAAGTAGCCAGTAGTAACTACAATGTCTAAACTAGCATATAAGGTAAGTGCACTAATATCATGTCTAAACTATTAGCTAACAACCTATGTCAAATGAAATAGTATTTTCTAAAGTGTTCGTGACATGGCAATTACCGATGAAGATGTGTGTGAGCCGGTAAGTAAGTGTATGTGGTACATACGCGTCATCGGTAATAGTGCTGGTGTCCTAACAGTAAGATATCAACAATAGAATATGAAACATAATATAAGCATGCGATGCGGAGCGAACAACAATAATGAGCGGGAGCTAAATACCAGACACAAAGATGACAATCTATATTTAATATAAATCTAGTCTAACAACTACACTAAACTAAAGGGCTAAGCTAACTGGCTACTGAAGGTAAGGAAACCGCATAACACCTGAGTCGATACATATGTATATATATATATATATATATATATATATATCAGTCGGTGATCCCGCCTCGATAATATCACATCCGATACCATATTTATAATTAGTTATTCCCAAGTCAAGAGTGCGGATCAAACATCAATATATAGCTCGTACGTAAATCCGTCGTACGGCATCCCCAAATCTGGGTACGGGTCAATATCTCATTCATCAATTATTCATATGGTATCCTCTTATCCAAGATCATAATCTGGGTACTGATCTACGTCTAGTACAATACTAATATCATCAATATAGTCATGATCTGACTGCTGATCTACAGCTTCATACAAACCGATATCATCATCATATATCGTCATAAAGAGGTATACATCGCCTAATGCGACCTATTATGAATATCCTAAGATATCATATCTCATATCACGATCACATGTCAACCATTTTATTAATATCGCTATTCACATGGTATCGTCGTCCAACAATCCGCTATAATATCATAACGTATCTCAAACATGAATTCTACCAAATCACCGATCTTATGATCTCAAATCACATCTCATCGACTCACCTCAAATCCCAAACACTATCCTCAAATCCAGTATGTGAACACATAGTCCCATACCCATGTGAACACATAACAATATAACCCCGTATAAGCACATATGAAAGAAGAATGTATGCAAGTATGGGTGTGTGTGTAAAGGTGGTGCAACCTCTACTCTAAGGTCTCGGAACACTAAACCTATCCAATCACACCTAAAATCTATCTTTATCATTAATAGACTCAACAATATAGAATCAATATATATGTGTGTATACGTATTCGTATACATCACCATGAATTGCGGGGGTGCTATACGCCATCCACCTGACTTCTCCCCGTAGATATAAATCTACTCACCTGATCCTCGCTCGTCGGTACCGACGTTGCCACGCGCTTGCTTGTCGTCTCGAAGTCCACATGGGGTACCTACATATCATGACGCACCGTATCGCATTAAAACTAAATTCGAAATCGAAACGGCATACGAAAATCAAATCGGCACGCGTATCACGTATTGGTCAAAACCTATCGCCTACGCATGCAAGAATAGCCAAACCAACGCTCGATGCCGATGTACAAACGTCAAACCATCGAGAAAACCCAAACACACTTATTTGCGCATTCACAAACACTAATTATAATATAAAATAGGTTAAAATGCACAAAAAACCCCAAACTCACTTTAAAAGCCATTTTTCCGAAAATCTAGCAAGCAAAAATTACCCGTTTTAGTACAAAACTCGACGTTTAAACAAATATAGCGGTCATAATACTTATTAAACATCTTAAATAAGTCATAAAAACAATTTCCATAATTTAATCTCATTAAATTTCATTAACCCCAAAATTCTAGGTTACAATATACCAAATTTTAACAATTTTATAGCAAAAATACACAAACAACAATTTAGCTTGGATTTTCATGAACAAAAGTATTAAACTACATTTTATAATGTTAATGAAGTCATGAAAAACCTAATTAAATTCAAACCCTAGTCTTGAATTTTCCAAACTTGCAATAAAACCCAATTAAATATCTAAATTGTTAACATTGAAGCAATTAAACAACAATATAAGCATAAGGTTAAAATTATACCTCATGAACCATGGATCAACATGAAATCTAGCCTCTCAAAATGCTCTCTTGCTCCTCAATCCAAACCACTTTGGGTCAAAGAATATTGGGTAAAGGATAAATGGTGAAATTGTGAGACTTTGGATTAATTTTTGAAGCAAAAAAGGAAGGATTTTGAAGAGAAAAGAAGTGGAGACATGAAGAGGGACTGCTGCAGAATGGGGCTTGGCCAAATGGGGAGGGGAAGAGGGTGTGAGGTGATTGGAGAGAGAATGGGGTCAAGAAGTCCATCACAATTACTGACACCATACCTTAATATTTTATTGCTTTCATTACTCTCTTTTTTCCTTCTAAAAAGAGATGAGAATGGGGGGGCTGAATTCGGCCAGAAATTGGCAGGAAAAGTGAGTGAGTGGGTGAGAAAAAGATAATTAACCTTACCCCATACTCACATTAACACCTAACTTTTTAATTATATCATGTTTGTTTTATTTTTAAGCCCTTTTTCTTCGATATTTCTAACACCGATTAGCAACTTCATTTCAATTTAAAAACCACATGTTAAATTTTTTTTTAATGTGTTATGATGTACAAAATTTGTTTCAACTCATTCCAATTTGTAATTTTCCCTAATTAAATGTATTAGTGACGGCTTAAAATAATATTAAAATAATTAATTTCGGAAAAAATTTCAGAAAATTTGAAATTTCACCACTGGCTCAATAAACACCAAATACTAGCAATTACATAGCTAGAATATGTATATTTAATTTTATAATAAAGATATTTGTATTTTGACATTTTACAGAAAACCCCCTTATTTTACCGATTTTCCGAAATTTCACCGAAACGATTTTCAAAACGTTATAATCTTACCCCCTTAAAAAAATTCGGTCCCCGAATTTAAATTAAAACTCTCTCCAAACACTAAAACATCTAAGCAAAACTATCAAGTCGTCAGGGCTCCAAAGTCATATATACATAAAACAAATCGTAGCGCAGCGCATGCACATGAAAAATGAGCATGTAACTCAAAATCAAAACTCCATCCAGCATCCCGCAATCATCGGAGTCATGGTGAAGACACAATGTCTAAATCCAAAATGAAAATCAATATGATATACATCATTAAAACATCTGGAAGCAATGCATGCCAAATCTTCTTCAAATCGCTGTGCGATGCTCGCAGTACTGCACAGTGGCGGACGTCTATTGTAAGAAAATAACTACATATATATATATATATATATATATATATATATATATATATATATATATCCTTTGTTTAATATGTACGTCCCGCCGTTTTGGAAACAATTTAGAAGGGCCTCCTTGTTTTAAACATTTCGTGTCATATCAGACACGTAGGTAAATACTGAGACTATAGCTCGCTTTTTGGAAATCCCTTCAATAACTATCAATGCATGCAAAATATATTCAGGTAACTAGTCCTGCTCAGTACAAAAACTCATAGCAATCATTATAAAAACGTACTGCTCCATAAGAAATCAATCCCAAAATATGCATATAAATGCTATGTGCGTCTGGTGCGTACGGAAATCAAAATCCATATATGTGCCATACATGCGCACAAAAACAACATCTAAGTGCATCGGGTGTGCACACAACATCTGTCATAGGCAACGTGTGTGCCTGACAGCAAGGACAAGTGCGTCTGACACGCACGAAGAATCTCGATTTAGTGCATCTGGTGTGCACCAAAATCGCTTCTCAAAACATGCGCTCAACCTGCGCGAAAATCCAATCCAGGTGCATCCATCATGCACGAAATCATGAAATCCAATATCAAGCGCCGAACATGCGCAAAATCAAATCAGGTGCACAAAACAAATATCGAGTATCACAATCGAAATCGAAGTCCAGTGTATCTAAGTGCACAAAATGCGTATCACTGCACTGCAAGCATATGTGAATCATACCGAGTGCAAAAACCAAATCATGTGCGTATATACGCACGAAATCAACTCAACTGTATGAAACCCATAAAATCATAAACGTGTGAAACCAAGGCACGAAAACGAGATCAAGTGCAACAACTGTGCAAAATCGCAAATACTCAGCAGGTGCAACCATGGTCCATGAAAACAAATATCATGCAACTCAATCATCAAAATCAATCATGCAAATAGATCGCCCAAAATACCGAAATCAAGTATGGCGGAATAGTCCCGCTCAAGCACATCCTCCAAGAATCTCTGGCCAACTGTCGTGGTCACTCATAGCATGTCTCGTCGACGATCCTGAACTCTAGCTTACCGGTGTGCGTAACATGACCACTCCTGGGTCCAAGTCTTCTCGTAATTCATTCCAGAAAGGTCCTGTCGAGATCTCTCCCAAATCTCGTCTCTGCCGAACTGTCCGGAAGTCATCGTCCCATACTAGATTTGTTCTCATTCCGGAACGGCTGCATACTCATCGCGACTCTTTCTGGAAGGTATATCCAAGTACAAGTCTCGGCATGCGTATTGCATCTCTGATATCAGCGGAGTGGAACGTCGTCTCATCAAGATTTCGTACGAACCTCTTACTCCGCTTTCTTTAATGTCGACTGCTTCGGACTCGTCTCGTCGTGGCTGCATGGACTGAGCTCCTACGGCTATTCTCGTATCTGGAGTCTTCCAAGAAATGCATCTCACCACCTGGCATCCGAATGAAGTCGAACCATCCGATCGATTTGTCAAAACCTCATAATCCCCCAAGAGCTCAACATCTTGGGTACAGTTTAACAGTATCGAGTACGTACCACAGCATCGATGGTCCAGCCGTAGAAGGGCAAACCCAAGCCTCACTAATGGCGCCGCGGAACTGCCGCAAACCCTAAGGTTCAAAGGCTTTCACACGGTCATTAAGTCGAGTTAGGGTTTCATTCTTCTAGAGGGTCCATAGAATTGCCCGCATGCTCTTCCGAATACTTTAACTTGGAATAATAGGTTTCTGACATTCGATCGTCTCTGTCGACTTTCAACATCTCCGCGTGAAGTCGTCTTTAGCTGGAATCAATCTATCTGATGACCTCGCATCGGGGTAGCGAACGAACCACATGTCCTAGTCATTCATCCTCGGTGACTAGCGACCTTCTATCATCTCTTAGTACAATTCGTACAGCAATAGCTCTAACATCTGGGGCGATATCTCGTCGTTCGCAGCAATGACTAGCTCACTCGTCTGCACGCTGAACAGTGCCTCAATCATCAGGAGTAAGCAATACGCCAACGGTCATCAAAATCTGGCTGGCCTCTATCATTGGCTCAATCCTCTGGCGCTGATTTGCACGTCCGAGTAATCTCATACAGCGATTTATCCAAACGCTCGTGGCGCGGAAACACAATCAAACGACGCCTCTCAATGCAATCGTATGTCGCCGGAATCACGCCCTGGTCAGTCCTCGTTCGTAATTAGCTCGTGCTGACCGCGACTCTAACCGTAGCTCTCCCTGCCCGTAATCGTGGCAGCAAAACCATAACTGGTACCGATGAGGCTAGATCAGGAATGAATATAATACTGAACAAAGAAATGTACATACTAAGGCTTCTTAAGTGGAGTAGCGTATCGTAAGTATGCCGCGGAACATACCCACGGTACGCCACTCTACTTTAGTCACCTATTCCATCAACCAAGGGTCATCCTACGCTCCGAAGGTAAAACCTAACGCTCTGATACCAACTTTGTCACGACCCGAAAGTACGGAACATGGTCGGCACTTAGACTACGAAACGTCTCGAGGCGTACGTAATCTAAGTAAGCCGAAAACCCAGAAATCCAAACCAAGAAAAGTAATAGAGTGAAGGAAAAACCAACTTAAAGCAAGTAGTTTAATAGCATAATACCGAATTATGCGTTTTCAAAAACATCAAATATTTACTGAAAATTTCGGCAGAGTCTCCTTTGTAAATACTGGCCCCCAAACGGGATACAACATGAATAGTATACGAAATCAAAAAAAAAGGCATCCCCAAGCGGGAGCTAGCTCTTCGTCAATCGACGGTCACAACCACACAAGCAAAATAATATACAACGCCAAGGGCGAGAATCAAAACTCAAAAGGAAATTCAAAACAACAAGAAATCTACAGAAATATAACGCGCGACTCTAAGGTCGAAAGAATAATATCACTGGTCTCTATCTCAAAAATAAATACATGTTTGGTTGATGGAACTTCTAGATACAACAGAGTAATAATATATAAGGTATATAATGGGGGGTACGATACAAATAAACCCACCTACTAGCAAGTCACCCGAAAGAAGCAGTGCCAGCAAAACCGTAATGAAACATGTACGGCAAAACCTGTAAGAACTGCAGCACAACGGGGGTGAGTTGCCAACTCGTGAGTAGAAAAACATCTACGAACAGAAATCGCATGAACAACGCAATCCCAGGTCAACAATCATAATATATCCTCAAATATATATAACCAGCAGCCTATAATAATGGCTAGGGTAAAAGTCTAACCCAAGTGTAATCCCATGTTCCGTGTCAGTGCCTGAGGTAGCAATATATCATATGGATGATGTATGAATGCATGAAACAGAATAAAACTGCTTTCATAATTTAGTGAGATTTCTGTACTTTTAAAAGAGGTATCATAAATGAAATCAGCATAAACAGTGTCTAGCATCGACACAAAACATAAATCCCAATGTCTCAATATCTCAGGATCTCAATGTCTCAATCTCCCTATCTAGGGCGCCGTCAATCCAGACCGGCCCCTACCATCAATCTCAAGACCACGACGGTATCCTCCGGATATCCGACGCGTCGGGTAATATCACCGGTCGGTAGTGCTCCCCTGCCAGGCTCAACGCCATCATCTGCGATCCTCTTGCCCTGGGGTACCGCACCGGGTCCACCATGTACCCGAAACGGTTCCTCTACTCCTCGAACCCGGGTCTCGAAATCCATCAGCAAACTCATGATGGACGACTCATACATCATGGGAAAAACCGCACTTTTCTTTTTAAAAAAAAGAGAAAGAATTTTATAAGTGTTTTTGCGGTTTTCCTCCAAATCCCAAAAATCTCATGAAATCCGAATCCAAGTCATCAATAGCATGTAAACAGTGAATATAGCATGAAAATCCATGAATGCGGCACAACAGTGAATAATAACATGCATGAAGTAGCCAGTAGTAACTACAATGTCTAAACTAGCATATAAGGCAAGTGCACTAATATCATGTCTAAACTATTAGCTAACAACCTATGTCAAATGAAATAGTATTTTCTAAAGTGTTCGTGACATGGCAATTACCGATGAAGATGTGTGTGAGCCGGCAAGTAAGTGTATGTGGTACATACGCGTCATCGGTAATGGTGCTGGTGTCCTAACAGTATGATATCAACAATAGAATATGAAACATA
Source organism: Agapanthus africanus (assembly GCA_030015575.1). Taxonomy (NCBI): domain Eukaryota; kingdom Viridiplantae; phylum Streptophyta; class Magnoliopsida; order Asparagales; family Amaryllidaceae; genus Agapanthus; species Agapanthus africanus. The sequence goes on along the minus strand of CM057338.1, from coordinate 708,862,037 downwards.
ATATAAGCATGCGATGCGGAGCGAACAACAATAATGAGCGGGAGCTAAATACCAGACACAAAGATGACAATCTATATTTAATATAAATCTAGTCTAACAACTACACTAAACTAAAGGGCTAAGCTAACTGGCTACTGAAGGCAAGGAAACCGCATAACACCTGAGTCGATACATATGTATATATATATATATATATCAGTCGGTGATCCCGCCTCGATAATATCACATCCGATACCATATCTATAATTAGTTATTCCCAAGTCAAGAGTGCGGATCAAACATCAATATATAGCTCGTACGTAAATCCGTCGTACGGCATCCCCAAATCTGGGTACGGGTCAATATCTCATTCATCAATTATTCATATGGTATCCTCTTATCCAAGATCATAATCTGGGTACTGATCTACGTCTAGTACAATACTAATATCATCAATATAGTCATGATCTGACTGCTGATCTACAGCTTCATACAAACCGATATCATCATCATATATCGTCATAAAGAGGTATACATCGCCTAATGCGACCTATTATGAATATCCTAAGATATCATATCTCATATCACGATCACATGTCAACCATTTTATTGATATCGCTATTCACATGGTATCGTCGTCCAACAATCCGCTATAATATCATAACGTATCTCAAACATGAATTCTACCAAATCACCGATCTTATGATCTCAAATCACATCTTATCGACTCACCTCAAATCCCAAACACTATCCTCAAATCCAGTATGTGAACACATAGTCCCATACCCATGTGAACACATAACAATATAACCCCGTATAAGCACATATGAAAGAAGAATGTATGCAAGTATGGGTGTGTGTGTAAAGGTGGTGCAACCTCTACTCTAGGGTCTCGGAACACTAAACCTATCCAATCACACCTAAAATCTATCTTTATCATCAATAGACTCAACAATATATAATCAATATATATGTGTGTATACGTATTCGTATACATCACCACGAACTGCGGGGGGTGCTATACGCCATCCACCCGACTTCTTCCTGTAGATATAAATCTACTCACCTGATCCTCGCTCGCCGGTGCCGACGTCGCCACGCGCTTGCTTGTCGTCTCGAAGTCCACATGGGGTACCTACATATCATAACACACCGTATCCTATTAAAACCAAATTCGAAATCGAAACGGCATACGAAAATCAAATCGGCACGCGTATCACGTATTGGTCAAAACCTATCGCCTACGCATGCAAGAATAGCCAAACCAACCCTCGATATCGATGTACAAACGTCAAACATCGAGAAAACCCAAACACACTCATTTGCGCATTCACAGACACTAATTATAATATAAAATAGGTTAAAATTCACAAAAACCCCAAACTCACTTTAAAAGCCATTTTTCCGAAAATCTAGCAAGCAAAAATTACCCGTTTTAGTACAAAACTTGACTTTTAAACAAATCTAGAGGCCATAATACTTATTAAACATCTTAAATAAGTCATAAAAACAATTTCCATAATTTAATCTCATTAAATTTCATTAACCCCAAAATTCTATGTTACAATATACCTAATTTTAACAATTTTATAGCAAAAATGCACAAACAACAATTTAGCTTGGATTTTCATGAACAAAAGTATTAAACTACATTTTATAATGTTAATGAAGTCATGAAAAACCTAATTAAATTCAAACCCTAGTCTTAAATTTTCCAAACTTGCAATAAAACCCAATTAAGCATCTAAATTGTTAACATTGAAGCAATTAAACAACAATATAAGCATAAGGTTAAAATTATATCTCATGAACCATGGATCAACATGAAATCTAGCCTCTCAAAATGCTCTCTTGCTCCTCAATCCAAACCACTTTGGGTCAAAGAATATTGGGTAAAGGATAAATGGTGAAATTGTGAGACTTTGGATTGATTTTTGAAGCAAAATGGAAGGATTTTGAAGAGAAAAGAAGTGGAGACATGAAGAGGGGCTGCTGCAGAATGGGGCTCGGCCAAATGGGGAGGGGAAGAGGGTGTGAGGTGATTGGAGAGAGAATGGGGTCAAGAAGTCCACCACAATTACTAACACCATACCTTAATATTTTATTGCTTTCATTACTCTTTTTTTTTCCCTTCTAAAAAGAGATGAGAATGGGGGGGATGAATTCGGCCAGAAATTGGCAGGAAAAGTGAGTGAGTGGGTGAGAAAAAGATAATTAACCTTGCCCCATACTCACATTAACACCTAACTCTTTAATTATATCATGTTTGTTTTATTTTTAAGCCTTTTTTCTTCGATATTTCTAACACTGATTAGCAACTTCATTTCAATTCAAAAACCACATGTTAAAATTTTTTTTAATGTGTTATGATGCACAAAATTTGTTTCAACTCATTCCAATTTGTAATTTTCCCTAATTAAATGTATTAGTGACGGCTTAAAATAATATTAAAATAATTAATTTCGGAAAATTTTCAGAAAATTTGAAATTTCACCACTGGCTCAATAAACACCAAATACTAGCAATTACATAGCTAGAATATGTATATTTAATTTTATAATAAAGATATTTATATTTTGGATTTTTACAGAAAACCCCCTTATTTTACCGATTTTCCGAAATTCCACCGAAACGATTTTCAAAACGTTACACTATCATACTCTTGTCCATCTACCTCAGTACTTTTTAGTCGGTGAATATTTTAGATGGAATTGCTCACACATTCTTTATGCGACCGTTAATACTTCTTAAGGTACTAACCGACCGATTACTACATGTGCTCACTAATTAGGCATAATTAGCAATTTCCTAGTCTTGCAACACCTAAGGCTTAACAGTGACTCCCAAACCAATTGGTCTAAGGCACTAGGTGATGAAGTACCCTTGCTATATTTTTTTATGCTGCCGTGGTGATTACAAAACCAGTGTTCATTTTTCTTCACCATTTTATACTTTTATACTTCATTTATTATTTATTTTCTTCGTACTTTGGCTTTTAGACAAGAGCATTTCAAGGTGTCCTCTGCTATCCCGAGTTTCAAGACGTGTGTAAGTTCGTATAGCAGGGTATTAACGTTCAGATGTTTGGCTTCTAGAATAGGAACTATTTTTCAGACTTATTTTTATCCTCAAATTAGTGACTTCCTTCATCTTACTAATCTCTGGGACAACGGCTCAGAACTACTTATTACTAGTTTCGTTTCAGAAAACATCTAACTTTCTTGGTTTTCTTAAACTCTTCCAATCTTTTAAATGTAATTTTTTACTTTCTAATCTTTCATTATAAAAGAAATTTTTTTATGCTTATGCAAAGTGTAATGCAAAGTAATGCATAAATAAGCACAAACCTCCCCCAAACCTGTTTACAGCAGTGTCCTCACTGTTGTTATCTTTTAAATCTCAAAAACCTGTAGACTTGGGAGGAAAAGTTATTAACGGGGTACAAGAATGAACGTGAAAACCTCCCCAAACTTATTTTTGGCTCACAATTTTGTGTACAAATTTTATTTTCAAGAGCCAAAAATATACCCCCCAAAACTTGATTTAAACAATATTAAGCATTTAAAAATCATAAGAGGGGGAGTAAAGTTATTGATTTATGCAAAGTTTTACAAATACCAAAAGTTAACACCAACCATTCAAATATTTTATCAATGTAACGCATCGGTTGGTGGAAGAACATATTATATATAGCCAAGAAGAAGTGGGGAAGGGATAAGTGGTGGTATGGAAAGGGTTTGCGTCTTGATTTGGAGAGACGACACAATGATAATGATGGATTACTCGCATTCTCGTTATTGTTAAAAAGTAGGGGTGATGGTTCGACTTCTTTGGTTCGGGGTTGATTCATCACAACTCCCGTGTTTTCTAAAAATGCGAGTCCATCAGCGAAAATTTCTTCAAAGCTTTCACCGATACCCCGAAGAATAATCTCATCGGAAAGAACGGGATGATACTCAGACTTCATAAAAGGTTCATAATTAGCGTTAGATGTTGACCCGGACAGCTCAATAGATGAGTCCGTATGTGTATAACAAATAGCGGGGTCAAACAACAACGTATTAAGGGAGTCTAGATCAGTATCGTGAAGCTGTTTAAATTCGCTACTGTCGACATCCATTAATTCGACAGAACATAATTGAGCAGAAGGTTTGGAGGGTTCACTTCCCAACTTGTAAATGTTAAGCTCAATTGAAATCTTCCCGAAGGATAGGTTCATAGAACCGTTTCGAAAATTGATTACAGCGTTGGAAGTCACTAAAAAGGGTCAACCTAAAATCACCGGAATTTGGTTCCGTGGGTTCGCTACAGGCTGTGTATATAGAACAATAAAGTTCACAGGGAATATAAATTCCCCGACTTTTATCAACACATCCTCTAAGTTACCCATAGGTTGGGTTATAGATCGATCAACCATCTGTAGAGTGCAGTGCGACGGTTTTAACTCTCCGATGCCCAATTGCTCATACACAGAATATGGAAGCAGGTTAACACTAGCACCTAAATCGAGTAGAGCACGATTGATATTTTTACCCCCAATAGAAATAGATATTATAGGACAACCATGGTCCTTACGTTTCTTTGGTAATTGCTGGGTAAAAGCTGTGCTTATATTACTCGTCATGAAAACTTTTTTAGGTACTTGAGTTTTCCTCTTCCTAGTGCACAAGTCCTTAAGTATTTTTACATAAGCCGGAACTTGTTGTATAGAATCTAGGAGAGTGATATTTATGTTAACTTGCTTAAAAATTTCCACAATCTTCTCCATTTGTGGACTTGGTCTGTTTCCCCTTAACCTATTTGGATAAGGAGCTTTATTAATAAGAGCTGGGTCCAACATTAGAGAAGATCGTGGGGGTGGAAAGGATCCTAGAATTGGAGTTGGGATTTTATTAGGTTGACTCAATGAGGTGGGCGGAAGGTTCGAGCCTCGGGGAAAACGGAGAATAGGCTCGGAAGAATCAGAAGTGGAAGCGAAAGCCGGGGTGTCATTAATTGATTCATCATTATCAACCTGTTTACCGACTTGATTATTCAGCACTCTTCCCGATCTCAACGTAGTAACGGCACTCACATTATGATATTGCAAGTACCCAGGATTCGGTAGAGGTTGAGATGGAAGTTTTCCTTTCTCTCTAACACTCATCGTGGCATTTAATTGTGCAATTTGTGTGCTTCTATCGATTTTATACTTTCACCATGTGAGGCGGAGTCCTTCGTTATGGTATCGATAGAAGACCTTATATTAGCCGACATTTGCATGGAATGTTTCATAAACAAATCCAAGGTTCGTTCGAGTGAAGAGGAGTTTTCGGTACCGGCCGTTTGGAAAGAATTATTATAAGGTGCAGAATTGTTGGCAGGATTTTGAAAAGTTTGTGGTTGAAAGGGGTGCTGATTTTGTGGTGGTTGCTGTTGCTGTGCGGAACCCTTTGATAGTTATTTTTGTTTGGAACCGTATTTTGAGTTTGGTGTTGATTCCAAGCAAAATTAGGGTGATTTCTCCAACCTTGATTATATGTGGAAGAATAAGGATCGTTTCTAGGTCATTGCTGAAAAGCAGTATTAGTGTGTTCTTAACCTTGAAATGGAGAATTCAAAGGACATTCTTCCATCAGATGTGATGGATCTGAACAGCATCCACACACAGTTTTAGGGAGCGTCACCTGGTTTAGGGAGGCTAATAAAAATTTGTTTTCCATAACTTCGATTTTCTTTTGCATTGCTGCCATTTCGGTTTTTACTGCTATGGAAACATCAAGTTGATCGATACCCCCCTAGATGATAGACTAACGCTTTCCCATTGCAAAGTGTTTTCAACAAAATCTTCCAAGAATTTCTAAGCTTCACTATCGTCTTTAGACATAAAATTGCCTTGACACATGGTTTCAAGCATCTGCTTTGTCGTTGGATTAATACCCTCATATATAATTCGGCATAGATCCCATCTATGGATTCCGTGATGAGGACATTGGACAAGCAGATCCTTGAACCGTTCAAAGCATTTCCAAAATGGTTTATTGGGAAGATGGGTAAACTGGTTGATTTCGCTCCTAACACGAGCGGTCTTATGATTAGGATAAAATTTCTTAAGGAATACTATAACGAATTCATCCCAATTGGAAATAGAGTGTGCAGTTGTGTTATTCAACCATTTTTTGGCTAAATCGCACAAAGTAAACAGGAGAAGACGTACACGCATAGCATCCACAGAAAGTTGTGAAGTGCCCATCATAGCACATACGTTTTCGAATTTGGTGATAAAAACGTATGCGTCTTCAGACTCTAGATCGTGAAATTTAGGCAAAAGATTGATAATATGTGGTTTGATTTCAAAATTATCCCCATTGGCTAGTGGAATAGAAAGTCAAGTAGAAAGAGGACCACGTATAGGGTAGCATCTCTCTTGGAGAGATATACGCGGTAGATTCTGTGCACCTGCGGATGGTGGCAGAGTGGTGTTATTAAAATTCGATGGAGAATCGTCCATCTCGGTGGATGTTGTGGGTGGTGAGGAAAAAGAAGATGAATAAATACCGACTTCGGAATCGATTAAAGAAACGCAGACAAGACGGGCACTAGAATCCCGTGTCCAGCCGAGCATGCACTAAGCGGGTTTAGCGCAAGTGGCAGCGTATGTGTAAATTAAAAGAAAGGTTTGATTTATGGTTTGTTTTGGAAAAGACGGATTTAGACAAATCACAAAAAATGCATAATCAACCTAGATCTAAGATCACCTAGGTCAAGTCACTAGATCGCTCCTAGACTTCCAGAAGACAAATCGCAGGATAAATTCTCTACTAGCTCTTTATCTCTCTTATGGCCAGGTAAGTGCCAGGTAAGTGGGAGGTATCCGCTATGTAAATAGCGAGCCTAATTAAGTAATCACTTGCCTGAGACACACTTGCCTAGACACCACAAAAAAATGCGGATAAGCAGTAGATTACCCACGACTTTCCTCTGTCCTAATTGAGTGCGACGGTCCTTAGAGTCTTGATCTAGATATTTTTTAATTAATGAAGGGTGATGCGGATACTGGTTTTGTGATTTGTGGGGCTTAGGAAGGCTAATGAAATCCCCATCTAATCTGAATTTGGTTTTTGCCCCTTAATTTTCCGTATTACAATATGCAAAAACAACCAATATCAAAACACGCAACAAAATTTTTATCTTTTTAAGCGGCGATTTTTTTTTTGCAAAGAATCCTGCAGAAAAATTGTTATTGGACTTTTGCAGAGAAAAGAGAAGAAGATAAGAAATATACCAGAGAAAAATGAAGCCAAGAATCGCTTATACCACCGCGGTTCCGTCGCGAAAATAACCCTAATGCCGCGGTTCCGCGGCTAAGTTGAGAGTTCTTGAATATATATTTTTTTGTACTTGCTTCACTTGCTCCTCTGGTCTTGATGAAATGATCTGAATCTTTATCTTTCTGCTACAATGATTCCAGATTCCCTTACAAAAAATTCACATACTCATCGTTAAGCACACGATGCGTTCTTGATTTAAATTTTGATAGAATAATAATATTTCAACCCAAATAGCAAGAAAGAACAAATTACGCACGTATCCCCGGCAACGACGCCATTTGATTGTATCAAAAATTGAATGATGTGTATGTACTTTAGTAACCGCAATCAATAACGGTGTCGCATGTAGTGAGCGTTAGTGAGCACGGGTCGTCTTCTGAGATTCGAGGAATTCATAAATTCTTGCTTTAGTTGAGTCGAAAGAAATAATAAAGAAAATCAAGAAATTGTTTAAGATTTGGTTGAAGTAATAATTTCAAGAAATCCAAGAAATCGTTTTCAAGAAAGGAAATCAAGAAATGGTCAAGATTTAATTATCAAGAAAATATAAAGATGGATCGTAGGATTCGATCGGATTTAGTAGCCATGGATGACTAATAAAGGTAACTCATCTTTCTATTGACAGTTTAACGCTAGATTGATAGCGATGAATGCGGATTAGGGTTTTTTTTGGAAGAAATTAGGGTTTCTTCTCTATAATCTCTTGTCCTTTCATTGATCACATTCATTTTCTAGCCCTTCACAAAAAGATTTGTTAATCATATCTCACATCGTGGTCGAGATAATCAATAATTTGATATCGTGCCCAATGAGGATGTTAACGATTCTTTTGCGAAGGTTTGTAAAATTCATAAGACTAAAGAAAAGTATAGAATTCTATTATCCATCGATTTACCCTAATCCTACGAATCCTATCAAGCGGAGATTGATCAGTCGAAAATAATGCAATTTTAACACGGCAATTTCCCTATCTTTTGCACTCATCTAGAAGTGTTTGGTATTCATTTAGCACTTATTAGCAAATCAGTCGTTAAATATCAGATTGCATGTGTTAGATTCTAAAACCGACATTTCTAAGGAAATTGACTGCATTTCATGGCATCGCATCATCTCTATATTGCGCAACACTTGTTTTGAGAGATTGTGCAGGAAAATCCAGAAGAAAAGCCAAAATTGTCATTTTTGCTGATCAAACATTACACCAACTCCAAGTTTTGAAATCTGGTAGCAATCCAAAGGGAGAAATACAATTCAACATATCAGAAAATAGCCCAAGTGTTAGTCCCAACAATCACTAGAAGAACCAAGCCCTGAAGCTTCAAAAGAGCCGCGGAACCGCGGCGGGAGCCGGCTTGCGCCGCGGTTCCGCGGCCATCTTGCCACTTCACCTCCTCAATTTCAGTGCACAATGCTTCTCTCAGGGCCCACACTTCAGCAAGACATGTCAAATTCCAAAATATTCCAGAGGCTTCTGCCAGATCAACAAACAAGGGTTTTCTAAGCTTAATTAATCCTAGCTTAAAGCTTAAGCTAGCTCCTAACAAACTCTTTCTAGAAACTCCTCAACAAACTTTTGGAAGGAATTGTAATTTCAAACCTAGATCTAGGGTTTGGGAAGTCTATAAATAGAAGCCTAGACCTAGGGTTAAGAATCATCAAGGATCCAATCTTAGGATCTTAGATATCATCCTAATCTCTCCCATTCTTCATCTTTCCCAATTTCCACCCACAAGTCTAGTGACAAGGCTTGTGTCAAAACCCTAACCCTAATCCAATCTACAAATACCCAATTCAAGATTCATGGAGTTCAAGAAAAGCAAGTCTTCGACGACCCTTTAGAAGCAAAGCCAGACTTCATCGGAGCACGAGATCGAAGCGATCCAAGACTCAAGAAGCCGAGCGATGCAAGATTCGACGAGCGATGTTCCTTCCTCTTGTAATTCTTGAGAGTTGTAATTTCTTGTTGATATAATAAAGGTGAAGATTCTTTAAACTTGTTTACATTTCAATTCTAGCATCATGATTTCATTTCGATTCTTGAATGTATTCTTTGTGATGATGTGTGAATAAACTCCGCTCGTGGAGGAATCGAGATGATTGTAGAATGATGATGTTGATAAATCTTTAAACGTTTTCTTAAGTCCTATAGCAATTGTGAATTCTTGAAAATAGAATGATCGATGATCTAGATCGATGTGAAATGGGCTCTTGATTCTTTTCGCACGATCTAGAGAATCAACGATCAATCATTGTATTTTCAAGAAGCTATCTAATGAATGTGATTCATCGAAAGGACAAAGGATAGGACGAAGAACCCTAATTCTTCGCAAGATCCTTAAACCTCGATCAATCGACATCGAGTTAGCATCAATTCGCTAATGGATAAGAAACGTTGATTTCTAGTCTTCATCACATCTACAATCTAATCGATTCCTACGAGCATTTTACTTCAAATCTTGAAACCCTTAAGTGATTGGAATTCAAAGAAACTCGATTCTTGATGTTTATCATTTTCTTGATTCTTGATTAGAATAGTGACACTTGAAACCATCGATAAAAATCTTGAATCATTTTCTTTGCTTTTCTTTTCTATTAAAGTTTCGATTCAAACAAAACAAGATACGAACGAATCGCGCAATCCCTGAGGACGATCCGCACTCACTAATGCGCTACAATCCGACACCGTTATTGATTGCGGTCAAAATATTTTTGGTTGTGATTTCTTACAAGTTTCTATAAACCGACAACGGAAAATAAGATCAATCAAATGGTACCATTATCGGGGATCATTTGATTCGATACTACACAACAAGAATTTCATTCAATCAAATGGCGCCGCTGCCGGGGATCGCGCGCTAATTCGTTTTATATTGAAGTTTGAATTGAAAAATTTATTCCATTATAATTTTTAGATCTAAACTCGCACAAACCCTAATACGTGTTGTTGTTTGATTGCGAGGAAATCTGGAACTTGTGGAGCTGTGGAAAAAAATTTCTGCAAACTCCAGAGGACAAGAAAAGTAAACAGGGACATTCTCTAAAAATTTGGTGCAGTGATCCTGTGAATTGACCGCGGAAGCGCGGTTTTAGACAACATTTGCCGCGGAATCGCGGCTAGATAGAGGGATCTCTGTGCGATTTTTCCTCAGGTACTTTCCTACTTTCTTATCTCTCCCCTCATCTGCTCCAATTAACATTTTGTGCAGGTTTCTTTGCAAATAATCGCAGCGCCGCGCAAAAAGTAAAATTAATTTATGCTTGTTTTGATTTTTGTGGTTGTTTGCATAATTAATACGGACATTAAGGGGCAAAGACCAAATCCAGATTAGGTGGGGAGTTCATTACCCTTCCTAAGCCCCGAAAATCACAAACTTGCATCCGCATTGACCCACATTAACTAAAAAATATCTAGAGATGACTCTAAGGACCGTCGAGCTCACTTAGGACAGAAGAAGGCCGTGGGTAATTCATTGCTTATCCGCGTTTTCTTGTGGTGTCTAAGGCAAGTGTGTCGAAGGCTAGTGGTTATTAATTAGGCCCACTACTTACGTAGTGGAGTACCTTTCCACTTACCTGGCACTTACCTGGCCACAGGGAGACAAAGAGGCAGTGGAGGATTGATCCTGCGACTTATCTTTTGGCAGTTAGGAGCGGTCTAGAGCCGGACCTAGGTGACCACTAGAATTAGGGTTTTGTTGTTGCATTTGTTGTGTCGCATCATTTTTTCAAAAATCCGTCCCTTTTTCAAAGCAAACACCGCATTCATTCATACCCCTAATTATAAGTCAACGCTGCCACTTGTACTAACCCTTTTTAGTGCAAGATAGGCTGGACACGGGATTCTAGTGCCCGTTTAGTCCGCGTCTCTCCTATCGACTCCGAAGTCGATATTTCTGCATTTACCTTTCCTTTAACCACTACCACACCCACATCGATGGATCCACCTCCATCGAATTTCTTTAACCCTAATCTGCCGCCGTCCGTTGGTGCGCAGAATCCACCCCGCATCTCTCTCCAAGAGAGGTGCTATCCTACACGAGGTCCCCTTTCCACCTGTCTTTCCATTCCACCAGCCAACGGGGAAAATTTTGAAATTAAACCCCAATACATCAACCTTCTACCCAATTACCACGGTCTCGAGACTGAGGACGCTTACGTTTTCATTACCAAATTTGAAAACGTATGCGCAATGATGGGTACGTCACAACTTTCAGTGGATGCTATGCGTCTACGACTTCTTCCATTTACTTTGTGCGATATAACCGAGAAGTGGCTATATAACACCACTGCACACTCAATCACAAATTGGGAAGAATTCGTAGCGTCATTCCTTAAGAAATTCTACCCTAATCACAAGACAGCACGAGTCTGCAGCGAAATAAATCAATTCAATCAGCTTCTAAATGAACCATTTTTAAAATATCTTGACCGATTCAAGGATCTATTGGTTCAATGCCCACATCACGGAATCTCGAGATGGGAACTGTGCCGAATCATATATGAGGGCAGTACCCTAACACTAAACAGAGTCTTGAAAACATGTGTCAAGGAAATTTTATGAACAAAGACGATGGGGAAGCTTGGAAATACTTAGAAGATTTCGCTGAAAAATCTTTATAGTGGGAAAGTCCATCATTTAGGAGTGGCAATAACCAATCGGATGTTTCCATAGGAGTTAGAGCTGACATTTCAGCTATACACAAGAAACTCGAGACTATGGAAAACAAATTTTTAGCTGCCTCCCTTAATCAAATGTCACTTTCCAAAACTGTATGTGGATGCTGTTCTGATCCTTCTCATTTGACGGAAGAATGTCCACGAAATTCTCAGTTTCAAGGTCATGAGCATACCAATGCCACATTTCAAAGACCTAGAAATGATCCATTTTCTTCCACATATAATCAGGGTTGGAGGAATCACCCTAATTTTGCTTGGAACCAATCACAATCTCAAAACACGGTTCCAAACCAAAACAATTTCCAAAGGATCCCTCCACCACAACAGCAACCACAACTTCAATTGAGTCAGCACCCCTTTCAAGCACATAACTTTCAAAATCCGGTCAACACCCCTGCACTGTCTAGTCCTTTACAGTTGACCGGAACTGATGAATCATCTTCTTTTGCACAATACATGAATTTGGTCTTAACAAATATCATGCAAGTTTCGGCTGAAATGAAGTCTTCTGTCGATAAAATTGAGAAAAACTCTGCGTCCCAAAACGAGAGTATTAAATCGATGGAAGAAGAAATTGCACGATTAAAAGCCGAAATGAGTGCAAGAGAGAAAGGGAAACTTCCAGCTCAACCCTTACCCAATCCTGGCTATTCACATCATGTGAATGCAATCACCATGTTGAGATCTGGAAGAGTGTTTGATAATCACGTTGGGGAAGAGATTGATGATATTGAAAATCCTATCAACACCCCGGCTGAGACCTTTCCTCACACACACACTTCTACTTCTAATTCTGACCCCAGTTCTTCTACCCCACCACTTTCTTCCGAGCCTATTCTTCGTTTCCAAAAAGGCTCGCCACTTCAGCCCACCTCTTCTACTCCTCCACGGACGATCCCCACTTCTATTCTGGGATCGGTTCCACACACACTTCCTTCTCCTATAATGGACCCAGCGCTTATTGCTAAAGCACCTTATCCTAATCGGTTAAGGGCTAACACACCAAGTCCACATATGGAGAAGATCACTGAGATGTTTAAACAGGTTAACATAAACATCCCTCTTCTAGATGCTATCCAACAAGTCCCCGCATATGCGAAAGTTCTTAAAGACTTGTGCACTAGAAAGAGGAAGAAACAAATGCCCAAGAAGATATTCATGGCAAAGACTGTAGACACGGCTTTCCCCCAGCAATTACCGAGGAAACGTAAGGATCCTGGCTATCCTATGATTTCCATCTCTATTGGGGAAAAACACATTAACCGTGCTCTACTAGACCTTGGGGCAAGTGTTAACCTGCTTCCTTTCTCAGTCTATGAGCAGTTAGGGATCGGAGAGTTGAAGCCATCTCCTTGCACTCTCCAGATGGCTGACCGATCAATCACCAAACCTAGGGGTGAACTGGAGGATGTGTTAATAAAAATCGGGGAATTTATATTCCCCGTGGACTTTATTGTAATTGATACACAGCCTGTAGCGAACTCACGGAATCAAATTCCGGTGATTTTAGGTCGCCCCTTTTTGGCCACTTCCAACGCTATCATCAATTGTCGTAACGGTTCTATGACCCTATCATTCAGGAAGAGGACAATTGAGATGAACATTTACAAGTTAGGAAGTGTACCCTCCGAACCTACTGCTCAGGTCTGTTCTGTCGACTTAATGGATGTCGACAGCAGCGAATTTGATGATCCTCATGATACTGATCTAGACTCTTTTCATATGTTGTTGTTTGACCCAACTATGTATCTTACACATACGGACTCTTCCACCGAAATGTCCGGGTCAACAACCAACACTGATTATGAACTGTTTTTAGAGCCTGAAGATCACCCCGCACTTCGTGATGACATTATTCTTCGGGGTATTGATGAAACTTTTGAGGAGATCTTCGCTGATGAACTCGCATTTATGAATAACACAGGTGTTGAGATGAATCAGGTTCCAATCATTGAAATTGAATCTCCACCCCTTCTTCTGACTTGTAAGAAGAATGCGAGTAATCCATCACACTCACTGCATCGTCTTTCCAAAATGAGACGCACACACATTCTCTTCCACCACTTAACCTTTCCCCACTTCTTCTTCCACCAACCAGAGCACTGCATTGACAATTTTTTTGAATGGTTGGTGTTGACATTCGGTCATTGCAAAGTTTGGCATCGACCATTGATTTTTGACCCCTTCATGTGATTTTCAAAGCTTAACATTGCATAACTCAAGTTTGGGGGGGGGGACATTTTTTCTGGCTCTTGAAAAGAAAATTTTTACAAAATGATGAGCCAAAAATAAGTTTGGGGGAGGTTCTTCACTTAAATATTTTTCCCCCACTAATAAATTCCTCCCAAGCTTACAGGTTTTTTCGAGATTTAGCAGAAGGCAACAGTGAGGACACTGTTGAAAACAAGTTTGGGGGAGGTTTGTGCTTATTTTTCGCATCATTTGCATCATACTTTGCATAAGCACAAAACATTTTAAAAAAAAAAAACCTATAAAAATTTTAAAAAAATTTCAAAAGATAAAAATATTTTTGTACATAAATAAGATAATAAAGGATTAGATAGTGAAAAATTACATCTATGAGATTAGAAAAATTTAAGAAAACTAAGAAAATTAGAAGTTTTCTTATACGAACTAGTAATAAGTAGTTATGAGCCGTTGTCCCAAGGGTTAGTAAGATGAAAGACGCCACTAATCTGAGGATAAAAATAAGTCTGAAAAATAGTTTCTATTCTGGAAAGCCAAACATTTTGAACGTTGATACCCTGCTATTCGCACTTACACACGTCTTAAAGCCCGGGATAGTAGAGGATACCTTGAAATGCTCTTGTCTTAAAACCGATGTATGAAGGAAATAAAAAAAAAGTGAATAAAAAAAATATAAAGTGGTGAGAAAAATGGACACTGGTTTTGTTATCGCCGAGGGCAATAAAAAAATATATAGCGAGGGTGCCTCTTCACCTAGTGTCCTAAGGCCAACTGGTCTGGGAGTCACTGCTATGCCTTAGGTGGTGCAAGACGAGGAAAATACACCAAATAAGCAAGCACATGAGTAATCGGTCGGTTAGTACCTCAAGAAGTATTAACGGTCGCATGAAAGTGTGTGAGCAATCTCATCAAAATATTCATTAATTAAAAAGTACTGAGGCTGATGGGCAAGAGTATGATAGCTTGAATTGAATTCTCCGGGTGTAGGGATGTCCTTTACACACACGCAGGGTTATATGATCGATGTTTGGAAGAAAGATAGGAATGAAGAATAAGACGATGTTTTATTGAGGGAGGACGTGATTTCTAACATCTTTTCGTGACCATTAAGATAGGGCTCATGATAACCGAAAAGCTAGCTTAGTTGGAAACCTAATTTTCAAGGCTTTTCTTTTACAATTCTTTTCTTTGAATGTAATATTCATGATCTTTCTTTTATTATTGGATTTTGTGGGTGCAATCCGCTGAAAACCTTCAGGAGACAACACTCCTCCTACTAGGGACACCTAGAGGTTTAAAGGCTTGTTGCACGTGCTCAGTGCAATCGTGCTGCCTACGAAAGTGTGCTAGCTAGTTTTTCTCTTTCTTTATTTTCTCCTTCTCTTTTTAATAAAACAGTTCGCTCGAGACGATCGAAATTAAGTTTGGGGGAATTTGATCAGTCGAAAATAATGCAATTTTAACACGGCAATTTCCCTATCTTTTGCACTCATCTAGAAGTGTTCGGTATTCATTTAGCACATATTAGCAAATCAGTCGTTAAATATCAGATTGCATGCGTTAGATTCTAAAACCGATATTTCTAAGAAAATTGACTGCATTTCATGGCATCGCATCATCTCTATATTGCGCAACACTTGTTTTGAGAGATTGTGCAGGAAAATCCAGAAGAAAAGCCAAAATTATCATTTTTGCTGATCAAACATTACACCAACTCCAAGTTTTGAGATCTGGTAGCAATCCAAAGGGAGAAATACAATTCAACATATCAGAAAATAGCCCAAGTGTTAGTCCCAACAATCACTAGAAGAACCAAGCCCTGAAGCTTCAAAAGAGCCGCGGAACCGCGGCGGGAGCCGGCTTGCGCCGCGGTTCCGCGGCCATCTTGCCACTTCACCTCCTCAATTTCAGTGCACAATGCTTCTCTCAGGGCCCACACTTCAACAAGACATGTCAAATTCCAAAATATTCCAGAGGTTTCTGCCAGATCAGCAAACTAGGATTTTCTAAGCTTAATTAATCCTAGCTTAAAGCTTAAGCTAGCTCCTAACAAACTCTTTCTAGAAACTCCTCAACAAACTTTTGGAAGGAATTGTAATTTCAAACCTAGACCTAGGGTTTGGGAAGTCTATAAATAGAAGCCTAGACCTAGGGTTAAGAATCATTAAGGATCCAATCTTAGGATCTTAGATATCATCCTAATCTCTCCCATTCTTCATCTTCCCCAATTTCCACCCACAAGTCTAATGACAAGGCTTGTGTCAAAACCCTAACCCTAATCCAATCTACAAATACCCAATTCAAGATTCATGGAGTTCAAGAAAAGCAAGTCTTCGACGACCCTTTAGAAGCAAAACCAGACTTCATCGGAGCACGAGATCGAAGCGATCCAAGACTCAAGAAGCCGAGCGATGCAATATTCGACGAGCGATGTTCCTTCCTCTTGTAATTCTTGAGAGTTGTAACTTTTTGTTGATATAATAAAGGTGAAGATTCTTTAAACTTGTTTACATTTCAATTCTAGCATCATGATTTCATTTCGATTCTTGAATGTATTCTTTGTGATGATGTGTGAATAAACTCCGCTCGTGGAGGAATCGAGATGATTGTAGAATGATGATGTTGATAAATCTTTAAACGTTTTCTTAAGTCCTATAGCAATTGTGAATTCTTGAAAATAGAATGATCGATGATCTAGATCGATGTGAAATGGGCTCTTGATTCTTTTCGCACGATCTAGAGAATCAACGATCGATCATTGTATTTTCAAGAAGCTATCTAATGAATGTGATTCATCGAAAGGACAAAGGATAGGACGAAGAACCCTAATTCTTCGCAAGATCCTTAAACCTCGATCAATCGACATCGAGTTAGCATCAATTCGCTAATGGATAAGAAACGTTGATTTCTAGTCTTCATCACATCTACAATCTAATCGATTCCTACGAGCATTTTACTTCAAATCTTGAAACCCTTAAGTGATTGGAATTCAAAGAAACTCGATTCTTGATGTTTATCATTTTCTTGATTCTTGATTAGAATAGTGACACTTGAAACCATCGATAAAAATCTTGAATCATTTTCTTTGCTTTTCTTTTCTATTAAAATTTCGATTCAAACAAAACAAGATACGAACGAATCGCGCAATCCCTGAGGACGATCCGCACTCACTAATGCGCTACAATCCGACACCGTTATTGATTGCGGTCAAAATATTTTTGGTTGTGATTTCTTACAAGTTTCTATAAACCGACAACGGAAAATAAGATCAATCAAATGGTACCATTATCGGGGATCATTTGATTCGATACTACACAACAAGAATTTCATTCAATCGGAGATTTACTCGCGCATCATGGAAATTGAAGAAAGATTAGAAAAAGAACTCATAATGCGGAAATTTAAAGAAAGCGAAATTGAACTAATTATCACCTTTTATTATTCAACTTCAAATTATAACTTCTTCAATCCGAGATTTACAAGAAGAATTGTTCTCGATCACCCCCTTGAAGAGGTAATTTTTCCGTCGATCTTCACGTCGCTCGATCACCATGAGTCTTGGACCTGTCGTGGATCGCGTGCTCGTTGATGATGATCGGCTTCGTATAAAGGATCTTTTGTTGAATCGCTTGATGAACTTCTCGATGATTCTTGATTTTGGATCTTGGATTTGATGTTGGCTCTTTTCTTGATTTGATTTGATGAATGGATTTGGGGAAAATGAGGAACTAAATTGGGAAAAATTCTCCGAACCATTTCTCTTAAGCCATTGGTCCTTTATATAGCCCTTAATCAAGCCTCCCCAACAAGCTAGGTTATTATAGAGAAGTTTCTAGAACAAGTTTGTTACAACGAACCTTCCCCAGCAAGCTAGGATGTTGAGAAGAAGTTATCAGAGACTTTCCGACTCCGAAGCCCACGACTCGGCCGCGGATCCGCGGAGACTCGGCCTGACTCGGCCGCGGTTCTGTGGTCGATTGGTGTCTTCATTGCTTCAAATTTCTTTGGTATTCTTCTGTTGATATGTGGGTCTTTATGTGATATCTGGAATCTTCATATCTCTTCTGAATTTCTGCCAGTATTTGATTCTTCGACTTTCTCGTATTTTATCGGCAGATTCTTGATTCCCGATATCTGACCTGCGCTAATCTTGCACAAGATCTCAATGAAAAATGTGAGATACAAAATATTATGCGTAAAAATACTAAACATACAATTTCCTTCATAATATTGATTATAATGTACAACACATGGTAAATGATATTTTGCAGATGAACTTCTAATATATGTTATATTTATATCAAATACTTTTAGATGATTAAGAAAAGTAAGGAAATTGTCATGTTAAAAATGCACTATTTTCGACTGAACAGTGGAATTGTGACCCACCATGGTGGGTAACAAGTCCACACCATTCCAAATAATACAAGAAGAGATGGGAAGAGAAGAGTGACACCTCAAGTGTACATATATACATACATGTATATGCTACAAAAACATACACTCGTATTCGCATAAAAAACGAATACCATATTTGTATTAAGTACGAATACCCGTATTTGTATTAAGACACAAATACCCGTATTTATATTAAAACACAAATACACGTATTCGTATAAATATGGTATTCTGTCAAAATACGAATACCGAAAAAAGATACCAAAAAGAGATATATAATACTAACATTTTATCCAAATGTGAAAATGTGGCTATCTTTCAAACCGGTTAGTATTAACAAAACGTCCAATTAAAAATCCGTGTATAGAAACACATATTTTAATCGAATCTAAGTACGTATCAAAATATGTACACTACATCGTTTCGCCTGAACTAGAAAACTTTCTGTATAGAACTCCAAAGACTTGACAATACGCTGGCAGTGGGTTTAACCATAAGCACGTCAGCGGCACTAGCTATACGTAACGGCTACCCAGGTATTGAATGAAAGGAAGATCGACAAGCAAACTCGTCCATATCCCTACTGAGCCTGAAAATGATAGTTTTCGTACATTCTAGTCTGTTTGTCGAAAAGTATCGCATATCGGGTTTAGAGGGTAGATAAAGTAAAACCCCTAATAACGTGATAAGTCGTGTTGGTATGAAGCCCATTACCCACTGAGAAACTACTAATCCAAATTAGTAAATCTCGTCCATCTTAGCCTAGGATTTCTGGTGATGGGCACTCATGCACCGCTCGACATCTAGCCCCAGTATCGGGAGAGACGATTTCCTGACGATCCGCGCACTGCCTCCATGTGGCTCAAGACTGTACCAAACTAAAACCTATTTACATGACTTAGTAGAACCATGGTATGGTAATAATCAAAGTACAGTGGGAACTCACACGAGACAAATGACGATCTCAGGTCGACAGACTAACCTGTACTCATGTTACCAGAGAACTGCTACCTGACAATAGGTATAATACCATCTAGCATGTTCCCGGCGAGTCCGTCCAGTTTAACTCATAACCCAATGAGCATCTATATACAATCTTTGGTGACTAACTAACACCAATGGCTGTGAGATCGGCCATCGCCCCTCGTCGGGGTCAAGAAACGTATACACTAGTCTACTCTGGAATATCGATGCCCAGTATCGATATTTCCACGACTAGGGACATTTAAGGATATACTTATAGACTACCCAGTTCTCACAAGTGTGATCTCCACAATAACCCTGGTAGTCAAGCATGAATCCTATGGACTCTATCAACATGTAATAGTAATCTGTAATACCACATAATACATGTACATGATGATAAAGACAAACCAGATAGTATACTATCATCTCGAGTAAGACTTGTAAGTCTACGGTAGCGTCTCGGCCGTCAATCCGACGCCAAATGTGGAACAAAACTTTTACAAAACTGTCGCTAATGTAACCTTAAATCCTGAATTGTTCCATTAACCGTAAACTAGTATACTACAAAGATGTTAGAATGGCTATACCGATCGATCCGTGTCCTTCGGTCTTTAGCCACCATCCTTAGCTTGTTGCGGCATCTCTGATCTCGCTCGATCTCCGATCTCCTTGTCGAAGTGAAACCACATCAACGAATCTTTATACGGGCTCCCGCTTCAAACCGAAGCAACTTGAACATGAAGTTTGCTAGCCGATATGTCCAAGATTGAAGTAGAGAGAAGTGTGAATACTTTGTCTCAATACACCCTAGGATTCTCATCACATGAGAGGGATAGGGTGGAGGTTGAAGAAGATGCAATGAGATGAAGAGTGTGAGCTCAAGAAATATCAAGAGAGCAAAAACCAAACCCCAAAAAATTTGCCTTGGCTGTCCTCTCTTTCTTGTGTAGTGATATAATGAGGTTTTGTGTTTTTAAAAACAAAGAAAATATCTTACCAAAATATCTCCCACAAAACCCTAAAATATCACACCCAAAACAAAAGTCATTAATCTATCATGACTCAGTAGATGACTCATTACCATGAGTCATTAGTGAACATGCTAGAACAATGACTCACTACATGAGTCACACTTTCCAAATCAAATAAACATTTAAACCAAAATGTTTAACCAAAAAGAAATGCATCTTCTAAAGTAATCTTGTAACGAATTACAAGAATACCCCTCACCTGTATATACAAACCTGCATCTGTATTCTGTACGAATACAATGAGACTAAAATATTCCAACACAATATAATACTAGGATCCGGCTTAAACCAAAGCCCACTAGTATTATCTGTCCAAAACATGACACGTGCACAAGTGAACGTGTATGTTCGAACCCTGCCATAAAACCATACGACCTCTACAACGTTTCGCCCGAACTTGGGAAACTCTTTGTGGGGGACTCTAAAGACTCGTCAATACTCTGGCAGTGGGTTTAACCATAAGCACGTCAGTGGTACTAGTAACGGCTGCCCATGTATTGAGCAAAAGGGAGGCTGATGAGCGAACTCATCCAGAAACCATACTGAGCCTATCAGTGACAATATCCGTCCAGTCCAGTCCATTGGTCTATGAGCATCGCATATCGGGCCTAGGGGGCTGGTAATGTCAGACCCCCAAAAGCGGTATAAGTCGTGTCAGAGTGTAGCCCTGAACACCTGAGATACTACTGGAGTACCTACCAGTAAATCTCCTGCCTTGGCCAAGAACTTTGTGTAATGGCTCTCCTAGACACAGCACGATCTCACCCCCAATACCGGGAGAGACGAAACCCCTACCGATCCGCTCATAGCCTCTATGTGGCTCGGGACTGTACCCAACTAAAACCTGTTTGCATGACTCCTTTGAGCCGTGATAGGGTAGTAATCAAAGCACAGTGGGAACTCACACAAGACAAATAAAGATCTCAGGTCGATGAAATAACCTGTACACATGTCACCAGGGAACTGCTATCTGACGCTAGGTATAATACCAACTAGCAGGTTCCCGGCGAGTCCTGTCCGGTGCACTCATAACCCAATGAGCACCTGTATACATATTAGGTGAATCAACTGACACCAATGGCTTGTGAGACCGGCCACTGCTCTTGGTTGGGGTCTCGACTGTATACACTAGTCTACTCTGGAGTATCGATGCTGTTAGTGTTTATGCCCTAGAAGGCCATTACTGTATCATACTAGTTTGTATATTACTTAATGGAAGCTTGGGATATTCACATGTATATAACAGTCTTGCTAAAACATGGTAGTATGCTACTTGGTTTTTCTATCTTAATATGTGAGTATACGTATTGATAGAGCTCTTAGGATCTTGCTTGACTACCAGCGTTGTGATGGCAGTCACACTAGTGGGGGCTGGGTAGTCTACAAGCACATCCTTATTCAGGTCCCTAGTCGTTGGATTATCGAGACAGGGCATCGATACTCCGGAGTAGACTGGTGTGTACGCTTCTCATCCCAGTTGGGGAGATGGTCTGTCCCACAGCCGTCAGTACGTCGTACTGGAGATAGTATGCAGGTGCTCGATAGGTTACGGGTACACCGGACAGGACTCACATGGAACTGTTGGTTGGTTTTATACCAGTCGTCAGTGAGCAGTTCCCAGGTGACATGAGTACAACATAGTCCGCAGACTTGACACTGCTACTTCGCCTCGAGTGTGTCCCACTGTTCTTAGATTGCTACCCTACCACGGCTCAAAGGAGTCGTGCAAACAGGTAGCAGTTGGGTGCAGTCCCGAGCACTTGGAGGCAGTGGCGGTTAGACAGGATTCGTCTCTCCCGGTATTGGGGGTTGATATCGCGCTGTGTCAGAGAGCCATTACGCAAAGTCCCTGGCCAGGGCAAGCGAGATTTGCTGGTAGGTTCCAGTAGTTTCTCAGGGTGTAATTGGCTTCGCTCCGACACGACTTATACCGCTATTAGGGGACTGACGCTTGCCGCCCCCTAGGCCCGATATGCGATAGTCTTAGACGAACGGACCGGACTGTATGGAGATTGTCATATCAGACTCAGTAGGAGTTCAGATGGGTTTCCTCATCGGCCTTCTTATCGACATCTACCTGGGGACCGTTACGTACAGCTAGTGCCGCTTGCGGTCTGTGGTTAAACCCACTGCCAGCGTAGTAGTCGAGTCTCTAGAGTCCCACGCAGAGAGTTTCCCTACTCCAGGCGAAACGATATAGAGGTCGTATGGTTTTACGACAAGGGTTCGGACGCATACGTGTGTTTACGCACGTACGACTTTCGGACAGTTTTTACTAGTCGGCTTTGGTTTAAGCCAGTTACCAGTATCCGGTTATTGGATTTATACAGTCTAAAGTTTTTCCGTGTTTTCGCGGATAAGAGGGGCGTTCTCGTAATTGCGCGAGAAGCTTCTAGAAGATGGTGACTAAGGAGGTTAAGGTGGCATATTCATTGAATGAGATTAGTGAGTCATATGAGTGATTCATCCATGTCATTAATGCATCATAAATGCTTAATGAATCATGGTAATGAATCACCATTAGATATTTATGAAGCATGATTATTCATCATTTGTTTTTCTTTTATTGAAAAATCTTAATGCTTCATATATATTATGATAACTCATTTTCTCATATCAATTATTCTTCTCACCTTCTCTCTCCTCAAGCTTCCTCTCTTCAAACCCTAATCCTCCCCTCTCATGTGTTGAGTACAAGGATTAGTTAGACTACTTAATCCATAACCCTCACTCTATATCATCTAGGTACTTTGATTAGCACTTAAAGAAACCTAGTTGCCTCAAGTTTAGAGGCAAAGCTTGGAGTCAAGCTCTCGTGGTGGATCGTCTACTACTTGGAGAAGGTCGAAGAGGAGGTGAAGTCCATAAAGACGAAGGACACGATTCTTAAGGTATAATCCCTTTACATAGTAGCTTAGAACTTCTATGTTTGATGTTAGTTATCGTTTAGCTTCGATTCATGCGGTTAGTCGATGTTTAAGCAAAGAACAAGATCGTTTTTCATATTTCCGCCTCCCCGCAAGTCGTGGGGTGTTGTACATCGACTTACAGTGGTATCAGAGCCTCGCTAAACAATAATTAACTCATTAGCAAAGTCGTAAGTATTTCGAACGCAAAAAGGAACCGGAAAGATCATCGTTTTACACAGTTTCTGTCGAAATTTAAACAGGCCCTAAAAATTTTTCAGGGACCTGCAGAATAACAAGCAGGAAATTATAGGGGTACTCAAGAAATTTGGTCGCGTAACTCGGCTAACTTGTCGCGGAACCGCGGCGGATCCATGCGATCCGCCGCGGATCCGCGGCCGAGTTAGGGCCGAGTCGGCCCAAATTTCTTCAGTGACTTTCTGGTGTTAACAGGGATATTTCTGGATGTTTAGTTTTCTGCTCAAGTCTCAGGTGCACAAAGAAGTATTGGAGTAGAATCTATAGTGTTTTGCTCGATCGAAATTTTGCGATGTTTGCTAATTTGATTATATCTGTGTTTGTATAATGTGTTCATAAACCTCCCCTAACTGCTAGTATGTCGGTTGGTAGGGGGTTGCACATTTCTGTAATGGATTTTATCTGTTTGTGTATATGAACTGTGTTGGACTGTTGTGATGTTTAGCCGGGGTTATGTGATGGGTTATTATTTAATTCATTTGATGTAAATGTAATTTGTTGTAATATTATTTTGCGGGGCACATCCAGGTTGCGGTTGTAGCCACCATTGTATTATTTCATTTTACTGTTTTTGCTCCTAGGATAGACCCAAGGTGGGGTGCACAAACTGCCGGGTGGGTAGTTTGCCGTACCCGTTGGGGTCTTGGGTGGGGTAATGGCTATTCATCACAACTGTGTAATCCGTCTTTTGTTACAGGCTCAAAACAAACACGGATTGCTTGTAAATCCAATAAAGTTCATCTGTGATCTGGAATGCCTATTATTGCGTCTGACGAATGTACAATATCTATATATGATAGCTATTTAGACGTCACTTATATTTTACACCCGCGCTAGCCCAGCCCCCGCTCTGCCGTTAGTTAAGTAACCTAACGGGTGATGACGGGACCATGTGGCGAATACGGATGGCATACGAGGACGTTGTATTTTCGTTGTTTTCTGCAATGATAGGTTAAAAGATGGGACGCATTATTTATAATGCAAAGAAAATAAACCAAAAAGTTAAATCGTTGGAACAATTTAAAAGAAACCACTTGGTTATTTTAAAAGAGCAGAATTTTTAATTGCGGAGCTTTAACCACTCCTTTTAAAAAGCTATCAGGTTCCTTCGATTATATCAAGTTCACTACGTTCACGGTTTCGCCAAAACCAGTCGTAGCCCTCCGTCATTTCTTATGGATGGTCAGTAGTATTCAAGCTATGTTTGTTGGCTTTCGTCAAAGCATAGTGTTTGGTAGCTGCTGGGGTATTCATTTGTTGCATAGATAGATGAGTTGGTTTGGGACAGTCGTATAACCTTGTTAGCTTTCATCAAGGGTATATACGAGTGGGTTCAAATTAACAAGATAATGATGGGCAGAACTTGACATGTGTTTATGATTTGTTGGCTTTCGTCAAGGTCATAAGAACATGGGGCAAAAATCTATATCGGGAATTTCTAAAGAAACTGAAATTTGCAAAGAGATGCATACCATTTGGAGTTTGATGAATGTTGGTAGGATTCCTTCAACATTATCATACGATGATATTTGGATCCCGATCCTACTGTGGGTATATGCTACTTATCAGGAGATTCATCACTTAACGATCAATGCTATAAACCAAGTAGGTGTCAAGAAAAGTGTCAGCGGGGTTACGCCCCCAGAGAAAAGAGGTTATTTAATTAAGGAACTTCGCGAAAGCGTTGGAAAACCTCCCTCGAAGTACCGACACTAGCCTGGCTGAACAATTAAGCAAGTATTGTACAGTGAGAATAGTCCTGGCTAATTCTTCTTCTATGGTTTGAGGAAGGATTCGAGAAACAGTGGGAGCCATCCAGTTTAGATAAATTAAAAACCAATCTAAACTTGCAAGAGCATCATGCTAAAGTGTTTTCTTCTCTCTCTCTCATTGCAGCGACCTTGTGACCATGACTAGGTTACATCTAGATAACAAGTTGACTGAATCTAACTTATATGACTGGCAAAGGTCTGTCCAGATGACCATTGCCTATGACAAGCTGGACCACCCTATTACTACTCAAGATCCCGCCGTCCCAGGTCCAGTTTCCACCGTCGCGGATATGGATATCCGTCAGACAAAGGAAAAGAATAAAGCGAAAGCCAAGTGCCTCGTGTTGGCTTCAGTTGATGGTATAAACCAGAAGCAGCACGAGAAGATGGACTCAGTTTCTATCTTTCTCTATAACAAAGATTTATATGGAGAGCAATCTCATATCACAAGATATGAGGCCTCGAACGAATTAATTCAAGCGAGGTCGGCTGACGGGTCATCAGTAAGGGACGACGTCCTTACGATGACTAGCTATATTGATGAGCTCAAGGACCTGGAGACCACGTTGGGAAACAGGTCATATGCTGACTTATTTCCACAGTCCCTACCCTCTACTTATACCCTGAAAGAAACCAGGGAGACACAAGCTCTGCTTAATGGGGGACCTTCTTCTTCTACATCCAGGGCGAAAGCAAAGGATGAAAAGAAGAAGACCTCTACAAAGCCAATATACAGTGTCAGTAAAGTAGAAGGAAAGGAAAGAGCAAAAGTTTCGGGACTTGGTGTAGGCAAGGAGGGATGTTCCTATTGTTATGGGAACGGACATTGGCAGAAAGATTGCAAGGCTTTGGAAGCCAGTAGCCAGGATACGAAGCATATTGTGGCTTCAGCCTCAAGTGTGTTTGTAATTGAGAACTGTTTGTCTATTAACTCTACTTCCTGGGTACTAGATACCGGAGCAGGATCTCATATCTGTAATTCGTTACATGCTTTGAGAAACCGTAAAGTTATAAGGATAGGTGATTTGTCTCTCAGAGTAGCAAACGGAATGAGCGTGGACGCTGAATCCGTGGGAGAATATCGCCTAGGTTTGACAAGTGGGCAGATATTGATTCTGCGTAACTGTCTGTATATACCTAGTTTGACTTGTAATATCATATCAGTATCCTCACTTTCAAGAGAGGGATATGACTTTACATTTGTAAGCGATGTAGTTCACATCCACCTAAATCAAGTTCTGATTGGGTCCGGTACATTAGATGACGGTATATACGTATTGAATCAAGCTCAGGTTTTCAATGTCCAGAACACACTTAAAAGAAAGTCTCCAGAAATGAATCAGGCTTTCTTATGGCATTGTAGACTAGGTCACATCAATGAAACACGATTAACGAAGTTACATAGAGAAGGATATTTGAATCCGTTTGAATATCAATCTTATGCCACTTGTGAATCTTGTCTCATGGGAAAGATGACAAAGACTCCGTTTACTGGACACGGAGTAAGAGCGAGCGAGCTCTTAGGACTCGTACACAGTGACGTGTGTGGTCCGATGTCTACACATGCGCGAGGTGGTTATTCCTACTTCATTACTTTTACGGATGATTTCTCTAGGTATGGACATATCTTCTTGATGAAGCATAAATCCGAGGCCTTTGAGAAATTCCAAGAATACAAGAATGAAGTGGAAAACCAAACAGGCAAAAGTATTAAGACACTGAGATCTGATCGAGGTGGTGAATACTTAAGTGCCGAGTTCCTGGGTTACTTAAAAGAGAAAGGAATTCTCTCTCAGCTTACTCCTCCATACACTCCACAACACAACGGTGTATCGGAAAGGAGGAATCGAACCCTATTAGATATGGTTCGTTCCATGATGAGTAAGGCTGAGTTACCGCGATCATTCTGGGGTTATGCGCTAGAATCAGCGGCATATCTTTTAAACAAGGTTCCAACCAAGACTGTGCCTACCACGCCATATCAGATGTGGAGTTGGAAGAAACCCTATCTTCAGTACCTGAAGACATGGGGATGTCCAGCTTTTGTAAAAAAGCAGCATCCGGACAAGCTCGAGGCACGCTCAGTAGAGTGTAAGTTTGTGGGATATCCAAAGAACTCCATGGGATATTGCTTCTACTATGCAGAGGAACAAAATGTTTTTGTTTCTCGTCATGCCCGCTTCTTAGAAACTGAATTTTTAGAAAATCAGAAGAGTGGGAGCGCAGTAGAACTGGAAGAAATTCCAGAACCACAAGCTGTTACTGAAAGTTTGGTAGAACAAGAAGTTTCAGAAGAAAGGGACATACCAGCGCCTATCCGCAGAAGTAGTAGGCAGTCTCATCCGCCCGAGAGATACTACGGTTTTCTCATAGACGGGGATCGAGAAGATTGCGTCATTGATAATGATGACCCTACTAGCTTCCAACAAGCCATTCAGAGCGGCGACTCGGTAAAATGGCTGGATGCAATGCGGACCGAAATGGAGTCCATGTACACTAACAAAGTATGGACTTTGGATACTGCTCCAGATGGGGTAAAACCCGTAGGATGCAAGTGGATCTTCAGAAAGAAGATTGGTGTAGATGGACAGGTTGAAACCTATAAGGCTAGACTTGTTGCAAAGGGTTTCCGTCAAAGACCTGGTTTGGACTATGACGAAACCTTTTCTCCAGTGGCTATGCTGAAATCCATTCGGGTCCTTCTTGCTATTGCTGCCTTCCACGATTATGAGATCTGGCAGATGGACGTAAAGACGGCCTTTCTAAATGGAAATTTAGAAGAGAGCGTCTATATGGATCAGCCAGAGGGATTCATTCAGAGTGGGAGCAGCGGTAAAGTATGCAAGCTGCTTAAGTCCATTTATGGACTAAAGCAGGCATCGCGGAGTTGGAACATCTGTTTTGATGATACTGTCAAAGAATTCGACTTTATCAAAAATCCAGATGAACCATGCATATACAGTAAGATTGTAGGGAGAGTTGTTGTATTCCTCGTCTTGTACGTGGATGACATTCTCCTAATAGGAAATGATATTCTTATGCTACAGTCAGTCAAAAGATTCTTGTCACAGAAATTCTCCATGAAGGACCTGGGTGATGCCACCTACATTCTGGGGATCCAGATCTATCGTGATAGATCAAAGAGGATGTTGGGACTTTCACAGTCCAGGTACATAGACACCATATTGAAAAGATTCAGTATGGAAGATTCTAAGCGCGGTAACCTACCGGCTTGTCACGGAATCACCCTCTCCAAAGAGATGTCTCCCAAGACTGATTTGGAAAGGGAACGCATGTCGATTATACCCTACGCTTCTGCGGTAGGCTCTATAATGTATGCGATGTTATGTACCAGACCAGATGTAGCATACGCATTGAGCGTTGTAAGCCGGTATCAGGCAAACCCAGGGGAGAATCACTGGATAGCAGTAAAGAACATTCTCAAGTACCTGAGGAGGACTAAGGAGATGTTCTTGGTTTACGGCGGAAAGGACCTCAAGATGGAGGCCTATGCTGATTCCGGCTTCCAGAGTGACAAGGATGACTCCAAGTCCATGTCGGGTTATGTCTTTACCCTCAATAGAGGGGCGGTCTGTTGGAAGAGTTCCAAGCAGGACACCGTTGCTGACTCAACGATGGAAGCGGAGTACATAGCTGCTTGCGATGCCGCAAAAGAAGCTGTCTGGATGAAGAAGTTCCTCACAGAACTTCAGGTGGTTCCTACCAGTGTTGGTCCAATACCTCTGTATTGCGACAACAACGGAGCTATAGCTTTAGCGAAGGAACCCAGGTCCCATCAGAAGTCCAGACACGTCTTAAGGCGGTATCACCTGATCAGGGAGATCGTAGATCGCCGGGAGATCGAGGTAAAGAGAGTAAATACAGAGGATAACATTGCTGATCCATTCACTAAGGCCCTACCTCAGATTCAGTTCGAGAGGCTACTCGAGATCATCGGTCTTCGATACGCCAGTACATGGCCCTAGTGCAAGTGGGAGATTGTTAGTATTTATGCCCTAGAAGGCCATTACTGTATCATACTAGTTTGTATATTACTTAATGGAAGCTTGGGATATTCACATGTATATAACAGTCTTGCTAAAACATGGTAGTATGCTACTTGGTTTTTCTATCTTAATATGTGAGTATACGTATTGATAGAGCTCTTAGGATCTTGCTTGACTACCAGCGTTGTGATGGCAGTCACACTAGTGGGGGCTGGGTAGTCTACAAGCACATCCTTATTCAGGTCCCTAGTCGTTGGATTATCGAGACAGGGCATCGATACTCCGGAGTAGACTGGTGTGTACGCTTCTCATCCCAGTTGGGGAGATGGTCTGTCCCACAGCCGTCAGTACGTCGTACTGGAGATAGTATGCAGGTGCTCGTTAGGTTACGGGTACACCGGACAGGACTCACAGGGAACTGTTGGTTGGTTTTATACCAGTCGTCAGTGAGCAGTTCCCAGGTGACATGAGTACAGCATAGTCCGCAGACTTGACACTGCTACTTCGCCTCGAGTGTGTCCCACTGTTCTTAGATTGCTACCCTACCACGGATCAAAGGAGTCGTGCAAACAGGTAGCAGTTGGGTGCAATCCCGAGCACTTGGAGGCAGTGGCGGTTAGACAGGATTCGTCTCTCCCGGTATTGGGGGTTGATATCGCGCTGTGTCAGAGAGCCATTACGCAAAGTCCCTGGCCAGGGCAAGCGAGATTTGCTGGTAGGTTCCAGTAGTTTCTCAGGGTTTAATGGGCTTCGCTCCGACACGACTTATACCGCTATTAGGGGACTGACGCTTGCCTCCCCCCTAGGCCCGATATGCGATAGTCTTAGACGAACGGACCGGACTGTATGGAGATTGTCACATCAGACTCAGTAGGAGTTCGGATGGGTTTCCTCATCGGCCTTCTTATCGACATCTACCTGGGGACCGTTACGTACAGCTAGTGCCGCTTGCGGTCTGTGGTTAAACCCACTGCCAGCGTAGTAGTCGAGTCTCTAGAGTCCCACGCAGAGAGTTTCCCTACTCCAGGCGAAACGATATAGAGGTCGTATGGTTTTACGACAAGGGTTCGGACGCATACGTGTGTTTACGCACGTACGACTTTCGGACAGTTTTTACTAGTCGGCTTTGGTTTAAGCCAGTTACTAGTATCCGGTTATTGGATTTATACAGTCTAAAGTTTTTCCGCGTTTTCGCGGATAGGAGGGGCGTTCTCGTAATTGCGCGAGAAGCTTCTAGAAGATAGTGACTAAGGAGGTTAAGGTGGCATATACATTGAATGAGATTAGTGAGTCATATGAGTGATTCATCCATGTCATTAATGCATCATAAATGCTTAATGACTCATGGTAATGAATCACCATTAGATATTTATGAAGCATGATTATTCATCATTTGTTTTTCTTTTATTGAAAAATCTTAATGCTTCATATATATTATGATAACACATTTTCTCATATCAATTATTCTTCTCACCTTCTCTCTCCTCAAGCTTCCTCTCTTCAAACCCTAATCCTCCCCTCTCATGTGTTGAGTACAAGGATTAGTTAGACTACTTAATCCATAACCCTCACTCTATATCATCTAGGTACTTTGATTAGCACTTAAAGAAACCTAGTTGCCTCAAGTTTAGAGGCAAAGCTTGGAGAAAAGCTCTCGTGGTGGATCGTCTACTACTTGGAGAAGGTCGAAGAGGAGGTGAAGTCCATAAAGACGAAGGACACGGTTCTTAAGGTATAATCCCTTTACATAGTAGTTTAGAACTTCTATGTTTGATGTTAGTTATCGTTTAGCTTCGATTCATGCGGTTAGTCGATGTTTAAGCAAAGAACAAGATCGTTTTTCATATTTCCGCCTCCCCGCAAGTCGTGGGGTGTTGTACATCGACTTACAGATGCCCTGTCTCGAAACTCTCTCGACTAGGGACCACTTTTAAGGATGTGCTTATAGACTACCCAACTCTCACGTATATGATCGCTATCATACTGCTGGTAGTCAAGTAAGAATCCCAAGGGCTCTATCAACGTCTAATAGTGATCTGTAATGTCACCTAAAGCAGTACATGATGATAAAGACAAATCAGATAGCATACTATCATCTCGAGAAAGATTGTCCTACCGGTATAGGTCCTCCTTAATCATTGCAATCACGTGCCTGCGATCCAATAATTGACTTTGATGGCACTGTATCCAATAATCTCTCACTTGCACTTAAGGCTAATTATTGCGATGTCGCATACTCACAGCCCGTGTGATACCGAACACCCAACTCCTCTACTGATCAGTCTCACAAAGCTAGTTTGTGAAACTATTGCGTTCGAGAAATAGCCTCAGTGAGTGGATCCGCCCTGATGTTTCTTTCTATGTCTCTCTTAATCTCAAGTTCGCGGAGAAAACCATCTCCCGAATTGAGCAATACCCATCTTAGAATATGTCTGGATATCTGATTGGACGTAGTTCACTAATGAACTCTAAATCCAAACTTCTTAGACTGTATCGTCAACTGAACTTAATCAGTATCCTGCGCCATGCCTCCCTCAGTATCCGCTTGGACCACCTGTCCAAACTACTGCCCCTCGTCAGAGGGAAAAACTATAACTCTGACAGTCACTCTGTCATCCAGGTCACCTTGGAAGCCTGGAATGATAACTGTCTCCCGAAGAAGGCTGTCGTTATCATATCCTTAGAACATTCACTTATGTTCTAAAACTGCTTCCGAATGTTTCTCTAGGATTGGATTAATATCTCAACTTATTGCATCTAGTGCAAAAACAACATCTGGTGTGGTACTTGACATCTCATGATTGACTCAATTGCCAAAGCAAGTGATATGCCAATCATGCACATCCCTATCCCCTTTAGTCTGTAAGACACCTTTAGAGAGGGTGACTCCATCACCTGCAGGTACACCACCATGCCAGGAGTCGTCCATTCTAAAATACATTTTAGAATACTGTCTAAATACCCAGATTGGGACACTTCCCAAATCTAGATCTAGTAACCAGAATGTCTGATATAATAACCATATTCTATATGGAGAAACTACTGTGTGACAACCATAGTATGACCGATCTTAGTATAGGAATTTCACTTCCTACTCTGTGTATGTCATCCAAATACCAGGACATCACACCCTACCACCTTTTTAATAAATCCATCCCCTATTCTGATGAAGTCAAAGCCCATGACCGTCACATCAAAAATAGATGATCTATCTTCGCTATATCTGCTTTAGTCTATAAATAGACATAAGCTACTTGCCCACTATGCTTCCGCTGCTCCCACTGACTACGACAACCCTCTGGCAGAGTCATATACACGTACACTTCTAAAGCTAGTTTAGAACGACGCTATACTCATCCTCCTGCCGGGTCTCATAGCCTGGAACAACAGTAGTGTCAAGCCTGGGTAAACAAGAACCTCCCTGTCACCGTCTTTGAGGATACCGAAGTACTTCTCGGGCGCCTGAGGTTATCCACCATATCTGCGGAGTGGCTAATGGAATGTCAAACCTGATTGAATTTTTAGGTTCTTATTAAACTTTCAGTAATCGTCTGTGGTTCTGGAATCACTTCCGGTTCTACCATACTCCCACTGCTGTTTTCTGAAAAAAATCTATTTTACTAAAACTGTGGCGAGTCAAGAACAATATCACTATTGATCTTCCAGATGGTAGAAAGCCAACCCTCGTCAAAGGCCCGGGTTAACCCATAAATTGCCATTACGGAAACGTGCCTTGAGTTATCCAGAGTCGGGTTTTAAGCATAAGCCGGACAACTCCCCGTACCTTAACATCGTTAAGATATGAACCATTCTATATACCATATAGAAACATAGGCACTGATTTAATTGGAACCAGATTCAAATCATGCAGCTGTTTCCAGT
Source organism: Agapanthus africanus (assembly GCA_030015575.1). NCBI lineage: Eukaryota > Viridiplantae > Streptophyta > Magnoliopsida > Asparagales > Amaryllidaceae > Agapanthus > Agapanthus africanus. The sequence continues at coordinate 708,828,643 of CM057338.1, read as the reverse complement.
GCATGTCAACTAAATGGAGAGAGGCTAATCAACATTACCCAACTTAGGAGTTCATCCAATTATGAGTAACCTGAAAGAGAAACAAGTTTCTCAAAACCATTACTATCAACTGAATACCAAACACAAGTATCTACATGTTCGATCACCTTGAGGAATCTCGATACATGCATCACATGGTTCTCTACTTTATTCTTTTACCTATAACTTCTCAAAACTTAGACTTTGTATTTCTACGAAACACTTGTCTAAAAACTAGAGAAGTCACAAGTAAACAGAATATAGTACGAGGACCAACCCCTTTGTCCTAATGGACACTGGACAACATACAATATTTTGTATAAGTCCCTTGAGTTGAATAACTCAAACCTTGTGCGTCGTAGGTTGAAAACTGTACCCTGGCGATTTCTTCAAATATCACCAATTACAACGAATTTCGATATAATGAGGACGATCACCTAATTCGCAATAACTTACTCCCACTCAACATCTGTAAAACCATACAGATGTGAGAATTAAACCTGATAAATACATACCCTGGAGCAAGTGTCTAATTGGGAAATCAGTTTTCTATTAACAACGCACAGTGAAACTGAAATATGAAAATGTTTCGTAGGGGTATCCGGGTATTCATAGTAATGCCTCTTCCATTATCCAGATTCATGACTATAACCGTATATTTCTTTGCCATCTCTCCAAATCCCTTTATTTGTCTTTAGTCATTACCTTCTGTATACCATCGTTAGGCTAAATGGTTTTCTTCCTTCCCCACCGTTCGGTACCCGCCTATGGTTTAGAAGAAGACTATCTAATAAGCGTAATAGGTGTACCCTCCTAATCCTAGGAGTACTCGCAACCTGAAAGAAGGTGATGATAAAAGACAACTGAATAAAGCTTATTCTATTTCTCCTGAACTGGAGAAAAGCAAAGGTGAAGTAGGAGTAGCGATGAAATACGCGGTTTGGTCGTGAATGATAGCAGTCGCAATTTACTTTGCCCTCTTTCTAATCCCTTTATTTGTCTTTACTCATTACCTTCTGTACATCCAACTTAAGCTAATTGGTTTTCTCCTTTCCCTACCGTTCGGCACCTGCCTATGATTTGGAAGAAGACTATCCAATAAGCATAATAGGTGTACTGTCTCCTAATCCTAGGAGCCCTCACAACCTGAGAGAAGGTAAAAGAAAAAGACAACTGAATAGTCTTATTCAATCTCTCCAGAACCAGAATCCATCCTCGAATCTGGAACAAGTTCCTCCGGGTTCGTATATAACCATACGATGGATTTATCCAATGGAAGTGGATGTTCGTAGTAATACGGGGTGTTCTGGAGAAATGCAAAGGGTAAAAGAAGGAGTGACAATGATGTATGCAACTTAGACAATCCAAAAGCCAGTGTTTTAAGAAAGTTCGGTTAACTTGGTTACTGAGTCATAGTCTAGGGTCGGGCCTTGGTCGCTGCCAAAGAGAGAGAGAGAAAAGAAACACTTTGCGTGTACTCTAACCTAGATCAGAATGGTTATCACTTTATCTAATCAGGAAAACTTCCCACTGTATCCTCAAATTCTCTTCCAAACCTGAAAGAAGAATTAGTCGGGATCACCCGAAGAGTAAACCAACTCATCAGTGGGAATCAGGATCCAACTCTCATCACATGATAACGTGAAGGAATCCACTCATGTTATCACACTCCAGAAGGTATGCGCATGCCTGGTAAGTTTTAGTTTCTTTAGAAACTCTCGATATGATTTTTACCCCATATTCTTATGACCTTGAATAAGGCCAACAAATCATAAGTCACATGTCAAGTTCTACCCGTCATTGTCCAGGTTAATTTGAACCCACCCGTACAAGCCCTTGACTAAGGCCAACAAGGTTGTATGACTGTCCCAAACCAACGCATCTATCTATGCGACAAAAAAGTAACAAGTAGCTACCATACACTATGCCTTGAATAAGGCCAACAAACATAGCATGAATACTAAGTGCTACCCGTTTGAAATGACGGAGGGCTACGGCTGGTTTTTGGCGAAAAACCTTTAACGTAATGAACTTGATATCGTTGAAGGAACCGGATAGCTTTTTACAAAAATATAGTGGCGAAAACCTTTGCTAAAAAGGTCACACCCGGTGAAGGGATCTCGGCTCTTTCCTCGTGGAATGAGGTGCAGGATATTCCAACTGAATACCGCGATGCAAAGCAAAAAGTAATCGACTATAGTGAAGTTATTGCCCTGACGCAAACCTCTGCCTAAGTGGTCACTCCCGGTGAAGGGATCTCGGCCCTTGCCTCGTCGAATGAGGTGCTGGATATTCATAACCGAATACCACTGTGCAAAACAAAAGAAAATGTCCTTGTAATAACAGATTTTTGAAAATTGTTCCAACAATATCGAATAGGTTTGTTTTCCTTGCATTGATCTGAATCAACGCAGTCCCATCAATTAATCACACAAGAAAAGAACGAAAATAAAATGTACGTATATGCCACCCGCATTCGCCACTAGGTCCTGTCATCACCCGTTAGGTTACTTAACTAACGACAGAGCGGGGACTGGACTAGCACGGGTGTAAAACATATACAACATCTACTAGTATATATATCAATATACAATAATTGCTCCAGGCGTGATAAATGCAACATTACAGAAAAGTAATAAGTATTATAGAACAATACAGATATCTGGGAGCCCCGGGTTTCCTTTGAGCCACAAGCGAAACCCGACGTTCCCGTGGTCGTGTGGATAGCCTGTGCAATGTAACCTAGACCCCTACGAGTGCGGCAAGTTACCCGCCAAAACCTGAAGCGAGACAACCCCCTTCAGCAAAGTGAATGGACCACCCAGCACTTCACGGAATCCGGTAACTTGAGCACCCCACCTTGGGTCAACCTGTACCCCCTACGAGTGCGGAGAATATCCTGCCAATCCTAGAGTGAGGCCCCCTCTCTCTCAAATCCTTGAGATGCGGACCCGTTGCCCTCCAGAACCCGGCTATCCGTGCACTCCGTCGCGGGGTGAACCTAGTACAGAAAAGAAAATATGTACAACGGGTACATCGACCTCAACCCGGTCGTGCCCCAAAAGAATAATATACAAACAGGTAGTGACGGCAGTCCACATGTCGGACGCTCGCCCCGCGATATCAAATGTACAAATATATCCAAACTGCACTACCATTGCATGCAAGCTATCCACCACAACAAAACCGCAACATCACAGCACAACACAGAACATCAACGTGAATGTCACGTTCGCAAAACCCGTCTAAGAGGACTATAGCAATTAGACAAGATTTACCGCTCGAATGACATTCACGGTCATAGATAGTAATGTAATGCACTGCAAACTTTAAACAATGTTAGAAAATATTGACTCCGAAATAACCCCCGAATAGCCCCAAACAACCTGATAAAGCCATATAATAACTGGGCTGAACAAACAATACCACTGAACCAACTTTCCAGAGACCAGACCAGAGACCAAAAATGAAACCCAAATTCACCAAGATGGCCGAGCAGGCCGGCCAAAACATGAATGTGCTCGGTTTTTTCCGAGGGAATAGGGCCGTCTTTGGTCTGTGGTCTTGTGGTGATGTCAGTAGTCTTCTGCACTTGTTTAAATAATTTTAGAAGACACTTTGAAAAACAACAGAAACTGGAATTTCAGTGCAGTGTATTGTAGTTGTTTCGGTTTCGATACTTTAACATTGTTTAAACCACCAGTAAACGGTTAATAGTTTGGCTCTGATACCATGTAAGTCTACAGTAGCGCCTCGGCCGTCAATCCGACGCCAAATGCGGAACAAAAACTTGTACAAAACTGGCGCTAACATAACCTTAAATCCCGGATTGTTGCATTAACCATAAACTAGTATACTACAAAGATGTTAGAATGGCTATACCGATCGATCCGTGTCCTTCAGTCTTTAGCCACCATCCTTAGCTTGTTGCGGCATCTCCGATCTCGCTCGATCTCTGATCTCCTCATCGAAGTGACACCACGTCAACGAATCTTTATACGGGCTTCCGCTTCAAACCGAAGCAACTCGAACATGAAGTTTGCTAGCCGACATGTCCAAGATTGAAGTAGAGAGAAATGTGAATACTTTGTCTCAATACACCCTAGGATTCTCATCGCATGAGAGGGATAGGGTGGAGGTTGAAGAAGATGCAATGAGATGAAGAGTGTGAGGTCAAGAAATATCAAGAGAGCAAAAACCAAACCCCAAAAAATTTGCCTTGGCTGCCCTCTCTTTCTTTTGTAGTGATATAATGAGGTTTTGTGTTTTTAAAACAAAGAAAAGATCTTACCAAAATATCTCCCACAAAACCCTAAAATATCACACCCAAAACAAAAGTCATTAATCTATCATGACTCACTAGATGACTCATTACCATGAGTCATTAGTGAACATGCTAGAACAATGACTCACTACATGAGTCACACTTTCCAAATCAAATAAACATTTAAACCAAAATGTTTGACCAAAAAGAAATGCATCTTCTAAAGTAATCTTGTAACGAATTACAAGAATACCCCTCACCTGTATATACAAACCTGCATCCGTATTCTGACTGAATACGAATACAATGAGACTAAAATATTCCAACACAATATAATACTAGGATCCGGCTTAAACTAAAGCCCACTATTATTATCTGTCCGAAACATGACATGTGCACAAGTGCACGTGTATGTTCGAACCCTGCCATAAAACCATACGGCATCTACAACGTTTCGCCCGAACTTGGGAAACTCTCTGTGGGGGACTCTAAAGACTCGTCAATACTCTGGCAGTGGGTTTAACCACAAGCACGTCAGTGGTACTAGCTGTACGTAACGGCTGCCCATATATTGAGCAAAAGGGAGGCTGATGAGCGAACTCATCCAGAAACCCTACTGAGCCTATCAGTGACAATATCCGTACAGTCCGGTCTGTTCATCTATGACCATCATATATCGGGCCTAGGGGGTTGGTAACGTCAGACCCCCAAAAGCGGTATAAGTCGTGTCGGAGTGTAGCCCAGAACACCCTGAGATACTACTGGAGTACCTACCAGTAAATCTCCTGCCTTAGCCAAGGACTTTATGTAATGGCTCTCCTAGACACAGCGCAATCTCACTCCCAATACCGGGAGAGACGAAACCCCTGCCGATCCGCTCACAGCCTCCATGTGGCTCGGGACTGTACCCAACTAAAACCTGTTTGCACGACTCCTTTGAGCTGTGGTAGGGTAGTAATCAAAGCACAGTGGGAACTCACACGAGACAAATGACGATCTCAGGTCGATGAACTAACCTGTACACATATCACCAGGGAACTGCTATCTGATGCTAGGTATAATACCAACTAGCAGGTTCCCGGCGAGTCCTGTCCGGTGCACTCATAACCCAATGAGCACTTGTATACATATTAGGTGAACCAACTGACACCAATGGCATGTGAGACCGGCCACCGCCCTTCATCGGGGTCTCGACTGTATACACTAGTCTACTTTGGAGTATCGATACCCTGTCTCGAAACTTCCTCGACTAGGGACCACTTTTAAGGATGTGCTTATAGACTACCCAACTCTCACGTATATGATCACCATCATACTGCTGGTAATCAAGTAAGAATCCCAAGGGCTCTATCAACGTGTAATAGTGATCTGTAATGTCACCTAAAGCAGTACACGATGATAAAGACAAACCAGATAGCATACTATTAACTCGAGTAAGATTGTCCTACCGGTATAGGTCCTCCTCAATCATTGCAATCACGTGCCTGCGATCCAATAATTGACTTTGAGGGCATTATATCCAACAAGACTGTTCTACCCGTATAGATCATCCCTCAATCATCATAATCGCCTACCTACGATTACAATAATTGCCTTGAGGGCACTATAGCCAACAATCTTCCACTTGCACTTAGGGCTAATTATTGCGGTGTTGCATACTTACAGCCTGTGTGCTACCGAACACCTAACTTCTTTACTAATCAGTTTCGCATATCATGTTTGCGAGATATTCGCGTTCGAGAAATAGCCTCAGTAAGTGGATCCGCTCCAATATTTCTATCTTTATCTCTCTATATCTCAACTTCGCGGAGAACGACTATCTTCCGAAATGAGCGATACTTGTCTTAGAACTTGTCTAGATATCTGATGGGACCAAGTTCATAAATGAACTCCAAATGCAACAAACTTCTTAGACTGTATCTTCCACTGAATTTAATCAGTATCCTGCACCTTGCCTACCTTAGTATCCGCTTGGATCACTATCCAACATACTGCCCTTCTGAAGAGGGTAAACTTTAATTCTGACAGTCACTCTGTCATCCAGGTCACCTTGAAAGTCTGAAATGATAACCGCCTCCAGAATGAGGCTGTCATTACCATATACCAAGAACATTCTCTCATGTTCATTATTTTGGATCTAGGGCTCTCTACCGTATTTTGCAAACAAGAAAGCATGAGATTTTCAAAAATCAAGAGAGCTCCAAGTTAAATAACAAAGGACCATTATAACAATATCAAATTAGAACACAAAAGGTAATACAAGCAATGTTGAAATTACAACCTTTGTAGCTGCTTCATTTTCTCCAATTGGGTTGGACTCTGGCAAGCTCTCAAGAGCCCTGGATCGTGCTTGTAAGCCGGTCTTCCTTCGCCGAAGATGATCCACCCGAGAGAACCAATTCCAAGCTCTAGCTTCACAAAAAAAAAACTAGCGAAGCTACTAAGGTTCATAACTTGCTAAGAAGTGAAGCTTAAAGATGTAATGTGGGTGTTCTGGTATTTTTTTCTTTCTCTTTCTCTTCTTGATTCTCAACACATGAAAGGGTAGAAGATGAAGATGAAGAAGGATCCATTTGAGGAGAGAGAAGCTAAAATGGTTGAATGAAGAATTGTTCACAAATTCAAGCAAGCATTTTTTCTTTTGTTAAAAGAATTTTACCATTTTAAAATTGTAACCATGCTTGAATAGTATAACTAAATGAATAAACAATTCATTTGGCCATACCCTCCACCATTTCTCTTCTCCACCTCATTTCATAATTTCGTTAAAAAAACCTAGAAATGAAGTGTCCTCCTTCTAGAAATATTCCTGTATGAATACAAGAATACGTCTCCATAAATACATGCCCGTATCGTATCAAAATATGAATACCCAAGAGATAGAAAAATACAATGAACATAATACTAGAATATACATATCAAAATATATATGCAAATTATTAAATCAAAACTTGATTTAATAATCCGGCTTAATCCTAAACCGGCTAGTATTATCATCCGTCCGATTAAACTCCGTGTGGCTAGCACACATACCTATTCGGAACCCTGCACGTATCAATATACGACCACTGCATCATTTCGCCTGAACCGGAAAAACCCTCTGTATGGGACTCTAAAGACTCGTCAATACGCTGGCAGCGGGTTTAACCACAAGCACGTCAGCGGCACTAGCTGTACGTAATGGCTACCCAGGCATTAAGCGAAAGGAAGGCCAACGAGCAAACTCATCCGTACCGCTACTGAGCCTGTCTGTGACAATATTCATACAGTCCGGTCTTTTCGTCTGAGATAATTGCATACAGGATCTAGGGATGGATAACGTCAGACCCTACTAACCCGATAAGTCATGCCGGTCTGAAGCTCATTACCCACTGAGAAACTAGTGATATCACATCAGTAAATCTCATCCATCTTGGCCAAGGATTTTATGGTGATAGCTGACCCAACACAGCGCGACATTGACTCCCAATACCGAGAGAGATGAATCCCTGATGATTTTTCACTGCTTCCATGTGGCTCGGGACTGTACCCAACTAAAACATGTTTGCACGACTCCTTTGAGCCGTGGTAAGGAAGTAATCTAAGTATAGTGGGAACTCACATGAGACAAATGAAAATCTCATGTCATAGAACTAACCTGTACTCATGCCATAAGAGAACTTCCATCCGATGATAGGTATAATATCATCTAGAAGTTCTCGGTGAGTCTGTCCGGTGTCCTCACCTCTAGTGAGCACCTGTATACTATCTTAGATGACTCAACACCAATGGCTTGTAAGACTGGCTGTTAGTGATATATGCCCTAGAGGCCATTATTATATAGTACTAGTTTGTATATTACATTTTGGAAGCTTGGGATATACACGGATTTTATGTCAGTCTTGCTCAAAATGGTAGTATGCTACTTGGTTTGTTTCTATCTTAATATGTATATATATTTCTTTTAACGTATCGCTAATAAATATTGGTAGAGCCCTTAGGATCTTTGCTTGACTACCAACATTATGATGAGAGTCATACTAGTGGGGGCTGTGTAGTCTATAAGCATATCCTTATACAAGTCCTTAGTCGTAAGATTATCGAGACAGGGCCTCGATACTCCAGAGTAGACTAGTATATACACTTCTCATCCCAGCAGGAGAGATGGTCTGTCCCACAGCCATTAGTACGTCCAACTGGAGATAGTATGCAAGTGCTCATTGGGTTATGAGTTACACTGGACGGGCTCATAGGGAACTGCCGGTTGGTATTATACCTATCATCACGGAGCAGTTCCCAGGTGACATGAGTACAGCATAGTTCGTTAACTTGACACTGTTACTTCGTCTCGAGTGTGTTCCCACTGTTCTTAGATTACTACCCTACCACGGCTCTATTGAGTCGTGCAAACAGGTAGTAGTTGGGTGCAGTCCGGAACCACTTGGAGGTAGTGGTGGTTAGATAGGATTCGTCTCTCCTTGTATTGGGGGTTGATATCGTACTGTGTTCAAAATGCCATTACACAAAGTCTCTGGCCAGGGTAAGCGAGATTTACTGGTAGGTACTCCAGTAGTTTCTCAGGGTGTTTTGGGCCACTATCCTGCATGACTTATTGCGCTATTAGGGGTTTGACGATTACCGCCCCTTAGGCCCGATATGCGATACTCTTAGACGAACAGACCGGAATGTACGGAGATTGTCACATATAGGCTCAGTAGGAGTTCGGATGAGTTTACTCATTGACCTTTTTATTGACAGATACCTAGGTAGCCGTTACGTGTAGCTAGTATCGCTGACGTGCTTGTAGTTAAACCCACTGTCAGCGTATTATTGAGTCTTTAGAGTCCCACACAGAGAGTTTCCTTGCTTCGGGCGAAACGATATAGAAGTCGTATGGTTTTACGGCAGGGTTCGAACATATACGTGTACATGTGCACGTATCATGTTCGGACAGATAATACTAGTGGGTTTTGGTTTAAGCCGGATCCTAGTATTAGATTATCGGATTATTTTGTCTCATTGTATTCGTATTTTTTCGGAATACGGATATGGGTATGTAAATACGGTGAGGGGTATTCTTGTAATTTGTTCAAGAATGCTTCTAGAAGATGCCACCTCATTACTTGTATTACCATTTATGTTAAATGGATTAATGAGGTGGAGGTATGCGGTGTTAAGTAATTATGAATGAAGTATGGCTACTTGGTGACTCTTGATGGCTATTGAGGTAAGGTGGCACTTAGATATCATATGTGTAACATTTCAAAAAAAATAAAATATTATTTTTGGGGAATTTTATAATTTAATAATAAAGTATGGAATATTTTAAATAAGGCGGTATAATTAAATACCGATAAATGGGGAAAAATTTGGAAAATTATAGAAATTATCAAAAGAGGGTGTTTTATTTAAATTATTTAATTTGTAAGTTTTTATGATTAATTATATGCTAATTTAGTGCTAATCGCGATTAAAAATCGCTAATCGCGCTTTAAGCGTATTTTGTGCAAAACATGCACCGTATCTTTTTCTACACTTGTTACATATTTTTCCATGGCTTTCCTACATGTTTTTATCATGGTTGATGATTTATTAGAGAGGGGAAAAGAAAAGAAAAGAAAAGGAAAAGAATAGAATATATAGGTATGGGTGAGAGAGAGAAAGTGAGGGTTTACTTTTGACCCAAGTCTTGAGCCATTCCTTCTCCATTTCCTCACTCATTTCTCACCCCTCGCCTCATGTTGCTGCTGTTGCTGCTGCACCCTCTCTCCCTCTTCACAAAATCCCCCAAAACACCATGGAAATCACCTCAAAACCCAAATCCCATTTCACAAAAAAGATGCACAAGCTCAAGGGAAGCACATTGGATCAAGAAAGCAAGGATTTTGGCCACTTGGGGCAACTCAAGAATTTTCTTGAGTTTCCAAATAAGGTAATTTCTGAACCATAAGCTTAGTGTTTCCTTTACTTATACCCCCATGTTAGATTTGAACCGATATCGAGTGGTTTTGTGGACTTAGGAAAAACCTAGTTAGGGTTAATGGGAATTAAGAGCGGTGATGGGTAATTAAGCTCAGTAGAGGCCACACAAATCCCCTAGTGCTAGGATTAAGACTCAAACCAGAGACTAGAAACCCGGAATACGGATTTAGAAACCGATATCGGAAGAATTGTGGAATCTGTGAGGGTTAATTGAAATCTGCTATCACCCCGAGACTCTGAAAATTGTTTTGCAAGGAGAGTGATACATGCAGGCAACTAGGAAGCTACCACCAAAACCCTAGCCCCTAACCCCAAATTCTGGCCGCAATTAAATCCATTCTGTCCGCAAATTGCGGCCAGACCAGTGAGGATTTGGCTCGTTTTTGTTCCAGGGCTTTATCATCAGAAAAATAGACCCTTGGCATATGCAAAATTGTCCAATTTGACCTAGGGTAGAATCTGGAGCCTTTTTCCTGAGTTGCTGTTTTAATTCGTGTTTTCGTTTTGCGTATTTTAAATTCTGGATTTGTATAATTGCGTATTTGTGTTTTACCTCGATTACTTGGCGTTTGTACGACGATATCGAGGATTGTTTGATGGTTTTGAAAGCGTACCTATAGGTTCTAACTTATAAGCTTTTAAGTGTATCGTTTTGGTTTTTGCGTGTCGTTTTGGTTTCGATTTGGTTTTAATGCGATGCGATACGTGTGATATGTAGGTACCCCCACGATGATTCGAGACGATGGAGAAGATGAAGGCGACACCGACACCGACACGCAGGATTCAAGGTGAGTAGATTATATCTACGGGGGAAGTCGGGTGGATGGCGTATAGCACCCCCGCAGTTCGATACTTAGTGTATTAGATATATACTATATATATATATGTATGTATAATAGCGTTATGTGTGACTTGGATATTCAGGTGTGAGTAGGCGTACTATGGATAGAATAGGGTTTAGATGTAAACTAGTATAGATTCCTAGATACGAACCCTAGAATAGGTTTACACCCACATGCACACTCATGCTTATTTGTTATACATATACCTAGACGAAGAGGATAGTGTATGATGTTTGGAGATGAGTCGATGAGATTGGGCGTAGTGCCATGAGATCGGTGATATATTGTGATTCGTATTTGGGATACGACATGAGATTTAGCGGGCCTTTAGACGTGTGTTTCACACATGCATTTATATTTATATAGATGGTATCGACTTGTACTAGACTTAGATTAGTACCCCAGATCATGTGATATAATGATAATGATACCTGATATTTGATAAGAAGAATGTGATATTGACCCGTACCCAGCTTTTAGGATGCCGTACGATGATTTACCGTACGAGCTTTATATTGATGATAGATCCGCACTCATGACTTGAGGATGTCATATGATATTGTATCGTACGTGGTACCTTGAGGCGGGATCACCGACTATTATATTTACATATATATATTATATCGACTCAGATTTAGGTGGTTTCCATACCCCTCCTGATTGACTTGCTAGTTAGAGCTGTAGTTTTGCTAGTAGATGTTAGGCTAGGCCGATGGCATACGTATTCTAAAACTAACGAATCAGGAGTATTTTAAAGACAGGCAAGGGATTCTACGGATATTTTCAAAAGATGCATCTTTTCTTAAAAACACCGTAGCCCTTATTTTATTAAAACTCCCGATTCGTCTTATTTCAAATGGCAAACTGTATGACCTTTTTATGTTGATGCAGATGCGTCACTGTTGCATTTATTATTCGATTTCTGCATACTCTTGTATTCGCATCGCATTGCATGTGCAAATGGTTATTGTTATATTAAACTCATGCTGTTAGGACACCAGCACCATTATCGATGATGCATATGTTCCACATACACCTGCTTGCCGGCTCACACACTTCATCATCGATAATTGCCATGTCACTACACTGTAGTACTGTTGCATTCAGGATATGATCTCTTGCATGGCATACTTGTGTACATACCCATTGTACACCCATACTTACATACATAAGTATTTGCACATACATAGATAATTCTGGCTTGATTAGAGATTTAGGAACCGCAAGATACTCTTTAAAACTGATTCATTTTAAAAGAGCGGTTTCCCTCAATATGTGCATATTACTATTCCATATTGCATGATATACTGATATGCTTACATTCTTTTATATGTCACATACATCATTCTTTATGATTATACGCATTGAGATATGTTGTTTCCATGATATTTCTGGATTTGGGAACCGTGGGTATTTCAAAGAGAGTATGTAATTGTTTTAAAAACCCGGTTACCTTTGATATGATATTTTAGTGCGTCCACCATGTGTTTTCTCGGTGCTGAGAGCGACATGTGAAACACGATTTGAGGAGGCGGATGAGGCCGATTGCGGGTACATGGTGGACCCGGTATGGTACCCCGGGGTGAGAACGGATCGCTGTGTAGTAGACGGTGAGCCTGGCAGAGGGACTACTACCTACCGGTGATTGTATTTGAGCTCGGCGGATATCCGGAGGATACCGACCGGAGTTAGAGATGATATGGGCTGATCCAGACTGACGGAGCTCGATATATGAGGATTTATGTGCCGATGCTAGGCACAGGTTTCATGATGTTTTCGAGTGTCGATGCTTGACACTCAGGTTCCATGATTTTGATATGTCACGAGCGACACATGTTGATTTACATCCTCATACTTCCATGCATATGTTTATGATATTTACATGCATGATGCTTATTATCATTGGGTGACACGTGGACGATTTCCATATACATATATTGACATTGATGATATTGATCACACAGTTGGATGATATCCACATGTTCCTGAACTTCATGATATAGTTGACATTGATCATAGCTCATATTTATGATATATTATTACCTGAGGCACTGGCACGAGCACTTGACACTACACTCATGTATAGATGTTATATTGCCACCTTATCATGCTTCATACTTATTCATTGAGGTTTATATATACTGATCGTATTGACCTAGGATTATGTCATGCATACAATTTCTGCTCTGTGATGTTTTCTATTCACGAGTTGGCAACTCACCCCCGTTGTGCCACAGTTTCTTGCAGGTTTTGCCGTACAGGTTCCATTGCGGCTTTTCTGGCACACTGTTTTCTTTCTGGGTGATTGCTTTGGTAGGTGGGTTCACTTGCATCGTGACCACCCTTGTATTATTTTATTCAGTTGTATCTAGTAATTCCATCAACCAAACTTGTATATTGTTTCAGACTTAGAAAACCAGTTGTGTATTATTTCGACCTTAGAGTCGCGCGTTGTAGTATTATGGTTTTCAAGCTGATTTGAGTTTTCCTTGAGTTTTGAATCCTCGCCCTTTGGCGTTGTATATTATATTGCTTGCGTGGTTGTGACCGTCGATTGACGAAAAGCTAGCTCCCGCTTGGGGATGCCTTTTATTGTGTATATATATATTATTCATGTTGTACCCCGTTCGGGGCCAGTATTTACAAAGGAAACTCTGCCGAAAATTTTCAGAAAAGAATATAGATTTTAAAAATGCATATTCGGCTTATTTATTTAAAAACCTTGTTTTTTTAAAACATGTTTTCCTTACTTCTTAAAAACTAGTTTTTCTTATTTACTCCTTAAAATGGTTTTAGATTTCTGGGCTTTTGGCTTACTTGAATTAGATGGGGTCCTATAGACTTCATATGATTCAAGTGCCAGTCACGTACTATTTCGGATCGTGACAATATGTGAGGCTAGCTGTCACTTGGATATTATTTGTGAGATTTTTTAGCATGCCTCATATCCATCACAATTAGCCATATTCATTTTGATAAGAACAAATACACTCTCTCTCCTCAAGGACTCTCATTTTCTTCCTCAAAACCTTAACTTGTCTCATGTGTTGAGAAACTTAGAGTTAATGAGACTAAACTATCCATAATCACTCTCTACATCCTCTAGGTCACTTAGATTAGCACTCTAGGTACCCTAATTACCTCATCTTAGAGGTAGGAGCTCAAGATAGACACTCTCGGATGGATCTTCTTCGACTCGAGAAGGCCAACGAGGAGGCGCGATCTATACACACTCCAAGGAGCTCACGTAGAGGAGGAGTACAAGAAGAAGAAAGACCAGTTGCTTGAGGTATAACTTTCTTACATAGTAGTTAAACCTCATAGATGTTTAGCTAGTTAGGGTTTAGTATCGATCTTGGTGTTTAGTCGGTGTTGCGATGCATATTAAAATCATTTTTTTTTGCAAATTCCGCCTCCCCGCGAACCCGCGAGGTGTGCGATATTAACTTACAGTGGTATTAGAGCCTACTAAATCATTACTAGCTTGTTAGCAAAGTGTTAGAAATTCGATCGACGAAGAAATCCCAAAATCACGCTCGAAAACCATGTTTTCTGTCGAATTTTAAAACCGGTCTTAAAATTTTTTCAAAGGCCTTAAAAATAGGTGTAGGGTTAGTATACTGGAGAAATTTGGATTCATGATTCCCCAAGATTGCCGCGGAGACGCGGCCAAACTGTGCTTTTAGCCGCCGTTCCGCGGCCGAGTCAAGGGAGACTCGGTCCGAGTTTCTACAGTGCTTCTGTTTTTGTGAATTGTGATTTTGGGAATATTTTGTTTCTGCCCAGTATTATTTGTGTACAACATTATTCATGGGGTAGACTCAAATTTGGTTTATCGATCGAAATTCTAAGTTATTTGCTAATCGGGTTTTCTATGTTTGATATATGTGCTGAACGTCTGCTAATTGCTATATGTCGATTAGTGGGGGTTGCACATATCTGTGATGTTGGTATGTGGATATGAACTTTATTGGATCGTCGTGGATGAATAGCCGGGGATGTGAGATGAGTGTTTTATCTTTCATTCGATATAAATTGTAAAGTGATGTAATATTATTTTGCGGGGCACATCCGGGTTGAGGTTGTAGCCACCGTTGTATTATTTCTTTTACCGTTTTCTGTTCCTAGGATAGACCCAAGGTGGGATGCACAAACTACCGGGTTCTTGAAATGCCGAGTGACCTACTCATTTTACTGAGGGGGGTTGCTTCACTTCGGGAATTTGGCGGGTAGTTTGCAGCACCCGTAGGGATCTAAGGTGGGGTTTTTGCTATTCATCACGACCGTGGAATCTGTCTTTCGTTACAGGCTTAAACGAAACGTGGAATTTTTAGTATATCCAATATGTTCATCTGTGATCTGGAATGCCTATTATTGCGTGAGATGAATGTATATTCTATATATGTTTTATAGTAGACGTTGCTTATGTTTTGCACCCACGCTAGTCCAGCCTTCGCTCTGGCGTTAGTTAAGTAACCTAATAGTGTTAGACGGGGCCCGGTGGTGAATGCGGATGGCATAAGCGTACATAGTGTTTTCATTACTTTCTGCAATGGTAGGTGTTAATTGATGGGTACATTGATTAATGCAAAGCAAACAAACTAAAGCTGAATCGTTGGAACAAAGTTTAAACCACTCGGTATTTTTAAAAAAGCAAACTTTTAAAATGCGGAGCCTAAATCGCTCCTTTAAAAGCCATCAGGTTCCTTCGACTATGTCAAGTTCACTACGTGTTTTGCCAAAACCAGCCGTAGCTCTCCGTCATTTCAGAAGAATATTCAGTAGTATTCAAGCTAAGTATTTTTACCTTCGCCAAGGCATAGTGATTGGTAGCTGCTGGATATTCATCTGTTGCATAGATAGATGTGTTGGTTTGGGACAGTCATGCTACTATTTTGGCCTTCATCAAGGGTATGTATGGGTGGGTTCAAATTAACCTGGACAATGACGGGGAGAACTTGACATGTGACTTATGATATGTTGGCCTTCTTCAAGGTCATAAGAGCATAGGGCAAAAATCCACATCGCGAGTTTCTAAAGAAACAGAAACTTGCTAGTGTTGCATACCATTTAGAGTGTAATAATTTTGGTAGGATTCCTTCAAGATTATCACACAATGATATTTGGATCCTGATCCTACTGTGAGTATCCGCTACTCCTCGGGAGATTTTTTCACTAAACGATCAATGCTATAAACCAAGTAGGTGTCTAGAACGGTGTTAGCGGGGATACGCCTCCAGGGAAAAGAGGTTATGTAATTAAGGAACTTCGCGAAAGCGTTGGAAAACCTCCCTCGAAGTACCAACACCAGCCTGGCTGAAAGGTTAAGCAAGTATTGTAGGGTGAGATTAATCCTGACTAATTCTTCTTTTATAATTTGAGGAAGGATTCGAGAAACAGTGGGAGCTATCCTGTTTAGATAAACTAAAAACCAATCTAAATTTGCAAGAGCTTCATGCTAAAGTGTTTCTGTCACGACCCGAAATTGGCACGTGACGGGCCTAATACTATGCAACGCCTAATGACGTAACGCTGTAAAAGAAAGCCAAAACCCAGAAATCTAAACCATGAAAATACGGAAAGGATAATAAAAGTTTTTGAAACATTTGAAATCACAACCCAAATTCTTTAAAAGTCCAACTTCTTTCTTTAAAAATTTGGCAACACCCCCTTTGTAAAAACTGACCCCCAAATGGGTACAACAATAAAGATAAATAAAGCATCCCCAAACAGGAGCAAATACACGCCCAAAGGCGGAAAACAATCACCACCACAAATATACGACGCCGTAGCGAAGAAATAAAGACAATAGAGATAAAGCTGTGTAAAAGACAACAAATCCACAATTAATATACAATATGGTCCTCACCAAGTCTCTAAATCAACAACATAATAGTAGATGGAGAGTACAAGATACAACGAGTATACAATACAAAATACAGATAACCACCAAAACCCACCTAAGCAAAATAGCACACTGTGAGCCGATGCGGTATCTGTAGCAAAAGATGATAGATGAATAGCCTGCCTCGACTACTCTGGGAAAACACCCTGCAAAACAACTGTGGCACAACTGGGGTGAGTTGCCAACTCGTGAATAGTAGATAACATATGCAGGTAATCGCAGGTATGTACGCACAGCATGAATCTAAGATATGCAATTAACAGTAATAACAGGTCATGTGAATGCAAAATAATGGAAAGTACACTAGCAGGTACAATCAATATATGAAGCGATAATAACATGACAATAGTATGCAGTAATCATGCAATAGGGATATGAGAATGTAGATATGCAGCAATCATAAAGGGTACACTAACAGGTAATACCAATATATGAAACAGTGCATAAATAGATAAGGGTGAGGTATGAAGTGAAATATGTCATTCCCACGGAATCCTGACATCGTAGTAGGATCACAATCCATCAAGACACTCAAATTCACAATTCCTCAAATCAGCCCCCAAGTTGGGCTCTCATATCAAATAAGTCTCCCATCTCCTCAATGTACAGTATCGAATAATCTCCTATATCCCGAATGTACAATCGACAATCTCATATGTATCCGGTATCCAATCTCAACGAATCACCTAATATCCCAAATCAAGCTCAAGTAAAATTCTAACATCCTATATATATATATATATGCAGAAATAAATATGATGGGGTCAATACACATATATTAGTGTCCCACTCCACTAATATTGGTGTAAGGGTATATATAACAATGGCTAAATCCCCTGTTATATATACAAAGGTGTTAAAAGAAATATCATGAAAACAATGTGCCAAGTATCGACACAGAAATCCTGATCTATCAGATGCCGTCACCAAGACTAGCATCCTGATAGGTACGTTTCATACGCTATCCCGAAAGCACGAGTGCCTAGCTCTGACCCTCGCCTTTCGACGTATCCATACGTACGTGACTCCCAACGGTATCCCCATGATCCCCGCCGAGTCATTGGTACTGTCACCGGTAGGTACTCTCCCACCTCCAGGCTCAATCGGCAAAGTCCATCGATCTTGCCGAGGGGAACCATATCGGGCCCTACCATGTACCCTCATACGGCACCCACTCCTCGTATGGAGTATATAATCAGAACCGATAAATCTCATGGTGGATGCGCAAATATCATATCAAGGAAACCGGGTTTTTCAATATATGCATAATTTCATGAACTCCCGCGGTTCCCAAATCCAGAAAACATCATGTAAAATCCAAATATCAATGCGCAAATCCATGAATAGAATATATGCGACATAAACTGAAATGCGAGCATATAAAAGGAAAACTGCTAAGTAACATCAGTAAAGGTAAATATGTAACTGCAACTGAATATACGTGTAACATACATGTGTAGCAATGTATAGGTATCTACCTATAAGAACTGATGAAGTATACCCCCTGGGTATAAGTGGAATATGTGAGTAAGGTATATCTGTAGCTAAAACCAAATGTATGCGAGATCAACAAGGTATAGCTAAGTATAGGTGTCTAGCTATAAGTAAAGGATGTAGTATACCCCCCTGGGTATAGGTAGAAGATGTAGTATACCTCCTGGGTATAAGTAAAATATGAGTAAGGTATACCTATAGCTGTATCGTAAAGTGTATATGTACTTATCACTAATGGTACGATACTCTATAGGTATAC
The DNA here is from genome assembly GCA_030015575.1 of Agapanthus africanus. Taxonomy (NCBI): domain Eukaryota; kingdom Viridiplantae; phylum Streptophyta; class Magnoliopsida; order Asparagales; family Amaryllidaceae; genus Agapanthus; species Agapanthus africanus. Next base: position 708,809,900 of record CM057338.1, on the reverse strand, counting down.
AGGTATGGTAAATGTCATATGTGATAAGCAGTACGAATCAATGTCACAAGGTCCTTAACCAAGCAATATATTATCTATAAGGGGTTTGTGTGTGACATGGCAATTATTGACGGTGTGTGTAGCATACAATCAGTGCTCGTGCAACATGAATCGTCAATAATTTGTGCAGTGTCCTACGGCTACTAGTCCAAGCATAACATCTAAGTAATAGGGTAAATGCGCAATTCTAACAATGATGTAGAATATGCGAAAAGTATTAGAATCCTAGCCTAGATGCATAACGCCATGCGGGCGATTCCCCTGTAGATGTTAAATCTACTCACCAGCGCTCCACGCTAGGTGAATCCTACCACCTGTTTCCCCCTGTAGCAGTGTCCGTAGTCCCTGCCTGCGAACCTGCAACATTAAAACAATAAAGCAACTATATATTAATAATAGCTATAAAACACGAACAAACTATATTGGACCGACGCAATAACACAAATCCTACTCTCAAGTGTTCGTATTGTGGCTAACGTGCGTAGCGACACGACGAAACTAACCCAAGAGCCAAACCACGCAAACAGCATGATCCGTGTCGTATCACGTATCGCGCGGACACAAAACGCTAGAAACTGCCTATACGATCCCAGATTTTGCATACAGTGTAAACTAAACAAACAAACAAGACCAACAGAACCCAAACCACTGTAGACACCAACACAGAAAAACCCAAACCCTAGCTCCTCTCCATGGCCGGCGTCACCGGACCTCCCCTTTGCCGTCGCCGGCCCTAGCCGGTGGCCTGGGTGTCGTGCCTTAGGTGGTGCTCCAGGGTCCCTTGTACATCACTACAATTTTTCTTAATTTTCCAGTATACTTCCCGGGTCATAGCAATTTCCAGATGTCGCAAAACGACACCAAAATACGATATATTGCACAAAACGTAAACCCGAGGGTATTTTAGTGAAATCTGGGTTAAACTCAGATAAGGTGACCTTAATAACACTAAAATAGGTAGGGTTTACCAACACAATCATCAATTAACCAAAATTCCATCCAATTCACCATAAATAGCACTAAACTCACTATTTAACACAAACCGAAGCTAATTAACACGTAAGCTTAACAAGAAAGGGAATTGGGTTCAGAAATTATACCCTAAGGAACCCTATGAAGCAGGAGAAGGGGTGGGACTGAGCTGCTACTGCTGCTGGTGCATGTTGCTGCTGCTGATGCTGCTTGTGCTGCTGCTGCTGATGCTGTTGTTTCTGTTGCTGTTGCTGCTGCTTGCTTCTGCAGCTGCTGAAGCCTCTGCTGCTGCTGCCTTGCTGATGGTGTGAGTGTGAGAGTGTGAGAGAAAAAGAAAATGAGAGGAAGAAATGAAAGCCAAGTCAAAAACCCCTCCCTTCTATCTCTCTTCCCTCATAAATGAGGCATGGTCTAGACCATGTAGCACCATGCTCTCTCTCTCTCTCATGGTCAACAATCAAACCAATAATTAAAAACCCTTTTTCATTTTATTTTTTAAAAACAACCATATACAATTAAAACCCAAAAGCACCTATTACAATTATTAAACTAGATTAGGGAATGGTTAACCCACCATGTTGCTAATCATGGTTAAACCCCAAATTACACCCTAGTTATCATGCACAAGTATGTGCAAGCCTAGGAAAAATCTAATAAAATATTCATTAAATAGGATAAAATATTTGGAAATCAATTTGGTAAACTTTTTATTAAAAACTATATATTAAAATATAATTAACCACTAAACACATTCTAAGGTGTTACAGTTTCTTCTCTCTCTTCTAATTGCAGCGACCAAGATGACCGGCCTTAAGTTAACTTTAGATAAAATCATATTGACGGGGCCAAACTATAAAGATTGGCTCAGGAATGTCTAGATGGCCATAACATATGACAAACTGGGCTATCTCCTTACTGCCAAAGCCCCCGCCGTCCCATGTCCAGATTCAATCGTCGCTGATAAAGAGATCCATAAGACCTGGGAAATTAACAGTGCAAAAACCAAGTGCCTCGTGCTGGCCTCTATGGATAATGAACACCAGAGACGGCACGACAAGATAGACCTTGCTTCTATATTCCTCCATTTCAAGGACTTATATAGAGAGCAATCTCTGAAGGGTTACCCTAGTACCCCGGCCAACTTCCGTGGCCAAATGCGGAACAAAATTTTTTTAACGAACAAAAATTTGGCACTAGTTTAACTCTAAAACCCGGATCTTTCCATAAAACTAACTAGCTACACTAGGAGAGCTATCTACTATGATGAGGAATTCTTACCAAACGAACCAAGTCCTTCGGTCTTCGTTCTTCATCCTTAGCTCCTACTAGACACCTTGAACTTGGTTGATCTTCTTTCCTTGCTCCGTCGGTCCTCCGGGATCGAGCTTGTTCTCCGGCCTTCCTTGGTCCTTGATGATCCACCCGGGGAATGTGATCCATGGTTTTAGCTCTTTGCTAAGTGTCAAAAGAGCAACTAGAGAACTTGGGATGCTAGTCCAAGTAATCTAGGATGTAGTTTGGATGTCTAAGTGTTTGCTATCTCTTTTCTAACCTCTTCACTTGTTTATCAACATATGAGAATGTTAGTGAAGAGGAAGAAGATGAAGATGGAGGAAAGCAAGAGGAGGGAGGAGCTTGGAGAGAAAATGGAGCTCAAGAAAATAATGATCAAGCATGAGAGATAAAATAACACCCAAAGGTTTTGTATGCTATTTTCTTTCATTAAACAATAGCAACCATGCTTCAATAGTAAACCCAAAATGAATTATAAATTCATTTATAAACTATTGAAGTATGGTCAACTCTATACCTCCCTCACCTCTCACTTTACACCTCATTTCCATTTATCAAATAAATGGAAAATCCATAATGAGGTGGCCACCTTCTAGAAGGAAATCTGTAATAAATACGGATTTCAGTCTACTGTACAAATATACTGGCAATCAGATAAAATTCCGAACGCCCAAAAGAGATAGAATAACACGAAGAACGTAATACTAGAATATATATCGAAATACATATACGTAAATTATTAAATCAATACCTGATTTAATAATCCGGCTCAAACCCGAGCCGGCTAGTATTACAAACTGTCCAATCGAAAATCCGAGTAACAAGTACATCAATCGATCGAACCCTGCACGTATCCAATACGGCTACTACATCATTTCGTCTGAATCAGGGAAACCCTCTGTGTGGGACTCTAAAGACTCGACAGTATTCTGGCAGTGGGTTTAATCACAAGCACGTCAGCGGCACTAGCTGTACGTAACGGCTACCCAGGTACCTGTCGAAAAGAAGGCCGATGAGCAAACTCATCCGGATCTCCTACTGAGCCTATCCGTGACAATATCTGTACAGTCCGGTCTCTTCGTCAAAGTGTATCGCATATCGGGTCTAGGGGATGGTGAATGTCAGACCCTGACAACCTGATAAGTCGTGCCGATGTGGCTCAGGACCAATCCGGGAAACTACTGATCAACCTATCAGTAAATCCCAAGTGCCTTGGCCAAGGTCTTATGGTCCTGACCAATCGAATCATAGTGCGATATCGACTCCCTATACCGGGAGAGACAAATCCCCGACAATCGCTCACTGCCTCCATGTGGCTCGGGACTGAACCCAACCAAAACCTGTTTGCACGACTCAGTATAGCCGTGGTAAGGTAGTGATCAAAGTTCAGTGGGAACTCACATGAGACAAATGCCGATCTCGGGTCCAAAGACTAACCTGTACACATGTCACCTGAGAGCTTCCATCTGACGATAGGTATAGTACCACATGGAAGTTCTCGGGGAGTCCGTCCAGTGTACTCACACCCAGTGAGCACCGGTATACGATCTTAGGTGCATCAGATCAATAGCTGCGGGACTAACCATCCCCCCGACGGGGGTAGAAACGTACACACCAGTCTACTCTGGAGTATCAGTGCCCAGTCTCGATACTCACGCGACTGGGGACCATTTAAGGATGTGCTTATGGACTATCCTGCTCCCACAAGTATGATCGTCATCACAACGCGGGTAGTCAAGCAAGATCGTAGGGGCTTTATCAACATATAACCGCAAAATGTAATAACGAGTATGACATATGCCATGTTAAGATAAAGACAAACCACTATAGTATACCACCGTATCGAGTCTTTATCAATATGTGCAAGCTAGATATAACAACAATACAAATGAATACATATATCCCGATAAAGACAAGTGAAATAATATACTATAAAACTGAGCAAGATTGTTCTGTACATACATATCTCTAGTATCCATATGTGTACATATACAATTCTGGCCTCTAGGGAATATACATCCAACAATCTCTCACTTGCACTAAAGGCCAGTGATTGGCGTACCGAATACCCAACGTCTGCTCTAAGGCCAGCTGCTGGCGTACCGCATACCCAACATCCCAAAAAGTTGCTTGAACTGTGCTTGAGGGAGGGCCTTTGTAAATGGATCCGCCGTGTTGTCTTTCGTATCCACTCTCCGGACCTCGATCTCCTGGCGATCTACGATCTCCCTGATCAGGTGATACCGCCTTAAGATGTTCCTGGATTTCTAATGGGGCCGTGGTTCCTTCGCTAAAGTTATAGCCCCATTGTTATCACAATGTAAGTACACGGTAGCGCCCCGGTTGTCTGTCCGAGGCCGAAATGCGGAAACAAAAACTTTTCTTAACTTGAAACTGGCGCTATCGTATACTTTTTCCCGGATCGAACCATTAACCTACAACTAGCTATCTAGAGAAGGGATAGAAAGGCTATATCGGTCGATCCGTGTCCTTCGGTCTTTGGCCACCATCCCAAGCTCCTCGCGGCATCTCCGATCTCGATCTCCTCGTCGGAAAGGGCACCACATCTTCGAATCTTTTTACGGGCTCCCACCTCTGAACCGAGGCAACTCGGACATGAAGTTTGCTAGCCGACGTGTCCAAGATTGCTGTAGAATATACGTAGATCACTATGTCTCAAGGGTTAATTGAAGTTGCCATTTTTGGTGGAGGTGGAAATGAGCTTTTGGAAATGGAGCTAAAGGATTTTGTGCAAGAAAATGAGATCAAATTCCCCTCTCAAAAATTTGGACAGCCTCATCTCTTAGTGGCCGGCCACGCCTAATAGAGGAGGAAAAAGGATGAGTCAAAACAAAAGAAAAATGGATGATAACAAGAAAAGAAGTCACACCAAAGTCTTTTACTAATCCCATCACATTAATGCAAGAAATGATGCAAAAAGAATCAAGCTTTTCCAAGAAAGCTCCAGCAGAATTCTGGAGAACCAGACACCGCAAAAAACCCCTTGCATTTTGCTAAATGCCACTTTTGCAAGAAAACCCCTCCAAGGAAAATTCAGCCAAAGAAGGAAAGAAAAGGAATTTGGCCAAAAGGAAAAAGCAAGCTGGCAACTTCAGAAAGTGATCCGGTAACAAATTACAGGATAACCCTGCTACTGTATATACATACCCGCATTTGTATTCCGGCCGAATACAAATGCAATGAGACAAAATCTACATAGTATAATACTAGGATCCGGCTTAAACTAAAGCCCGCTAGTATAATCCGTCCGAACCATGACACGTGCATAAGTGCACGCGTATGTTCGAACCCTGCCATAAACCCATACGGCCTCCACAACGTTTCGCCCGAAACTTGAGAAACTGTCTCTGGGGGACTCTAAAGACTCGTCAATATTTTGGCTGTGGATTTAACCACTAGCACGTTGATTAGTGTAGGATTTTATTGATTAAAAATATATTACCGCAATCAAGAACGACGTCGCTTGGTAGCTAGCCGATGAATACGGGTCGGTCCACAGGGATGTTGTAAATTTCCTAAATGTTCTTACGAGCTAATTCCAAAGGGTGTTGGATCTTTTAATTAAATCTAAAAACTAAGTTGAGTTATACTAGGATTAGGAAACTAAGATTATCTAGATCTAAGTCTTGCTAGGGTTAGGTCTAGGGTAAGTTGAGAGATTAAAGGTTTCCTCACCGCTTTCAATGCCCTAATTTAGGTCTATTAGATGTTATGGTAATTATCAATAAAAAGGATTAGTACCATCGGGAAGATATTTCTTCCTCTAGGTTCTTGTCCTTCCTTTATCGATCCTCACCCTAACCTCCATGGAAAACACGCGCAGCCGGTCCTTTATACTACGGTATCATCGTTACCTCGAGGGGTAAGGTGCCGCAGGGAGCGGTGTGTGCGTGTATGCATGGAGTTCTAATTATTATTTGTGATGGGCAAGAAAGGGGTGAGAGATCTCATCTTTCAAACCTTTCCCTAAAGCTAACCCTAACAAGCGAGGAGACTACTCGCTCATTAGGGAATTGAAAGACATTCTAAATTAAATTAAACTAAGGCAAAGAAATAAAAGAACTTACTGATTTTTATTGATGGCTCTCTCCAAACATCAACCCAGTACAGATCTGAATTTATGAAATGAAAAGAGGCATGAACTAATACAATGAATTGGGTCTCTATTTATAGGACATAGAAAACCCTAGGTTTACAATTTCCGCATGTCTGCATTTACCAAAATACCCCTAGGTTGACTATGTAAGTCGATGTTCTACACCCCAATACTTGTGGGGAGGCGGAATTTTCAAAAACGAACTTGTTTAGTGAACAAACATCGACTGACCGCTTGAATCGAAGCTAAACGATAACTAACCAAACATATAGTTGTTCTAAACTACTATGCTTAGGGATTATACCTATCGAACCAAGTCCTTCGTCTTTACGATCTCCTCGTCCTCCTCGGCCTTCTCTTTGTAGTAGACGATCCACCCGAGAGCAAAACTCCAAGCTTAGCCTCTAAACTTGAGGCAACTAACCTTCTTGGATTGCTAATCAAAGAAGATAGATTGAGATAGAGTGATGGTTATGGATTGTTTAGTCTAACTAATCCTAGATCTCAACACATGAGGGGTGAGGATTAGTCTTTGAAGAGAGTAAGCTTGAGGAGAGAGAATGTGAATAATATTATGAGTGAGAATAGTAAGTTATCATAATATATATGAAGCATTATCTTTTAACAAGAAAAAGAAAATAAATGATGAATAAGCTTGCTTCATAAATATCTAATGGTGATTCATTATCATGAGTCATTAAGCATTTATGATGCATTAATGAGTATGATGAATCACTCTCATGACTCACTAATCTCATTCAATGCATATGACACATAACCCTCCTTAGTCACCATCTTCTAGAAGCTTCTCGAGTAATTACGAGAACGCCCCTCCGATCCGTAAAAATACGGAAAAACTTTAGACTGTATAAATCCAATAACCGGATACCAGTAACTGGCTTAAACCAAAGCCGACTGGTAAAAACTGTCCAAACGACGTAAGTGTGTAAACACACATACGCGTTCGAACCCTTTGTCGTAAAACCATACGACCTCTATATCGTTTCGCCTGGAGTAGGAAACTCTCTGTGTGGGACTCTAGAGACTCGACTACTACGCTGGCAGTGGGTTTAACCACAGACCGCAAGCGGCACTAGCTGTACGTAACGGTCCCCAGGTAGTTGTCGATAAGAAGGCCGATGAGGAAACCCATCCGAACTCCTACTGAGTCTGATGTGACAATCTCCATACAGTCCGGTCCGTTCGTCCAAGACTATCGCATATCGGGCCTAGGGGGGCGGCAAGCGTCAGTCCCCTAATAGCGGTATAAGTCGTGTCGGAGTGAAGCCCATTACACCCTGAGAAACTACTGGAACCTACCAGCAAATCTCGCTTGCCCTGGCCAGGGACTTTGCGTAATGGCTCTCTGACACAGCGCGATATCTACTCCCAATACCGGGAGGGACGAATCCTGTCTAACCGCCACTGCCTCCAAGTGCTCGGGACTGCACCCAACTGCTACCTGTTTGCACGACTCCTTTGAGCCGTGGTAGGGTAGCAATCTAAGAACAGTGGGACACACTCGAGGCGAAGTAGCAGTGTCAAGTCTGCGGACTATGCTGTACTCATGTTACCTGGGAACTGCTCACTGACGACTGGTATCAAACCAACCAACAGTTCCCTGTGAGTCCTGTCCGGTGTACCCGTAACCTAACGAGCACCTGCATACTATCTCCAGTACGACGTACTGACGGCTGTGGGACAGACCATCTCCCCAACTGGGATGAGAAGCGTACACACTAGTCTACTCCGGAGTATCGATGCTCTGTCTCGATAATCCAACGACCAGGGACCTGAATAAGGATGTGCTTGTAGACTACCCAGCCCCCACTAGTGTGACTGCCATCACAACGCTGGTAGACAAGCAAGATCCTAAGAGCTCTATCAATACGTACACTCACATATTAAGATAGAAAAACCAAGTAGCATACTACCATGTTTAGCAAGACTGTTATATACATGTGAATATCCCAAGCTTCCATTAAGTAATATACAAACTAGTATGATACAGTAATGGCCTTCTAGGGCATAAACACTAACAATCTCCCACTTGCACTAGGGCCATGTACTGGCATATCGTAGACCGATGATCTCGAGTAGCCTCTCGAACTGAATCTGAGGTAGGGCCTTCGTGAATGGATCAGCAATGTTCTCTTCAGAAGCAACTCTCCGAACTTCGATCTCCTGACGATCAATGATCTCCCTGATCAGGTGATACCGCCTTAAGATGTGTCTGGACTTCTGATGGGACCTTGGTTCCTTCGCTAAAGCTATAGCTCCGTTGTTGTCGCAATACAGAGGTATTGGATCAACTATGGTAGGAACCACCTGAAGTTCTGTTAGGAACTTCTTCATCCAGACTGCTTCTTTTGCGGCATCGCAAGCAGCTATATACTCCGCTTCCATCGTCGAGTCAGCAACGGTGTCCTGCTTGGAGCTCTTCCAGCACACCGCCCCTCCATTGAGGGTAAAGACATAACCCGACATGGACTTGGAATCGTCCTTATCACTCTGGAAGCCGGAATCAGCAAAGGCCTCCAACCTGAGGTCTTTTCCGCCGTAAACCAAGAACATCTCCTTAGTCCTCCTCAGGTACTTGAGAATGTTCTTTACTGCTATCCAGTGCTTCTCCACTGGGTCTGACTGATACCGGCTTACCACGCTCAGTGCGTAAGCTACATCTGGTCTGGTACACAACATCGCATACATTATAGAGCCTACCGCAGAAGCGTAGGGTATAATAGACATGCGTTCCCTTTCCAAATCAGTCTTGGGAGACATCTCTTTGGAGAGGGTGATTCCGTGACAAGCCGGTAGATTACCGCGCTTAGAATCTTTCATACTGAATCTTTTCAGTACAGTGTCGATATACCTGGACTGCGAAAGTCCCAACATCCTTTTGGATCTATCACAATAGATCCGGATCCCCAGAATGTAAGAGGCATCACCCAGGTCTTTCATGGAGAACCTGTGTGACAAGAATCCTTTGACAGATTGTAGCATAGGAATGTCATTTCCTATCAATAGAATGTCATCCACGTACAAGACGAGGAATACGACACTTCTGGCTACAACTTTACTATATATGCACGGTTCATCTGGATTTTTAATAAAGTCATATTCTTTGACTGTCTCATCAAAACAGATGTTCCAACTCCGCGATGCCTGCTTTAGTCCATAAATGGACTTTAGCAGCTTGCATACTTTCCCGCTGCTCCCACTCTGATTGAAACCTTCTGGCTGATCCATATAGACGCTCTCTTCTAAATTTCCATTCAGAAAAGCCGTCTTTACGTCCATCTGCCAGATTTCATAATCATGGAAGGCAGCAATAGCAAGAAGGACCCGAATGGATTTGAGCATAGCCACTGGAGAAAAAGTTTCGTCATAGTCCAAACCAGGTCTTTGACGAAAACCCTTTGCAACAAGTCTAGCCTTATAGGTTTCCACCTGTCCATCTACACCAATCTTTTTCTTGAAGATCCATTTGCATCCTATGGGTTTTACCCCATCTGGAGCAAAGTCCAAAGTCCATACTTTGTTGGTGTACATGGACTCCATCTCGGTCCGCATTGCATCTAGCCATCGTACCGAGTCGCCGCTCTGGATGGCCTGCTGGAAGTCAGTAGGTTCATCATCATCTATGATGCAATCCTCTCTATCCCCGTCTATGAGAAAACCGTAGTATCTCTCAGGCGGATGAGACGGCCTACTACTCCTGCGGAGGGGTGCGGGAATGTTCTGTTCTTCTTGAACCTCTGGTTCTACCAAACTTTCAGTAGCAGTTTGTGGTTCTGGAATTTCTTCCAGTTCTACTACGCTCCCACTCTTCTGATTTTCTAAAAATTCAGTTTCTAAGAAGCGGGCATGACGAGAAACAAAAACCTTTTGTTCCTCTGCGTAATAGAAATAATATCCCATAGAGTTCTTTGGATATCCCACAAACTTACACTCTACTGAGCGTGCCTCGAGCTTGTCCGAATGCTGCTTTTTTACAAAAGCTGGACATCCCCACGTCTTCAGGTACTGAAGACAGGGTTTCTTCCCACTCCATATCTGATATGGTGTGGTAGGCACAGTTTTGGTTGGAACTTTGTTCAAAAGATATGCCGCTGATTCAAGCGCATAACCCCAGAAAGATCGCGGTAACTCAGCATTACTCATCATGGATCGTACCATATCCAATAGGGTTCGATTCCGTCTCTCCGATACACCGTTATGCTGTGGAGTGTATGGAGGAGTAAGCTGAGAGAGAATTCCTTTCTCTTTTAGGTAACCTAGGAACTCGGCACTTAAGTATTCTCCACCTCGATCAGATCTCAGTGTCTTAATACTTTTGCCTGTTTGGTTTTCCGCTTCACTCTTGTATTCCTTGAATTTCTCAAAGGTCTCGGATTTATGCTTCATTAAGAAAACATGTCCATACCTAGAGAAATCATCTGTAAAAGTAATGAAGTAGGAATAACCACCTCTCGCATGTGTAGACATTGGACCACATACATCGCTGTGTATGAGTCCTAAGAGCTTGCTCGCTCTTTCTCCTTGTCCAGTAAATGGAGTCTTTGTCATCTTTCCTTTGAGACAAGATTGACAAGTGTCATAGGTTTGATATTCGAACGTGTCCAAATATCCTTCTCTATGCAACTTAGTCAACCTTCTCTCATTGATGTGACCCAGTCTACAATGCCACAAGAAAGCTTTATTTAAATCTGGAGACTTTCTTTTTAGTGTGTTCTGGACATTGAAAATTTGGAGTTGGTTTAAAACATATATGCCGTTATTTAGTGTACCTGACCCAATCAAACCATGATTAAGGTGGATGTTGACAACATCTCTTACAAACGTGAAATCATAACCTTTATTTGATAACAAGGAAACTGATATGATATTACACGTTAAGCTTGGTACAAAATAACAGTTATGTAAAACCAAAATGTGTCCACTCGTCAATCCTAGGTGATAATCCCCGACGGACGCAGCTCCCACGCTAGCTCCGTTAGCAACCCTGAGGATCATATCACCTTCCTTCAGCACTCTACGGTTTCTCAGTGCCTGCAATGAATTGCAAATATGAGATCCTGATCCGGTATCCAATACCCAGGAAGTAGAGTTGATCGACAGACAATTCTCAATTACAAACACACCTGAAGTCGAAGCCACAGCTTGCTTCGGTTCCTGGTTCTTGGCGTTCCACGCCTTCCAATCCTTCTTCCAGTGCCCTTTCCTGTGACAATGGAAGCACTCATCCTGGCCAACTACCGGTGCTGCAAGCTTTTTCTTTCCCTTCTTTCCCACCTTACTAACACCTCCTCTAGGTTTGGGTGCGGCCTTCTTCTTCCTTCCTTTGGCCCTAGCCTTGGACCCGGAAGAAGATGCACCGCCAACAAACATAGCGGGTGTTTCCCTTGCCTTCTGCAAGGTGCCCTCTGCACTCCTTAACACGTTCAGGAGTTCCGCAAGTTCAACTTCTTTTCCTTGAAGGTTGAAGTTGAGGATAAACTGGGCGTAGGTGGGAGGAAGGGACTGGAGAATAAGGTCTGTATAGAGCTCATTATCCAAAGTCGTCCCAAGGTCTGCGAGCTCTTCAATATAGCCGATCATCTTTAGGACATGTTCACCTACCGATGACCCGACAGCCAACCTCGCTCGAAACAAGTTCTTAGAGGTCTCGTATCTTGCTATACGAGATTGCTCTCCATAAAGTTCCTTTGTATGGAGAAATATGCCATCTAGGGACATATCCTCGTGCCTCCTCTGATGTTCATTGTTCATTGAGGCAAGCACGATGCACTTGGCTCTCGAGCAATCTAAATCCCAGGCTTTGTGGATTTCCTTATCCGCATTGCTGGATTTGGGACCAGGGACAGCAGGTGCCGTAGCGGTGAGGATGTACCCCAATTTGTCATAGGTCAAAGCCATTTTGACATTCCGCAGCCAATCTTTATAGTTTGGCCCTGTCAGTATATTTTTCTCTAAAAGTAACTTAAGTCCAGTCATTTTCAGGGTCGCTGCAATTAGGAGAGAGAGAAGAAAACTCTTTATCATGATGCTCTTGCAAGTTTAGAGTGGTTTTTAGTTTATCTAAACTGGATGGCTCCCACTGTTTCTCGAATCCTTCCTCAAACCATAAAAGAAGAATTAGCCAGGACTATTCTCACCGTACAATACTTGCTTAACCGTTCAGCCAGGCCAGTGTCGATACTTCGAGGGAGGTTTTCCAACGCTTTCGCGAAGTTCCTTAATTAAATAACCTCTTTTCTCTGGGGGCGTAACCCCGCTGACACCTTTCTGGACACCTACTAGGTTTATAGCATTGATCGTTAAGTGACGAATATCCTGATAAGTAGCATATACTCACAGTAGGATCGGGATCCAAATATCATCGTATGATAATGTTGAAGGAATCCTACCAACATTCATCAAACTCCAAATGGTATGCATCTCTTTGCAAATTTCAGTTTCTTTAGAAATTCCCGATATAAGTTTTTGCCCCATGCTCTTATGACCTTGACGAAAGCCAACAAATTATAAGTCACATGTCAAGTTCTGCCCATCATTATCTTGTCAATTTGAACCCACCCGTATATACCCTTGACGAAAGCCAACAAGGTAATGCGACTGTCCCAAACCAACACATCTATCTATGTAACAAATGAATACCCAGCAGCTACCAAACACTATGTCTTGACGAAAGCCAACAAACACAGCTTGAATACTACTGACTATCCATAAGAAATGACGGAGGGCTACGACTGGTTTTGGCGAAACCGTGAACGTAGTGAACTTGATATAACCGAAGGAACCTGATAGCTTTTTAAAAACGAGTGGTTAAAGCTCCGCATTTAAAAATATCTGTTTTTAAAATTAACCGAGTGGTTTCTTTTAAATTGTTCCAACGATTTAAAACTTTGGTTTATTTTCTTTGCATTATAGATAATGCGTCCCATCATTAACCTATCATTGTAGAAAACAACGAAAATACAACGTCCTCTTATGCCATCCGCATTCGCCACGGGGTCCCGTCATCACCCGTTAGGTTACTTAACTAACGACAGAGCGGGGGCTGGGCTAGCGCGGGTGTAAAACATAAGTGACGTCTAAATAGCTATCATATATATAGATATTTTACATTCGTCTGACGCAATGATATACATTCCAGAACACAGATAAACAATATTGGATTTGCAAGCAATCTGTATTTCTTTTGAGCCTGCAAGAAAAGACAGATTACACAGTTGTGATGAATAGCCGTTACCCCACCCTCGACCCCTACGGGTACGGCAAACTACCCGCCCGGCAGTTTGTGTACCCCACCTTGGGTCAGTCCTAGGAGCATAAACAGTAAAATGAAATAATACAACGGTGGCTACAACCGCAACCTGGATGTGCCCCGCAAAAAATAATATTACAACAAATTACATTTACAACAAATGAATTAAATAATAACCCATTGCATAACCCCGGCTATACACCACAACAGTCCAATACAGTTCATATGCACAAACAGATAAAACCATTACAGAAATGTGCAACCCCCTGCCAACCGACATACTAGCAGTCAGGGGAGGTTTACGAACACATTAAACAATCACAGATATAATCCAATATGCAAATACTGTACAATTTCGATCGATTAAACATCTTTAATATTGCTCCAAAAACTGCTCTGTAAACTGGAAACCTGAGCAAAATTAAAATATTCCAGAAAACACCAAATACCAGAGAGGACCCACACATGAAAAATGAGTCCATGACTCGGCAACTCGGCCGCGGAACAGCGGCGGATCGGGAGGGATCCGCCGCGCTTCCGCGGCTCTTTAGCCGATTCATGGGCTCAAATTTCATGGGTGTTCTCCTGGACCCTTTTCAAGCTTTCTGAGCAACCCTGAAAAATTTTTGGACTTCATTTAAATTTCGACAGAAACTTGACAGTTTTAGGGTTTTCCGGCTTCGTTTTTCCGTTCGAAATTCGTACAAATTTGCAATTAAGTTATTTATTGTTTAGCGAGGCTCTGATACCACTGTAAGTCGATGTTCTACACCCCAATACTTATGGGGAGGCGGAATTTTCAAAAACGAACTTGTTTAGTGAACAAACATCGACTGACCGCTTGAATCGAAACTAAACGATAACTAACCAAACATATAGTTGTTCTAAACTACTGTGCTTAGGGATTATACCTATCGAACCAAGTCCTTCGTCTTTACGATCTCCTCGTCCTCCTCGGCCTTCTCTTTGTAGTAGACGATCCACCCGAGAGCAAAACTCCAAGCTTAGCCTCTAAACTTGAGGCAACTAACCTTCTTGGATTGCTAATCAAAGAAGATAGATTGAGATAGAGTGATGGTTATGGATTGTTTAGTCTAACTAATCCTAGATCTCAACACATGAGGGGTGAGGATTAGTCTTTGAAGAGAGTAAGCTTGAGGAGAGAGAATGTGAATAATATTATGAGTGAGAATAGTAAGTTATCATAATATATATGAAGCATTATCTTTTAACAAGAAAAAGAAAATAAATGATGAATAAGCTTGCTTCATAAATATCTAATGGTGATTCATTATCATGAGTCATTAAGCATTTATGATGCATTAATGACTATGATGAATCACTCTCATGACTCACTAATCTCATTCAATGTATATGACACATAACCCTCCTTAGTCACCATCTTCTAGAAGCTTCTCGAGTAATTACGAGAACGCCCCTCCGATTCGTAAAAATACGGAAAAATTTTAGACTGTATAAATCCAATAACCGGATACCAGTAACTGGCTTAAACCAAAGCCGACTAGTAAAAACTGTCCAAACGACGTAAGTGTGTAAACACACATACGCGTTCGAACCCTTTGTCGTAAAACCATACGACCTCTATATCGTTTCGCCTGGAGTAGGAAACTCTCTGTGTGGGACTCTAGAGACTCGACTACTACGCTGGCAGTGGGTTTAACCACAGACCGCAAGCGGCACTAGCTGTACGTAACGGTCCCCAGGTAGTTGTCGATAAGAAGGCCGATGAGGAAACCCATCCGAACTCCTACTGAGTCTGATGTGACAATCTCCATACAGTCCGGTCCGTTCGTCCAAGACTATCGCATATCGGGCCTAGGGGGGCGGCAAGCGTCAGTCCCCTAATAGCGGTATAAGTCGTGTCGGAGTGAAGCCCATTACACCCTGAGAAACTACTGGAACCTACCAGCAAATCTCGCTTGCCCTGGCCAGGGACTTTGCGTAATGGCTCTCTGACACAGCGCGATATCTACTCCCAATACCGGGAGGGACGAATCCTGTCTAACCGCCACTGCCTCCAAGTGCTCGGGACTGCACCCAACTGCTACCTGTTTGCACGACTCCTTTGAGCCGTAGTAGGGTAGCAATCTAAGAACAGTGGGACACACTCGAGGCGAAGTAGCAGTGTCAAGTCTGCGGACTATGCTGTACTCATGTCACCTGGGAACTGCTCACTGACGACTGGTATCAAACCAACCAACAGTTCCCTGTGAGTCCTGTCCGGTGTACCCGTAACCTAACGAGCACCTGCATACTATCTCCAGTACGACGTATTGACGGCTGTGGGACAGACCATCTCCCCAACTGGGATGAGAAGCGTACACACTAGTCTACTCCGGAGTATCGATGCTCTGTCTCGATAATCCAACGACCAGGGACCTGAATAAGGATGTGCTTGTAGACTACCCAGCCTCCACTAGTGTGACTGCCATCACAACGCTGGTAGACAAGCAAGATCCTAAGAGCTCTATCAATACGTACACTCACATATTAAGATAGAAAAACCAAGTAGCATACTACCATGTTTAGCAAGACTGTTATATACATGTGAATATCCCAAGCTTCCATTAAGTAATATACAAACTAGTATGATACAGTAATGGCCTTCTAGGGCATAAACACTAACAGACTAGTCAGCGCCGCAACACAATTTGGTAAAAAATTTATCTTCTCTCGGCTTTAGATGGCCGCGGAACCGCGGCCGCAGCAGGGGTTGGGCCGCGGTTCCACGGCCCAATGAAGAGATCATATGCTGAATTTTTGTGTGCTTGCTCTGGGCTTTTTGGGCTTCCTTATTCTTTGGTTGTTTTTTTAAAATAGCTTCTGGCTCTCTTCCAGATTTTCCAGTGAATAATTGTGGTGGACTTTAACCGTGGCTTAGCGATCTTGGACCTTGCATTGCCTTGTACTTTGTGAACTGATCTTTATGTTGGCTTTATCAAAATCCTTCTGTTTGCTGGTCGTAGTCTCACTTTTGCATCGTCTTTTATCTTTTTCACTGTTTTTGCTCCAAGAACCTGTAACCTGTACTATGTAGCAGACATGGGTCAAAAGTACCTGTTTTATTTGTAAAATGCATAAGAATGGAGAATATAATAATGCAAGAATATGATATGAACAAATACCCCCAAACTTATCTTTTGCTCGTTCTCGAGCAAACCTAGTTTTATTCTCGACAAAAACCTAACCGCACTTTCGCAGGGAAACGCGATTGCACAGAGCACGTGCAACAAGCCGTTAAACGTCTAGGTGTCCCTAGTAGGAGGAGTGTTGTCTCCTGAGGGTTTTCAGCGGATACTACCCACAAAATCCTATCAATTCGGCTTTTCGACTTTTGTTCTCCAATTAGGTTTTCTAACAAGGAATTCTATTATCGTCGACTCGTAACTTATCCATCCATATTTTTCACACTTCCTCATCATTTAACTTAAGATTATATATGTTCTATAGACTTACTTAGCTTTCGGCATCTCTTAAGTTTTCCTTCTAGGGTTCCATCTCCACTTAGGAATTTTTATCAACTCTATTAAAGATACAAGTTCTATTCTTCATTCCTCTCTCTTATCTAAATCCCAATCACATATCCCTACATGTGTGTATAAATCACCCCTACACTTGGAAATTCAAATCAAGCAATCATATTCTTGTCCGTTGTCCAAAGCACTTCTTAATTGGTGAATGTTTATATGAATTTTGCTTACACATCCTTCATGCGACCGTTAATACTTCTTGAGGTACCAACGACCGATTACTAAATGCGTTTGCACTTTAAAACGTACTTCCCAGTCTTGCAACACCCAAGGCTTTTTAGCAGTGACTCCCAAACCAGTTGGTCTAAGGCACTAGGTGATGAAGCACCCTCGCTAAATATTTTTCTATTTTTGCAGCCTTAAGTAATCACAAAAACCAGTGTTCATTTTTTTTCTTTTATTCACACTTGTATTTTTTTTTAATTTTCTTCGTACTAAGGACTTTGGACAAGAGCATTTCAAGGTCTCTTCTACTATTCCAAGCTTCAAGGTGTGTGATTGTGCAATTTGTAGGGTATATATTTTCAGAATCTAGACTTAAGCTATGAATTATTTTTCAAACTCATACTCTAATAAAAATATCAATACTTTTCCTTTGCTTTGACTTAGCCTAAGAAGTGAACTCAAAATTTGCCTATTTCTAAATAAACTACAAAAACATATACTTTCTACCGTTAAACTTTAAGGAGGGTTATTTTTAGGGTTTTTAATTTACTAAGTCTAAGATCTAGTTGTTCCTAGCTAGTTAATCTTTTTGTCAAATTCAAGTCAAACAAGCCAAAATTGAATACATTGATTTTTATAATTTTTCAAAATTTTCAATTTTTATGGGTTTTAAAATAAGTATGCAAATGCAAAAATATGTACAAATGAATGCGAAGGAAAGAAGGCTTAGCGAGCATACCCCCAAACTTAAACTTGACAGTGTCCTCACTGTCATGCCACACCAAGAGGGTCAAAATGTCGGCACTCCCCTGTTTATTTATTTATAATTTTTTTTTTGAATAATTTTTTTTATTAGAAAAGAAAACAAAAAATATATATACATATATACAACAAGGTTCTCCCCAAACCAAACAAGGCCTTACATAGGCCAAAGGTTAGCACTAACCATTCAAAAATTCTATCGTGATAATGGTAGGGTTGGTGAAAGAATGGGGTGTAGAGAAAGGAGTTGAGAAACACACGAGACCGTATGGGAAGAAATGTGGAATATGGTCTCGGTGGGGGAGAAGAATGACGGAAAAGAGAAAGAAGTGTATCACGATCTTGAGGGTGTAAATTGAGTGAATAAATTAGCATGATTTGAGATGACCGATGTGTTAAAAGCGATTGTGCTAATCTATCAACCCGTCGAGAAATGGGGTCAAATCCCTCAAGATTCCCAAGAAAGCATGGGTACGCCGAACTTGGTATTGGAGATGAAAGCGTAACGGTCTCTTGTACGGTCGGAACGATAGGAAGGACGAAAGGGAGTGAATTAGGGATAGTCTCATTCTCACCGTAGTAAACTGTCTCGAACTTGAAAGATTCCATCAATGGTTCAAAACGACTGTAAGCAACCGAGTCTGATGGTTCAACTAACTCATCTGAAAATTCAAAGGACTCAAACTCGGGCGGTGAGATATCAACATCGTCCGAAAAAGTGAAACACTCGTAAGTGTTATCGGCTGTGAGGACTGTGTCAGATTCAAAGGGAAAATTTTCAAGCTCACAGTCGTCAAGCGTGATCCTTTGCGTGGTCGGAACGATGGAAAGGAGGGAGGGTGATATAACAGTTAAAGGTTCAGGAGGATGAATTGGAAAATCAGACACATCAAACAAAAATGGTTCAACCTCAATATTATCCTCAATACTCTCCTCAATACTATCCTCATAATTCTCCTCAATATTTAGCTCATCCATGCCATTATCATCAAAATCAAGACGCATATGAAGTTCGGGAGAAACATTTAATGACTCGGGATGATGAATTGGACATAAAATTTCAATCAAATCGACTGGTTCATCATCCAAAATATTCCCGGCGTCTATATTCTCAATCAAGTGAAAATCAATTTTTTCTGACACCTCATCAAAAGCATGGATATTTATCGATTTAGGTTCTAGATTAGAGGTGTAAAGATCGAAAGGATTAAGTGTGGTTTCACTTGAAAGGGGTTCTTCACAATCTGGCAAATCAAGCACTACAAAATCATACAACTCGTTTTTATTTTCAACTGGTGAACTATTTGGGACAATCGATGGAAAACCGGAGTTGTGAGATTCAATTTGGTATAGGTAGGTCTGATTTGGGAATGTGTAGAACTCACTCGCGCCTCTCAAATTCTCTCTCTGTCCAACCGCCTCCTCATACATTGAAAAATTTGAAGCTAGTTGGAAACTAGCTACCGGTTTACTAGGTTGCATAAGTGCGGCAATGGACGAATCCACATTCCTAACCATTTTGTTTGTTGCTGAAATATAAGCTTCCAACGACTGTTCCAAACTAGACATGGGTTGTGAAGGGGTTTCGGTAAAAGATTCGAAAGTTTTTGGATACGTGAAACTCCCAAATGGCTGTGTAGAAACAGTGTCTAGTGAAGGTAGGAAAGTCGGGTAGGACTGGTAGGAATTGGATGGTTGGACAGGGGTAGGGTCAACATTGGGATAAAAAGGTGAATGGACTTGTTGATCCCTAGAACTGGATGTGTGGAGAGGGGTGAAAGATCGGCTACGAGATTGTGCAATGTGCTCAGCAATAGACATCGGCTTAGGAGTTACAACAGGACTTGAAAAAGTGGTATCAACGTACGAAGGTGGTGAAGGTTGACATGGTTGACACAAAGTGGGTTGCAAAGTCGAACTGTTTCTCCTAGACGCTTCTATTTGATCTTTCAAAGAAATTTTGGGCATGGAGGGATCTTCCTTAAATCGACCGAAACAATTGACGTACGAGGCAAAATTAGGTTCAGGATGCCAAAGTTCGGCAAGAGATTTATGATGTGGGGTACCCATGATAGAAGAAAGAGAAGAGAAAGAAGGTAGGTGGTGCAAGGATTTCTTAGCGGCAAACTTTGCAAGTCTTGTTAAAATTTTTTTTTCCTTTTCCCTTTTTCTCTATATTTGGGAATTTTGCAAAAAAGATTTTTTGAAAAGAGACTTTGACACAAATGCGATCAACCAAAAATGCACAATCAGGCCTAGATCTAGGGTCACCTAGGTCAGCTAGACAGCTCCTAACTGTTCCAAAGGGCTAAAAATAGGACCTCAAACCGCCTCTTCACCGCCAATTGCGGCCAGGTAAGTGCCAGGTAAGTGGGAGACTCCCCG
The DNA here is from genome assembly GCA_030015575.1 of Agapanthus africanus. Classification (NCBI taxonomy): domain Eukaryota; kingdom Viridiplantae; phylum Streptophyta; class Magnoliopsida; order Asparagales; family Amaryllidaceae; genus Agapanthus; species Agapanthus africanus. Next base: position 708,789,346 of record CM057338.1, on the reverse strand, counting down.
CTACAAGTAGCGGTCCTAATTAAGTAACCACTTGCCTTAGACACACTTGCCTAGACATCGCAAAGTCAGGTTAGGATAAACGGTCGATACCTATAACTAGTCCTCTGTCCTATTGAGCACGAAGTCCTTAGGGCTGGGTCTAGTATTTTTTAATTAAGAATGGTCAATGCAAATGCCTTATGTGATTTCTGGGGTCCTGGGAAGGGTGATGAAATCCCCACCCAATCTGAATTGGTCAAAAGCCCCTTAAAGTCCGATTAAAGATATGCAAAACAGTAAATCCCTTGCAATCAAATCTTTTTTTTTTATTTTTAGCGCGGCGCAAAAAATCCTGCAGGAAATCAATTATTGGAAGGGGGAAGATTTTTAAGCGCAAAGAATCCTGCAGAAGATTTGACAAAAAGATATATGGGGATTTGCAGAGAGGGGGAAGAGGAATCAAACAGTGAATTTTCGCGCGCTGACGTGGCAGGGGGGCCGCGGTTCCTCGGCGGAATGCGGGTTAGCGGCGGTACGGAGGCTTCAGGTCTCCAAAAAAATTATGCTGTTCTGGTTTTCCAACCCCTTTCTATTCTGATGTATCTTTTTCTGTTTCGCACTCTGGATTTTTCCAGATCCGTCGATCCTGCAGAGATTCACAAAAAATACCCTTCAAACAGTAAATGATAAATTTTTTTATATTTTTTATATTTTAGATTTTTATGATTTTTTTTATATTAACCCGAAATTACAAAAAGGAAATATTACGCCATCCCCGGCAACGGCGCCATTTGATTAGTGTAGGATTTTATCGATCAAAAATATATTACCGCAATCAAGAACGGCGTTGCTTGGTAGCTAGCCGGTGAATACGGGTCGGTCCACATGGATGTTGTAAATTTCCTAAATGTTCTTACGAGCTAATTCCAAAGGGTGTTGGATCTTTTAATTAAATCTAAAAACTAAGTTGAGTTATACTAGAATTAGGAAACTAAGATTATCTAGATCTAAGTCTTGCTAGAGTTAGGTCTAGGGTAAGTTGAGAGATTAAAGGTTTCCTCACCGCTTTCAATGCCCTAATTTAGGTCTATTATATGTTATGTTAATTATCAATAAAAGGGATTAGTACCATCGGGAAGATGTTTCTTCCTCTAGGTTCTTGTCCTTCCTTTATCGATCCTCACCCTAACCTCCATGGAAAACACGCGCAGCCGGTCCTTTATACTACGGTATCATCGTTACCTCGAGGGGTAAGGTGCCGCAAGGAGCGGTGTGTGCGTGTATGCATGGAGTTCTAATTATTATTTGTGATGGGCAAGAAAGGGGTGAGAGATCTCATCTTTCAAACCTTTCCCTAAAGCTAACCCTAACAAGCGAGGAGACTACTCGCTCATTAGGGAATTGAAAGACATTCTAAATTAAATTAAACTAAGGCAAAGAAATAAAAGAACTTGCTAATTTTTATTGATGGCTCTCTCCAAACATCAACCCAGTACAGATATGAATTTATGAAATGAAAAGAGGCATGAACTAATACAATGAATTGGGTCTCTATTTATAGGACATAGAAAACCCTAGATTTACAATTGCCGCATGTCTGCATTTACCAAAATACCCCTAGGTTCACTAGTCAGCGCCGCAACACAATTTGGTAAAAAATTTATCTTCTCTGGGCTTTAGATGGCCGCGGAACCGCGGCCGCAGCAGGGGTTGGGCCGCGGTTCCGCGGCCCAATGAAGAGATCATATGCTGAATTTTTGTGTGCTTGCTCTGGGCTTTTTGGGCTTCCTTATTCTTTGGTTGTTTCTTTAAAATAGCTTCTGGTTCTCTTCCAGATTTTCCAGTGAATAATTGTGGTGGACTTTAACCGTGGCTTAGCGATCTTGGACCTTGCATTGCTTTGTACTTTGTGAACTGATCTTTATGTAGGCTTTATCAAAATCCTTCTGTTTGCTGGTCGTAGTCTTACTTTTGCATCGTCTTTTATCTTTTTCACTGTTTTTGCTCTAAGAACCTGTAACCTGTACTATGTAGCAGACATGGGTCAAAAGTACCTGTTTTATTTGTAAAATGCATAAGAATGGGGAATATAATAATGCAAGAATATGATATGAACACACGTCAGAGGTATTAGCCGTACGTAATGAGCTACCAGGTATTGACCAAAACGGAGGTCGATGAGCGAACTCATCCTGACACCCTACTGAGCCTGTCAGTGACAATATCCGTGCAGTCCGGTCCGTTCGTCTATGAGCATCGCATGTCGGGCCTAGGGGGTTGGTAAAAGTCAGACCCCCAAAAGCGGTACAAGTCGTGTCGGAGTTAGCCCAGAACATCCTAAGATACTACTGGAATACCTACAAGTAAATCTCCTGCCTTGGCCAAGGACTTCGTGTAATGGCTCTCCTAGACACAGCGCGACCTCACCCCCAATACCGGGAGAGACGAACCCCTGCCGATCCACTCACTGCCTCCATGTGGCTCGGGACTATACCCAACTAAAACCTGTTTCCACGACTCCTTTGAGCCGTATTAGGGTAGTAATCAAAGCACAGTGGGAACTCACACGAGACAAATGACGATCTCAGGTCGATGAACTAACCTGTGCACATGTCACCAGGGAACTGCTATCTGACGTCAGGTATAATACCAACTAGTATGTTCCCGGCGAGTCCTGTCCGGTGTACTCATAACCCAATGAGCACCTGTATACATCTTAGGTGAACCAACTGACACCAATGGCTTGTGAGACCAGCCACCGCCCTTCGTCGGGGTCTCGACTGTATACACTAGTCTACCAATGGAGTATCGATGCCCAGTCTTGAAACTCCCACGACTAGGGACCTTTTAAAGATGTGCTTATAGACCCCAGCTCCCACGTATATGATCGCCATCATACTGCTGGTAGTCAAGCAAGAATCCTAAGGGCTCTATCAACGTGTAATAGCGACCTGTAAGGTCACCTAAAGCAGTACACGATGATAAAGACAAATCATGGTAGCATACTATTCTCTATCAACGTGTAATAGTGAACCACAATGTCACTTAAAGCATGTACACGATGATAAAGGCAAACCAGATAGTATACAAACCTCTCGAGTAAGACTGTCCTACCGGTACAGGTCCTCCCTCAATCATTGCAATCACGTGCCTGCGATCCAATAATTGACTCTGAGGGCACTATATCTAACAATCTCCCACTTGCACTCAAGGCTAATTATTGCGATGTTGCATACTCACAGCCCGTGTGATACCGAAGAGCCAACTCCTCTACTAATCAGTCTCACAAAGCTCGTTTGCGAAACTATTGCGTTCGAGAAATAGCCTCAGCTAGTGGATCCGCCCTGATGTTTCTTTCTATGTCTCTCTTTATCTCAAGTTCGCGGAGAAAGCCATCTCCCGAAATGAGCAATACCTGTCTTAGAATATGTCTGGATATCTGATGGGACCTAGTTCATAAATGAACTCCAAATCCAAACTTCTTAGACTGTATCGTCAACTGAAACCAATCAGTATCCAGCGCCATGCCTCCCTCAGTATCTGCTTGGACCACTTGTCCAAAATACTGCTCCTCGTCAGAGGGAAAACTATAACTCTGACAGTCACTCTGTCATCCAGGTCACCTTGGAAGCCTGGAATGATAACTGTCTCCCGAAAGAGGCCGCCGTTATCATTTCCCTAGAACATCCACTTATGTTCTAAAACTGCTTCCGAACCTTTCTCCAGGATAGGATTAATATCAACTTGTTGCATCTAGTGCAAAAACAACGTCTGGTGTGGTACTTGACATCTCATGATTGACTCAATTGCCTAAGCAAGTGATCTGCCAATCATGCACATCCCTCTCCCCTTTAGTCTTTAAGACACCTTTAGAGAGGATGACTCCATCACCTGCAGGTACACTACCGTGCCAGGAGTCGTCCATTCTAAAACACCTTTAGAATGCTGTCAAAGTACCCAGATTGGGAAACTACCCAAATCTAGATCTAAAACCATAGATCTAGTAACCAGAATTTCTGATATAATATCCAAGTCCTATGTGGAGAAACCATTGTGTGACAACCAAAGCATAACCGATCGTAGTATAGGAATTTCACTTCCTATAAAGTACATGTCATCCAAATACCAGCACATAACACCCTATTACCTTCTTACCAGATCCATCCCCTATTCTTATGAAGTCAAACCTATGACCGTCACATCAGAAATAGATGATCTATCTCCGCTATATCTGCTTTAGTCTATAAATAGACATAAGCTACTTGTCCACTATGCTTCCGCTGCTCCCACTGACTACGACAACCCTCTGGCAGAGTCATATACACGTATACTTCTAAAGCTAGTTTAGAACGACGCTATACTCATCCTCCTGCCGGGTCTCACAGTCTGGAACAACAGTAATGGAAAGTCTGGGTAAACAAGAACCTCCCTGTCACCGTCCTTGAGGCTACTGGAGTACCTCTCGGGTGCCTGAGGTAACCCACCATATCTGCGGAGTGGCCAATGGAATGTCAAACCAGATTGAATCTTTAGGTTCTCATCAAATTTCCAGTAATCGTTTGTGGTTATGGAATCACTTCCAGTTCTACCATACTCCAACTTCTGTTTTCTGAAAAAATCCATTTTTATTAAAACTGTGGCGAGTCAAGAACAATATCACTATTGATCTTCCAGATGGTAGAAAGTTAACTCTCGTCATAGCCCGGGTCAACCCACAAACAGCCATTACAGAAACGTGCCTTGAGTTAGCCAGAGTCTGGTTTTAAGAATAAGCCGGACAACTCTCCGTACCGTAACAATGTTAAGATATGAACTATTCTATATCCAATATAGAAAACAGAGGCACTGATTTAATTGGAACCAGATTCAAATCATGCAGCTGTCTCCAGTGCATGTCAACTAAATGGAGAGAGGCCGATCAGCATTACTCAACTTAGGAATACATCCAGATATGAGTAACCTGAAAGAGAAGCAAGTTCTCATAATCATTACTATCAACTGAATACCATACACAAGTATCTACATCTTCGACCACCTTGAAGAATCCTGATACTTGCAATACCTGGTTCTCTACTTTATTCATATACCTATAACTTCTCAAAACTTAGACCTTGCATTTCTACGAAACACATGTCTAAGAACTAGAGAAGTCACAAGTAAACAGAATATAGTACAAGTACCAACCCCTCTGTCCTCATGGACACTGGACAACATACAATACTCTGTATAAGTCCCCTGAGTCTAATAACTCATTCCCTGTGTGTCGTAGGTTGAAAACTGTACTTATGGTTAAGAAGAATTACACCGCTGTTTAATGATCCTTACCTAACCATCCACTGATATAGGTAAATGTCATAGACATAGTTTCAAAAAGTTATATCTCACTTTATAAAAATAAACATACAGATATATCAATTTGAAATTGGTGCATAACAACGGATATTCAAAACCAAATATTTGCCGTCCGGCAAACAACCCAAGCGATTTTCTCAAATATCACCAATTACAACGAATCCCGATATAATGAGGATAATCACCCAATTCCCAATAACTTACTCCTACTCATCATCTGTAAAATGATACAGATGTGAGAATCAAACCTGGTAAATACATACCCTGAAGCAAGGACTAATTGGGAAATCAGTTTTCTTTTAACAATACACAGTGAAACCGAAACATGTAAATATTTCGAAGGGGTATCCGGGTATTCTTACTAATGCCTCTTCCATTATCAGATTCACAACTATAACCGTATATTTCTTCGCCATCTCTCCAAATATCTTTATATGTCTTTAGTCATTACTTTCTGTACACCCCTTTAGGCTAAATGGTTTTCTTCCTTCCCTACCGTTCGGCACCAGCCTATGGTTTGGAAGAAGACCATCCAATAAGCATAATGGGTGTACTCTCTTAATCCTAGGAGTACTTGTAACCTGAAAGAAGGTGAAGATAAAAGACAACTGAATAAACCTTATTTCTATTTCTCCTGAACCAGAATCCATCCCAAACTGGAACAAGTCCCTTCGAGTTCGTATATAACCATACGATGGAGTATCCAATAAACTGTGGATCTTCGTAGTGATACGGAGTGTCCTGGAGAAATACAAAGGTGAAGTAGGAGTGGCGATGAAATACTTGGTTTGGTCGTGAATAGCAGTCGCAGTTTACTTTGCCCTCGTACTAATCCCTTTATTTGTTTTAGCTTATTACCTTCTGTACACCATCGTTAGGCTAATTGGTTTTCTTCATTCCCTACCGTTCGGCACCTGCCTATGGTTTGGAAGAAGACTATCCAATAAGCGTAATAGGTGTACTGTCCTAATCCAAGGAGCACTCGCAACCTGAGAGAAGGTAAAAGGAAAAGACAACTGAATAGTTCTATTCATTTTCTTCAAAACCAGAAACCATCCTCGAATCTGGAACAAGTTCTTTCGAGTTCGTATATAACCATACAATGGTTTTATCCAATAGAAGTGGACGTTCATAGTTATATGGGGCGTTCTGGAGAAAAGGGTAAAAGTAGGAGTGGCAGTGAGGTTTGCAACTCTGACAATCCAAAAGCCAGTGTTTTAAGAAGGTTCGGTCAACTTGGTCACTGAGTCATAGTCTAGGGTCGGGTCATGGTCGCTGCCAAAGAGAGAGAGAAAAGAAACACTCAGCGTGCACTCAAACCTAGATCAGAATGGTTGTCAATTTATTTAATCAGGAAACCTCCCACTGTATCCTCAAATTCTCCTCCAAACCTGAAAGAAGAATTAGTCGGGATCACCCGAGGAGTAAACCAACTCATCAGTGGGAATCGGGATCCAACTATCATCGCATGATAATGTGATGGTATCCACTCACATTATCACACTCCAGAAGGTATGCGCATATCTGGCAAGTTTCAGTTTTTTTAGAAACTCCCGATGTGATTTTTACCCCATGCTCTTATGACCTTGACTTTGGCCAACAAATCATAAGTCACATGTCAAGTTCTACCCGTCATTATCCAGGTTAATTTGAACCCACCCGTACCTACCCTTGACTTTGGCCAACAAGGCAGTACGACTGTCCCAAACCAACGCATCTATCTATGCAGTAGAAAGATAACAAATAGCTACCATACACTATGCCTTGACTTTGGCCAACAAACATAGTATGAATACTAAGTGCTACCCGTCTGAAATGATGGAGGGCTACGAACGGTTTTTGGCGAAAAACCTTCAACGTAATGAACTTGATATTGTTGAAGGAACCGGATAGCTTTTTATAAAAATATAGTGGCGAAAACCTTTGCTAAAGAGGTCACTCCCGGTGAAGGGATCTCGGCTCTTTCCCCGTAGAATGAGGTGCAGGATATTCCAACTGAATACCACGATGCAAAGCAAAAAGTAATCGACTATAGTGAAGTTATTACCCTGACGCAAACTTCTGTCTAAGAGGTCACTCCCGGTGAAGGGATCTCGGCCCTTGCCTCGTCGACTGAGGTGCTGGATATTCATAACCGAATACCACTGTGCAAAACAAAAGAGAACGTCCTTGCAATAATATCTTTTTTTAAAAATGTTCCAACAACATCAGAATAGGTTTGTTTAGCTTGCATTGATCCGAATCACTGCAGTCCCATCAATTAATCACACCATAAAAGAACGAAAATATGATGTACGTATATGCCATCCGTATTCGCCACTGGGTCCCGTCATCACCCATTAGGTTACTTAACTAACGACAGAGCGGGGACTAGACTAGCGCGGGTGTAAAACATATACAACATCTACTAGTATATATATCAATATATAATAATCGCTCATGGCGTGATAAAATGCAACATCACAGAAATGTAATAAGCATCACAGAACAATACAGATAATCTGGGATCCCCAAGTTTCATGGAGCCGCTACTGAAACCCGACGTTCCCCTTGTCTTGTGGATAGCATGTGCAATGAAATCCTAGACCCCTACGGGCACGACAAGTTACCCGCCAAAACCTGAAGCGAGGCAGCCCCCTTCAACAACGTGAATGGACCACCCAGCACTTCACGGAATCCGGTAACTTGAGCACCCCTCCTTGGGTCAACCTGTACCCCCTACGAGTGTGGCGAATAGCACGCCAATTCTAGAGTGAAGCCCTCTCCGTCTCAAAGCCATGAGATGTGGGCTTATTGCCCTCTAGAACCCGGCTATCCGTGCACGCCACCGCGGGGTAATCCTAGTACAGAAAGTAAAAATATATATACAACGGGTACATTGACCTCAGCCCGGTCGTGCCCCAAAAGAATAATATACAAACAAGCAGTGACGGCAGTCCACATGTCGGACGCTCGCCCCGCAATATCAAATGTACAAATACAACCAAGCTGTACTACCATTGCATCCAGGCTATCCACCACGACAAATCCGCAACATCACAGCACAACACAGAACATCAACGTGAATGTCACGTTCGTAAATCCGTTTAAAAGAACTATAGCAATTAGACAAGATTTACCGATCAAATGACATTCACGGTCGCAGATATAATGTAAATACTGTGAACTAACATGTTTAAAATTTTCGATCGACGAAAATTCCCCGAAGTGGGCCCCAAGTACAATACCCAGTAGTCAAAATAATCTGGGCCAAAAATAAAATTACCAGAAACCTCATTTCCAAGTCAGAGACCACCTCAGAAAATTTGGTGAAGTTTTCCTACAGGACTGCGGCGGAACCGTGACCAACGCGTGGGTACGGCCGTGGTTCCGCGGCGCTACAGTGGGTTCAGCTCACCAAATTTTCTCAGTTCTCTTAAATAACCCTGCCTGTTTTTCTGCAGCACACTAAATAATTTTTTGACCACAGGAAAAATTCGACAGAAACTGTGACTTGGAAATGCAGTTTTGGAAAATTTCGTTCGATCGAAGTTCTAAACACGTTAGAGCAAGCTAGTAAAGGTTAATGACGTGGCTTTGATATCATGTAAGTACACGGTAGCGCCCCGGCCGTTTGTCCGAGGCCAAAATGTGGAAACAAAAACTTTTCTTAACTTGAAACTGGCGCTATCGTATACTTTTTCCCGGATCGAACCATTAACCTACAACTAGCTATCTAGAGAAGGGATAGAAAGGCTATACCGGTCGATCCGTGTCCTTCGGTCTTTGGCCACCATCCCAAGCTCCTCGCGGCATCTCCGATCTCGATCTCCTCGTCGTAAAGGGCACCACATCTTCGAATCTTTTTACGGGTTCCCACCTCTGAACCGAGGCAACTCGAACATGAAGTTTGCTAGCCGACGTGTCCAAGATTGCTGTAGAATATACGTAGATCACTATGTCTCAAGGGTTAATTGAAGTTGCCATTTTTGGTGGAGGTGGAAATGAGCTTTTGGAAATGGAGCTAAAGGATTTTGTGCAAGAAAATGAGATCAAATTCCCCTCTCAAAAATTTGGACAGCCTCATCTCTTAGTGGCCGGCCACGCCTAACCGAGGCAACCCCTCCAAGGAAAATTCAGCCAAAGAAGGAAAGAAAAGGAATTTGGCCAAAAGGAAAAAGCAAGCTGGCAACTTCAGAAAGCGATCCGGTAATAAATTACAGGATAACCCCGCTACTGTATATACATACCCGCATTTGTATTCCGGCCGAATACAAATGCAATGAGACAAAATCTACACAGTATAATACTAGGATCCGGCTTAAACTAAAGCCCGCTAGTATAATCCGTCCGAACCATGACACGTGCACAAGTGCACGCGTATGTTCGAACCCTGCCATTAACCCATACGGCCTCTACAACGTTTCGTCCGAAACTTGAGAAACTGTCTGTGGGGGACTCTAAAGACTCGTCAATACTTTGGCTGTGGATTTAACCACTAGCATGTCAGAGGTATTAGCCATACGTAACGAGCTACCAGGTATTGACCAAAAGGGAGGTTGATGAGCGAACTCATCCTTACACCCTACTGAGCCTGTCAGTGACAATATCCGTACAGTTCGGTCCGTTCGTATATGAGCATCGCATGTCGGGCCTAGGGTGTTGGTAAAAGTCTGACCCCCAAAAGCGGTACAAGTCGTGTCGGAGTGTAGCCAAGAACATCCTGAGATACTACTGGAATACCTACCAGTAAATCTCCTGCCTTGGTCAAGGACTTCGTGTAATGGCTCTCCTAGACACAGCGCGACCTCACCCCCTATACCGGGAGAGACGAACCCCTGCCGATCCGCTTACTGCGTCCATGTGGCTCGGGACTGTACCCAACTAAAACCTGTTTCCACGACTCCTTTGAGCCGTAGTAAGGTAGTAATCAAAGCACAGTGGGAACTCACACGAGACAAATGACGATCTCAGGTCGATGAACTAACCTGTACACATGTCACCAGGGAATTGCTATCTGACGTCAGGTATAATACCAACTAGCATGTTCCCGGCGAGTCCTGTCCGGTGTACTCATAACCCAATGAGCACCTGTATACATCTTAGGTGAACCAACTGACACCAATGGCTTGTGAGACCGGCCACCGCCCGTCGTCGGGGTCTCGACTGTATACACTAGTCTACTAATGGAGTATCGATGCCCAGTTTCGAAACTCCCACGACTAGGGACTTTTTAAGGAGATGCTTATAGACCCCAGCTCCCACGTATATGATCGCTATCATACTGCTGGCAGTCAAGCAAGAATCCTAAGGGCTCTATCAACGTGTAATAGCGACCTGTAAAGTCACCTAAAGCAGTACACGATGATAAAGACAAACCATGGTAGCATACTATTCTCTATCAACGTATAATAGTGAACTACAATATCACCTAAAGCATATACACGATGATAAAGGCAAACCAGATAGTATACAAACCTCTCGAGTAAGACTGTCCTACCGGTACAGGTCCTCCCTCAATCATTGCAATCACGTGCCTGCGATCCAATAATTGACTCTGAGGGCACTATATCCAACACACAATACACCGGTATCGGATCAACAATGGACGGAATCACCTGAAGTTCAGCTATGAACTTCTTTATCCAGACCGCTTCTTTTGCGGCATCGCTTGCAGCAATGTATTCAGCCTCTATCGTCGAGTCTGCGACGGTATCCTGTTTGGAACTCTTCCAACATACCGCCCTTCCGTTGAGGGTAAACACAAAACCCGAGACAGACTTGCTGTCATCCTTGTCACTCTGGAAGCTTGAGTCGGTAAAGGACTCGACCCTGAGGTCTTCATTACCGTAAATCAGGAACATCTCCTTGGTCCTTCTCAGGTACTTGAGAATGTTTTTTACTGTTGCCCAGTGGTCCTCACCTGGGTCTGACTGATACCGGCTCACCACGCTTAGCGCGTAAGCTACATCTGGTCTTGTACATAGCATCGCATATATTATAAATCCTACCGCCGAAGCGTAGGGTATAGTGCTCATGCGAACCCTCTCCTCGTCAGTCTTGGGAGACATCTCCTTGGAGAGGGTGATTCCGTGCAATGCGGGTATGTTACCGAGCTTGGAATCTTCCATACTAAATCTCTTTAGTACGGTCTCTATGTACCTAGACTGTGAAAGTCCCAATAGTCTCTTGGATCTATCTCTGTAGATCTTGATCCCCAGAATGTACGAGGCATCACCTAGGTCTTTCATGGAGAACCTTTGTGATAAGAATAGCTTGACCGATTGTAGCATAGGAATGTCATTTCCTATCAAAAGAATGTCGTCCACGTACAAGACTAGGAACACGACAGTTCGTCCTACAATCTTCTTATATATGCAAGGCTCATCTTCGTTCTTGATGAAGTTAAAGTCTTTGACTGTCTCATCAAAACAGATGTTCCAGCTCCGTGATGCTTGCTTCAATCCATAAATGGATTTGAGTAACTTGCACACCTTCCTGCCGCTCCCACTGTCTACAAAACCTTCTGGCTGATCCATATAAACACACTCTTCTAAACTTCCGTTTAGAAAAGCTGTTTTTACGTCCATCTGCCAGATCTCATAGTCATGGAAGGTAGCAATGGCAAGCAGGATCCGAATGGATTTGAGCATAGCCACTGGAGAAAAGGTTTCGTCATAGTCCACTCCTGGTCTTTGACGAAAACTTTTTGCAACGAGTCTAGCCTTATAGGTTTCCACCTGCCCATCCACACCAAGTTTCTTCTTGTAGATCCATTTGCATCCAACGGGTTTTACCCCAGGTGGAGCAACTTCCAGGGTCCACACTTTATTGGTGTACATGGACTCCATTTCAGATTGCATAGTATCTAGCCACTTATCAGAGTCCCTACTGATAATGGCCTATCTGAAACTAGTAGGATTATCTTCTTCCAAGATGCAATCCTCTCGATCCCCATCTATGAGAAAACCGTAGTATCTCTCGGGCGGATGAGAAATCCTACTAGATCTGCGGAGCGGCTGAGGTTCGTCCGGGGTTATTGAATCTTCTGGTTCCTCCAAACCTTCAGCTATAGTTTGTTCTTCTGGAATTTCTTCCAGTTCTACCGTGCTCCCACTAATTTCTTTTGCAAGAAATTCCTTTTCTAAGAAAACAGCGTGGCGAGTAAAAAACACTTTCTGTTCCTCAGTGTGGTAGAATAGGTATCCATGCGAATGCATTGGATATCCAACAAACTTACATAAGACTGACCGTGCCTCTAGCTTGTCCGGTTTCTGTGTTTTCACATAGGCCGGACATCCCCATATCTTAATACCCTTGAGACATGGCACCTTTCCTTTCCATATTTCATACGGAGTTTTAGGCACAGATTTGGAAGGAACCTGATTCAAAAGATATCCCGCTGTTTGAAGCGCATGTCCCCAGAATGAAAGAGGCAACTCAGCATCACTCATCATGGAGCGAACCATGTCCAATAGGGTATGATTCCTCCTCTCCGACACACCATTGTGCTGTGGTGTATACGGAGGAGTAAGCTGAGAGAGAATTCCATTCTCTTTTAAGTTTTCTAGGAATTCCGTGCTTAAGTACTCTCCTCCTCTATCAGATCGGAGGATCTTGATACTTTTGCTAGTCTGGTTCTCTACTTCGTTTCTGAATTCTTTGAATTTCTCAAAAGGTTCAGATTTGTGTTTCATAAGATACACATATCCGAATCTAGAGAGATCGTCAGTGAATGTGATGAAGTACGAGAACCCACCCCTTGCATGTATAGACATCGGACCACACACATCACCGTGTATGAGTCCCAAGAGCTCTGCTGCTCTTTCTCCATGTCCGGTGAACGGAGATTTGGTCATCTTTCCTTTGAGACAAGACCGACAAGTTTCATAAGATGAAAATTCGAACATATTCAAGAATCCATCTTTATGTAACTTACTTAGTCTTTTCTCTCCGATATGACCAAGTCTACAATGCCACAAGTAGGATTCGTTCGTATCTGAACTCTTCCTCTTGCGTGTGTTTTATACATTGAGAACCGTGTTCTGATTTAGAACATAGATACAATTACACAGTGTACCTTCTGCAACCAGTACCTTATCAAGGTAAATGTTCATGATATTTCTATCAAGAACAAAGTTATATCCATCTTTATCAAGTAAAGAAACTGATATGATGTTGCAAAGAATGGAAGGCACATAGTAGCAATTGTTCAAAATCATAGTATTGCCATTTGGCAATACTAGGTGATATTCACCGACGGTCGTAGCATTAACTTGTGCTCCGTTCCCTACTCTGAGGGACATATCACCAGGTCCAACTATCCTACTTTTTCTAAGTCCCTGCAATAAATTACAGATATGAGATCCTGATCCGGTATCGAGTACCCAGGAGGTAGGACTGACTGAAAAACAGTTCTCAATAACAAGAACACCTGAAGAAGACGTAACAGTATGTTTCTTCTTCGATGGGTTTATCAAGGAATTCAAACTTTCCTCTTTCCCTTGCTCATACTTATGACAGTTGTCGTAAGTTAGAGCCGAACCGACGTTCCCCAGCCCCGAATAAGAATTCGGATTGGTCAAGCGATACATTTTATTATCTTGATTAGGGCGTGAAATGGTTGCTACCTGGAGAGAGAGAGGGAAAACACTCATCGTGCGCTCTTGCAAGATTATATTGATTATTAATTTATGTAACCAGGATGGCTCTCACTGTTTCCTCAAATTCTTCTTCTAACCCTAAAAGAAGAACTAGTCAGGATTAATCGCACGTCACAATACTTGCTTAACCTTTCAGCCAGACTGGTGTTGGTACTTCGAGGGAGGTTTTCCGACGCTTTCGCGAAGTTCCTTAATTACATAACCTCTTTTCCCTGGAGGCGTAGCCCCGCTAACACCGTTCTAGACACCTACTTGGTTTATAGCATTGATTGTTAAGTGAAATGATCTCCTGAGAGTAATCCTACTCATCAGTGGGATCGGGATCTAACTATCATTGTGTGATGCACTAGATGGAATCAACTCTAGTCACCACACTCCAGAAGGTATGCTAAATCTGCAAGTTTCCCGTATGTTTGAAACTCCCGATGTGGTTTTTGCCCCTAGCAGTTTATGACCTTGACAAAGGCCAATAAATCATAATTCACTACTCAAGTTCAACCCGTCATTATCCTGGATTAATCTCGACCCACCCGTACATACCCTTGACAAAGGCCAACAAGGTTGTACGACTGTCCTAGATAATCGCATCTTACTATGCAACAAACAAGCAATATCTAGCTACCGTACACTACGCCTTGACAAAGGCCAACAAACGCAGCACGAATACTAGGTACAACTCATTTGAAATGACGGAGGGCTACGGCTGGGTTTTTGGCGAAAAACCCGTTAACGTAATGAACTTGATATCGTTGAAGGAACCTCAGTAGTTTTGTAAATATATAGTGGCGAAAACCTTTGCTAAAGAGGTCCCTCCCTATGAAGGGATCTCGGCTCTTTCTTCGTCGAATGAGGTGCAGGATATTCCAAAATGAATACCATGATGCAAAACAAAAATAATCGACTATAGTGAAGTTATTACCCTGACGCAAACTTTTACTTAAGGGGTCACTCCCGGTGAAGGGATCTCGGCCCTTGCCTCGTCGAATGAGGTGCTGGGTATTCCAAACTGAATACCACCGTGCAAAGCAAAAGAGAATGTCTGTAATGCCAGTTTTTAAAGCTTGGTTCCAACAACATCTTTTAGGTTTATTATCTTGCATTAATCAAAATTAATGCGGTCCCATCAATTTGTAACCTATCACACCAGAAAAGAACGAAAATAAAATGTACGTATATGTGTCACGACCCGAAAGTACGGAACGTGACTGGCACTTAGATTACGAAGCGTCAATAGGCGCCACATAACCTAAGTAAGCCGAAGCCCAGAAATCTAAACCATAAAAGAAGAAGAAGAAGAAAAAGAAAACAAGTTTAAAAGCATCAGCAAATTTTCTCAAAAATTTCGGCAGAGTCTCCTCTATAAAAACTGGCCCCCAAATGGGTACAACAAGTATAATATACATAAACAATAAAAAGCATCCCCAAACGGGAGCTAGCATCAACGCCAACAGGCGGAAACAACCACAACAAGCACAATAATATACAACGCCAAAGGGCGAGGCTCAAAACTCAAAGAAAACAAAACCACCAGATCAGAATAATACATGCGCGACTCTAAGGTCGAAATAAAAGACTGGTCCAATAAACTTATCAATTAATACAAGTATGGTTGATGGAGCTTACTAGATATAAATGAACGAATAAAAGTACAATGGTGGTTCGGATACAAGTGAACCAACCTACCGTGCAAGTCACCCTGAAAGAATAGATGTGCCAGCAAGCTGCCAGGGAAACCTGTACACCGAACCTGTAATAAAATTTGGCACAACGGGAGTGAGTTGCCAACTCGTGAGTAGAAGACATCTACGAAAAGAAATCGAATGCACGACGCTATCCTAGGTCATAATAATACACTATTATATCCCAATCATCTAGTAATAGCAGGGTAAAACTACGTGTAAATGCAGATACTCCGTGCTCGTGTCAGTGCCTCATATAATACTATGTCATATGAATGGATATGCATGCATCATGAATATAAAATAACCAATCCTGAAATCCAGAAATATCTGTATAAGAAATCTTTAGCTGTTATCATAGTAAAATGTGTATAAGAATCTGAAATCTCAACCATGAAATCCATGGAAATCCGTGTCAAGCATCGACACAACACATGTAATCTCAAGTCTCAATATCTCGGGCTCCGTCAATCCGGATCGGCCCATATCATCAAATCTCACGACAACGGTCGGTATCCTCCGGATATCCGCCGCGCCAGACATCACCCGTAGGTAGCCTTCCCCTGCCAGGCTCATCGTCTACAACTCGATCTTCTTGCCCCGGGGTACCATACCGGGCCCACCATGTACCCGAGACGGTTCATCCACTCCTCGAATCGGGTCTCGAAATCCATCAGAAAACATGAAATCTCATGGTGGATGACACATACATCACGAGAAAACCGCATCTTATTTTGAAAAGAGAAGAGGAGAGAGAGAAGTTTTTATATATTTTTGCGGTTTTTCCCAAAAATCCAGAAATCTCATAGAAATCCAAATCTCAAAATCATGAGTAAGTATATGATAAGTGTCGGCATATGCCCATAATACTGCGCGATAACATGAAAATATGAATGCATGAATGTCTAAGTAATAAATATCATGTCTTATACTAACATAAGAGAGAAATCACAGTATTTTATCGGTTTAATGGTTAATTGATTCTATCAATAAAAGATAATATGATCTAAAGTGTACGTGACATAGCAATTACCGATGATGATGTGTGTGAGCCGGCAAATAAGTGTGCGTGGAATATGCGCATCATCGGTAATGGTGCTGGTGTCCTAACAGGTAAGGTTTATACTGATTATAGCAACATATGTAAGAACATGCACCATGATAATTACAATATGAATGTAATACAGGTGTGCATTATCCACTCCTCCGCGATATACGAGTACAACTACCACTATGTGAGTCGAACATAAACTAGTGTCCATCTAATATCCTAAGGAACTAACCTAAGAAACTAGTCAATAAGAAACAAGCATCTACCTAAGGTCTGAATCAATATCTCTAATAGTCGGCGATCCCGCCTCAATAGCGTCACGTACGTAGTACGGCTTCCTCGAATCAAGAGTGCGGATCAATCATCATATCTAAGCCTCGTACGGTAAAATCCATCGTACGGCATCCCAATATCGGGGTACGGGTCAAGTATCTCCTAGGGGTCTCATTATTCGTAATGTGTCATCATCAACACATCTCATGATCAAGGTGCTAAACTATAATCGCATACATCAATCATATATCATTGCCATCATGGAATAATCATTAGTTTATCCTCAGAAATATCCTGTCACATGTATCATATTGTGATTAAGTCATACCGATATCTTACCGTCATCAAGTCACAAGCTACATCCCAGGTACTATTTTAGCTTCCCATGTACCTCAATATCACCACCACCCTTCATAATTTATATATTCATGTTCATTATCTCATTCTCTAATGATCCGCTAACACTTTAATACGACTGTATAGTCAAGAATCACGGCATCAAGCCCAGTTATACTGTTTCATCATATCACATCAATGAATCCCATATACGTGTTGTATATATATATATACACCTATACCTAGTTTTATATATATACACACATATACGTATACTCCATGTCGAGTTTCAGTGTGCGTGTGTGTGTTTCTACCTGAAACCTAAGAACTTTTCCAAGGTACTCATCCCCTGATAAGGTTTTCCTAAATCAGTCTAGTTCAGCCTAGGGTTATTACTAGGGTCCTACGCATTAAGTATCTAGGGTCACATCTGGTTTCCTACTGGCAATAAATACTATTCCTATTCTACGTTGCGGGGGTGCTAAACGCCATCCACCCGACTTCCCCCGTAGATATGCATCTACTCACCTGGTCCATGTCTGCCGACGACGGTGTCGCCATCCTCCTCTTCATCGCCCGCAGTCCACTTGAAGGGTACCTAAACGCAAACATATAAATAGCATCGTAAACCGAATCACATACAAAAGTCAAACGATACAAGGAACAAGCATAGGTTAAAACCTATGTCCCGTCCGCGCAAAAAAACCAAATATCGTTCGATATCGGCGTACAAACTCCGATGGATCGAGATAAACATCAACAGATAACTCGTAGTTTTAAAGCACATTACTTATATTGTAAAACATGATCAAATTCATCGAAACACTAAAATCGATCAAATCGTCCGTTTTCGAAAAACCCGAAAATGCCAATTTACCGTTTTTCATCAAAACTTGACATTTAAATGAAACCAAAGGTCATAAAACTCATTAAATAGCATAACTAGACTATACAAACTATTACTATATTTTTATTACACATATTTATAGTAATTTGAAATTTCTAGTTTGCACCCTTTAACAATTTTCAACATTTTTCAAGCAAAATACCACAATTCCACCTCAAAACATGATTTTATATAAATTAATGACTTAAACCACAATTTATGATGATAATGACATAATGAAACCATAATTATATTTTTAATCTCATTTATATAAAAATTTCTAAAATCTAGTTTACAAAATTAGCAATTTTTTTTATCACAATTTATCAATTATCCATTGAAACTAGCAATCAAACTAAGTTTTTCTTTCCATTAACATGCTAACATTTCCACTAAAACTATAATCCAATGATAACAACCCAAATTAGAATTTTATATTAACCACAAACACATTTTGCAAAAACCTAGTTAACTAAATTCCTAATTTAAAACAATTTTAAATGAAAATTTTACAATTCAACAACCATGCAATATTTTCCAATTCTAAAAGTGTTAAACTAACTATTATAACCCTAAATAATTAACAAAAATCATAACTTTAATTTACAAACCCTAACTTGAATTTTTAAAAAAACATAGAATTAATTCATTAAATCTAATTAAGCTTAAATGAACATCTAAAACAATAAATCAAAAGAAAGAAATTATACCTCCCAAAATATGAAATCCAAACAAGAAATGAGCCTCCAAAATGCATGCCTTCCATCTCCAAATTTCATATAAAAATGAGCAAGGAATAAAGAGTATGAAATAAATAGGATTTTGTGGAATTTTAATGGAATTTTTGATGTATTTTTAATGAATTTTGAATAAAAATGAGTTGGGAAAAGGGGGGGGCTGCCATGGGGGGTTTGTGGCCGGCCCTAGAGAGGTGAGGGAGAGAAAGAAGAGAGTGGGAAAAGCGTGTAGAAGTTTCAAGAGAAAGAACAACACTTAAGTCTTTTCATGGCTTATTTAATTATTTATTTATTTATTTACTATAGCAACTCAAGAAAGCTCTAGAAACTAGGAAAAATTTGCAAATAAATTTTTCATGATACACACTAATTTCTAATATGCCGTGGTTCATTTTTACAAATTAAAACCATTTAAATTTGTAATTTACACTAATTTAGTGTAAAAATAAAGCTTAGGTTAATATTTAAAATAATTAATTTAGGAAAAATATTTTATTAAACTAAAAATTTATAAGTGGCTAAATAAACACCATTTACTAGTAATTTCATAATTAAAATAGATATTTTAAAAATTATAATGAAAAAAAATCACGGTTTGGTTTTACGAAAAATACATTTTACTTTACCGAAAATCCTAAAATTCACTTAAACACTTTTATTCATTTAATTATTTATTTAATCATTTTTAACACGTTACAATCTTTCCCCCCTTTTAGAAATTCGGTCCCCGAATTTAAATTAAAACTCCCCCTCCAAATACTAAAACGTTTAGCAAAACATTCAAATCGTCGGGGCTCCGAAATCATCAATACATAACAAAAATCAACTTCGTCAAGCATAACGCAATCATCGGAGTTATGGCGAGAATAAAATATCAAAACTCAATATGAAAACCATCATAATATACATCAATCTATAACTTATATATAGTTCGCATCCTAGTAAAATCGCCGAATCATAATAATAAAGAAGCATACAAAAACCCCTCTTGAAAATCGCCGTGCAATGCACGTGTCACGGCATAAGTAACGGACGTTTAATTTTAAAAAAATAACTATATATATATATATCGTTTATTTAACATACACGTCCCGCCTGGTTACTAAATCAATAATAATAATTAGGAAAACATACTGCTTAAACTAAAATCAATCCCAATCACATCAATAAAATGTCATGTGCGTCCGGTGCGCACTGAAATCGAAACCAATTACAGATACCATGAATACCCACAAAACAAAACTAAGTGCAACAGGTGTGCACCAAAAACATCTGTCAAGTGCAACGGGCATGCACGACACAATATCAGGTGCATCTAATCTGCACAAAACCCCGATTTAGTGCATCTGGTGTGCACAAAATCGCATCAAGTGCGCCAAGTATGTGCAAGAATCCTAATCAGGTGCATATGGTGCACGAAAACATACATTGAATATCAAAATCGAAATCACAGTACAAAAATGCATGAAAACTAGGTCGAAACATATGTAAAAATCATGTGTAACCCCTATGCACGAAATCAATCAAAAATCCCAAAATATATATAAAACCAAATCAAGTGTACTAGGTGTGTACTAAACAACATCAATACAACTGATATATGAAACACAAATAGAATGAAGGTACACACATAAAATACCAATCGTAGAACAAAATCCTCAAAATACAAAAATCCAATCAATGAAAATATGAAATTCAAATCACTAAATCACAATTGTAAACACTATCGTCAATGTGCGCCTCTTTCCTCTGATGTCGACTGCTTCGAACTCGTTCTTTCATAGGTGTGCTGACTGCGCTACCAACGGCAATACTCATGTCTAGAGTCTCCCACATAGTCGATCCCTTCACTTGATATCCGGACTACATTAAACTTTTCGATCGATCCATCAAAATCCCATAATTCCCCGAGAGCTCAACACTCAAGTACAGTTTAAAATATCCGGCACATACCCCAGCATCGATGATCCAGCCGTAGAAGGGCAAATCCAAGCCTCACTAATGGCACCGCGGAACTGCCGTAAACCCTAAGGTTCAAGGGCGTTCTCGTGGTCATTATGTCGAGTTAGGGTTTCATTCTTCTAGAGGGTCCATCGAAATACCTGCATGTTCTTCCGAATACTTTAAACTTGGGAAAATGGTTTCCTGATAATCGTTCGAACCCTTTAACTTCATCCGGACGACATGTGAATACCCTTCGTCCGCACGCTAAGCAATGCTTCAATCTTCAAGAATAACCAATACTCTAATGGTTATCGCATTCGAGCCGCAGCTCCCTCTGCCCGTGCGCCCGTGGTAACAAAAACCACCTTCCGACATCGACGAAGATAGATCAAAGGAACGAATGAAATACGGTGCAAGCAATGTACATCCTAAGGCTCCTTAAGCAGAGTAGCGTATCGTAAGTATGCCGCGGACCATACCCACGGTATGTTACTCTACCTAAATCGCCTACTCCATCAACCAAGGGTCACCTAGACTTATACAAGGTTAAACCTAGCGCTCTGATACCAACTTTGTCACGACCCGAAAGTACGGAACGTGACCGGCACTTAGATTACGAAGCGTCAAGAGGCGCCACGTAACCTAAGTAAGCCGAAGCCCAGAAATCTAAACCATAAAAGAAGAAGAAGAAGAAAAAGAAAACAAGTTTAAAAGCATCAACAAATTTTCTCAAAAATTTCGGCAGAGTCTCCTCTATAAAAACTGGCCCCCAAATGGGTACAACAAGTATAATATACATAAACAATAAAAAGCATTCCCAAACGGGAGCTAGCATCAACGCCAACAGGCGGAAACAACCACAACAAGCACAATAATATACAACGCCAAAGGGCGAGGCTCAAACTCAAAGAAAACAAAACCACCAGATCAGAATAATACATGCGCGACTCTAAGGTCGAAATAAAAGACTGGTCCAATAAACTTATCAATTAATACAAGTATGGTTGATGGAGCTTACTAGATACAAATGAACGAATAAAAGTACAATGGTGGTTCGGATACAAGTGAACCAACCTACCGTGCAAGTCACCCTGAAAGAATAGATGTGCCAGCAAGCTGCCAGGGAAACCTGTACACCGAACCTGTAATAAAATTTGGCACAACGGGGGTGAGTTGCCAACTCGTGAGTAGAAGACATCTACGAAAAGAAATCGAATGCACGACGCTATCCTAGGTCATAATAATACACTATTATATCCCAATCATCTAGTAATAGCAGGGTAAAACTACGTGTAAATGCAGATACTCCGTGCTCGTGTCAGTGCCTCATATAATACTATGTCATATGAATGGATATGCATGCATCATGAATATAAAATAACCAATCCTGAAATCCAGAAATATCTGTATAAGAAATCTTTAGCTGTTATCATAGTAAAATGTGTATAAGAATCTGAAATCTCAACCATGAAATCCATGGAAATCCGTGTCAAGCATCGACACAACACATGTAATCTCAAGTCTCAATATCTCGGGCTCCGTCAGTCCGGATCGGCCCATATCATCAAATCTCACGACAACGGTCGGTATCCTCCGGATATCCGCCGCGCCAGACATCACCCGTAGGTAGCCTTCCCCTGCCAGGCTCATCGTCTACAACTCGATCTTCTTGCCCCGGGGTACCATACCGGGCCTACCATGTACCCGAGACGGTTCATCCACTCCTCGAATCGGGTCTCGAAATCCATCAGAAAACATGAAATCTCATGGTGGACGACACATACATCACGAGAAAACCGCATCTTATTTTGAAAAGAGAAGAGGAGAGAGAGAGAAGTTTTTATATATTTTTGCGGTTTTTCCCAAAAATCCAGAAATCTCATAGAAATCCAAATCTCAAAATCATGAGTAAGTATATGATAAGTGTCAGCATATGCCCATAATACTGCGCGATAACATGAAAATATGAATGCATGAATGTCTAAGTAATAAATATCATGTCTTATACTAACATAAGAGAGAAATCACAGTATTTTATCGGTTTAGTGGTTAACTGATTCTATCAATAAAAGATAATATGATCTAAAGTGTACGTGACATAGCAATTACCGATGATGATGTGTGTGAGCCGGCAAATAAGTGTGCGTGGAATATGCGCATCATCGGTAATGGTGCTGGTGTCCTAACAGGTAAGGTTTATACTGATTATAGCAACATATGTAAGAACATGCACCATGATAATTCCAATATGAATGTAATACAGGTGTGCATTATCCACTCCTCTGCGATATACGAGTACAACTACCACTATGTGAGTCGAACATAAACTAGTGTCCATCTAATATCCTAAGGAACTAACCTAAGAAACTAGTCAATAAGAAACAAGCATCTACCTAAGGTCTGAACCAATATCTCTAATAGTCGGCGATCCCGCCTCAATAGCGTCACGTACGTAGTACGGCTTCCTCGAATCAAGAGTGCGGATCAATCATCATATCTAAGTCTCGTACGGTAAAATCCATCGTACGGCATCCCAATATCGGGGTACGGGTCAAGTATCTCCTAGGGGTCTCATTATTCGTAATGTGTCATCATCAACACATCTCATGATCAAGGTGCTAAACTATAATCGCATACATCAATCATATATCATTGCCATCATGGAATAATCATTAGTTTATCCTCAGAAATATCATGTCACATGTATCATATTGTGATTAAGTCATACCGATATCTTACCGTCATCAAGTCACAAGCTACATCCCAGGTACTATTTTAGCGTCCCATGTACCTCAATATCACCACCACCCTTCATAATTTATATATTCATGTTCATTATCTCATTCTCTAATGATCCGCTAACACTTTAATACGACTGTATAGTCAAGAATCACGGCATCAAGCCCAGTTATACTGTTTCATCATATCACATCAATGAATCCCATATACGTGTTGTATATATATATACACCTATACCTAGTTTTATATATATACACACATATACGTATACTCCATGTCGAGTTTCAGTGTGTGCGTGTGTGTTTCTACCTGAAACCTAAGAACTTTTCCAAGGTACTCATCCCCTGATAAGGTTTTCCTAAATCAGTCTAGTTCAGCCTAGGGTTATTACTAGGGTCCTACGCGTTAAGTATCTAGGGTCACATCTGGTTTCCTACTGGCAATAAATACTATTCCTATTCTACGTTGCGGGGGTGCTAAACGCCATCCACCCGACTTCCCCCGTAGATATGCATCTACTCACCTGGTCCATGTCTGCCGACGACGGTGTCGCCATCCTCCTCTTCATCGCCCGCAGTCCACTTGAAGGGTATCTAAACGCAAACATATAAATAGTATCGTAAACCGAATCACATACAAAAGTCAAACGATACAAGGAACAAGCATAGGTTTAAACCTATGTCCCGTCCGCGCAAAAGAACCAAATATCGTTCGATATCGGCGTACAAACTCCGATGGATCGAGATAAACATCAACAGATAACTCGTAGTTTTAAAGCACATTACTTATATTGTAAAACATGATCAAATTCATCGAAACACTAAAATCGATCAAATCGTCCGTTTTCGAAAAACCCGAAAATGCCAATTTACCGTTTTTCATCAAAACTTGACATTTAAATAAAACAAAAGGTCATAAAACTCATTAAATAGCATAACTAGACTATACAAACTATTACTATATTTTTATTACACATATTTGTAGTAATTTGAAATTTCTAGTTTGCACCCTTTAACAATTTTCAACATTTTTCAAGCAAAATACCACAATTCCACCTCAAAACATGATTTTATATAAATTAATGACTTAAACCACAATTTATGATGATAATGATATAATGAAACCATAATTATATTTTTAATCTCATTTATATAGAAATTTCTAAAATCTAGTTTACAAAATTAGCAATTTTTTTTATCACAATTTATCAATTATCCATTGAAACTAGCAATAAAACTAAGTTTTTCTTTCCATTAACATGCTAATATTTCCACTAAAACTATAATCCAATGATAACAACCCAAATTAGAATTTTATATTAACCACAAACACATTTTGCAAAAACCTAGTTAACTAAATTCCTAATTTAAAACAATTTTAAATGAAAATTTTACAATTCAACAACCATGCAATATTTTCCAATTCTAAAAGTGTTAAACTAACTATTATAACCCTAAATAATTAACAAAAATCATAACTTGAATTTACAAACCCTAACTTGAATTTTTAAAAAAACATAGAATTAATTCATTAAATCTAATTAAGCTTAAATGAACATCTAAAACAATAAATCAAAAGAAAGAAATCATACCTCCCAAAATATGAAATCCAAACAAGAAATGAGCCTCCAAAATGCATGCCTTCCATCTCCAAATTTCATATAAAAATGAGTAAGGAATAAAGAGTATGAAATAAATAGGATTTTGTGGAATTTTAATGGAATTTTTGATGTATTTTTAATGAATTTTGAATAAAAATGAGGTGGGAAAAGGGGGGGCTGCCATGGGGGGTTTGTGGCCGGCCCTAGAGAGGTGAGGGAGAGAAAGAAGAGAGTGGGAAAAGTGTGTAGAAGTTTCAAGAGAAAGAACAACACTTAAGTCTTTTCATGGCTTATTTAATTATTTATTTATTTATTTACTATAGCAACTCAAGAAAGCTCTAGAAAATAGGAAAAATTTGCAAATAAATTTTGCATGATACACACTAATTTCTAATATGCCATGGTTCATTTTTACAAATTAAAACCATTTAAATTTGTAATTTACACTAATTTAGTGTAAAAATAAAGCTTATGTTAATATTTAAAATAATTAATTTAGGAAAAATATTTTATTAAACTAAAAATTTATAAGTGGCTAAATAAACACCATTTACTAGTAATTTCATAATTAAAATAGATATTTTAAAAATTATAATGAAAAAAAATCACGGTTTGGTTTTACGAAAAATACATTTTACTTTACCGAAAATCCTAAAATTCACTTAAACACTTTTATTCATTTAATTATTTATTTAATCATTTTTAACACGTTACAATATGCCATCCGCATTCTCCATGGGGCCCCATCATCACCCGTTAGGTTACTTAACTAACGACAGAGCGGAGGCTGGACTAGCGCGGGTGCAAAACATATACAACATCTACTAGTATATATATAAGTATATATAACATTCGTCACAGGCATGATAATAAACAACATCACAGATAACAATACAGAATGGTGGATAATCTTGGAGTCTCGGGTTTCATTTGAGCCGCAAATAAAACCCGATGTTCCCATTCGTGTGGATAGCCTATGCAATGAAAACCTGTACCTTCTACGAGTGCGGCGAATAGCCTGCCAGTTCTAGAATGAAGTCCCCTCTGTCTCAGCGCCTTGAGATGCGGGCTTGTTGCCTTCTAGAACCCGGCTATTCGTGCACCCTATCGCGGGGTAATCCTAATACAGAAAATGAAAATAATATATACAAGCGGTGACATCGATCTCAACCCGGTCGTGCCCCAAAATAATATACAACCCGGCAAAGACGGCAGTCCACATGTTGGACGCTCGTCCCGCAATAACAAATGTACAAATGAATTATAAACTGTATTTCTAACATTGCACCACATGCTATCCACCACGACAATCCAACCACAAACACATCACATGCACAAAACATCAACGCGAATGTCACGTTCGCAAAACCCGTCTAAAGGAACATATAGCAGTTAGACGAGTTTCACCGATCGAGTGACATTCCCGGTCGCAGATAAAAGTGAATGTACTAAAAATAAAATACGTATTTTAAAATTACGATCGACTAAACTTTCCAAGTGGGCCCCAAGTATTAAACCAACACTGTAACAAATCTGGGCCCAAAAAGTAATTATTCCAGAAACCACAATTTCCAAAAATAAGAGGCCCAGAAGAAATTTTGTTCACGTGGCCCCAAAACGGCCGCGGAACCGCCGCCAATAGGGGGTTTGCGTGGCGGATCCGCGGCGGTTTAGAGGGATCATGTGACCAAATTTCTTCAGGGTTCTTACAAAAGCCTGCATGATTTTCTGGGACCATAAAATTGATTTTTCGAGCACGTTTAAAAATCGACAGAAAACTCATGATTTGAAATGCAGTTTTTGAAATTTTCGGTCGATCGTTATTCTAAACACGTTTAAACAAGCTAGTATAGGTTTTATGGGTGGCTCTGATATCATGAAGGCTTACCCTAGTGCCCCGGCCAACTTTCGTGGCCAAATGCGGAACAAAAATTTTCTAACGAACAAAAACTTGGCACCAGTTTAACTCTAAAACCCGGATCTTTTCATAAAACTAACTAGCTACACTAGGAGAGCTATCTACTATGATGAGGAATTATTACCAAACGAACCAAGTCCTTCGGTCTTCGTTCTTCATCCTTAGCTCCTACTAGCCACCTTGAACTTGCTTGATCTTCTTTCCTTGCTCTGTCGGTCCTCCGGGATCGAGCTTGTTCTCCGGCCTTCCTTGGTCCTTAATGATCCACCCGGGGAATGTGATCCATGGCTCTAGCTCTTTGCTAAGTGTCAAAAGAGTAACTAGAGAACTTGGGATGCTAGTCCAAGTAATTTAGGATGTAGTTTGGATGTCTAAGTGTTTGCTATCTCTTTTCTAACCTCTTCACTTGTTTTTCAACACATGAGAATGTTAGTGAAGAGGAAGAAGATGAAGATGGAGGAAAGCAAGAGGAGGGAGGAGCTTGGATAGAAAATGGAGCTCAAGAAAATAATGATGAAGCATGAGAGAGAAAATAACACCCAAAGGTTTTGTATGCTATTTTCTTTCATTAAACAATAGCAACCATGCTTCAATAGTAAACCCAAAATGAATTATAAATTCATTTGTAAACTATTGAAGTATGATCAACTCCATACCCCTTCACCTCTCACTTTACACCTCATTTCCATTTATCAAATAAATGGAAAATCTATAATAAGGTGGCCACCTTCTAGAAGGAAATCTGTAATAAATACGGATTTCAGTCTACTGTACAAATATACCGGCAATCAGATAAAAATCCGAACGCCCAAAAGAGAAAGAATAACACGAAGAACGTAATACTAGAATATATATATCGAAATACATATACGTAAATTATTAAATCAATACCTGATTTAATAATCCGGCTCAAACTCGAGCCGGCTAGTATTACAAACTGTCCAATCGAAAATCCGAGTAACAAGTACATCAATCGACCGAACCCTGCACGTATCCAATATGGCTACTACATCATTTTGCCTGAATCAGGGAAACCCTCTGTGTGGGACTCTAAAGACTCGACAGTACTCTGGCAGTGGGTTTAATCACAAGCACGTCAGCGGCACTAGCTGTATGTAATGGCTACCCAGGTACCTGTCGAAAAGAAGGCCGATGAGCAAACTCATCCGGATCTCCTACTGAGCCTATCCGTGACAATATCCGTATAGTCCGGTCTCTTCGTCAAAGAGTATCGCATACCGGGTCTAGGGGATGGTGAACGTCAGACCCTAACAACCTGATAAGTCGTGCCGATGTGGCTCAGAACCAATCCGGGAAACTACTGATAACCCTATCAGTAAATCCCAAGTGCCTTGGCCAAGGTCTTATGGTCCTGACCAATCGAATCACAGTGCGATATCGACTCCCTATACCGAGAGAGACGAATCCCCGACAATCGCTACTGCCTCCATATGGATCGGGACTGAACCCAACCAAAACCTGTTTGCACGACTCATTAGAGCCGTGGTAGGGTAGTGATCAAAGTTCAGTGGGAACTCACACGAGACAAATGCCGATCTCGGGTCCAAAGACTAACCTGTACACATGTCACCTGAGAGCTTCCATCTGACGATAGGTATAGTACCACATGGAAGTTCTCGGCGAGTCCGTCCAGTGTACTCACACCCAGTGAGCACCTGTATACGATCTTAGGTGCATCAGACCAATGGCTGCGGGACCAACCATCCCTCCGACGGGGGTAGAAACGTACACACCAGTCTACTCTGGAGTATCAGTGCCCAGTCTCGATACTCACGCGACTGGGGACCATTTAAGGATGTGCTTATGGACTATCCTTCTCCCACAAGTATAATCGCCATCACAACGCGGGTAGTCAAGCAAGATCCTAGGGGCTTTATCAACATGTAACCGCAATATGTAATAACGAGTATGCCATATGCCATGTTAAGATAAAGACAAACCACTATAGTATACCACCGTATCGAGTCTTTATCAATATGTGCAAGCTAGATATAACAATAATACAAATGAATACACATATCCCGATAAAGACAAGTCAAATAATATACTATAAAACTGAGCAAGGTTGTTCTGTACATACATATCCCTAGTATCCATATGTATACATATACAATACTGGCCTCTAGGGCATATACATTCAACAATCTCGTATCGCAAGATACGAGATCTCGAAGAAATTATTTCAAGTGAGGTTGGCTATCAGATCATCTGTAGGGGACCACGTCCTTAAGATGATCAGCTACATTGAGGAGTTCGCACACCTGGGGACCACGTTGGAGAACGAATTATACACAGACTTGGTTTTATAGTCTCTCTTTTCTACCTACGCCCAGTTTATCTTGAATTTCAATATTCAGAGCAAAGAAGTTTCACTTTCAGAACTTCTCAACATGTTGAGGAGCGCTGAGGACACCTTGCAGAAGTCCAGGGAGACACCCGCTTTGCTTGTTGGGGGATCTTCATCTTCTAGATCCAAGGGAAAAGCCAAGGGGAAGAAGAAGAAGGCACCCACTAAGCCGAAAGGCGGTGTTAGTAAGGTAGAGCGAACGGGCAAGGCAAAAGTTGGGGGACCGATGGTAGGGAAGGAAGAATGCTTCTACTGTCACAAGAAGAGCCATTGGAAGAAAGATTGCAGGGCCTGGAAAGCCAAGAACCAGGATTCAAAGAAAGTTGTTGTCACGACCCAAAATTTGGCACGTGACCGGCACTTAAACCATGTAACATCAACATGCGTAACGCAATTTAATTAAGCCAAAAACCCAGAAATCTAAACCATCAAAAGTAGTAAGTCATAAAAACATTTGGAAATTTCAAGTAAAAATCTTTAAACTTAAGTTTATTTCTTAAAAATTTCGGCAGCACCTCCTTTGTAAAAACTAGCCCCGAAACGGGTACAAACATAAGATATAAGTAAAGCAACATGTGATATAAATAATGCATCCCCAAATGGGAGCAAATCACGCCCAAAGGCGGAAACAACCACCACAAGCATAATATACGACGCCGTAGCGAAGAAATAGACAATATGAAGTGAAAATAACAAAAGAGATAAAACTGCATAATAAAAGCCGGCTCACACGAGCTCGACACCCAGAGTCACAAAATATACAATATCGTCCTCACAACTCGTCTCTAAGTCAATACATGAAATGGTAGATGGAGAGTACTAGATACAATAAGATGTACAATGAATATAAAATCGGATAACCGCAACCCACCTACAGCAAAACGACTCACAGCCAACCGTAGCGGTATCCGCAAAATATAGATAATAAGCAGCCTGCCGCGACTACTCTGAGGGTCAAACCTTCAAAACACTGTGGTACAACGGGGGTGAATTGCCAACTCGTGAGTAGTAAGTAACATCATACAGATAATCGCAGGTATGCACGTATCGCGATACTCTATCACATGCAATCTGATAGTATCAATATGCTAATATGGATATGTAACAATCATGAAAGGTACTCTATCAGGTACTACAAATACATGAAGCAATGCATATCAAATGAATGCTTAGTATGGGATAAAACATGTCATCATCAATGAATCATCATCGTGGAAAACCGGTGTCCATCAACGACACCCCAAATCCCAATACCTCAGGCATCGTCACTCTGATCGGCCCTCATATCCTGTAAATCTCATGGAACCTGAGTGCCCAACACAGGCACTCGAAAACATCATGAAATACTCGAGTCCAACATCGACACACAAATCTACATATATCGGGCTTCGTCAGTCCGGATCGGCCCACGGGCTCCGTTAGTCCAGATCGGCCCATATCCATCTCTCGACTCCAGTCGGTATCCTCTGGATAACCGCCAGGTCCAACTAATCACCGGTAGGTAGTAGTCCCTCTGCCAGGCTCATCGTCTACCGCACAACATCTTTTTCTTGCCCCGGGGTACCATACCGGGTCCATCATGAACCCACAAACGGCCTCATCTAGCTCCTTGAATCGGGTATCACATAAGTATCAGAACCGAGAAAACTCATGGTGGACGCATTGAAATATCATATCAAGAGAAACCAGGTTTTCAAAACAATGCATATTTTCTTGAAATATCCCTATGGTTCTCAAATCCATAAATCACATGAAATCCATATCTCAATGCGTAAATCCATGAAATATGCAACATAAAACCGTAATATGAGCATATCAAGGGAAAACCGCTCTTTTAAATGAATCCAGTTTTTAAATATATCATGCGGTTCCTATTTTCTCCAAAATTAAATGCAACATCAGATAACGGCGTACATGTAGCTATAGCAAGTATGGGTGTATACATGTAAGTATGTATGCACGATGTGTTTCATATGCGCAATAGAACAATAATCAATGTATCAATATTAATAATAATACAATACTGCATATGTGTATAGGTTATGCGTGTCATGGTAATTACCGACGGTGTGTGTGTAGCATACAATTTAGTGCTCGTACGACACGAGCCATCAGTAATGGTGCCGTGTCCACTGGTACTAAGTCAAGGCACAACAAGTAATGGTATGTAATGATACTCATGCACAATCAACATATATGAATATAAACATGCGGCTATAATATCCTATCAAGCCCTGACGCATAATGCCATACGGGCGATTTTCCCGTAGATGTTAAATCTACTCATCGGTGATCTCGAGCTAAGTAAATCCGACCGCCTGCTTCCTTTTCTTTGCAGCGTCCGAAGTACCCGCCTGCGATCCTATTAGCACAAAACACAATAACGCGTGGATTTAGCAAACTACGTAATAATAACGAACAAAATGCCAATTTAATGAACCGGTTCCCTTAAGCTATAAAAGGGTTCGCTTAGCGGCTAATGTGTGTGTCGACATTACTAAAACAAACCCACGACAGCAAACTACTTGAAACACTAAAACCATGTCGGATCAATCGTAACGCGCGTAGTCGAAACATTAAAAACTAGCAATTTGATCCCAGATTTTACATACTGTCAATAACTAAAAATCTAGTAGTACCAAGAACCTAGGATAGAACACAGGCAGCTACCCTAAAAATTACAACATCCCAGTCAGCAAGATGGCCGAGCTCGCCGGATTTACCCCCTATGTCACCAGCCAAAACCGCTCAGGTGGGGTTCGTGCTTTAGGTGTACACTCAGGGCAACTAGTACAACACTACTACATCGCTAGATTTTCCAGTAAACACCCATAGTCACAGCAGATCACAGACATCCTAAAACGACACTAAAAACATGATACGTGCAAAAAACTATATCTGTTGTATATATATATGCCCTAGAGGCCATTATATGATAGTGTATGTACTGATGTGTGTGTGTGTGTGTGTGTGTGTGTATTCAGAGAACAGTCTTGCTCGACATGATAGTATGCTATCTGGTTTCTCTTTACCATATGTTCACTTGATCATGTTTTTACTCATTTGGTACATGTTGATAAAGCCCTAAGGATATTGGCTTGACTACTGGGATTATGATGTGGATCATACTAGTGGGATACCTGTAGTTTATAAGCATATCCTTGAAATGTAGGGTTGCTAGGCACTCTAACAAGGGTCTACGAGGCATCAACCATGCCCGATTTAAAATTTAGCCGTGCCGAACAACCCTAACCAAGATCTTTAAACTAGAGATTAGGCGAAAACAAGCATGTTAAACACTTTAACACTAAGTGAGAGGGATTACAACCTTTGTAGATCCGGTCCTTCACTTCATAAGCTCCGTGTTGTGGTCCCTTTGCCGCGATCATCAAGTTCCGGACTCTCGAGAGGCTCCACGAAGAGAAAGATGCAAGTTTGCTTCCGATCTTCGATAACAAAGATGATCTACCTTGAAGTTTCATTAACACAAGCTTTCACTCACTAAATGAAGTGAACACCCTCATCTAAATGGCAAGGTTAGATGAGGATGATGAAGTAGGATTTTAGCTCTCATTTATTTTCTTATTCTCACTCATTTTCATCACCTTTGAAAAAACTAGAAAGCTTTTCCATGAAGAACTCAAGGAAGAAGGTGAAGAATCCTTTTGTGATGAATAATGAATATATAATAATAATTACTTATGCAATCATGGTCAATGTAACCTTTGTAGACATTTAACTAGGGCTAGGGTTTGGGTTGGGTTAAGAATGAGTCACTTAAAATATCAACCATAATATCTTAGCTCATGACAAAAGAAAACCTTCTAGAAGGTTCATGAAAGAACTAACCCAATTCAAGCCCTAATCTTGTTTAATCTCCACTAAACATGTTGCATTAGTAATCATATCATGTTACAATATTATATATCACATATATAATATTTATCGTAACAAAATAAAATAATACAATTAACATATATCGCATATATATCAATGTATTACCCGAGTGAGAAAAAGAATCTTTTAGTGAGTTAATATTAGTTAATGTAATTTAATATATCATATATATAATTATACATTAAATCATCGAATCAACACTTGATCCGACAATCCGGCTATATCGCATATAACCGACTAATATATCATTTACCGATTCATCGAATCAACACTTGATCCGATGACCCGGCTGATATCAAATATCGCGAGAATATAATACGGTATCTCATATCGCATTATCCTCAGTCCTGCACATATCACACATGTGCCCCCTACTCCGTTTTGCCTGAGTTAAGAAACCTCTGTGTAGGACTCTAAAGAATCGTCAATACGCCGGCAGTAGGTGATGATCATATTAAACACCCACAAGCTGCAAGCGGTCAGCTAAACGTAACAGCCACCCAGGTATTGAGCGATCAGAAGATCAACAAGCAAGCCTGTACATTCTCCTGCGAATCCAATCAGTAACACTCCCGTACAGTCCGGTCTCGTCGTCTGATATGTCGCATATCTCGCCTAGGGGTAGTAAACGTCAGACCCTAGTAGCTTGATAAGTCGTGTCGATATGAGGTCTATAACAGTTCGAGAAACTACTGATAACACTTACCAGTAAATCTCAGCAACCCTGGCCAGGGATTTCCAGTTATAGCCAATCGAACACAGCACAACATCAACTCCCTATACCGGGAGAGACGAATCCCTTCCTATCGCTCATTGCCTCCATGTGATTCGGGACTGTACCCAAAAGCCACCTTTTTGCACGCCCTCTTGGACGTAGTATGATGGAAATCAAAGCACAGTGGGAATCACACAAGACTCTATGACGATCTCGGGTCAACAGACTACTCTGTACCAGTGTCACCGGAGAACTGCCATCTGACATGAGGTATAATACCATCTGGGAGTTCTCGGCAAGTCCGTCCAGTGTACCCAGTCTCTACTGAGCACCCATACACCATCCTTGATGTCAAACACCTATGGATATGGGATCATCCAACGCCCATCATATGGGTCAAGATGCTTATACGCTAGTATACTATGGTGTATCGATGCCCTGTCTCGATACACCCTCGACTAGGAACAGTTATAGGATGTACTCATCGACTACCGTGGCCCCACTAGTATGATCTCATCATAGTCCCAGTAGTCGAGTACATATCCTAAGGACTTTATCAACATGTAAGATAGAGACAATCAGAGTACACGTTAAGATAAAGTACAACCAAATAGCATACTATCATGTCGAGCAAGAAAGTCCTCCCTATATATTTCCAAGCATCTATTACAATATACATCGTATGTACAGTAATGGCCTCTAGGGCATACATATAACTAACAATCTCCCACTTGCACTAGGGCCATCTGTTGTGGTATCACATACCCAACAATTAGCTGTGGTTGAAGTATCTCATACTCAACCATCCCATAAAAGTCTCTACTGGGAAAAGGCCTTTGTGAGTGGATCCGCGTTGTTGTCCTCTGTGTCTACTCTCCTAACCTCGATCTCCCTGGAGATCAACCATCTCCATGATCAGGTGATAATGCCTAAGAATTATATCTGGATTTCTGATGGGACGGGGGTTCCTAGGCCAAAGCCTTTACTCCATTGTCACACAATGGTTGGAACGAAAGTTCATCTCATGAACTTATATATCCAGACTGCCTCTTTGGTAACGATGTATCTTGCCTTTAATCGTCTAGTAAGTCACTGTATCTAGCTTGGAACTCTTCCAACATACCGTCCCTCCACTGAGGGTAAAGACAATGCCTGCGACTGACATTCAGTCGTCCTTATCACCCTGGAACCTTTCCAGTGATTCTCTCCAGGATTGATTGATACTATCTCACTGCAACTAGTAAGTATCCTAACATCCAATTAGATCTATCTCATAGATCCAAAACCCAGGATTTAGGAGGTATCATTTTGATCCTATATGGAGAATCCTTGTGATAAGCGGAGATTGACCGAGCGTAGCATAGGAAACTCCTTCCCTATCAAGAGTATGTCATCCACGTACTCTACGAGGATCACCACCATACTCTCTACTACCTTTTTGTATATACAAGGTTCATCTACCATTTTGATGAAGTCAAACTCTTTGACTATCACATCAAAACAGACGTTCCAACTCCGCGATGCCTGTTTTATCGCATAAAACATCTTGCACACGTTTCCGCTGCTCCCACTATCTACGAAGCTCTTTAGCGGTGTACTTATAGACGCTCTCTTCCAAATCATCATTTAGAAAAGCAGTCATGACACCCAACCACCAGATATCGTAGTCATGGTATGTAGCAGTGGCAAGTAGGATCTGGATGGACTTAAGCATAGCTTTGAAAGTCTCAACTTTTTCATGTACACCAAGTAATCTTCTCAAGATATACTTGCTCCTGATGGGGATTTAACCCTTCAGATAAAGCAACCAAAGTCCATACTTTGTTGGTGTATAAGGATTCCATCTCAGATTACTAAGCATCCAGCCATTCTTACAGAGTCCCACTCCTGATGGCCAGCTCGAAACTAGTTGGGTCATCATCTCATGATTCAATCCTCGCTCCCACTGTCATAGAGAAACCGAAGAATCTCTCAGGTGGGTGAGGAACCCTACTAGATCGGCGGAGAGGCTGATCTTCGTTGGAAACTATTGAATCTTTTGGTTCTACCAAATTATCTGCTGTAGTTTGTATAGCTTGAACTCCTTCCAGTTCTACCTCATGACCACTAATTTTTCCACAAGAAATTCCCTTTCACAAAGGTGGCATGCTGAGAAATAAAACATCTTTTGTTCCTCGGTTAGATAGAAGATATTCCCTTGCGAATGCTTAGGATATCCAACAAATTTCCACAGAACTGACTTTTCCTCGAGCTTGTCCAGATTATGCTTTTAGACATAGGCCGGACAACCCCAAATCTTAAATTACTTAGGATATGGGCTCTTCCCTTTCTATATCACATATGAAGTGATAGGCAACTGATTTGATTTGAACCCTATTCAATAGGGTGCTATTGCTCCGCCCCGATATACCATCGTGCTATGGTGTATACAGAAGAGTAATACTGAAAGAGAATCTCATTCTCCTTTAGAATAATCCAGGAATCTCCGTGCTCAAGTATTCTCCTCCCTGATCTCATCAAAGGACATAATACTTATACCCATTTTTGGTTCTCTACTTCTAACTTATATTCTGTGAATATTTCAAAAGCTTCGGACTTGTGTTTCAACAGGAACATATGTCTGAATCTTGAGAGATCATCAGAGAATGTAATGAAGTATAAAGAATCGGTCTTGGCATGTGTAGACAGGGGACCTTCATACATCAGCATGTATCAATCCCAAGAGTTCACTAACTCTTTCTCTGTTTCTAATAAACAGAGCTGTGGTCATCTTATCTTTGTGACATGACCGGCAAGTTTCACAGGATGTAAATTCAAACAAATTTAAATATGCATCTTAATGTTACTTCAGCTAGTCGGGTCGCATTGATATGACCTAGTCTACAATACCTCAAGAAGGATCCGTTCATTTCTGAACTCTTCCTCTTGTGTGTGTTCTGTATACTAAGAACTGTAGTTTGATTTAGAACGTTAATACTTTTAGATAACGTGCCTGAACCGATCAACTCTTGATATAGGAAATGTTCAAAACATTATCCAACAATACAAAATTATATCCTTCTTTACTAATAGGAGACTGATATGATGTTGTATATCAGGTTCGGTATCTAATAACATTCGTTCAGAATCAATGTATTTGCTAATACAGGGTGATAACTACCAACAGACTTGGCTGCAACACTTGCACCGTTTCTATCTCATGAAATTTATCACCCGTTCTCAGTTCTCTACCTATCTGTAGCCCATGTAACAAATTACATATGTGGGATCCTGATCCGGTATCAAATACCCAGGACGTAAAGGACATTGAGAAACAGTTCTGTGTAATGAACACACCTAAAGAAGATGCATCAGCATGCACTTTCTTAATTTGGGCGGCACGGGAATTCTGGTAATCCCCTATTTCCTGCTCTGTCTTATAACAATTATAAGTTGGAGCGGGACCAACGTTCCCCAGCTCAGTATAACAAGCGGGTTCGGTCAATACATCCATTTTATTATCTTGATTAAGGCGTGATATGGTCGTTACCTGGAGAGAGAGAAGAAAACACTCAGCGTATGCTCTTGCAAGATTAGATTGGTTATCTAATATATCTAATCATGATGTCTCCCACTGTTTTAGTCAAATCTTCCTTCAAACCCTAAAAGGAAAGACTAGCCGGGATTAATTACACGCTACAAGTTCGCCAATCTTTCAGCCAGGCCATTGTCGGTACTTTGAGAGAGGTTCCCCGTGCTTTCGCACGAACCTAATTAAAGTAAACCTCGTTTTCCCAGGGGCATAACCCCGTTAACACCTTTCTAGACATCTACTTGATCGGCTAATTGTAATGTGTAAAACTCTCCCAGGAGCAACTTTTACTCGCAGCGGGTATCGGGATCCAACTATCTCATAGAAGGTATGCAATCTCATTGCAAATTTCAATACTTGAAATTCCCAATAATATTTTACCCCTAACATCCTATGACCTTGACGAAAGCCAACAAACCATAGGCTACTAGTCAAGTTCAACCCGTCATTTCCCGATTGAATTAAACCCATCCGCACGGCCCTTGACGAAAGCCAACAAAGTTGCATGACTACCCTAACTCAATCGCATCATATGCTTATACAGATAAGCATAAATAGCTACCGCACCCTACGCCTTGACGAAAGCTAACAAACGCAGCACGAATACTATGAAGTATTTATCTGAAATGACGGAGGGCTACGATAGGTTTTTAAGAAAACCCTTTGCGTAATGAACTTGATATCGTTGTAGAATCGAGTGAATTTTAAATGGAGTGTTTTTTAGGCTTTTCTAGTTTTGCAAAAGAGGTCACTCCCGGTGAAGGGATCGTCGGCACTTTCCTCATCGAAAAAGGTGCAGGATATTTCACAAATATCGCTGTGCAAAGCAAAAACTATAGAAGCAATCAAAAGACAAACCGAGTATGCAGCATCTGCTAGTTTCACTAAAGAGGTCACTCACGGTGAAGGGATCTCGACTCTTTCCTTATCGAATAAGGTGCTGGATGTTCTATAAGGAACACCGCTATGCAAAGCAAGAACTAAAGCTACCAGTTTTTAAACAAGTTTCTACAATATCTTTAGGTTTCTTTTATTTCATTAATCTCATTAATGAAGTCCCATTTTAATATGCTTCACAAGCATCAGATATGAAACGAAATCAACAATATATAATATATATCTTATATATATAATATAAACATTCGTCTCAGACAGTAATATGATCTCATCACAGAACATTGTAGCAGAAGAACATATATGAAATATTGGATATACTAAGAGGTCCGTGTTTTTAATACGAGCCTGTATAAAACACGGATTCCATGGTCGCGATGAATAGCCAAACCCACATCCCTAGACCCCTACGAGAGAGGCAAGTAACACTGCCAATTCTAGGGTTAGGAGACCCGGTCTCGACTCCTCGAGATGGTTTCCCACTGGACCCCAGAACCCGGTTACTTGTGCTCCCCGCCATGGGTCTACCTAATGCGGAAAAGTAAATAATATACAATGGTGACATCATCCTCAGCCCGGAAGTGCCCCAATAAAAGAATATTACATACAAATGAATTTTACATGAATGAAAATAAAATCCCTCATCTCACAAAAACCCCCCGGCTATTCAGAACACGACGATCCAATATAACATATCACAGCAACACATAATATCTCATATCATCTGTAATACCCAGCCCCTTTTATACCAAAATATGTATTTTGTTATATTATATTTTTATTTATTTTTTTATTTCATTCTAAACCCATTTTTCTTTTATCAATAAAACTCAAAACCCTAAATTTTTCCCTTTTTAACCAAAGTTCATTTTTCCTTTATATTCCCTCAGCCCAGCCCATTTTTTTCAACTAAAATTCTTTTAATAAAACCCAGCCCGAGCCCACACTCTTTTCTCCCCAAGAATTTAAACTTTAAATCTCTTTTCTCTGGCCAAGCCCGCCAGCCCCTTCTCCAAGCCCAACCGCTTCTCTTTTTCCCCCCAATTAATCCTTTCCTTTTTATTTTCTGACCCGGCCCTTAATTCTCGTTCTCACCATTATTTTCATTAAGCCCGGCCTCTTCTTTTATTTATCCTTGATTTTTCTCAGGCCCGGCCCACTCTTTTCTCCACTACCCGCGTCCCCAACCCGACCCGGCCCACCACTTCATCTTCTTCCCGTTGCGCTTTTCCCGCGCGCGTTTCCTTCGCGACCGCGTCGCCCGCGCTTCTCGCCTTCGCCTCCGCCGACGCTCGCGCGCGTTACTCCTACTACGCGCGCCTCTCTCCTCTCTCTCTTCTCTCGCCTCCATGTTCTCTTTCTCTTTTCCTCTCGTTCTACCACTCTCTCTCGAACTCACGCCCACCGCCGTCTCCTCACCGCCGCTCGCCTCCACCCTCGTCCCCAACCTCATCGCACCCTCAACCCGATCTCTCGTCCTCATCCTTCTCGTTCACCCCAGCGACCCACTGCCCAAGCCCTCGCCGTCGCCGCGGACGACTGCAACCCTCATCATTCCTCGCTCGCCTCGACCTCCTTCCTCCTCACAAAACCCGCCGGCGCCGCCTCGACCTCCTTCCTCCTCATAAAACCCGCCGGCGCCGCCTCGACCTCCTTCCACCACCGTCACTGCCCTCATCTCCCCACCTACCTCCTCCCTGCATCTCTCTCTCTCAGCTCTCTCTCTCACTCATCCTCTCTCTCTCTCTCTCACCCATCCTCTCTCTCTCTCTCTCTTTCTCACTTTCCTCTGTTTTCTCTCAATCTCTCTTTCTCCCCCTGCATCTCTCTCTCTCTCAGCTCTCTCTCTCTCACTCATCTCTCTCTCTGCCTACACGCATCCCTCTTTCTCTGCTCTCTTTCCTTTCCTCTCCCTCTGCTTTCTCTCCCTCTCTTTGTTTTCTCACTCTCTCTAATTCCTCACACTCTCTCTCTCTCTCCCTCTGTCTCTCTCTCTCTACATTTCTCTCTCTAACTCTTCCTCTCTGTTATTTCCCTCCCTCTTCAAAACTAACAAAACCCGCGCATACAACCACGGTACCGAGCCGTCAAGCACAGAACTCAATCCGAGACCGAGCCAAGATCGAGCCGAGGCCAATCCTTGTCGTGATCGCGTCGGGCCATCACAATAGACCGCGTCGCTGCCGTGCATCCCCGAGACGTGTTCAGGCAAGTATTTTACTTGCTTACATGCTATTTACTTAAGT
The DNA here is from genome assembly GCA_030015575.1 of Agapanthus africanus. Lineage (NCBI taxonomy): Eukaryota > Viridiplantae > Streptophyta > Magnoliopsida > Asparagales > Amaryllidaceae > Agapanthus > Agapanthus africanus. The sequence continues at coordinate 708,748,519 of CM057338.1, read as the reverse complement.
TACAATCTATAATTACATAGATCGTAAAGTTACAATTTTAGATTCAATTATGTGCCATACCTGTTCGACATGTGTTCCCAATGAAAATACCCATCAAATTTGACGGAACTAAATGGTATAGTTTGGCCCGTATGGCTGTGAACCTAGTGCATGAATTTCGTTGGATAATTTGATCGTTAATGACCAAAACAACTACCCCAAGTTTAATTGTAAAACTGTAATTTTATTATACCTGAAAATCGTTAAATTCACCATAAATCATATACATACTAGAATGGTGCGTTCGAGGGCTCAAATCGAATCCAACTCGACGAACTTTAACCCTATGCTTGTTTCCAGATATTCCTGTACTTAAACTGTGACGATATTTGGATCGGTGTGCGACTCTGGACTGCAGTCCAGAGCGACTCCAGTTGTTGCTTGCTGTTCCGTAATGGGTACCACAGGATTTCCTTAACTCGTAGGTTGCGGAACTCCACTGTTTATTATAGATAAATCTGTTAGCTAGACAACACAATTGATTTTATTCTGTTCCGTTATCATTTGTTATTTATTCAGTAATTTAAAAGATTGGGACGCATAACAGTCCCAATAGAATCAGAATTGACATACTAGTACTAAACAGTGTATATCTCCTGACGTACAGATGTGATTAAAGATCTGTCTATTGCGTTGAAAACCTTACTAGAAACCCTAGATTTCATTCAACTGTAGCGTCGCTAAAATCTGATCCCAACTGGGATTAAAATGCGTTGCGAAACTGACTTCTGATTCTGAAACCAGATTTCCAGCCGTGAACGCTTAAAATGAAATAGCTATAACTAATGATCCGGGAACCCGATTGGCATGAAACTAAATTCGACGGATAGATAACTGAACATACTAATTATTACCTGTTCATCGTCTCACTAAATTGTAACCGTATGATTTATGATAAATTATGCAAGTGGTAGATTATTGATTCAGGACATCCTAAATATGCTTTATATATTGTTTATGCATCATATCATACCCATATCATTGCAGTGATAACCTAGTGATATCGTGCATTTACCCAGTGTTAGATTTTAGTGATGATTGTGGTAAGTACGTCAGTGTTCGTGTATCCGTGAATAAGTGAAAGTGATACGTACTTGTACACAATCAGTGACCCTATTATTTTATTGCATTGTCGACGTCTGTGGGACACGTGTACGTGTGACTATAAGTGGTATGGGACACTTATGGAAGCTCTTGCACGGGTGTCACAGATAAGGCACCAGACACTGCCATTTATCTTAGGTATTAGTCGGGATGTGCTTGATGGAGGTCCTGCCTCCAGTTCTCGCGCAGACTTGTCATAGACCGATTGGTATTTAGGGTTATGGTTAGCGTTTGATGTAGACCACGGGGTGAGGGGTAGTTTAAGTGTGAGTCCAACAGAATCTCGGGAGTCCCATGCCGGCTTATATATTTAGGGAGTTATATGAAGATTTACAGGGTATGTGATATTCACCGTGATATACATGTTGGGCCCGTGGTCCCTTGCCCTTGGGTTCTACCCTTGGGTGGAGGACACTCGCGAGTGGTTGACTCTCACACTTGGACTGACGATAGGCTTAGTGACCTGTACAGTGAGACTTAGAGACTGATAGGGATACTGGCATTGTGATATCTTATTTACTGTGTTGACATACGTGGCATATCGTTCTATTGCTTTTACTGTTCCGCTGCATTGATTACTGTACATTCATATTCATGCTGTCATTGATTTACTGTTTCACATATCTATTACCACTGTTAGAATTGTCACATGATTTTATATATATTATATTGCTATTGTGTCGCTCTGACGACCTGAGTATGCATGCTCAGTGTGAGGAGAAGATTTAGCTTGGACCAGGACTCGACGCACTCCGCGGACATCTTGTTTAGCTATCAAGAGTTATATCTTTGGTTTCCCATCAGGTCAGTTCATTTTACTGTTTTGTTCCAGTTACTGCATTTCTCATTACCTGCGCATTATTTACTGTTTACCATGATAAACTAGAAGCCGAAGTGTGACTACGGCGGGACATTTCCTTGACCGTAGGAGCATGGCTGGCCTTGTCTACCCCTCGTATTCCGTATTTTGGGAAGCGGGGCGTGACATAGTTTAGTTGGTATCAGAGCCAGGTTTTGCTTCGATTGGGATTGCAGTTTTCCGTGTATAGTTTGGCAATCTAAGACATCCCTCGGTCTAGGTTGTAAACTTGTCATTCTTGATCCATATTCACATCGTGTGTTCAGCTATCCATTCGCCATGGTTTCGGGTGACTTGATAAGGTTACGTGGTTGCAATTGCACTACCGTACTCTATTCAAGTGACTTAAAGTCATACAGTTGATTCCCCACTTGTAATAAATTCATCACCTCTGATATTCTTGAATCTTTGTCCTATCCATATTACATTTTGATTCGTTTAGCTTGTGACTTATATCATTCTCAAAATTGTTGTCTCAGGATCATGTCTTTCAACGACTCTTCGTCTATATCCGCTCCCCAGAATCAGATCATTGAGATTCTGAGTGTACTGCAAGGTCTAAAGGAAGCCCAGGAGCGAACAAACGACTTGTTGACTGAAGGACTGAGAAGACAGGTGAATCAGGCACCGGCGGGAGTCTCAAATCATAAAGGGATCCCCGTTAGATGAGGAAAAGAGAAGATGATGAAGCGCAAATTTGTTCCCCCGCGACAGAAGAAGCAGAAGACCCCATGTTGTGGGTACTGTAAGAGGCCAGGACATCTTCAGAGGGATTGTCGCCGCGCCCAAGGAAAATGTCTGATTTGTGGATCCAGCGAACATCTCATCAACGGTTGCCCAGAAAGGAAAGAACTACAAGGAGGAAACTCGTCCACACTCCCCACTTCTGCCAAGTAAGGATTACTGCGTAGTTCGAACTTCGAGAATAAGACGGACCCAACACGGGATTCAACTCGCGTTACGAGAATGCAGCGGTCTAGCAAACAAAGAAGAATTTTTCATGTTATCTACTTTCAGTAATAATGTTGTCATCTTTTTATGAATATTTCTTTCCGTTTGAAATCTTGTATCCGCTGAACTTTTGATTGAATGCAATAAAACTTGAATCATAATATATGTATCATTCTCTTGTTTTCTCCTTATTTATATTATTCATTATCACAGCGTTTCTATCCTGATTTTTCAGTTCCTGCAACCGCATATTTCCTATACTTCGTACCCTGAGCTTTTTTCTTGATGTATCCCACTATCTAATCATGACTTTTCTTTTCAGACCATGGCCCACTCTGGAGCAGCGCCGCATCTGGATGAGGATGCACAATCTTGCATTTCCTTAGACCACATGCTGATGAGTTCTGACGATGAGATCAACGGTCCCCAGGTCAATTTCGGAAACAACGATTCAGAGGACGAAGGAGTAGCCGCCCCAGAGTTTAACATGATAGCTGATTCCGACGAAGAAGAAGGAGACCCTGAAGAGAACCCGATAGAGGAAGACCCCGAGGAAGACCCGATAGAAGAAAATCCAGCAGAGGAAAACCCCGTGGAAGAAAATCCAGAAGAAGAAAATCACATGGAATCAGACCTCGATGAAGAAGCTCTATCCGAGGAAGAAGGACCAGAAGATCAAGACCCTGCTGTGGAAGAACTCCCAATGGCGATCCCCACAAGGCGATATGGAAATGGACGCCCCTACCTGAGTGCGCGAGCCTACCGCAACCCACTGAATCTCCACAACTGCGACTGACGGAATTTCTTTTGATGTTGTCTTTCTGGCCAAATAAAATGTGCATAGTTTAGGGCCACTTTTCGTCTTTGAGAATGCCTTGTTTCAAATTTTCTTGAATGAGATAAATCTTCTGAGTTCGTAAACCTTTTGATTATTGGTTCGCTTGATGCTTGTTTATTGCCCATATCCACTTATTTTTCTGCTGAGATCCCTGACTGTCCACCCCTACTCATTGTATAGTTTTCACCCCCGTTTCGATTAGAAAGTACCGCACCCTGATCCTTGGAATGAGCCACCATTCATCCTTCGTCTGTGCCTCGTTTGAGATCCTTCTGGGAGGAGAAGTTCATAGTGAAATCCTCGAGTTAGTTAACCCTTCAAATTCTTAATTCATATGATGTACCGAACGTTATCCTCCCTGTACTGTTTCCCTTGTAGTCCTTTGTGGCTCACCCTTACTTCCTGTGCTGACCCGATCCCAATCTCCTTGATCTCCAGCCTGAAGCCGTCACGCTTCGACCTTTTGTATCAGCCACATTCCATTGTAATCCCTACCCTACCTAGGCCTAGACATATTTGTGTTTTTTCTCTGTTACCCCAACTATATTTAGGGACAGTACTATTCGAAATTTGGTTTTCATTATTTTGTATTTATCGAAGAGTGCGTTTTATTGACTATCCCCGTTTTACGCATTTCAAGTACTTCTCTACTAGTTTTCCTATTATTTTCGATAGCGCAACCTTACACCGCGCACATTTTTTCGTTCCGTGTTTCTTATTTTCACTATATGAGTTTTCTACGTTATTTGATCGATACACTATTCTAAAATGTTTTAACCTACCGACTAATCTTTCACTACTTTGTTGTCGTCACCTTATTTTCGAGTATTGTGCCTATGATTGCTATTATAAATGGTTGTGCCTACTTATTATTTCTGCTTAGCTACTTTTGATATACTTATATGTGCACGTAATTAGATTTTGAGTTTATCGAACATGCTTTGAGTATTATTATTCGTTATTGTTATCTATATTCTCGTATACATGTAGTTACCCTTATGGCTGTTTCTGCCTTATACCTACCTAGACTTATCTTTTGTATGTTGTTCTTATATATATACCTTCAAAATTTTTACCCACCCGTTTTAAGTAAACCACCATGTTTTGGTGTTCGATGTAGTAACTTTTCGCTTATTTATATATAGCTTGTCGTTCTTCGAAATTTCGAGGACGAAATTTTTGTATGGGTGGTATGATATAATACCCAGCCCCTTTTATACCAAAATCTGTATTTTGTTATTTTATATTTTTATTTATTTTTTTATTTCATTCTAAACCCATTTTTCTTTTATCAATAAAACTCAAAACCCTAAATTTTTCCCTTTTTAACCGAAGTTCATTTTTCCTTTATATTACCTCAGCCCAGCCCATTTTTTTCAACTAAAATTCTTTTAATAAAACCCAGCCCGAGCCCACACTCTTTTCTCCCTAAGAATTTAAACTTTAAATCTCTTTTCTCGGGCCAAGCCTGCCAGCCCCTTCTCCAAGCCCAACCGCTTCTCTTTTTTCCCCCAATTAATCCTTTCCTTTTTATTTTCTGACCCGGCCCTTAATTCTCGTTCTCACCATTATTTTCATTAAGCCCGGCCCCTTCTTTTATTTATCCTTGATTTTTCTCAGGCCCGGCCCACTCTTTTCTCCACTACCCGCGTCCCCAACCCGACCTGGCCCACCACTTCATCTTCTTCCCGTTGCGCTTTTCCCGCGCGCGTTTCCTTCGCGACCGCGTCGCCCGCGCTTCTCGCCTTCACCTCCGCCGACGCTCGCGCGCGTTACTCCTACTACGCACGCCTCTCTCCTCTCTCTCTTCTCTCGCCTCCACGTTCTCTTTCTCTTTTCCTCTCGTTCTACCACTCTCTCTCGAACTCACGCCCACCGCCGTCTCCTCACCGCCGCTCGCCTCCACCCACGTCCCCAACCTCATCGCACCCTCAACCCGATCTCTCGTCCTCATCCTTCTCGTTCACCCCAGCGACCCACTGCCCAAGCCCTCGCCGTCGCCGCCGACGACTGCAACCCTCATCATTCCTCGCTCGCCTCGACCTCCTTCCTGTAGGGTTCCTAGGCACTCTCAAGAGGTCTCATAAGGCATCAACCATGCCAATTTCAAATTTTGCGGTGCCGAGAAACTCTAGAGTACGGATCGTTGGCTAGAATTCTAGGCGAAAAGTAAACTAGTTAACACTTAACTATAAGAATACGGAAATACAACCTTTGTAGATCCGGTGCTCCACCTCCACGGCTCTGCAATGAAGTCCTCTCCGCTGTCCAAATCGAACCATGACTCTCACGGTGGTTTCATCGGAGAAAAGACCAGGCTAGGTCGTCGACAACGTGCCGAAGATGATCTACGTCGAAGCATCACTAGATCAAGCTCCACCTTCACCAAGCCATGAAAACTTGTGAAGGAAACACACTCTACTACTTGGCAAGAGGTAGAGGATGAAGAAATAGGAAGTGGGTAGACTTTAGAATTGGATTTCTCACTCTAATTCATCAATCACCATTGATGAAGCAAGCTTTTTCTTCATTGAAGAAGATGAAGAAGATGAAGAAAGAATTATGATAAGTTAATAGAATAGAAAAGAAAATCAATTCTTATCATAATTGTAACCATGGTAAAGTGTAGAGAGCTAACTATAGTTCAATGAATGGTTAAGGTTAATGAGATGAAGACAAAAGGGTTTCTTTGGTCAAAGCTTCATGAAGCTTCAACAAGCTTCATGAAAGAATGAAACACTTTTGTTTTTCTTTTCTCATTTCATTTCTTTTAATCCAAATTAAAAAATAAATGAATGAATAAAAGAAAACCTTAACCATTTACTTAACTAAGGTTTAACTCTTTACACAAACCCTAGCATTAATGCATCATCAAACATGATACATCCAAGTGCACAAAAATATATCACATATACAATGTGCACATGCGAGTGAGAAAATCCATCTTAAGTGAACCGATACTAGTTAATGCAAAGTAATATATCAAATATATAATTATGCATTAAATCATTAAATCAACACTTGATTTAATGATCCGGTCATATCGCATATAACCGACTAATATCAACAGCAACAACTTATCGAATCAACACTTGATCCGATATGCCGGCTATATCGCATATAACCGATCAATGTCACATATCGCGAGAATCGAATACAGTATCACATACTGATATCATTCTCGGTCCCGCACATATCTCATATGCGCTCCTATTTCGTTTCGCTTGAGCCAGGAAACCTCTGTGTAGGACTCTAAAGACTCGTCAATACGCCGGCAGCGGATGATGATCATATCAAACATCCACAAGCCGCAAGCGGTCTGCTAAACGTAACGGCCACCCGGGTATTGAACGATCAGAAGATCGACGAGCAAGCCCGCTCACACTCCTGCGAATCCGACCAGTAACACTTACCGTACAGTCCGGTCTGATCGTCTGATATGTCGCATATCTCGCCTAGGGGTGGTAAACGTCAGACTCCAATAGCTCGATAAGTCGTGTCGATATGAGGTCTATAACAATTCGAGAAACTACTGGTAACACTTACCAGTAAATCTCAGCAACCCTGGCCAGGGATTTCCTGTTATAGCCAATCGAACACAGCGCAACATCAACTCCCTATACCGGGAGAGACGAATCCCCTCCTATCGCTCATTGCTTCTATGTGACTCGGGACTGTACCCAAAAACCACCGTTTTGCACGCCCTCTTGGACGTGGTAAGATGGAAATCAAAGCACAGTGGGAACCACACAAGACTCTATGACGATCTCGGGTCAACAGACTACTCTGTACCAGTGTTACCAGAGAACTGCCATCTGACGTTAGGTATAATACCATCTGGGAGTTCTCGGCGAGTCCGTCCAGTGTACCCAGTCTCTACTGAGCACCCGTATATCTTCTCTGATGTCAAACACCAATGGATATGGGATCATCCATCGCCCATCTGTATGGGTCGAGAAGGTATACGCTAGTCTACTCTGGTATATCGATGCCCCATCTCGATACACCCACGACTAGGGACTTTGAAGGATGTACTTATGGACCACCATGTCCCCACTAGTATGATCCTCATCATAGTCCAGATAGTCAAGTACACATCCTAAGGGCTTTACCAACATGTAATAGAGAGACAATGAGTGTACACGTTAAGGTAAAGATCAACCAGATAGCATACTATCATGTCGAGCAAGAAAGTCCTCCCTATATATGTCCCAGCATCCACTACAATATACATCCTATGTATAGTAATGGCTTCTAGGGCATACATATAACTAACACTTCCTCCTCACAAAACCCGCCGGCGCCGCCTCGACCTCCTTCCACCACCGTCACTGCCCTCATCTCCCCTCCTACCTCCTCCCTGCATCTCTCTCTCTCTCAGTCTTCTCTCTCTCTCACTCATCCTCTCTCTCTCTCTCTTTCTCACTTTCCTCTGTTTTCTCTCAATCTCCCTTTCTCCCCCTGCATCTCTCTCTCTCAGTCTTCTCTCTCTCTCACTCATCTCTCTCTCTGCCTACACGCATCCCTCTCTCTGCTCTCTTTCCTTCCCTCTCCCTCTGCTTTCTCTCCCTCTCTTTGTTTTCTCACTCTCTCTCTAATTCCTCACACACTCTCTCTCTCTCTCCCCCTCTGTCTCTCTCTCTCTACATTTCTCTCTCCAATTTCTCTCTCTAACTCTTCCTCTCTGTTATTTCCCTCCCTCTTCAAAACTAACAAAACCCGCGCATACAACCACGGTACCGAGCCGTCAAGCACAGAACTCAATCCGAGACCGAGCCAAGATCGAGCCGAGGCCAATCCTTGTCGTGATCGCGTCGGGCCATCAAAATAGACCGCGTCGCTGCCGTGCATCCCCGAGACGTGTCCAGGCAAGTATTTTACTTGCTTACATGCTATTTACTTAAGTTACAATCTATAATTACATAGATCGTAAAGTTACAATTTTAGATTCAATTATGTGCCATACCTGTTCGACATGTGTTCCCAATGAAAATACCCATCAAATTTGACGGAACTAAATGGTATAGTTTGTCCTGTATGGCTGTGAACCTAGTGCATGAATTTCGTTGGATAATTTGATCGTTAATGATCAAAACAACTACCCCCAAGTTTAATCGTAAAACTGTAATTTTATTGTACCTGAAAATCGTTAAATTCACCATAAATCATATACATACTAGAATGGTGCGTTCGAGGCTCAAATCGAAGCCAACTCGATGAACTTTAACCCTATGCTAGTTTCCAGATATTCCTGTACTTAAACTGTGACGATATTTGGATCGGTGTGCGACTCTGGACTGCAGTCCATAGCGACTCCAGTTGTTGCTTGCTGTTCCGTAATGGGTACCACAGGATTTCCTTAACTCGTAGGTTGCGGAACTCTGCTGTTTATTATAGATAAATCTGTCAGCTAGACAAAACAATTGATTTTATTCTGTTCCGTTATCATTTGTTATTTATTCTGTAATTTAAAAGATCGGGACGCATAACAGTCCCAATAGAATCAGAATTGACATACTAGTACTAAACAGTGTATATCTCCTGACGTACAGACGCGATTAAAGATCCGTCTATTGAGTTAAAAACCTTACTGGAAACCCTAGATTTCATCCAACTGTAGAATCGCTAAAATCTGATCCCAACTGGGATTAAAATGCGTTACGAAACGGACTTCTGATTCTGAAACCAGATTTCCAGCCGTGAACGCTTAAAATGAAATGGCTATAACTTATGATCCGGGAACCCGATTGGCATGAAACTAAATTCGACGGATAGATAACTGAACATACTAATTATTACCTGTTCATTGTCTCACTAAATTGTAACCGTATGATTTATGATAAATTATGCAAGTGGTAGATTATTGATTCAGGACATCCTAAATATGCTTTATATATTGTTTATGCATCATATTATACCCATATCATTGCAGTGATAACCTAGTGATATCGTGCATTTACCCAGTGTTAGATTTTAGTGATGATTGTGGCAAGTACGTCAGTGTTCGTGTATCCGTGAATAAGTGAAAGTGATACGTACTTGTACACAATCAGTGACCCTATTATTTTATTGCATTGTCGACATCTGTGGGACACGTGTACGTGTGACTATAAGTGGTATGGGACACTTATGGAAGCTCTTGCACGGGTGTCACAGATAAGGCACCAGACACTGCCATTTATCTTAGGTATTAGTCGGGATGTGCTTGATGGAGGTCCTGCCTCCAGTTCTCACGCAGACTTGTCACAGACTGATTGGTATTTAGGGTTATGGTTAGCGTTTGATGTAGACCACGGGGTGAGGGGTAGTTTAAGTGTGAGTCCAACAGAATCTCGGGAGTCCCATGCCGGCTTATATATTTAGGGAGTTATATGGAGATTTACAGGGTATGTGATATTCACCGTGATATACATGTTGGGCCCGTGGTCTCTTGCCCTTGGGTTCTACCCTTGGGTGGAGGACACTCGCGAGTGGTTGACTCTCACACTTGGACTGACGATAGGCTTAGTGACCTGTACAGTGAGACTTAGAGACTGATAGGGATACTGGCATTGTGATATCTTATTTACTGTGTTGACATACGTGGCATATCGTTCTATTGCTTTTACTGTTCCGCTGCATTGATTACTGTACATTCATATTCATGCTGTCATTGATTTACTGTTTCACATATCTATTACCACTGTTAGAATTGTCACATGATTTTATATATATTATATTGCTATTGTGTCGCTCTGACGACCTGAGTATGCATGCTCAGTGTGAGGAGAAGATTTAGCTTGGACCAGGACTAGACGCACTCCGCGGACATCTTGTTTAGCTATCCAGAGTTATATCTTTGGTTTCCCATTGTTAGTTGTATGTATGCCCTAGAGGCCATTACTGTACATTGGATGTATATTGTAGTGGATGCTGAGACATATATAGGTAGGACTTTCTTGCTCGACATGATAGTACGCTATTTGGTTGCTCTTTATCTTAACATGTATACTCTCTGTCTCTCTGATTACATGTTGATAAAGCCCTTAGGATGTGTACTCGACTTCCAGGACTATGATGAAGATCATACTAGTGGGGCCTGGGTAGTCAATGAGTACATCCTTCATTGTTCCTAGTTGTGGGAATATCGAGACGGGGCATCGATATTCCAGAGTAGACTAGCGTATATCTTCTCGACCCATGTGATGGATGATGGATGATCCCATATCCATTGGTGTTTGACATCAAAGATGGTATACGGGTGCTCAGTGGAGACTGGGTACACTGAACGGACTCGCCGAGAACTCCCAGATGGTATTATACCTCACGTCAGATGGCAGTTCTCTGGTGACACTGGTACAGCTTAGTCTGTTGACCCGAGATCGTCATAGAGTCTTGTGTGTCTCCCACTGTGCTTTGATTTCCACCCTACCACGGCTCTACTGAGTCGTGCAAACAGGTGGTTTTTGGGTACAGTCCCGATTCACATGGAGGCAATGAGCGATAGGAGGGGATTCGTCTCTCCCGGTATTGGGGGTTGATGTTGCGCTATGCTCGACTGGCCATAACAGGAAATCCCTGGCCAGGGTTGCAGTGACCTACTGGTAAGTGTTATCAGTAGTTTCACACATGTCATGGACTTCACGTCGGCATGACTTATCGAGCTACTGGGGTCTGACGTTTACCACCCCTAGGCGAGATATGCGACATATCAGACGAACAGACCGGACTGTACGGTAAGTGTTACTGGTTGGATTCACAAGAGTGTGAGCGGGCTTGCTCGTCGGTCTTCTGATCGCTCAATACCCGGGTGGCCGTTACGTTTAGCAGACCGCTTGCGGCTTGTGGGTGTTTGATATGATCATCACCTGTTGCCGGCGTATTGACGAGTCTTTAGAGTCCTACACAGAGATTTCCTAGCTCAAGCGAAATGAAATAGGAGCGCATATGAGATATGTGCGGGACCGAGAATAATGCGTGTATGTGATACCGTTTTTCATTCTCGCGATGAATGTGTCGAATGGTTGTATGCGATATAACCTAGTTATCGAATCAAGGATTGACTCGATAAGCCGATACATTGGATACTAGCCGGTTTCATGCGACATGACCGGATCATTGAATCAAGTGTTGATTTAATAATTTAATGTATAATTATATATTTGATATATTACTTTGCATTAACTAGTATTGGTTCACTTTAAGTAGATTTTCTCACTTGAATTGTGCAAGTTGTATATGTGATATACTTTTGTGCACTTGATTGTATCATGTTTGATGATACATGCTTATTTGGTTAAGTGTAAAGAATTAAACCATGGTTAAGTTGTTGATTAGGGTTTTTAATTATTCATTTATCTTATTTATTTATTCATTTTGAATAAATTGAAAGATAAATGAATGGTGGCTTCATTTGTTTTTAGTTGAAGCTTCATGAAGCTTTGACTAAATGACCCTTTTTGTTCTCATCCTTAACCCTAACCATTCAACCTAACCTTAGTCAATTCTCTACACTTAACTAAGGTTATGATTATGATAAGTATTCATTTTTCTATCTATTTTAAAATAACTTATCATATCTTCTTCTTCTTCATCATCTTCTTCTTCCATGAAGAAAAGCTTGCTACATCAATGGCAAGTGATGAAAACAAGTGAGAAATCCAATTCTAAAGTGAGCCCACTTCCTATTTCTTCATCCTCTACCTCTTGCCAAGTAGTATAAGGTGTTTTCTTCACAAGTTTCATGACTTGGTGAAGTCGGAGTTTGATCTTGTGATGCCTCGACGTAGATCATCTTCGGCATCGAAGCCGACGATCAAGCCCGTCCATTTCTTCGATGAAGCCGATGCTAGAGTCCGGATTCCGATTTGGACAGCGGAGGGACATCATCGTGGAGCTTAGGAAGTGGTGGACCGGATCTACAAAGGTTGTAGCTTCTTTCCTTTAGCATTAAAGTCGTTTACTTGCATCGCATAGCCTATATATCTAGTTAACGATCCGTATTAGGGTTTGTAGGCACCGTTAAAATTTAAATTGGCTGTGTTCGATCACTTGCAAGACTTCATTAGCGTGCCTAGGAACCCTACACCCATCAGGTCAGTTCATTTTACTGTTTTGTTCCAGTTACTGCATTTCTCATTACCTGCGCATTATTTACTGTTTACCATGATAAACTAGAAGCCGAAGTGTGACTACGGCGGGACATTTCCTTGACCGTAGGAGCATGGCTGGCCTTGTCTACCCCTCGTATTCCGTATTTTGGGAAGCAGGGCGTGACATCATCAACGTAAGTAAGTATGCATACACCGATTGTCGTTGATGTATAGCAACGAAAACCGGCGATACAACTACATACTACACTTACGGTCACAGAAAAGAAAGTGTAAAACTACAACAGTTGGAATCCGCAACCTCCTTAGACATCGCATGCCTAACCAAATGAATACCTTAGACATCTCATGCCTAACAATTATAAACCCCGCATTTTAGTCTCATTTATCGAAAACTCTTTTCAATATCAAGTCAGGCAATTCAACAAGATTCCCGACATCCTGATCGAATGCTCGTCACAAACTTTAGTAGACGGCCGCACCCCCAGTGCCGTCGACGAAGTGCACTAAGGTGGAACACCGCTGCCTCGAGCACCCGAACGGATGCTTTTGGCGACGGGGTTCTCCTACAGTCACTTGGTCGGGGCTATGGGGCGTGGCTGTCTGTTAAGTTTACCCGGCGAGTATCCGCGTACGCTACGTGATTGCGACGGACTTTTGATCACATCAAAATTCCGTGGCAACCGATCATCTGAGACTGAACTGCTAGATTTATAACATTCAAATTAGTTATCTCATAACTACTTATGGATTCCAAATATTGTATCACATTCCAGATAAATAGACAATGTTAAACTTTCCGATCGAATAATCAAACACCCAAGATTTCCCAAATAGTTCTCAACACTTGAAATTAGTTTAAAAACATCCATCACATGCCACAGTACCAATGGTCCAGCCGTAGAAGGGTCAAGCCAATGCCTCACATGTGGCACGCCGTACTGCCCCAAACCCTAAGGTTTAGAGGCGGTTCAGACGGTCACATAATCGAGTTAAGGTTTGTTGTCTTCTAGAGGGTCCACCGCGTTACTTGCACGACTTAGAACGTTCTTAAACTACGGAAAAATCCAACACTTGGAAATTTTCCGGTAGGGAAAAAAGTGAGTTATTGATATCCGTTCGAACTTTTTAACAGTTTCTAAAATTATCCGGAAAAACTTAAACGAAGTTAAATTATCCGATTGAATCAACGAGTCCCCAATTCAACCCAGAAAACTCAACACTTGAGTAAAATAAAAATTCCCAGAACCAAGCAGAATTACCTACGGATGAAACTGTATAAAATCTATCCCTCAATCTACAGTAATTGCCGCGGAACCGCCGCCAATGCCTTGTTGTGGCTGCGGTTCCACGGCGCAATAGTTGATTTAGGGGGTCGTTTTTCACAGTTCCCCATAAAATTACCTGCTGAATTTTCTGAGCATTTTTAATATGAAAAATATCAACTTTTGAAAATTTTTCCAGAAACTAGGGTTTTACGGGTATTCGGAGTTCGATCGGACTTTAAACTTCGCCTAGACTTCACCTAAAGCTCTAGCTCGGCTCTGATATCACTGTAGGGTTGCTAGGAACTCTAACAAGGGTCTACGAGGCATCAACCATGCCCGATTTAAAATTTAGCCGTGCCGAACAACCCTAACCAAGATCTTCAAACTAGAGATTAGGCGAAAACAAGCATGTTAAACACTTTAACACTAAGTGAGAGGGATTACAACCTTTGCAGATCCGGTCCTTCACTTCATAAGCTCCGTGTTGTGGTCCCTTCGCCGCTATCATCAAGTTTCGGACTCTCGAGAGGCTCCACGAAGAGAAAGATGCAAGCTTGCTTCCGATTTTCGATAAAAAAAATGATCTACCTTGAAGTTTCATTAACACAAGCTCTCACTCACTAAATGAAGTGAAAACCCTCATCTAAATGGCAAGGATAAATGAGGATGATGAAGTAGGATTTTATCTTTCATTTGTTTTCTTATTCTCACTCATTTTCATCACCTTTGAAAAAGCTAGAAAGCTTTTCCATGAAGAACTCAAGGAAGAGGATGAAGAATCCTTTTGTGATGAATAATGAATATGTAATAATAATTACTTATGCAACCATGGTCAATATAACCTTTGTAGAGATTTAACTAGGGCTAGGGTTTGGGTTGGGTTAAGAATGAGTCACTTAAAATATCAACCATAATATCTTAGCTCATGACAAAAGAAAACCTTCTAGAAGGTTCATGAAAGAACTAACCTAATTCAAGCCCTAATCTTGTTTAATCTCCACTAAACATGTTGCATTAGTAATAATATCATGTTACAATATTATATATCACATATATAATATTTATTATAACAAAATAAAATAATACAATTAACATATATCGCATATATATCAATGTATTAGCCGAGTGAGAAAAAGAATCTTTTAGTAAGCTAATATTAGTTAATGTAATTTAATATATCATATATATAATTATACATTAAATCATCGAATCAACACTTGATCCGACAATCCGGTTATATCGTATATAACCGACTAATATATCATTTACCGATTCATCGAATCAACACTTGATCCGATGACCCGGCTGATATCAAATATCGCGAGAATATAATACGGTATCTCATATCGCATTATCCTCGGTCCTGCACATATCACACATGTGCCCCCTACTCCGTTTTGCCTGAGTCAAGAAACCTCTGTGTAGGACTCTAAAGAATCGTCAATACGCCGGTAGTAGGTGATGATCATATCAAACACCCACAAGCTGCAAGCGGTCAGCTAAACGTAACAGCCACCTAGGTATTGAGCGATCAGAAGATCAACAAGCAAGCCTGTACATTCTCCTGCGAATCCAATCAGTAACACTCCAGTACAGTCCGGTCTCGTCGTCTGATATGTCGCATATCTCGCCTAGGGGTGGTAAACGTCAGACCCTAGTAGCTTGATAAGTGTAACGTTTTGAAAATCGTTTCGGTGAAATTTCGAAAAAACGGTAAAATAAGGGGGTTTTCTGTAAAAAGTCAAAATACAAATATCTTATTATAAAAATTAAATATACATATTCTAGCTATCTAATTGCTAGTATTTGGTGTTTATTGAGCCACTGGTGAAATTTCAAATTTTCTGAAAAAAATTTATTTTATTATTATTTTAAGCCGTCACTAATACATTTAATTAGGGAAAATTACAAATTGGAATGAGTTGAAACAAATTTTGTGCATCATAAAACTTTAAATAAAATTTTATCATGTGGTTTTTGAAACGAAATCGTTTGCTAAAACGGTTTAGAAAATATTGAAGAAAAATGCTTATTTTGTGAAAATAAAAGGGTTTTGGTGCATATTGAATTGGTGTTTGGTGTTCATTGCCTCACACACACACAACCACACAAACCCAAATCCCCACTTGGCTGAAAGTGCACGAATTTCCCCCCATTCTCATCTCTTTTTAGAAGAATAAAAGATTAAAGAAAGCAATAAATTATTAAGGTATGGTGTTAGGTAATTGTGATGGACTTTTTGACCCCATTCTCTCTCCAATCACCTCACACTCTCTTCCCCTCCCCATTTGGCCGAGCCCCAATTCTGC
The DNA here is from genome assembly GCA_030015575.1 of Agapanthus africanus. Taxonomy (NCBI): domain Eukaryota; kingdom Viridiplantae; phylum Streptophyta; class Magnoliopsida; order Asparagales; family Amaryllidaceae; genus Agapanthus; species Agapanthus africanus. Next base: position 708,732,062 of record CM057338.1, on the reverse strand, counting down.
AGCAGCCCTCTTCATGTCTCCACTTCTTTTCTCTTCAAAAATCCCTCCATTTTGCTTCAAAAATCCATCCAAAGTCTCACAATTTCACCCTTTATCATTTACCCAATATTCTTTGACCCAAAGTGGTTTGGATTGAGGAGCAAGGAGGCATCTTTTGGAGGTCTTGATTTCATGTTGATCCATGGTTCATGAGGTATAATTTTAACCTTATGCTTATATTGTTGTTTAATTGCTTCAATGTTAACAATTTAGATGTTTAATTGGGTTTTATTGCAAATTTGGAAAATTCAAAACTAGGGTTTGAATTTAATTAGGGTTTTTATTATTAGTTTATGGTTGTAATGAGAAGATTAACATGTAATTGTATGCAAAATTTAAGTTGGTTACTACTTGCTAATTTGTTAACTTAAAATTGTGATAATTATGCTAGTTTGCTAACTAGAGTTTTTGAAAAATTATCAAATGCTTAGATTAAAATATAATTAAGTTTTCATGTCATTATAAATATTATATTGAGTGGTTTAATGCTTTTAGTTCATGAAAATCCAAGCTAAATTGTAGTTTGTGTATTTTTGCTATAAAATTGTTAAAATCTAGGTATTTTGTAAACTAGAATTTTAGGGTTTTTGGAATTTAATGAGATTAAATTATGGGAATTGTTTTTATGACTTATTTAAGATATTTAGTGAATATTGTGGCCGATAGATTCGTTTATACATCGAGTTTTGTACTAAAACGGTGATTTATGCTTGCTAGATTTTCGGAAAAATGTTTTTAAGGTGAATTTGGGATTTTTGAGAATTTTAAGCTATTTTATAGTATAATTAGTGCTTGTGATCGTGCAAATGAGTGTGTTTGGGTTTTTCTCGATGGTTTGGCGTTTGTACGCCGACGTCGAGGGTTTTTAAGTTGATTTGTGGAAGCAAACCATAGGTTTTGACCTATGTGGGATTCGTGCGTCGTTTTGGTCATGAGTCGGATTTTAATGCGATATGGTGTGTTATGATATGTAGGTACCCCATGTGGGCTTCGAGACGACAAGCAAGCGCGTGGCGACGTCGGCACCAGCAAGCGAGGACCAGGTGAGTAGATTTATATCTACGGGGAGAAGTCGGGAGGATGGCGTATAGCACCCCCGCTAGGTCCGCTCATCCCTTGCTTATTTCTGTTAGCCGAAGTGTTGAAAGATTCAGAATCATCGGAGTTTCCGCCTTTGCGATTATCGTCCTTCCGGTTTCTCCAGGACCTGTTGTTATTTTGAGAATCCAAGGAGGACTCCTGTTTTGAGCGCTCCAGCATCTGGACTTTCCTGGTCAGCTCTTGGAATGTTTTGAGACCCGCGGTGCATAAAAACGGGGCCATCCAATTGTTAAGATTTCCGACGAGGAGACTGACAGATTGGTCCTGCTCTATCGGTGGTTCGCATTTGACGGAGAGATTGCGCCATCGGGTTATAAAATCCGTGCTGCTTTCGTCGCTCTTGGGCTTGGTCCTTACGAGCTCGGCAATGGTAATCTTATCGCTGACGCTCATGAACCTCTGCCGAAACAGAGATTCCATTTGGACAAAAGTTGTGACGGAGCCATCCGGTATGCTCGCGTACCAGTCGAAAGCAACATCGGTCAAGCTATTAACGAACTGGCGGAGGAGAAGCGCATCATTGCCCCCAGTATTCCTGCATGAGGCTTTGAAGTGGGCGATGTGTTGATTCGCATTTCCCGTCCCATCGAATCTTCCGAATTTAGGGATGACATAGCCGCTAGGAAACTCTACCAGATCATACTGAGCAGGATATGGTCTCCCACTACTGCTGATATCTTTTTGCGCTTCGGCTTCGGCTACCAAGATTTTGACTTTGTTGGCAACCAAGTCCATGATTTGATCTTGAGTTAGCGGGCTACTGTCATCGGTAGCCAAGACATTTGCTGAGATAGGACGCGACTGATCTTCATGCGGTCCGCCCACTTTTGGATTTGAGGGAATGGGCGTCGGCTGTCTCGGGACACCGTTTCCCGGTTCATGAGCTGAGCCCTGTGCTTGATTGGGCGGCTGAGAGGCAAGTTGGGCCGTAAGCCGTAAGATGACATTTTTCAAGTCGTCGATCTTTGAGTAGAGCTTGGCCATCTCCTTATCTTTGCTTCTGAGCTGTTTTCGGAGCTCTTGGAGAAGTTGCTGCTCTGCGGTCTTAGGACGGAAAGTTGGCTCATCTTCGCTTTCCGAGCCTGACTCCTCATGAATTGAGGGCTCTCTCTGCCTATCAGCCTCATCGAGAGGGTTTTCATCATCCAGCGGAGGCGGCTATTCTTGGGAAGTGGCAACCACATTCAAGCCAGATTGGATTTGAGATGTGGTGGCCCCGTCCTTGCTCTTGCTGCGCGTGCCCACCACGTAGACAGTGTGGATAACACATTCAGCCATCCCCTCATCTTTGGCGGGGTAACCCTGTTCTTCGAACCTCATGAGGTTTAGCCTGGCAAGAGCCCTAGCCCTTTTGTTGGCTCTATATCTGAGCCTTTTCTCCCTCAGCTTCTCGACTTTGAAGGCTTGGCGGGCATCCGCTACCGGGGAAGCCATTGTGAGTTGATCAGAGGGGAGCTTAGAGAAGACACCCGATCGAGCAGTGGTCAAGGGCACCGCTGGAGCTTGCTCGGGACGCGTTGTAGCTTTGTTGGTGTTGCTAGCCTTGCCCCCAGCTAGGGCCAAGGAAAGTCGTTCAGACACCAACTTGCGTTTGGGTTGGGGCGCCCTTGAGATCACCACATTTGGTCTCCTGCCTTTCGAGACCGGTTTGTCTGCCACCGGGGGTTGAGGAGCTGGGATGGCGCCAACTGGCATGAACATAATAGAGCCGAATGGTAGCAACGGCTCTTCCCATTGTCGCCCAAGACTGGCCGGGAGGACCGTTCTAGAGTCTATCCTCATTGTGTAGGAGACGGGAGCTGAGTTCATCATCGAAGACATCGTCGGAAGGTGATTGCTTGAAAATCTGCATGAAAAAGCATTATTTTTAGTATAAATACTGGTATGTATATTGATTGAGTTCGCATGAACGTTTAACCCGAAATATGGGAGGAGAGATTGGTCCCACCGGGCGTGCCAGAATCTGTAGGGTGTTTTTCGTCACCCCATTGAGATGGGAATACGCGCACGCTTGTCAGGCGTACTACAGATTCCCCCTGCCTAGGGTAGGCTGGGGTTTAATGATTGTGGGGATCCGAATCTCCGGCAGCCGCGGACTAAGCTGCCGTTAATTACCCCTCGCCTTTGGGGCGAGGGAACCTCCGATTAACTGGTTAAACTGGTCATGCGAACTCAATGTGCAGTGTGCGTGTGTGTTGTTTTAAAAGGGGGGTTTTGGATATATCGGGAGCCACGCAGAGTTTTTACGGGGGTCCCGCTACCCGGATAGCGGGCTGGGGGTCAAGGGGGCTAGCAGCCCCCTTGCGGGGTGCGGGGTAGCGCCCCGTTAGAAATTTTTTTCTAACAGGGACAGTGTCGTGGAGTACGTGTGTGTATAAATTTGTATACATATGTATATACGTATGTATGTGCACAAAAAGAGGGGGAAAATACATCCAAGGGATGCGTGGGGCCAGCGCCTTGAGCGCTGTGCGCTTAGGTGCTGCGCGCTCAGGCGCAAGCGTGCCACGTGTCGGCACGTGGGCGCTTTGCGCATAAGCGCTGCGCGCAGGTGCGCAAGCGAGCGCGCGCCACGTGTCGGCACGTGGGCGCTTTGCGCAAGAGCGCTGCGCGCAGGTGCGCAAGCGCGCGCATGCGCGCCACGTGTCGGCACGCGGGCGCTTTGCGCACGTGCGCAAGCGTGCAGGTGCGCAAGCGCGCGCACCACGTGTCGGCACGCGGGCGCTTTGCGCACTTGCGCAAGCGCGCAGGTGCGCAAGCGAGCGCGCAGGTGCGCAAGCGAGCGCGCCACGTGTCAGCACGCGGGCGCTTTGCGCATGAGCGCTGCGCGCTGGAGCGCAAGCGCGCTGGAGCGCAAGCGCGCTGGAGCGCAAGCGCGCGCGCCACGTGTCGGCATGCGGGCGCTTTGCGCTTGAGCGCTGCGCGCCGGCGAGGATAAGAGGCTTTTAGCCTCGAAAGGGAGGAGTTGGACTCCTGAATGTGTTTTGGGTTTAATGGAAGTGGTTCTTCTTTTTCCTCCTGTTGCTTGCTGGATCTTGAAGATCAAGAGATGTGAAATTTCAAAATCTCTCCTTTTTGAGATCTGATGACAGAACCAAGTTCCCCTTTGTGGGTTTTGTGGTGAAAAACTAATTTGTTTTATAAACAGAAGAGTAAAACTCTTGATTTAATTCAAGAGAAAGAAGAAGGTTTTGGAACCTTGAAGAAGAAGAATAGATCTCAGATCTGGAAACTTTTTTTTTTAGAGAGAGAAAAAGTTGTTGGGATATTTCATTATCCTTGCCTTTATAGGCCATACACTTTACACATAGCCCCTTGGGCTTCACAAAATGGCATTTTGCCATCCCATGGCTCATGTGCCATTTCATTTTTGCACATAAGCCATGGGCTTACAAAATATTGGCTTTATGCCCATTTTGTTTACATTCATGCATAAAAAATTACATAAAAATTATTTATGACATGATTTATATTTTAGCATGGGGAGGGTCGGCCGCTTCACGTTTCGGACTCGACCCGGGCATGGGCCCACTTGACCCGGGCTTAGGCCCACCTGGCTTGGGGTTGACCTTGACTTTGACTCCGTCAACCGGGGTGTAAATTTTTACCCCAACACACACGATTTGGTTTTTGCACTCGGTATGATTCACATATGCTTGCAGTGCAGTGATACGCATTTTGTCCACTTAGATGCACTGGACTTCGATTTCGATTGTGATACTCGATATTTGTTTCGTGCACCTTGTGCACCTGATTTGATTTTGCGCATGTTCGGCGCTTGATATTGCATTTCATGATTTCGTGCATGATGGATGCACCTGCCTTGGATTTTCGCGCATGTTGAGCGCATGTTTTGAGATGTGATTTTGGTGCACACCAGATGCACTAAATCGAGATTTTTCGTGCATGTCAGATGCACCTGATTTTGCTGTCAGGCACACATGTTGCCTACGACTGATGTTTCGTGCACACCCGATGCACTTAGATGTTGTTTCTGTGCATATGTATGGCACATATATGGATTTTGATTTCCGTGCGCACCAGACGCACGTAGTATTCATACGCGTATTTTGCGATTGATTTTTTCTTATAGAGCAGTACGTTTTTATGATATTGCTATGTGTTTTCGTACTGAGCAGGACTAGTCAGAGGACAGTACCTGAAAATATTTTGCATGCATTGATAGTTATTGAAGGGATTTCCAAAAAAAGCGAGCTATAGCCTCAGTATTTACCTACGTGTCTGATACGACACGAAATGTTTAAAACAAGGAGACCCTTCTAAATTGTTCCAAAACGGCGGAACGTACATTTCAAACGAAGGTATATATGTCTATAGTTATTTTATTATGATAGACGTCTGCCACTGTGCAGTGTTATACGCGTTGCACAGCGACTTAAAGAGATTTGGCATGCATTTCCTTCAGATACTTACATATATATATTCGATATTTACATGTATAGTTTCGAGTTATATCATATTGATTTTCATTTTGGATTTGGACATTGTGTCTTCACCATGACTCCGATGATTGCGGGATGCTGGATGGAGTTTTGATTTGAGTTATATGCTTATTTTTCACGCGCATGCGCTGCGCTACGATTTGTTTTATGTATTTATGATTTCGGAGCCCCGACGACTTGATGGTTTTGCTTAGATGTTTTAGTATTTGGGGGGAGTTTTAATTTAAATTCTGGGACTGAATTTCTTTAAGGGGGGAAGATTGTAACGTTTTGAAAATCGTTTCGGTGAAATTTCGAAAAAACGGTAAAATAAGGGGGTTTTCTGTAAAAAGTCAAAATACAAATATCTTATTATAAAAAATAAATATATATATTCTAGCTATGTAATTGCTAGTATTTGGTGTTTATTGAGCCACTGGTGAAATTTCAAATTTTCTGAAAAAAAATTATTTTATTATTATTTTAAGCCGTCACTAATACATTTAATTAGGGAAAATTACAAATTGGAATGAGTTGAAATAAATTTTATGCATCATAAAACTTTAAATAAAATTTTATCATGTGGTTTTTGAAACGAAATCGTTTGCCAAAACGGTTTAGAAAATATTGAAGAAAAAGGCTTATTTTGTGAAAATAAAAGGGTTTTGGTGCATATTGAATTGGTGTTTGGTGTTCATTGCCTCACACACACACAACCACACAAACCCAAATCCCTACTTGGCTGAAAGTGCACGAATTTCCCCCCATTCTCATCTCTTTTTAGAAGAATAAAAGATTAAAGAAAGCAATAAATTATTAAGGTATGGTGTTAGGTAATTGTGATGGACTTTTTGACCCCATTCTCTCTCCAATCACCTCACACTCTCTTCCCCTCCCCATTTGGCCGAGCCCCAATTCTGCAGCAGCCCTCTTCATGTCTCCACTTCTTTTCTCTTCAAAAATCTCTCCATTTTGCTTCAAAAATCCATCCAAAGTCTCACAATTTCACCCTTTATCATTTACCCAATATTTTTTGACCCAAAGTGGTTTGGATTGAGGAGCAAGGAGGCATCTTTTGGAGGTCTTGATTTCATGTTGATCCATGATTCATGAGGTATAATTTTAACCTTATGCTTATATTGTTGTTTAATTGCTTCAATGTTAACAATTTAGATGTTTAATTGGGTTTTATTGTAAATTTGGAAAATTCAAAACTAGGGTTTGAATTTAATTAGGGTTTTTATTATTAGTTTATGGTTGTAATGAAGAGATTAACATGTAACTGTATGCAAAATTTAAGTTGGTTACTACTTGCTAATTTGTTAACTTAAAATTGTGATAATTATGCTAGTTTGCTAACTAGAGTTTTTGAAAAATTATCAAATGCTTAGATTAAAATATAATTAAGTTTTCATGTCATTATAAATATTATATTGAGTGGTTTAATGCTTTTAGTTCATGAAAATCCAAGCTAAATTGTAGTTTGTGCATTTTTGCTATAAAATTGTTAAAATCTAGGTATTTTGTAAACTAGAATTTTAGGGTTTTTGGAATTTAATGAGATTAAATTATGGGAATTGTTTTTATGACTTATTTAAGATATTTAGTGAATATTGAGGCCGCTAGATTCGTTTATACATCGAGTTTTGTACTAAAACGGTGATTTGAGCTTGCTAGATTTTCGGAAAAATGCCTTTTAAGGTGAATTTGGGATTTTTGAGAATTTTAAGCTATTTTATAGTATAATTAGTGCTTGTGATCGTGCAAATGAGTGTGTTTGGGTTTTTCTCGATGGTTTGGCGTTTGTACGCCGACGTCGAGGGTTTTTAAGTTGATTTGTGGAAGCAAACCATAAGTTTTGACCTATGTGGGATTCGTGCGTCGTTTTGGTCATGAGTCGGATTTTAATGCGATATGTTGTGTTATGATATGTAGGTACCCCATGTGGGCTTCGAGATGACAAGCAAGCGCGTGGCGATGTCGGCACCAGCAAGCGAGGACCAGGTGAGTAGATTTATATCTACGGGGAGAAGTCGGGAGGATGGCGTATAGCACCCCCGCAGTTCGTGGTGATGTATACGGACACGTATACACACATATATATATATATATATATATATATATATATTGTTTATATATTGTTTGAATTATTGATGATAAATATGGATATTTGGTGTTCTTGGATGATTGAGTGTCGCGAAACCCTAGAGTAGCGGTCGCACCACACTTGCACACACCCACCCATACGTGCATACTTTCTTCTTTCTTTTGTGCTCATGGGATTCTATATAGTTATGTGTTCACATAGGTATGGGACTGTGTGTTCACATACGGATTTGAGGATAGTACTTGGGATTTATGATGAGTTGATGAGATTTGATTTGAGGCCGTGAGATCGGTGATATAGCAGGGTTCGTATTGGAGATACGACATGACGTTGTAGCGGGTCCTTGACGTAGTGTTTTACACACGTGCATGCATACTTAGGCGATATCAGTATTGTACTAGACGTAGATCAGTATCCGATCATGATATTTGATAAAGAGGATACCAGGTGAATAGTATGATGAATGTGATATTGACCCGTACCCAGAATTGGGGATGCCGTACGACGGATTTACGTACGAGCTATATCTTGATGATTGATCCACACTCTTGACTTGGGATGTCTGATTATAGATATGGTATCGGATATGATATTATTGAGGCGGGATCACCGACTAATATATATACAGGTATGTATATGTATCGACTCAGATGTTAGGAGGTTTCCTTACCTGTAGTCCAGCTTGTTAACTTAGTCCTTTAGTTTAGTTTAGTTGTTAGATTAGATTCGATTCTTACCTATTTCTAAAACTAACGAATCGTGGGTATTTTAAAGGACAGCCCAAGGGATCCTACGGATATTTCAAAAGACGTATCTTCTCATAAAAACACCGTAGCCCCTATTTTCAAAACCCTATGATTCGTGTTATTTCAAAAGGCACCATTTGTAGGATTTATATTAGGGTAATGCAGTTTAGTCGTCGTTGTGTCTATTATTCAGCTCCCACATATTATTGCTGTTGCTCCGCATCGCATACTCATTGTAATTCATATTTCATTATTGATATCATGCTGTTAGGACACTATCACCATTACCGATGATGCGTATGTACCACGTACACTTACTTGCCGACTTACACACATCTTCATCGGTAATTGCCATGTCACGTACACTTAGAAAATACTATTACATTGACATAGCCTGTTAGCTAATAGTTTAGACATGATATTAGTGTACTTGCCTTATATATTAGTTTAGACATTGTAGTTATTACATGCTACTTCATGCATACTGTTATTCATTGTTATGCCGCATTCATGGATTCTCATGCATATATTCACTATTTTACGTGTTATTGAGGTTTTGGATTCGGATTTCCATGAGATTTTCTGGATTTGGAGGAAAACCGCAAAAACATAAATAAACCTTTTCTCTCTTTTAAAATAAAAAGTGCGGTTTTCCCATGATATACGAGTCGTCCGCCATGAGTTTGCTGATGGATTTCGAGACCCGATTCGAGGAGACGGATGAACCGTTTCGGGTACATGGTGGACCCGGTAAGGTACCCCGGGGCAAGAAGCGCGTGATGATGACGATGTGAGCCTAGCACGGGAGCACTACCTACCGGTGATTTTACCCGACGCGTCGGATATCCGGAGGATACCGTCATGGTCTTGAGATGGATGGTAGGGGCCGGTCTGGACTGACGGCGTCCTAGATATTGAGACTGTGATATTGAGATTTCGAGATATTGAGGTACAGAGACTGTGATACAGAGATATCGAGATATTGGGATTACGTTTTGTGTCGATGCTAGGCACCTGTTTTATGCTGATTTCATTATGATACCTCATTTTAAAAATACAAAGGAAATCTCACTAAATTATGAAAACAGTTCTTCATTTACGTGTATTCTGTTTTCATGCATTCATACCTCATTCATATGATATATTGCTACCTGAGGCACTGACACGGGCACATGAGATTACACTCGGGTTAGATATCTACCCTAGCCTTGTTATAGGTTGCCTGTTATTCTTATATTTGAGGATATATTATGATCGTATGACCTAGGATTGCGTCATACATGCGATTTCTATTCGTAGATGTTTTTCTATTCACGAGTTGGCAACTCACCCCCGTTGTGCCCCAGTTTCTTGCAGGTTTGCCGTACAGGTTTCTTTACGGCTTGCGGGCATCGTTTCCTTCGGGTGATTTGCTAGTAGGTGGGTTTACTTGTATCGTACCCCCCATTATATATCTTGTATATCATTATTCTGTTGTATCTAGAAGTTCCATCAACCAAACATGTATTTATTTTTGATATAGAGACCAGTGATGTTATTCATTCGACCTTAGAGTCGCGCGTTTCTTTTTCTTGTGGTTTTGAGTTCCCTTTTGAGATTTTGATCCTCGTCGTTGGCGTTGTATATTATATTGCTTGTGTGGTTATGACCGTCGATTGACGAAGAGCTAGCTCCCGCTTGGGGATGCCTTTTTATTGATTTCGTATACTATTCATGTTGTATCCCGTTTGGGGGCCAGTATTTTCAAAGGAGACTCTGCCGAAATTTTCGGGAAATATTGATGTTTTTTTTAAAACCGCATAATTCGGCTTATGCTATTAAAACTACTTGTTTTAAATTGGTTTTCCTTCACTCTACTACTTTTCTTGGTTTGGATTTCTGGGTTTTCGGCTTACTTAGATTACGTACGCCTCGAGACGTTCGTAGTTTAAGTGCCGGTCATATTCCGTACTTTCGGGATGTGACAATAAGTCGTGTCGATATGAGATCTATTACAGTTCGAGAAACTACTGATAACACTTACCAGTAAATCTCAGCAACCTTGGCCAGGGATTTCCACTTATAGCCAATCGAACACAGCACAACATCAACTCCCTATACCGGGAGAGGCGAATCCCTTCCTATCGCTCATTGCCTCCATGTGATTCGGGACTGTACCCAAAAGCCACCTTTTTGCACGCCCTCTTAGACGTGGTATGATGAAATCAAAGCACAGTGGGAATCACACAAGACTCTATGACGATCTCGGGTCAACAGACTACTATGTACCAGTGTTACCGCAGAACTGCCATCTGACGTGAGGTATAATACCATCTGGGAGTTCTCGGCGAGTCCGTCCAGTGTACCCAGTCTCTACTGAGCACCCATACACCATCCTTGATGTCAAACACCGATGGTTATGGGATCATCCATCGCCCATCATATGGGTCAAGATGCGTATACGCTAGTCTACTCTGGTGTATCGATGCCCTGTCTCGATACACCCTCGACTAGGAACAGTTATAGGATATACTCATCGACTACCGTGGCCCCACTAGTATGATCTCATCATAGTCCCAGTAGTCGAGTACATATCCTAAGAGCTTTATCAACATGTAAGATAGAGACAATCAGAGTACACGTTAAGATAAAGTACAACCAGATAGCATACGATCATGTCGAGCAAGAAAGTCCTCCCTATATATTTCCAAGCATCCATTACAATATACATCGTATGTACAGTAATGGATTCTAGGGCATACATATAACTAACATGAAATGTTCCTAGTCGCAGGTATATCGAGACAGGGCATCGATATTCCAGTGTAGACTAGCGTATCCATTCTTGTTCCATATTATGGGCGATGGATGATCCCATATCCATCTGGTGTGCCGACACCAAAGATTGTATACGGGTGCTCAGTGAGACTGGGTACACTGAACGGACTCACTGAGAACTCCTATGTGGTATTATATCATACGTCAGATAGCAGTTCTCAGGTGACACTGGTACAGGTTAGTCTGTAGACCTGAGATCGCCATAGAGTCTTGTGTGTCCTCCCACTGTATCTTGATATCCACCCTACTACGGCTCAACTGAGTCGTACAAACAGGTGGATTTTAGGTACAGTCCCGAGGCACATGGAGGCAATGAGCGATAGGAGGGGTTTCGTCTCTCCCGGTATTGGGGGTTGATGTTGCGCTGTGCACGATTGGCTATAACAGGAAGTCCCTGGCCAGGGCTGCTGAGATATTACTGATAAGTGTTATCAGTAGTTTCTCGATCTGTTGTAGACCATATACCGGCATGACTTATTGAGTTATTGGGGTCGACGATTCCATCCCTATACTCGATATGCAGCATATCTGATGAAGAGACCGGACTGTACGGTAAGTGTTGCCAGATGGATTGACGGGAGTTTTGACAGGTTCGCTTGTTCTTCTTCTGATCGCTCAATACCCGGGTGGCCGTTACGTTTAGCTGACCGCTTGCGGCTTGTAGGTGTTTGATGTGATCATCACCTACTTCCGGCGTATTGACTAGTCTTAGAGTCCCACACAGAAGTTTCCTAGCTCAGGCAAAACGATGTGGTGTGCATATGAGATATGCGCAGGAACTCGATTAAATACGTGTATGAGATACCTTATGTTAATCGGGTGTTTACTATTGGTCGGGTCCTATGTGATATGACCGGTTTATTAAATCAAATGTTGATTTAATAATGACTTTTAGCTCACTTTTAATAAACCCTATTCTTTTGATGGATGCATGCATGTATATGTACATGTTGATGTACATACACACATACATATATGCATATATATCATGGTTGTTGATATATTGAAGATGACAATGCAAGACTCACATGGTTCTTATTAATATATAGTTTTTGTTTTAAGTTAAAAAGAAAAAGGAAATTAACTAATGACTCATTCTTTCCAAATGACTCATAGTTTCTACACACTTCTTTGTTTGACCATTGACTTAACTTTGGTTAATTTCCTTTGTTCTTTAACTCATCACAAAATATCTAGATATTTATATTAACCATGGTTTGTTGTGAGAGTGTCTCACATATATATATCCTTTTGTTTAATTTAAAAGATAAGATTTATCATTATCTTCAAAAAGCTTTGCCATCTTCATCTTCCTCCTTTTTCAAGATCTTTTGAGATTTGTTTAGAGTGAGGAAAAGAAAAAGAGAGGGTTTTTAAGTGATAACATAAACCACTTCATCATCCTACACATCTTTAGCTCTCTTGTGTAGGGTGTTTGCTCCACCGATTTGAAAGATCAAGTGAAGCAACAAGCTTTGAGCAAAGGACTTCGGGTGGATCGTCGTGGACTCGAAAGTGTTCAAGCGAGCCTTTCCAAACTCTAGGAGATCCAAGGAGTCACCCTAGGAGGTCTACAAAGGTTGTAGTTTCTCCACTTAGTGATAGATTAACTTTTACATGTGATACTATTAGTTGTTACTCAATATTTCTAGTTTGATTCCTAGTTAAGTTTGCTTAGCACCTCTTAAAATTAAAGTTGTGGCATGCATGATACTTCCAAACCCTATATGAGGTGATAAGGAAACCCTACAGTGGTATCAGAGCCAAGCCAGAGCTTTAGAGTAACCTAGATGACGTTAAAAATCTCGAACGAACAAAATACGACGCCCGGGGGTGCTCTCTGGACATTTTTCAAAAACGTGGATTTTTTCACATTAAAAATACTCAGAAAATGGTCATTCTGCGGCGGTTCCGCGGCGCCGTTGGTGAAGCTTGGACTGTGGCTTCTTGCGATGGCCCGTATGTACTTGTTTCAGTTTTAGGTAAATTTTAAAGCTGCTCAAGTGTTGAGCTTTCTGAGAAGTCTTTGGGTGTTCAATCGTTCGATCGAATGTTTTAACCGCGCCTAGTTTATTAGTATGTAATACAATAATTGGAATCTACAAATTTGTTTGTTGCGTGTAAATCTAGCATTTCAGTCTCGGGAATAATCGGAAATCTAGTTGAATTATCCAACTTATTATGAAAAGATGTGTTCATGGGTTAGACCTAAATGCGAGCTTTACATTGTTAGGCATGAAATCTTGGATATGTGATATTCCGGGTTTGTGTTGTCTAAAGGCAGTTACGATTCCAATTGTTGTAGTTTTTCATTTTATTTTTCTATGACCGTAAGTGTAGTATGTGGTGTATCGCCGGTTTCGTTGCTATACATCAACGACAATCGGGATACGCATACTTACTTACGTTGATGATATGTGATATTATGTGTTGCTGAGATATGATATGCAGGATTGTCGTGATTGAATAGCCGGGGGTTTTATGTGAGATGAGAGTTTTCTTTTCATTCATGTAAAATTCAATTGTATGTAATATTCTTTTATTTGGGGTACTTCCGGGTTGAGGATGATGTCACTAGTGTTGTAAATTATTTACTTTTCTGCATTAGAATAGACCCAAGGAGGGGAGCACAAGTGACCGGGTTCTAGGGTTCAGTGGGAGGCCATCTCGAGGAGTCGAGACCGGGTCTCCTAAACTCCAGAATTGGTAGGGTCGCTTGAGTCGTACAAACAGGTGGATTTTAGGTTCAGTCCCGAGGCACATGGAGGCAATGAGCGATAGGAGGGGTTTCGTCTCTCCCGGTATTGGGGGTTGATGTTGCGCTGTGCACGATTGGCTATAACATGAAGTCCCTGGTCAGGGCTGCTGAGATATTACTGATAAGTGTTATCAGTAGTTTCTCGATCTGTTGTAGACCATATACCGGCATGACTTATTGAGTTATTGGGGTCGACGATTCCATCCCTAGACTCGATATGCAGCATATCTGACGAAGAGACCGGACTGTACGGTAAGTGTTGCCAGATGGATTGACGGGAGTTTTGACAGGTTCGCTTGTTCTTCTTCTGATCGCTCAATACCCGGGTGGCCGTTACGTTTAGCTGACCGCTTGCGGCTTGTAGGTGTTTGATGTGATCATCACCTACTTCCGGCGTATTGACTAGTCTTAGAGTCCCACACAGAAGTTTCCTAGCTCAGGCAAAACGATGTGGTGTGCATATGAGATATGCGCAGGAACTCGATTAAATACGTGTATGAGATACCGTATGTTAATCAGGTGTTTACTATTGGTCGGGTCCTATGTGATATGACCGGTTTATTAAATCAAATGTTGATTTAATAATGACTTTTAGCTCACTTTTAATAAACCTTATTCTTTTGATGGATGCATGCATGTATATGTACATGTTGATGTACATACACACATACATATTTGCATATATATCATGGTTGTTGATATATTGAAGATGACAATGCAAGTCTCACATGGTTCTTATTAATATATTGTTTTTGTTTTAAGTTAAAAAGAAAAAGGAAATTAACTAATGACTCATTCTTTCCAAATGACTCATAGTTTCTACACACTTCTTTGTTTGACCATTGACTTAACTTTGGTTAATTTCCTTTGTTCTTTAACTCATCACAAAATATCTAGATATTTATATTAACCATGGTTTGTTGTGAGAGTGTCTCATATATATATATCCTTTTGTTTTATTTTAAAAGATAAGATTTATCATTATCTTCAAAAAGCTTTGCCATCTTCATCTTCCTCCTTCTTCAAGATCTTTTGAGATTTGTTTAGAGTGAGGAAAAGAAAAAGAGAGGGTTTTTAAGTGATAACATAAACCACTTCATCATCCTACACATCTCTAGCTCTCTTGTGTAGGGTGTTTGCTCCACCGATTTGAAAGATCAAGTGAAGCAACAAGCTTTGAGCAAAGGACTTCGGGTGGATCGTCGTGGACTCGAAAGTGTTCAAGCGAGCCTTTCCAAACTCTAGGAGATCCAAGGAGTCACCCTAGGAGGTCTACAAAGGTTGTAGTTTCTCCACTTAGTGATAGATTAACTTTTACATGTGATACTATTAGTTGTTACTCAATATTTCTAGTTTGATTCCTAGTTAAGTTTGCTTAGCACCTCTTAAAATTAAAGTTGTGGCATGCATGATACTTCCAAACCCTATATGAGGTGATAAGGAAACCCTACAGTGGTATCAGAGCCAAGCCAGGGCTTTAGAGTAACCTAGATGACGTTAAAAATCTCGAACGAACAAAACACGACGCCCGGGGTGCTCTCTGGACATTTTTCAAAAACGTGGATCTTTTCACATTAAAAATACTCAGAAAATGGTCATTCTGCGGTGGTTCCGCGGCGCCGTTGGTGAAGCTTGGACTGTGGCTTCTTGCGATGGCCCGTATGTACTTGTTTCAGTTTTAGGTAAATTTTAAAGCTGCTCAAGTGTTGAGCTTTCTGAGAAGTCTTTGGGTGTTCAATCGTTCGATCGAATGTTTTAACCGCGCCTAGTTTATTAGTATGTAATACAATAATTGGAATCTACAAATTTGTTTGTTGCGTGTAAATCTAGCATTTCAGTCTCGGGAATAATCGGAAATCTAGTTGAATTATCCAACTTATTATGAAAAGGTGTGTTCATGGGTTAGACCTAAATGCGAGCTTTACATTGTTAGGCATGAAATCTTGGATATGTGATATTCCGGGTTTGTGTTGTCTAAAGGCAGTTACGATTCCAATTGTTGTAGTTTTTCATTTTATTTTTCTATGACCGTAAGTGTAGTATGTGGTGTATCGCCGGTTTCGTTGCTATACATCAACGACAATCGGGGTACGCATACTTATTTACGTTGATGATATGTGATATTATGTGTTGCTGAGATATGATATGCAGGATTGTCGTGATTGAATAGCCGGGGGTTTTATGTGAGATGAGAGTTTTCTTTTCATTCATGTAAAATTCAATTGTATGTAATATTCTTTTATTTGGGGCACTTCCGGGTTGAGGATGATGTCACTAGTGTTGTAAATTATTTACTTTTCTGCATTAGAATAGACCCAAGGAGGGGAGCACAAGTGACCGGGTTCTAGGGTTCAGTGGGAGGCCATCTCGAGGAGTCGAGACCGGGTCTCCTAAACTCCAGAATTGGTAGGGTCGCTTGCCACTCTCGTAGGGGTCTAGGGGTGTGGGCATGGCTATTCATCGCGACCGTGGAATCCGTATTTTCTATTGCTGGCTAAATACAAAATACGGACTTCCTAGATATCCTATATTAAATGTGCTTCTGCTGCTTATATTATGTGATGTGATCATTTAATATATATCTGAGACGAATGCAATATTATATATATGATATATAATAGACGTTGCTTATGTTTTGCACGCGCGCTAGCCCCGTCCCAGTATGCCGTTAGTTAAGTAACCTAACGGTGCATAACGGGACACTGTGACGAATGCGAGTGGCATAAGCGTACGTTATATTTTTGTTTCTTTCTGTGATGGCTTTAGGAATTAAATGATGGGACTACATTAATGAGATTAATGTAAAGAAAAAATGAACCTAAAAAGATGTTGTAGAATCAGATTTGAAACACACTCGGCCTTTTATGAAAAAGCAAGTTTCTAAATGTAGAGTTTAAGCCACTCCTTTTAAACCTATTGGATTCTACAACGATATCAAGTTCAAAGCGTTAAAAGTTTTCTTAAAAACTATCTGCAGCCCTCCGTCATTTTAGGAAGTAGAGTACTTAGTATTCGTGCGGCGTATTTTGACTTTAGTTAAGGCACTGTGTACGGTAGCTAAGTGATGTCTTCCTACACTGCATATGATGCAGATTAGTTAGGACATTCATATGATTATGTTGACTTTAGTTAAGGGTCATGTGGGTGGGTCTAGTTAATCACGAAATGACGGGAAGAACTTGACTAAGTACTTATGATATGTTGACCATAGTTAAGGTCATGAGTACTAGGGGTAAAAATAATATCGGGAATTTCAAGAGTTGAAATTTGCAATGAGATTGCATACCTTCTATATGATAGTAGGATCCCGATCCCACTGTGAGCAAAAGTTGCTCCCGGGAGAGTTTTGCACTTTACAATTAGCTAACCCATTAGGTGTCAAAGAAAGGTGTCAAACGGGGCTACGCCTCTGGGAAGACGAGGTTTATTTTAATTAGGTCCGTGCGAAAGCACGGGGAACCTCCCTCAAGTACCGGCACCGGCCTGGCTGAACGGTTAGCGAATTTGTAGAATGTAATTAATCCCGGCTACTTTTCTTTTTACAAGGTTTTAAAGAAAATTTGATAAAAACGGTGGGAGACATCGATTAGACAAGATAATAACCAATCTGATCTTTGCAAGAGCTTTCGCTGAGTGTATTCTTTTCTCTCTCTTAATTGGCAGATACCAATGTCAGGACTCAAGCTTCTACTAGATAAAAATAAACTGAATGAGACCAATTATAAAGATTGGCTGAGGAATCTCAACATTGCCTTGAATTATGATAAGGTATCATATGTCCTCACAGCTCTAACCCCATCCATCCCAGGTCCTAAATCTTTAGTTGCGGATAAGGAAATCCGCAAGACATGGGACGCTGACTGTTCCATGGCCAAATACCTCGCACTTGCATCGATGGATAACACACATCAGAAGCAGCACGAGAATATGGACGCACAATCCATATTCCTCCATACAAAAGAGTTGTATGGAGAGTAATCTCGCGTATTACGATACAAAACATCCAGAAAGTTATTTCAGATGCGAATGGCCCTTGGCACAGCAGTAGGAGACCATGTTCTGAAAATGATAGCTCTCATAGAAGAGCTTGAGGACCTTGGGTGGACAATGGACAATGAGCAATATACGGATATTATTTTGCAATCTCTCCCCTCCACCTTTGCTCAATTTATAGTTAACTTCAACATACACAACATGGAGAAGGAACTACTTGAACTCCTTAATATGTTGAGGAGTGCAGAGAGCACGCTGAAGTCAGTGAAGACTCCCGTTTTGAGTGTTGGGCCATATTCCTCCTTTCGCCCGAAGGCTAAGGCCAAGGGAAAGATGAAGAAGAAACCCACCAAACCTAAGGGTGGAGTCAAAAAGGTTAAGGGGAAAGACAAGTCCAAGGTTGGGGAATCGGGGAAAGGAGAATGTTTCCACTGCAAGAAGATGGGACACTGGAAGCGGAACTGTACTGAGTACCTTGAACTCAAGAAGAAGCATGGTGATGCTTCAGTTTCAGGTGTGTTCGTGATTGAAAACTGTTTTTCTATTAACTCTGCTTCCTGGGTATTAGATACCGGTTCGGGTTCTCCTATTTGCAATTCTGTGCAGGCGTTGAGAAATAGCAGAGTTTTGAAGACAGGTGATCATACTCTCCAGGTTAGAAATGGTTCCATTGTAAATGCAGTTTCAGTGGGAGAGTATCACCTAGGGTTGCCGTCGGGTTGTATATTGGTTTTGAACCCATGTTATTTTGTTCCAAGTATGTTTTGTAATATTATATCCGTTTCTTTGTTAGATAATGAAGGATATCATTTTGCTGTGCAACACAATATTATGAACATTAGACTTAATCAAGAGTTGATTGGTTGTGGTACACTTAATAACGGGATATACATCCTTAATCAACACACAGTTTTCAACATTCAACACACAAGTAAAAGAAAATTTTCAGATATAAATGAAGCTTTTCTTTGGCATTGTAGACTTGGTCATATTAATGAAACAAGACTAAACAAGATTCATAAAGTTGGATATTTAAATTCTTTTGAGTATAAATCTTATGCAACTTATCAGTCTTGTATCAAAGGTAAAATGACCAAAACTCCGTTTACAGGACACGGAGAAAGAGCTACTGAGCTCCTAGGCCTCATACATAGTGATGTATGTGGGCCAATGTCTACACATGCTAGAGGCGGTTTTTCTTACTTCATAACTTTTACTGATAATTTCTCAAGATTCGGTCATGTGTTTTTGATAAAGCATAAGTCTGAAGCTTTTGAGAAATTTAAGGAGTACAAACTTGAAGTAGAAAACCAAATAGGAATGAGAATCAAGATACTTCGATCAGATCGAGGTGGAGAGTACTTAAGTACTGAGTTCTTGGACTTCCTAAAAGAGAATGGGATTCTCTCTCAGCTCACCCCCCTTACACACCACAGCACAACGGTTTGTCAGAGCGACGGAATTATACCCTATTAGATATGGTACGATCCATGATGAGTGATTCTGAGTTACCCCTCTCCCTTTGGGGGCATGCATTGGAAACTGCAGCTTTTCTGTTAAACAAAATTCCAACCAAGACCGTGTCTACCACTCCATATGAGATATGGCATGGGAAGAGACCATCTCTTAAACGAGTTAAGATTTGGGGTTGTCCGGCTTTTGTCAAAAAGCAGAATCCAGACAAACTAGAGACACGATCGGTCAAATGTATATTTGTGGGATATCTAAAACATTCGTTTGGGTATCTTTTCTACCACAAGGAGGAACAAAAGGTGTTTGTTTCTCAGTATGCCACATTTTTAGGAAATAAGATTTTTCCAAATGATGCTGATGGCAATGTGGTAGATCTAGAAGAGGTTCTAGAAACACAAGTTACAAATGATGACTTGGCTGAACTTGATGTTGAACAGAATCTAATGAACCTCAGCCACTCCGTAGATCTGGTAGTACTTCTCGCCCACCGGAGAGATACTACGGTTTTCTCATTGATGGTGATAGAGAAGATTGCATCATGGATGATGATGATCCTGGCAGTTTTCATCAAGCTATCACGAGTGGTGACTCTGTGAAATGGCTGGATGCCACGAGATCTGAAATGGAGTCCATGTACACCAAAAAAGTATGGACTTTGGAGGATGTACCCTCCGGGATAAATCCTGTAGGCTGCAAATGGATCTTTAAAAGAAAGATCGGTGTAGATGGACAGGTGAAGACCTATAAGGCAAGGTTGGTAGCGAAAGGTTTTCGTCAAAGACCAGGTTTGGACTGTGACGAGACTTTCTCTCCGGTAGCCATGCTTAAGACCATTCGGATCCTACTTGCTATTGCTGCTCACTACGACTATGAAATCTGGCAGATGGACGTTAAAACTGCATTTCTAAATGGTGATTTAGATGAATGCGTTTACATGGATCAGCCAGAGGGCTTCATTGATAGTAGGAGCAGCGGAAAAGCATGTAAGTTGCTTAAATCCATTTATGGATTGAAGCAGGCATCACGGAGTTGGAACATCTGTTTTGATGATGTTATCAAAGAGTTTGATTTCATCAAAAATCTAGATGAACCTTGTGTTTATAAGAAGACTGTAGGAAGATCTGTCGCATTCCTCGTATTGTACATGGATGACATACTTCTGATAGGAAATGATATTCCTATGCTACAGTCGGTCAAATCATTCTTATCACAAAGGTTCTCCATGAAGGACCTGGGTGATGCCACTTACATATTGGGCATACGGATCAATAGGGATAGATCTAAACGGTTATTGGGATTGTCCCAAACCAAGTATATCAACACCATCCTAAAGAGGTTTAGTATGGAAGACTCCAAGTGGGGTGCCTTACCCGCTTTCCACGGAGTCACTCTCTCCAAGGACGATTGCCCAAAGTCTGACAAAGAGAGAGCTCGCATGAGCATTATTCCCTATGCTTCGGCAGTAGGATCGATAATGTATGCGATGTTGTGTACACGTCCTGATGTAGCTTATTCACTTAGTGTAGTAAGTAGGTATCAGTCAAACCCAGGGGAGAATCACTGGACTGCTATGAAGAACATTCTTAAGTACTTGCGAAGGACTAAAGAATTGTTCTTGGTGTATGGTAACTGTAAGTCCATGCTACCTCTCCCGGTACTTACGGGCTTGCGGAAATGATGAAAAACGATTTTTCTAGATGTGGTAACATGGACTCAAAATACGGATCTTTGTTAAACAACCATCTAACAAGCCTAATTAAGAGTTTTACCTACTCGGTTAGGGGGTTATACCTTTCTTGAACTCCTTCATCTTCAACTCTTGTGGTGTACGGACCGGCCTCCCCTCGTCGTCTTCTCGCGCCGAAGATGGATCCACCCGAAAGCTTCTACCTTTTGGCTTCTCTTCAAACTTGAAGAAACTAGAACACTTGGTTTGCTAAACCTTGTGAACTAGGATGAGTAGAGGAGTGTGTTGGGTTTTATCTCAATGGTTCTTGTTTCTCAACGCATGAGACAAGTGAACCATAAACTAGAGAGAGAGCAAG
This sequence comes from Agapanthus africanus, assembly GCA_030015575.1. NCBI lineage: Eukaryota > Viridiplantae > Streptophyta > Magnoliopsida > Asparagales > Amaryllidaceae > Agapanthus > Agapanthus africanus. The sequence goes on along the minus strand of CM057338.1, from coordinate 708,710,541 downwards.
AGGAAGAGGGAGAGAGCTTTAGGATGAGAGAGCTCAAGAGAGAGAAAGTAAATCCAAGAATGAGCAAGACTTTTCTCAACCTCTCTCTCATAATCCAAAAAGAATAATAATAATAATAATAATAATAATAATAATAATAATAATTGAGTATTATGTGATGGTTCATATCATATCAAGTGGCATTATCATTTCATGCACTCATTTTGCAAAGCACAACAAACAAGCAAAAGTCTTTGCATGAAATGACAACCATTGTAATAATAATGGTCAACCAGTCCAACCTAGTCAACCGGTCAACCAAGTCAACAAGTCAACAAAGTCAACCCCTCAACAACCATGTCACTATAATACTTAATTAATATTATCATTAATCATATTTCTTATTCTTATTAAGGTTTAGCAAAAGTCAATAGTCAATAGTCAATAACCCTAATGAGTATCCTCTGCCTCTGTCTTTCTGTCAACTGTGCATATACACCCGCATCCGCGTTCCGAGGAACACGAATACAAACGAGATAAAACTAATCCCAAAATGTACACTAGGATCTGGCTTAAACCAAAGCCCGCTAGTGTTAACTGTCCGGACACTAAACGTGCACAAGTGCACGAATGTGACCGAACCCTGTCGCAAAACCATGCGACCTCTACTCTTTTGCCTAAAGGCGAATAGCTCTCTGTGTGGGACTCTAAAGACTCGAAACTACGCTGGCAGTGGGTTTAACCACAGACCGCAAGCGGCACTAGCTGTGCGTAACGGCCCCCAGGTAGATGCCGATAAGAAGACGGACGAGGTGAAACCCATCTGAACTCCTACTGAGCCTGAATGTGACAATCTTCGTACAGTCCGGTCTGTTCGTCTGATACATCGCATGGCGGGCCTAGGGGTGGTGAACGTTAGTCCCCTAATAGCGGTACAAGTCATGCCGGAGTGTAGCCCAGAACACCCTGAGATAACACTGGAAACCTACCAGTATATCTCGCTTGCCCTGGCTAGGGACTACTCGTATAATGGCTCTCCTAGACACAGCGCGATGTCAACCCCCAATACCGGGAGAGACGAATACTGTCTAACCATCACTGCCTCCAAGTGCTTCGGGACTGCACCCAAAAACTACCTGTTTGCACGACTCCTTTGAGCCATGGTAGGGTAGTAATCAAAGTACAGTGGGAACACACTCGAGGCGAAGTGACAGTGTCAAGTCAACGGACTAAGCTGTACTCATGTCACCTGGGAACTGATAACTGACGATAGGTATAATACCAACCAACAGTTCCTGACGAGTCCTGTCCAGTGTACTCGTAACCTAACGAGCACCCGCATACTATCTCAAGTACGACGTACTGACGGCTGTGGGACAAACCGTCTCCCAAGCTGGGATAAGAAGCGCATACGCTAGTTTACTCCGGAGTATCGATGCCCTGTCTCGATAGTCCTGCGACTAGGGACCTGCATAAGGATGTGCTTATAGATTACCCAGCCCCCACGAGTGTGACTGCCATCACAACGCTGGTAATCAAGCAAAGATCCTAAGGGCTCTACTAATATGTATAAGCAATATGCTAAAAGAAACACATGCACATATTGAAGTAGAGACAAACCAAGTAGCATACTACCATTTTGAGCAAGATTGTCTATACAAGGTGAATATCCCAAGCTTCCATTAAGTAATATACAAACTAGTATGATACAGTAATGGCCTCTAGGGCATATACACTAACAGTAACGGGGATCTCCAAATGGAGGCCTTCACCGATTCAAGCTTCCAGAGTGACAAGGATGACAGCAAGTCTATTTCAGGGTTTGCATTTACCCTAAATGGAGGGACAATAAGTTGGAAGAGTTCCAAACAGGATACCGTTACAGATTCAACAATAGAAGCTGAGTACATTGCTGCAAATGATGCTGCTGGATGAGGAAGTTCATCTCAGAGCTAGGAGTAGTTCCAACCATTATTGATCCAATATCTTTGTATTGTGACAATAATGGGGTTATGGCGATGGCCAAAGAGCCCAGGTCCCATCAGAAGTCCAGACACATCCTGAGACGATATCATCTGATCCGGGAGATAGTTGATCGCCACAAGATCGAGATCAAGATAGTAGATACAAAGGATAACACTGCGGATCCATTCACCAAGGCCCTCCCTCAGCCGCAACATGAGCGACTTTTTGAGATATTGGGTATGAGATACGCCAATAATTGGCCTTAATGCAAGTGGGAGATTGTTGGATATATGTATGCCCTAGAGGCCATTATATGATAGTGTATGTACTGATGTGTGTGTGTGTCTATATATATATACATTCAGAGGACAGTCTTGCTCGACATGATAGTATGCTATTTGGTTTCTCTTTATCATATGTTCACTTGATCATGTTTTTACTCATTTGGTACATGTTGATAAAGCCCTAAGGATATTGGCTTGACTACTGGGATTATGATGTGGATCATACTAGTGGGACACCTGTAGTTTATAAGCATATCCTTGAAATGTTCCTAGTCATAGGTATATCGAGACAGGGCATCAATATTCCAGTGTAGACTAGCGTATACCATTCTTGTTCCATATGATGGGCGATGGATGATCCCATATCCATCTGGTGTGCTGACACCAAAGATTGTATACGGGTGCTCAGTGAGACTGGGTACACTGAACGGACTCACCGAGAACTCCTATGTAGTATTATATCATACGTCGGATAGCAGTTCTTAGGTGACACTGGTATAGGTTAGTCTGTAGACCCGAGATCGCCTTAGAGTCTTGTGTGTCCTCCCACTGTATCTTGATCTCCACCCTACTACGGCTCTACTGAGTCGTACAAATAGGCGGATTTTGGGTACAGTTCCGAGGCACATGGAGGCAATGAGCGATAGGAGGGGTTTCGTCTCTCTCGGTATTGGGGGTTGATGTTGCGCTGTGCATGATTGGCTATAACAGGAAGTCCCTGGCCAGGGCTGCTGAGATATTACTGATAAGTGTTATCAGTAGTTTCTCGATCTATTATAGACCATATACCGGCATGACTTATTGAGTTATTGGGGTTGACGATTCCATCCTTAGACTCGATATGCAGCATATCTGACGAAGAGACCGGACTGTACGGTAAGTGTTTCCAGATGGATTGACGGGAGTTTTGACAGGTTCGCTTGTTCTTCTTCTGATCGCTCAATACCTGGGTGGCCGTTACGTTTAGCTGACCGCTTGCGGCTTATAGGTGTTTGATGTGATCATCACCTACTGCCGGCGTATTGACGAGTCTTAGAGTCCCACACAGAAGTTTCTTATCTCAGGCCAAAACGATGTGGTGTGCATATGAGATATGCTCAGGAACTCGATTAAATATGTGTATGAGATACCGTATGTTAATCGGGTGTTTACTATTGGTCGGGTCGTATGTGATATGACCGGTTTATTAAATTAAATGTTGATTTAATAATGACTTTTAGCTCACTTTTAATAAACCCTATTCTTTTGATGGATGCATGCATGTATATGTACATGTTGATGTACATACACACATACATACATGCATATATATCATGGTTGTTGATATATTGAAGATGGCAATGCAAGACTCATATGGTTCATATTAATATATAGTTTTTGTTTTAAGTTAAAAAGAAAAAGGAAATTAACTAATGACCCATTCTTTCCAAATGACTCATAGTTTCTACACACTTCTTTGTTTGACCATTGACTTAACCTTGGTTAATTTCCTTTGTTCTTTAACTCATCACAAAATATCTAGATATTTATATTAACCATGCTTTGTTGTGAGAGTGTCTCACATATATATATCCTTTTATTTTATTTTAAAAGATAAGATTTATCATTATCTTCAAAAAGCTTTGCCATCTTCATCTTCCTCCTTCTTCAAGATCTTTTGAGATTTGTTTAGAGTGAGGAAAAGAAAAAGAGGGTTTTTTAAGTGATAACATAAACCACTTCATCATCCTACACATCTCTGGCTCTCTTGTGTAGGGTGTTTGCTCCACCGATTTGAAAGATCAAGTGAAGCAACAAGTTTTGAGCAAAGGACTTCGGGTGGATCGTCGTGGACTCGGAAGTGTTCAAGCGAGCCTTTCCAAACTCTAGGAGATCTAAGTCACCCTAGGAGGTCTACAAAGGTTGTAGTTTCTCCACTTAGTGATAGATTAACTTTTACATGTGATACTATTAGTTGTTACTCAATATTTCTAGTTCGATTCCTAGTTAAGTTTGCTTAGCACCTCTTAAAATCAAAGTTGTGGCATGTGTGATGCTTCCAAACCCTATATGAGGTGATAAGGAAACCCTACAATATCTTTATCATTCTAAACAACGACTACCATGCTACACAACAAATTAACAACCTAATTAACAGTTTAGAGAGCACTACCTTAGCAAACTTGCCCAAAACCCTAGCTTTCCATGCTCCAAGTGATCCTAATGGCTTAATCTTGACTTGTGACGGGTTTAAGTGAAGTTTAGTGGAGATTTTGTTTCGGTTTGTGACGGTTGGGTTAGGGTTTCAGTTGAGGGTGTGAGGGTGATGAAAAATGAGGAGGAGAAAATGATAAGTGAATGAGAGTTGTGAATAAGAGTGAGGGTGTATGAGTGAGGGTGTATGTGTGAGTGAGGGATGAGGGAATGAGGGGGGGAGGGAGAGTAGCATGAGCCATGCCTCCCTTTTCTCTCTCCTCATTTAATGCATGTCATGCTTGCCCCATGCCCATCATGCCCCCTCTCTCTCTTCCTCTCTCAAGTCAACCAATTTTTAAAAACCCTTATTATTTTTTAAAACTAAATAATTAACTAATTAAATATAACATAATGAAATGAGGTTAAGGTGCCATGGCTACTTAAGTATGGTTACTACTAATTAACCCTAGGTTAACATGCACATGTGTGTGCAAGCCCGAAATAAATATCAATAAAATATTAATTAATTTTGATAAAATATTTGGAAACTATTTTGGTAAACTTTTTACTAAAAATCCTCATTGTCGCTTAATTAACATTAATCGCATATCTAAGGTGTTACAATCTTCCCCCCTTAAAGAAATTTTTCCTCGAATTTAAAAATCTTACTATGCGTACCTTCAAAGAGATGGGGGAATTTCTTCCGCATCTCTCTCTCGGCCTCCCAAGTGACCTCTTCACTATTCGGACTACGCCAAAGGACCTTCACAGATGGCAAGACCTTTGACCGAAGTTTCTTCACCTGCCGATCCAATATAACTACCGGTTGCTCGGTGAACGAAAGATCGCACTCAAGCTGAATGGTCTAGTGCTGAATCATGTAAGAAGGGTCATGAAGGTATTTGCGAAGTATCGATACATGGAATACAGGGTGAACATCCAGAAAACTGGACGGAAATGCCAAACGATAGCAACGGCACCAACTCGCTCAAGGATCTCAAAAAGACCTACAAATTTGGGACTAAGCCTCCATTTCTTCCTAAATCTCATCACGCCCTTCATCGAAGAAATCCGTAGGATTACATAATCCCCCACTGCGAACTCGAGCCTGCGACGACGATGGTCGGCATAAGACTTCTGTCTGCACTGGGCCGCTCTCATCCTATCCTGAATCAACTGGATCTTCTCCATAGTCTCTTGAACTAGCTAGGGTCCCAAAATCCTGCTCTCGCTGAGTTCGGTCCAACAGACTGGCGATCAACACTTTCTACCATACAAAGCCTCAAAAGGTGCCATCTGAATCATCTCCTGATAACTGTTATTGTAGGAGAACTTTATCAATGGCAAGTGACGATCCCAACTGCCACCAAAATCAAGCACGCACGCACGAAGCATATCCTCCAGAGTCTGTATAGTCCGCTCTGACTGACTATCGGTCTGCGGATGGAAAGCGGTGCTAAAGCTCAAACGGGTACCCAAGGCTTCCTAAAGCTTCGGCAAAAGATGGCTAGTCAACTGGGTGCCCCGGTCGGATACGATGCATGTGGGAACGCCGTGCAAACGCACAATCTCATCAATGTACAACTGAGCATAACCGAAAGTGGTCTTCACTGGAAGGAAGTGAGCCGCTTTCGTCAACCGGTCAACAATCACCCAAATGGAGTCATACCCTCGACTAGACCTGGGTAGACCCACAACGAAGTCCATGGAAATCTGCTTCCATTTCCATTCCGGAACGGGTAAAGGCTGCAACTCTCCTGCCGGTCTCTGATGCTCAGCCTTGACTTGCTGACAAGTTAGGCACCTCGAAATGAAGTCTGAAACATCACTCTTCATCCCTGCCCACCAGTAGATATCTCTCAAGTCACAATACATCTTGGTGGAACCTGGGTGAACACTAAAAGCTGACTGATGTGCCTGCTCTAGGATCTCGCATCTCAACCCATCGGTATCAGGTACACACAAATGAGTCCCAAAACGTAGCACACCCTGGTCATAAATCTCAAACTCCGAATCTCTACCCTGCCGAACCTGCTCAAGAATCTCAGAAAAATAGGCATCGGCGGGCTGTGCCTCACGAATACGATCAAGTAGAAGTGGACGGGTGCAGACGTGAGCAAGCTGTCCCCCAGTGGAAGTGAACTCAAACTGTACTCTGCTGTCGCACAAGATTTTCCAATCTGCAGAAGACTGTCTCTGAACTGCGCTCAATTGGGACAAGCTACCCCCGGGCCTACGACTTAAAGCATCGGCTACCATATTCGCCTTGTCCGGGTGATAAAGGATCTCACAATCATAATCCTTCACAAGCTCCATCCAATAGCGCTGTCTCAAGTTCAGATCCCGCTGCTGGAAGATGTACTTTAATCTCTGGTGGTCCGTGAAAATCTGACACGACTCTCCGTACAAGTAGTGTCTCCAAATCTTAAGTGCAAAGACCACCACGGCCATCTCAAGATCATGAGTGGGATAATTCTGCTTGTGCTTCTTCAACTTTCGGGAAGCATAAGCGATAACTCTATCATGCTGCATCAATACACAACCGAGCCCCACTCGAGAAGCATCACAGTAAACGACAAAGCCGCCCTATCCTGAAGGCAAAGATAAAACTGCTGCAGTCGTCAATCGAGTCTTCAACTGCTGAAAACTCTGCTCGCATGTCTCAGTCCAAAGAAAAGGAACTCCCTTCCTGGTCAGTCCGGTCAGCGGTGCAGCGATACTCGAGAAGTCCTGCACGAAACGGCGGCAATAACCAGCTAAGCCTAAAAAGCTGCGGACCTCTGTCACTGATACGTGTCTAGGCCAAAGCTGTATGGCCTCGATCTTCATCGGGTCCACATGAATACCGTCTCCCGTAACCACATGACCAAGAAAGTCAACACTATCAAGCCAGAAGGCGCACTTCGAGAATTTAGCAAACAGCTGGTGCTCTCTCAATGTCTGTAAAGCAATCCTCAAGTGCTGCTTATGCTCCTCTCGACTCTTGGAATAAACCGGAATGTCATCAATAAATACAATAATAAACAGGTCGAGGAACGGCCTGAAAATCCGGTTCATCAAATCCATGAACGCTGCTGGGGCATTGGTGATTCCGAACTACATTACCAAAAACTCATAATGCCCGTAGCGCGTATGAAAAGCAGTCTTCGGAATGTCATCATTCCGAACCCGCAACTGATGATAACCTGATCTCAAATCATTCTTAGAAAAATGTCCCGCACCCTGGAGTTGATCAAACAAATCGTCAATGCGAGGTAAAGGATACCTATTCCGCACTGTAACTCGGTTCAATTGACGATAATCAATGCACAACCTCAAACTGCCGTCCTTCTTCTTGACGAACAGAACAGGAGCTTGTTGGAGATAGTGCCCTCAGAGTCAATTATTAGGTCATAGGTACGTGATTGCAATGATTGATGGAGGACCTATCCCGGTAGGACAGTCTTACTCGAGATGATAGTATGCTATCTGGTTTACCTTTATCATCGTGTACTGTTTTAGGTGACCTGACACGTCGCTATTACACGTTGATAGAGCCCCTAGGATTCTTGCTTGACCACCAGCAGTATGAGGGCGATCATATAAGTGGGAGCTGGGGGTCTATAAGCATATCCTTAAATGGTCCCTAGTCGTGCGAGTTTCGAGACAGGGCATCGATACTCCAGAGTAGACTAGTGTATACAGTCGAGACCCCGACGAGGGGCGGTGGCCGGTCTCACAAACCACTGGTGTCAGTTGGATCACCTAAGATGTATACAGGTGCTCATTGGGTTATGAGTACACCGGACAGGACTCGCCGGGAACATGCTAGTTGGTCATATACCAGACGTCAGATGGCAGTTCCCTGGTGACATGTGTGCAGGTTAGTTCATCGACCTGGGGATCGTCATTTGTCTCGTGTGAGTTCCCACTGTACTTTGATTACTACCCTACCACGGCTCAAAGGAGTCGTGCAAACAGGTTTTAGTTGGGTACAGTCCCGAGCCACATGGAGGCAGTGAGCGTATCTTCAGGGGTTCGTCTCTCCCGGTATTGGGGGTGAGGTCGTGCTGTGTCTAGGAGAGCCATTACACGAAGCCCTCGGCCGAGGCAAGGAGATTTACTCGTAGGTATTCCAGTAGTATCTCAGGGTGTTCTGGGCTACACTCCGACACGACTTGTACCGCTTTTGGGAGTCTGACTTTTACCAACCCCCTAGGCCCCCCATGCGATGCTCATAGACGAACGGACCGGACTGTACGGATATTGTCACTGACAGGCTCAGTAGGGAGTCAGGCTGAGTTCGCTCACAGACGTCCCTTTTGGTCAATACCTGGTAGCCCGTTATGTATTGGCTTATACCTCTAACGTGCTAGTGGTTAAATCCACAACCAAGGTGTTGACGAGTCTTTAGAGTCCCCCACATTTAGTTACTCAGCTTTCGGGCGAAAGGTTGTAGAAGCCGTATGGAGATATGGCAGGGTCCGATCAGATACGTGCGGTATTGCACGGATCAGGATCGGACAGTTTGTACTATAGGCCGTATGGTTATATGGCAGGGTTCGATCAGATACGTGCGGCATTGCACGGATCAGGATCGAACAGATATTACTAGCCGGCTTTAGTATAAGCCGGATCCTAGTATAGTACAGTGTAGACTTTGTCTCATTGCATTTGTATTTCGGTCGGAATACAAATGCGGGTGTGCATGCACAGTATCGGGGTTTTCCTGTAATTTATTACGGGACCAGTTTTCTGGAGTTGCCATTTTGCTTTCCTTTTCGGCCATTTTCATTTGTATCTTTCAATGGCCGAAGTTTGGTGGAGGAGGGCTTATTTGCATTGTTGCAAATAAGTGTTTGTGGAAGGGGGTCTTTGCTTATTGTAGTATCATGATGGTTTTCATGATGAGCACCATCACTTGACTTCTTCTTCTCATGATGGCTTGACTTTTTGAAGCCATCATGCATGAGATGATGGTTGTCTTGGAGTGTTGGATTTGTTGTGATCATTCCCTTTTGCATGATAACCATTCCTCTCTCTCTCTCTTGCTTGATATGAGAATGGCTCCCATTTTTGATACACTCTCTCCACTCTCTCATTTCTCTTGACCACCAAGACGTGGCCGGCCACTAGGGGAGGGGGCTGTCCAAAATTCTTGGGGTGGGATTTTTATCATTCTAGCTTTGTAAAATCCCACATGTTTCATCTCCACAAGCTCATATCATTTCCTCCACCAAAAGGCAATTCCTACAACCCCAAAGTGAGACTTGAGGACTAAATATTCTACAGCGAATCTTGGGCACGTCGAGTAGCCGGCTTCGTGCCCGAGTTGCCTTGGCATTGAGGTGGGAGCCCGTAAAAGAAGTAGGCGATGTGGTGCACTTCCGGCGACGAGGAGGAGACGGGACATTCCGCAGGAGATCGGGACGATGACGAGAAGACCGGAGGACTTGGATCGTCGGTATATCTCTATTCCCTTTCTTGTAGATAGCTAGGACTAATTAATGGTTCGATCCGTGTATTAGTGCGCGGCGGTTTGCCAGTTCAAGAAAATTTAAAGTTTATCACCGCTTCAGCATTTGGCCGTCGGATTGACGGCCGGGGCGCCGCCGTGCACTTACAGTGGTATCAGAGCCTTACCATTAACCTAGCCTAGCTTTGTGTAATGTGTTTTTCAGTTCCGATCGATCGAATGTTCCAAAACCCGTATTGCTTCACATCAGTTTTCTGTTGAATTTTTTCAGTCCCCAAAAATTTTTCAGGTTGTAAAATATTGATGTACTAGAAATTGTAAGACTACTGTACAAATTCGAGGCACTGATCTTCTAACCAGAGCGCGGAACCGCGGCTAAAACCCACTTGTGGCCGCGGTTCCGCCGCAGTATGGAGGAATCAGTGGGTTGGGTTTTTACAGTGGGCTTCTGGGGAGATTTTAGGGGTTTTGGAATATTAATTTTGGGCCCAGAATTTCTTGATGTGCTACAGTAGTACTTGGGGGCCCAAAGTTTGATCGATCGGATATTTTAAACACATTTTTTCACAGTATTTACATTATATCTGCGACCGTGAATGTCACTTGATCGGTAAATCCGGTCTAACTGCTATAGCCCGGTTAGACGGATTTGCGAACGTAACTTTCACGTTGATGTTCTGTTTTTGCTGTGATGTTGCGGATCGGTCGTGGGGGATAGCCTGGATGCAATGCTAGTACAGTTCTGTTGTATTATGTACATTTGATATTGCGGGGCGAGCGTCCGACATGTGGACTGCCGTCACTGCCTGTTTGTATTATTATTTTGGGGCACGGCCAGGTTGCGGTCGATGTACCCGTTGTATGTATATTTTACTTTCTGTACTAGGATTGCCCCGCGGAGGGTTGCACGGATAGCCGGGTTCTAGAGGGCAACAAGCCCGCATCTCATGGCATTGGGACGGAGGGGGCTTCACTCTAGGATTGGCGGGCTATTCGCCGCACTCGTAGGGGGTACAGGTTGACCCAGGAGGGGTGCCCAAGTTACCGGATTCCGTGAAGTGCTGGGTGGTCCATTCACGGCGCTGAAGGGGGCTGCCTCGCTTCAGGTTTTGGCGGGTAACTTGCCGCGCCCGTAGGGGTCTAGGTTCTCATTGCACAGGCTATCTACACGACCAGGGGAACGTCGGGTTTCAGCGGCTCTGTGAAACCCGGGGATCCCAGATATCTGTATTGTTTCTGTGATGCTGTACATTTTCTGTGATGTTGCATTTTATTCATGCCTTGAGCGAAATATAATATATTGGTATATATATTAGTAGATGTTGTATATGTTTTGCATCCACGCTAGTCCAGTCCCCGCTCTGTCGTTAGTTAGCTAACCTAACGGGTAATGACGCGACCCAGTGGCGAATGCGGATGGCATATACGTACATCAGTATATTTTCGTTCTTTGTGGTGTGATCAATTGATGGGACTGCGTTGATTCGGATCAATGCAAGTTAAAAACAAACCTAATCTGATGTTGTTGGAACACTTTTCAAAAAGCTGTTATTGCAAGGACGTTCACTTTTGTTTTGCATCGTGGTATTCAGTTGGAATATCCTGCTCCTCAGTCGACGAGGCAAGGGCCGAGATCCCTTCACCGGGAGTGACCCCTTGGACAGAAGTTTGCGTCAGGGCATTAACTTCACTATAGCCGATTACTTTTGCTTTGCATCGCGGTATTCATTTGGAATATCCTGCACCCCATTCTACGGGGAAAGAGCCGAGATCCCTTCACCGGGAGTGACCTCTTTAGCGAAGGTTTTCGTCACTATATTTTTAAAAGCTATCAGTTCCTTCAACGATATCAAGTTCATTACGTTAAAGGTTTTCGCCAGAAACCATTCGTAGCCCTCCGTCATTTCAGTTAAATATTCGGTAGTATTCAAGCTATGTATTTTGACCTCACGCCAAGGCATAGTGATTAGTAGCTGCCGGGTATTTATCTGTTGCATAGATAGATGCGTTGGTTTGGGACAGTCGTACTACTATTTTGGCCTACGTCAAGGGTATGTACGGGTGGGTTCAAATTAACCTGGATAATGACGGGTAGAACTTGACATGTGACTTATGATATTTTGACCTCACGCCAAGGTCATAAGAGCATGGGGCAGAAATCTCATCGGGAGTTTCAAAAGAACTGAAACTTGCCAGATATGCGCATACCATCTGGAGTATGATGATGTGAGCGGATTCCGTCACGTTATCATGCGATGATAGTTGGATCCCGATTCCCACTGATGAGTTGGTATACTCCTCGGGTGATCCCGACTAATTCTTCTTTCAGGTTTGGAGGAGAATTTGACGGTACAGTGGGAGGTTTCCAGATTAGATAAATTGGTAACCATTCTGATCTAGGTTAGAGTGCACGCTGAGTGTTTCTTTTCTCTCTCTCTTCGGCAGCGACCATTGACCCGACCCTAAGACTATGACTCAGTGACCAAGTTGACCGAACCTTCTTAACACTGGCTTTTGGATTGTCAGAGTTGCAAACCTCAGTGCCACTCCTACTTTTACCCTTTTCTCCAGGACACCCCGTGTTGCTACGAACGTCCACTTCCATTGGACAAAACCATCGTATGGTTAGATACGAACTCGAAGGAATTTATTCGAGGATGGTTTCAGGTTCTGGAGAAAACGGATAGGATTATTCAGTTGTCTTTTCCTTTTACCTTCTCTCAGGTTGCGAGTACTCCTTGGTTTAGGAGATAGTACACCTATTACGCAAATTGGATAGTCTTCTTCCAAACCTTAGGCTGGTGCCGACCGGTAGGGAATGAAGAAAACCAATTAGCCTAACGATGGTGTACAGAAGGTATTAAGTTCAGACAAAGCAAGGGATTAGTAAGAGGGCAAAGTAAATTGCAACAGATATTCACGACCAAACCAAGTATTCCTTCGCCAATCCTAAAATCACCTTTGTATTTCTCCAGGACACTCCATATCACTACGAAGATCCACAGTTTATTGGATACTCCATCGTATGGTTATATACGAACTCGAAAGGAACTTGTTCCAGTTCGGGGATGGATTCTGGTCCAGGAGAAATAGGAATAAGGTTTATTCGGTTGTCTTTTATCTTCACCCTCTCTCATTGCGAGTGTTCCTAGGATTGGGACAGTACACCCATTATGCTTATTGGATAGTCTTCTTCCAAACCATAGGCTGGTGCCGAACGGTAGGGAAGGAAGAAAACCATTTGGCCTAAGGGGTGTGCAGAAGGTAAAGACTAAAGACATATGAAGGGATTTGGAGAGGTGGCAAAGAATTATACGATTACAGTCGTGAATCTGGAAGAGGCATTACTAGGAATACCAGGATACCCCATCGAAACATTTCGATGTTTCAGTCTCACTGTGTACTGTTAAAGGAAAACTGATTTCCCGATTAGACACTTGCTCCAGGGTATGTATTTACCAGGTATGATTCTCACATCTGTATGGGTTTACAGATGATGAGTGGGAGTAAGTTATTGGGAATTGGGTGATCATCCTCATTATATCGGGATTCGTTGTAATCAGTGATATTTGAGGAAGTCACCTGGGTAGTTTGCCGGTTGGCAAATATTTGGTTTTGAATATCCGCAGTTATGCACCAATTTCAAATTGATATATCTGTACGTCTATTTTCATAGAGTGAGATATACCTTTCTGAAATTATGTCTACGACATTTACCGATATCAGTGGATGGTTAGGTAAGGAGCATTAAACAGCGGTGTAATTCTTCTTAACCATAAGTACAGTTTTCAACCTACGACACACAGTGAATGAGTTATTAGACTCAAGGGACTTATACAGAGTATTGTATGTTGTCCAGGGTCCATCAGGACAGAGGGGTTGGTCCTCGTACTATATTCGGTTTACTTATGACTTCTCTAGTTTTTAGACAGGTGTTTCGTAGGAAACACAGGGTCCGAATTTTGAGAAGTTATAGGTATTTGAATAGAGTAGAGAACCAGGTGTAGCAAGTATCGGGATTCTTCAAAGAGATCGAAGATGTAGATACTTGTGTATGGTATTAAGTTGATAGTAATGATTAAGAGATCTTGCTTCTCTTTCAGGTTACTCATAATTGGAAGCATTCCTATGTTGAGTAACGCTGATCCGCCTCCTTCCATTTAGTTGACATGCACTGGAGATAGTTGCATGATTTGGATCTGGTTCAGTTAAATCAGTGCCTCTGGTCCTATATGGGATATAGAACAGTTCGTATCTTAACGATGTTAAGGTACGGGGAGTTGTCCGGCTTATGCTTAAAACCAGACACTGGACAACTCAAGGCACGTTTCTGTAATGGCTGTTTGTGGGTTGACCCAGGCTATGACGCGGGTTGACTTTCTACCATCTGGATGAACAATAGCAATATTGTTCTAGACTCGCCACAGTTTTAATAAAAATGGATTTTTTCAGAAAACAGTAGTGGGAGTATGGTAGAACTGGAAGTGATTCCAGAACCACAAACGATTACTGAAGATTTGATAAGGAACCTAAAGATTCAATATGGATTGACATTTCATTGGCCACTCCGCAGATAAGGTGGGTAACTTCAGGCACTCGAGAGGTACTACGGTAGCCTCAAGGACGGTGACAGGGAAGTTCTTGTTTACCCACAATTACCATTGCTGTTGTTCCAGGCTGCTAGACCCAGCGGGAGGATGAGTATAGCGTCGTTCTAAACTAGTTTTAGAAGTGTACGTCTATATGACTCTGCCAGAGGGTTGTCGTAGTCAGTGGGAGCAGCGGAAGCATTGGTGGACAGGTAGCTTATGTCTATTTAAAGACTAAAGCAGATATAGCGGAGATAGATCATCAATTTCTGATATGAAAGTCATAGGTTTGACTTCATCAGAATAAGGGATGGATCTGTTGAGAAGGTAGTAGGGTGTGATGTCCTGATATTTGGATGACATACACAGAATAGGAAAGGAAACTCCTATACTACGATCGGTTATACTTTGGTCGTCACACAGTGGTTTCTCCACATGGGACTTGGACATTATATCAGACATACTGGTTACTAGATCTATGGTTTTAGATCTGGATTTGGGTGGTTTCCCAATCAGGGTACTTAGACAGCATTCTAAGAGTATTTAGAATGGACGACTCCTGGCACGTTAGTGTACCTGCAGATAATGGAGTCACCCTCTCTAAAGGTGTCTTATAGACTAAAGTAGAGAGGGATGTGCATGATTGGCAGATCACTTGCTTAGGCAATTGAGTCAATCATGAGATGTCAAGTACCACACCAGGTGTTGTTCTTGCACTAGATGCAATAAGTTGATATTAATCCAATCCTGGGGAAGCAGTCGGAAGCAGTTATAGAACATAAGTGGATGTTCTAGGGATATGATAACGATAGCCTCATGCGGGAGACAGTTATCATTCCAGGCTTCCAAGGTGACCTGGACGACAAGGAGGTTGTCAGAGTTATGGTTTTCCTTCTGATGAGGGGCAGTATTTTGGACAGGTGGTCCAAGGCAATACTTAGGGTGGCATGGCGCAGGATACTGATTAAGTTCAGTTGACGATACAGTCTAAGAAGTTTGGATTTGGAGTTCATTTATGAGCTATGTCCCATCAGACATCCAGACACATTCTAAGATAGGTATTGCTCTTTTCGGGAGATGGCTTTCTCCGCGAACTTGAGATATAGAGAGACATAGAAAGATACAACAAAGCGGATCCACTCACTAAGGCTATTCCTCGAACGCAATAGTTTCGCAAACGAGATTTGTGAGACTGACCAGTAGAGGAGTTGGGTGTTCGGTATCACACGGGCTGTGAGTATGCGACATCGCAATAATTAGCCTTGAGTGCAAGTGGGAGATTGTTGGAGATAGTGCCCTCAGAGTCAATTATTAGGTCACAGGTACGTGATTGCAATGATTGATGGAGGACCTATCCCGGTAGGACAGTCTTACTCGAGATGATAGTATGCTATCTGGTTTACCTTTATCATCGTGTACTGTTTTAGATGACCTGACACGTCGCTATTACACGTTGATAGAGCCCCTAGGATTCTTGCTTGACCACCAGCAGTATGAGGGCGATCATATAAGTGGGAGCTGGGGGTCTATAAGCATATCCTTATATGGTCCCTAGTCGTGCGAGTTTCGAGACAGGGCATCGATACTCCAGAGTAGACTAGTGTATACAGTCGAGACCCCGACGAGGGGCGGTGGCCGGTCTCACAAACCACTGGTGTCAGTTGGATCACCTAAGATGTATACAGGTGCTCATTGGGTTATGAGTACACCGGACAGGACTCGCCGGGAACATGCTAGTTGGTCATATACCAGACGTCAGATGGCAGTTCCCTGGTGACATGTGTGCAGGTTAGTTCATCGACCTGGGGATCGTCATTTGTCTCGTGTGAGTTCCTACTGTACTTTGATTACTACCCTACCACGGCTCAAAGGAGTCGTGCAAACAGGTTTTAGTTGGGTACAGTCCCGAGCCACATGGAGGCAGTGAGCGTATCTTCAGGGGTTCGTCTCTCCCGGTATTGGGGGTGAGGTCGTGCTGTGTCTAGGAGAGCCATTACACGAAGCCCTCGGCCGAGGCAAGGAGATTTACTCATAGGTATTCCAGTAGTATCTAAGGGTGTTCTGGGCTACACTCCGACACGACTTGTACCGCTTTTGGGGGTCTGACTTTTACCAACCCCCTAGGCCCGCCATGCGATGCTCATAGACGAACGGACCGGACTGTACGGATATTGTCACTGACAGGCTCAGTAGGGAGTCAGGCTGAGTTCGCTCACAGACGTCCCTTTTGGTCAATACCTGGTAGCCCGTTATGTATTGGCTTATACCTCTAACGTGCTAGTGGTTAAATCCACAACCAAGGTGTTGACGAGTCTTTAGAGTCCCCCACATTTAGTTACTCAGCTTTCGGGCGAAAGGTTGTAGGGGCCGTATGGAGATATGGCAGGGTCCGATCAGATACGTGCGGTATTGCACGGATCAGGATCGGACAGTTTGTACTATAGGCCGTATGGTTATATGGCAGGGTTCGATCAGATACGTGCGGCATTGCACGGATCAGGATCGAACAGATATTACTAGCCGGCTTTGGTATAAGCCGGATCCTAGTATAGTACAGTGTAGACTTTGTCTCATTGCATTTGTATTTCGGTCGGAATACAAATGCGGGTGTGCATGCACAGTATCGGGGTTTTCCTGTAATTTATTACGGGACCAGTTTTCTGGAGTTGCCAGTTTGCTTTCCGTTTCGGCCATTTTCATTTGTATCTTTCAATGGCCGAAGTTTGGTGGAGGGCTTATTTGCATTGTTGCAAATAAGTGTTTGTGGAAGGGGGTCTTTGCTTATTGTAGTATCATGATGGTTTTCATGATGAGCACCATCACTTGACTTCTTCTTCTCATGATGGCTTGACTTTTTGAAGCCATCATGCATGAGATGATGGTTGTCTTGGAGTGTTGGATTTATTGTGATCATTCCCTTTTGCATGATAACCATTCCTCTCTCTCTCTCTCTTGCTTGATATGAGAATGGCTCCCATTTTTGATACACTCTCTCCACTCTCTCATTTCTCTTGACCACCAAGACATGGCCGGCCACTAGGGGAGGGGGCTGTCCAAAATTCTTGGGGTGGGATTTTTATCATTCTAGCTTTGTAAAATCCCACATGTTTCATCTCCACAAGCTCATATCATTTCCTCCACCAAAAGGCAATTCCTACAACCCCAAAGTGAGACTTGAGGACTACATATTCTACAGCGAATCTTGGGCACGTCGAGTAGCCGGCTTCGTGCCCGAGTTGCCTCGGCATTGAGGTGGGAGCCCGTAAAAGAAGTAGGCGATGTGGTGCACTTCCGGCGACGAGGAGGAGACGGGACATTCCGCAGGAGATCGGGACGATGACGAGAAGACCGGAGGACTTGGATCGTCGGTATATCTCTATTCCCTTTCTTGTAGATAGCTAGGACTAATTAATGGTGTAAGTCTACGCTAGCGCCCCGGCAGTCTACAGACGCCAAATGCGGAATAAAACTTTTGAACTTGGCGCTATCGTATACTTTAACCCGGATCTGCCATTATTGCTAAACTAACAAACTGTAAAGAGTGTAGAATGGTTATACCGAACGATCCGAGTCCTTCGTTCTTCAACCATCATCCCACGCTCCGTTGCGGCTGCTCCGATCTCGTCGATCTCCGAATCCTCCGTCGAGGTGGCACCACATGATCGGTTCTTTAAACGGGCTCCCGCCTCTGACTCGAGGCAACTCGATCGTCAAGTTTGCTAAAAGAGACGACCAAGAATGATGTAGAATATGAGTAGAAGACTTTGTCTCACTTCGTCCAAATCCGTGGACGATCGGTTAATGAAGTTGCCGTGGAAATCGGGTGATGGAATGAAATGAACTGTAAATTCCATACACCCCAAACTATCATAATCTTTTTCTAACCGAAATGAAACCTCAAGTGAGAGTGAGAAAGAGGAGAGAGAGAGGGCAAGCCATATATAGCAAGAGGGAGGTGACCGTAGGAGAAGGGGGTGACCATAAGCTAAAAGCTTCTCACTTCAAAATATCTTAAGCAATCCAAAAGGAATTAAACACAAAGCATGAGTCATTA
Organism: Agapanthus africanus; assembly: GCA_030015575.1. Taxonomy (NCBI): domain Eukaryota; kingdom Viridiplantae; phylum Streptophyta; class Magnoliopsida; order Asparagales; family Amaryllidaceae; genus Agapanthus; species Agapanthus africanus. The sequence goes on along the minus strand of CM057338.1, from coordinate 708,692,040 downwards.
GGCTTAGTCACCCTTTAATAAATGCAACCAATGAAAACCCTACACCAATAAGCCTAGTCACCTCATCTAGAATATTCTAGAACACTGACTCACCTTATCTGTAGAAAAGATAAATCCGTCTTTAACCAAATGTTAAAAGACGGCTGATAGAAAACTGGAAACTGGCAACTTCCAAAAGTGATCCTGAAACGACTTTCAGGATAACCCCGAAACTGTATAAAAATACCCGCATTTGTATTACGACCGAATACAAATGCAACTGAGACAAAGATATTATACCTACTCAATATAATACTCGGATCCGGCTTAAACCAAAGCCGACCAGTATTATCTGCCCAAAAAATAACACGTGCGTAAACGCACGTGCATTTTCCGAACCCTGCCATAAAACCATACGGCCTCTACAACGTTTCGCCCGAAACTTGGGAAACTGTCTGTGGGGGACTCTAATGACTCTTCAGTACCCTGGCAGTGGGTTTAACCACAAACCGTCAGCGGCACTAGCTATGCGTAACGGTTGCCCATGGACTGAACTTAAGGGAGGCTGATGAGCGCACTCAAGGGTGGCCGATGAGCTAACACATCCAGAAACCCTACTGAGCCTAACAGTGACAATGTATATACAGTCCGGTCCGTTCGTCAATGAGTATCGCATATCCGCCTAGGGGGCTAGTAACGTCAGACCCCCATAAGCAGTATAAGTCGTGTCGGAGTATAGCCCAATAACACCCTGAGATACTACTGGAGTACCTACCAGTAAATCTCCTACCATGGCCATGGATTTGTGTAATGGCTCTCCTAGACACAGCACGACCTCGCCCCCAATACCGGGAGAGACGAATCCCCTGCCGATCCGCTCACGTGCCTCCATATGGCTCGGGACTGTACCCAAAAACTACCTGTTTGCACGACTCCTTTGAGCCGTGGTAGGGTAGAAATCAAAGCACAGTGGGAACTCACATGAGACAAATGACGACCTCAGGTTGATGAACTAACCTGTACACATGTTACCAGGGAACTGCTATCTGACGGTAGATATAATACTAACTAGCAGATTCCCGGCGAGTCCTGTCCGGTGTACTCATAACCCAATGAGCACCTGTATACATCTTAGGTGATCCAACTGACACCAGTGGCTTGTGAGACCGGCCACCGCCCCTCGTCGGGGTCTCGACTGTATACACTAGTCTACTCCGGAGTATCGATGCCCTGTCTCGAAACTCCCACGACTAGGGACCACAATTAAGGATATGCATATAAACTACCCAACTCTCACGTATATGATCGCCCTCATACAGTTGGTAGTAAAGCAAGATCCTAAGGGCTCTATCAAAATGTAACATGCAATCAGTCACCTGAACATGTACACAACTGATAAAGGCAAACCAGATAGCATACTATCATTTCGAGTAAGACTGTCCTACCGGGATAGGTCCTCCGCAATCATTGCAATCACGTACCTGCGATCCAATAATTGACTATGAGGGCACTATCTCCAACAATCTCCCACTTGCACTCAAGGCTAATATTGCGATGTCGACTACTCACAGCCCGTGTGAAACCGAACATCCAACTCCTCTACTAATCAGTTTCACAAAGCCCGTTTGTAAAACTATTGTGTTCGAGAAATAGCCTCGGTGAGTGGATCCGCCTAGAAGTTTCTTTCTGTATCTCTCATAATCTCAAGTTCGCGGAGAAAGCCATCTCCCGAATTGAGTAGTACCTGTCTTAGAATATGTCTGGATATCTGATGGGACCTTAGTTCATAAATGAACTCCATATCCAAACTTCTTAAACTGTATGGATCACTGAAACTAATCAGTATCCGGCACAATGCCACCCACAGTATCCTCTTGAACCACCTGTCCATAATACTGTCCCTCGTCAGAGGGAAAACTAAAACTCTGACAATCACTCTGTCATCCATGTCACCTTTGAAGCCTGGAATGATAACCGTCTCCCGAAAGAGGCTGCCGTTATCAAATCCGTAGAACATGTACCAATGTTCTAAAACTGCTTCCTTATGTTTCTCCAGGATTGGATTAATACAAACTTATTGCATCTAGTGCAAAAACAACATCTGGTGTGGTACTTGACATCTCACGATTGACTCAATTGCCTAAGCAAGTGATCTGTCAATCATGCATATCCCTCTCCCCTTTAGTCCATACGACACCTTTAGAGAGGGTGACTCCATCACCTGCAGGTACACTACCATGCTAGGAGTCAACTATTCTAAAAACCATTAGAATATCTGTCAAAGTACCCACATTGGGAAACCACCCAAATCTAGATCTAAAACCATAGATCCAGAAACCAGAATGTCTTATATTATATCCATATCCTGTCTGGAGAAACAACTGTGTGACGACCACAGTACAACCGATCGTAGTATAGGAATTTTACTTCCCACTCTGTGTATGTCATCCAGATACCATGACATCACACCCTACTACCTTCTTAACTGATCCATCCCCTATTCTGATTGAAGTCAAAACCATGACTGTCACATCAAAATTAGATGATCTATCTCCGCTATAACTGCTCAAGTCTATAAATAGATATAAGCTACTTGCCCACTATGCTTCCGATGCTCCCACTGACTACGACAACCCTCCTACCGGGTCTCATAACCTGGAACAACAGTAGTGTCAAGTCTGGGTAGATAAGAACCTCCCTGTCACCGTCCTTGAGCCTACCGAAGTACCTCTCGGGTGTCTGAGGTTACCTACCAAATCTGCGGAGTGGCTATTGGAATGTCAAACCTGATTGAATATATAGGTCCTATTAAATTTTCCGTAATCGTTCGCGGTTCTGGAATCACTTCCAGTTCTACCATACTCCCACTACTGTTTTCTGAAAAAGATCCATTTTACTAAAACTGTGGCGAGTCAAGAACAATGTCACTATTGATCTTCCAAATGGTAGAATATCAACCCTCGTCATAGCCAGGGTCAACCCACAAACAGCCATTACAGAAACGTGCCCTGAGTTATCCAGTGTCTGGTTTTAAGCATAAGCTGGACAACTCCCCATACCTTAATTTCTTTTAAGGTACGATCCATTCTATATCCAATACAGAAACTTTGGCACTAATTTAATTGGAACCATATTCAAATCATGCAGCTGTCTCCAGTGCATATCACTTTAATGGAAAGAGGCTAATCAGCATTACTCAACTTAGGAATCCATCCAATTATGAGTAACCTGAAAGAGAAAAACTTTTCTCAAAACCATCACTATCATCTGAATACCAATCACAAGAATCTACATCTTCGATCTCTTTGAAGAATCCCGATACTTGTGATACCTGGTTCTCTACTTTATTCTTATACCCACAACTTCTCAAAACTTAGACCTTGTATTTCTACGAAACACTTGTCTAAATACTAGAGAAGTTATAAGTAAACAGAACATAGTACGAGGACCTACCCCTTTGTCCTGATGGACACTGGACAACATACAATACTCTGTATAAGTCCGCTGAGTTAAACAACTCAAAACCTGTGCGTCGTAGGTTGAAAACTGTACCCTGGCGATTTCCTCAAATATCACCAATTACAACGAATTCCGATATAATGAGGATGATCACCTAATTCCCAATATCTTACTCCCACTCATCATCTGTAAAACCATACAGATATGAGAATGAAACCTGGTAAATACATACCCTTGGAGTAAATATCTAATCGGGAAAACAGTTTTCCTATAACAATGCACTGAAACATGAAAATGTTTCATAGGGGTATCCTGGTATTCATAGCAATGCCTCTTCCATAATCCAATTCATGACTTCAACCGTATATTTTATTGCCATCTCTCCACATCCCTTTATTTGTCTTTAGTCGTTACCTTCTGTACACCATCGTTAGGCTAAATGGTTTTCTTCCTTCCCTACCGTTCGGCACCAGCCTATGGTTTGGAAGAAGACTATCCAGTAAGCATAATAGGTGTACCCTCCTAAACCAAGGAGTACTCGCATCTCGAGAGAAGGTGATGATAAAAGACAACTGAATAATACCTTATTCTTTTAAAGGTGAAATAGGAGTGGCGATGAAGTACGCGGTTTTGGTCGTGAATGATATCAGTCGCAATTTACTTTGCCCTCTTTCTAATCCCTTTATTTTGTCTTTACATATTACCTTCTGCACACCCTACTTAGGCTAATTGGTTTTCTTCATTCCCTACCTTTCGGCACCAGCCTATGGTTTGGAATAAGACTATCTAATAAGCGTAATAGGTGTACTCTCCTAAACCAAGGAGCTCTCGCAACCTGAGAGAAGGTGATAATAAAAGACAACTGAATAAACCAATTCTATTTCTCCTGAACCTGGATCCATCCTCGAAGAAGTCCCTTCGAGTTCGTATATAACCATACGATGGATCTATCCAATGGAAGTGGATATCCGTAGTAATACGGGTGTTCTGAGAAATTCAAAGGGTAAAAGAAGGAGTGGCAATGACTTATGCAACTCAGACAATCCAAAAGCCAGTATTTTAAGAAGGTTCGGTCAACCTGGTTACTGAGTCATAGTCTAGGGTCGGTCAAAGGTCGCTGCCAAAGAGAGAGAGAGAGAAAAGAAACACTCTGCGTGCACTCTAACCTAGATCAGAATGGTCATCACTTTATCTAATCCGGAAACCTCCCACTGTCCTGTCAAATTCTCCTCCAAACCTAAAGAAGAATCAATCGGGATCACCCGAAGAGTAAACCAACTCATCAGTGGGAATCGGGATCCAACTCTCATCGCATGATAACGTGATGGAATGCATCCACGTTACTCATACTCCAGAAGGTATGCGCATACTTGGCAAGTTTCAGCTTCTTTAGAAACTCCCGATCTGATTTTTGCCCCATGCTCTTATAACCTTGGCGTTAGGTCAAAATGTCATAAGTCACATGCCAAGTTCTACCCATCACTATCTTGTTAATTTGAACCCACCCGCACATGCCCTTGGCGTTAGGTCAAAATGGCAGAACGGCTGTCCCAAACCAACTCATCTATCTATGCAACAATTGAATACCCAGCAGCTACCAAACACTATGCCTTGGCGTTAGGTCAAAATACATAGCTTGAATACTACTGAATACCCAAAAGAAGTGACGGAGGGCTACGGCTGGTTTTTGGCGAAAAAACCTTTAGCGTAGTGAACTTGATATCGCTGAAGGAACCTGATAGCTTTTTAAAATATAGTGGCGAAAACCTTTTGCTAAAGAGGTCACTCCCGGTAAAGGGATCTCGGCTCTTTCCTCGTGGAATGAGGTGCAGGATATTTCACTGAATATCGCTATGCAAAGCAACATGTAATCGGCTATAGTGAAGTTATTACCCTGACGCAAACTTCTGCCCAAGGGGTCAGTCCCGGTGAAGGGATATCGGTCCTTGCCCCGTCGAATGAGGTGCAGGATATTCCAACCGAATATCTCTATGCAAAACAAAAGAAAACGTCTTTGCAATAACACCTTTTAAAATTGTTCCAACAACTAAAACAGGTTTGTTTAACTTTGCATTGATCAGAATCAATGCAGTCCCATCAATCAATCACACCAGAAAAGAACGAAAATAAAATGTACGTATATGCCATCCGCATTCGTCACTGGGTCCCGTCATCACCCGTTAGGTTACTTAACTAACGACAGAGCGGGGACTGGACTAGCGCGGGTGTAAAACATATACAACATCTAATAGTATATAAACCAATATACATAATCGCTCCAGTCGTGATAATATGCAACATTACAGAAAAAGTAATAAGCATCACAGAACAATACAGATATCTGGGATCCCCGGGTTTCACAGGGCCGCTGCTGAAACCCGACGTTCCCCTGTCGTGTGGATAGCCTGTGCAATGAAACCTAGACCCCTACGGGTGCGGCAAGTTACCCGCCAAAACCTGAAGCGAGGCAGCCCCCTACAGCATAGTGAATGGACCACCCAGCACTCCACGGAATCCGGTAATCTTGGGCACCCCTCCTTGGGTCAACCTGTACCCCCTACGAGTGCGGCGAATAGTCTGCCAATTCTGAAGTGGGACCCCTCTGCTTCTCAAAGCCATGAGATGCGGACCCGTTGCCTTCCCGAACCCGGCTATCCGTGCACTCCGTCGCGGGGTAAAACCTAGTACAGTAATGAAAAATAGTACAATAGGTACATCGACCGCAACCTGGTCGTGCCCCAAAAGAATATTATACAACAGGCAGTGACGGCAGTCCACAAGTTGGACGCTCGCCCCGCAATATCAAATGTACAAATAAACTCAAACCGTACTACCATTGCACACTGCTATCCACCACGACAAGTCCGCAACAATACAGCACAACACAGAACATCAACGCGAATGTCACGTTCGCAAACCCGTCTAAAAGAACTATAGCAATCAGACGCAGTTTACCGATCAAATGACATTCCCGGTCGGAGATATAATGTAAGCACTGTAAACTAACGAGTTTAAATTTCGATCGACCAAAGACCAAATATCAAAAAGTGGGCCCCAAAGCTTACTGGTGAACAGTAATAAAACCTGGGCCCAAACTATATTAACCAGAAACCCCAAAATCCAAAGAAGAACCCACAGAAAAAAATTGGGAGCACGTGCTCCTCACATGGCCGCGGAAGGGCGGCCAAACCATGGGTTTGGCCGCGCTTCCGCGGCAACTTGGAGGAGTCACGACCCCAAATTTTGTCGTGGGTCTTAGAAACGCCTGCTCGGATTTTTAAGATATACAGAAATCAATTTTGACACCGTTTAAAATCAACAGAAACTGTCAAGTAAGGATTTTGTGATTTTTGATTTCCGGTCGGATCGATATTTTAAACGCGTTAGCACAAGTTAGTATAGCAAAATGGTTAGGCTCTGATACCACTGTAAGTCTACGCTAGCGCCCCGGCAGTCTACAGACGCCAAATGCGGAATAAAACTTTTGAACTTGGCGCTATCGTATACTTTAACCCGGATCTGCCATTATTGCTAAACTAACAAACTGTAAAGAGTGTAGAATGGTTATACCGAACGATCCGAGTCCTTCGTTCTTCAACCATCATCCCACGCTCCGTTGCGGCTGCTCCGATCTCGTCGATCTCCGAATCCTCCGTCGAGGTGGCACCACATGATCGGTTCTTTAAACGGGCTCCCGCCTCTGACTCGAGGCAACTCGATCGTCAAGTTTGCTAAAAGAGACGACCAAGAATGATGTAGAATATGAGTAGAAGACTTTGTCTCACTTCGTCCAAATCCGTGGACGATCGGTTAATGAAGTTGCCGTGGAAATCGGGTGATGGAATGAAATGAACTGTAAATTCCATACACCCCAAACTATCATAATCTTTTTCTAACCGAAATGAAACCTCAAGTGAGAGTGAGAAAGAGGAGAGAGAGAGGGCAAGCCATATATAGCAAGAGGGAGGTGACCGTAGGAGAAGGGGGTGACCATAAGCTAAAAGCTTCTCACTTCAAAATATCTTAAGCAATCCAAAAGGAATTAAACACAAAGCATGAGTCATTAGGCTTAGTCACCCTTTAATAAATGCAACCAATGAAAACCCTACACCAATAAGCCTAGTCACCTCATCTAGAATATTCTAGAACACTGACTCACCTTATCTGTAGAAAAGATAAATCCGTCTTTAACCAAATGTTAAAAGACGGCTGATAGAAAACTGGAAACTGGCAACTTCCAAAAGTGATCCTGAAACGACTTTCAGGATAACCCCGAAACTGTATAAAAATACCCGCATTTGTATTACGACCGAATACAAATGCAACTGAGACAAAGATATTATACCTACTCAATATAATACTCGGATTCGGCTTAAACCAAAGCCGACCAGTATTATCTGCCCAAAAAATAACACGTGCGTAAACGCACGTGCATTTTCCGAACCCTGCCATAAAACCATACGGCCTCTACAACGTTTCGCCCGAAACTTGGGAAACTGTCTGTGGGGGACTCTAATGACTCTTCAGTACCCTGGCAGTGGGTTTAACCACAAACCGTCAGCGGCACTAGCTATGCGTAACGGTTGCCCATGGACTGAACTTAAGGGAGGCTGATGAGCGCACTCAAGGGTGGCCGATGAGCTAACACATCCAGAAACCCTACTGAGCCTAACAGTGACAATGTATATACAGTCCGGTCCGTTCGTCAATGAGTATCGCATATCCGCCTAGGGGGCTAGTAACGTCAGACCCCCATAAGCAGTATAAGTCGTGTCGGAGTATAGCCCAATAACACCCTGAGATACTACTGGAGTACCTACCAGTAAATCTCCTACCATGGCCATGGATTTGTGTAATGGCTCTCCTAGACACAGCACGACCTCGCCCCCAATACCGGGAGAGACGAATCCCCTGCCGATCCGCTCACGTGCCTCCATATGGCTCGGGACTGTACCCAAAAACTACCTGTTTGCACGACTCCTTTGAGCCGTGGTAGGGTAGAAATCAAAGCACAGTGGGAACTCACACGAGACAAATGACGACCTCAGGTTGATGAACTAACCTGTACACATGTTACCAGGGAACTGCTATCTGACGGTAGATATAATACTAACTAGCAGATTCCCGGCGAGTCCTGTCCGGTGTACTCATAACCCAATGAGCACCTGTATACATCTTAGGTGATCCAACTGACACCAGTGGCTTGTGAGACCGGCCACCGCCCCTCGTCGGGGTCTCGACTGTATACACTAGTCTACTCCGGAGTATCGATGCCCTGTCTCGAAACTCCCACGACTAGGGACCACAATTAAGGATATGCATATAAACTATCCAACTCTCACGTATATGATCGCCCTCATACAGTTGGTAGTAAAGCAAGATCCTAAAGGCTCTATCAAAATGTAACATGCAATCAGTCACCTGAACATGTACACAACTGATAAAGGCAAACCAGATAGCATACTATCATTTCGAGTAAGACTGTCCTACCGGGATAGGTCCTCCGCAATCATTGCAATCACGTACCTGCGATCCAATAATTGACTATGAGGGCACTATCTCCAACAAATGGTTCGATCCGGGTATTAGTGCGCGGCGGTTTGCCAGTTCAAGAAAATTTAAAGTTTATCACCGCTTCCGCATTTGGCCGTCGGATTGACGGCCGGGGCGCCGCCGTGCACTTACAGAGCTCCCCCAGGCGAAACACTCGGACGTACATGTCCCCTATCAAGCAACTCTTGCAACTGATCCTTAAACTCCTTAAGCTCCGCCGGGGCCATCCGGTAAGGCGGTATAGAAATAGGCCCCGTGCCGAGGATCGGATCAATGCAAAACTCAATTTCACGCTCTGGCGGCAATCCAGGAAACTCATCGGGAAATACGTCGGGAAACTCTCGCATGATAGGAACCCAGTCCAATTAATCTACTATGGCTCCGGTATCACAAATGAAAGCTAAGAATCCCCGACATCCTCTCCTCAAAAGCCGACTAGCGCAAAGGGCTGAAATCAAACTGTGAGGGGCGGCACCACGGTCCCCCTTCACAACAAGAACTGACTCGCCGGGGAAACAAACCTGACTGTCTTCTCGCGGCAGTCCACGGACCCGTAGCATGTAGCTAACCAGTCCATGCCCAGGAGAACGTCGAAGTCCAACACCTCAAGAAGGATCAAGTCGACGGACGACTCTCTATCTCCTATCCGAACGGCACACGACCGAAACACGTGTCACGTAACAAATGACTCTCCAACAGGAGTAGTCACGATAAGCGGCTGATCTAGCAAACACGACTCTCGGCCCAATCTCGGCACGAAGTGTGTAGAAACATACGAGTGCATAGATCCCGGATCATACAACATGTGTGCATCAAAAGAACATACTGAAAGAGTACCTGAAACCACTGCATTGGACGCCTGCGCGTCCTGGTGAGTCAAAGCAAATACTCATGCCTGCCCTCTGTTGGATATATATGCCCTAGAGGCCAGTATTGTTTATGTATACATATGGATGCTAGGGATATGTATGTACAGGACAATCTTGCTCAGTTTTATAGTATATTATTTGACTTGTCTTTGTCAGGATATGTGTATTTATTTCTATTGTTGTTATATCTAGCTTGCACATATTGATAAAGACTCGATACAGTAGTATACTATTATGGTTTATCTTTATCTTAACATGGAATATGTTATACTCGATATTACATATTGCGGTTACATGTTGATAAAGCCCGTAGGATCTTGCTTGACTACCTGTGTTGTGATGGCGATCATACTTGTAGGAGCAGGGTAGTCCATAAGCACATCCTTAAATGGTCCCTAGTCACGTGAGTATCGAGACTGGTATTGATACTCCAGAGTAGACTAGTGTATACGTTTCTAGCCCCGTCGGGGGATGGTTGGTCCCGCAGCCATGCACCAAAGATCGTATATAGGTGCTCACTGGGTGTGAGTACACTGGACGGACTCGCCGAGAACTTCCAGATAGTACTATACCTATCGTCAGATGGAAGTTCTCAGGTGACATGTGTACAGGTTAGTCTTCGGACCTGAGATCGGCATTTGTCTCGTGTGAGTTCCCACCGAGCTTTGATCACTACCCTACTACGGCTCTACTGAGTCGTGCAAATAGGTTTTGGTTGAGTACAGTCCCGAGCCACATGGAGGCAGTGAGCGATTGTTGGGGATTCGTCTCTCCCGGTATTGGGAGTTGATATCTCACAGTGATCGATTGGTCAGGACCATAAGACCTTGGCCAAGGCAGTTGGGATTTACTGATAGGTTGATCAGTAGTTTCCCGGTTTGGTCCTGAAGCACGACTTATCGGGTTATTAGGGTCTGACGTTTACTACCCCATAGACCTGGTATGCGATACTCTTTGACGAAGAGACCGGACTGTACGGATATTGTCACGGATAGGCTCAGTAGGAGTTCGGACGAGTTTGCTTGTCGGCCTTCCTTTTCGACAGGTACCTAGGTAGCCGTTACGTACAGCTAGTGCCGCTGACGTGCTTGTGGTTAAACCCACTGCCAGCGTACTGTTGAGTCTTTAGAGTCCCACACAGAGGGTTTCCCTGCTTCGGGTAAAACGATGTAGAGGCCGTATGGTTTTACGGCAGGGTTCGATCACATACGTACACTTGTGCACGTATGATGTTCGGGCGGATAATACTAGCGGGTTTTGGTTTAAGCCAGATCTTAGTATTAGATTATCGGATTGTTTAGTCTCTGGGTATTTATATTTTTCGGAATACGGATACGGGTATGTATATACGGACGATGGGTATTCTTGTAATTTTGGCAAGAGTTCTTCTAGAAGATGACACCTTATTTCTTATTTATTCTTTTTGATTAAATGAAGAAATGAGGTGGAGGATGATTTCTTCATTTACATTAAATGAAGTATGGCCACTACATGACTCACTTAGTGACTCATATGATAACTATTGAAGCATGCTTGATTTTATATTATTCTATGCTTCATAATTATCTAGGGTTGCCATTTTTCATATCATTATCATCTCACACATTCTCTCTCCTCCAAGCTCTCATCTTCTTCCTCTTACCCTTAAGTGTCTCATGATTTGAGAATCCAAGGGTCTAAGAGACTAACTAATCCATAATCATTCTCTATACACTCTAGTCTACTTAGATTAGCAAGCTAAGTATTCTAGTTACCTCAGTTAGGAGGTAGGAGCTCTTGGTAGGCACTCTCGGGTGGATCATCATTGACGCGAGGAGGCCAAAGTTCAAGCTTGATCATGGACACTACAAGGAGCATACCAAAGGAGTGGAGTGAAGACCCGAATGACTTGATCCTCTTGGTATACTTTCTGTTAGTGTATATGCCCTAGAGGCCATTACCGTATCATACTAGTTTGTATATTACTTAATGGAAGCTTGGGATATTCACCTTGTATATACGATCTTCCTCAAAATAGTAGTATGCTACTTGGTTTGTTTCTACTTCAATGTGTACATGTGTTTATTTTAGTATATCACCTATACACATTAGTGGAGCCCTTAGGATCTTTGCTTGATTACCAGCGTTGTGATGGCAGTCACACTAGTGGGGGCTGGGTAATCTATAAGCACATCCTTATGCAGGTCCCTAGTCGCAGGACTATCGAGACAGGGCATCGATACTCCGGAGTAGACTAGCGTATGCGCTTCTCATCCCAGTGTGGGAGATGGTTTGTCCCACAGCCATCAGTACGTCGTACTGGAGATAGTATGCGGGTGCTCGTTAGGTTACGAGTACACTGGACAGGACTCGTCGGGAACTGTTGGTTGGTACTATACCTATCGTCAGTTATCAGTTCCCAGGTGACATGAGTACAGCTTAGTCCGCTGACTTGACACTGTCACTTCGCCTCGAGTGTGTTCCCACTGCACTTTGATTACTACCCTACCACAGCTCAAAGGAGTCGTGCAAACAGGTAGTTTTTGGGTGCAGTCCCGAAGCACTTGGAGGCAGTGACGGTTAGACAGGATTCGTCTCTCCCGGTATTGGGGGTTGACATCGCGCTGTGTCTAGGAGAGCCATTACACGAGTAGTCCTTGGCCAGGGCAAGCGAGATATACTGGTAGGCTTCCAGTGTTATCTCAGGGTGTATTGGGCTTCACTCCGACACGACTTGTACCGCTATTAGGGGACTGACGTTTACCGCCCCCTAGGCCCGCCATGCGATGTATCAGACGAACAGACCGGACTGTACCGAGACTGTCACATTCAGGCTCAGTAGGAGTTCAGATGGGTTTCACCTCGTCAGTCTTCTTGTCGGCATCTACCTGGGGACCGTTACGCACAGCTAGTGCCGCTTGCGGTCTGTGGTTAAACCCACTGCCAGCGTAGTGTCCAGTCTTTAGAGTCCCACACAGAAAGCTATTCGCCTTTAGGCAAAAGAGTAGAGGTCGCATGGTTTTGCGACAGGTCGCATGGTTTTGCGACAGGGTTCGGTCACATCCGTGCACTTATGCACGTACAGTGTCCGGACAGTTAACACTAGCGGGCTTTGGTTTAAACCAGATCCTAGTGTACGTTTTGGGATTGGTTTTATCCAGTATGTATTCGTGTTCCTCGGAACGCGGATGCGGGTGTGTATGCACAGTTGACGGAGAGACAGAGGCAGAGGATTCTCATTAGGGTTGTTGACCGTTGACTGTTGACTATTGACTTTTTGCTCAACCCTAATGAGAATATGATATGTAATTAACAATAATATTAATTAAGTATTATAGTGACATGGTTATTGAGGGGTTGACTTTGTTGACTTGTTGACCGGTTGACTAGGTTGGACTAGTTGACCATCATGATGGCAATGGCTATCATTTCATGGTAAAGACTTTTGCTTGCTTGTTCTCTTGTGCAAAATGAGTGCATGAAATGATATGGCTATTGTAGCTTAAACCATCACTAATACTTGATTGCTATTATTGGTTATGATGGCTTTGGATTATGAGAGCCAAGAGAGAAAAGTCTTGCTCATTTTTCTTTCATTTCCTTTCTCTCTCTTGTGTTCTTGAGCTCTCATCTTCTTCCTCTTGCTCTCCCTCTCTCTAGTCTATGGTTCACTTGTCTCATGTGTTGAGAAGTAAGAACCATAGAGAAAAATCCCAACACACTCTCCTCTACTCACTCTAGTTCACAAGGTTTGGCAAACCGAGTGAACTAGTTTCTTCAAAGTTCGAAGAAGAAGCCAAAGGTAGAAGCTTTCAGGTGGATCGATCTTCGGCGCAAGGAGACGACGGGGTGAAGCCGATCCGGACGACCATCGAGGTTTGAAGACGAAGGAGTTCAAGAAAGAAAGGTATAACCCCCTAACCGAGTAGTTAACAACTCCTAGTTAGGTTGTTAGTTAGATGTTTAACAAAGATCCGGTTTTGAGTCCATGTTACCGCCTCTAGAAAATTGTTTTTCATCTAATTCCGCATGCCCGAAAGTACCGGGAGAGGTAGCATGGACTTACAGTGGTATCAGAGCCTAGTTAAACTCTATCAAATATGTTAGCAAAGTAATTAGAAGATCGATCAAAGAAAAAGTCGCGAAACGAACCCGATATGTCAAGTTTCTGCCGATTTTTTTCTGTTCAAAAATTGATAAATTTCATCTTAAAAATCGGCTCAGGCATTTTATTAAACACCCACAAAATTTGGTCCCACGAACCGATCAAAGCGCCGCGGAAACGCGGTGGGAGCACGCTCCCGCCGCGGTTCCGCGGCCGAGTTGACTCGGCCGAGGTCCAAATTTTGTGCAGTGTGTTTCTGGGGTTGTTTTGGGATTTTTGGAATATGTCTTTTCAGCCCAGATTTTCCAGAAAGAAAATTTTGTGTTTGGGGCCTAAAAATCCGTATTTTTGATCGAACTTCTAAAGACTTAAGCTGACGGGTTTTTATCTGTGATGTGATATTTGTATTGAACGTCTGCTAATCGCTATATATCGATTAGTGGTGGTTATACAAATCTGTGATCTGTAATGTTATTGGAATGTGTATATGAATTCATTGGATTGTCGCGGGTGAATAGCCGGGGGTTGTGAGACGAGAGTTTTCTTTTCTTTCAATTCATGTAAATTTGTAAATTGATGTAATAATTATTTGTATGGCCGCACAACCGGGTCGGGGTTGTAGCCGTCATTGTATAATTTCTTTTTACTGTTTTTGCTCCTAGGATAGACCCATGGAGGGGGTGCACAAACTACCGGGTATCCCGAAGTGCCGAGTGGCCTACTCACGGAGTTGAGGGAGGTTGCTTCGCTTCGGGTACTTGGCGGGTAGTTTGCCGCACCCGTAGGGGTCTTGGGTGGGGTATTGGCTATTCACCGCGACCGTGTAATCTGCTTTTCGTTACAGGCTCGTACGAATTGCGGATTCTTAGTATATCCAATGTGTTCATCTGTGATCTGGATTGGCTATTATTGCAATATATCTATATATGATATTATTTAGGCATTGCTTATGTTTTACAGCCGCGCTAGCCCAGCCTCCGCTCTGTCGTTAGTTAAGTAACCTAACGGGTAATGACGGGGCCCCGTGGGGAATGCGAATGGCATAAGCGTACGCCATATTTTGGTTGTTTTCTTCAATGGTAGGATTAAATGATGGGACGCATTAAAAGAACTAATGCAAGAATATCACGCATTAAAAGAACTAATGCAAGAAAATAAACCAAGTAAAAGTCGTTGGAACACTTTGAAAAACCACTCGGTTCTTTTCAAAACCAAACTTTTAAATGCGGAGCATGAACCACTCCTTTTGAAAGCTATCTCGTTCCATCGATTATATCAAGTTCACTACGTTCACGGTTTTGCCAAAACCATTCGTAGCCCTCCGTCATTTCTCATGGATGGTCAATAGTATTCAAGCTATGTTTGTTGGCCAAAGTCAAGGCATAGTGATTGGTAGCTATTGGGTATTCATGTGCAGCATAGATAGATGTGTTCGTTTGGGGCAGTCGTTCTACCTTGTTGGCCAAAGTTAAGGGTATGTGTGGGTGGGCTCAAATTAACTTGGAGAAGGACGGGTAGAACTTGACATGTGACTTATGATTTGTTGGCCAAAGTCAAGGTCATAACAGCATGGGGCAAAAATCCACATCGGGAGTTTCAAAAGAACTGAAACTTGCTAGTGTTGCATACCATTTAGAGTGTGATGATTCTGGTAGGATTCCTTCAGTTTCGTCACGCGATGATATTTGGATCCCGATCCTACTGTGAGTATATGCTACACCTCGGGAAATTTCTCACTTAACGATCAATGCTATAAACTAAGTAGGTGTCTAGAAAGGTGTTAGCGGGGCTACGCCCACAGGGAAAAGAGGTTATTTAATTAAGGAACTTCGCGAAAGCGTTGGAAAACCTCCCTCGAAGTACCGACACCAGCCTGGCCAAACGGTTAAGCAAGAATTGTACGGTGAGATTGATCCTGACTAATTCTTCCTTTTTGGTTTGAGGAGGGATTCGAGAGACAGTGGGAGCCATCCTGTTTAGACAAACTAAAAACCACTCTAAAGTTGCAAGAGCATCATGCTGAGTGTTTCTTCTCTCTCTCCTAATTGCAGCGACCAATCGACATGACTGGACTTAAGTTACTTCTAGATAAAAACATACTGACAAGGCCAAACTACAAAGATTGGCTCAGGAATGTCAAGATGGCAATCACTTACGACAAGCTGGGGTATCTTCTTACCACCAAAGCTCCCCCTGTCCCAGGTCCCAAAACCAGCGTCGCGGATAAGGAAATCCGTAAGACCTGGGAAATCGATTGCGCGAAGGCCAAGTACCTCGTGCTTGCCTCTATGGACAACGAACATCAGAGGAGGCACGAGAATATGGACCTCGAATCCATATTTCTCTATACAAAAGAACTGTATGGAGAGCAGTCTCGTATCGCAAGATACGAAGTGTCAAAGAAGTTATTTTCGGCAAGGTTGGCCGTCGGATCATCGGTAGCGGAACACGTACTTAAGATGATTGGCTACATAGAAGAGCTCGCGGACCTTGGGACCACGTTGGAGAATGAGCTCTATACGGACTTGATTCTCCAGTCCCTTCCTTCCACTTACGCCCAGTTTATCCTGAACTTCAACTTACAAGAAAAGGAAGTTGAACTCTCAGAACTCCTCAACATGCTGAGGAGCGCAGAGGGCACCCTACAGAAAGGTAGGGAAACATCCACTTTGTTTGTAGGAGGATCTTCCTCTTCTAGGTCCAAGGCGAAAGCCAAGGGAAAGAAGAAGAAAGCCCCCGCCAAACCAAGGGGCGGTGTTAGTAAAGTGGATACAAAGGGAAAAGCAAAAGCAAAAGCAACAAAGAAAGCGGGGCAGCTTGTGGATAAAGAAGAATGCTTCTATTGTCATAAGAAGGGACACTGGAAGAATGATTGCAGGGCTTGGAAAGCCAGAACACAGGAACTGAAGCAAGTTGCGGCTTCAGCTTCAGGTGTGTATGTTATTGAAAACTGTCTTTCAATAAACTCTACTTCCTGGGTATAGGATACCGGATCAGGATCTCATATCTGTAATTCTTTGCAGGCGTTGAGAAACCGTAGGGTTTTGAATGCAGGTGACATGACCCTCAAAGTTGCAAACGGAGCTAGCATGGATGCTGAGTCTGTGGGGGACTATCACCTGGGAATGTCAGATGGACATGTTTTGGTTTTGCGTAATTGCTTTTTTGTACCCAACGCAACTTGTAATATCATTTCTGTATCTTTGGTTTCTAAAGAAGGTTATGAATTTGCGTTTGTAAGCAATGTTGTAAACATTCACCTTAATCAAGTTCTGATTGGGTCAGGTACATTGAGCAATGGTATATACGTATTAAACCAACCACAGATTTTCAATATCCAGAATACACACAAAAGAAAGTCTCCGGAAATAAATCAGACTTTCTTATGGCATTGTAGACTGGGTCACATCAATGAGAGAAGGTTGACGAAGTTACATACAGAAGGATATTTGAATCCGTTCGAATATCAATCGTATGCTACTTGTCAATCCTGTCTCAAAGGAAAGATGACGAAGACTCCGTTCACTGGACACGGAGTAAGGGCGAGCGAGCTCTTGGGACTCGTACACAGCGACGTGTGCGGTCCAATGTCTACACATGTGCGAAGCGGTTATTCTTACTTCATTACTTTTACGGATGACTTTTCAAGGTACGGTTATGTCTTCTTAATGAAACATAAGTCCAAAGCCTTTGGAAAATTCCAGGAATATAAGAATGAAGTAGAAAAACAAACCGGCAAAAGTATCAAGATTCTAAGATCGGATCGAGGTGGAGAATACTTGAGTGCCGAGTTCCTGGACTATTTAAAAGAGAACGGAATTCTCTCTCAGCTTACTCCTCCATACACTCCGCAACATAACGGTGTATCGGAGAGACGGAACCGGACCCTATTGGATATGGTACGGTCCATGATGAGTAACGCTGAGTTGCCGCGATCATTCTGGGGATATGTACTAGAATCAGCTGCATACCTTTTGAACCGAGTTCCAACTAAGACTGCGCCTATTACACCATATGAGATGTGGTGTGGGAAGAGACCCTATCTTAATCACATTAAGACATGGGGATGTCCAGCTTTTGTCAAAAAGCAGCATGCGGACAAGCTCGAGGCACGCTCAGTACAGTGCAAGTTTGTGGGATATCCAAATAACTCCAAGGGATATTTCTTCTATTGCGAAGAGGAACAAAAGATTTATATTTCTCGTCATGCCCACTTCTTGGAAACTGAATTTTTGGAAAATCAAATAAGTGGGAACGCAATAGAACTAGAAGAAATTCCAGAACCACGAGCTATTACTGAAAGCTTAGTAGAACCAGAGGGTTCAAAAGAACAGGACATTCCTACGCCGCTCCGCAGGAGTAGTAGGCAGTCTCATCCGCCCGAGAGATACTACGGTTTTCTCATAGACGGGGATAGAGATGATTGCATCATAGATTATGATGAGCCTACTAGCTTCCAGCAGGCCGTTCAGAGCGTTGACTCGGTAAAATGGCTGGATGCAATGCGTACCAAAATGGAGTCCATGTACACCAACAAAGTATGGACGTTGGACATTGCTCCAGACGGGGTAAAACCCGTAGGATGCAAGTGGATCTTCAAAAGGAAGATTGGTGTAGATGGACAGGTTGAGACCTATAAAGCTAGACTTGTTGTAAAGGGTTTCCGTTAAAGACTTGGCTTGGACTATGACGAAACCTTTTCTCCAATGGCTATGCTGAAATCCATTCGGATCCTTCTTGCCATTGCTGCCTTCCACGATTATGAGATCTGGCAAATGGACGTAAAGACCGCTTTTCTAAATGGAAATTTAGAGGAGTGTGTCTATATGGACCAACCAGAGGGTTTCATTCAGAGTGGGATTAGCGGAAAGGTGTGCAAGTTGCTTAAGTCCATCTATGGACTAAAGCAGGCATCGCGGAGCTGGAACATCTGTTTTGATGAGACGGTCAAGGAATTTGGCTTTATCAAAAATCCAGATGAACCATGCATCTATAGTAGATTTGTAGCGAGAACTGTAGTATTCCTCGTTTTATACGTGGATGACATTCTCTTGATAGGAAATGACATTCCTATGCTACAATCTGTCAAGGGGTTCTTGTCACACAGGTTCTCCATGAAAGACCTGGGTGATGCTTCATACATCCTGGGGATCCGGATCCATCGTGATAGATCCAAGAGGATATTAGGACTTTCACAGTCCAGGTACATCGACACCATACTGAAAAAATGTAAGTCCACGTTGCGACCCCCGGTTCTTACGGGGAGGCGGAAACGGTATAAAAGACAAATTTTTAGCGCATGGGGCAACATGGACTAACAAAGTCGGGATCTTTTCCTAAACTAGAACTAGCAAACTTGCTAAAGAGAGTTAGCTACTCGGAAAGATGGTTATACCTAAACTTGAACTCCTTCTTCTTCAAACCTTGTAGAGGTTGATGGTTCTTTCCTCGTCGCCTTCTTCCGTCGAAGATGGATCCACCTGAGGGTTCAACCTACGGGCTCTTCCTCGAACTTTGAGTGAACTAGAATCTCCGGCTTGCTAAACCCTTGATCCTAGAGTGAGTAGAGAGTGTCTAGGGGTTGTTTCTTTTTCAAGGTGAGGGATTCTCAACACATGAGAAGGAATCACCTTGAGCTTGAGGAAGAAGAAGATGAAATGAGGAGAGAGAATGATTATGATAGAATGAGCTCTTTTCTTTTTGCAACCATAACAAAAAGCAAAAGAATTATCAAATTAATAATAATAATGAAAATGAAAAGGTTGATGGAAAGTTTAGGAATGACCATTATCATTTCAAACATTAAATGAATTTGCTAGAATCAAAGAGCATCTTTCTTTTGTAATGATGATGGTCAAAACTTCAACCATGGTCAACAAGTCAACCATGGTCAAAAAGTCAACATAAAAAACCAACCATGACACAATTTCATTTTATTAATATTATTAATTGATATAACATAAATCCATTAGGGTTTGGAAAAAGACGACTGTCAACTGTGCATACGCACCCGTTCCGAAACCCTAATGAAAGTCCTCTTCCTCTTCCTCAAATAACTGTGCATACACACCTGCATCCTTGTTCCGAGGAACATGAATACTGAGAGGTAAAAAGCAACCCCAAAACATATACCAGTATCTGACTCAAACCAGAGCCAGCCAGTAATATCCGTCCGGACTCCAAATGTGCACAAGTGCGCGGATGAGAACGAACCCTGTCGCAAAACCATGCGACCTCTACTCTATTTTGCCCAGAGGCGAATACCCTCTGTGTGGGACTCTAAAGACTCGACACTACGCTGGCAGTGGGTTTAACCACAGACCGCAAGCGGCACTAGCTGTGCGTAACGGTCCCTAGGTAGATGCCGACAAGAAGGCTGATGAGGTGAACCCCATCTGAACTCCTACTGAGTCAGAATGTGACAGTCTCCGTACAGTCCGGTCTGTTCGTCTGATACATCGCATGTCGGGCCTAGGGGGCGGTAAAACGTCAGTCCCCTAATAGCGGTACAAGTCGTGTCGGAGTGAAGC
The DNA here is from genome assembly GCA_030015575.1 of Agapanthus africanus. NCBI lineage: Eukaryota > Viridiplantae > Streptophyta > Magnoliopsida > Asparagales > Amaryllidaceae > Agapanthus > Agapanthus africanus. The sequence continues at coordinate 708,671,566 of CM057338.1, read as the reverse complement.
CCAAAACACCCTGAGATAACACTGGAAGCCTACCAGTATATCTCGCTTGCCCTGGCCAGGGACTACTCGTGTAATGGCTCTCCTAGACACTGCGCGATGTCAACCCCCAATACCGGGAGAGACGAATCCTGTCTAACCTTCACTGCCTCCAAGTGCTTCGGGACTGCACCCAACCACCACCTGTTTGCACGATTCCTTTGAGCCGTGGTAGGGTAGTGATCAAAGTGCAGTGGGAACACACTCGAGGCGAAGTGCCAGTGTCAAGTCAGCGGACTAAGTTGTACTCATGTCACCTGGGAACTGATAACTGACGATAGGTATAATACCAACCTGTCAGTTCCCGACGAGTCCTGTCCAGTGTACTCGTAACCTAACGAGCACCCGTATACTATCTCTAGTACGACGTACTGATGGCTGTGGGACAGACCATCTCCCACACTGGGATGAGAAGCGCATACGCTAGTCTACTCCGGAGTATCGATGCCCTGTTTCGATAGTCCTGCGACTAGGGACCTGTATAAGGATGTGCTTACAGATTACCCAGCCCCCACTAGTGTGACTGCCATCACAACGCTGGTAATCAAGCAAAGATCCTAAGGGCTCCACTAATGCGTATAGGTGATATCGCAAAATAAACACATGTACACATTGAAGTAGAAACAAACCAAGTAGCATACTACTATATTGAGCAAGATCGTTTATACAAGGTGAATATCCCAAGCCTCCATTAAGTAATATACAAACTAGTATGATACAGTAATGGTCTCTAGGGCATATACACTAACAATCTCCCACTTGCACTAAGGCCATGTACTGGCGTATCGAAGACCTATCATCTCGATCAGCCGCTCGAACTGAGTCTGGGGTAGGGCCTTGGTGAATGGATCTGCAGTGTTTTCTTCTGAAGCAACCCTCCGAACCTCGATCTCCTTGCGATCCACGATCTCCCTGATCAGGTGATACCGCCTCAAGATGTGCCTGGATCTCTGATGGGACCTGGGTTCCTTCGCTAAAGCTATAGCTCCGTTGTTGTCGCAATACAGAGGTATTGGGTCAACAATGGACGGAACCACCTGAAGTTCTTTCAAGAACTTCCTCATCCAGACAGCTTCTTTTGCGGCATCAGATGCAGCGATGTATTCCGCTTCCATAGTCGAGTCTGCAACGGTTTCCTGTTTGGAACTCTTCCAACACACCGCCCCTCCATTGAGGGTAAAGACAAAACCCGACATGGACTTGGAATCATCCTTGTCACTCTGGAAGCTGGAGTCAGCAAAGGCCTCGATCTGGAGGTCTTTTCCGCCATACACCAAGAACATCTCCTTAGTCCTTCTCAGGTACTTGAGAATGTTCTTTACTGCTATCCAGTGTTTCTCCCCAGGGTTTGACTGATACCGGCTTACTACACTCAGTGCATAAGCTACATCCGGTCTGGTACACAACATCGCATACATTATAGAGCCTACCGCAGAAGCGTAGGGTATGATAGACATGCGATCCCTCTCCAAATCAGTCTTGGGAGACATCTCTTTAGAGAGGGTGATCCCGTGACAAGCTGGTAGGTTACCGCGCTTGGAATCTTCCATACTGAATCTTTTCAGTACGGTGTCGATGTACCTGGACTGTGAAAGTCCTAATATCCTCTTGGATCTATCACGATGGATCCGGATCCCCAGGATGTAGGAGGCATCACCCAGGTCTTTCATGGAGAACCTGTGTGACAAGAAACCCTTGACAGATTGTAGCATAGGAATGTCATTTCCTATTAAGAGAATGTCATCCACGTATAAAACAAGGAATACTACAGTTCTCGCTACAAATCTATTATAGATGCATGGTTCATCTGGATTTTTGATAAAGTCAAATTCCTTGACCGTCTCATCAAAACAGATGTTCCAACTCCGCGATGCCTGCTTTAGTCCATAGATGGACTTAAGCAACTTGCACACCTTTCCGCTGCTCCCACTCTGAATGAAACCCTCTGGCTGATCCATATAGACACACTCCTCTAAATTTCCATTTAGAAAAGCGGTTTTTACGTCCATCTGCCAAATCTCATAATCGTGGAAGGCAGCAATGGCAAGAAGGATCCGAATGGATTTCAGCATAGCCACTGGAGAAAAGGTTTCGTCATAGTCCAAGCCAGGTCTTTGACGGAAACCCTTTGCTACAAGTCTAGCTTTATAGGTCTCAACCTGTCCATCTACACCAATCTTCCTTTTGAAGATCCACTTGCATCCTACGGGTTTTACCCCGTCTGGAGCAATGTCCAATGTCCATACTTTGTTGGTGTACATGGACTCCATTTCGGTCCGCATTGCATCCAGCCATTTTACCGAGTCAACGCTCTGAACGGCCTGCTGGAAGCTAGTAGGCTCATCATAATCTATGATGCAATCCTCTCTATCCCCGTCTATGAGAAAACCGTAGTATCTCTCGGGCGGATGAGACTGCCTACTACTCCTGCGGAGCGGCATAGGAATGTCCTGTTCTTTTGAACCCTCTGGTTCCACTAAGCTTTCAGTAATAGTCTGAGGTTCTGGAATTTCATCCAGTTCTACTGCGCTCCCACTTATCTGATTTTCCAAAAACTCAGTTTCCAAGAAGTGGGCATGACGAGAAACAAGGACTTTTTGCTCCTCTGCGTAATAGAATAGATACCCCTTGGAGTTCTTTGGGTATCCCACAAACTTGCACTGTACTGAGCGTGCCTCGAGCTTGTCCGCATGCTGCTTTTTTACAAAAGCCGGACATCCCCATGTCTTAAAGGATTTAAGACAGGGTTTCTTCCCACTCCACATCTGATATGGTATGGTAGGCACAGTCTTAGTAGGAACTTGGTTCAAGAGATGTGCAGCTGTTTCTAGTGCATATCCCCAGAAAGATCGCGGTAACTCAGCCTTACTCATCATGGAACGAACCATATCTAATAGGGTTCGATTCCTCCTTTCCGATACACTGTTATGTTGCGGAGTGTATGGAGGAGTACGCTGAGAGAGAATTCCATTCTCTTTTAAATAGTCCAGGAACTCGGCACTCAAGTATTCACCACCTCGATCCGATCTTAGAATCTTAATACTTTTGCCTGTTTGTTTTTCAACTTCATTCTTGTAATCCCGAAATTTCTCAAAGGCCTCGGATTTGTGCTTCATTAAGAAGACATGTCCATACCTAGAGAAATCGTCTGTAAAAGTAATGAAGTATGAATAACCGCTTCGCGCATGTGTAGACATTGGACCACACACGTCACTGTGTATGAGTCCCAAGAGCTCGCTCGCTCTTTCTCCGTGTCCAGTAAACGGAGTCTTTGTCATCTTTCCCATGAGACAAGATTCACAAGTGGCATAAGACTGATACTCGAACGGATCCAAGTATCCTTCTTTATGTAACTTAGTTAACCGTGTCTCATTGATGTGACCCAGTCTACAATGCCATAAGAAAGCCTGATTGATATCTGGAGACTTTCTTTTGTGTGTATTCTGGATATTGAAAATCTGTGGTTGGTTTAATACGTATATACCATTGCTCAGTGTACCTAACCCAATCAGAACTTGATTAAGGTGAATGTTTACAACATTACTTACAAACGCAAATTCATAACCTTCTTTAGAAACCAAAGATACAGAAATGATATTACAAGTTGCGTTGGGTACAAAAAAGCAATTACGCAAAACCAAAACATGCCCATCTGACATTCCTAGGTGATAGTCCCCCACGGCCTTAGCATCCATGCTAGCTCCGTTCGCAACTCTGAGGGTCATGTCACCTTCCTTCAAAAACCTACGGTTTCTCAATGCCTGCAAAGAATTACAGATATGAGATCCTGATCCGGTATCCAATACCCAGGAAGTAGAGTTTATAGAAAGACAGTTTTCAATAACATACACACCTGAAGCTGAAGCCGCAACCTGTTTCAGTTCCTGTGTCCTGGCCTTCCAAGCCCTGTAATCTTTCTTCCAGTGTCCACTCTTATGACAATAGAAGCATTCTTCCTTTCCAACAAGCTTCCCCGCAATCTTTGTTGCCTTTTCCTTTCCCTTCGTACCCACTTTACTAACACCGCCTCTTGGTTTGGCGGGGGCTTTCTTCCTCTTTCCTTTGGCTTTCGCCTTGGACCTTGAGGAAGAAGATCCTCCTCCAAACAAAGCGGGTGTTTCCCTACCCTTCTGTAGGGTGCCCTCTGCGCTCCTCAGCAGGTTGAGGAGTTCTGAAAGTTCAACTTCCTTTTCTTGTAAGTTGAAGTTCAGTATAAACTGGGCGTAAGTGGATGGAAGGGACTGGAGAATTAAATCCGTATAGAGTTCACTGTCCAACGTGGTCCCAAGTTCCGCGAGCTCCTCAGTGTAGCCAATCATCTTAAGCACGTGGTCCGCTACCGATGATCCGACGGCTAACTTTGTCGAAAATAACTTCTTCGACACTTCGTATCTTGCGATACGAGACTGCTCTCCATACAGTTCTTTTGTATGGAGAAATATGGACTCAAGGTCCATATTCTCATGCCTCCTCTGATGTTCGTTGTCCATAGAGGCAAGTACGAGGCACCTGGCCTTCGCGCAATCAATCTCCCAAGTCTTACGGATTTCCTTATCCGCGACGCTGGAGGTGGGACCTGGGACGGGGGGAGCTTTGGTGGTAAGAAGATACCCCAGCTTGTCGTAAGCGATTGCCAATTTGACATTCCTGAGCCAATCTTTGTAGTTTGGCCCTGTCAGTATGTTTTTATCTAGAAGTAACTTAAGTCCAGTCATTTCGAATTTGGTCGCTGCAGGGGGAGAGAAGAAACACTTAGCACGATGCTCTTGCAAGTTTAGAATGGTTTTTAATTTATCTAAACAGGATGGCTCCCACTGTCTCTCGAATCCCTCCTCAAACCACAAAGGAAGAATTAGCCGGGATTAATCCCACCGCACAATACTTGCTTAACCGTTCAGCCAGGCTAGTGTCGGTACTTCGAGGGAGGTTTTCCAACGCTTTCGCGAAGTTCCTTAATTTAAGAACCTCTTTTCCCTGGGGGCGTAGCCCCGCTAACACCTTTCTAGGCACCTACTAGGTTTATAGCATTGATCGTTTAGTGAGAAATTTCCCGAGGAGTAGCATATACTCACAGTAGGATCGGGATCCAAATATCATCGCGTGACGAAACTGAAGGAATCCTACCAGAATCATCACACTCCAAATGGTATGCAAATCTAGCAAGTTTCAGTACTTATGAAACTCCCGATATGGATTTTTGCCCCATGCTCTTATGACCTTGACTAAGGCCAACAAATCATAAGTCACATGTCAAGTTCTTCCCGTCGTTATCCAGGTTAATTTGAACCCACCCGTATATACCCTTGACTATGGCCAACAAGGCAATACGACTGTCCCAAACCAACGCATTCTATCTATGCAACATATGAATACCTACCAGCTACCAAACACTGTGCCTTGACTAAGGCCAACAAACACAGCTTGAATACTGTTAAATATTCATATGAAACGACGGAGGGCTACGGATGGTTTTGGCGAAACCGTGAACGTAGTGAACTTGATATAATCGATGGAACGAGATAGCTTTTAGAAGGAGTGGCTCAAGCTCCGCATTTAAAAGTTAGTTTTGAAAAGAACCGAGTGGTTTTTTCGAAAGTGTTCCAACGACTTTAACTTGGTTTATTATCTTGCATTAGTTCTTTTAATGCGTGATATTCTTGCATTAGTTCTTTTAATGCGTCCCATCAATTAATCCTACCATTGCAGAAAACAACCAAAATATGACGTACGCTTATGCCATTCGCATTCGCCACGGGGTCCCGTCATCACTCGTTAGGTTACTTAACTAACGACAGAGCGGGGGCTGGGCTAGCGCGGCTGTAAAACATAAGCAACGCCTAAATATAAAGCAATGATAGACATTACAGATCACAGATGAATACATTGGATATACTAGCAATCCGCAATCCGTTCGAGCCTACAACGAAAAGCGGATTACACGGTCGCGGTGAATAGCAAATACCCCACCCAAGACCCCTACGGGTGCGGCAAACTACGCGCCAAGAACCCGGTAGTTTGTGCACCCCTCCATGGGTCTATCCTAGGAGCAAAAACAGTAAAAAGAATTATACAATGACGGCTACAACCCCGACCCGGTTGTGCGGCCATACAAATAATATTATTACATCAATTTACATTTACAAATGAATGAAAGAAAAACAAAAGCTCATCTCACATCCACCCCGGCTATTCACCCGCGACTGTCCAACACATTCATATACACATTCCAACATCAAACACATATCACAGAGATGTATAACACCGACTAATCGACTTATAGCGATTAGCCGACGTTCAATACATGCAAACATCACAGATATAACCATCATAGTCAAAGTGCAGTGAAGTTCGGAAAAAAATACGGAATTATAGGACCCCAAAAGTAAATTTCTGCTCTGGAAAATCTGGGCACATATAACATATTTTAAAAATCCCAAAACCAACACAGAAACACACTGCACGAAACCCGATCACCAGAAGACACTAAACGGCGGCGGATCCGCGGCTCGAAGAATAGGTGAGGCCGCGGATCCGCGGCGGTTTGAACGAATTAGGGGATCGTTTTTCTTGGGTGTTCACACAAAACCCTGAGCCGAATTTAGGTGTATAACAAATCTTGTTTTGACCAGAAAAAAATTTAACAGAAACTAGGGTTTTGTAAAAGTTTGGTTTTTGGATTTTTCCGGTTCCGAACTTCGTTACACTTCACTACCAAGCTAGTTTAAGTTTAGTTAGGCTCTGATACCACTGTAAGTCCACGTTGCGACCCCCGGTTCTTACGGGGAGGCGGAAACGGTATAAAAGACAAATTTTTAGCGCATGGGGCAACATGGACTAACAAAGTCGGGATCTTTTCCTAAACTAGAACTAGCAAACTTGCTAAAGAGAGTTAGCTACTCGGAAAGATGGTTATACCTAAACTTGAACTCCTTCTTCTTCAAACCTTGTAGAGGTTGATGGTTCTTTCCTCGTCGCCTTCTTCCGTCGAAGATGGATCCACCTGAGGGTTCAACCTACGGGCTCTTCCTCGAACTTTGAGTGAACTAGAATCTCCGGCTTGCTAAACCCTTGATCCTAGAGTGAGTAGAGAGTGTCTAGGGGTTGTTTCTTTTTCAAGGTGAGGGATTCTCAACACATGAGAAGGAATCACCTTGAGCTTGAGGAAGAAGAAGATGAAATGAGGAGAGAGAATGATTATGATAGAATGAGCTCTTTTCTTTTTGCAACCATAACAAAAAGCAAAAGAATTATCAAATTAATAATAATAATGAAAATGAAAAGGTTGATGGAAAGTTTAGGAATGACCATTATCATTTCAAACATTAAATGAATTTGCTAGAATCAAAGAGCATCTTTCTTTTGTAATGATGATGGTCAAAACTTCAACCATGGTCAACAAGTCAACCATGGTCAACAAGTCAACATAAAAAACCAACCATGACACAATTTCATTTTATTAATATTATTAATTGATATAACATAAATCCATTAGGGTTTGGAAAAAGACGACTGTCAACTGTGCATACGCACCCGTTCCGAAACCCTAATGAAAGTCCTCTTCCTCTTCCTCAAATAACTGTGCATACACACCTGCATCCTTGTTCCGAGGAACATGAATACTGAGAGATAAAAAGCAACCCCAAAACATATACCAGTATCTGACTCAAACCAGAGCCAGCCAGTAATATCCGTCCGGACTCCAAACGTGCACAAGTGCGCGGATGAGAACGAACCCTGTCGCAAAACCATGCGACCTCTACTCTATTTTGCCCAGAGGCGAATACCCTCTGTGTGGGACTCTAAAGACTCGACACTACGCTGGCAGTGGGTTTAACCACAGACCGCAAGCGGCACTAGCTGTGCGTAACGGTCCCTAGGTAGATGCCGACAAGAAGGCTGATGAGGTGAACCCCATCTGAACTCCTACTGAGTCAGAATGTGACAGTCTCCGTACAGTCCGGTCTGTTCGTCTGATACATCGCATGTCGGGCCTAGGGGGCGGTAAAACGTCAGTCCCCTAATAGCGGTACAAGTCGTGTCGGAGTGAAGCCCAAAACACCCTGAGATAACACTGGAAGCCTACCAGTATATCTCGCTTGCCCTGGCCAGGGACTACTCGTGTAATGGCTCTCCTAGACACTGCGCGATGTCAACCCCCAATACCGGGAGAGACGAATCCTGTCTAACCGTCACTGCCTCCAAGTGCTTCGGGACTGCACCCAACCACCACCTGTTTGCACGATTCCTTTGAGCCGTGGTAGGGTAGTGATCAAAGTGCAGTGGGAACACACTCGAGGCGAAGTGCCAGTGTCAAGTCAGCGGACTAAGCTGTACTCATGTCACCTGGGAACTGATAACTGACGATAGGTATAATACCAACCTGTCAGTTCCGGACGAGTCCTGTCCAGTGTACTCGTAACCTAACGAGCACCCGTATACTATCTCTAGTACGACGTACTGATGGCTGTGGGACAGACCATCTCCCACACTGGGATGAGAAGCGCATACGCTAGTCTACTCCGGAGTATCGATGCCCTGTTTCGATAGTCCTGCGACTAGGGACCTGTATAAGGATGTGCTTACAGATTACCCAGCCCCCACTAGTGTGACTGCCATCACAACGCTGGTAATCAAGCAAAGATCCTAAGGGCTCCACTAATGCGTATAGGTGATATCGCAAAATAAACACATGTACACATTGAAGTAGAAACAAACCAAGTAGCATACTACTATATTGAGCAAGATCGTTTATACAAGGTGAATATCCCAAGCCTCCATTAAGTAATATACAAACTAGTATGATACAGTAATGGCCTCTAGGGCATATACACTAACAAAAGATTCAGTATGGAAGATGTAGGGTTCCTAGGCACGCTAATGAGGTCTCACAAGGCATCAACCATGCCAATTTCAAATTTTACGGGTGCCGAGAAACCCTAATACGGATCGTTGACTCGAAGTTTAGGCGAAAAACGAAACTAGTTAACAATTTAACTAAAAGAGAAAGGCTACAACCTTTGTAGATCCTGTTCTCCACTTCCTTAGCTCAACGTAGGCATTCTCTCGCTGTCCATCTCGAATCCCGGACTCAATCGTCGGCTTGATCGGAGAAATGGGCGGGCTAGGTCGTCGGCTTCGTGCCGAAGATGATCTACGTCGAGGCATCACAAGTTCAAGCTCCAACTCCATCAAGTTGTGAAACTTGTGAAGAAAACACCCTATACTACTTGGCAAGAGATAGAGGGTGAAGAAATAGGAGGTGGGTGTTGGAGATAGTGCCCTCAGAGTCAATTATTAGGTCACAGGTACGTGATTGCAATGATTGATGGAGGACCTATCCCGGTAGGACAGTCTTACTCGAGATGATAGTATGCTATCTGGTTTACCTTTATCATCGTGTACTGCTTCAGGTGACCTGACAAGTCGCTATTACACGTTGGTAGAGCCCCTAGGATTCTTGCTTGACCACCAGCAGTATGAGGGCGATCATATAAGTGGGAGCTGGGGGTCTATAAGCATATCCTTAAATGGTCCCTAGTCGTGTGAGTTTCGAGACAGGGCATCGATACTCCAGAGTAGACTAGTGTATACAGTCGAGACCCCGACGAGGGGCGGTGGCCGGTCTCACAAGCCACTGGTGTCAGTTGGATCACCTAAGATGTATGCAGGTGCTCATTGGGTTATGAGTACACCGGACAGGACTCGCCGGGAACATGCTAGTTGGTCATATACCAGACGTCAGATGGCAGTTCCCTAGTGACATGTGTGCAGGTTAGTTCATCGACCTGGGAATCGTCATTTGTCTCGTGTGAGTTCCCACTGTACTTTGATTACTACCCTACCACGGCTCAAAGGGGTCGTGCAAACAGGTTTTAGTTGGGTACAGTCCCGAGCCACATGGAGGCAGTGAGCGTATCTTCAGGGGTTCGTCTCTCCCGGTATTGGGGGTGAGGTCGCGCTGTGTCTAGGAGAGCCATTACACGAAGCCCTCGGCCGAGGCAAGGAGATTTACTGGTAGGTATTCCAGTAGTATCTCAGAGTGTTCTGGGCTACACTCCGACACGACTTGTACCGCTTTTGGGGGTCTGACTTTTACCAACCCCCTAGGCCTGCCATGCGATGCTCATAGACGAACGGACCGGACTGTACGGATATTGTCACTGACAGGCTCAGTAGGGAGTCAGGCTGAGTTCGCTCACAGACGTCCCTTTTGGTCAATACCTGGTAGCCCGTTATGTATTGGCTTATACCTCTAACGTGCTAGTGGTTAAATCCACAACCAAGGTGTTGATGAGTCTTTAGAGTCCCCCACATTCAGTTACTCAGCTTTCGGGCGAAAAGTTGTAGAGGCCGTATGGAGATATGGCAAGGTCCGATCAGATACGTGCGGTATTGCACGGATCAGGATCGGACAGTTTGTACTACAGGCCGTATGGATATATGGCAGGGTTCGATCAGATACGTGCGGTATTGCACGGATCAGGATCGAACGGATATTACTAGCCGACTTTGGTTTAAGCCGGATCCTAGTTTAGTACAGTGGAGATTTTGTCTCATTGCATTTGTATTTCGGTCGGAATACAAATGCGGGTGTGTATGCACAGTATCGGGGTTTTCCTGTAATTTATTACGGGACCAGTTTTCTGGAGTTGCCAGTTTGCTTTCCGTTTCGGCCGATTTCCTTTGTATCGTTCATTGGCCGAAGATTGGTGGAGGAGGGCTTATTTGCATTGTTGCAAATAAGTATTTGTGGAGGGGGTCTTTGCATATTCTTGTGTCATGATAGCTTTTCCATTGACCTTGACTTCTTCATGATGGCTTGACTTTTTGAAGTCATCATGCTTGATGATGGGTTATGATTTGGTTGTGGAGTGTTGGTTTTAGATTGTGATCATGCTTGTGCATGATAGTTTTTTCCCTCTCTCTCTTGCATTATGAGGTTGATTATCTTTTGATACACCACACTTTCACTCTCCCTCTCTTCCTCATTGATATGGCCGGCCACTCCCCTTAGTGGGCTGTCCAAGATTTTTGGGGTGGGTTTTTAGCTCATTTCATGTTGCAAAAATCCCATAAGATCAATCTCCAAAACCCCAAGTATCATTCCTCCACAAAAGGCAACTCCATAACCCCAAATGAGACTTGCTCACTAGATATTCTACAGCAAACCTTGGGCACGTCGACTAGCCAGCTTCGTGCCCGAGTTGCCTCGGCATTGAGGTGGGAGCCCGTAAAAGAAGGAGACGATGTGGTGCCCTTCCGGCAAGGTGGCGACGACCGGAGATTCCGCAGGAGATCGGGACGATGACGAGAAGACCGGAGGACTTGGATCGTCGGTATATCTCTATTCCCTTTCTTGTAGATTGCTAGGACTAATTAATGGTTCGATCCGGGTATTAGTGCGCGGCGGTTTGCCAGTTCAAGAAAAATTAAAGTTTATCACCGCTTCCGCATTTGGCCGTCGGATTGACGGCCGGGGCGCCGCCGTGCACTTACAGTGGGTTCACTTTAGAATTAGATTTCTCACACTTTAGCTCAAGTTGCCATTAATGGACTTAAGCTTTTTCTTTGAAGATGAAGAAGAAGATGAAGCTAGAATATGATAAGTGTTTTAGAAAAATAGAAAAGAAAATAGATACTTATCATATACTAACTATGGTAGAGTGTAGAGAATAGACCATGGTTACTTGGAATGGTTAGGGTGAAGCATGAAGACAAGAATGGTTACAAAGTCAAAGCTTCATGAAGCTTCAACTAGAAACAAAGAAAGCCACCATTCTCATCAAAATCTTTTCCAAATAAATAAATAAACAAACAAATAAATAAATGAATAAGCAAAACCCTAATCATCAACTTAACCATGGTTTAATTCTATACACTTAACCAAATGAGCAAGTATCATCAAACATGATACAAACATGTGCAAAAAAGTATATCACATATACAACTTGCACACCAAGTGAGAAAATCCATTTAAAGTGAACCAATACTAGTTAATGCAAAGTAATATATCAAATATATAATTATACATTAAATCATTAAATCAACACTTGATTTAACGATCCGGTCATATCGCATATAACCGACTAGTATCCAACGTATCGGCTTATCGAATCAATCATTGATTCGATATCTAGGTTATATCGAATATAACCAATCGATACATTCATCGCGAGAATGGAATACGGTATCACATACATGCATTATTCTCGGTCCTGCACATATCTCATATGCGCTCCTATTTCGTTTCGCTTGAGCCAGGAAACCTCTGTGTAGGACTCTAAAGACTCGTCAATACGCCGGTAGCAGATGATGATCATATCAAGCACCTACAAGCCGCAAGCGGTCTGCTAAACATAACGGCCATCCGGGTATTGAGCGATCAGAAGATCGACGAGCTAGCCTGCTCACACTCCTGTGAATCCAACCAGTAACACTTACCGTACAGTCCGGTCTGTTCGTCTGATATGTCGCATATCAAGTCTAGGGGTGGTAAACGTCAGACCCCAATAACCGATAAGTCGTGCCGAGGTGAGGCTCATAACGGGTCGAGAAACTACTGGTAACACTTACCAGCAAATCTCTGATCAGCCCTGGCCAGGGACTTCCCTGTTATGGCCAATCGAGCACTGCGCAACATCAACCCCCAATACCGGGAGAGACGAAACCCCTCCTATCGCTCATTGCCTCCATGTGACTCGGGACTGTACCCAAAGACCACAGTTTTGCATGCCCTCATGGACGTGGTAAGGTGGAGATCAAAGCACAGTGGGAATCACATAAGACTCTATGACGATCTCGGGTCTACAGACTAACCTGTACAAGTGTCACCTGAGAACTGCCATCTGACGTGAGGTATAATACAATCTGGGAGTTCTCGGCGAGTCCGTCCAGTGTACCCAGTCTCTACTGAGCACCCGTATACCATCTCTGATGTCAAACACCAATGGATATAGGATCATCCATCGCCCATCTCATGGGTCGAGAAACGTATACGCTAGTCTACACTGGTATATCGATGCCCCGTCTCGATACACCCACGACTAGGGACCTTGAAGGATGTACCTATGGACTACCATGTCCCCACTAGTATGATCTGCATCATAGTCCAGGTAGTCAAGTACACATCCTAAGGGCTTTACCAACATGTAACTATAAGACAGTATAAAGAGACAAGTGTATATGTTAAGATAAAGAGTAACCAGATAGCATACTATCATATCGAGCAAGAAAGTCATCTCTATATATGTCTAAGCATCCAATATAATATACATCATCTGTACAATACTGGCCTCTAGGGCATACATACAACTAACAGAAGATTCCAAGCGCGGTAACCTACCGGCTTGTCACGGGATCACCCTCTCTAAAGAGATGTCTCCCAAGACTGATTTTGAGAGGGATCGCATGTCTATTATACCCTACGCTTCTGCGGTAGGCTCTATAATGTATGCGATGTTGTGTACCAGACCGGATGTAGCTTATGCACTGAGTGTGGTAAGCCGGTATCAGTCAAACCCTGGGGAGAAACACTGGATAGCGGTAAAGAATATTCTCAAGTACCTGAGAAGGACTAAGGAGACGTTCTTGGTGTATGGCGGAAAAGACCTCCAGATCGAGGCCTTTGCTGACTCCAGCTTCCAGAGTGACAAGGATGATTCCAAGTCCATGTCGGGTTTTGTCTTTACCCTCAATGGAGGGGCGGTGTGTTGGAAGAGTTCCAAACAGGAAACCGTTGCAGACTCGACGATGGAAGCGGAATACATCGCTGCATCTGATGCCGCAAAAGAAGCTGTCTGGATGAGGAAGTTCTTGAAAGAACTTCAGGTGGTTCCGTCATTGTTGATCCAATACCTCTGTATTGCGACAACAACGGGGCTATAGCTTTAGCGAAGGAACCCAGGTCCCATCAGAGATCCAGACACATCTTGAGGCGGTATCACCTGATCAGGGAGATCGTGGATCGCCAGGAGATCGAGGTTCGGAGGGTTGCTTCAGAAGATAACACTGCAGATCCATTAACCAAGGCCTTGCCCCAGACTCAGTTCGAGCGGCTGATCGAGATGATAGGTCTTCGATACGCCAGTACATGGCCTTAGTGCAAGTGGGAGATTGTTAGTGTATATGCCCTAGAGGCCATTACTGTATCATACTAGTTTGTATATTACTTAATGGAAGCTTGGGATATTCACCTTGTATATACAATCTTGCTCAAAATAGTAGTATGCTACTTGGTTTGTTTCTACTTCAATGTGTACATGTGTTTATTTTAGTATATCACCTATACACATTAGTGGAGCCCTTAGGATCTTTGCTTGATTACCAGTGTTGTGATGGCAGTCACACTAGTGGGGGCTGGGTAATCTATAAGCACATCCTTATGCAGGTCCCTAGTCGCAGGACTATCGAGACAGGGCATCGATACTCCGGAGTAGACTAGCGTATGCGCTTCTCATCCCAGTGTGGGAGATGGTCTGTCCCACAGCCATCAGTACGTCGTACTGGAGATAGTATGCGGGTGCTCGTTAGGTTACGAGTACACTGGATATGACTCGTCGGGAACTGTTGGTTGGTACTATACCTATCGTCAGTTATCAGTTCCCAGGTGACATGAGTACAGCTTAGTCCGCTGACTTGACACTGTCAGTTCGCCTCGAGTGTGTTCCCACTGCACTTTGATTACTACCCTACCACGGCTCAAAGGAGTCGTGCAAACAGGTAGTTTTTGGGTGCAGTCCCGAAGCACTTGGAGGCAGTGACGGTTAGATAGGATTCGTCTCTCCCGGTATTGGGGGTTGACATCGCGCTGTGTCTAGGAGAGCCATTACACGAGTAGTCCCTGGCCAGGGTAAGCGAGATATACTGGTAGGCTTCCAGTGTTATCTCAGGGTGTATTGGGCTTCACTCCAACACGACTTGTACCGCTATTAGGGGACTGACGTTTACCGCCCCCTAGGCCCGCCATGCGATGTATCAGACGAACAGACCGGACTGTACGGAGACTGTCAAATTCAGGCTCAGTAGGAGTTCAGATGGGTTTCACCTCGTCAGTCTTCTTATCGGCATCTACCTGGGGACCGTTACGCACAGCTAGTGCCGCTTGCGGTCTGTGGTTAAACCCACTGCCAGCGTAGTGTCGAGTCTTTAGAGTCCCACACAGAAAGCTATTCGCCTTTAGGCAAAAGAGTAGAGGTCGCATGGTTTTGCGACAGGTCGCATGATTTTGCGACAGGGTTCGGTCACATCCGTGCACTTATGCACGTACAGTGTCCGGACAGTTAACACTAGCGGGCTTTGGTTTAAGCCAGATCCTAGTGTACGTTTTGGGATTGGTTTTATCCAGTATGTATTCGTGTTCCTCGGAACGCGGATGCGGGTGTGTATGCACAGTTGACGGAGAGACAGAGGCAGAGGATTCTCATTAGGGTTGTTGACCGTTGACTGTTGACTATTGACTTTTTGCTCAACCCTAATGAGAATATGATATGTAATTAACAATAATATTAATTAAGTATTATAGTGACATGGTTGTTGAGGGGTTGACTTTGTTTACTTGTTGACCTGTTGACTAGGTTGGACTAGTTGACCATCATGATGACAATGGCTATCATTTCATGGCAAAGACTTTTGCTTGCTTGTTCTCTTGTGCAAAATGAGTGCATGAAATGATATGGCTATTGTAGCTTAAACCATCACTAATACTTGATTGCTATTATTGGTTATGATGGCTTTGGATTATGAGAGCCAAGAGAGAAAAGTCTTGCTCATTTTTCTTTCATTTCCTTTCTCTCTCTTGTGTTCTTGAGCTCTCATTTTCTTCCTCTTGCTCTCCCTCTCTCTAGTCTATGGTTCACTTGTCTCATGTGTTGAGAAGCAAGAACCATAGAGAAAAATCCCAACACACTCTTCTCTACTCACTCTAGTTCACAAGGTTTGGCAAACCGAGTGAACTAGTTTCTTCAAAGTTCGAAGAAGAAGCCAAAGGTAGAAGCTTTCAGGTGGATCGATCTTCGACGCAAGGAGATGACGGGGTGAAGCCGATCCGGACGACCATCGCGGTTTGAAGACGAAGGAGTTCAAGAAAGAAAGGTATAACCCCCTAACCGAGTAGTTAACAACTCCTAGTTAGGTTGTTAATTAGATGTTTAACAAAGATCCGGTTTTGAGTCCATGTTACCGCCTCTAGAAAATTGTTTTTCATCTAATTCCGCATGCCCGAAAGTACCGGGAGAGGTAGCATGGACTTACAGTGGTATCAGAGCCTAGTTAAACTCTATCTAATATGTTACCAAAGTAACTAGAAGATCGATCAAAGAAAAAGTCGCGAAACGAACCCGATATGTCAAGTTTCTGCCGATTTTTTTTCTGTTCAAAAATTGATAAATTTCATCTTAAAAATCGGCTCAGGCATTTTATTAAACACCCACAAAATTTGGTCCCACGAACCGATCAAAGCGTCGCGGAAACGCGGCGGGAGCATGCTCCCGCCGCGGTTCCGCGGCCTAGTTGACTCGGCCGAGATCCAAATTTTGTGCAGTGTGTTTCTGGGGTTGTTTTGGGATTTTTGGAATATGTCTTTTCAGCCCAGATTTTCCAGAAAGAAAATTTTGTGTTTGGGGCCTGAAAATCCGTATTTTTGATCGAACTTCTAAAGACTTAAGCTGACGGGTTTTTATCTGTGATGTGATATTTGTATTGAACGTCTGCTAATCGCTATATATCGATTAGTGGTGGTTATACAAATCTGTGATCTGTAATGTTATTGGAATGTGTATATGAATTCATTGGATTGTCGCGGGTGAATAGCCGGGGGTTGTGAGACGAGAGTTTTCTTTTCTTTCAATTCATGTAAATTTGTAAATTGATGTAATAATTATTTGTATGGCCGCACAACCGGGTCGGGGTTGTAGCCGTCATTGTATAATTTCTTTTTACTGTTTTTGCTCCTAGGATAGACCCATGGAGGGGGTGCACAAACTACCGGGTATCCCGAAGTGCCGAGTGGCCTACTCACGGAGTTGAGGGAGGTTGCTTCGCTTCGGGTACTTGGCGGGTAGTTTGCCGCACCCGTAGGGGTATTGGGTGGGGTATTGGCTATTCACCGCGACCGTGTAATCTGCTTTTCGTTACAGGCTCGTACGAATTGCGGATTCCTAGTATATCCAATGTGTTCATCTGTGATCTGGATCGGCTATTATTGCAATATATCTATATATGATATTATTTAGGCGTTGCTTATGTTTTACAGCCGCGCTAGCCCAGCCTCCGCTCTGTCGTTAGTTAAGTAACCTAACGGGTAATGACGGGGCCCCGTGGCGAATGCGAATGGCATAAGCGTACGTCATATTTTGGTTGTTTTCTGCAATGGTAGGAGTTACCATTTGTACATATTATTTTCTTTTTCTGTACTAGGATTACCCCACGGTGGAGTTCACGAATAGCCGGGTTCTAGAAGACAATAAGCCCACATCTCATGGCGTTGAGACGGAGGGGGCTTCATTCTAGAATTGGCGGGCTATTCGTCGCACTCGTAGGGGGTATAGGAAGACCCACGGAGGGGCGCCCAAGTTACCGGATTCCGTGAAGTGCTGGGTGGCCCATTCACTTTGTTGAAGGGGGCTGCCTCACTTCTTAGATTGGTGGCTAACTTGCCGCGCTCGTAGGGGTCCAGGTTCTCATTGCACGGGCTATCCACACGACCGAGAACGTCGGGTTTTATTTGCGGCTCAAATGAAACCCGGGGCTTCAAGATTATCCACCTTTCTGTATTGTTGGCTGAGATTCTGTGATGTTGCTTATTATCATGCCTGGGACGAATGCTATATATATTTATAAATATACTAGTAGATGTTGTATATGTTTTGCACCCGCGCTAGTCCAGCCCCCGCTCTGTCGTTAGTTAAGTAACCTAACGGGTGATGACGGGGCCCCGTGACGAATGCGGATGGCATATACGTACATTGTATTTTCGTTCTTTTCTGGTGTGATAGGATTAAACTGATAGGACCACATTAATTTTGATTAATGCAAGATAATAAACATAAAAGATGTTGGAATAAATTTCAAAAAACTACAATTATATTCTTTCGCTTTGCATAGTTGTATTCGGTCATGAATATCCAGCACTTCATTCCACGAGGCAAGAGCCGAGATCCCTTCACGGGGAGTGACCTCTTGAGCGAAAATCTATACTGTAGATTACTCGTTTTTTTTTCAAAACCAGAAATTTTCAAAAAGGCGGAGCCTAAACCTCTCCTTTTCAAAACTACTCAGGTTCCTTCAACGATATCAAGTTCATTACGTTAACGGGTTTTTCGCCAAAAACCCAGCCGTAGCCCTCCATCATTTTAGATAAAAAGCAGTTAGTATTCATGCTATGTATGGTCTCTATCAAGGCATAGTGAACGATAGCTAAGTGTTACTTATCTGTTGCATTTTAGGATGCGATTGATTAGGACAGTCGCATAACCACTTTGGTCTCTATCAAGGGCTTATGCGGGTGGGTCTAAATTAATCCAGGATAATGACGGGTTGAACTTGACTTGCGACTTATGGTATGCTGGTCTCTATTAAGACCATATGTCGTTAGGGGCAAAAACCACATCGGGAGTTTCAAACATACAGGAAACATGCAGATTTAGCATATCTTCTGGAGTATGGTGACTAGAGTGGATTCTATCTAGGTCATCACAGAATGATAGTTGGATCCCGATCCCACTCATGAGTATGATTACTCTCGGAATATTATTTCACTAAACAATCAATGCTATAAACCAAGTAGGTGTCTAGAACAGTCTTAGCGGGGCTACGCCTCCAGGGAAAAAAGGTTATATAATTATGGAACTTCGCGAAAACGTTGGAAAACCTCCCTTGAAGTACCAACACTAGCTTGGCTGAAAGGTTAAGCAAGTATTGTGACGTGCGATTAATCCTGACTAGTTCTTCTTTTAAGGTTTGAAGAAGAATTTTAGGAAACAGTGAGAGCCATCCTGGTTAGATAAAATAATAACCAATCTAATCTTGCAAGAGCGCACGCTAAGTGTTTCTTTTCTTTCTCTCCAGGTAGCAACCATTTCATGCCCTAATCAAGATAATAAAATGTATCACTTGACCGATCCGAATTCTTATTCGGGGCTGGGGAACGTCGGTTTGGCTCTAAACTATGACAGCAGTCATGGGTATGAGCAAGGGAAAGAGGAAATCATGAATTCCTTGATGACCTCATCGAAGAAGAAGCATACTATTGCATCTCCTTCAGGTGTTCTTATAGTTGAGAACTGCTTTTCGGTCAGTCCTACCTCCTGGGTACTAGATACCGGATAAGGATATCATATCTGTAATTTATTGCAGGAACTGAGAAAAAGTAAGATGGTTGGACCTGGTGATATGTCCCTCAGAATAGAGAACGGAGCACAAGTTAATGCTGCAGCCGTCGGTGAATATCACCTAGTATTGCCAAATGGCGATACTATGATTTTGAACAATTGCTACTATATATCTTCCATGGCTTGCAACATCATATCAGTTTCTTTACTTGATAAAGATAGATATAACTTTGTTCTTGATAGAAATATCATGAACATCTATCTTGATAAGGTATTGGTTGCAGAAGGTACACTATGTAATGGTATCTATGTTTTAAATCAGAACACAGTTCTCAATATACAAAACACACGCAATAGGAAGAGTTCAGATACGAACGAATCATACTTGCGGCATTATAGACTTGGTCATATCGGAGAGAAAAGACTAAGTAAGTTACATAAAGATGGACTCTTGAATACGTTCGAATTTTCATCTTATGAAACTTGTCAGTCTTGTCTCAAAGGAAAAATGACCAAATCTCCGTTCACCGGACACGAAAAAAGAGCAACAGAGCTCTTGGGACTCATACACAGTGATGTATGTGGTCCGATGTCTATACATGCAAGGGGTGGGTTCTCCTACTTCATCACATTCACTGACGATCTCTCTAAATTCGGATATGTATATCTTATGAAACACAAATCTGAAGCTTTTGAGAAATTCAAAGAATTTAGAAAGGAAGTAGAAAACAAGATTGGCAAAAGTATTAAGATCCTCCGATCTGATAGAGGGGGGGGGAGTACTTAAGTACGAAATTCATGGACTTTCTAAAAGAGAATGGTATTCTCTCTTAGCTTACTCCTCCGTATACACCACAGCACAACGGTGTATCAGAGCGGAGAAACCGTACCCTATTAGATATGGTTCGCTCCATGATCAGTAATGCAGAATTGCTTCTTTCATTTTGGGGGCTTGCACTTGAAACAACAGCGTATCTGCACTCGACATGTTCATTACACAGTTCATGCAAACGAATGACATTTTAAAATCTTCTATCTAGACATTAATGCAAAACATTGTCTCCCACGGTGAGAGTATCAAATCGATAGAAGCACAAATTGCACAACTGACTGCCAGAATGAGTGCTGGAGAAAAAGGGAATCTTCCATCTCAACCCCTACCTGATCCTGGACCTTCACATTACACTAATGTGGATGCATTTACAACGTTGAGATCTGGAAGAGTGCTAGACAATCATGTGGGTGAACAAATTGATAATGATGAATTGATCATTAACACCCCGGCTTCTACTTCCACTTCCACTTCCACTTCTACTCGTTGTCCTATTTCGTCTAGTTTACCGTCTTCTTCCGAGCCTATTCTCCGTTTTCCTAAAGGCTCGAACCTTCCACCCACTTCATCCTTCCCACCCCCACAAACTTCTTCACAAATGTTGGACCCAACACTTATTGATAGAGCTCCATTTCCTGAAAGGTTGAGGCCCAACAAACATGATGCACAAAGGGAGAAGCTTGTGGATATGTTTAAAGAAATTAACATCAACATCCCTCTCCTAGATGCTACCCAACAAGTTCCGTCCTATGCAAAAATTCTTAAGAACTTGTGCACTAAGAAGAGGAAGACTCAAGTGCCGAAAAAAGTGTTCATGTCAAGCACTGTAGACACGACTTTTCCCTAACAATTACCAAGGAAACATAAGGACCCTGGTTGTCCTACTATTTCTATTTCTATTGGGGATAAACACATTAACCGTTCTTTACTTGACCTTGGCGCTAGTGTTAACTTGCTTCCTTACACGGTCTACGAGCAACTAGGTATCGGAGTGTTAAAGCCCTCGAACATAACTCTATAGATGGCCGATCGATCAATCACTAAATCTAGGGGTGAACTTGAGGATGTGCTGATAAAAATCGGGGAATTTGTATTCCCTGTGGACTTTATTGTTCTTGATACACAGCCTGTAGCGAACCCACAGAACCAAATTCCGGTGATTCTAGGTTGTCCCTTTTTGGCTACTTCCAACGCTGTAATCAACTGTAGAAACGGCTCTATGAACCTATCTTTTGGGAATAGGTCAATTGAGCTCAACATTTACAAGTTGGGAAGTCAACCCTCTGATCCTCATGCTCGAGTCTGTTCTGTCGAATTAATGGATGTCGACAGCAGCGAATTTGATCAGCTTCACGATACAGATCCAGACTTCCTTTATACATTGTTGTTTGACCCAGATATGTATCATATACATACGGACCCTTCATTCGAGTTGTCTGGGTCAACATTTAACGTCGATGATGAACCTTTTCTGTAGTCTGAGTATCAACCCGCACTTTTTGATGACATTATTCTCCGGGATATCGATGAAAGCTTCGCTGATAGACTCGCACTCTTAGCAAATACGGGTGTTGAGATGAATCATCTCCAAAACAAATAATTTGAACCTCCACCCCTTCTTTTGGACTATAAAGAGGATGCAAGTAATCCATCACAATCATTGTGCCGTCTCTCCAAAACGAGACGCAAACACATTCTATTCCACCACTTGTCTTTTCCCCACTTCTTCTTGGTTCTTTTCAACTTGTTCTTTTTCCACCAACCGGTGCACTACACTGATAAAATCTTCGAATGGTTGGTGTTGACCTTCGGTCTTTGCAAAGCTTGGCATCGACCAATAATTTTGACCCCCTCTTGTGATTTTCAAAGCTTAACATGGTTTAACTCAAGTTTGGGGGGGGGGGTATAATCTGGCTCTTGAAAAGAAAATTTTCACATAAAATGGTGAGCCAAAAGAATAAGTTTGGGGGAGGATTTTCACGATCATATTGTTGCCCCCATTAATAAATTTCCTCCCAGGCTTACAGGTTTTCGAGATTTAGCAGATGGCAACAGTGAGGACACTGTTGAAAACAAGTTTGGGGGAGGTTTGTGCTTATTTTCGCATCATTTGCATATCACTTTGCATAAGCACAAAACATTTTAAAACCTATAAAAATTTAAAAATTTTCAAAAAAATAAAATTTTTTGTACATAAATAAGATAATAAAAGATTAGATAGTGAAAAATTACATCCAAAAGATTGGAAAAGTTTAAGAAAACCAAGAAAATTAGAAGTTTTCTTAAACGGAACTAGTAATAAGTAGTTATGAGCCGTTTTCCCAAGGGTTAGTAAGATGAAAGAAGTCACTAATCTGAGAATAAAAATAAGTCTGAAAAATAGTTTCTATTCTGCAAGCCAAATATTTGAATGTTGATACCCTACTATACGCACTTACACACGTCTTGAAACTCGGGACAGTAGAGAATACCTTGAAATGCTCTTGTCTAAAAGCCAATGTATGAAGGAAATAAAAAATGAATAAAATATAAAATGGTGAAGAAAAAAAAATGAACACTGGTTTTGTTACCTCCAAGACAGCAATAAAAAATATAGCGAGGGTGCTTCATCACCTAGTGCCTTAGACCAACTGGTCTGGGAGTCACTGCTAAGTCTTAGGTGGTGCAAGACGAGGAAAATGCTACTTACGCCTATTAAGCAAGCACATGAGTAATCGGTCGGTTAGTACCTCAAGAAGTATTAACGGTCGCATGAAAATGTGTAAGCAAATCTAAATATTCATCAATTAAAAAGTACTGAGGCAGATGGACAAGAGTATGATAGCTTGAATTGAATTCTCCGAGTGTAGGGATGTTCTTTACACACACGTAGGGGTATATGATCGATATTTGGAAGAAAGGTAAGAATGAAGGATAAAACGATGTTTTATTGAGGGATGATGTGATTTCTAACATCTTTTCATGACTATTAAGATAGGGCTCATGACAACCGAAAAGCTAGTATAGTTGAAAACTCTGATTTTCAAAGTCTTTCTTTTACAATTCTTATCTTTATAAGTAATTTTCACGGTCTTCCTTTTATTATTGGATTTTGTGGGTGCAATCCGCTGAAAACCCTCAGGAGACAACACTCCTCCTACTAGGGACACCTAGAGGTTTAAAGGCTTGTTGCACGTGCTCAGTGCAATCGTGTTGCCTACGAAAGTGTGCTAGTTAGTTTTTCTTTTTCTTATATTTTCTCCTTCTCTTTCTAATAAAACAGTTTGCTCGAGACGACCAAAATAAGTTTGGGGGAATTTGATCAGTCGAAAATATTGCATTTTTAACACATCAATTTCCCTACTATTTGCAATCATCTAAAGGTGTTCGGTATGAATATAGCACATATTAGCAAATTGACTGTAAAATACCAAATAACTTGTGTTATATATTATAACCAGCATTTTTGAGGGAAATTGAGTGTTTATCATTGCATGCATCATCTGTGTATATCGCAACACTTGTCTCGAGAATGTGTGCAGGAAATTCCAGGTAAAAGAGCCGAAACTATGAAAAGTGTGATATAAATACGTCAAGTCTTTGACCTGAGATCTGGAAGAAATCAAGAAAGAAACATAGGATTCCAGACATCAGATAAAGACCCAAAAAGCAAACAAAGAACAGCCCAGAAACTTCATGCAGCAAATCAACCACATGGCCGCGGATCCGCGGCCAAGTTGGCCTATCCGCCGCGGATCCGCGGCGTAATTGACACGTCAGCGCTTCACAATTCTCTACGTGGCTTCTTGTAACAATCCTTGCTTCTAGAAGACTCTCAAAGACCACGTGGCTTCTTCTAGAAGGCTCTCTCCAACAACCTTCTTCTAGAAGCCTCCTTGTATCAAGCTTCTTCTAGAAGGCTCTCTCCAACAACCTTCTTCTAGAAGCCTCCTTGTAACAACCTCATTCTAGAATATTCGCTCCAACAAACTTCTTTTAGAAGATTCTTTCTAACAACCTCATTTTGGAGGGAAAATTCAAATGAGGTGGTTCATTTTGGAGGGAAAATTCAAATGAGGTGGTTATAAAATGAGATCTAGATCTAGGGTTTTGGGTGGTTCATTTTGGAAGGAAAAATTGTAGATCCAAATCAAAATTCAAATCAAATTGAGTGACACAATTTGATTGAGATCAAGATCACCGAGTACCATATCAAGCAAGAAGCCATCAACCTTTTAGAAGCGACGCCGATCTTCAACAGAGCAAGTGATCCACGACGATCCGCGACTCACGGAGACGGTGCGGAGCTAATTCGACGATCGAGTTCTTTCCTCAAATTCTTGTAGTTTTTGAGCAAATTGTAACGGAATTGTTGAATAATAAAAGGTGAAATTTCTTTATCTTGCTTATCTTTACATTTGAGCATTATGATGAGTTTTCGATTCTTGATTGATTTCTTTATCTTGATGTTTGAATAAAAACTCCGCTTGTGGAGGAATCGAGAAAATAGATAGATGTGATGATTACAATCTTGAAACGATTCTTAAGTCCTATGAGTTTTGTAAACTCTAGAAAATTGAATCATCGACAACCTAGTTTTGAGCGAGATGCTTTATTGAATGTTTTTACTCTTAATTAGAGATCAACGATCGGTGATTGAATTTCCTAGAGGCTAGCTTGTGAATGATAATCAACGAAAGGACAATGGATGATGATGGAGAAACCCTAGTTTCTTCAAGAGATCCCTAATCCTCATTGATCATCATCGATCTAGCAACAAATCATCAATGGATAGGAATACGTAATCACAAGTTTTCATCCTCACTATCGATTCGATCGATTCCTACGAGCTTCATTACAAATCTTGATAGTTCATTAGATTTGGACATTTTCTAGAATTTTATTGATTCTTGATCTTTAGATCTAGTTCTTTACTTTTCTTGAAACTAAATTTCAAAATTCTTGAATCAATTTTCTTGCAATTTTTCTTTTATCTTTTCATTTCGACTCATCTAAAACGAAAGTTAGCAAAACACACATCTCAGTGGACGATCCGTATTCATTAACGCGCTACATTGACACCGTTAGTTGATTGCGGTATAAATTTCTTTGGTTGTGATCTTTACACATCTTTCTAAACACGACACACAAAGATTCAATCAATCAAATGGCGCCGTTGCCGGGGATGTGTGCTATTTTGTTCGTTTTTGTTATTTGAGTTGAAAAATTATTATTCCATCAATTTTTAGATCAAAATTCGCACAAACACTAAACGATTTGTTGTGATTTTTGTGAGGGAATCTGGAATCTGTGGAGCAAGAGGAAATTTTTTTTGAACATTCCAGAGAGTTCAGTGAGTGAACAGAAGCATCTGCAGCAATTTTCGTTCAGAGATCACATCACCGCACCTCGTTTCCGCGGTCAATACAAGCATACCGCGGCGGTTCCGCGGCCTTCCTAGGGCTTCAGTGCTTCAGTTTTCTTAGGTGAACCTCTGACTTTCTTATCTCCTCCTTGATCTGCTCCATTAACCAATTTTTGCAGGATTCTTTGCAAAAATTCGCAGCGCCGCAAAAAAATAAAAATTGTGTGTGTTTGATCTTGGTTGTTTGCATATTTTAATACGGAAATTAAGGGGCATGACCAAATTCAGATTAGGTGGGGAGTTCATTACCCTTCCTAAGCCCCAAAAATCACAAACTTGCATCCGCATTACCCTTCATTAATTAAAAGAAATCTAGACAGGACTCTAAGGACCGTCGCGCTCATTTAGGACAGAAGGAGGTCGTGGGTAATCTATTGCTTATCCGCGTTTCTTTTATGGTGTCTAAGGCAAGTGTGTCTAAGGCAAGTGGTTACTTAATTAGGCGCACTACTTACGTAGTGGAGAACCTCCCACTTACCTGGCACTTACCTGGCCATATGAAGGGCAAAGAGGCAGTAGAGGATTTATCTTGTGACTTGTCTTCTGGAAGTCTAGGAGTGGTCTAGAGACTCGACCTAGGTGACCATTAGATATAGGGTTGCTTGTGCATGTTTGTGTGAATTTTCGAAAATCCGTATTTTCTTTTTCAAAACAAACACCAACCAATCTTTCCTCTAATTATTACCAACGCTGCTACTTGTGCTACAACCATTTAACACATGTTAGGCTGGACACGGGATTCCATTTCCCCTCTTGTCCGCGTTTCTTTTATCAACCCCAGAGTCGGTAATTCTTTGTCTTCTTCCCCACCACCCATCACGACCGCGATGGACGGATTTCCATCAAACTTTAACACCACTCTGCCACGGCCCGCAGGTGTACAGAATCCTCTACGCATTTCTCTCCAAGAGAGATGCTATCCTTCACGTGTTCCCCTTCCCACCCGTCTTTCTATACCACCAGCCAATGGGGACAATTTCGAAATTAAACCCTAATTCATCAAACTTTTACCCAAATTTCACGGGCTCGAGTCTGAAGACGCATACGTTTTTATCACTAAATTTGAAAACGTATGTGCTTTGATGGGTAATTCACAACTGTCTTTAGATGCTCTGCATTTACGTCTTCTCCCGTTCAATTTGTGTGATTTAGCCGAGAAGTGGCTTTACAACACACCCGCACATTCTATTTCAATATGGGACGAATTCGTTGCAGCATTCTTTAAGAAATTTTATCCCAATCATAAGACCGCCCGTGTTCGGAGCGAAATCTTAAAATTTACCCAACTTCCCAATGAACCAATTTAGAAATGCTTTGAACGGTTCAAGAATCTTCTTTTACAATGCCCTCATCACGGAATCCCCAGATGGCATTTGTGTCGAGTTATCTATGAGGGTATTGATCTCACGACAAAACAGATGCTTGAAACCATATGTCATTGCCAATTCCTATCTAAAGATGATGGTGAAGCTTGGAAATATTTAGAAGATTTAGCTCAAACCACTTTACAATGGGAAAGTGTTAGACCACCATCACCTAGGGATGATATCAGTCAGCTCGATATTTCCATCACAATGAGAGCCGAAATGGCCGTAATGCAAAGGAAACTCGATGCTCTAGAAAACAAGTTCTCCTCAGCCTCCCTAAACCAATACACACTTCCCAAAACCATGTGTGGCTGCTGTTCAAACACATCATATTTGACGGAAGAATGTCCTTTGAATGTACCGTTTCAAGGTCACATTAATGCTGCATTTCAGTAAAGACCTGGAAACGATCCTTCTTCTTCCTCATATAATCAAGATTGGAGAAATGACCCTGATCTTTCTTGGATCCAACACCAAACTCAATACACGGATCCAAACCATAATAACTTTCAATGGGTCCCTCCACAGCAACAGCAACCACCATAAATGAGTCAGCACCCCTTTCAACCACAAAATTTTCAAAACCCGGCCAACAACTTCGATCCGTCTTCTGCCGGTATTTCTACACCCTCTGCACTCGACATGTTCATTACACAGTTCATGCAAACGAATGACATTTTAAAATCTTCTATCCAGACGTTAGTGCAAAACAATGTCTCCCACGGTGAGAGTATCAAATCGATAGAAGCATAAATTGCACAACTGACTGCCGGAATGAGTGTTGGAGAAAAAGGGAATCTTCCATCTCAACCCCTACCTGATCCTGGACCTTCACATTACACTAATATGGATGCATTTACAACGTTGAGATCTGGAAGAGTGCTAGACAATCATGTGGGTGAACAAATTGATAATGATGAATTGATCATTAACACCCCGTCTTCCACTTCCACTTCCACTCCCACTTCTACTCGTTGTCCTATTTCATCTAATTTACCGTCTTCTTCCGCGCCTATTCTCCGTTTTCCCAAAGGCTCGAACCCTCCACCCACTTCATCCTTCCCACCCCTACAAACTTCTCCACAAATATTGGACCCAACACTTATTGATAGAGCTCCATTTCCTGAAAGGTTGAGGCCCAACAAACATGATGCACAAAGGGAGAAGCTTGTGGACATGTTTAAGGAAGCTAACATCAACATCCCTCTCCTAGATGCTATCCAACAAGTTCTGTCCTATGCAAAAATTCTTAAGAACTTATGCACTAGGAAGAGGAAGACTCAAGTGCCGAAAAAAGTGTTCATGTCAAGCACTGTAGACACGGCTTTTCCCCAACAATTACCAAGGAAACGTAAGGACCCTGGTTGTCCTACTATTTCTATTTCTATTGGGGATAAACACATTAACCGTGCTTTACTTGACCTTGGCGCTAGTGTTAACTTGCTTCCTTACTCGGTCTACGAGCAACTAGGTATCGGAGTGTTACAGCCCTCGAACATAACTCTACAGATGGCCGACCGATCAATTACCAAATCTAGGGGTGAACTTGAGGATGTGTTGATAAAAATCGAGGAATTTGTATTCCCTGTGGACTTTATTGTTCTTGATACACAGCCTGTAGCGAACCCACGGAACCAAATTCCGGTGATTCTAGGTTGTCCCTTTTTGGCTACTTCCAACGCTGTAATCAACTGTAGAAACGGCTCTATGAACCTATCTTTTGGGAATAGGTCAATTGAGCTCAACATTTACAAGTTGGGAAGTCAACCCTCCAATCCTTATGCTTGAGTCTGTTCTGTCGAATTAATGGATGTCGACAGCAGCGAATTTGATCAGCTTCACGATACAGATCCAGACTTCCTTTATACGTTGTTGTTTGACCCAGATATGTATCATATACATACGGACCCTTCTTTCGAGTTGTCCTGGTCAAAATCTAATGTCGATGATGAACCTTTTCTGGAGTCTGAGTATCAACCCGCACTTTTTGATGACATTATTCTTCGGTATATCGATGAAAGCTTCGCTGATAGACTCCCACTCTTAGCAAATACGGGTGTTGAGATGAATCATCTCCAAAACAAATAAATTGAACCTCTACCCCTTCTTCTGGACTATAAAGAGGATGCGAGTAATCCATTACAATCATTGTGTCGTCTCTCCAAAACGAGACGCAAACACATTCTATTCCACCACATGTCTTTTCCTCACTTCTTCTTGGCTCTTTTCAACTTGTTCTTCTTCTACCAACCGGTGCACTACACTGATAAAATCTTCGAATGGTTGGTGTTGACCTTCGGTCTTTACAAAGCTCGGCATCGACCAATAATTTTGACCCCCTCTTGTGATTTTCTAAGCTTAACTTGGTTTAACTCAAGTTTTGGGGGGGGGGTATAATCTGGCTCTTGAAAAGAAAATTTTCATATAAAATGGTGAGCCAAAAGAATAAGTTTGGGGGAGGATTTTCACGATCATATTTGTTTCCCCCATTAATAAATTTCCTCCCAGGCTTACAGGTTTTCGAGATTTAGCAGATGGCAACAGTGAGGACACTGTTGAAAACAAGTTTGGGGGAGGTTTGTGCTTATTTTCCCATCATTTGCATATCACTTTGCATAAGCACAAAACATTTTAAAACCTATAAAATTTAAAAAATTTCAAAAAAATAAATTTTTTTATACATAAATAAGATAATAAAAGATTAGATAGTGAAAAATTACATCCAAAAGATTGGAAAAGTTTAAGAAAACCAAGAAAATTAGAAGTTTTCTTAAATGGAACTAGTAATAAGTAGTTATGAGCCGTTGTCCCAAGGGTTTGTAAGATGAAAGAAGTCACTAATCTGAGGATAAAAATAAGTCTGAAAAATAGTTCCTATTCTGCAAGCCAAACATTTGAATGTTGATACCCTACTATACGCACTTACACACGTTTTGAAACTCGGGATAGTAGAGAATACCTTGAAATGCTCTTGTCTAAAAGCCAATGTATGAAGGAAATAAAAAATGAATAAAATATAAAATGGTGAAGAAAAAAAACTGAACACTGGTTTTTTTACCGCGAAGGCAGCAATAAAAAAATATAGCGAGGGTGCTTCATCACCTAGTGCCTTAGATTAACTGGTCTGGGAGTCACTGCTAAGCCTTAGGTGGTGCAAGACGAGGAAAATGCTACTTACGCCTATTAAGCAAGCACATGAGTAATCGGTCGGTTAGTACCTCAAGAAGTATTAACGGTCGCATGAAAATGTGTAAGCAAATCTAAATATTCATCAATTAAAAAGTACTGAGGCAGATGGACAAGAGTATGATAGCTTGGATTGAATTCTCCGAGTGTAGGGATGTTCTTTACACACACGTAGGGGTATATGATCGATATTCGGAAGAAAGGTAGGAATGAAGGATAAAGACGATGTTTTATTGAGGGATGATGTGATTTGTTACATCTTTTCATGACTATTAAGATAGGGCTCATGACAACCGAAAAGCTAGTATAGTTGGAAACTCTGATTTTCAAAGTCTTTCTTTTACAATTCTTATCTTTATATGTAACTTTCACGGTCTTCCTTTTATTATTGGATTTTGTGGGTGCAATCCGCTGAAAACCCTCAGGAGACAACACTCCTCCTACTAGGGACACCTAGAGGTTTAAAGGCTTGTTGCACGTGCTCAGTGCAATCGTGTTGCCTACGAAAATGTGCTAGTTAGTTTTTCTTTTTCTTATATTTTCTCCTTCTCTTTCTAATAAAACAGTTTGCTCGAGACGACCAAAAATAAGTTTGGGGGAATTTGATCAGTCGAAAATATTGTATTTTTAACACATCAATTTCCCTACCATTTGCAATCATCTAAAGTTGTTCGTTATGAATATAGCACATATTAGCAAATTGACTGTAAAATACCAAATAACTTGTGTTATATATTATAACCGGAATTTTTGAGGGAAATTGAGTGTTTATCATTGCATGCATCATCTGTGTATATCGCAACACTTGTCTCGAGAATGTGTGCAGGAAATTCCAGGTAAAAGAGCCGAAACTGTGAAAAGTGCTGATATAAATACGTCAAGTCTTTGACCTGAGATCTGGCAGAAATCAAGAAAGAAACATAGGATTCCAGACATCAGATAAAGACCCAAAAAGCAAACAAAGAACAACCCAGAAACTTCATGCAGCAAATCAACCATATGGCCGCGGATCCGCGGCCAAGTTGGCCTATCCGCCGCGGATCCGCGGCGTAATTGACACGTCAGCACTTCACAATTCTCTACGTGGCTTCTTGTAACAACCCTTGCTTCTAGAAGACTTTCAAAGACCACGTGGCTTCTTCTAGAAGGCTCTCTCCAACAACCTTCTTCTAGAAGCCTCCTTGTAACAAGCTTCTTCTAGAAGGCTCTCTCCAACAACCTTCTTCTAGAAGCCTCCTTGTAACAAGCTCATTCTAGAATATTTGCTCCAACAAACTTCTTCTAGAATAATCTTTCTAACAAGCTCATTTTGGAGGGAAAATTCAAATGAGGTGGTTCATTTTGGAGGGAAAATTCAAATGAGATGGTTATAAAATGAGATCTAGATCTAGGGTTTTGGGTGGTTCAATTTGGAGGGAAAAATTGTAGATCTAAATCAAAATTCAAATCAAATTGAGTGACATAATTTGATTGAGATCAAGATCACCGAGTACCATATCAAGCAAGAAGCCATCAACCTTTTAGAAGCGACGCCGATCTTCAACCGAGCAAGTGATCCACGACGATCCGCGACTCACGGAGACGGTGCGGAGCTAATTCGACGATCGAGTTCTTTCCTCAAATTCTTGTAGTTTTTGAGCAAATTGTAACGGAATTGTTGAATAATAAAAGGTGAAATTTCTTTATCTTGCTTATCTTTACATTTAAGCATTATGATGAGTTTTCGATTCTTGATTGATTTCTTTGTCATGATGTTTGAATAAAAACTCCGCTCGTGGAGGAATCGAGAAAATAGATAGATGATGATGATTATATTTTTTGAACGATTCTTATGTCTTATGAGTTTTGTAAACTTTAGGAAATTGAATCATCGACAATCTTGTTTCGAGCGAGATGCTTTATTAAATGTTTTCGCTCCTAATTAGAGATCAACGATCGATAATTCAATTCACTAGAGGCTAGCATTTGAATGATAATCAACGAAAGGACAAAGGATGAGATCAAGAAACCCTAGTTCCTTCAATAGATCCTTAAACCTCGTTGATCATCATCGATCTAGCAACAAATCATCCATGGATAGGATTACGTAATCACAAGTCTTCATCCTCACTATCGATTCGATCGATTCTTATGAGCTTCATTACAAATCTTGATAGTTCATTAGATTTGGACATCTTCTAGAATTTTATTGATTCTTGATCTTTAGATCTAGTTCTTTACTATTTTTGAAACTAAATTCCAAAATTCTTGAATCAATTTTCTTGCAATTTTTCTTTTATCTTTTCATTTCGACTTATCTAAAACAATAGCAAGCAAAACACACATCTTAATGGACTATCCGTATTCATTAATGCGCTACATCGACACCGTTAATTGATTGCAGTATAAATTTCTTTGGTTGTGATCTTTACACATCTTTCTAAACACGACACACAAAAAATCGATCAATCATCGAGCAAGAAAGTCCTCCCTATATATGTCCAAGCATCCACTACAATATGCATTGCATGTACAGTAATGCCCTCTAGGGCATACATATAACTAACAATATCCCATTTGCATTAGGGCCATCTGTTGTAGTATCTCATACCCAACAATCAAAAGTGGTTGAAGTATCTCATACTCAACCATCCCATCAAAATCTCTCCTGGGAATAGGCCTTTGTGAGTGGATCCGCGCTGTTGTCCTCTGTATCTACTCTCCTTACCTTGATCTCCCTGGAGATCATCCATCTCCATGATCAGGTGATACTGCCTAAGAATATATCTGGATCACTGATGGGACGGGGGGTTCCTAGGCCAAAGCCACAACTCAATTGTCATACAATGGTAGGAACGAAGTTCATCTCATGAACTATATACATCCAGACTACCTCTTTGGTAGCATCCTTGGTAGCAATGTATCCAGCCTTTATCGTCTAGTATGTCACGATATCTAGCTTGGAACTCTTCCAACATACCATCCCTCCACTGAGGGTAAAGACAATGCCTGTGACTGACATTCAGTCGACCTTATCACCCTGGAAGTTATCCAGTGATTCTCCCCAGGATCGATTGATACCATCTCACTACACCTAGTGAGAATCCTAACATCCACTTAGATCTATCTCATAGATCCATAAACCAGGATTTAGGAGGTATCACCTTGATCCTATATGGAGAATCCTTATGATAAGAGGAGATTGACCAAGCGTAGTATAGGAAACTCCTTTCCTATCAAGAGTATGTCATCCACGTACAATACGAGGATCACCACATACTCCCTACCACCTTTTTGTATATACTTGGTTCATCTACCATTTTGATGAAGTCAAACTCTTTGACTACCACATCAAAACAGATGTTCCAACTCCGCGATGTCTGCTTTAACTCATAAAGTAACTTGCACACGTTTCTGCTGCTCCCACTATCTACGAAGCCCTCTGGCTGTGTACTTATAGACGCTCTCTTTTAAATCACTATTTAGAAAAGCAGTCCTGACACCCAACCGCCAGATATCGTAGTCATGGTATGCAGCAATGGCAAGTGGGATCCGGATGGACTTAAGCATAGGCACTAGAAAATGTTTCATCATTAACCACACCTGGTCAATGACGAGAGCCATTTCAACTAGTCTTAGCTTTGAAAGTCTCAACTTTTCCATGTATACCAAGTAATCTTCTCAAGATATACTTGCTCCTGATGGGGATTTAACCCTTCAGATAAAGCAACCAAAGTCCATACTTTGTTGGTGTATATGTATTCCATCTCAGATCGCTTAGCATCCAACCATTCTTACAGAGTCCCCACTCATGATGGCCTGCTCAAAACTAGTTGGGTCATCATCTCATGATGCAATCCTTGCTTCTACTGTCATAGAGAAACAGAAGTATCTCTCAGGTGGGTGAGGAACCCTACTAGATCGACGGGGAGGCTGAGGTTCGTTGGGAACTATTGAATCCTTCGGTTCTACCAAATCATCAGCTGCAGTTTGTATAGCTGAAACTCATTCCAGTTCTACCTCATGACCACTAATTTCTTCACAAGAAATTCCCTTTCCCAAAGGTGGCATGCTGAGAAACAAAACACCTTTTGCTCCTCAGTTTGGTAGAAGATATTCCCTTGCGAATGCTTGGGATATCCAAGAAACATCCACAGAACTGACCTTGCCTCGAGCTTGTCCGGATTTTGCTTTTAGACACAGGCCGGACAACCCCAAATCTTAACATCCTTAAGAGATGGGCTCTTCCCATACCATATCGCATATGGAGTGGTAGGCACTTGATTTAATTGGAACCCAATTTAATAGGTATGCAGCTTCTCAAGTGCATAACCCCAAAAGGAAATAGGCAACTCAGTAGTACTCATCATAGAGCACACCATATCACATAGGGTGCGATTGCTCCGCCCCGATATACCAACGTGCTGTGGTGTATGCAGAGGAGTAATGCTGAGAGAGAATCTCATTCTCCTTTAGAATAGTCCAGGATCTCCGTGCTCAAGTATTCTCCTCCCTGATCTCATCAAAGGACATAATACTTATACCCATTTTTGGTTCTCTACTTCTAACTTATATTCTTTGAATTTCTCAAAAGTTTCATACTTGTGTTTCAATAGGAACACATGTCCGAATCTTGAGAGATCATTAGTGAATGTAATGAAGTACAAAGAATCAGTCCTGGCATGTGTAGACAGGGGACGAACATACATAATCATGTATCAATCCTAAGGGTTCACTAACTCTTTCTCTGTTTCCAATAAACAGAGCCATGGTCATTTTATCTTTGTGACATGACTGACAAGTTTCACAAGATGTAAGTTCAAACTGATTTAAATATGCATCTTAATGTAACTTAGCTAGTCGGGTCGCATTGATATGACTTAGTCTATAATGCCTCAAGAAGAATTCGTTCATTTATGAACTCTTCCTCTTGCGTGTGTTCTGTACGTTGAGAACTGTGGTTTGATTTAGAACGTATATGCTTTTAGATAGCGTGCCTGAACCGATCAACTCTTGATATAGGAAATGTTCAAAACATTATCCAACAATACAAAATTATATCCTTCTTTACTAAATAAAGAGACTGATATGATGTTGTATATCAGGTTCAGTATCTAATGACATTCGTTCAGAATCAATGTATTTGATAATACAGGGTGATAACTGCTAACATACTTGGCTGCAACATTTGCACCGTTTCCAACTCTTGAAACTTATCACCCGTTCCTAGTTCTCTACCTATCTGTAGCCCATGTAATATATTATATATGCGGGATCCTGATCCGGTATCTCATACCCAGGACGTAAAGGATACTGAGAAATAGTTCTCGGTAATGAACACACTCGAAGAAGATGCATCAACATACACTTTCTTCGTTTGGGCGGCACGGGAATTCTGGTAATCCCCTATTTCCTGCTCGGTCTTATAACAATTATAAGTTGGAGCGGGACCAACATTCCCGTAGCTCAGTATAACAAGCGGGTTCGGTCAATACATCCGTATTATTATCTTGATTAAGGCGTGACATGGTCGCTACCTGGAGAGAGAGAGAAGAAAACACTCAGCGTATACTCTTGCAAGATTAGATTGGTTATTAATTTATCTAATCAGGATGGCTCCCACTGTTTTAGTCAAATCTTCCTTCAAACCTTAAAAGGAAAGACTAGCCGGGATTAATTACACCCTACAAGTTCGTCAATCTTTCAGCCAGGCCAGTGCCGGTACTTTGAGAGAGGTTCCCCATGCTTTCGCACGGACCTAATTAAAATAAATCTCATTTTCCTAGGGGCGTAACCCCATTGACACCTTTCTAGACACCTACTTGATCGGCTAATTCTAATGTGTAAAACTCTCTCAGGAGTAATTCTTACTCGCAGTGGGTATCGAGATCCAACTATCTCATAGAAGGTATGCAATCTTATTGCAAATTTCAACACTTGAAATTCCCGAGAATATTTTGCCCCGAGCGATCTATGACCTTGACAAGGTCAACAAACCATAGACCGCAAGTCAAGTTCAACCTGTCATTTCCCGATTGAATTAAACCCACCCGCATGACCCTTGACAAGGTCAACAAGGTCGCACAACTACCCTAATCCAATCGCATCATATGCTTATACAGATAAGCACTAATCAGCTACCGCACATTACGCCTTGACAAGGTCAACAAACGCAGAACGAATACTAATTATTACTTATCTGAAATGACGGAGGGCTACGACAAGTTTTTAAGAAAACCATGAGCGTAATGAACTTGATATCGTTGTGGAATCAAATGATTTTGAAAAGGAGTGATTTTGAGGCTTTTACTAGTTTTGCTAAAGAGGTCATGTAACGCTTCGAAAATCGTTTAGGCAGTTTTTCGATAATCGTCAAAATAATCGGTCTTTTCCGTAAAAAGTCGAAATAAGTAATTTTCAATATAGGCCTAATTATACAAAATTTAGATAAGATATTGCTAATATTTGGTCACTAAATCGTCACTTAAAATTTTCTAGTTAATTAAAAAAATTTCCTTAGCCAAAATTAACACTTGTTAAGCAAAAATATGGTAATGGTTTCTATAATCTAGTTATATTATTTAATGAATATTATGACCATTAGTTTCTTTTAAACATCAAGTTTTGAAGTAAAACGGTAAATTGACATTTTCAAGCTTTTGCGGAATTAGACGATTTGATCGATTTTAGAGTTTTGATGAATTAAATCGTGTTTTATATTATAAGTAATGAGTTTTAAAACTACGAGTTGTTTGTTGGTGTTTTATCTCGATCAATCGGCGTTTGTACGCCGATATCGAGTGATATTTGGTTCTTTTGCATGAGCGGGTCATAGGTTTTAACCTATGCGCGTTTCGTGCGTCGTTTTGGTTTTGTCCGTGATTCAATTTACGATATTATATATGTTTGCGTATAGGTACCCCTCGCATGGACTTCGGACGAGGAAGAAGAGGAGGGCGACATCGCTTTCCGCAGACAAGGACCAGGTGAGTAGATGTATATCTACGTGGGGAAGTCGGGTGGATGGCATGTAGCACTCCCGCAAACGTAGAATAGGAATGTTACTTATTGTCATTAGGAAGCCAGACGTGATCTTAAATTCTTGGTGAGTAGAACCCTAGTAATGACCCTAGGTTGGACTAGACTGATTTAGAAAGACCTTACCAGAGGATGAATATCTTGGAGGAGATTCGTAGGTTTCAGGTAGACACACACACGCACACACAGAGACTTTACTTGGTGTATATGTGTATGTGTATATATGTATAGGACTATGTGTAGGTATATATATACACAACATGTATATGTGATACAAGGATGTGATATGATACATGGGGATGAAACAATATAACTGGGCTTGATGCCGTGATTTCTTGGCTATACAGTCGTGTTATGATGTTAGCGGATCATTAGAAAATGAGATAATGGATATGTATACATAAACAATAATAGGTGGTGATGATATTGTGGTACATGAGACTCTAAAAATAGAACCCGGACTATAACCTGTGACTTGATTACGATATGAGATATGTGTAACTTGATTACGATATGATATATATATATATGTGACTTAATCACGACTTGATATATGTGGCTTGATCAAGATATGATATAGGTGACATGATATTTCTGAGGACAAATTGACAATGTATATTTACGCAGACATGATATATGATTGATAATATTGGGATGTATGCGATTACAGTACAGTACCTTTGATCATGACATTATTTGACGATGATATTAAACGAATGATGATGTACGTAGGTGATACTTGACCCGTACTCCGATATTAGGATGCCGTACGATGGATTTTACCGTACGAGGCATAGATGTTATGATTGATCCGCACTCTTGATTCGAGGAAGTCGTACTATGTACGTGACACTATTGAGGCTGGATCGCCGACTATTAGAGATATGGACTCAGACCTTAGGTAGATTCTTATTTCTTATCGACTAGTTTCTTTAGTTTAGTTCTTAGGGGGTTAAATAGATACCAGTTCAGGCTCAAGTCATATAGATGTAGTTAGATATGTATTTTCCAAATGATTGGTTAGTACACATTTGATCTTTATTTTCAGATTGTAATAATCACGTTGCATGTTCATACATA
The DNA here is from genome assembly GCA_030015575.1 of Agapanthus africanus. Classification (NCBI taxonomy): domain Eukaryota; kingdom Viridiplantae; phylum Streptophyta; class Magnoliopsida; order Asparagales; family Amaryllidaceae; genus Agapanthus; species Agapanthus africanus. Next base: position 708,633,319 of record CM057338.1, on the reverse strand, counting down.
TGTTTTCCTTAGTCAGTATAAAACTCTGCCTGTTAGGACACCAGCACCATTACCGATGATGCGCATATTCCACGCACACTTATTTTCCGACTCACACACACATCATCGGTAATTGCTATGTCACGTACACTTTAGAACATATTATCTTTTATGGATAGAATCAGCTAAAAGCTAGATCAATATAGTATTGTGATTACTTTCAGGTATTAGTCTAGACATTGCATTTATTACTTAGACATTTCATGCATTCACATTTTCATGTTATCATACAGTATTATGGGGCTTATGCCGACACTTACCATTTACTTACTCATGATTTTGGGATTTTGGATTTCTATGAGATTTCTGGATTTTGGGGAAAACCGCAAGAATATATATAAAAACTTCTCTCTCTTTCTCCTTCTCTTTTTAAATATAAGTTGCGGTTTTCTCGTGATGTATGTGTCGTCCACCATGAGATTTCATGTTTTCTGTTGGATTTCGAGACCCGATTCGAGGAGTGGATGAATCGTCTCGGGTACATGGTGGGCCCGGTATGGTACCCCGGGGCAAGAAGATCGAGTTGTAGACGATGGGCCTGGCAGGGGAAGACTACCTACCGGTGATGTCTGGCGCGGCGGATATCCGGAGGATACCGACCGTTGTCGTGAGATTTGATGATATGGGCCAATCCGGACCGACGGAGCCCGAGATATTGAGACTATGAGATATTGAGACTATGAGGTATTGAGACTTGAGATTTACATGTTTTGTGTCGATACTTGACACAGATTTCCATTGATTTCATCTATGATATTTCAGATTTCTATACAAGTTTTACCATGATAAAAGTTAAAGACTTTTTATACAGATATATCCAGATTTCAGGGTTTATTGTTTTACATTCATGGTGCATGCATACTCATTCACACGACATATTACTATTTGAGGCATTGACACGAGCATAGAGCATTTGCACTTACGCGTAGTTTATTACCCTGCAATACTAGATGACTAATGATATATTAGTATATTATTATGACCTAGGATAGCGTCGTGCATTCGATTTCTTTTCGCAGATGTCTTCTACTCACCAGTTGGCAACTCACCCCCGTTGTGCCAAATTTTTGTACAGGTTCGATGTACAGGTTTTCTTGGCAGTTTGCTGGCACATCTTTTCATTCAGGGTGATTTGCACGGTAGGTTGGTTCATTTGTATCAGGACCGCCGTTGTACTTTATTTATTTCATTGGTATCTAGTAAGCTCCATCAACCAGACTTGTATTACTTGATAGTTTAGAGGACCAGTGTTTATTTCGACCTTAGAGTCACGTTTGTATTATTATAGTATCTGGTGGATTTGTTTTCTTTTGAGTTTTGAGCCTCGCCCTTTTGCGTTGTATATTATTGTGCATGGTGTGATTGTTTCCGCCTGTTGGCGTAGAGCTAGCTCCCGCTTGGGGATGCCATTTTGTTGTTTGTATATATTATACTTGTTTGTACCCGTTTGGGGCCAGTTTTTACAAAGGAGACTCTGCCGAAATTTTTGAGAAAATTTGATCTTGCTTTTAAACTTGTTTTCCTATATGTTTTCCTCTACTTCTTCTTTTATATGGTTTAGATTTCTGGGCTTCGGCTTACTTAGATTACGTTGCGCCTCTAGACGCTTCATAATTTAAGTGCCGGTCACGTTCCGTACCTTCGGGTCATGACAGATCACTCCTGGTGAAGGGATCTCGGCTCTTTCCTTATCGAATAAGGTGCAGGATATTTCACAAATACCACTATGCAAAGCAAAAACTATAGAAGCAATCAAAAGACAAAACCGAGGGTTGTAGCATCTGCCAGTTATTGCTAAAGAGGTCACTCCCGGTGAAGGGATCTCGGCTCTTTCCTTATCGAATAAGGTGCTGGATATTCTACAAGGAATACCGCTATGCAAAGCAAGAACTAGAGCTACCAGTTTTCGAGACAAGTTTCTACAATATCTTTAGGTTTCTTTTATTTCATTAATCCCATTAATGAAGTCCCATCATATTAAGTTACCTAAACATCACAGATAAATACAACGTACGCTTATGCCATCCGCATTCGCCTCGATGTCCCCTCGTGCACCGTTAGGTTAGGTAACTAACGTCAGAGCGGGGCAGTGCTAGCGCGGGTGTAAAACATAAGCAATGTTATAATATATCACATATACTATATCCTGTATCTATCTCAACACATCAAATGATCACATCACAGATATCCAAGCAAAAGAACAACATATGAAATATTGGATATACTAGGATTTCCGTGTTTTAAATTAAGCCTGTATAAAACACGGATTCCACGATCGTGATGAATAGCCAATCCCACACCCTTAGACCCCTACGAGAGCAGCAAGCAACCCTACCAATTCTAGAGCTAGGAGACCTGGTCTCGACTCCTCAAGATGGTCTCCCACTGGACCCTAGAACCCGGTTACTTGTGCTCCCCGCCTTGGGTCTATCCTAATGCGGAAAAGTAAATAATATACAATGGTGACATCATCCTCAACCCGGAAGTGTCCCAATAAAAGAATATTACATACAATGAATTTTACATGAATGAAAATGAAAAACTTTCATCTCACATAAAACCCCCGGCTATTCAAAACACGACGATCCAATATAACATATCACAGCATCACATAACATCAAATGTCATCAACGTAAGTAAATATGCGCATCCCAATTGCCGTTGACATATAGCACCGAAATCGGCGATACACCACATATTACACTTACGGCCGCAGAAAAGAAAGTGAAAAACTACAACAGTTGGAATCCGCAACCACCTTAGACATCACATGCCTAACCAAATGAATTCCTTAGACATCGCATGCCTAACAATTATAAACCCTGCATTTTAGTCTCGATCTCGAAAACACTTTTCAATATCTAGTCGGGCAATTCAACAAGATTCCTGACATCCTGATCGAATGCTCGTCGGAAACTTTAGTAGACAGCTGCACCCCCCGATGCCGTCGACGAAGTGCACTAAGGCGGAACACCGCTGCCGCGAGCACCCGAACGGATGCTTTTGGCGATGGGGTTCTCCTATAGTCACTTGGTTGGGGCTATGGGGTGTGGCTATCTATTAAGTTTACCCGGCGAGTATCCGTGTACGCTACATGATTGCGACGGACTTTTGATCACATCAAAATCCAGTGGAAACCAATCATCTGAGACTAAATTGCTAGATTTATTACATTCAAACTAGTTATCTCATAACTACTTGTGGATTCCAAATATTGTATCCCATCACATAATATTCGGACAACGTTAAACTCTTCGATCGATTCATCAAAGTCCTACAATTTCCCGATAGCTCAACACTTGAGCACAGTTTTAATAATACCCAGAAGATGCCACAGTACTTATGAACCAGCCGTAGAAGGGTCAAACCAACGCCTCACATGTGACAATGCTAAACTACCACAAGCCCTAGGGTTCAAGTAGCAGTTTTGACGGCCACATAATCGAGTTAAGGTTTACGTTCTTCTAGAGGGTCCACAGATTCACTTGCATATTTTTCCGAATACGTTAAACTTGGAAAAATAGGTTTTTGACATTTGATCGAACTTTTTAACTTTGTCTAGACAATACGTGAAAAACTCGAAACAATGTTAAAACTACGAATATGAAACACTCCGAATTGCTTCTAGTGTAAGATTACATCACATGCAAAATTAGCCAAAATAAACAACACTTGAAACACCAAAACCCAGTGCCTGGAACACACCACAAAACTCAACCCCATTCTCCATCAAACATCCGGCGTCACCGGAATCCTTAGCAATGTCACTGGCAATTGTCCGAGCTTTGAGGTTGGGTTTTCTTGTGTGTTCATATGGAATCTCATACAACATTCTGCACTTGTTAAAATAATTTTTTGACAAATTTTCAAAATCGACAGAAACTTGGACTTTGCATTTCAAGTTTCGGAGTTGTTTCGGTTTCGTGATCTTAACAAAATCCGTATTAATTTCTAGAATGGCTCCGATACCATTGCAGGGTTACCTACGACGGCAGCAAGGTTTCGGGAGGCATCGTCCATGCAAAATTCAAATTTTTGCCGTTTTAGCTAACCCTAACCATGAATTGTTAACTAGAAATATACGGAATAACATATGCTAACACTCTGCAATCTAAGTAAGCAAGGAATACAACTTTTGTAGACCGGTCCTTCACTTCAATAGCTCCGTGTAGTAGTCCCCTTCGCTGCGATCGCAAACTCCGGACTCTAGAGAGGCTCCCATGAAGAAACGAACATGCTTGCTTCGATGACTTCGAGGCCGAAGATGATCTACGTTGAGGAGACACTAACCTAAGCTATTCCTTCACTAGGTCAAGAATTTTGTGAAGAGAACACCTTCTACTAAATGGCAAGTAGTAGAGGATGATAAAGTATGAAGTTTGCTCACATTAGAAATGATTTTCTCACATTTTATCTCATACCTCCATTAGAGCTAGAAAGCTTTTTTTGAGAGGAGGAAGAAGAAGAAGATGAACTCAAGTCAATAATTCATCCAAATGAATTATGTAACCATGGGTGAGTTAAGTCATCATTCTTAACTCATGTAGAGAATTAACCAAGGTGTAAAGTTAAGGATTGGGTTAAGAAATATCTAAAGAAATGACAAAAAAGAAGACTTTGTCAACGTTTCTACAAGCTTCATGTAAGCTTGACAACATTGACCAAGTCAATGCTCTTTTGTAATAACTTAAGAAAATAAAAACCCTAACTTAACCCTAGGTTGATATAAGTCTCATACACCCATCAAGCATGTATCATCAACCATGACACTATACATGCAAACAAAAATAAATCACATATATACAATGTGTACATCAAGTGAGAAAAGAATCATAAGTGAGCTAATACTAGTTAATGTAATGTAATATATCAAATATATAATTATACATTAAATTATTAAATCAACACTTGATTTAATAATCCGGCTATATCACATATAACCGACTAATATCATAATGTAACATCTTATCGAATCAACACTTGATCCGATAACCCGGCTATATCCCATATAACCTTTCATGTTACACATCACGAGAATATAGTGCGGTATCACATATCGCATTAATCTCGGTCCCGCACATATCACATATGTGCTCCTACTCCATTTCGCTTGAGCCAGGAAACCCCTGTGTAGGACTCTAAAGACTCGTCAATACGCCGGCAGTAGGTGATGATCATATCAAACATTCACAAGCCGTAAGCGGTCTGCTAAACGTAACACCACTCGGGTATTGAGCGATCAGAAGATCAACAAGAAAGCCTGCTCACACTCCTGCGAATCCAATCTGTAATACTACCGTACAGTTTGGTCTCTTCGTCTGATATGTCGCATATCTCGTCTAGGGGTAGTAAACGTTAGACCCCAGTAACTCGATAAGTCGTGTCGATATGAGGCTCATAACGGGTCAAGAAACTACTGATAACACTTACCAGTATATCTTTGAAGCATCCTTGGCCAAGGACTTCCTGTTATAGCCAATTGAGCACAGCGCAACATCAACTCCCTATACCGGGAGAGACGAAACCCCTCCTATCACTCATTGCCTCCATGTGACTCGGGACTATACCCAAAAGCCACCGTTTTGCACGTTCTCTTGAACGTGGTAAGGTGGAAATCAAAGCACAGTAGGAATCACACAAGACTCTATGACGATCTCGGGTCTACAGACTAACCTATACCAGTGTCACCAGAGAACTGCCATCTGACGTAAGGTATAATACCATCTGGGAGTTCTCGGCGAGTCCGTCCTATGTACCCAGTCTCCATTAAGCACCCGTATACTGTCTCTGATGTCAAACACCAATGGATATGGGATCATCCATCGCCCATCTACATGGGTCGAGAAGCTATACGCTAGTCTACTCCGGTATATCGATGCCCTGTCTCGATACACCTACGACTAGGAACATTTGAATGAAGTACTTAGCGACTACTCTGTCCCCACTAGTATGATTTGCATCATAGTCCTGGTAGTCAAGTACTCATCCTTAGGGCTTTATCAACATGTAACATAGAGACAATCAGAGTACATGTTAAGATAAAGTGCTACCAGATAGCATACTATCATGTCGAGCAAGAAAGTCCTCCCTATATATGTCCAAGCATCCACTACAATATACATCGTATGTACAGTAATGGCCTCTAGGGCATACATATAACTAACAGCCTCTGCTACCTGAACGAAATCTGTCGCGGCGCCTAAACATCTGTGTCCGTGCTGATATACCAGTACGAACCCTCTTCGGTTCCGGAACGACCGATGTCTCGGAAAGACGCTCCTCAACCAATAGGGCTGCGTCCACTGCGGCTGCATAGGTGTCACAATGCGGTGCGCTGGCAGAGAGGAACAACTGGGTAAGTGTCACGACCCAAAATATTAGCTCGTGACCAGCACTTAAATCCCGCAACGTCTAAAAGCGTAACGTAATTTAAGTAAGCTGAAATCCAGAAATCTAAACCTTTTAAGAAAAATAAAGGGAGGTGAAGTTTTGAAATAAGAGTATAATGAAATCAAGTTTTCTTAATGCAAAGAATAGGAACATGAAAAATTCAAGTGGATTATGCAAGTTTAAAAACATGTTTCATCTTTTTAAAAATTTGTGCAGCACCTCCTTTGTATATTTTGATCCAAAACCACATATACAAGATAATGATAAAGGCATCCCCAAGCGGGAGCTAGCTCTTCGCTAAACGACGGATCACAACCATGCAAGACAATATATGTAAGTATACGACGCCCAACGGCGAAGTTCACCACAAAAGATAAAGAAATAAGTAAGACATCAAAACCACAAGTAGCGGAAAACCCCTCACTCTAAGTCTCGCAACCACAATCTCACTAAGTCTCATTACTCATACAATTTACTAATTTTGATTGATGGAGTTGACTAGATACAATGTGAAATATAAATACAAGAGTGGGTACGATACAAATGCCCCACCTACCAATGCAAAACATCCAAATGAAGCTATGTGCCAGCGATGCCGCTACGGATCCATGCAGTCAACCTGTAAGAACTGTGGCACAACGGGGGTGTGTTGCCAACTCGTGAGTAGAAAAACATCTATAAGTAGAAATCGAATAAACAACGACTCCTAGGTCAACTATATCATAAAGATAATACTATGATATCTAGGGTGACCGGGTCTGTATATGTGCCAATAAGGTAGTCAATGCCTATAAGCATGTAGATAACATCCAACAGTAATATCAATGCATATATGCATGTGGATCTCGTCCACCCATATAATCAATGTATGTATGTATGTGGATCTCGTCTACGTGTCACCCACTGATACAACAACATCATGCATGTAAATATCATAAAAGCATATGCATGAAAATATGAGGATACAAATCAACATGTGTCCCTCGCGACACTTCAAAATCATGAAACCTGTGTCCGGCATCGGCATGCAAATCCTCATATTTCTCGGGCTCCGTCAGTTCGGATCGGCCCATATCATCTCTCGACTCCGGTCGGTATCCTCCGGATATCTTTCGAGCCTAAATACTATCACCGATGGGTAGTGCTCCCCTGCCAGGCTCACCGTCTAATAATACGAGTCTTCTTGCTTCGGGGTACCTCACCGGGTCCACCATGTACCCGCAGACGGTGCCTACCGCTCCTCGAATCGGGTTTCACATGTTGGATATAGTGCCCTCAAAGTCAATTATTGGATCGCAGGTACGTGATTGCAATGATTGAGGCAGGACCTATACTGATATGACAGTCTTGCTCGAGATGATAGTATGCTATCTGGTTTGTCTTTATCATCGTATACATGCTTTAGTTCACTATTGCATGTTGATAGAGCCCATGGGATTTTTGCTTGACTGCCAGCAGTATGATGGCGATCATATACGTGGGAGCTGGGGTTTATAAGCACATCCTCAAAGTGTCCCTAGTCGTGGGAGTTTCGAGACAGGGCATCGATACTCCAGAGTAGACTAGTGTATACAGTCGAGACCCCGACGAGGGGCGGTGGCCGGTCTCACAAGCCATTGGTGTTAGTTGGTTCACCTAAGATGTATACAGGTGCTCATTCGGTTATGAGTACACCGGACAGGACTCGCTGGGAATCTTCTAGTTGGTATTATACCTAGCGTCAGATAGCAGTTCCCTGGTGACATGTGTATAGGTTAGTTCATCGACCTGAGGTCGTCATCTGTCTCGTGTGAGTTCCCACTGTGCTTAGATTACTACCTTACCACGGCTCAAAGGAGTCGTGTAAACAGGTTTTAGTTGGGTACAGTCCCCAGCCGCAGAGAGGCAGTGAGCGGATCGGCAGGGGATTCGTCTCTCCCGGTATTGGGGGTGAGATCGCGCTGTGTCTAGGAGAGCCATTACACAAAGCCCTCGGCCGAGGCAGGAGATTTACTGGTAGGTACTCCAGTAGTATCTCAGGGTGTTCTGGGCCACTCTCTGACACGACTTATACCGCTATTGGGGGTCTGACGTTACCAGCCCCCTAGGCCGATATGCGATACTCAAAGACGAACGGACCGGACTGTATGTTATACCCAGTGCCAGTGTGTTGATGAGTCATTAGAGTCCCCCACAGACAGTTTCCCAAGTTCGGGCAAAACATTGTAGAGGCTGTATGGTTTTATGGCAGGGTTCGGAAAATGCACGTGCGTTTACGCACGTGTCATATTTCGGGCAGATAATACTGGTGGGCTTTAGTTTGAGCCGGATCCGAGTATTATACTGTGTAGATATAATATGTTTGTCTCAGTTGCATTTGTATTCGGTCGTAATACAAATGCGGGTATATTTATATTGTTACGGGGTTATCCTGAGATTCGTTTCGGGATCACTTTTGGGAGTTGCCAGTTTCCAGTTTTCTATCACCCGTCTTTATCATTCGGTTAAATACGGATTTATCTTTTCATCACTTGGGTGAGTCATGAGGGTGTGTCGTGGTTCTAGAAGTTTCTAGATGATGACTAGGATGGTGAGGTGGCTTAGTGCATTAGTTATGTGATGATGTGTTGTAATGAATCATTGTTTCATTAAATGATTTATGCTAGGTGTTCTTTGTGACTCATTCTTTCTTTAAATGTTGTGGTCACCTCCTAGCTCCTACACTCACCTCCCTTGCTCCATAAAGTGGCCGGCCTCTCTCTTGTGAGGGGATAGTTTTTTTTTCATTTGAAGGAAAAAGATTATGATAGTAGTTTAGGTTCATGGAAATTTGATATGCCAATTTCTCATTTACCCGATTCAAATGGCAACTTTATTAACCGTTCATCCATAGCTTTGGATGTAACGAGACAAAGTGTTCTACTCATTCTCTACATCAATCTTGGTCTTCTCTTTTAGCAAACTTGATGATCGAGTTGCCTCGGTTCAGAGGCGGGAGCTCGTTTAAAGATCCGTCGACGTGGTGCCACCTGGACGAGGAGACTGGAGATTCAGGAGATCAGAGCAGTCGCAATAAAGCGTGGGATGATGGTTGAAGACCTAAGGACTCGAATCATTCGGTATAACATTTCTACCCACTTTGTAGTTTGTTAGTTTTGCTTTAATGGCAGATTCGGGTAAAAGTACACGATAGCGCCAGTTTGTAAAAGTTTTTGTTCCGTATTTGGTGTCTGTTAGACGGCCGGGGCGCTACCGTGGACTTACAGTGGTATCAGAGCCACACCATTAAGCTTTACTAATTTGTGCTAACACGTTTAAAATATCGATCGAACGGATTTTCGAAAACTACAATTTTTCTGTACAAAGTTTCTGTCGATTTTAAATCTGGCCTAAAAATTATTTTGAGTATCACAGAAAATTGTGCAGGCAATTCTAAGCAAACTGGTGAAATTTGGTCACGTGATCCCACAGAACGGTCGTGGATCCGTGGCCCGAACCAGGGTTTGGCCGCGGATCCGCCGCGCTTTTGTGGGAACAGTGAGCCAAATTTCTACAGTATGTTCTAAATGGTAAATTGTGGTTTTTAGAATATTTCTTTTGGGCCCATATTTTATTACTGTACACCAGATGTACGTGGGGCCCACTTCGGGAAGTTTTGTCGATCAAAATTTTAAACTTGTTAGTATGCAGTATTTACTTTATATCTCTGACCGGGAATATCATTCGAGCGGTAAATTGCGTCTAATTGCTATAGCTCTTTTAGACGGATTTGCAAACGTGACATTCGCGTTGATGTTCTGTGTTGTGCTGTGATGTTGCGGATATGTCGTGGTGGATAACAGTGTGCAATGGTAGTGCAGTTTGGATTTATTTGTATATTTGATATTGTGGGGCAAGCGTCCAACATGTGGACTGCCGTCACTACCTGTTTGTATAATATTCTTTTGGGGCACGACCGAGCTGAGGTCGATGTACCCATTGTATATATTTTTATTTCTGTACTAGGTTTACCCTGCGACGGAGTGCACGGATAGCCGGGTTCTGGAGGGCAATAGGTCCATATCTCATAGCTTTGAGAGGCAGAGGGGCCTCGCTCTAGAATTGGCAGACTATTCGCCGCATTCGTAGGGGGTACAGGTTGACCCAAGGAGGGGTGCTCAAGTTACCGGATTCCGTGAGGTGCCGGGTGGTCCATTCACTTTGCTGTAGGGGGCTGCCTCGCTTCAGGTTTTGGCGGGTAACTTGCTGCACCCGTAGGGGTCTAGGTTTCATTGCACAGGCTATCCACATGACCAGGGGAACGTCGGGTTTCAGTAGCGGATCTGTGAAACCCGGGGATCCCAGATTATCTGTATTGTTCTATGATGCTTATTACTTTTCTGTAATGTTACATATTATCACGCCTGGAGCGATTATTGTATATTGGTATATATACTATTAAATGTTGTATATGTTTTACACCTGCGCTAGTCCAGTCCCCGCTCTGTCGTTAGTTAAGTAACATAATGGGTGATGATGGGACCCAGTGGCGAATGCGGATGGCATATACGTACATTATATTTTCGTTCTTTTCTGGTGTGATTAATTGATGGGACTGCGTTGATTTTGATCAATGCAAAGGAAAACAAACCTATATTTGATGTTGTTGGAACAGTTTTAAAAAGTGTTATTACAAAGACGTTTCCTTTTGTTTTGCATAGTGATATTCGGTTGGAATATCCTGCACCTCATTCGACGAGGCAAGGGCTGATATCCCTTCACCTGGAGAGACCCCTTGGGCAGAAGTTTGCGTCAGGGTAATAACTTCACTATAGTCGATTACAAGTTGCTTTGCATCGCGGTATTCAGTTAGAATATCCTGCACCTCATTCCACGAGGAAAGAGCCGAGATCCCTTCACCGGGAGTGACCTCTTTAGCAAAAGGTTTTCGTCACTATATTTTTATAAAAAGCTATCATGTTCCTTCAACGAGTTCAAGTTCATTACGTTAAAGGTTTTTCGCCAAAAACCAGCCGTAGCCTTTCGTCATTTCTTTTGGGTATTCAGTAGTATTCAAGCTATATGTTTTGACCAACGCCAAGGCATAGTGTTTGGTAGCTGTTGGGTATTCATTTGTTGCATAGATAGATGAGTTGGTTTGGGACAGTCGTTCTGCCATTTTGTCCAACGTCAAGGGCATGTGCGGGTGGGTTCAAATTGACCTGGATAGTGACGGGTAGAACTTGGCATGTGACTTATGACATTTTGACCAACGCCAAGGTCATAAGAGCATGGGGCAAAAATCATATCGGGAGTTTCAAACATACAGGAAACTTGCCAGGCATGCGCATACCTTCTGGAGTGTGATAACTTGAGTGGCTTCCATCAAGTTATCATGCGATGATAGTTGGATCCTGATTCTCACTGATGAGTTGGTTTACTCTTCGGGTGATCCCGACTAATTCTTCTTTCAGGTTTGGAGGAGAATTTGAGATTACAGTGGGAGGTTTCCTGATTAGATAAAGTGATAACCATTCTGATCTAGGTTAGAGTGCACGCAGAGTGTTTCTTTTTCTCTCTCTCTTTGGCGGCGACCATTGACCGACCCTAGACTATGACTCAGTGACCAAGTTGACCGAACCTTCTTAATATATTGGCTTTTGGATTGTCCGAGTTGCATAAGTCTGTTAGTTGTATGTATGCCCTAGAGGGCAGTATTGTACAGATGATGTATATTATATTGGATGCTTGGACATATATAGAGAGGATTTTCTTGCTCGATATGATAGTATGCTATCTGGTTGCCCTTTATCTTAACATGTATACTTGTCTCTTTATACTGTCTTATAGTTACATGTTGGTAAAGCCCTTAGGATGTGTACTTGACTACCTGGACTATGATGCGGATCATACTAGTGGGGACATGGTAGTCCATAAGTACATCCTTCAAGGTCCCTAGTCGTAGGTGTATCGAGACAGGGCATCGATATACCAGAGTAGACTAGCGTATACGCATCTCGACCCATGAGATGGGCAATGGATGATCCTATATTCATTGGTGTTTGACATCAGAGATGGTATACGGGTGCTCAGTGGAGACTGGGTACACTGGACGGACTCGCCGAGAACTCCCAGATGGTATTATACCTCACGTCAGATGGCAGTTCTCTGGTGACACTTGTGCAGGTTAGTTTGTAGACCCGAGATCGTCATAGAGTCTTGTGTGATTCCCACTGTGCTTTGATTTCCACCTTACCACGTCCATGAGGACGTGCAAAACGGTGGTTTTTGGGTACAGTCCCGAGTCACATGAAGGCAATGAGCGATAGGAGGGGTTTCGTCTTTCCCGGTATTGGGGGTTGATGTTGCGCTGTGCTCGATTGGCCATAACAGGGAAGTCCCTGGCCAGGGCCGATTTAGAGATTTGCTGGTAAGTGTTACCAGTAGTTTCTCAACCCGTTATGAGCCTCACATTGGCACGACTTATCGGTTATTGGGGTTTGACGTTTACCACCCCTAGACTTGATATGCGACATATCAGACGAGGAGACCGGACTGTATGGGAAGTGTTACCGGCAGGCTTTTACAGGAGTTGGAGCGGGCTTGCTTGCTGATCTTCTGATCGTTCAATACCCGGGTAGCCGTTACGTCCAGCTAGTACCGCTGACGGCTTGTGGGTGCGTGATGTGATCATCACCTACTGCCGGCGTATTGACGAGTCTTTAGAATCCTACACAGAGGTTTTACTGGCTTAGGAAAAAAGAAATAGGAGCACGTATGTGATATGTGCGAGACCGAGAATAAATGTGAGTATGTGATACCGTATTCTATTCTCGCGACTTTTTGTATCGGTCGGTTATATATGATATGACCGGGTTATCGAATCAAGTGTTGATTCGATAAGTCGATACGATGGATGTTAGCCGGTTATATGAGATATGACCGGATTATTAAGTCAAGTGTTGATTTAATAATTAAGTGTATAATTGTATATTAGATATACTAATTTACATTTGCTAACACTTGTTCACTTTCGGGTTTTTCTCACATGTACACTACTTTAACGTGTATATGATATATGTTAAAATGTGTTATCATATTGTATCATGGTTGATGATACACATGACTTGTGTGTATGAGACATACACCATCCTAATTGTTATGATTGGGTTTAATGTTTAAAAGTAATTACAAAATTAGTGGGAAATTGGAAAATGCATGAAGCTTGTGGAAGCTTGTGGATGCATTGACTAAAGTCCACTAGATTTGTTTTTACTTTGAACTTTAACCTAACCATCACACAATTAGCTATGGTTATGGCTCTACAAGAGTTAGTATATGATACTCACTCACCATGGTTAGCCTTCTCACTTGATTATTATCCTCTTCATTTTCTTTTGTTCATCATCTTCTTCATTTGAACAAAAAGAAAAAGCAAGCTAGGGTTTGATCCAAAGTGAGAATCCTTGTGAGAAACAAAATTCTAAAGAGAACCCACTTCCTATTTCTCCATCCTCTACTAGACTAGCACTTTAGTATAGGGTGTTTGCTTCACTAATTCTCAAATTAGTGAAGTAGTAGCTTGAGTCGGAATTCTCTCGACGTAGATCATCTTCGGCCTCGGAGACTTCAAGCAAGGTCGCATCCTTCGCGTCGTGAAGCCATGCAAGAGCCCGGGAGAACCTTGATCGCAGCGAAGGAACTTCAACAAGGAGCAAATGAAGTGGAGGACCGATCTACAAAGGTTGTATTTCGTGTTCCCTTTAGAGTAAAGTTGTTTACTTGCCATTAGATTTGCCTAATCTCTAGTACACGATCTTGCTTAGGGTTGTTAGGCACATAAAAATTTTAAACGAATATGGTCGATGCCTTGTAGAGCCTTGTTAGTGTGCCTAGTAACCTTACAGTGGTATCAGAGCCTAGCTAGAGTGTTAGGCGATGTGTTAACGAAGTTAAATTCCCGATCGAACCCGAATACGTCAAGATAACCCCCTCTCTGGACAATTTTTAAAATCTGGGATTTTTGTGAATTAAAAATATCTAAAAAAATCAGCAGGGTTTTCTAAGAATTATTGTGCAAAACGAGGACATGATTCGTACAGTAGACCGCTGTTCCGCGGCAAATCCCTGCTTGTGCCGCGGAACCGCGGCAGTATGGTGACCTTTGGCTTCTCTGTTTGCACAGTAATTCTAGATTCTGTGATTGGTATTTTCTGGGTATTTTTAATTTGACTCAAGTGTTGAGTATTCAGGGGTTCATTTTGTAATCGTCGATTCGATCGGAGAATTTAATTTTGTTTTGTTATTCCGGATAATTTAGAAAGTATTAAAATGTTCGAACGGATATCCTTAACTCAATTTTTCCCGGCACGAAAAACATTCAAGTGTTGAATTTTTCTCGGGTTTAAATATTTCGAAAATACGTGCATATGATGCGATGGACCCTCTAGAAGACAACAAACCTTAACTCGATTATGTGACCGTCTTGAACTGCCCTTTCAACCTTAGGGTTTGGCACAGTACGGCGTGCCACATGTGAGGCGTTGGTTTGACCCTTCTACGGCTGGACCGTTGCTATTGTGACGTATTCTGGAATTTTTGAACTCCGCTCAAGTGTTGAGCTATTATGGAAATCTTGGATATTTGATTATTTGATTGGAAAGTTTAATACAGTCTATTTATCTGGAATGTGATACAATATGTGGAATTCATACAGTTAGGCATGAAATGCGAAATATGTGATATTTCGGATTTACGATGTCTAAAGAGATTATGGATTCGAAATGTTGTAGTTTTACACTTTCTTTTCTGCGACCGTAAGTGTAATATGTGATATCGCCGGTTTCGTTGCTATATGTCAACGACAATTGGGATGCGCATATTTATTTACGTTGATGACATGTGATGTTCTGTGTTGCTGGATATGTTATATTGGATCGTAGCGTTTAGAATAGCCGGGTTTTTTTTATGTGAGATGAGAGTTTTTATTTTCATTCATGTAAAATTAAATGTATGTAATATTCTTTTATTGGGGCACTTACGGGTTGAGGTTGATGTCACATTTTGTATATTATTTACTTTTCCGCACTAGGATAGACCCAAGGAGGGGAGCACAAGTAACCGAGTTCTAGGGTCCAGTGGGAGACCAACTCGAGGAGTCGAGTCCGGGTCTCCTAACCCTAGAATTGGAAGGGTTGCTTGCCGCTCTCGTAGGGGTCTAGGGGTGTGGGTTTGTCTATTCATCGCGACCGTGGAATCCGTGTTTTATAGAGGCTCAAAATAAAACACGGACGTTCTAGTATATCCAATGTTTCATATGTTTCTTCTGCTGCGATATCTGTGATGTGATCATGTGATGAGATGTGATAAATACTGTATATAGTATATATGATATATTATATAGGCGTTGCTTATGTTTTACACCCATGCTAGCCCTGCCCTGCTCTGCCGTTAGTTACCTAACCTAACGGTGCACAAGGGGACATCGAGGCGAATGCGGATGGCATAAGTGTACGTTGTATTTATCTGTGATGTTTAGGTGACTTAAATGATGGGACTTCATTAATGTGATTAATGAAAGAAGAGAAACCTAAAAGATGTTGTAGAATCAAATTTTAATAAAAAGGGTAGCTACAGTTTTGCTTTGCACAGCGATATATATGATATATTCCGCACCTTATTCGATGAGGAAAGAGCCGAGATCCCTTCACCGGGAGTGACCTCTTTAGCAAAACTAATGAAAGCCTCAAAATCACTCCATTTCAAAATTCACTCGATTCTACAACGATATCAAGTTCATTACGCAATAGGTTTTCAGAAAAACCTGTCGTAGCCCTCCGTCATTTCAGATAAGTCCTGCTTAGTATTCGTGCTGCGTTTGTTGACCTTGTCAAGGCGCAGTGTGCGGTAGCTGACCAGTATTTATCTGCTTATGCATATGATGCAGATTGGATTAGGGTAGTCGTGCGGCCTTGTTGACCTTGTGAAGGGTTGTGCGGGTGGGTTTAATTCAATCAAGAAATGACGGGTTGAACTTGACTTACGGTCTATGGTTTGTTGACCTTGTCAAGGTCATAGATCGTTTGGGGCAAAATATTATCGGGAATTTCAAGTGTTGAAATTTGCAATGAGATTGCATACCTTCTATGAGATAGTTGGATCCCGATACCCACTGCGAGTAATTGTTACTCCTGGGAGAGTTTTACACAGGACAATTAGCCGATCAAGTAGGTGTCTAGAAAGGTGTCAACAGGGTTACGCCTCTGGGAAAACGAGGTTTACTTTAATTAGGTCCGTGCGAAAGCACGGGGAACCTCCCTCAAAGTACCGACACTGGCCTGGCTGAAAGATTGGCGAAATTGTAGGGTGTAATTAATTCCGGCTAGTCTTTCCTTTTAGGGTTTGAAGGAAGATTTGATAAAAACAGTGGGAGCCATCCTGATTAGATAAAATAAATAACCAATCTGATCTTGCAAGAGTATACGCTAAAGTGTTTTCTTCTCTCTCTCTCTCCAGGTAACGACCATTTCATGCCTTAATCAAGATAATAATATGGATGTATTGACCGAACCCGCATGTTATACTGTGCTGGGGAACGTTGGTTCCGTTCATTCTTATAAGAGTTATATGACTGAACAGGATATAGGAGAATACTAGGATTCTCATGCCACCCGAATGAAGAAAGTACATGTTGATGCATTTTCTTCGGGTGTGTTCGTTACAGAGAACCGTTTCTCCATTTGCTCTACGTCCTGGGTATTAGATACCGGGTCAGGATCCCATATATGTAATCAGTTACATGGGCTTAGGAAAGGTAGAGAACTTGGAGAAGGTGATAAAGACATAAGGGTTGGAAATGGTGCAATTGTTGCAGCTAAAACCGTCGGGGAATATCACCTTGTATTGCCAACTGGTAATACATTAGTTCTGAATGAATGCTATTACATGCCGAACCTGATATGCAACATTATATCGGTTTCTTTACTAAGTAAAGAGGGATATAATTTTGTATTACAGGATAATGTTATGAACATTTTCCTTGACCAAAAGTTAGTTGGATCAGGCACGTTGTGCAATGGCATTTATGTTATAAATCAATCAACAGTTCTGAGCATAACAAACACACACAAGAGGAAGAGTTCAGAACTGAACGAATCCTTCTTGTGGCATTGTAGACTCGGTCATATAAATGCGACACGGCTAGCTAAGTTGCATAAGGATGGATACTTGAAACCGTTCGAATTTTCATCTTATGACACTTGCCAGTCATGTATCAAAGGCAAAATGACCAAAACTCCGTTTACGGGACACGGAGAAAGAGTTACTGAACTCTTGGGACTGATACATAGTGATGTATGCGGTCCCATGTCTACACATGCCAGGGATGGTTCTTTGTACTTCATTACATTCCCTGACGATCTCTCTAGATTCGGATATGTGTTCTTGATGAAACACAAATCAGAAGCTTTTGAGAAATTTAGAGAATATAAACAAGAAGCCGAGAACCAAACCGGAAAAAGTACTAAAATCCTTCGATCTGATCGAGGAGGTGAATACTTGAGCAATGAATTCCTGGACTTCCTAAAAGAGAATGGGATTCTCTCTCAGCTGACTCCTCCATATACACCACAGCACAACGGTGTATCGGAACGGAGGAACCGCACCCTATTAGATATGGTGCGCTCTATGATGAGCACAGCCGAGTTACCTATTTCCTTCTGGGGGTATGCACTGGAAACAGCAGCATACCTATTGAATCAAGTTCCATCTAAATCTGTATCTACCACACCATATGAGATATGGAGTGGGAAGAGACCATATCTTAAACGAGTTAAGATATGGGGTTGTCCGGCCTATGTCAAAAGACAAAATCCGGACAAACTCGAGGCACGATCAGTTCTTTGCAAGTTTGTGGGATGTCCAAAGAATTCATATGGGTATTTTTTCTACCACAGTGAGGAACAAAAGGTGTTTGTTGCTCAACATGCCACCTTTTTGGAAAAGGAATTTCTTGTAAAAGAAATTAGTGGCAAAGTGGTAGAGCTGGAAGAGGTTCCAGATACACAAACTGCAACTGAAGATTTAGTGGAACCGGAGGATTCGGTAGTTCCCAATGAACCCCAGTCACTCCGTCGATCTAGTAGGGTTCCTCGCCCACCTGAGAGATACTACGGTTTTCTCATGGATGGTGGGAGCGAGGATTGCATCATGGTTGATGATGACCCAACTAGCTTCGAGCAGGCCATCACGAGTGGAGACTCGGTGAAATGGCTGGATGCAATGCGGTCCGAGATGGAATCCATGTACACCAACAAAGTATGGACTTTGGAAGTTGCTCCTGAAGGGGTAAAGCCCATTGGGAGCAAGTGGATCTTCAAGAAAAAACTTGGTGTAGATGGGAAAGTGGAGACTTTCAAAGCTAGACTTGTTGCAAAGGGTTTTCGTCAAAGATCAGGTGTGGACTATGATGAAACCTTTTCTCCAGTGGCTATGCTTAAATCCATCTGGATCATGCTTGCCATCGCTGCATATCATGACTACGAAATCTGGCAAATGGATGTTAAGACCGCCTTTCTAAACGGTGATTTAGAAGAGTGCGTGTACATGACTCAGCCAGAGGGCTTCGTAGATAGTGGGATCAGCGGGAAGGTGTGCAAACTGCTTAAATCCATTTATGGATTAAAGCAAACATCGCGGAGTTGGAACATCTTCTTTGACGTCGTTATCAAAGAGTTTGATTTCTTCAAAACGTAGATGAACCTTGTATCTACAAAAAGGAAGCAGGGAGTAAGGTTGTCTTCCTCGTATTGTACGTGGACGACATACTCCTAATAGGAAATGACATTCCTATGCTGCAATCGGTCAAGCTCTTCTTATCACAAAGATTCTCAATGAAAGATCTTGGTGATGCCTCCTGCATATTGGGGATTATGATCTATAGAGATAGATCTAAAAGGATATTGGGATTGTCTCAATCCAGGTACATTGACACCATACTAAAGAGGTTTAGTATAGAAGAGTCCAAACGTGGGTTTTTACCCACGATCTCAGGGCTCACTCTCTCCAAAGAGATGTCTCCCGAGACTGATTTGGAGAGAGCTCGCATGCAAGGGATACCCTATGCTTCGGCTGTAGGCTCTATCATGTACGCAATGCTATGTACTTGATCCGATGTAGCATACTCACTAAGTGTAGTGATTAGGTATCAAGCTGATCCTGGAGAGAGTCACTGGACAGCTGTGAAGAGCATTCTCAAGTACTTATGAAGGACTAAAGAGATGCTCTTGGTGTATGGTAGCAGAGAACTCCAAGTGGAGTCTTTTACCGATTCGAGCTTCCAGAGTGATAATGACGACTCTAAGTCGCAGTCGGGATTTGTCTTTACCCTTTATGGAGGGGCGGTTAGCTGGAAGAGTTCCAAGCAGGAAACCGTGGCAGACTCGACGATGAAGGCTGAATACATCGCTGCCAACGTTGCTGCCAAAGAGGCTGTCTAGATCAAGAAGTTCATTACTGAACTTGGAGTGGTTCCATCCATTGAGCATCCAATACCTTTGTATTGCGATAACAATGGAGCAGTGGCTTTGGCCAAGGAACCCAGGTCCCATCAGTGATCCAGGCATATTTTGAGGCGGTATCACCTGATCCGGGAGATAGTTGATCACCGGGAGATCGAGGTCAGGAGGGTTGACATGAAGAATAACACAGCGGATCCACTCACGAAGGCCATTCCCCAGATACAGTTTGAGAGACTCTTCGGGATGCTCGGTATGCGATACTACAGCAGCTGGCCCTAGTGCAAGTGGGATATTGTTAGTTGTATGTATGCCCTAGAGGCCAGTATTGTACAGATGATGTATATTATATTGGATGCTTGGACATACATAGAGAGGACTTTCTTGCTCGATATGATAGTATGCTATCTGGTTGCTCTTTATCTTAACATGTATACTTGTCTCTTTATACCGTCTTATAGTTACATGTTGGTAAAGCCCTTAGGATGTGTACTTGACTACCTGGACTATGATGCGGATCATACTAGTGGGGACATGGTAGTCCATAAGTACATCCTTCAAGGTCCCTAGTCGTGGGTGTATCGAGACAGGGCATCGATATACCAGAGTAGACTAGCGTATATGCATCTCGACCCATGAGATGGGCAATGGATGATCCCATATCCATTGGTGTTTGACATCAGAGATGGTATACGGGTGCTCAGTGGAGACTGGGTACACTGGACGGACTCGCCGAGAACTCCCTGATGGTATTATACCTCACGTCAGATGGCAGTTCTTTGGTGACACTTGTGCAGGTTAGTCTGTAGACCCGAGATCGTCATAGAGTCTTGTGTGATTCCCACTGTGCTTTGATTTCCACCTTACCACGTCCATGAGGACGTGCAAAACGGTGGTTTTTGGGTACAGTCCCGAGTCACATGAAGGCAATGAGCGATAGGAGAGGTTTCGTCTCTCCCGGTATTGGGGGTTGATGTTGCGCTGTGCTCGATTGGCCGTAACAGGGAAGTCCCTGGCCAGGGCTGATTTAGAGATTTTCTGGTAAGTGTTACCAGTAGTTTCTCGACCCGTTATGAGCCTCACATCGGCACGACTTATCGGTTATTGGGGTTTGACGTTTACCACCCCTAGACTTGATATGCGACATATGGAGACCGGACTGTACGAGAAGTGTTACCGGCAGGTTTTTACAGGAGTTGGAGCGGGCTTGCTTGCTGATCTTCTGATCGCTCAATACCCAGGTAGCCGTTACGTCCAGCTAGTACCGCTGACGGCTTGTGGGTGCGTGATGTGATCATCACCTACTGCCGGCGTATTGACGAGTCTTTAGAGTCCTACACAGAGGTTTTACTGGCTCAGGCAAAACGAAATAGGAGCACGTATGTGATATGTGCGACACCGAGAATAAATGCGAGTATGTGATACCGTATTCTATTCTCGCGACTTTTTGTATCGGTCGGTTATATATGATATGACCGGGTTATCGAATCAAGTGTTGATTCGATAAGTCGATACGATGGATGTTAGCCGGTTATATGAGATATGGCCGGATTATTAAGTCAAGTGTTGATTTAATAATTAAGTGTATAATTGTATATTAGATATACTAATTTATATTTGCTAACACTTGTTCACTTTAGGGTTTTTCTCACATGTACACTACTTTAACATGTATATGATATATGTTAAAATGTGTTATCATATTGTATCATGGTTGATGATACACATGACTTGTGTGTATGAGACATACACCATCCTAATTGTTATGATTGGGTTTAATGTTTAAAAGTAATTACAAAATTAGTGGGAAATTGGAAAATGCATGAAGCTTGTGGAAGCTTGTGGATGCATTGACTAAAGTCCACTAGATTTGTTTTTACTTTGGACTTTAACCTAACCATCACACAATTAGCTATGGTTATGGCTTTACAAGAGTTAGTATATGATACTCACTCACCATGGTTAGCCTTCTCACTTGATTATTATCCTCTTCATTTTCTTTTGTTCATCATCTTCTTCATTTGAACAAAAAGAAAAAGCAAGCTAGGGTTTGATCCAAAGTGAGAATCCTTGTGAGAAACAAAATTCTAAAGAGAACCCACTTCCTATTTCTCCATCCTCTACTAGACTAGCACTTTAGTATAGGGTGTTTGCTTCACTAATTCTCAAATTAGTGAAGTAGTAGCTTGAGTCGGAATTCCCTCGACGTAGATCATCTTCGGCCTCGGAGACTTCAAACAAGGTCGCATCCTTCGCGTCGTGAAGCCATGCAAGAGCCCGGGAGAACCTTGATCGCAGCGAAGGGACTTCAACAAGGAGCAAATGAAGTGGACGACCGATCTACAAAGGTTGTATTTCGTGTTCCCTTTAGAGTAAAGTTGTTTACATGCCATTAGATTCGCCTAATCTCTAGTACACGATCTTGCTTAGGGTTGTTAGGCACATAAAAATTTTAAACGGACATGGTCGATGCCTTGTAGAGCCTTATTAGTGTGCCTAGTAACCCTACAAAGTCATTGCTGCTCCTTCTTTTACCCTTTGCATTTCTCAGAACACCCCGTATTACTACGGATATCCACTTCCATTGGATAGATCCATCGTATGGTTATATACGAACTCGAAGGGACTTCTTCGAGGATGGATCCAGGTTCAGGAGAAATAGAATTAGTTTATTCAGTTGTCTTTTATTATCACCTTTTCTCAGGTTGCGAGGGCTCCTTGGTTTAGGAGAGTACACCTTTTACGCTTATTGGATAGTCTTATTCCAAACCATAGGCAGGTGCCGAAAGGTAGGGAATGAAGAAAACCAATTAGCCTAAGTAGGGTGTACAGAAGGTAATAACTAAAGACAAAATAAAGAGATTAGAAAGAGGGCAAAGTAAATTGCGACTGCTATCATTCACGACCAAACCACATACTTCATCGCCACTCCTATTTCACCTTTGCTTTTTTCCCCAGTTCGGGAGAAATAGAATAAGGTATTATTCAGTTGTATTTTATCATCACCTTCTCTCAAGTTGTGAGTACTCCTTGGTTTAGGAGGGTACACCAATTATGCTTACTGGATAGTCTTCTTCCAAACCATAGGCTAGTGCCGAACGGTAGGGAAGGAAGAAAACCACTTAGCTTAAATGGGTGTACAGAAGGTAATGAATAAAGACAAATAAAGGGATTTGGAGAGATGGCAAAGAAATATACGGTTATAGTCATGAATTGGATTATGGAAGAGGTATTACTAGGAATACCAGGATACCCCTACGAAACATTTTCATGTTTCAGTGCATTGTTAAAGGAAAACTGATTTCCCGATTAGATACTTACTCCAGGGTATGTATTTACCAGGTATGATTCTCACATTTGTATGGTTTTATAGATGATGAGTGGGAGTAAGTTATTGGGAATTAGGAGATCATCCTCATTATATCGGAACTCGTTGTAATTGGTGATATTTGAGGAAATCTCCTGGGTACAGTTTTCAACCTACGATGCACAGGTTTTGAGTTATTCAACTCAGCGGACTTATACAGAGTATTGTATGTTGTCCAGTGTCCGTCAGGACAAAGGGGTAGGTCCTCATACTATATTCTGTTTACTTATGACTTCTCTAGTTTTTAGACAAGTGTTTTGTAGAAATACAATGTCTAAGTTTTGAGAAGTTGTGGGTATAAGAATAAAGTAGAGAACCGGGTATCGCAAGTATCAGGATTCTTCAAAGAGATCGAAGATGTAGATTCTTGTGATTGGTATTCAGTTAATAGTAATGGTTTTGAGAAACTTGTTTCTCTTTCAGGTTACTCATAATTGGATGGATTTCTAAGTTGAGTAATGCTGATTATCCTCTCTCCATTAAGTTGATATGCACT
The DNA here is from genome assembly GCA_030015575.1 of Agapanthus africanus. Classification (NCBI taxonomy): domain Eukaryota; kingdom Viridiplantae; phylum Streptophyta; class Magnoliopsida; order Asparagales; family Amaryllidaceae; genus Agapanthus; species Agapanthus africanus. The sequence goes on along the minus strand of CM057338.1, from coordinate 708,609,555 downwards.
GGAGACAGCTGCATGATTTGAATCTGGTTCCAATTAAATTAGCGCCTCTATTTCTATATTGTATATAGAATGGTTCATATCTTAACGATGTTAAGATACGGGGAGTTGTCCGGCTTATGCTTAAAACCAGACTCTGGATAACTCAAGGCACGTTTCTGTAATGGCAGTTTGTGGGTTGACCCGGGCTATGTCGAGGGTTGATATTCTACCATCTGGAAGATCAATAATGATATTGTTCTTGACTCGCCACAGTTTTAGTAAAATGGATTTTTTCAGAAAACAGTAGTGGGAGTATGGTAGAACTGGAAGCGATTCTAGAACCGCAAACGATTACGGAAAATTTAATAGGACCTATATATTCAATCAGGTTTGACATTCAAATAGCCACTCCGCAGATATGGTGGGTAACCTCAGACACCCGAAGGATACTCTGGTAGCCTCAAGGACGGTGACAGGGAGGTTCTTGTTTACCCAGACTTGACACTACTGTTGTTCCAGACTATGAAACCCGGCAGGAGGATAAGTGTAGCGTCGTTCTAAACTAGCTTTAGAAGTGCACGTATATATTATTCTGCCAGAGGGTTGTCGTAGTCAGTGGGAGTAGCGGAAGCATAGTAGGCAAGTAGCTTATGTCTATTTATAGACTTGAGCAAATATAGCGGAGAAAGATCATCTAATTTTGATCTGACAATCATGGGTTTAACTTCATCAGAATAGGGGATGGATCTGTTAAGAAGGTAGTAGGGTGTGATGTCCTGGTATATGGATGACATACACAGAGTAGGAAGTAAAATTCCTATACTACAATCGATTATATATTGTGGTCGTCACACAGTTGTTTCTTAACACAGGATATGGATACAATAGCAGACATTCTGGTTACTAGATCTATGGTTTTAGATCTGGATTTGGGTACTTTCCCAATAAGTGAACTTTGACAGTATTCTAGTAGTATTTTAGAATAGTTGACTCCTGGCATGGTATAGTACCTGCAGGTGATGGAGTCACCCTCTCTAAAGGTGTCTTACAGACTAAAAGGGGGAGGGATGTGCATGATTGACAGATCACTTGCTTAGGCAATTGATGTAAGTCCATGCTACCTCTCCCGGTACTTTCGGGCATGCAGAATTTGGTGAAAAACAATTTTCTAGAGGCGGTAACATGGACTCAAAACCGGATCTTTGTTAAACATCTAACTAACAACCTAACTAGGAGTTGTTAACTACTCGGTTAGGGGGTTATACCTTTCTTTCTTGAACTCTTTCGTCTTCAAACCCCGATAGTGTACGGATCGGCTTCACCCCGTCGTCTCCTTGCGCCGAAGATCGATCCACCTGAAAGCTTCTACCTTTGGCTTCTTCTTTGAACTTTGAAGAAACTAGTTCACTCGGTTTGCTAAACCTTGTGAACTAGAGTGAGTAGAGGAGAGTGTGTTGGGATTTTTCTCTATGGTTCTTGCTTCTCAACACATGAGACAAGTGAACCATAGACTAGAGAGAGGGAGAGCAAGAGGAAGAAGATGAGAGCTCAAGAACAAGAGAGAGAATGAAAATGATAGAATGAGAAAGACTTTTCTCTCTTGGCTCTCATAATCCAAAGCCATCATAACAAATCATAGCAATCAAGTATTATGTGATGTTTTAAGCTACAATAGCCATATCATTTCATGCACTCATTTTTCACAAGAGAACAAGCAAGCAAAAAGTCTTTGCCATGAAATGATAGCCATTGTCATCATGATGGTCAACTAGTCCAACCTAGTCAACCGGTCAACAAAGTCAACAAGTCAACAAAGTCAACCCCTCAACAACCATGTCACTATAATACTTAATTAATATTATTGTTAATCATATATCATATTCTCATTAGGGTTTAGCAAGAAGTCAATGGTCAACAGTCAACAGTTAACAACCCTAATGAGAATCCTCTGCCTCTGTCTCTCCGTCAACTGTGCATACACACCTGCATCCGCGTTCCGAGGAACACGAATACATACTGGATAAAACCAATCCCAAAACGTACACTAGGATCTGGCTTAAACCAAAGCCCGCTAGTGTTAACTGTCCGGACACTGTACGTGCACAAGTGCACAGATGTGACCGGACCCTGTCGCAAAACCATGCGACCTCTACTCTTTTGCCTAAAGGCGAATAGCTTTCTGTGTGGGACTCTAAAGACTCGACACTACGCTGGCAGTGGGTTTAACCACAGACCGCAAGCGGCACTAGCTGTGCGTAACGGTCCCCAGGTAGATGCCGACAAGAAGACTGACGAGGTGAAACCCATCTGAACTCCTACTGAGCATGAATGTGACAGTCTCCGTACAGTCCGGTCTGATCGTCTGATACATTGCATGGCGGGCCTAGGGGGGCGGTAAACGTCAGTCCTCTAATAGCGGTACAAGTCGTGTCGGAGTGAAGCCCAAAACACGCTGAGATAACACTGGAAGCCTACCAGTATATCTCGCTTGCCCTGGCCAGGGACTACTCGTGTAATGGCTCTCTTAGACACAGCGCGATGTCAACCCCCAATACCGGGAGAGACGAATCCTGTCTAACCGTCACTGCCTCCAAGTGCTTCGGGACTGCACCCAACTACTACCTGTTTGCACGACTCCTTTGAGCCGTGGTAGGGTAGTAATCTAAGTACAGTGGGAACACACTCGAGGCGAAGTGACAGTGTCAAGTCAGCGGACTAAGCTGTACTCATGTCACCTGGGAACTGATAACTGACGATAGGTATAATACCAACCGGTCAGTTCCCGACGAGTCCTATCCAGTGTACTCGTAACCCAACGAGCACCCGCATACTATCTCCAGTACGACGTACTGATGGCTGTGGGACAGACCATCTCCCATACTGGGATGAGAAGCGCATACGCTAGTCTACTCCGGAGTATCGATGCCCTATCTCGATAGTCCTGCGACTAGGGATCTGCATAAGGATGTGCTTATAGATTACCCAGCCCCCACTAGTGTGACTGCCATCACAACGCTGGTAACCAAGCAAAGATCCTAAGGGCTCCACTAATGTGTATAGGTGATATACTAAAATAAACACATGTACACATTGAAGTAGAAACAAACCAAGTAGCATACTACTATTTTGAGCAAGATTGTATATACAAGGTGAATATCCCAAGCTTCTATTAAGTAATATACAAACTAGTATGATACAGTAATGGCCTCTAGGGCATATACACTAACATTCTCCCACTTGCACTAAGGCCATGTACTGGCGTATCGAAGACCTATCATCTCGATCAGCCGCTCGAACTGAGTCTGGGGCAAGGCCTTGGTGAATGGATCTGCAGTGTTATCTTCTGAAGCAACCCACCGAACCTCGATCTCCTGGCGATCCACGATCTTCCTGATCAGGTGATACCGCCTCAAGATGTGTCTGGATCTCTGATGGGACCTGGGTTCCTTCGCTAAAGCTATAGCCCCGTTGTTGTCGCAATACAGAGGTATTGGATCAACAATGGACGGAACCACCTGAAGTTCTTTTAAGAACTTCCTCATCCAGACAGCTTCTTTTGCGGCATCAGATGCAGCGATGTATTCCGCTTCCATCGTCGAGTCTGCAACGGTTTCCTGTTTGGAACTCTTCCAACACACCGCCCCTCCATTGAGGGTAAAGACAAAACCCGACATGGACTTAGAATCATCCTTGTCACTCTGGAAGCTGGAGTCAGCGAAGGCCTCGATCTGGAGGTCTTTTCCGCCATACACCAAGAACATCTCCTTAGTCCTTCTCAGGTACTTGAGAATGTTCTTTACCGCTATCCAGTGTTTCTCCCCAGGGTTTGACTGATACCGGCTTACAACACTCAGTGCATAAGCTACATCCGGTCTGGTACACAACATTGCATACATTATAGAGCCTACCGCAGAAGCGTAGGGTATAATAGACATGCGATCCCTTTCCAAATCAGTCTTGGGAGACATCTCTTTAGAGAGGGTGATCCCGTGACAAGCCGGTAGGTTACCGCGCTTGGAATCTTCCATACTGAATCTTTTCAGTATGGTGTCGATGTACCTGGACTGTGAAAGTCCTAATATCCTCTTGGATCTATCACGATGGATCCGGATCCCCAGGATGTATGAGGCATCACCCAGGTCTTTCATGGAGAACCTGTGTGACAAGAACCCCTTGACAGATTGTAGCATAGGAATGTCATTTCCTATTAAGAGAATGTCATCCACGTATAAAACGAGGAATACTACAGTTCTCACTACAAATCTACTATAGATGCATGGTTCATCTGGATTTTTGATAAAGCCAAATTCTTTGACCGTTTCATCAAAACAGATGTTCCAACTCCGCGATGCCTGCTTTAGTCCATAGATGGACTTAAGCAACTTGCACACCTTTCCGCTGCTCCCACTCTGAATGAAACCCTCTGGCTGGTCCATATAGACACACTCCTCTAAATTTCCATTTAGAAAAGCGGTCTTTACGTCCATCTGCCAAATCTCATAATCGTGGAAGGCAGCAATGGCAAGAAGGATCCGAATGGATTTCAGCATAGCCACTGGAGAAAAGGTTTCGTCATAGTCCAAACCAGGTCTTTGACGAAAACCCTTTGCAACAAGTCCAGCTTTATAGGTCTCAACCTGTCCATCTACACCAATCTTCCTTTTGAAGATCCACTTGCATCCTACGGGTTTTACCCCATCTGGAGCAATGTCCAACGTCCATACTTTGTTGGTGTACATGGACTCCATTTCGGTCCGCATTGCATCCAGCCATTTTACCGAGTCAACGCTCTGAATGGCCTGCTGGAAGCTAGTAGGCTCATCATAATCTATGATGCAATCCTCTCTATCCCCGTCTATGAGAAAACCGTAGTATCTCTCGGGCGGATGAGACTGCCTACTACTCCTGCGGAGCGGCGTAGGAATGTCCTGTTCTTTTGAACCCTCTGGTTCTGTTAAGCTTTCAGTAATCGCTCATGGTTCTGGAATTTCTTCCAGTTCTACTGTGCTCCCACTTATCTGGTTTTCTAAAAACTCAGTTTCCAAGAAGTAGGCATGACAAGAAACAAAAACCTTTTGTTCCTCTTCGCAGTAGAAGAAATATCCCTTGGAGTTCTTTGGATATCCCATGAACTTCCACTGTACTGGGCGTGCCTCGAGTTTGTCCACATGCTGCTTTTTGACAAAAGCTGGACATCCCCATGTCTTAATGTGCTTAAGATAGGGTTTCTTCCCACACCTCATCTCATATGGTGTGGTAGGCACAGTCTTAGTGGGAACTCGGTTCAAAAGGTATGCAGCTGATTCTAGCGCATACCCCCAGAATGATCGCGGTAACTCAGCGTTACTCATCATGGACCGTACCATATCCAATAGGGTTCGGTTCCGTCTCTCCGATACACCGTTATGTTGCGGAGTGTATGGAGTAGTAAGCTGAGAGAGAATTCCGTTCTCTTTTAAATAGTCCAGGAACTCGGCACTCAAGTATTCACCACCTCGATCCGATCTTAGAATCTTGATACTTTTGCCGGTTTGTTTTTCTACTTCATTCTTGTATTCCTGGAATTTTCCAAAGGCTTCGGACTTATGTTTCATTAAGAAGACATAACCGTACCTTGAAAAGTCATCCGTAAAAGTAATGAAGTAAGAATAACCGCTTCGCGCATGTGTAGACATTGGACCGCACACGTCGCTGTGTACGAGTCCCAAGAGCTCGCTCGCTCTTACTCCGTGTCCAGTGAACGGAGTCTTTGTCATCTTTCCTTTGAGGCAGGATTGACAAGTGGCATACGATTGATATTCGAACGGATTCAAATATCCTTCTGTATGTAACTTCGTCAACCTTCTCTCATTGATGTGACCCAGTCTACAATGCCACAAGAAAGTCTGATTGATTTCTGGAGACTTTCTTTTGTGTGTATTCTGGACATTGAAAATCTGTGGTTGGTTTAATACGTATATACCATTGCTTAATGTACCTGACCCAATCATGACTTGATTAAGGTGAATGTTTACAACATTGCTTACAAACGAAAATTCATAACCTTATTTAGAAACCAAAGATACAGAAATGATATTACAAGTTGCGTTGGGTACAAAAAAGCAATTACGCAAAACCAAAACATGTCCATCTGACATTCCCAGGTGATAGTCCCCCACGGCCTTAGCATCCATGCTAGCTCCGTTTGCAACTTTGAGGGTCATGTCACCTGCCTTCAAAAACCTATGGTTTCTCAACGCCTGCAAAGAATTACAGATATGAGATCCTGATCCGGTATCCAATACCCAGGAAGTAGAGTTTATTGAAAGACAGTTATCAATAACATACACACCTGAAGCTGAAGCCGCAACCTGCTTCAGTTTCTGTGTTCTGGCTTTCCAAGCCCTGCAATCATTCTTCCAGTGTCCCTTCTTATGACAATAGAAGCATTCTTCTTTATCCACAAGTTGCCCCGCTTTCTTTGTTGCTTTTGCTTTTCCCTTCGTATCCACTTTACTAACACCGCCCCTTGGTTTGGCGGGGGCTTTCTTCTTCTTTCCCTTGGCTTTCGCCTTGGACCTAGAAGAGGAAGATCCTCCAATAAACAAAGTGGATGTTTCCCTACCTTTCTGTAGGGTGCCCTCTGCGCTCCTCAGCATGTTGAGGAGTTCTGAAAGTTCAACTTCCTTTTCTTGTAAGTTGAAGTTCAGGATAAACTGGGCGTAAGTGGAAGGAAGGGACTGGAGAATCAAGTCCGTATAGAGCTCATTCTCCAACGTGGTCCCAAGGTCCGCGAGCTCTTCTATGTAGCCAATCCTCTTAAGCACGTGTTCCGCTACCGAAGATCCGACGGCCAGCCTTGCCGAAAATAACTTCTTCGACACTTCGTATCTTGCGATACGAGACTGCTCTCCATACAGTTCTTTTGTATGGAGAAATATGGATTCGAGGTCCATATTCTCGTGCCTCCTCTGATGTTCGTTGTCCATAGAGGCAAGCACGAGGCACTTGGCCTTCGCGCAATCGATTTCCCAGGTCTTACGGATTTCCTTATCCGCGACGCTGTTTTTGGGACCTGGGACAGGGGGAGCTTTGGTGGTAAGAAGATACTCCAGCTTGTCGTAAGTGATTGCCATCTTGACATTCCTGAGCCAATTTTTGTAGTTTGTCCCTGTCGGTATGTTTTTATCTAGAAGTAACTTAAGTCCAGTCATGTCGATTGGTCACTGCAATTAGGAGAGAGAGAAGAAACACTCAGCATGATGCTCTTGCAAGTTTAGAATGGTTTTTGGTTTGTCTAAACAGGATGGCTCCCACTGTTTCTCGAATCCCTCCTCAAACCAAAAAGGAAGAATTAGTCAGGATCAATCTCACCGTACAATTCTTGCTTAACCGTTCGGCCAGGCTGGTGTCGGTACTTCGAGGGAGGTTTTCCAACGCTTTCGCGAAGTTCCTTAATTAAATAACCTCTTTTCCCTGTGGGCGTAGCCCCGCTAACACCTTTCTAGACACCTACTTGGTTTATAGCATTGATCGTTAAGTGAGAAATTTCCCGAGGAGTAGCATATACTCACAGTAGGATCGGGATCCAAATATCATCGCGTGACGAAACTGAAGGAATCCTACCAGAATCATCACACTCCAAATAGTATGCAACACTAGCAAGTTTCAATTCTTTTGAAACTCCCGATGTGGATTTTTGCCCCATGCTCTTATGACCTTGACTTTGGCCAACAAATCATAAGTCACATGTCAAGTTCTACCCGTCGTTCTCCAGGTTAATTTGAATCCACCCGCACCTACCCTTGACTTTGGCCAACACGGCAGTACGACTGTTCCAAACCATCGCATCTATCTATGCTGCACATGAATACCCAATAGCTACCAATCACTATATCTTGACTTTGGCCAACAAACATAGCTTGAATACTATTGACTATTCATGTGAAACGACGGAGGGCTACGAATGGTTTTGGCGAAACCGTGAACGTAGTGAACTTGATATAATCGATGGAATGAGATAGCTTTTAAAAAGGGAGTGGCTCAAGCTCCGCATTTAAAAGTTGGTTTTGAAAAGAACCGAGTGGTTTTTCGAAAGTGTTCCAACGACTTTTACTTGGTTTATTTTTCTTGCATTAGTTCTTTTAATGCGTGATATTCTTGCATTAGTTCTTTTAATGCGTCCCATCATTTAATCCTACCATTGCAAAAAACAACCAAAATATGACGTACGCTTATGCCATTCGCATTCGCCACGGGGCCCCGTCATTACCCGTTAGGTTACTTAACTAACGATAGAGTGGGGGCTGGGCTAGCGCGGCTGTAAAACATAAGCAACGCCTAAATAATATCATATATAGATATATTGCAATGATAGCCATTTCAGATCACAGATGAACACATTGGATATACTAGGAACCCGCAATTCGTACGATCCTGTAACGAAAAGCAGATTACACGGTCGCGGTGAATAGCCAATACCCCACCCAAGACCCCTACGGGTGCGGCAAACTACCCGCCAAGTACCCGAAGCGAAGCAACCTCCCTCAACTCCGTGAGTAGGCCACTCGGCACTTCGGCATACCCGGTTGTTTGTGCACCCCCTCCATGGGTCTATCCTAGGAGCAAAAACAGTAAAAAGAAATTATACAATGACGGCTACAACCCCGACCCGGTTGCGCGGCCATATAAATAATTATTACATAAATTTTCAAATTTACATGAATTGAAAGAAAAGAAAACTCTCGTCTCACAACCCCCGGCTATTCACCCGCGACAATCCAATGAATTCATATACACAAACCAATAACATTACAGATCACAGATTTTTATAACTCCCACTAATCGACATATAGCGATTAGCAGACGTTCAATACAAATATCACATCACAGATAAAAACCCATCAGCTTAAGTCTTTAGAAACTCGATCGAAATATGGTTTTTAAATCCCCAAAAACAAAATTTTCTTTCTGGAAAATCTGGGCTGAAAAAACATATACCAAAATTCCCAAAATACCCCACTGAACAAACTGCAACCAAAATTTCCCACGGCCGAGTCAACTCGGCCGCGGAACCGCGGCGGGAGCATGCTCCCGCCGCGTTTCCGCGGCGCTTTGATCGGATCAGTGGATGAAATTTTTGCAGTTTGCTATAAAAACCCTGAGCCGAATTTTATAGTATGATTTATCATTTTTGGAACAGAGTAAAAATTCGACAGCAAGCATGAATTCCGGGTTCATTTCGGGACTTTTTCTCCGATCGAATTTCTAGCAACTATGCTAACATGTTAGATAGAGTTTAACTAGGATCTGATACCACTGTAAGTCCATGCTACCTCTCCCGGTACTTTCGGGCATGCAGAATTTGGTGAAAAACAATTTTCTAGAGGCGGTAACATGGACTCAAAACCGGATCTTTGTTAAACATCTAACTAACAACCTAATTAGGAGTTGTTAACTACTCGGTTAGGGCGTTATACCTTTCTTTCTTGAACTCCTTCGTCTTCAAACCCCGATGGTGTACGGATCGGCTTCACCCCGTCGTCTCCTTGCGCCGAAGATCGATCCACCTGAAAGCTTCTACCTTTGGCTTCTTCTTCGAACTTTGAAGAAACTAGTTCACTCGGTTTGCTAAACCTTGTGACCTAGAGTGAGTAGAGGAGAGTGTGTTGGGATTTTTTCTCTATGGTTCTTGCTTCTCAACACATAAGACAAGTGAACCATAGACTAGAGAGAGGGAGAGCAAGAGGAAGAAGATGAGAGCTCAAGAACAAGAGAGAGAATGAAAATGATAGAATGAGAAAGACTTTTCTCTCTTGGCTCTCATAATCCAAAGCCATCATAACAAATCATAGCAATCAAGTATTATGTGATGGTTTAAGCTACAATAGCCATATCATTTCATGCACTCATTTTTCACAAGAGAACAAGCAAGCAAAAAGTCTTTGCCATGAAATGATAGCCATTGTCATCATGATGGTCAACTAGTCCAACCTAGTCAACCGGTCAACAAAGTCAACAAGTCAACAAAGTCAACCCCTCAACAAACATGTCACCATAATACTTAATTAATATTATTGTTAATCATATATCATATTCTCATTAGGGTTTAGCAAGAAGTCAATGGTCAACAGTCAACAGTCAACAATATTAGTAATATGTATGCCCTAAAGGCCATTATATGGATAGTGGAAACTTGGACATATATATATGGAGATAGATGACTTTCTTGCTCAACATGATAGTACGCTATCTGGTTTACTTTATCCGGACATGTAGATTTAATCATTTACACATGTTGATAAAGCCCAAAGGATATTTGCTTGACTACTGTGATTATGATGCGGATCATACTAGTGGGGCACGTGTAGTCTATAAGCATATCCTTGAACTGTTCCTAGTCGAGGGTGTATCGAGACAGGGCATCGATATTCCAGAGTAGACAAGCGTATACCATTCTTGTCCCATATGATGGGCGATGGATGATCCCATATCCATCTGGTGAGGAGACACCAAAGATTGTATGCGGGTGCTCAGTGGAGACTGGGTACACTGAACGGACTCGCCGAGAACTCTTATGTGGTATTATATCTATCGTCGGATAGCAGTTCTCAGGAAACACTGGTACAAGTTAGTCTGTAGACCCGAGATCGTCATAGAGTCTTGTGTGTCCTCCCACTATACTTTGATCTCCACCCTACCACGACTCTACTGAGTCGTGCAAACAGGTGGTCTTTGGGTACAGTCTCGAGGCACATGGAGGCAATGAGCGATAGGAGGGGTTTCGTCTCTCCCGGTATTGAGGGTTGATGTTGTGCTATGCTCGATTGGCTATAACATGAAGTCCCTGGCCAGGGCTGCTGAGATTTACTGATAAGAGTTATCAGTAGTTTCTCAATCTGTTATGAGCCATACACCAGCATGACTTATTGAGTTACTGGGGTAGACGATTCCATCCCTGGACTCGATATGCAGCATATCTGACGAAGAGACCGGACTGTACGGTAAGTGTTGCCAGTTGGCTCGACGGGAGTTTTTACAGCTTCGCTGGTTTTCTTCTGATCGTTTCAATACCCTGGTGGCCGTTATGTTTAGCTGACCTCTTGCGGCTTGTAGATGTTTGATATGATCATTATCTACTGCCGGCGTATTGACGAGTCTTAGAGTCCCACAATGAAATTTCCTGGCTCAGGCAAAAAGATGTGGTGTGCATATGAGATATGCGCGGGACCCGATTAAATATAGTTATGTGATAACGTATATTAATCGGGCATTTTCTATTTGTCGGATCGTATGTGATATGACCGGTTTGCTAAATCAAGTGTTGATTTAACAAATTACATTTAGATTAATTCTTTAATTAAATCCTTTTGTATGCATGCATGTATGCACATGATGATGTGCATGGACACATACATGCATACATAGTATCATGGTTGATGAAACAAGAATGGTGGCAATGCAAGACTTATATTGAAGCTTTTATTTATATTTATCATTTTAAGTTAATGTAAAGAAAACCCACTCATGCTCCTTTATTCTTTAGTGGGTAAGCTTTATTTAACTTAATGAAAAGAATTTCCACCCATACTTAATTCTTTATGAAAAGAATTTCCACCCATAATTATAGTGGGAATGGAATAATGATGATTATTCCTTCTCATCACTATAAAAGGCTTCATATGTGAATGAAACACAACAAGGAAAAAATATTGTGAACAAGGGTGTGAAAACAAGTTATCATATGTGATATGATAGAAAGCTCAAGCTTAGCCACCATTATCTTCTTCTTCCTCTCTTGATTTTTCTCTTGAGTGAAGTTGATAAAAGAAAGGGTTTCAATTGTTGAATATAAACCACATCATCATACTACACACATCTAGCCGATTTGTGTAGGGTGTTTGCTCTACTTCGTTCGCGAAACAAGTAAGGCAAGGAGCTTTGGGCAAAGGGACTTCGGGTGGATCATCGTGGACAAGGAAGGCTTCCATCGATCCGTTCCAAACTCTCATAGTGCCAAGGAGTCACCGAGGGAGATCTACAAAGGTTGTAATCTCTACTCTTAGTGATAGTTTTACATTTGCATGTGATGCTTATTTGTATGAATCCCTAAAACTTCTAGTTTCGATTCTTGTCGAGTTAACTTAGCACCTCTAAAATTTTGATTATGGCATATGTGATGCTACCAAACCCTTGACGAGGTGCTAGGCTAACCCTTCAGTGGTATCAGAGCCAGGCTAGAGCTTTAGGCGATGCGTAGGCGATGTTAAAAGTCCGATCGAACCACGAAACACCAATTTGGACCGCTCTCTGGAAATTTTTTGAAAATTGGATTTTTCCAAATTAAAAATTCTTAAAAAATTCAGCAGGCTTTTCTATGAATTACTGTATAAAAATTATTCAACGATCTCTCCAAAGAGCCGTGGTTCCGCTGCCAAAGCATGCTATTGGCCGCTGTTCCGCGGCCGTACAGAGGGTTCAGGGGATCATTTTTCTATAGTAGACCCATATGTAATAGTAAATGCCTCTGAGATATTTTAAACTTACTCAAGTGTTGAGGTTTCTGGAGATCTATTGTATTTGGTGATTCGATCGGAAAAGTTTAACTTCGTTCAGATTTTCAGATTTTTAGAACGTGTTAAAATGTTTGAACGAATATTTGAAACACATTTTTTCCTATATTGGAAAAATTCCAAGTGTTGGATTTTTCCCGAGTTCGAAACTTTCGAAAAACATGCAAGCGTATCTGTGGACACTCTAGAAGAACATAACCTTAACTCGATTATGTGACCGTCAAAACTGTCACTGAACCTTAGGGTTTGTGGTAGTTTAGCGTTGCCACATGTGAGGCGTTGGTTTGACCCTTCTACGGTTGGTCCATCAAGGGCTATGACATGTTCTAGAAATTTTTGAACTCGGCTCAAGTGTTGTGCAGTTTGGGAAATCTTGGGTGTTTGTTTATTCGATCGAAAAGTTTAACATTGTCTATTTTATCTGAAATGTGATACAATATATGGAATTCATATAGTTAGGCATGAAATACGAAGTATGTGATATTTCGAATTTATGATGTCTAAAGTGATTGTGGATTCCAAATGTTGTAGTTTTTCATTTTATTTTCTGCGACCGTAAGTGTAGTATGTGGTGTATCGCCGTTTTCGTTGCTATACGTCAACGACAATCGGGATACGCATACTTACTTACGTTGATAATATGAGATATTATGTTTTGCTGAGATATGATGAGTAGGATTGTCGCGACTGAATAGCCGGGGGTTTTTATTTGAGATGAGAGTTTTATTTTCATTCATGTATAAATCAATTGTATATTATTTACTTTTCCGCATTAGGATAGACCCAAGGAGGGGAGCACAAGTGACCGGGTTCTAGGGTTCAGTGGGAGGCCATCTCGAGGAGTCGAGACCGGGTCTCCTAAACTCTAGAATTGGCGTGATCACTTGCCGCTCTCGTAGGGGTCTAGGGGTGTGGGCTTGGCTATTCATCACGACCATGGAATCCGTATTTTCTATTGTTGGCTCGATACAAAATACGGACATCCTAGATATCCTTTTATGTGCTTCTGCTGTTGATATTCTGTAATGTGATTACTTAGTATCTGAGATGAATGGATTATTATTATATATATGATATATAATAAACGTTGCTTATATTTTACACCCGCGCTAGTCCCGCCCCGCTATGCCGTTAGTTAAGTAACCTAACAGTGCATAACGGGACACTGTGGCGAATGCGGATGGTATAAGTATACGTTCTATTCTGTGATGGCTTAGGAACTTAAATGATGTGATCACATTAATGAGATTAATGTAAAGAAAAGAAACCTAATGATGTTGTAGAATCAGATTTGAAACAAACTCGGCTTTTTATGAAAAATGCAAGTTTCAAAAGGATGCGGAGCTTAAGCCACTCCTTTTCTTAACTGTTTTGATTCTACAACGAGATCAAGTTCAAAGCGTTAAAGGTTTTCTTAAAAACCATCCGCAACCCTCCGTCATTTTAGGAAGCAGAGTACTTAGTATTCGTGCTGCGTATGTTGATTATAGTCAAGGCGTAGTGTACGGTAGCTAAGTGATGTCTTCCTACAAAGCATATGATACGATTAGTTAGGACATTCATGTGATTATGTTGATCATAGTCAAGGGTCATATGGGTGGGTCTAGTTAATCATGAAATGACGGGTAGAATTTGACTAGTACTTATGATATGTTGACCATAGCCAAGGTCATAAGTGACTAGGGGTAAAAACCATATCGGGAATTTCAAGAGTTGAAATTTGCAATGAGATTGCATACCATCTATATGATAGTTGGATCTCGATCTCACTGTGAGTAAGTGTTACTTCCAGGAGAGTTTTTCACTTTACAATTAGCTAATCCAGTGGGTGTCTAGATAGACTGACCGGTTAGCGAAACTGTAGAATGTAATTATTCCTGGCTAGTTTTCTTTTCAGGTTTTGAAAGAAAATTTGATAAAAGCAGTGGGAGATATCGATTAGATAAAAAAATAACCAATCTAATTCTTTGCAAGAGCATTTCTCTAAGTGTATTCTTTTCTCTCTCCGAATGGCAGTTACCGATGTCAGGACTTAAGCTACTTCTTGAGAAAAATAAACTGACAGGACCAAATTATAAAGAATGGTTGAGGAACTTAAACATTGCACTTTCATATGATAAGGTATCATATGTCCTCAATACCGAAGCCCCACCCGTCCCAGGACCTGAATCATCTGTCTCGGATAGGGAGATCCGAAAAACTTGGGAAAATGACTGCAACACGGCCAAGTGCCTCGCGCTCGCTTCTATGGACAATGTCCATCAGAAGCAACACGAGAATATGGATGTGCAATCCATCTTTCTTTACACAAAGTAGTTGTATGAAGAGTAATCTCGTACTTTGAGATACGAGGCATCTAGAAAGCTGTTTCAGATGCGAATGACCCCTGGTGCATCAGTTGGAGACCATGTTTTGAAAATGATTGGTCTTATTGAAGAACTTGAGGAACTGGGATGGACTATGGATAATGAGCAATATACGGATATTATTCTACAGTCTCTCCCCCCTGCCTTTGCTCCGTTCATAGTAAATTTCAATATGAATGATTTGGAGAAATCATTGCCTGAACTTCTCAATATGTTGAGAAGTGCAAAGAACACGTTGAAAATGGCAAGGACTCCAGCTCTACTTGCTGGGCCATCTTTCTCTTCATTCCCAAAAGCTAAGGCCAAGGGAAAGAAAAAGAAGAAGTCCATCAAACAGAAAGGTGGAGTTAGAAAGGCGAAGGGGAAAGACAAAGCCGGGGCTGTGGGAAGCAGGAAAGGAGAATGTTTTTACTGTAAAAAGTCAGGACATTGGAAACGCAACTGTGCTGAATATCTTGCTGATCTCAAGAAGAAGAAGCATGCTGATGCTTCCACTTCAGGTGTGTTTGTAACTGAAAACTGTTTTTCTTTAAACTCTGCATCCTGGGTATTGGATACCGGTTCTGGTTCTCACATCTGCAATTGTATGCAGGGATTGAGAAATAGTAGAGTTTTAAAGATTGGAGATCATACTCTGCGGGTTGGAAATGGTTCCAATATACATGCTGTATCCGTGGGAGAGTATCATCTAGGGTTGCCTTCAGGAAATATTTTGGTTTTGAACCCGTGTTATTTAGTACCAAGTATGCTGGGTAATATAATATCCGTTTTTTTGTTGGACAATGAAGGATATCATTTTATATTGCAAAATAATGTTATGAACATTAACCTGAATCAAGAGTTGATTGGGTATGGTACACTAAATAACGGTATTTACGTCCTGAACCAACACACAGTTTTCAATATACAACATACTAGTAAAAGAAAGTTTTCAGATATAAATGAAGCTTTTCTTTGGCATTGTAGACTTGGTCATATTAATGAAACAAGACTAAACAAGCTACATAAAGATGGATATTTAAATCCGTTTGAATATAAATCTTATGCGACTTGCCAGTCTTGTATCAAAGGTAAAATGACCAAAACTCCGTTTAGTGGACACGGAGAGAGAGCTGGTGAACTCTTAAGCCTCATACATAGTGATGTATGCGGACCAATGTCTACACATGCAAGAGGTGGTTTTTCATACTTCATCACTTTTACTGATGATTTCTCAAGATTCGGACACGTGTTTTTAATAAAGCACAAATCAGAAGCCTTTGAGAAATTCAAGGAGTATAAACTTGAAGTAGAGAAGCAAACAGGCTTGAGCATCAAGAAACTTCGATCGGATCGAGGTGGAGAATATTTAAGTACAGAGTTTCTAGACTTCTTAAAAGAGAATGGGATTCTCTCTCAGCTCACTCCTCCTTACACACCACAGCACAATGGTGTGTCAGAACGGAGGAATCGTACCCTATTGGATATGGTACGATCCATGATGTGTGATGCTGAGTTACCGCTTTCCTTTTGGGGACATGCATTGGAGACAGCAATGTATCTATTGAACAGGGTTCCAACCAAGACCGTGTCTATCACTCCATATGAGATGTGGAATGGAAAGAGACCATCTCTTAAAAGGTTTAGGATTTGGGGTTGTCCGGCTTTTGTTAAAAAGCAGAATCCGGATAAACTCGAGACACGATCGGTCATGTGTAAATTTGTGGGGTATCCAAAACATTCGTATGGATATCTATTCTACCACAAAGAGGAACAAAAGGTGTTTGTTGCTCAGCATGCCACATTTTTTGAAAATGAGATCTTTACGGAAAGTACTAATGGCAATGTGGTAGAACTAGAAGAGGTTCTAGAGACACAAATTACTCAGGAGGAATTGGTTGAAACTGATGTTGCAGTAGAACTTCAAGAACCCCAGCCGCTCAGGAGGTCTAGTAGAACTTCTCGCCCACCAGAGAGATACTATGGGTTTCTCATAGATGGTGATAGAGAAGATTGCATCATGGATGATGATGACCCTACTAGTTTTCAGCAAGCCGAGTGGTGACTCAGTGAAATGGCTGGAAGCAATGAGATCCGAAATGGAGTCAATGTACACCAACAAAGTATGGACTTTGGATGTTGCGCCTCCTGGGATAAAACCCGTTGGGTGCAAATGGATCTTTAAGAGAAAGATTGGTGTAGATGGACATGTGGAGACCTATAAAGCAAGGCTTGTAGCGAAAGGTTTTCGTCAAAGACCAGGCTTGGACTATGATGAAACTTTCTCTCCGGTAGCAATGCTTAAATCCATTAGGATCCTACTTGCTATTGCTGCTCACTATGATTATGAAATATGGCAGATGGACGTGAAAACTGCATTTCTAAATGGTGATTTAGAAGAATGCGTTTTTATGGATCAGCCAGAGGGTTTCATTGATAGTGGGAGCAGCGGGAAAGCATGTAGATTGCTTAAATCCATTTATGGATTAAAGCAGGCCTCAAGGAGCTGGAACATCTGTTTTGATGATACAATCAAAGAGTTTGATTTTGTCAGAAATGAAGATGAACCATGTATTTATAAGAAGATTGTAGGGAGTACTGTCACATTCCTCGTATTGTACGTAGATGACATTCTCCTGATAGGAAATGATATTCCTATGCTACAATCGGTCAAACTATTCTTATCACAAAGGTTCTCCATGAAGGACCTGGGTGATGCCTCACGTATTTTGGGCATTAGGATCTATAGAGATAGATCCAAGAGGTTATTGGGACTATCCCAATCTAAGTACATAGACACCATTCTAAAGAGGTTTAGTATGGAAGATTCCAAGCGTGGTGCCTTGCCTGCTAGTCATGGAATCACTCTCTCCAAGGACTTCTGTCCGAAGACTGATGAAGAGAGAGCTCGCATGAGCGTTATACCCTACGCTTCAGCCGTAGGATCTATAATGTATGCGATGTTGTGTACTCGCCCTGATGTGGCTTATGCACTGGCTGTAGTAAGCAGGTATCAATCCAACCCAGGGGAGAAACATTGGATAGCAGTGAAGAACATTCTTAAGTACTTGCGAAGGACTAAAGAATTGTTCTTGGTGTATGGTAATGGGGATCTCCAGATGGAGGCCTTTACCGATTCCAGCTTCCAAAGTGACAAGGATGACAGCAAATTCGTCTCAGGGTTTGTATTTACCCTAAATGGAGGAGCGGTTAGTTGGAAGAGTTCCAAACAGGACACCGTTGCAGACTCCACGATGGAAGCTGAGTATATTGCTGCAAGTGATGCTGCCAAGGAAGCCGTCTGGATGAAGAAGTTCATTGCGGAACTAGGAGTAGTTCCAACCATTGTTGATCCAATACCATTGTATTATGATAATAATGGAGCTATGGCGTTGGCCAAAGAACCAAGGTCCCATCAGAAATCCAGACACATCCTAAGGCGATATCATCTGATCCGGGAGATAGTAGATCGCCAGGAGATCGAGATTCGGAGAGTAGATACAAAGGATAACACAGCGGATCCTTTCACCAAGGCATTTCCACAGCCGCAGCATGAGCGACTGTTAGAAATGTTGGGTATGAGATACGCCAATAACTGGCCTTAGTGCAAGTGGGACATTGTTAGTAATATGTATGCCCTAAAGGCCATTATATGGATAGTGGAAACTTGGACATATATATATGGAGATAGATGACTTTCTTGCTCAACATGATAGTACGCTATCTGGTTTACTTTATCCGGACATGTAGATTTAATCATTTACACATGTTGATAAAGCCCAAAGGATATTTGCTTGACTACTGTGATTATGATGCGGATCATACTAGTGGGGCACGTGTAGTCTATAAGCATATCCTTGAACTGTTCCTAGTCGAGGGTGTATCGAGACAGGGCATCGATATTCCAGAGTAGACTAGCGTATACCATTCTTGTCCCATATGATGGGTGATGGATGATCCCATATCCATCTGGTGAGGAGACACCAAAGATTGTATGCGGGTGCTCAGTGGAGACTGGGTACACTGAACGGACTCGCCGAGAACTCCTATGTGGTATTATATCTATCGTCGGATAGCAGTTCTCAGGGAACACTGGTACAGGTTAGTCTGTAGACCCGAGATCGTCATAGAGTCTTGTGTGTCCTCCCACTATACTTTGATCTCCACCCTACCACGGTTCTACTGAGTCGTGCAAACAGGTGGTCTTTGGGTACAGTCTCGAGGCACATGGAGGCAATGAGCGATAGGAGGGGTTTCGTCTCTCCCGGTATTGGGGGTTGATGTTGTGCTATGCTCGATTGGCTATAACATGAAGTCCCTGGCGAGGGCTGCTGAGATTTACTGATAAGAGTTATCAGTAGTTTCTCAATCTGTTATGAGCCATACACCAGCATGACTTATTGAGTTACTGTGGTCGACGATTCCATCCCTGGACTCGATATGCAGCATATCTGACGAAGAGACCGGACTGTACGGTAAGTGTTGCCAGTTGGCTCGACGGGAGTTTTTACAGCTTCGCTGGTTTTCTTCTGATCGTTTCAATACCCGGGTGGCCGTTATGTTTAGCTGACCTCTTGCGGCTTGTAGATGTTTGATATGATCATCATCTACTGCCGGCGTATTGACGAGTCTTAGAGTCCCACAATGAAGTTTCCTGGCTCAGGCAAAAAGATGTGGTGTGCATATGAGATATGCGCGGGACCCGATTAAATACAGTTATATGATAACGTATATTAATCAGGCATTTTCTATTTGTCGGATCGTATGTGATATGATCGGTTTGCTAAATCAAGTGTTGATTTAACAAATTACATTTAGATTAATTCTTTAATTAAATCCTTTTGTATGCATGCATGTATGCACATGATGATGTGCATGGACACATACATGCATACATAGTATCATAGTTGATGATACAAGAATGGTGGCAATGCAAGACTTATATTGAAGCTTTTATTTATATTTATCATTTTAAGTTAATGTAAAGAAAACCCACTCATGCTCCTTTATTCTTTAGTGGGTAAGCTTTATTTAACTTAATGAAAAGAATTTCCACCCATGCTTAATTCTTTATGAAAAGAATTTCCACCCATAATTATAGTGGGAATGGAATAATGATGATTATTCCTTCTCATTGTTAGTGTATATGCCCTAGAGGCCATTACTGTATCATACTAGTTTGTATATTACTTAATGGAAGCTTGGGATATTCACCTTGTATATACAATCTTGCTCAAAATAGTAGTATGCTACTTGGTTTGTTTCTACTTCAATGTGTACATGTGTTTATTTTAGTATATCGCCTATACACATTAGTAGAGCCCTTAGGATCTTTGCTTGATTACCAGCGTTGTGATGGCAGTCACACTAGTGGGGCTGGGTAATCTATAAGCACATCCTTATGCAGGTCCCTGGTCGCAGGACTATCGAGACAGGGCATCGATACTCCGGAGTAGACTAGCGCATGCGCTTCTCATCCCAGTGTGGGAGACGGTCTGTCCCACAGCCGTCGGTACGTCGTACTTGAGAGAGTATGCGGGTGCTCGTTGGGTTACGAGTACACTGGACAGGACTCGTCGGGAACTGACTAGTTGGTATTATGCCTATCGTCAGTTATCAGTTCCCAGGTGACATGAGTACAGCTTAGTCCGCTGACTTGACACTGTCACTTCGCCTCGAGTGTGTTCCCACTGTACTTTGATTACTACCCTACCACGGCTCAAAGGAGTCGTGCAAACAGGTGGTAGTTGGGTGCAGTCCCGAAGCACTTGGAGGCAGTGACGGTTAGACAGGATTCGTCTCTCCCGGTATTGGGGGTTGACATCGCACTGTGTCTAGGAGAGCCATTACACGAGTAGTCCCTGGCCAGGGCAAACGAGATATACTGGTTGGCTTCCAGTGTTATCTCAGGGTGTTTTGGGCTTCACTCCGACACGACTTGTACCGCTATTGGGGGACTGACGTTTACCGCTCCCTAGGCCCGCCATGCGATGTATCAGACGAACAGACCGGACTGTACGGAGAATGTCACATTCAGGCTCAGTAGGAGTTCAGATGGGTTTCGCCTCGTCAGTCTTCTTGTCGGCATCTACCTGGGGACCGTTACGCACAGCTAGTGCCGCTTTCGGTCTGTGGTTAAACCCACTGCCAGCGTAGTGTCGAGTCTTTAGAGTCCCACACAGAAAGCTATTCGCCTTTAGGCAAAAGAGTAGAGGTCGCATGGTTTTGCGACAGGTCGCATGGTTTTGCGACAGGGTTCGGTCACATCCGTGCACTTGTGCACGTACAGTGTCCGGACAGTTTACACTAGCGGGCTTTGATTTAAGCCAGATCCTAGTGTACCTTTTAGGATTGGATTTATCCAGTATGCATTCTTGTTCCTCGGAACGCGGATGCGGGTGTGTATGCACAGTTGACGGAGAGACAGAGGCAGAGGATTCTCATTAGGGTTGTTGACCGTTGACAGTTGACTATTGACTTTTTGCTCAACCCTAATAGAATATGATATGTGATTAACAATTATATTAATTAAGTATTATGGTGACATGGTTGTTGAGGGGTTGACTTTGTTGACTTGTTGACTTTGTTGACCGGTTGACTAGGTTGGACTAGTTGACCATCATGATGACAATGGCTATCATTTCATGGCAAAGACTTTTTACTTGCTTGTTTCTTTTGTGAGAAATGAGTGCATGAAATGATTTAGCCATTTTGACTTGAACCATTTTACACAATACTTGATTATTATTTTTGTGATGATGGTTTTGGATTATGAGAGCCAAAATGAGAAAAGTCTTCTCTCATTCTTTCATGCTCATTCTCTCTCTTGTTCTTGAGCTCTCATCTTCCTCCTCTTGCTCTCCCTCTCTTGATTCTATGGTTCACTTGTCTCATGAGTTGAGAACCAAGAACCATAGATAAAATCCCATACAAACTCTTCTCTACTCACTCTAGTTCACAAGGTTTGGCAAACCGAGTGAACTAGTTTCTTCAAAGTTCGAAGAAGGAGCCTAAGGTTGAAGCTTTCAGGTGGATCTATCTTCGGCGCAAGGAGACGACGGGGAGAAGCCGATTCGGACGACCATCGAAGCTTGAAGACGAAGGAGTTCGAGAAAAAGAAAGGTATAACCCCCTAACCGAGTAGTTAGCAACTCGTAGTTAGGCTGTTAGTTAGATGTTTAACAAAGATCCGGTTTTGAGTCCATGTTACCACCTCTAAGAAAATTGTTTTTCACCAAATTCCGCATGTCCGAAAGTACTGGGAGAGGTAGCATGGACTTATAGTGGTATCAGAGCCTAGTTAAACTCTATCTAACATGTTAGCAAAGTAGCTAGAAGATCGATCAAAGGAAAAGTCGCAAAACGAACCCTGTTTTTTAAACTTTCTGTCGATTTTAAAAGTGCTGGAAAATTTTTTTGAGATACACCAAAAATCGACTCAGGGTTTTCTGAAGAAACTGCAAAAATTTGACCCCCTAACTCGATCAAAGCGCCGTGGTTCCGCGGCGGGAGCAAGCTCCCGCCGCGGAACCGCGGCCGAGTTGACTCGGTCATGGGGTTTCTTCTTTGCAGTTTGCTCATAGGGGTATTTTGGGATTTTTGGAATATATATTTTCTGCCCAGATTTTCCAGAACGAAAATTTTATTTTTGGGGTCCTGAAAATCCGTATTTTTGATCGAACTTCTAAAAGACTTTAGCTGACGGGTTTTTCTGTGATGTGATATTTGTATTGAACGTCTGCTAATCGCTATATGTCGATTAGTGGGGGTTATACAAATCTGTGATCTGTAATGTTGCTGGAATGTGTATATGAATATGTTGGATTGTCGCGGGTGAATAGCCGGGGGTTGTGAGACGAGAGTTTTCTTTTCTTTCAATTCATGTAAATTTATAAATTGATGTAATAATTATTTGTATGGCCGCACAACCGGGTCGGGGTTGTAGCCGTCATTGTATAATTTCTTTTTACTGTTTTTGCTCCTAGGATAGACCCATGGAGGGGGTGCACAAACTACCGGGTATGCCGAAGTGCCGAGTGGCCTACTCACGGGGTTGAGGGAGGTTGCTTCGCTTCGGGTACTTGGCGGGTAGTTTGCCGCACCCGTAGGGGTCTTGGGTGGGGTATTGGCTATTCACCGCGACCGTGTAATCTGCTTTTCGTTACAGGCTCGTACGAATTGCAGCTTCCTAGTATATCCAATGTGTTCATCTGTGATCTGAAATGGCTATCATTGCAATATATCCATATATGATATTATTTAGGCGTTGCTTATGTTTTACAGCCGCGCTAGCCCAGCCTCCGCTCTGTCGTTAGTTAAGTAACCTAACGGGTAATGACGGGGCCCCGTGGCGAATGCGAATGGCATACGCGTACGTCATATTTTGGTTGTTTTCTGCAATGGTAGGATTAAATGATGGGACGCATTAAAAGAACTAATGCAAGAATATCACGCATTAAAAGAACTAATGCAAGAAAATAAACCAAGTTAAAATCGTTGGAACACTTTCGGAAAATCACTCGGTTCTTTTCAAAACTAACTTTTAAATGCGGAGCTTGAGCCACTCCTTTTTAAAAGCTATCTCGTTCCATCGATTATATCAAGTTCACTACGTTCACGGTTTTGCCAAAACCATTCGTAGCCCTCCGTCGTTTCACATGAATAGTCAATAGTATTCAAGCTGTGTATGTTGGCCAAAGTCAAGGCATAGTGATTGGTAGCTATTGGGTATTCATGTGTAGCATAGATAGATGCGTTGGTTTGGGACAGTCGTACTGCCATTTTGGCCAAAGTCAAGGGTAGGTACGGATGGATCCAAATTAACCTGGAGAATGAAGGGTAGAACTTGACATGTGACTTATGATATTTTGGCCAAAGTCAAGGTCATAAGAGCATGGGGCAAAAATCCACATCGGGAGTTTCATAAGTACTGAAACTTGCTAGATTTGCATACCACTTGGAGTGTGATGATTCTGGTAGGATTCCTTCAGTTTCGTCACGCGATGATATTTGGATCCCGATCCTACTGTGAGTATATGCTACTCCTCGGGAAATTTCTCACTAAACGATCAATGCTATAAACCTAGTAGGTGTCTAGAAAGGTGTTAGCGGGGCTACGCCCTCAGGGAAAAGAGGTTATTTAATTAAGGAACTTCGCGAAAGCGTTGGAAAACCTCCCTCGAAGTACCGACACTGGCTTGGCTGAACGGTTAAGCAAGTATTGTGCGGTGGGATTGATCCCGACTAATTCTTCCTTTTTGGTTTGAGGAGGGATTCGAGAAACAGTAGGAGCCATCCTGTTTAGACAAACTAAAAGCCACTCTAAACTTGCAAGAGCATCATGCTGAGTGTTTCTTCTTCTCTCTCCTAATTGCAGCGACCAATCGACATGACTGGACTTAAGTTACTTCTAGATAAAAACATACTGACAGGGCCAAACTACAAAGATTGGCTCAGGAATGTCAAGATGGCAATCACTTACGACAAGCTGGGGTATCTTCTTACCACCAAAGCACCCCCTGCCCCTGGTCCCACTTCCAGCGTCGCGGATAAGGAAATCCGTAAGACTTGGGAGATTGATAGCGCGAAGGCCAAGTGCCTCGTACTTGCCTCTATGGACAATGAACATCAGAGGAGGCACGAGATTATGGACTTGGAATCCATATTTCTTCATACAAAAGAACTGTATGGAGAGCAATCTCGTATCGCAAGATACGAAGCGTCGAAAAAGTTATTTTCGGTAAGGATGGCCGTCGGATCATCAGTAGCAGAACACGTGCTTAAGATGATCGGCTACATTGAGGAGCTCGCGGACCTAGGGACCACATTGGAGAGTGAGCTCTATACGGACTTAGTTCTCCAGTCCCTTCCTTCCACTTACGCCCAGTTTATACTGAACTTCAACTTACAAGAAAAAGAAGTTGAACTTTCAGAGCTCCTCGACATGCTGAGGAGCGCAGAGGGCACCCTACAGAAAGGTAGGGAAACATCCACTTTGTTTGTTGGAGGATCATCTTCTTCTAGGTCCAAGGCGAAAGCCAAGGGAAAGAAGAAGAAAGCCCCCGCCAAACCAAGGGGCGGTGTTAGTAAAGTGGATACGAAGGGAAAAGCTAAAGCAACAAAGAAAGCGGGGAAGCTTGTGGATAAGGAAGAATGCTTCTATTGTCATAAGAAAGGACACTGGAAGAATGATTGCAGGGCCTGGAAGGCCAGAACACAGGAATTGAAGCAGGTTGCAGCTTCAGCTTCAAGTGTGTATGTTATTGAAAACTGTCTTTCAATAAACTCTACTTCCTGGGTATTGGATACCGGATCAGGATCTCATATCTGTAATTCTTTGCAGGCGTTGAGAAACCGTAGTGTTTTGAAAGCAGGTGACATGACCCTCAGAGTTGCGAACGGAGCTAGCATGGATGCTAAAGCCGTGGGGGACTATCACCTGGGAATGTCAGATGGACATGTTTTGGTTTTGCGTAATTGCTTTTTTGTACCCGACGCAACTTGTAATATCATTTCTGTATCTTTAGTTTCTAAAGAAGGTTATGAATTTGCGTTTGTAAGCAATGTTGTAAACATTCACCTTAATCAAGTTCTGATTGGGTCAGGTACATTGAGCAATGGTATATACGTATTAAACCAACCACAGATTTTCAATGTCCAGAATACACACAAAAGGAAGTCTCCGGAAATAAATCAGACTTTCTTGTGGCATTGTAGACTGGGTCACATCAATGAGAGAAGGTTGACAAAGTTACATAAAGAAGGATATTTGAATCCGTTCGAATATCAATCGTATGCCACTTGTCAATCCTGTCTCAAAGGAAAGATGACAAAGTCTCCGTTCACTGGACACGGAGTAAGAGCGAGCGAGCTCTTGGGACTCGTACACAGCGACGTGTGCGGTCCAATGTCTACACATGCGCGAAGCGGTTATTCTTACTTCATTACTTTTACGGATGACTTTTCAAGGTACGGTTATGTCTTCTTAATGAAACATAAGTCCGAAGCCATTGGAAAATTCCAGGAATATAAGAATGAAGTAGAAAAACAGACCGGCAAAAGTATCAAGATTCTAAGATCGGATCGAGGTGGTGAATACTTGAGTGCCGAGTTCCTGGACTACTTAAAAGAGAACGGAATTATCTCTCAGCTTACTCCTCCATACACTCCGCAACATAACGGTGTATCGGAGAGACGGAACCGCACCCTATTGGATATGGTACGGTCCATGATGAGTAACGCTGAGTTACCGCGATCATTCTGGGGGTATGCGCTAGAATCAGCTGCGTACCTTTTGAACCGAGTTCCCACTAAGACTGTGCCTACCACACCATATGAGATGTGGTGTGGGAAGAGGCCCCATCTTAATCACATTAAGACATGGGGAAGTCCAGCTTTTGTCAAAAAGCAGCATGCGGACAAACTCGAGGCACGCTCAGTACAGTGTAAGTTTGTGGGATATCCAAAGAACTCTAAGGGATATTTCTTCTACTGCGAAGAGGAACAAAAAGTTATTGTTTCTCGTCATGCCCACTTTCTAGAACACCAGTTCTTAGAAAAGGAAATAAGTGGGAGCGCAGTAGAACTGGAAGAAATTCCAAAACCACAGACTATTACTGAAAGTTTAGTGGAACCAGAGGGTTCAAAAGAACAGGACATTCCTACGCCGCTCCGCAGGAGTAGTAGGCAGTCTCATCCGCCCGAGAGATACTACGGTTTTCTCATAGACGGGGATAGAGAGGATTGCATCATAGATTATGATGAGCCTACTAGCTTCCAGCAGGCCGTTCAGAGCGTTGACTCAGTAAAATGACTGGATGCAATGCGGACCGAAATGGAGTCCATGTACACCAACAAAGTATGGACGTTGGACATTGCTCCAGACGGGGTAAAACCCGTAGGATGCAAGTGGATCTTCAAAAGGAAGATTGGTGTAGATGGACAGGTTGAGACCTGTAAAGCTGGACTTGTTGCGAAGGGTTTTCGTCAAAGACTTGGTTTGGACTATGACGAAACCTTTTCTCCAGTGGCTATGCTGAAATCCATTCGGATCCTTCTTGCCATTGCTGCCTTCCACGATTATGAGATCTGGCAGATGGACGTAAAGACCGTTTTTCTAAATGGAAATTTAGAGGAGTGTGTCTATATGGACCAACCAGAGGGCTTCATTCAGAGTGGGAGCAGCGGAAAGGTGTGCAAGTTGCTTAAGTCCATCTATGGACTAAAGCAGGCATCGCGGAGTTGGAACATCTGCTTTGATGAGACGGTCAAGGAATTTGGCTTTATCAAAAATCCAGATGAACCATGCATCTATTGTAGATTTGTAGCGAGAACTGTAGTATTCCTCGTTTTGTACGTGGATGACATTCTCTTAATAGGAAATGACATTCCTATGCTACAATCTGTCAAGGGGTTCTTGTCACACAGGTTCTCCATGAAAGACCTGGGTGATGCCTCATACATCCTGGGGATCCGGATCCATCGTGATAGATCCAAGAGGATATTAGGACTTTCACAGTCCAGGTACATCGACACCATACTGAAGAGATTCAGTATGGAAGATTCCAAGCGCGGTAACCTACCGGCTTGTCATGGGATCACCCTCTCTAAAGAGATGTCTCCCAAGACTGATTTGGAGAGGGATCGCATGTCTATTATACCCTACGCTTCTGCGGTAGGCTCTATAATGTATGCGATGTTGTGTACCAGACCGGATGTAGCTTATGCACTGAGTGTGGTAAGCCGGTATCAGTCAAACCCGGGGGAGAAACACTGGATAGCGGTAAAGAACATTCTCAAGTACCTGAGAAGGACTAAGGAGATGTTCTTGGTGTATGGCGGAAAAGACCTCCAGATCGAGACCTTTGCTGACTCCAGCTTCCAGAGTGACAAGGATGATTCCAAGTCCATGTCGGGTTTTGTCTTTACCCTCAATGGAGGGGCGGTGTGTTGGAAGAGTTCCAAACAGGAAACCGTTGCAGACTCGACGATGGAAGCGGAATACATCGCTGCATCTGATGCCGCAAAAGAAGCTGTCTGGATGAGGAAGTTCTTGAAAGAACTTCAGGTGGTTCCGTCCATTGTTGATCCAATACCTCTGTATTGCGACAACAATGGGGCTATAGCTTTAGCGAAAGAACCCAGGTCCCATCAGAGATCCAGACACATCTTGAGGCGGTATCACCTGATCAGGGAGATCGTGGATCGCCAGGAGATCGAGGTTCGGAGAGTCGCTTCAGAAGATAATACTGCAGATCCATTCACCAAGGCCTTACCCCAGACTCAGTTCGAGCGGCTGATCGAGATGATAGGTCTTCGATACACCAGTACATGGCCTTAGTGCAAGTGGGAGATTGTTAGTGTATATGCCCTAGAGGCCATTACTGTATCATACTAGTTTGTATATTACTTAATGGAAGCTTGGGATATTCACCTTGTATATACAATCTTGCTCAAAATAGTAGTATGCTACTTGGTTTGTTTCTACTTCAATGTGTACATGTGTTTATTTTGGTATATCGCCTATACACATTAGTGCAGCCCTTAGGATCTTTGCTTGATTACCAGCGTTGTGATGGCAGTCACACTAGTGGGGCTGGGTAATCCATAAGCACATCCTTATGCAGGTCCCTGGTCGCAGGACTATCGAGATAGGGCATCGATACTCCGGAGTAGACTAGCGCATGCGCTTCTCATCCCAGTGTGGGAGACGGTCTGTCCCACAGCCGTCGGTACGTCGTACTTGAGAGAGTATGCGGGTGCTCGTTGGGTTACGAGTATACTGGACATGACTCGTCGGGAACTGACTAGTTGGTATTATGCCTATCGTCAGTTATCAGTGTAGGGTTCCTAGGCCCTCTCAAGAGGTCTCACAAGGCATCAACCATGCCAATTTCAAAAATTACGGTGCCGAGAAACCCTAATACGGATCGTTGGCTAGAAGTTTATAGGCGAACAATGCAACTAGTTAACAAATTAACAAAGTGAACGGAAATACAACCTTTGTAGATCCGTTTCTCCACCTCCATAGCTCCATGATGAAGTCCTCTCCGCTGTCCAAATCGAACCATGACTCTTGCATCGGCTTCATCGGAGAAAAAGCGGGCTAGGTCATCGACGACGATGCCGAAGATGATCTACGTCGAGGCATCACTAGATCAAGCTCCAACTTCACCAAGTCAAGAAAACTTGTGAAGGAAACACCCTATACTACTTGGCAAGAGGTAGAGGATGAAGAAATAGGAAGTGGGTTCACTTTAGAATTGGATTTCTCACTCATTTGCTCAAGTTGCCATTGTTGAAGCAAGCTTTCTTCAAGTGAAGAAGAAGAAGAAGAAGATGAATATTATGATGAGTATTTTTCCAAAAAGGAAATAAAATGAATACTTATCATAATGTAACCATGGTCAAGTGTAGAGAATAGACTAGGGTTAAGTGGAATGGTTAGGGTTAAGCATGAGACAAAATGGTAACTTAGTCAAAGCTTCATGAAGCTTCAAATACAAACAAAGAAAGCCACCATTTTTCCCATTTTCTTTTCCAAAATAAAATAAATGAAATAAATAAATAAATGAATAAGAAAATGTAAACCCTAACCATTACACAACCATGGTTTAATCTTTACACAAACCCTAGTGAGCATGTATCATCAAACATGATACAAACTTGTGTACAAAAGTATATCACATATACAATGTGCACAATCCAAGTGAGAAAATCCATTTAAAGTGAACCAATACTAGTTAATGTAAATTAATATATCATATATATAATTATACATTAAATCATTAAATCAACACTTGATTTAACGATCCGGTCATATCGCATATGACCGACTAATATTCAATGTATCGGCTTATCGAATCAATCCTTGATTCGATAACTAGGTTATATCGCATACAACCATTCGATAAATTCATCGCGAGAATGGAATACGGTATCATATACACGCATTATTCTCGGTCCCGCACATATCTCATATGCGCTCCTATTTCGTTTCGCTTGAGCCGGGAAACCTCTGTGTAGGACTCTAAAGACTCGTCAATACGCCAGCAGCAGGTGATGATCATATCAAACACCCACAAGCCGCAAGCGGTCTGCTAAACGTAACGGCCACCCGGGTATTGAGCGATGAGAAGATCGACGAGCAAGCCCACTCACCCTCCTGTGAATCCAACCAGTAACACTTACCGTACAGTCCGGTCTGATCGTCTGATATGTCGCATATCTCGCCTAGGGGTGGTAAACGTCAGACCCCAATAGCTCGATAAGTCGTGTCGATATGAGGTCTATAACAGTTCGAGAAACTACTGGTAACACTTACCAGTAAATCTCAGCAACCCTGGCCAGGGATTTCCGGTTATAGCCAATCGAACACAGTGCAACATCAACTCCCTATACCGGGAGAGACGAATCCCCTCCTATCGCTCATTGCCTCCATGTGATTCGGGACAGTACCCAAAAACCACCATTTTGCACGCCCTCTTGGACGTGGTAAGATGGAAATCAAAGCACAGTGGGAACCACACAAGACTCTATGACGATCTCGGGTCAACAGACTACTCTGTACCAGTGTCACCAGAGAACTGCCATCTGACGTAAGGTATAATACCATCTGGGAGTTCTCGGCGAGTCCGTCCAGTCTACCCAGTCTCCACTGAGCACCCGTATATCATCTCCGATGTCAAACACCAATGGATATGGGATCATCCATCGCCCATCTGTATGGGTCGAGAAGGTATACGCTAGTCTACTCTGGTATATCGATGCCCCGTCTCGATACATCCACGACTAGGGACTTTGAAGGATGTACTTATGGACTACCATGTCCCCACTAGTATGATCCGCATCATAGTCCAGGTAGTCAAGTACACATCCTAAGGTCTTTACCAACATGTAACAGAGAGACAATCAGTGTACACGTTAAGGTAAAGTGTAACCAGATAGCATACTATCATGTCGAGCAAGAAAGTCCTCCCTATATATGTCCCAGCATCCACTACAATATACATCCAATGTACAGTAATGGCCTCTAGGGCATACATATAACTAACAATCTCCCACTTGCACTAGGGCCATCTGTAGTAGTGGTTGTAGCATCTCATACTCAACCATCCCATAAAAGTCTCTCTCTGGGAATAGGCCTTCGTGAGTGGATCCGCCGTGTTGTCCTCTGAGTCTGGTCTCCTAACCTCGATCCCTTAGAGATCAACCATCTCCATGATCAAGTGATACTGCCTTAGAGTATGTCTGGATCACTGATGGGACCTGCGTTCCTTGGCATAAGCCACAACTCCATTGTCACACAATGGGAGGAACATAGTTCATCTCATGAACCAATATACACCCAAACAGCCTCTTTGGTAGCATCTTAAGTAGCGATGTATCCTGCCTTTATCGTCTAGTATGTCACGGTATCTAGCTTGGAACTCTTCCAACATACCGTCCCTCTACTGAGGATTAAGACAATGCCTGTGACTGAGACTCAGTCGTCTTTATCACCCTGGAACCCTTCCAGTGATTCTCCCCAGGATCAACTGATACCATCTCACTACAATTAGTGAGTATGCTAATATCCAATTAGATCTATCTCATAGATCCAAATACCAGGATTTAGGAGGTATCACTTTGATCCTATATGGAGAATCTTTGTGATATGCGGAGATTGATCGAGCGTAGCATAGGAAACTCCTTCCCTATCAAGAGTATGTCATCCACGTACTCTACGAGGATCGTCACCATACTCCCTACTACCTTTTTGTTTATACAAGTTTCATCTACCATTTTGATGATGTCAACTTCTTTGACTAATCCATCAAAACAGATGTTCCAACTCCGCGATACCTGTTTTATCCTATAAAGCATCTTGCACACGTTTCCGCTGCTCCCACTGTCTACGAGGCCCTCTGGCTGTGTACTTATAGACGCACTCTTCTAAAACCTTATTTAGAAAAGCAGTCATGACACCCAACCGCCAGATATCGTAGTCATGGTATGTAGCCGTGGCAAGTAGTATCTGGATGGACTTAAGCATAGGTACTGGAAAAGGTTTTATCATTATCCACGCATGGTCGATGACGAAAACCTTTAACAAGTCTAGCTTTGAAAGTCTCAACTTTTCCATCTACACCAAGTAATCTTCTCAAGATATACTTGCTCCTGATGGGGATATAACCCTTCAGATATAGCAACCAAAGTCCATACTTTGTTGGTGTACATGGATTCCATCTCAGATCACTAAGCATCCAGCCATTCTTACAGAGTCTTACTCCTGATGGCCAGCTCGAAACTAGTTGGGTCATCATCTCATGATGCAATCCTCGCTCCCACTGTCATAGAGAAACCAAAGTATCTCTCAGGTGGGTGAGGAACCCTACTAGATCGGCGGAGAGGCCGAGGTTCGTTGGAATCTACTGAATCCTTTGGTTCTACCAAATCATCTGCTGTAGCTTGTATAGCTGGAACCTTTCCAGTTTTACATAACTTACCTTGCCTCGAGCTTGTCTGGATTTTGCTTTTAGACATAGGCCGGACAACCCCAAATCTTAACTAGCTTAAGACATGGGCTCTTCCCTTTCCATATCTCATATAGAGTGGTAGGCAACTGATTTGATTCGAACCTAATTCAACAGGTATGCAGCTTCTCAAGTGCATAACCCCCAAAAGGAAATAGGTATCTCAATAGTACTCATCATAGACCACACCATATCATATAGGGTGCTAGTGCTCCGCCCCGATATACCATCGTGTTATGGTGTATACGGAGGAGTAATGCTGAGAGAGAATCTTATTCTCCTTTAGAATAATCCAGGAATTCCGTGCTCAAGTATTCTCCTCCTTGATCTCATCAAAGGACATAATACTTATACCCGTATTGGTTCTCTACTTCTAGCTTATATTCTGTGAATATCTCAAAAGGTTCGGACTCATGTTTCAACAGGAACATATGACTGAATCTTGAGAGATTATCAGAGAATGTAATGAAGTACAAAGAACCGGTCTTGGCAAGTGTAGACAGGGGACCTACATACATCAACATTTATCATCCCAAGAGTTCACTAACTCTTTCTCTGTTTCCAGTAAACGGAGCTATGGTCATATTATCTCTGTGACATGACTGGCAAGTTTCACAAGATGTAAATTCGAACCGATTTAAATATGCATCTAAAATGTAACTTCAGCCAGTCGGATCGCATTGATATGACCTAGTCTATAATGCCTCAAGAAGGATTCGTTCATTTCTGAACTCTTCCTCTTGTGTGTGTTCCGTATACTAAGAACTGTAGTTTGATTTAGAACATTAATGCTTTTAGATAACGTGCCTGAACCGATCAACTTTTGATATAGGAAATGTTCAAAACATTATCCAACAACACAAAATTATATCCTTTCTTTACTAATAAAGAGACTGATATGATTTTGTATATCAGGTTCGGTATCTAATAACATTCGTTCAGAATCAATGTATTGGTAATACAGGGTGACAGTGACCAACAGACTTGGCTGCAACTCTTGCCCCGTTTTCTGCCTCATGAAACTTATCACCCGTTCTCAGTCCTCTACCTTTCTGTAGCCCTATGTAACAGATTACATATCTGGGATCCTGATCTGGTATCACATACCCAGGACGTAAAGGATACTGAGAAACAGTTCTCTGTAATGAACACACCCGAAGATGATGCATCAGCATGCACACTCTTCG
Source organism: Agapanthus africanus (assembly GCA_030015575.1). Lineage (NCBI taxonomy): Eukaryota > Viridiplantae > Streptophyta > Magnoliopsida > Asparagales > Amaryllidaceae > Agapanthus > Agapanthus africanus. The sequence goes on along the minus strand of CM057338.1, from coordinate 708,575,980 downwards.
TTTGGGCAGCACGGGAATTCTGGTAATCCCCAATTCCTGCTCTGTCTTATAACAATTATAAGTTGGAGCGGGACCAATGTTCCCCAGCTCAGTATAACAAGCGGGTTCGGTCAAATATCCGTATTATTATCTTGATTAAGGCGTGATATGGTCGCTACCTGGAGAGAGAGAGAAGAAAACACTCAGCGTGCGCTCTTGCAAGAAAAGATTGGTTATTATTTTATCTAATCAGGATGGCTCCCACTGCTTTTTATCAAATCTTCCTTCAAACCCTAAAAGGAAAGACTAGCCGGGATTAATTACACACTACAAGTTCGCCAATCTTTCAGCCAGGCCAGTGTAGGTACTTTGAGGGAGGTCCCCCGTGCTTTCGCACGAACCTAATTAATGTAAACCTCATTTTCCCAGAGGCGTAACCTCGTTGACACCTTTCTAGACACCTACTTGATCGGCTAATTGTAATGTGTAAAACTCTCCCAGGAGTAACTCTTACTCGCAGCGGGTATCGGGATCCAACTATCTCATAGAAGGTATGCAATCTTATTGCAAATTTCAACACTTGAAATTCCCGATAATTTTGCCCCTAGCGTCCTATGACCTTGACGGAGGCCAAACTACCCATAGTCCGCTAGTCAAGTTCAACCCGTCATTTCCTGATTGAATTAAACCCACCCGCACGACCCTTGACGGAGGCCAAACAACGCCGTACGAATACCCTAATCCAATCGCATTATATGCTAGCAGATAAGCACTAGTTAGCTACCGTACACTACGCCTTGACGGAGGCCAAACTACCGCAGCACGAATACTAACTAGTACTTATCTGAAATGACGGAGGGCTACGACAGGTTTTTCTGAAAACCTATTGCGTAATGAACTTGATATCGTTGTAGAATCAAATGATTTTAAAATGGAGTGTTTTTTAGGCTTTTCTAGTTTTGCTAAAGGAGTCACTCTCGGTGAAGGGATCTCGGTCCTTTCCTCGTCGAATGAGGTGCGGGATATATCATATATATCACTGTGCAAAGCAGAAACTATAGAAGCAATCAAAAGACAAACCGAGTGTGTAGCATCTGCCAGTTATTGCTAAAGGAGTCACTCCCAGTGAAGGGATCTCGGTCCTTTCCTCATCGAATAAGGTGCAGGATATATCACATATACCGCTGTGCAAAGCAAGAACTGTAGCTACCTGTTTTATTTTGAAATTCGATTCCACAACATCTTAGGTTTCTTTTCTTTCATTAATCACATTAATGAAGTCCCATCATTTAAGTACCTAAACATCACAGATAAATACGACGTACACTTATGCCATCCGCATTCGCCTCGATGTCCCCTCATGCACCGTTAGGTTAGGTAACTAACGGCAGAGCGGGGCAGGGCTAGCGCTGGTGTAAAACATAAGTAACGTCTATATAATATATCATATATACTATATACTGTATTTATCACAGAACATCACATGATCACATCACAGATATCGCAGCAGAAGAATCATATGAAATATTGGATATACTAAGACGTCCGTGTTTTCAATACGAGCCAGTATAAAACACGGATTCCACGGTCGTGATGAATAACCAAACCCACACCCCTAGACCCCTACGAGAGCGGCAAGCAACCCTACCAATTCCAGAGTTAGGAGACCCGGACTCGACTCCTCGAGTTGGTCTCCCACTGGACTCCAGAACCCGGTTACTTGTGCTCCCCTCCTTGGGTCTATCCTAGTGCAGAAAAGTAAATAATATACAAACGGTGACAACTTCCGCAACCTGGAAGTGCCCCAATAAAAGAATATTACATACAAGTTTTTACATGAATGAAAATGAAAAACACTCATCTCACATAAAAACCCCCGGCTATTCAAATACGACAATCCAATGTAACATATCCAGCAACACATAACATCACATGTCATCAATGTAAGTAAATATGCGCATCCCAATTGTCGTTGACATATAGCAACGAAACCGGCGATATCACATATTACACTTACGGTCACAGAAAAGAAAGTGTAAAATTACAACAGTTGGAATCCGCAACCTGCATAGACATCGCATGCCTAATCAAATGAACTCCTTAGACATCGCATGCCTAACAATTATAAACCCCGCATTTTAGTCTCATTATCGAAAACTCTTTTCAATATCAAGTCGGGCAATTCAACAAGATTCCCGACATCATGATCGAATGCTCGTCGCAAACTTTAGTAGGCGGCCGCACCCCCGACGCCGTCGACGAAGTGCACCAAGGTGGAACACCGCTACCGCGAGCACCCGAACGGATGCTTTCGGCGACGGGGTTCTCCTACAGTCACTTGGTCGAGGCTATGGGGTGTAGCTGTCTATTAAGTTTACCCGGCGAGTATCCGCGTACGCTACGTGATTGCGACGGACTTTTGATCACATCAAAATTCCGTGGCAACCGATCAAGTGAGACTAAAGTGCTTGATTTATAACATTCATTCAGTTATCTCATAACTACTTGTGAATTCCAATTATTGTATCACATTCCAGATAAATAGAAAATGTTAAACTTTCCGATTGAACAATCGAACACCCAAGTTTTCCCGATACAGCTCAACACATGAAATAAGTCTAACAACATTCAGTTCGTGCCTCAGTACCAACGGTCCAGCCGTAGAAGGGTCAAGCCAACGCCTCACATGTGGCACGCCGTACTGCCCCAAACCCTAAGGTTCAAAGGGCAGTTCAAGACGGTCACATAATCGAGTTAAGGTTTGTTGTCTTCTAGAGGATCCATCGCATTACTTGCACTAGTTAGAACGTCTTTAAACCATGAAAAAATCCAACACTTGGAAATTTCCCGGCAGGGGAAAAAGTGGGTATTTATATCCGGTCGAACTTTTTAACAGTTTCTAAAATATTCGGAAAAACATAAACAAAGTTAAATTATCCGATCAAATTAACGAATCCCCAATAAAACCCTAGAAAACTCAACACTTGAGTGGAATTAAAAAATTCACATAAAAAATTGCCAAAAAAGGACCTAAGAATAAATATATGAAATTTGAGGGACTAAGTCCAAATTTGGGCCGCGGAAGCGCCGCCAAACCCCTGGTTTGGCCGCGGTTCCGCGGTCGGATTATGGAATTAGGGGCCCAAACTTCACAGTAATTCTTAGTTTTTCCTGCTTACTTTTCTGCAAATTTTTAATTCACAAAAATCCACGAATTTCAAAAATGTACAGAGAGCATTTTAGGGTTTGGGTTTCGGTCCGATCGGACTTCTAATTCCGTCTACGCATCGCCTAAGGCTCTAGCTAGGCTCTGATACCACTGTAGGGTTCCTAGGCACTCTCAAGAGGTCTCACAAGGCATCAACCATGCCAATTTCAAAAATTACGGTGCCGAGAAACCCTAATACGGATCGTTGGCTAGAAGTTTATAGGCGAACAATGCAACTAGTTAACAAATTAACTAAGTGAACGGAAATACAACCTTTGTAGATCCATTTCTCCACCTCCATAGCTCCATGATGAAGTCCTCTCCGCTGTCCAAATCGAACCATGACTCTTGCATTGGCTTCATCGGAGAAAAAGCGGGCTAGGTCATCGACGACGATGCCGAAGATGATCTACGTCGAGGCATCACTAGATCAAGCTCCAACTTCACCAAGTCAAGAAAACTTGTGAAGGAAACACCCTATACTACTTGGCAAGAGGTAGAGGATGAAGAAATAGGAAGTGGGTTCACTTTAGAATTGGATTTCTCACTCATTTGCTCAAGTTGCCATTGTTGAAGCAAGCTTTCTTCAAGTGAAGAAGAAGAAGAAGAAGATGAATATTATGATGAGTATTTTTCCAAAAAGGAAATAAAATGAATACTTATCATAATGTAACCATGGTCAAGTGTAGAGAATAGACTAGGGTTAAGTGGAATGGTTAGGGTTAAGCATGAGACAAAATGGTGACTTAGTCAAAGCTTCATGAAGCTTCAAATACAAACAAAGAAAGCCACCATTTTTCCCATTTTCTTTTCCAAAATAAAATAAATGAAATAAATAAATAAATGAATAAGAAAATGTAAACCCTAACCATTACACAACCATGGTTTAATCTTTACACAAACCCTAGTGAGCATGTATCATCAAACATGATACAAACTTGTGTACAAAAGAATATCACATATACAATGTGCACAATCCAAGTGAGAAAATCCATTTAAAGTAAACCAATACTAGTTAATGTAAATTAATATATCATATATATAATTATACATTAAATCATTAAATCAACACTTGATTTAACGATCCGGTCATATCGCATATGACCGACTAATATTCAATGTATCGGCTTATCGAATCAATCCTTGATTCGATAACTAGGTTATATCGCATACAACCATTCGATACATTCATCGCGAGAATGGAATACGGTATCACATACACGCATTATTCTCGGTCCCGCACATATCTCATATGCGCTCCTATTTCGTTTCGCTTGAGCCGGGAAACCTCTGTGTAGGACTCTAAAGACTCGTCAATACGCCGGCAGCAGGTGATGATCATATCAAACACCCACAAGTCGCAAGCGGTCTGCTAAACGTAACGGCCACCCGGGTATTGAGCGATGAGAAGATCGACGAGCAAGCCCACTCACCCTCCTGTGAATCCAACCAGTAACACTTACCGTACAGTCCGGTCTGATCGTCTGATATGTCGCATATCTCGCCTAGGGGTGGTAAACCTTAGACCCCAATAGCTCGATAAGTCGTGTCGATATGAGGTCTATAACAGTTCGAGAAACTACTGGTAACACTTACCAGTAAATCTCAGCAACCCTGGCCAGGGATTTCCGGTTATAGCCAATCGAACACAGTGCAACATCAACTCCCTATACCGGGAGAGACGAATCCCCTCCTATCGCTCATTGCCTCCATGTGATTCGGGACAGTACCCAAAAACCACCATTTTGCACGCCCTCTTAGACGTGGTAAGATGGAAATCAAAGCACAGTGGGAACCACACAAGACTCTATGACGATCTCGGGTCAACAGACTACTCTGTACCAGTGTCACCAGAGAACTGCCATCTGACGTAAGGTATAATACCATCCGGGAGTTCTCGGCGAGTCCGTCCAGTGTACCCAGTCTCCACTGAGCACCCGTATATCATCTCCGATGTCAAACACCAATGGATATGGGATCATCCATCGCCCATCTGTATGGGTCGAGAAGGTATACGCTAGTCTACTCTGGTATATCGATGCCCCGTCTCGATACACCCACGACTAGGGATTTTGAAGGATGTACTTATGGACTACCATGTCCCCACTAGTATGATCCGCATCATAGTCCAGGTAGTCAAGTACACATCCTAAGGGCTTTACCAACATGTAACAGAGAGACAATCAGTGTACACGTTAAGGTAAAGTGTAACCAGATAGCATACTATCATGTCGAGCAAGAAAGTCCTCCCTATATATGTCCCAGAATCCACTACAATATACATCCAATGTACAGTAATGGCCTCTAGGGTATACATATAACTAACAATCAGTTCCCAGGTGACATGAGTACAGCTTAGTCCGCTGACTTGACACTGTCAGTTCGCCTCGAGTGTGTTCCCACTGTACTTTGATTACTACCCTACCACGGCTCAAAGGAGTCGTGCAAACAGGTGGTAGTTGGGTGCAGTCCCGAAGCACTTGGAGGCAGTGACGGTTAGACAGGATTCGTCTCTCCCGATATTGGGGGTTGACATCGCGCTGTGTCTAGGAGAGCCATTACACGAGTAGTCCCTGGCCAGGGCAACAGAGATATACTGGTAGGCTTCCAGTGTTATCTCAGGTTCTTTTGGGCTTCACTCCGACACGACTTTTACCGCTATTGGGGGACTGACGTTTACCGCCCCCTAGGCCCGCCATGCGATGTATCAGACGAACAGACCGGACTGTACGGAGAATGTCACATTCAGGCTCAGTAGGAGTTCAGATGGGTTTCGCCTCGTCAGTCTTCTTGTCGGCATCTACCTGGGGACCGTTACGCACAGCTAGTGCCGCTTGCGGTTTGTGGTTAAACCCACTGCCAGCGTAGTGTCGAGTCTTTAGAGTCCCACACAGAAAGCTATTCGCCTTTAGGCAAAAGAGTAGAGGTCGCATGGTTTTGCGACAGGTCGCATGGTTTTGCGACAGGGTTCGGTCACATCCGTGCACTTGTGCACGTACAGTGTCCGGAAAGTTTACACTAGCGGGCTTTGGTTTAAGCCAAATCCTAGTGTACCTTTTGGGATTGGATTTATCCAGTATGTATTTGTGTTCCTCGGAACGCGGATGCGGGTGTGTATGCACAGTTGACGGAGAGACAGAGGCAGAGGATTCTCATTAGGGTTGTTGACCGTTGACAGTTGACTATTGACTTTTTGCTCAACCCTAATGAGAATATGATATGTGATTAACAATTATATTAATTAAGTATTATGGTGACATGGTTGTTGAGGGGTTGACTTTGTTGACTTGTTGACTTTGTTGACCGGTTGACTAGGTTGGACTAGTTGACCATCATGATGACAATGGCTATCATTTCATGGCAAAGACTTTTTACTTGCTTGTTTCTTTTGTGAGAAATGAGTGCATGAAATGATTTAGCCATTTTGACTTGAACCATTTTACACAATACTTGATTATTATTTTTGTGATGATGGTTTTGGATTATGAGAGCCAAATGAGAAAAGTCTTCTCTCATTCTTTAATGCTCATTCTCTATCTTGTTCTTGAGCTCTCATCTTCCTCCTCTTGCTCTCCCTCTCTTGATTCTATGGTTCACTTGTCTCATGAGTTGAGAACCAAGAACCATAGATAAAATCCCATACAAACTCTTCTCTACTCACTCTAGTTCACAAGGTTTGGCAAACCGAGTGAACTAGTTTCTTCAAAGTTCGAAGAAGGAGCCTAAGGTTGAAGCTTTCAGGTGGATCTATCTTCGGCGCAAGGAGACGACGGGGAGAAGCCGATTCGGACGACCATCGAAGCTTGAAGACGAAGGAGTTCGAGAAAAAGAAAGGTATAACCCCCTAACCGAGTAGTTAGCAACTCGTAGTTAGGTTGTTAGTTAGATGTTTAACAAAGATCCGGTTTTGAGTCCATGTTACCACCTCTAAGAAAATTGTTTTTCACCAAATTCCGCATGCCCGAAAGTACCGGGAGAGGTAGCATGGGCTTACACTCATCACTATAAAAGGCTTCATATGTGATATGAAACACAACAAGGAAAAAATATTGTGAACAAGGGTGTGAAAACAAGTTATCATATGTGCTATGATAGAAAGCTCAAGCTTAGCCACCATTATCTTCTTCTTCCTCTCTTGATTTTTCTCTTGAGTGAAGTTGATAAAAGAAAAGGTTTCAATTGTTGAATATAAACCACATCATCATACTACACACATCTAGCCGATTTGTGTAGGGTGTTTGCTCTACTTCGTTCGCGAAACAAGTAAGGCAAGGAGCTTTGGGCAAAGGGGCTTCGGTTGGATCATCGTGGACAAGGAAGGCTTCCATCGATCCGTTCCAAACTCTTATAGTGCCAAGGAGTCACCGAGGGAGATCTACAAAGGTTGTAATCTCTACTCTTAGTGATAGTTTTACATTTGCATGTGATGCTTATTTGTATGAATCCCTAAAACTTCTAGTTTCGATTCTTGTCGAGTTAACTTAGCACCTCTAAAATTTTGATTGTGGCATATGTGATGCTACCAAACCCTTGACGAGGTGCTAGGCTAACCCTTCAAACAACCCTAATGAGAATCCTCTGCCTCTGTCTCTCCGTCAACTATGCATGCACACCCGCATCCGCGTTCCAAGGAACACGAATACATACTGGATAAAACCTATCCCAAAACGTACACTAGGATCTGGTTTAAACCAAAGCCCGCTAGTGTTAACTGTCCGGACACTAAACGTGCACAAGTGCACGGATGTGATCGAACCCTGTCGCAAAACCATGCGACCTGTCGCAAAACCATGTGACCTCTACTCTTTTGCCTAAAGGCGAATAGCTTTCTGTGTGGGACTCTAAAGACTCGACACTACGCTGGTAGTGGGTTTAACCACAGACCGCAAGCGGCACTAGCTGTGCGTAACGGTCCGCAGGTAGATGCCGACAAGAAGACTGACGAGGTGAAACCCATCTGAACTCCTACTGAGCCTGAATGTGACAGTCTCCGTACAGTCCGGTCTGATCGTCTAATACATCGCATGGCGGGCCTAGGGGGCGGTAAACGTCAGTCCCCTAATAGCGGTACTAGTCGTGTCGGAGTGAAGCCCAAAACACCCTGAGATAACACTGGAAGCTTACCAGTATATCTTGCTTGCCCTGGCCAGGGACTACTCGTGTAATGGCTCTCCTAGACACAGCGCGATGTCAACCCCCAATACCGGGAGAGACGAATCCTGTCTAACCGTCACTGCCTCCTAGTGCTTCGGGACTGCACCCAACTACTACCTGTTTGCACGACTCCTTTGAGCCGTGGTAGGGTAGTAATCTAAGTACAGTGGGAACACACTCGAGGCGAAGTGACAGTGTCAAGTCAGCGGACTAAGCTGTACTCATGTCACCTGGGAACTGATAACTGACGATAGGTATAATACCAACCGGTCAGTTCCCGACGAGTCCTGTCCAGTGTACTCATAACCCAACGAGCACCCGCATACTATCTCCAGTACGTCGTACTGATGGCTGTGGGACAGACCATCTCCCACACTGGGATGAGAAGCGCATATGCTAGTCTACTCCAGAGTATCGATGCCCTATCTCGATAGTCCTGCGACTAGGGACCTGTATAAGGATGTGCTTATAGATTACCCAGCCCCCACTAGTGTGACTGCCATCACAACGCTGGTAATCAAGCAAAGATCCTAAGGGCTCCACTAATGTGTATAGGTGATATACTAAAATAAACACATGTACACATTGAAGTAGAAACAAACAAAGTAGCATACTACTATTTTGAGCAAGATTGTATATACAAGGTGAATATCCCAAGCTTCCATTAAGTAATATACAAACTAGTATGATACAGTAATGGCCTCTAGGGCATATACACTAACAATTGAGTCAATCATGAGATGTCAAGTATCACACCAGATGTTGTTTTTGCATTAGATGCGATAAGTTTATATTAATCCAATCCTGAAGAAACATAAGGAAGCAGTTTTAGAACATAAGTGCATGTTCTACGGATTTGATGACGGCAGCCTCCTTCGGGAGACAGTTATCATTCCAGGCTTCAAAGGTGACATGGATGACAGAGTGATTGCCAAAGTTATAGTTTTCCCTCTGACGAGGGACAATATTATGGACAGGTGGTCCAAGAGGATACTGTGGGAGGCATGGTGCTGGATACTGATTTGGTTCAGTTATCAATACAGTCTAAGAAGTTTGGATTTGAAGTCATTTATGAACTAGGTCCCATCAGATATCCAGACATATTCTAAGACATCTATTACTCGATTTGGGAGATGGCTTTCTCCGCGAACTTGAGATTAAGAGAGACATAGAAAGAAACATCAGGGCGTATCCACTCACTAAGGCTATTTCTCGAACACAATAGTTTTTCAAATGGGATTTGTGAAACTGATTAGTAGAGGAGTTGGATGTTCGGTATCACACGGGCTGTGAGTATGCGACATCGTAATAATTAGCCTTAAGTGCAAATGGGAGATTGTTGGATATAGTGCCCACAAAGTCAATTATTGGATCACAGGTACGTGATTGCAATGATTGAGGCGGGACCTATACCGATATGACAGTCTTGCTCGAGATGATAGTATGCTATCTGGTTTTTCTTTATCATCGTATACATGTTTTAGTTCACTATTTCATGTTGATAGAGCCTATAGGATTTTTGCTTGACTGCCAGCAGTATGATGGCGATCATATACGTGGGAGCTGGGGTCTATATGCACATCCTTAAAGTGTCCCTAGTCGTGGGAGTTTCGAGAAAGGGCATCGATACTCCAGAGTAGACTAGTGTATACAGTCGAGACCCCGACGAGGGGTGGCGGCCGGTCTCACAAGCCATTGGTGTTAGTTGGTTCACCTAAGATGTATACAGGTGCTCATTCGGTTATGAGTACACCGGACATGACTCGCCGGGAATCTGCTAGTTGGTATTATACCTAGCGTCAGATAGCAGTTCCCTGGTGACATGTGTACAGGTTAGTTCATCGACCTGAGGTCATCATTTGTCTCGTGTGAGTTCCCACTGTGCTTTGATTTCTACCCTACCACGGCTCAAAGGAGTCGTGCAAACAGGTCTTTTTTGGGTACAGTCCCGAGCCACATGGAGGCAAGTGAGCGGATCGGCAGGGGATTCGTCTCTCCCGGTATTGGGGGTGAGATCGCGCTGTGTCTAGGAGAGCCATTACACAAAGCCCTCGGCCGAGGTAGGAGATTTACTGGTAGGTACTCCAGTAGTATCTCAGGGTGTTCTGGGCCACTCTCTGACACGACTTATACCGCTATTGGGGGTCTCACGTTACCAGCCCTCTAGGCCGATATGCGATACTCATAGACGAACGGACCGGATTGTATGTATATTGTCACTGTTAGGCTCAGTAGGGTTTCTGGATGAGTTCGCTCGTCAGCTTCCCTTCCAATCAATACATAGGCAACCGTTACGTACAGCTCGTACCTCTGACGTGCTAGTGGTTATACCCAGTGCCAGTGTGTTGATGAGTCATTAGAGTCCCCCACAGACAGTTTCCCAAGTTCGGGCGAAACGTTGTAGAGGCCGTATGGTTTTATGGCAGGGTTCGAAAAATGCACGTGCGTTTACGTGTAAGTCCACGTTGCCCACCCCGGTACTTGCGGGGAGGCGGAAAACGGAATAAAAATCAAATTTTTATCAACTTAGGCAACATGGACTAGACAAAAAAGGATCTTTGCTAAACAAAAACAAGCTAAAGCTAACTAGAAACTAGCTAAGTGTTAGAAAGGTTATACCTAGGGCTTTATGTCCTTCTCTCCTTGCTCCGTGGAGTAGTGGAAAGAGGTCACCTTTGTCGTCTTCTCACGTCGAAGAAAGATCCACCCGAAAGCCTCAACCTTTCTCTTCAACTCCAAGCTAGAAGTAACTAGGGTATAAGAAGTGCTAATCCTTGAACCCTAGATGAGAGTAGAGATTATCAAGAAGAGGTTTTTCTCAAGCTCAAGTGTTTCTCAACACATGAGAGGGGAGAACTTGAGGGAGAGGAAGAACAAGAGAGAGAAAGGAAAAAATAGAATGAGAGAAAATATGAAGCATTCTCACATATATGTGTGAATTATTGTAATTAGATAATTAGCTAGATAATTGTCATGGTTAATCAAGACATGACCATTATCATTTTATTTTTAATGTAATTTGCAAGGATCAAAGAGCATCTTCCAAATGAAATGATGATGGTCAAAGTGTCAACCTGGGTCAACAAGTCAAGGAGGTCAAATGGTCAACAACCATAACCATACACAATTATTTAAACTAATATCAATTAACCATAATACACACATAAGCATTAGGGTTAATAAAATGACAATAGTCATTAACCCTAATCAAAGTCCTCTCCCTCTGTCTCAAGAAATTGTGCATACGCACCCGTATTCGTGATCCGAGGAACACGAATACAAAGAGATAAAACCAATCCCAAATCATATACTAGGATCCGGCTTAAACCAAAGCCCGCTAGTATAAGCTGTCCGGACAGCAAACGTGCACAAGTGCACGGATGTGAACGAACCCTGTCGCAAAACTATGCGACCTCTACTCATTTTGCCTAAAGGCGAACAGCTCTCTGTGTGGGACTCTAAAGACTCGACACTACGCTGGCAGTGGGTTTAACCACAGACCGCAAGCGGCACTAGCTGTACGTAACGGTCCCCAGGTAGATGTCGATAAGAAGACTGACGAGGTAACCCCATCTGAACTCCTACTGAGCCTGTATGTGACAGTCTCCGTACAGTCCGGTCTGTTCGTCTGATACATCGCATGGCGGGTCTAGGGGGGCGGTGAACGTCAGTCCCCTAATAGCGGTATAAGTCGTGTCGGAGTGTAGCCCAGAACACCCTGAGATAACACTGGAAGCCTACCAGTATATCTCGCTTGCCCTGGCCAGGGACTACTCGTGTAATGGCTCTCCTGGACACAGCGCGATGTCAACCCCCAATACCGGGAGAGACGAATCCTGTCTAACCGCCACTGCCTCCAAGTGCTTCGGGACTGCACCCAAAAACTACCTGTTTGCACGACTCCTTTGAGCCGTGGTAGGGTAGTAATCAAAGTGCAGTGGGAACACACTCGAGGCGAAGTGACAGTGTCAAGTCAGCGGACTAAGCTGTACTCATGTCACCTGGGAACTGATAACTGACGATAGGTATAATACCAACCAACAGTTCCCGACGAGTCCTGTCCAGTGTACTCGTAACCTAACGAGCACCCGCATACTATCTCAAGTACAACGTACTGACGGCTGTGGGACAGACCGTCTCCCACACTGGGATGAGAAGCGCATACGCTAGTCTACTCTGGAGTATCGATGCCCTGTCTCGATAGTCCAACGACTAGGGACCTGTATAAGGATGTGCTTATAGATCACCCAGCTCCCACGAATGTGAGCGCCATCACAACGCTGGTAATCAAGCAAAGATCCTAAGGGCTCTACTAATATGTATATCAGCAATATGCTAAAAGAAACACATGCACATATTAAAGCAGAGACAAACCAAATAGCATACCACCATTTCGAGCAAGATTGTATATACAACTGTGAATATCCCAAGCTTCCATCAAGTAATATACAAGCTAGTATGATACAGTAATGGCCTCTAGGGCATATACACTAACAATCTCCCACTTGCACTAAGGCCATGTACTGGCGTATCGAAGACTTATCATCTCGATCAGCCGCTCGAACTGAGTCTGGGGCAAGGCCTTGGTGAATGGATCTGCTGTGTTATCTTCTGAAGCAACCCTCCGAACCTCGATCTCCTGGCGATCCACGATCTCCCTGATCAGGTGATACCGCCTCAAGATGTGTCTGGATTTCTGATGGGACCTGGGTTCCTTCACTAAAGCTATAGCCCCGTTGTTGTCGCAATACAGAGGTATTAGGTCAACAATGGACGGAACCACCTGAAGTTCTCTCAAGAACTTCCTCATCCAGACAGCTTCTTTTGCGGCATCAGATGCAGCGATGTATTCCGCTTCCATAGTCGAGTCAGCAACGGTTTCCTGTTTGGAGCTCTTCCAACACACCGCCCCTCCATTGAGGGTAAAGACAAAACCCGACATGGACTTGGAATCATCCTTGTCACTCTGGAAGCTGGAGTCAGCAAAGGCCTCAATCTGGAGGTCTTTTCCGCCATACACCAAGAACATCTCCTTAGTCCTTTTCAGGTACTTGAGAATGTTCTTTACTGCTATCCAATGTTTCTCCCCAGGGTTTGACTGATAGCTGCTTACCACACTCAGCGCATAAGCCACATCCGGTCTGGTACACAACATCGCATACATTATAGAGCCTACCCCAGAAGCGTAGGGTATGATAGACATGCGATCCCTCTCCAAATCAGTCTTGGGAGACATCTCTTTATAGAGGGTGATCCCGTGACAAGCCGGTAGATTACCGCGCTTGGAATCTTCCATACTGAATCTCTTCAGTATGGTGTCGATGTACCTGGACTGTGAAAGTCCTAATATCCTCTTGGATCTGTCACGGTAGATCCGGATACCCAGAATGTATAAGGCATCACCCAGGTCTTTCATGGAGAACCTGTGTGACAAGAACCCCTTGACAGATTGTAGCATAGGAATGTCATTTCCTATTAAGAGAATGTCATCCACGTATAAAACGAGGAATACTACAGTTCTCGCTACAAATCTACAATAGATGCATGGTTCATCTGCATTTTTGATAAAGCCAAATTCCTTGACCGTCTCATCAAAACAGATGTTCCAACTCCGCGATGCCTGCTTTAGTCCATAAATGGACTTAAGCAACTTGCACACCTTTCCACTGCTCCCACTCTGAATGAAACCCTCTAGCTGTTCCATATAGACACACTCCTCTAAATGTCCATTTAGAAAAGCTGTCTTTACGTCCATCTGCCAAATCTCATAATCGTGGAAGGCAGCAATGGCAAGAAGGATCCGAATGGATTTCAGCATAGCTACTGGAGAAAAGGTTTCGTCATAGTCCAAACCAGGTCGCTGACGAAAACCCTTTGCTACCAGTCTAGCTTTATAGGTCTCAACCTGTCCATCTACACCAATCTTCCTTTTGAAGATCCACTTGCATCCTACGGGTTTTACCCCATCTGGAGCAATGTCCAACGTCCATACTTTGTTGGTGTACATGGACTCCATTTCGGTCCGCATTGCATCCAGCCATTTTACCGAGTCGACGCTCTGAATGGCTTGCTGGAAGCTAGTAGGCTCATCACAATCTATGATGCAATCCTCTCTATCCCCGTCAATGAGAAAACCGTAGTATCTCTCGGACGGATGAGACTGCCTACTACTCCTGCGGAGTGGCGTGGGAATGTCCTGATCTTTCGAACCCTCTGGTTCTACTAAGCTTTCAGTAATAGCTCGTGGTTCTGGAATTTCTTCCAGTTCTATTGTGCTCCCACTTAATTCTTTTTCTATGAACTGGTGTTCTAGAAAGTGGGCATGGCGAGAAACAAACACCTTTTGTTCCTCTTCGCAATAGAAGAAATATCCCTTGGAGTTCTTTGGATATCCCACAAACTTGCACTGTACTGAGTGTGCCTCGAGCTTGTCCGCATGCTGCTTTTTTACAAAAGCTGGACATCCCCATGTCTTAATGTGATTAAGATAGGGTCTCTTCCCACACCACATCTGATATGGTGTAGTAGGCACAGTCTTAGTTGGAACTCGGTTCAAAAGGTATGCAGCTGATTCTAGCGCATATCCCCAGAACGATCGCGGCAACTCAGCGTTACTCATCATGGACCGTACCATATCCAATAGGGTTCGGTTCCGTCTCTCCGATACACCGTTATGTTGCGGAGTGTATGGAGGAGTAAGCTGAGAGAGAATTCCATTCTCTTTTAAGTAACCCAGGAACTCGGCACTCAAGTATTCACCACCTCGATCAGATCTCAGTGCCTTGATACTTTTGCCTGTTTGTTTTTCTACTTCATTCTTATATTCCTAGAATTTTTCAAAAGCCTCGGATTTATGTTTCATTAAGAAGACATAACCGTACCTTGAAAAATCATCCGTAAAAGTAATGAAGTAAGAATAACCGCTTCGCGCATATGTAGACATTGGACCGCACACGTCGCTGTGTACGAGTCCCAAGAGCTCGCTCGCTCTTACTCCGTGTCCAGTAAACGGAGTCTTTGTCATCTTTCCTTTGAGACAGGATTGACAACTTGCATACGATTGATATTCGAACGGATCTAAATATCCTTCTGCATGTAACTTAGTCAACATTCTCTCATTGATGTGACCCAGTCTACAATGCCATAAGAAGGTTTTATTGATATCTGGAGACTTTTTTTGTGTGTATTCTGGACATTGAAAATCTGTGGTTGGTTTAATACGTATATACCGTTGTTCAATGTACCTGACCCAATCAAAACTTGATTAAGGTGAATGTTCACTGCATTACTTACAAATGCAAATTCATAACCTTCTTTAGATAATAAAGATACAGAAATGATATTACAGGTTGCATTTGGTACATAATAACAACTACGCAAAACCAAAAAGTGTCCATCCGACAATCCCAGGTGATAGTCCCCCACGGCCTCAGCATCCATGCTAGCACCGTTTGCAACTCTGAGGGTCATGTCACCTGCCTTCAAAACTCTACGCTTTCTCAACGCCTGCAAAGAATTACAGATATGAGATCCTGACCCGGTATCCAATACCCAGGATGTAGAGTTTATTGATAGACAGTTTTCAATAACATACACACCTGAAGCTGAAGCTGCAACTCGCTTCAAATCCTGTGTTCTGGCCTTCCAAGTCTTGCAATCCTGTTTCCAGTGACCACTTTTGTGACAATAGAAGCATTCTTCCTTCCCCACCAGCTTTCCCGCTACCTTTGTTGCTTTTCCTTTTCCCTTCGTATCCACTTTACTGACACCGCCTCTTGGTTTGGCGGGGGTTTTCTTCTTCTTGCCCTTGGCTTTCGCCCTGGACCTAGAAGAGGAAGATCCTCCTACAAACAAAGTGGATGTCTCCCTACCCTTCTGTAGGGTGCCCTCAGCACTCCTCAACATGTTCAGAAGTTCGGAAAGTTCAACCTCCTTTCCTTGCATGTTGAAGTTAAGAATAAAGTGGGCGTAAGTGGAAGGAAGGGACTGGAGAATCAAATCAGTATAGAGTTCATTCTCCAACGTGGTCCCAAGGTCCGCGAGCTCCTATATGTAGCCAATCATCTTAAGCACGTGTTCCGCTACCGATGATCCGACGGCCAACCTTGCCGAAAACAACTTCTTCGACACTTCGTATCTTGCGATATGAGACTGCTCTCCATACAGTTCTTTTGTATGAAGAAATATGGACTCTAGGTCCATATTCTCGTGCCTCCTCTGATGTTCGTTGTCCATCGAGGCAAGTACGAGGCATTTGGCCTTCGCGCAATCTATTTCCCATGTCTTACGGATTTCCCTATCCGCGACACTGGTTTTGGGACCTGGGACAGGGGAAGCTTTGGTGGTAAGGACATACCCCAACTTGTCGTAAGTGATAGCCATCTTGACATTCCTGAGCCAATCTTTGTAGTTTGGCCCTGTCAATATGTTTTTATCTAGTAATAACTTAAGTCCGGTCATGTTGAATGGTCGTTGCAATTAGGAGAGAGAAAAGAAACACTTTAGCATGATGCTCTTGCAAGTTTAGAATGGTTTTTAGTTTGTCTAAACAGGATGGCTCCCACTGTCTCTCGAATCCCTTCTCAAACCGTAAAGAAAAGATTAGTCAGGATCAATCTCACCGTACAATACTTGCTTAACCGTTCAGCCATGCCAGTGTCGGTACTTCGAGGGAGGTTTTCCAACGCTTTCGCGAAGTTCCTTAATTAAGTAACCTCTTTTCCCTGTGGGCGTAGCCCTGCTAACACCTTTCTAGACACCTACTAAGTTTATAGCATTGATCGTTAAGTGAGAGTTTTCCCGAGGAGTAGCATATACTCACAGTAGGATCGGGATCCAAATATCATCGCGTGATAAAACCGAAGGAATCCTACCAGAATTATCACACTCCAAATGGTATGCAGCGCTAGCAAGTTTCAGTACTTATGAAACTCCCGATGTGGATTTTTGCCCCATGCTCTTATGACCTTGACTTTGGCCAAAATATCATAAGTCACATGTCAAGTTCTACCCGTCATTCTCCTGGTTAATTTGGACCCACCCGTACCTACCCTTGACTTTGGCCAAAATGGCAGCACGACTGTCCCAAACCAACGCATCTATCTATGTTGCACATGAATACCCAATAGCTACCAATCACTATGCCTTGACTTTGGCCAAAATACATAGCTTGAATACTTTTTGACCATTCATGTGGAATGACGGAGGGCTACGAATGGTTTTGGCGAAACCGTGAACGTAGTGAACTTGATATAATCGATGGAACGAGATAGCTTTTAAAAGGAGTGGTTCAAGCTCCGCGTTTAAAAGTTTAGTTTTGAAAAGAACCGAGTGGTTTTCAAAGTGTTCCAATCGAATTTTACTTGGTTTATTTTCTTGCATTAGTTCTTTTAATGCGTCCCATCATTTAATCTTACCATTGCAGAAAACAACCAAAATATGACGTACGCTTATGCCATTCGCATTCGCCACGGGGCCTCGTCATCACCCGTTAGGTTACTTAACTAACGACAGAGCGGGGGCTGGGCTAGCGCGGCTGTAAAACATAAGCAACGCCTAAATAGTTATCATATATAAATATATAGCAATGATAGACATTACAGATCACAGATGAATACATTGGATATACTAGGAATCCGCAATCCGTTCGAGCCTGCAACGAAAAGCGGATTACACGGTCGCGGTGAATAGCCAATACCCCACCCAAGACCCCTACGGGTGCGGCAAACTACCCGCCAAGTACCCGAAGTGAAGCAACCTCCCTCACCACCGTGAGTAGGCCACTCGGGACTTCGAGATACCCGGTAGTTTGTGCACCCCCTCCATGGGTCTATCCTAGGAGCAAAAACAGTAAAAAGAATTATACAATGACGGCTACAACCCCGACCCGGTTGTGCGGCCATACAAATAATATTACATCAATTTACATATTACAATGAATGAAAGAAAAAGAAACACTCATCTCACATCCACCCCGGCTATTCACCCGCGACAATCCAACACATTCATATACACATACCATCATCAAACACAGATCACAGATATGTATAACCCCGACTAATCGACATATAGCGATTAACCGACGTTCAATACAAATAAACATCACAGATAGAACCCTTATAGTCAAAGCGTAGTGAAGTTCGATAAAAATACGGATTTATAGGCCCCCAAAAACAAATTTCTATTCTGGAAAATCTGGGCACATATAAACCATCTTAAAAATCCCAAAACCAATCCAGAAAAACACTGCACCAAACTCGACCCAGAGCCGAGCCAAAACGGCCGCGGTTGCGCGGCAATAGCTTGCTATTGCCGCGGAACCGCGGCTCTTTGGTCGAATCTCTGGATCGTTTTTGGTGGCTTTCTTCACAAAACCCTGAGATGATTTTTGGAGTATGATTTATTTCATTTTGAACAGAAAAAATTTTAACAGAAAGTTTGGGTTTTGAAAACTCGGTTTTGCGATTTTTCCGATTCGAACTTCCATACACTTTACTACCTAGCTAGTTTATGTTTAGTTAGGCTCTGATACCACTGTAAGTCCACGTTGCCTACCCCGGTACTTGCGGGGAGGCGGAAAACGGAATAAAAATCAAATTTTTATCAACTTAGGCAACATGGACTAGACAAAGAAGGATCTTTGCTAAACAAAAACAAGCTAAAGCTAACTAGAAACTAGCTAAGTGTTAGAAAGGTTATACCTAGGGCTTTATGTCCTTCTCTCCTTGCTCCTTGGAGTAGTGGAAAGAGGTCACCTTTGTCGTCTTCTCACGTCGAAGAAAGATCCACCTGAAAGCCTCAACCTTTGGCTTCAACTCCAAGCTAGAAGTAACTAGGGTGCAAGAAGTGCTAATCCTTGAACCCTAGATGAGAGTAGAGATTATCAAGAAGAGGTTTTTCTCAAGCTCAAGTGTTTCTCAACACATGAGAGGGGAGAGCTTGAGGGAGAGGAAGAACAAGAGAGGGAAAGGAAAAAATAGAATGAGAGAAAATATGAAGTATTCTCACATATATGTGTGAATTATTGTAATTAGATAATTAGCTAGATAATTGTCATGGTTAATCAAGACATGACCATTATCATTTCATTTTTAATGCAATTTGCAAGGATCAAAGAGCATCTTCCAAATGAAATGATGATGGTCAAAGTGTCAACCTAGGTCAACAAGTCAAGGAGGTCAAATGGTCAACAACCATAACCATGCACAATTATTTAAACTAATATCAATTAACCATAATACACACATAAGCATTAGGGTTAATAAAATGACAATAGTCATTAACCCTAATCAAAGTCCTCTCCCTCTGTCTCAAGCAACTGTGCATACGCACCCGTATTCGTGATCCGAGGAACACGAATACAAAGAGATAAAACCAATCCCAAATCATATACTAGGATCCGGCTTAAACCAAAGCCCGCTAGTATAAGCTGTCCGGACAGCAAACGTGCACAAGTGCACGGATGTGAACGAACCCTGTCGCAAAACTATGCGACCTCTACTCATTTTGCCTAAAGGCGAATAGCTCTCTGTGTGGGACTCTAAAGACTCGACACTACGCTGGCAGTGGGTTTAACCACAGACCGCAAGCGGCACTAGCTGTACGTAACGGTCCCCAGGTAGATGTCGATAAGAAGACTGACGAGGTAACCCCATCTGAACTCCTACTGAGCCTGTATGTGACAGTCTCCGTACAGTCCGGTCTGTTCATCTGATACATCGCATGGCGGGCCTAGGGGGGCGGTGAACGTCAGTCCCCTAATAGCGGTACAAGTCGTGTCAGAGTGTAGCCCAGAACACCCTGAGATAACACTGGAAACCTACCAGTATATCTCGCTTGCCCTGGCCAGGGACTACTCGTGTAATGGCTCTCCTGGACACAGCGCGATGTCAACCCCCAATACCGGGAGAGACGAATCCTGTCTAACCGTCACTGCCTCCAAGTGCTTCGGGACTGCACCCAAAAACTACCTGTTTGCACGACTCCTTTGAGCCATGGTAGGGTAGTAATCAAAGTGCAGTGGGAACACACTCGAGGCGAAGTGACAGTGTCAAGTTAGCGGACTAAGCTGTACTCATGTCACCTGGGAACTGATAACTGACGATAGGTATAATACCAACCAACAGTTCCCGACGAGTCCTGTCCAGTGTACTCGTAACCTAACGAGCACCCGCATACTATCTCAAGTACGATATACTGACGGCTGTGGGACATACCGTCTCCCACACTGGGATGAGAAGCGCATACGCTAGTCTACTCCGGAGTATCGATGCCCTGTCTCGATAGTCCAACGACTAGGGACCTGTATAAGGATGTGCTTATAGATCACCCAGCTCCCACGAGTGTGAGCGCCATCACAACGCTGGTAATCAAGCAAAGATCCTAAGGGCTCTACTAATATGTATATCAGCGATATGCTAAAAGAAACACATGCACATATTAAAGCAGAGACAAACCAAGTAGCATACTACCATTTCGAGCAAGATTGTATATACAACTGTGAATATCCCAAGCTTCCATCAAGTAATATACAAGCTAGTATGATACATTAATGGCCTCTACGGCATATACACTAACATTACGCACGTGTCATATTTCGGGCAGATAATACTGGTGGGCTTTAGTTTAAGCCGGATCCGAGTTTTATACTGTGTAGATATAATATCTTTGTCTCAGTTGCATTTGTATTCGGTCGTAATACAAATGCGGGTATATTTATACTGTTGCGGGGTTATCCTGAGATTCGTTTCGGGATCGCTTTTGGAAGTTGCCAGTTTCCAGTTTTCTATCACCCGTCTTTATCATTCGGTTAAATACGGATTTATCTTTTCGTCACTTGGGTGAGTCATGAGGGTGTGTCGTGGTTCTAGAAGTTTCTAGATGATGACTAGGATGGTGAGGCGGCTTAGTGCATTAATTATGTGATGATGTGTTGTAATGAATCATTCTTTCATTAAATGATTTATGCTAGGTGTTCTTTATGACTCATTCTTTCTTTAAATGTTGTGGTCACCTCCTAGCTCCTACACTCACCTCCCTTGCTCCATAAAGTGGCCGGTCTCTCTCTTGTGAGGGGATAGTTTTTTTTCATTTGAAGGAAAAAGATTATGATAGTTGTTTAGGTTCATGGAAATTTCATATGCCAATTTCTCATTTACCCGATTCAAATGGAAACTTTATTAACCGTTCATCCATAGCTTTGGATATAACGAGACAAAGTGTTCTACTCATTCTCTACATCAATCTTGGTCATCTCTTTTAGCAAACTTGATGATCGAGTTGCCTCGGTTCAGAGGCGGGAGCTCGTTTAAAGATCCGTCGACGTGGTGCCACCTGGACGAGGAGACTGGAGATTCAGGAGATCGGAGCAGCCGCAACAAAGCGTGGGATGATGGTTGAAGACCGAAGGGCTCGGATCATTCGGTATAACATTTCTACCCACTTTGTAGTTTGTTAGTTTAGCTTTAATGGCAGATCCGGGTAAAAGTACATGATAGCGCCAGTTTGTAAAAGTTTTTGTTCCGCATTTGGCGTCTGTTAGACGGCCGGGGCGCTACTGTGGGCTTACATCACATGCCACTCTCAGAACCGAGAAAACACATGGTGGACGCACTGAAATATCATATCAAGAGAAACCGGGTTTTTAAAACAATACATGCTTTCTTTTAAAATAGCCACGGTTCTCAAATCCAGAAATCTCATGAAAACAACATATCTCAATGCGTAAAAGTGTAAAGCATGCTGTATGCGACAAATAACAGAAATGTAAGCATATCCGTATATCATGCAACATGGAACAGTGATATGACATATTAAAGGAAACCGCTTGTTTAAATGGATCCAGTTTTGAAAATATCTCATGCGGTCCCCAATTCTCCAAAGTCAAATGCAACATCGTATAAAGGTGCATATGCCACAATAGCAAGTAAATTATGCAAGGAGTCATATCATGATGCAGCAATCCTACTGTGCAGTGGCATGGAAATTATCGATGATGATGTGTGTGAGTTGGCAAATCTGTGTACGTGTATCATACGCATCATCGATAATGGTGTAAGTGTACTAGCACAGGTATATGCAATGCAATGAGAATAACATGGAAGCAGCATAAGGTAAATCGCCAGCTAAAAGCTACAGGTATACGTATCTAACATGACTGAGTCGGTGAATCTATCAATCGGCATCCAGCCTCACAACAACACGTATGGTATAATCCATCGTACGGCATCCTCTAGTCAAGGGTATGGATCAATCATCAAATCAAATTCATCACGTACGGAAAATCATCGTACGGCGGCATCAAACCATTAGGGATCCTATCATCCTATATGACAATGAGGGGTACGGACCAACGTCACGTACGACAATCACACATTATTCACCACATATATAAATATATATCTATGTACCTATGTCCCAGGTCACATCCACAACAATCTCATATCAGGGGACCGGCAAGGTATCAATCATCTCAATCGACTCGCATCCGTATACCAACCTATCATCATATCACATGTCAAATCGTATTCTCTTTTCATCATAATTATATCTCACATAAGGTCAAGTTTACAATTACATTCTACCTTTACTATAAGCATAAGTATCTAATCTAATATACACACCCGAACCATACAAACAGTTTTTGAAAGATGCCAATCGTAGTTTTGAAAGTAGGGGATACGGTGTTTTTAAGGAAAAGATATTATTTGAAAATCCGTAACATCTCTCAAGGTATCTTTTTAAAAGATGCATACGATTCTTCAGTTTGAAATAGGTATGGTTCGGTTGATACCTCTACGTCGGTTATCTAGTCCTATAGTACCCTAAACGGTAATATCATCAAACATCATTCTCAAATTCCGTCATCACGTATTAGCCGTATCATATCACTTCTAACTATCCTTTAGTTTCTAATGTAGTTTCTCTATCTTATAACTCTATCTATAGTTTTCTATTAAAGGTTTTCTTAACCATTTACTATGAATCGGTTTCCATCAAAACTTGCGGGGGTGCTATACGCCATCCACCCGACTTCCTCCATGGATATAGATCCACTCACCTTGATCCTCGATTACCGAAGTCGATGATGCCACGCTCCGTGTCTCAGAATCCACGCGAGGGTACCTACAACCAATACACAATCCCAAACGCTTATAAAAATCGAGTCGGAGAAACCAAAACGGCACAAGTTTCGCTCATAGGTTAAAACCTATAGCTTCGCGTGCAAAACACGACTAAAAATCCTAGTCGTTGACGTTCAAACACCACACGACCAAATACAAATCCCAATATCAAAACTGAGCATCCCAAAATACGGAAAACATAGCCAAAAACACCCCAATGTGCTCCCAGATTTTACCCTAGATGAATTTAGCCAATTTTGCATATGTGAGGGGCTATTTACTGGACAAAGGAGCCATGGACCAAACCTGGAGGCAAACATCCCTAACCTGGCCGCAAATTATGGCCAGGATGATTAAATCCGCGGCCTCGACTAAGGGGTTAGGTCTCGGGTCTTGGGGTTGGCTTCCTGGGTGCCTGCATGTGTCACTGTGTTCGCTAAATAATTTTCCAGGTCTCCGAGTGTTAGCAGATCTCTAAACAACCTCATAATTTTCATAATTTCCCGATATCGACGAATCTAAAGTTCGTGTTTTGGGGTTTGGTCACTGGTCCAGGTCAAGAATTGGTCTCTAGGGTCTTTTAACAGCCACTATGTAAGTGCACGGCGGCGCCCCGGCCGTCAATCCGACGCCGGAGTGCGGAAGCGGTGAAAAACTTAAATTTTGCGGACTTAGCAAACCGGCACCACCGCGCACTAAACACCCGGATCGAAACCATTAACTAGTCTAAGCTAACTAGAAGATGGGTTAGAGATATACCGACGATCCTAGTCCTCCGGTCTTCTCATCATGGTCCCGATCTCCTGCGGAAAATCCTGTCTCCTCCTCATCGCCGGAAGTGCACCACATCGCCTACTTTGTTTACGGGCTCCCACCTCAATACCGAGGCAACTCGGGCACGAAGCCGGCTACTCGACGTGCCCAAGATTCGTTGTAGAATATGTAGTGAGCAAGTCTCATTTTTGGGGTTTGTGGAATTGCCATTGGTGAAGGAAAAGAGAGCTTGGAGAGAGGTGAGAAAAATGGAGCATACTAAAGAATGAATGTATCATATTTTTCTCCACTCCAAAAGAGAAGCAATTTTCTCATCCCACCTAAAGTGGTCGGCCCCCCCATTTCCAAGTGTGATTGGAGAGAGAAAAACCAAGACAAGGGGGTGGTTGGAAAGCAAAAAAATGATGAGGAGAAATCAAATGATCACCACAAATCCAACACACAAAGGCAACCATCATCTCATGCATGATGGCTTCAAAAAGTCAAGCCATCATGAGAAGAAGAAGTCAAGTGATGGTGCTCATCATGAAAACCATCATGATAAGATAAAATGCAAAGACCCCCTCCACAAATGCCTATTTGCAACAATGCAAATAAGCCCTCCTCCACCAATCTTCGGCCAATGAACGGAACAATGGAAATCGGCCGAAACGGAAAGCAAACTGGCAACTCCAAAAACTGGTCCCGTAATAAATTACAGGAAAACCCCGATACTGTGCATACACACCCGCATTTGTATTCCGACCGAAATACAAATGCAATGAGACAAAATCTCCACTGTACTATACTAGAATCCGGCTTATACCAAAACCGGCTAGTAATATCTGTTCAATCCTGATCCGTGCAATACCGCACGTATCTGATCGAACCCTGCCATATAACCATACGGCCTATAGTACAAACTGTCCGATCCTGATCCGTGCAATACCGCACGTATCTGATCGGACCTTGCCATATCTCCATACGGCCTCTACAACCTTTCGCCCGAAAGCTTGAGTAACTGAAAGTGTGGCGGACTCTAAAGACTCGTCAATACAATGGCTGAGGATTTAACCACTAGCACGTCAGAGGTATATGCCAATACGTGACGGGCCAGCAGCTATTGACCAAAAGGGACGTCGATGAGGAAGCTCACCCCGACACCCAACTGAGCCTGTCAGTGACAATATCCGTGCAGTCCGGTCCGTTCGTCTATGAGTATCGCATGGCGGGCCTAGGGGGTTGGAAAAAGTCAGACCCCCAAAAGCGGTACAAGTCGTGTCGGAGTGTAGCCCAGAACACCCTGAGATACTACTGGAATACCTACCAGTAAATCTCCTTGCCTTGGCCAAGGACTTTGTGTAATGGCTCTCCTAGACACAGCACGACCTCACCCCCAATACCGGGAGAGACGAACCCCTGAAGATACGCTCACTGCCTCCATGTGGCTCGGGACTGTACCCAACTAAAACCTGTTTGCACGACTCCTTTGAGCCGTGGTAGGGTAGTAATCAAAGTACAGTGGGAACTCACACGAGACAAATGACGATCCCTAGGTCGATGAACTAACCTGCACACATGTCACCAGGGAACTGCCATCTGACGTCTGGTATATGACCAACTAGCATGTTCCCGGCGAGTCCTGTCCGGTGTACTCATAACCCAATGAGCACCTGTATACATCTTAGGTGATCCTACTGACACCAGTGGCTTGTGAGACCGGCCACCGCCCCTCGTCGGGGTCTCGACTGTATACACTAGTCTACTAATGGAGTATCGATGCCCAGTCTCGAAACTCCCACGACTAGGGACCTTTTAAGGATAAGCTTATAGACCCCCAGCTCCCACTTATATGATCGCCCTCATACTGCTGGTGGTCAAGCAAGAATCCTAGGGGCTCTATCAACTTGTAATAGCGACGTGTCAGGTCACCTAAAGCAGTACACGATGATAAAGGTAAACCAGATAGCATACTATCATCTCGAGTAAGACTGTCCTACCGGGATAGGTCCTCCCTCAATCATTACAATCACGTACCTGTGACCTAATAATTGACTCTGAGGGCACTATCTCCAACAATCTCCCACTTGCACTCAAGGCTAATTATTGCGATGTCGCATACTCACAGCCCGTGTGATACCGAACACCCAACTCCTCTACTAGTCAGTCTCACAAAACTCGTTTGCGAAACTATTGCGTTCGAGGAATAGCCTCAGTGAGTGGATCCGCTTAGTTGTTTCTTTCTATGTCTCTCTATATCTCAAGTTCGCGGAGAAACCCATCTCCTGAAATGAGCAATACCTGTCTCAGAATTTGTCTGGATGTCTGATGGGACCTAGCTCATAAATGAACTCCAAATCCAAACTTCTTAGACTGTATCGTCAACTGAACTTAATCAGTATCCTGCGCGCCATGCCTCCCTCAGTATTGCCTTGGACCACCTGTCCAAAATACTGCCCCTCATCAGAAGGAAAACTATAACTCTGACAACCTCCTTGTCGTCCATGTCACCTTGGAAGCCTGGAATGATAACTGTCTCCTGAATGAGGCTGTCGTTATCATATCCCTAGAACATCCACTTATGTTCTAAAACTGCTTCCGACTGTTTCTCCAGGATTGGATTAATGTCAACTTATTGCATCTAGTGCAAGAACAACATCTGGTGTGGTACTTGACATCTCACGATTGACTCAATTGCCTGAGCAAGTGATCTGCCAATCATGCCCGTCCCTCTCCCCTTTAGTCTGTAAGACACCTTTGGAGAGGGTGACTCCATTACCTGCAGGTACACTACCGTGCCAGGAGTCGTCCATCCTAAATACTCTTAGAATGCTGTCAAGTACCCTGATTGGGAAACCACCCAAATCTAGATCTAAAACCATAGATCTAGTAACCAGTATGTCTGCATAAAATCCATTTCCTTTGTGGAGAAACAACTGTGTGACGACCAAAGTATAACCGATCGAAGTGTAGGAGTTTCTTTTCCTACTCTGTGTATATCATCCAAATACCAGGATATCACACCCTACTACCTTCTCAACAGATCCATCCCCTATTCTGATGAAGTCAAACCCATGACTGTCACGTCAGAAATAGATGATCTATCTCCGCTACATCTGCTTTAGTCTATAAATAGACATAAGCAACCTGTCCACCAATGCTTCCGCTGCTCCCACTGACTACGACAACCCTCTGGCAGAGTCATATAGACGTACACTTCTAAAACTGGTTTAGAACGACGCTATACTCATCCTCCCGCCGGGTCTCGTAACCTGGAACAACAGCAATGGCAATTGTGGGTAAACAAGAACTTCCCTGTCACCGTCCTTGAGGCTACCGTAGTGCCTCTCGGGTGCCTGAAGTTACCCACCTTATCTGCGGAGTGGTCAATGGAATGTCAATCCAGATTGAATCTTTAGGTTCCTTATCAAATCTTCAGTAATCGTTTGTGGTTCTAGAATCACTTCCAGTTCTACCATACTCCCACTACTGTTTTTCTGAAAAAATCCATTTTTATTAAAACTGTGGCGAGTCTAGAACAATATTGCTATTGTTCATCCAGATGGTAGAAAATCAACCCGCGTCATAGCCTGGGTCAACCCACAAACAGCCATTACAGAAACGTGCCTTGAGTTGTCCAGTGTCTGGTTTTAAGCATAAGCCGGACAACTCCCCGTACCTTAACATCGTTAAGATATGAACTGTTCTATATCCCATATAGGACCAGAGGCACTGATTTAATTGAACCAGATTCAAATCATGCAACTGTCTCCAGTGCATGTCAACTAAATGGAAGGAGGCCGATCAGCGTTACTCAACTTAGGAATACTTCCAATTATGAGTAACCTGAAAGAGAAGCAAGATCTCTTTATCATTACTATCAACTGAATACCATACACAAGTATCTACATCTTCGATCACTTTGAAGAATCCCGATACTTGCTACACCTGGTTCTCTACTCTATTCAAATACCTATAACTCCTCAAAACTTAGACCCTGTGTTTCTACGAAACACATGTCTAAGAACTAGAGAAGTTAAAAGTAAACAGAATATAGTATGAGGACCAACCCCCTTTTTTTTTGTCCTGATGGACCCTGGACAACATACAATCCTTTGTATAAGTCCCTTGAGTCTGATAACTCATTCACTGTGTGTCGTAGGTTGAAAACTGTACTTATGGTTAAGAAGAATTACACCGCTGTTTAATGCTCCTTACCTAACCATCCACTGATATAGGTAAATGTCGTAGACATAATTTCAGAAAGGTATATCTCACTCTATGAAAATAGACGTTCAGATATATCAATTTGAAATTGGTGCATAACAGCGGATATTCAAAACCAAATATTTGCCGACCGGCAAACAGCCCAGGTGATTTCCTCAAATATCACCGATTACAACGAATCCCGACATAATGAGGATGATCACCCAATTCTCAATAACTTACTCCCACTCATCATCTGTAAAACCATACAGATATGAGAATCATACCTGGTAAATACATACCCTGGAGCAAGTGTCTAATCGGGAAATCAGTTTTCTTTTAACAGTACACAGTGAGACTGAAACATTGAAATATTTCGATGGGGTATCCTGGTATTCCTAGTAATGCCTCTTCCAGATTCACGACTGTAACCGTATAGTTCTTTGCCACCTCTCCATATCCCTTCATATGTCTTTAGTCTTTACCTTCTGTACACCCCTTTAGGCCAAATGGTTTTCTTCCTTCCCTACCGTTCGGCACCAGCCTATGGTTTGGAAGAAGACTATCCAATAAGCATAATGGGTGTACTGTCCCAATCCTAGGAACACTCGCAACGCGAGAGAAGGTGAAGATAAAAGACACCTGAATGTACTTTATTCCTATTTCTCCTGGACCAGAATCCATCCCCGAACTGGAACAAGTTCCTTTCGAGTTCGTATATAACCATACGATGGAGTATCCAATAAACTGTGGATCTTCGTAGTGATACGGAGTGTCCTGGAGAAATACAAAGGTGATTTAGGATTGGCGAAGAAATACTTGGTTTGGTCGTGAATATCTGTTGCAATTTACTTTGCCCTCTTACTAATCCCTTTCTTTGTCTGAACTTAATACCTTCTGCACACCATCGTTATGCTAATTGGTTTTCTTCATTCCCTACCGGTCGGCACCAGCCTAAGGTTTGGAAGAAGACAATCCAATTTGCGTAATAGGTGTACTACCCCTAAACCAAGGAGTACTCGTAACCTGAGAGAGGGTAAAAAGGAAAAGACAACTGAATAATCCTATCCGTTTTCTCCAGAACCGGAAACCATCCTCGAATAAATTCTTTCGAGTTCGTATCTAACCATACGATGGTTTTGTCCAATGGAAGTGGACGTTCGTAGTAATACGGGGTGTCCTGGAGAAAAGGGTAAAAGTAGGAGTGGCAATGAGGTTCGCAACTCTGACAATCCAAAAGCCGATGTTTAAGAAGGTTCGGTCAACTTGGTCACTGAGTCAAAGTCTTAGGGTCGGGTCAATGGTCGCTGCCAAAGAGAGAGAGAAAAGAAACACTCAGCGTGCACTCTAACCTAGATCAGAATGGTTACCAATTTATCTAATCTGGAAACCTCCCACTGTACCTCAAATTCTCCTCCAAACCTGAAAGAAGAATTAGTCGGGGTCACCCGAGGAGTAAACCAACTCATCAGTAGGAATCGGGATCCAACTCTCATCGCATGATAACGTGACGGAATCCGCTCACGGTATCACACTCCAGAAGGTATGCGCATATCTGGCAAGTTTCAGTTCTTTTGAAACTCCCGATGTGATTTCTGCCCCATGCTCTTATGACCTTGACTTTGGCCAACATATCATAAGTCACATGTCAAGTTCTACCCGTCATTCTCCAGGTTAATTTGAATCCACCCGTACATACCCTTGACTTTGGCCAAAATGGCAGCACGACTGTCCCAAACCAACGCATCTATCTATGCTGCATATGAATACCCCAATAGCTACCAATCACTGTGCCTTGACTTTGGCCAACATACACAGCTTGAATACTATTGACCACCCATATGAAACGACGGAGGGCTACGAATGGTTTCTGGCGAAAACCTTTAACGTAAAGAACTTGATATCGTCGAAGGAACGGATAGCTTTTAAAAATATAGTGACGACAACTTCCGCTAAAGAGGTCACTCCCGGTGAAGGGATCTCGGCTCTTTCCCCGTAGAATGGGGTGCAGGATATTCCAACTGAATACCACGGTGCAAACCAAAAGTAATCGGCTATAGTGAAGTTATTGCTCTGACGCAAACTTTTGTCCAAGGGGTCACTCCCGGTGAAGGGATCTCGGCCCTTGCCTCGTCGACTGAGGAGCAGGATATTCTAAATGAATACCACGATGCAAAACAAAAGTGAACGTCCTTGCAATAACAGCTTTTTGAAAAGTGTTCCAACAACATCAGATTAGGTTTGTTTTTAACTTGCATTGATCCGAATCAACGCAGTTCCATCAATTGATCACACCAAAAAGAACGAAAATATACTGATGTACGTATATGCCATCCGCATTCGCCACTGGGTCCCGTCATTACCCGTTAGGTTAGCTTACTAACGACAGAGCGGGGACTGGACTAGCGCGGATGCAAAACATATACAACATCTACTAATATATATACCAATATATTATATTTCGCTCAAGGCGTGAATAAAATGCAACATCACAGAGAATGAACAGCATCACAGAAACAATACAGATATCTGGGATCCCCGGGTTTCACAGAGCCACTACTGAAACCCGACGTTCCCCTGGTCGTGTGGATAGCCTGTGCAATGAAATCCTAGACCCCTACGGGCGCGGCAAGTCACCCGCCAAAACCTGAAGCGAGGCAGCCCCCTTCAGCCCCGTGAATGGACCACCCAGCACTTCACGGAATCCGGCAACTTGGGCACCCCTCCTGGGTCAACCTGTACCCCCTACGAGTGCGGCGAATAGCCCGCCAATCCTAGAGTGAAGCCCCCTCCGTCTCAATGCCATGAGATGCGGGCTTGTTGCCCTCCAGAACCCGGCTATCCGTGCACCCCTCCGCGGGGCAATCCTAGTACAGAAAGTAAAATATACATACACCGGGTACATCGACCGCAACCAGGTCGTGCCCCAAAATAACAATACAATCAGGCAGTGACGGCAGTCCACAAGTCGGACGCTCGCCCCTCAATAACAAATGTACATAATACAACAAAAACTGAACTAGCATTGCATCCAGGCTATCCCCCACGACCGATCCGCAACATCACAGCATAAACATAGAACATCAACGTGAAAGTCACGTTCGCAAATCCGTCTAACCGGGCTATAGCAGTTAGACAGGATTTACCGATCGAGTGACATTCACGGTCGCAGATATAATGTAAATACTGTGAAAAATGTGTTTAAAAAATTTCCGATTGATCAAACTTTAACAAGTGGGCCCCAAAGAAAACTGTAGCACTCACAGAAACAATTGGCCCAATTTTAATGTTCCAAAACCCATATTTTAAGCCCAGAAGGCCTCTGTAAAAAAATGGTGAAGTGAAGTGAATAGTGCGCGGCGGAAGGGCCGCACAAATGGGGTTTTCGCGGCGGTTCCGCGCTCCAACTGTGGAGTTACTTCGTCAAATTTTTACAGAACTCTTAGATTATCCAGTACATCAATATTTTACAACCTGAAAAATTTTTCGAGACCAAAAATTTTCAACAGAAACTGATGCGAACTAAAATGCAGTTTTGGAACTTTTTGATCGATCGGAAATGCAAACACATTACACAAAGCTAGACTAAGTTAATGGCGAGGCTCTGATACCACTGTAAGTGCACGGCGGCGCCCCGGCCGTCAATCCGACGCCGGAGTGCGGAAGCGGTGAAAAACTTAAATTTTGCGGACTTAGCAAACCGGCACCACCGCGCACTAAACACCCGGATCGAAACCATTAACTAGTCTAAGCTAACTAGAAGATGGGTTAGAGATATACCGACGATCCTAGTCCTCCGGTCTTCTCATCATGGTCCCGATCTCCTGCGGAAAATCCTGTCTCCTCCTCATCGCCGGAAGTGCACCACATCGCCTACTTTGTTTACGGGCTCCCACCTCAATGCCGAGGCAACTCGGGCACGAAGCCGGCTACTCGACGTGCCCAAGATTCGTTGTAGAATATGTAGTGAGCAAGTCTCATTTTTGGGGTTTGTGGAATTGCCATTGGTGAAGGAAAAGAGAGCTTGGAGAGAGGTGAGAAAAATGGAGCATACTAAAGAATGAATGTATCATATTTTTCTCCACTCCAAAAGAGAAGCAATTTTCTCATCCCACCTAAAGTGGCCGGCCCCCCCATTTCCAAGTGTGATTGGAGAGAGAAAAACCAAGACAAGGGGGTGGTTGGAAAGCAAAAAAATGATGAGGAGAAATCAAATGATCACCACAAATCCAACACACAAAGGCAACCATCATCTCATGCATGATGGCTTCAAAAAGTCAAGCCATCATGAGAAGAAGAAGTCAAGTGATGGTGCTCATCATGAAAACCATCATGATAAGATAAAATGCAAAGACCCCCTCCACAAATGCCTATTTGCAACAATTCAAATAAGCCCTCCTCCACCAATCTTCGGCCAATGAACGGAACAATGGAAATCGGCCGAAACGGAAAGCAAACTGGCAACTCCAAAAACTGGTCCCGTAATAAATTACAGGAAAACCCCGATACTGTGCATACACACCCGCATTTGTATTCCGACCGAAATACAAATGCAATGAGACAAAATCTCCACTGTACTATACTAGAATCCGGCTTATACCAAAACCGGCTAGTAATATCTGTTCAATCCTGATCCGTGCAATACCGCACGTATCTGATCGAACCCTGCCATATAACCATACGGCCTATAGTACAAACTGTCCGATCCTGATCCGTGCAATACCGCACGTATCTGATCGGACCTTGCCATATCTCCATACGGCCTCTACAACCTTTCGCCCGAAAGCTTGAGTAACTGAAAGTGTGGCGGACTCTAAAGACTCGTCAATACAATGGCTGAGGATTTAACCACTAGCACGTCAGAGGTATATGCCAATACGTGACGGGCCACCAGCTATTGACCAAAAGGGACGTCGATGAGGAAGCTCACCCCGACACCCAACTGAGCCTGTCAGTGACAATATCCGTGCAGTCCGGTCCGTTCGTCTATGAGTATCGCATGGCGGGCCTAGGGGGTTGGAAAAAGTCAGACCCCCAAAAGCGGTACAAGTCGTGTCGGAGTGTAGCCCAGAACACCCTGAGATACTACTGGAATACCTACCAGTAAATCTCCTTGCCTTGGCCAAGGACTTTGTGTAATGGCTCTCCTAGACACAGCACGACCTCACCCCCAATACCGGGAGAGACGAACCCCTGAAGATACGCTCACTGCCTCCATGTGGCTCGGGACTGTACCCAACTAAAACCTGTTTGCACGACTCCTTTGAGCCGTGGTAGGGTAGTAATCAAAGTACAGTGGGAACTCACACGAGACAAATGACGATCCCCAGGTCGATGAACTAACCTGCACACATGTCACCAGGGAACTGCCATCTGACGTCTGGTATATGACCAACTAGCATGTTCCCGGCGAGTCCTGTCCGGTGTACTCATAACCCAATGAGCACCTGTATACATCTTAGGTGATCCTACTGACACCAGTGGCTTGTGAGACCGGCCACCGCCCCTCGTCGGGGTCTCGACTGTATACACTAGTCTACTAATGGAGTATCGATGCCCAGTCTCGAAACTCCCACGACTAGGGACCTTTTAAGGATAAGCTTATAGACCCCCAGCTCCCACTTATATGATCGCCCTCATACTGCTGGTGGTCAAGCAAGAATCCTAGGGGCTCTATCAACGTGTAATAGCGACGTGTCAGGTCACCTAAAGCAGTACACGATGATAAAGGTAAACCAGATAGCATACTATCATCTCGAGTAAGACTGTCCTACCGGGATAGGTCCTCCCTCAATCATTACAATCACGTACCTGTGACCTAATAATTGACTCTGAGGGCACTATCTCCAACACACTAGGCATCCCCCAATCCACACAACACTCAAACCCCTTTCTAGAATTTTCCAAGTTCACAAATCCACATCTTAAACCCATTTCTAACTAACTAGAATATAAAGAAACTTAAAACTATCTAAATGGTAGAAATTATACCTCATTTAGGCCACTCAAGAAAACCCTAGCTCCTCAATGTCATCAAAATCCCACTTTGCTTGGTCCAATGCGATGAGGGTGAGGAGGTGATCAACTTTTGTGAAGGGGGTTTAGGGTTTTGGCATGGCTTTTGAGATGGATCCTAGGGTTGAAGGTGGAGGGAGATGAGTTTAGGAAGATGAAGAAAGAAAATAATAGGGGAGGGAACTAAGGATATGGATGCCCTTCCTCTCTCTCTTCCTCTTATTCTCACCCTCACTCATATCTCACACTCTCTCTCCAACCATTTCCCTTTTTAACCCCTTTCTCTTTTCTTTTCTTTTCCCTCACAAAACCAAATACCAAAAGAAAGCAACACCACAAATGAACCAATATGTAACATGTCATGGTGCACTAACCATGAAAACTGTAGAAACACGGATTTGGCTTAATCGCGATTAGCAGTGCACTAATCGGGTTTTTATTTAAACTGCATATAATCAAATTTTAAAAATGCCAAATCCTTTAAATATATTTTTAAATGAATAAATCATTTTAATTTCCAATTATTTCACAATTATCGGTATGTATTTATACCCTTTTTCGAAAACCCTAATTTTGCAAATCGGGTAGTTTTCGGGAAATATATTATTTTAATATTAAATTCCAAAAATAATATTTTATATTTTCTTAAATGTTACAGTCTTCCCCCCTTAAACAAATTCGGTCCCCGAATTTAAATTTAAACCCCCCAAATCTAAAACATTTCAATAATCAGCTCAAATCAACGGGGCTCCGAAATCACGGAAGACACAGAAACAACACAGCGCGTCAAGTGCGCATGAAAATGAGTACAAAACTGAAAAACGAACTCCATCAAGTGTCACGTAAATCATCGGATTTGCACGCATATCCTTGGAGTTACAATAGAGATACAGATCTCGAAATCCAATACTGAAATCCAATATACACTAGTCAGATACTATAATACGTGTATAGTACGCATCCTTGCAAAACTTTCAAAAT
The DNA here is from genome assembly GCA_030015575.1 of Agapanthus africanus. Lineage (NCBI taxonomy): Eukaryota > Viridiplantae > Streptophyta > Magnoliopsida > Asparagales > Amaryllidaceae > Agapanthus > Agapanthus africanus. Next base: position 708,540,562 of record CM057338.1, on the reverse strand, counting down.
CTGAAAAAAACTCATGCAAAAGTATTTTCTAAATCGCCGCGTGAATGCATAACTCACGGGATAAGTGACGGACGTCTATTTGTAAAGTAATAATATATGTCCATATATGTTTTTCTAAGTATATGTTCCGTCGTTTTTCAAAATATCCCAAAAGGTTTTCCTTTATAAACGTTCGTGTCGCTCGCGGACATGTAGGAAATAGCGAGACTATAGCTCTTTTTCAAAAACCTCTTGGTAAACTTTTCATGCATGCAAAGTACTCAGGTACTGTCCTCAGATCAGTCCTGTTTTGGCTACTACACAATATAGTTCCTATCATGGAAATAAAGTGCTCAAAAAGCAAAATCAGCCTCAAAAGGCGTATCCAACCATCACGTGCGTCTAGTACGCATGGAAATCAAATCCAAGTACAGGTGCCACAATATGCACAAAAGCCAAAACTAAGTGCAACGGGTGTGCATAAAAGCATCTGTCCACTGCAACGGGTGTGCATGACACCAATATCTGGTGCATCTATTATGCACGAAAATCTCAAATCTGGTGCATCAAATGCGCGAAATAAAAGTACGGTGCAACCAATGCACGAAAATCACATTAATATCTCAAATTCTTATAAGAACGACACCGAGTGTACCAAGGTGTATAAATCAAAAACGTGTGCAACTACGAGCATAAATCCGTATCAATGCACTACAAGCACATGTGAGCTATATCGAGTGCAAAAATCACATCATCCGTATGAAATCCATGAAATCATAAACACATGCTACGAAGGTACAAAATCGACATCAAATGTAATGGATATACACAAATCGCAAATCAATACAACGGTGTATAAAATATATATCAAGTGCGATAACTATGTGTAAAATGTAAATACCTAGCAGGTGCAGCCATGGTGCATGAAAACCAATACCATGAAACTCAATCATCAAAACTCAAATCCAAGTGATATAAGCGTGATACTCGGATCACAAATGCAAATCGCAATAAATGACATCGAGGTACACCTCCTACAATGTCGAAAATGTCGGTGTGCCCAAACTGGCAGAGCAAGAACATCCGCTTGCCTCCTGCTCACGGTCTGGCGTCTTCCGTCTCTGGGTCATCATTTTCTCTAAGGCTTACCAATCTTACAATCCATCGGCTCATCGGCCCAGTTAGGTGTGCTAAAGGGAACGATTCCGCTCTGGCACTTCTCTGGTCATCTCTTGGCCAATCATCACGACCACTTGTAAAGCAGCACGTTACTGGTGTCGGCCTCTGGTCCTCTGAATACACGTGACCCAAATAGTCCTGGGTGCAAATCTCATTGCAGCACTGTCCTGGAAGGAATCCTGCTCAAGGTCTCTTCCGATCTCTCCTATGCCGAACTGTACGGAGGCTGGTACTCTTGCATAATCTTTTCTCGCTTTCTGGACATCTGCGCTCTCATCACAGCATTTCCTCGGGAACTGGTCATACCTCACGCCTCTGTATGCATATCAGATCTCTAATCTTGATGGGGAGTAGCAACAGCTCGTCAGCATCTCGCATGAACCTCTGGCTCCACTCGTCTGTATCATCGTCCACTTCGATGTCACATCATGCTATCTGCGTACTGCAATGGTCCTTGGCTACAGTAAATTCGGAGTCTCTCACATGGACTCGAAGTCACGAACTCGGTATCTTCATCACTCTGTAGAAGATATCTAGCCGAAAACGTCCTCAGAGACTCGTCCCAACCATCGGAGAAATACTCCATACTCGTCCGTCCTCGATCAACTCACAACGCATCTGGGTGAGGTCCTCTATCCGAAACTGGTCAGCTTACTGGTCTCCTATCACATGGTATCCGGATGGCGTTAAACTTTTCGATCGAGTCATCGAAGTCCCATAATTTCCTGAAAGCTCAACACCTGAGCACAGTCTAAAAAAATCTGGTACATACCACAGTACCTCTGGATCAGCCGTAGAAGGGCAAACCCAAGCCTCACTGATGGCACTGCTAAACTGCTGCAAACCCTAAGGTTCAAAAGCAGTTCCATGGTCATCATGTCGAGTTAGGGTTTCATTCTTTTAGAGGGTCCACATAATCACTTGCATGTTCCTCCGAACACTTTAAACTTGGGAAAAATAGGTTTCTGACACTCGCTCGAACTTTTTAGCTTCGCCTAGCCGATATGTGAATACCCTTCGCCCGCATGCTAAGCAATGCTTCAATACTCCAGGAAGAACGATACGTCAACGGTCATCTCTGGATCGGTCTGCTCTAGATCTGAGTAAGACTCTCTACACTGAAAATCTTCAACTCAACTGGGCCTGCGTCGGCGCATCAATCTCATGAATCACCTTCGTCTCTCAAATTGGGGTAGACTAGTTATCACCTATCGCATTTCTGCCTGGAAGCTCCAGCGATCTCAGCTCGTAAGCTCTGGAAGCGATATCCTATCAATCTCAGCAACAGCTGGATCATCTGTCTGCACGGTAGGCGACATCATAATCTCTTAGGTATGCTGTACATCAACAGTCCTCTCACAACTGGCAGCCTCTGTTAATAGCCCGATCATCCTGTGCAAAACCAAACACTCGCCTCACCCGAGAGGTCACAACATAAATACTAACTCGAGACGTTCCCGTGTCACCAGAAAACACTATGGTAAGTCCTCGTCCATGACGAGCTCGCCCTGACCGCAACACTAGTAGCAGCTCAAACTGCGCTTAAACCATGATGACAGGAACCTCAATCGAGTATCAAAGAAAACAGATCAAAGGCATGACAGGAAACGACAGATCCAGAATGGATACATGATCATAGGAAGGAACAACATCAATGAGAGTATGATCACGGAAACGAATAGAGTCAAGTATCTCAAAATATGTACATCCTAAGGTTTCTTAAGTGGAGTATCGTATCGTAAATATGCCGCGGAACATACGTACGGTACGTCACTCTACTCAAGCTATCTACTGCATCAATCAGGGTCAGCATATGAAACGAAAGTTCGGGTCTAATACCCCCCGTTCAAGTCTAAGTTCCGTAAGGTCAAGCCTAGGTTCCGAAATACATATCCGCCCTAGACTCCGCATAGTCAAATATAGACTCGAACTAAGGTTAAACCTAGCGCTCTGATACCAACTTTGTCACGACCCGAAATATTAGCTCGTGACCAGCACTTAAATCACGCAACGTCTAAAGGCGTAACGTAATTCAAATAAGCTGAAACCCAGAAATCTAAACCTTTTAAGAAAAATAAAGGAGGTGAAGTTTTGAAATAGGGTATAATGAAATCAAGTTTTCTTAATGCATAGAATAGGAACATGAAAAATGCAAGTGGATTATGCAAGTTTAAAAACATGTTTCATCTTTTTAAAAATTTGTGCATTACCTCCTTTGTATATCCAAAACCTCATATACAAGATAATGATAAAGGCATCCCCAAGCGGGAGCTAGCTCTTCGCCAAACGGCGGATCACAACCACGCAAGACAATACATGTAAGTATACGACGCCCAACGGCGAAGTTCACCACAAAAGATAAAGAAATAAGCTAGACAATAAAACACAAGTAGCGGAAAACCCCTCGCTCTAAGTCTCGCAACCACAATCTCACTAAGTCTCATTACTTATACAATTTACTAATTTTGATTGATGGAGTTGACTAGATACAATGTGAAATATAAATACAAGAATGTGCCAGCGATACAAATGCCCCACCTACCAATGCAAAACACCCAAATGAAGCTATGTGCCAGCGATGCCGCTACGGATCTATGCAATCAACCTGCAAGAACTGTGGCACAACGGGGTGAGTTGCCAACTCGTGAGTAAAAAAACATCTACAAGTAGAAATCGAATAAATAACGACTCCTAGGTCAACTATATCATAAAGGTAATACTATGATATCTAGGATGACCGGGTCTGTATATGTGCCAACAAGGTAGTCAATACCTATAAGAACGTGGATAGCATCCAACAGTAATATCAATGCATATATGCATGTGGATCTCGTCCACCCATATAATCAATGTATGTATGCATGTGGATCTCGTCAACGTGTCACCCACTGACACAACAACATCATGCATGTAAATATCATAAAAGCATATGCATGAAAATATGAGGATATAAATCAACATGTGTGCCTCGCGACACCTCAAAATCATGAAACCCATGTAACGTTTTGAAAATCGCTTCGGTGAAATTTCGGAAAAATCGGTAAAATAAATGGGTTTTCTGTAAAAAGTCAAAATACAAATATCTTTATTATAAAATTAAATATACATATTCTAGCTATGAAATTGCTAGTATTTGGTGTTTATTGAGCCACTGGTGAAATTTCAAATTTTCTGAAAATTTTTCCGAAATTAATTATTTTAATATTATTTTAAGCCGTCACTAATACATTTAATTAGGGGAAATTACAAATTGGAATGAGTTGAAACAAATTTTGTGCATCATAACACATTAAACAAAATTTTATCATGTGGTTTTTGAAATGAAATGGTTTGCCAAAACGGTTTAAAAAATATCGAAGAAAAATGGCTTAAATGGTGAAATATAGCTAAATAGAAATTGGGGTATAATATTTATCATTTCTTTCCTCACCCACACACACACACACCCCATCAAGTGCTGGCCGAAACCACAACAGCCCCCTCTCCCTCCAATTCTTTTCTTTACCTCATCAAAAAAGTAAAATAAAATGAAGGAATAAAGAAAGAAGGGTTAAAGTCAAATGAGGCATGGTTTCCTTTGACTTGGCCACCACTTTCAACACCTCACTCTCTCTCCAATCCCCCTCCCAAATCAGACGAGCCCTTCCCCAAATTTCAGCAACAGCCCCCCACCCCCCCCATTTCACCTCTCTTTCTCTTGAAAAAAAATTGATCAAAATTGCATCAAAATCCATCAAAAAATCCCAAAAACTCCAAATTCAAGCCCTACCCATTTTTCCTTAGCCTTTCAAGCATGCATTTTGGTGAAAAGAGAGCAATTTGGGAAGCTTAGATTTCATGCTAGAACTCAATTGGGAGGTATAAATTTTAACCCTTTAGTGAATTTGTTGTTTAATTGCTTTATGTTAGCTTATTAAGTGTTTAATTAGGTTTTAGATTGGTTCTAATTGCATGATTGAAAAATTCAAGAATGAGGTTGATTTCAAGTTAGGGTTTTGAGTAATGGGATTATGGTTGTGTGATGTATTTAACATCTTAAGACATGTTAAAACCTAATCTAGTTGCTAGTTGCAAATTGTTAACTTAAAATTGTAATAATTAAGCTATATTGCAAACTAGGTTTTAAAATTAAATCAAATTGTAAGATTAAAAATCTAATTAGGTTCTTCAAGACATCATTAAATTTATAAGTTGTAGTTTACCACCTTAGTTCATGCAAAACCTAGTCAAGTTGATGATTTGTGAATTGTTATTTTGAAAATTGTTAAAATTGGATATTTTGGCAAACTAGGATTTTGGGGTTAATGAAAATTTAATGGGATTAAATTATGGAAATTGTTTTTATTGTAAGTCCATGCTACCTCTCCCGGTACTTTCGGGCATGCGGAATTTGGTGAAACACGATTTTCTAGAGGCGGTAACATGGACTCAAAACCGGATCTTTGTTAAACTATCTACCTAACTACCTAACTGCGAGTTGTTAACTACTCGGTTAGGGGGTTATACCTTTCTTTCTTGAACTCCTTCTTCTTCATCTCTTGATGGTGTACGAATTGGCTTCACCCCGTCGTCTCCTTGCGCCGAAGATCGATCCACCCGAAAGCTTCTACCTTTGGCTTCTTCTTCGAACTTTGAAGAAACTAGTTCACTTGGTTTGCTAAACCTTGTGAACTAGAGTGAGTAGAGGAGAGTGTGATGGGATTTTCTCTATGGTTCTTGCTTCTCAACACATGAGACAAGTGAACCATAGACAAGAGAGAGAGTAAGAGGAAGAGGGTGAGAGCAAGAGAATGGGAGAGCTCAAAACCAAGAGAGAGAAAGATCATGAAAGAATGAGCCTCTCTTTCCTCTTTCACCCTCTCATAATCCAAAAGCATCATGAGCCATAATGTTAATCAAGTATTATTATGTGATGGTTCATATCATGTCAAAGGCAATATCATTTCTATGCACTCATTTTGCAAACCACAACAAGCAAGCAAAAGTCTTTGCATGAAAATGACAACCATTGTGATGATGATGGTCAACTAGTCCAACCTAGTCAACCGGTCAACAAAGTCAACAAGTCAACAAAGTCAACCCCTCAACAACCATATCACTATAATACTTAATTAATATTATTGCTAATTATATATATCATATTCTCATTAGGGTTGAGCAAAAAGTCAATAGTCAACAGTCAACGGTCAACAACCCTAATGAGAATCCTCTGCCTCTGTCTCTCCGTCAACTGTGCATACACACCCGCATCCGTGTTCCGAGGAACAAGAATACAAACTGGATAAAACCAATCCCAAAACGTACACTAGGATCTGGCTTAAACCAAAGCCCGCTAGTGTTAACTGTCCGGACACTGTACGTGCACAAGTGCACGGATGTGACCGGACCCTGTCGCAAAACCATGCGACCTCTACTCTTTTGCCTAAAGGCGAATAGCTTTCTGTGTGGGACTCTAAAGACTCGACACTACGCTGGCAGTGGGTTTAACCACAGACCGCAAGCGGCACTAGCTGTGCGTAACGGTCCCCAGGTAGATGCCGACAAGAAGACTGACGAGGTGAAACCCATCTGAACTCCTACTGAGCCTGAATGTGACAATCTCCGTACAGTCTGGTCTGTTCGTCTGATACATCGCATGGCGGGCCTAGGGGGCGGTAAACGTCAGCCCCCTAATAGCGGTACAAGTCGTGTCGGAGTGAAGCCCAATACACCCTGAGATAGCACTGGAAGCCTACCAGTATATCTCGCTTGCCCTGGCCAGAGACTACTCGTGTAATGGCTCTCCTAGACACAGCGCGATGTCAACCCCCAATACCGGGAGAGACGAATCCTGTCTAACCGTCACTGCCTCCAAGTGCTTCGGGACTGCACCCAACTACTACCTGTTTGCACGACTCCTTTGAGCCGTGGTAGGGCAGTAACCAAAGTACAGTGGGAACACACTCGAGGTGAACTGACAGTGTAAAGTTAGCGGACTAAGCTGTACTCATGTCACCTGGGAACTGATAACTGACGATAGGTATAATACCAACCGGTCAGTTCCCGACGAGTTTTGTCCAGTGTACTCGTAACCTAATGAGCACCCGCATACTATCTCCAGTACGACGTACTGATGGCTGTGGGACAGACCATCTCCCACTCTGGCATGAGAAGCGCATGCGCCAGTCTACTCCGGAGTATCGATGCCCTGTCTCGATAGTCCTGCGACTTGGGACCTGCATAAGGATGTGCTTATAGATTACCCAGCCCCCACTAGTGTGACTGCCATCACAACGCTGGTAATCAAGCAAAGATCCTAAGGGCTCTACTAATGTGTATAGATGATATACTAAAATAAACACATGTACACATTGAAGCAGAAACAAACCAAGTAGCATACTACTATTTTGAGCAAGATTGTCAATACAAGGTGAATATCCCAAGCTTCCATTAAGTAATATACATACTAGTATGATACAGTAATGGCCTCTAGTGTAAGTGCACGGCGGCGCCCCGGCCGTCAATCCGACGGCCAAATGCGGAAGCGGTGATAAACTTTAATTTTTCTTGAACTGGCAAACCGCCGCGCACTAATACCCGGATCGAACCATTAATTAGTCCTAGCTATTTACAAGAAAGGAAAGAGATATACCGACGATCCAAGTCCTCCGGTCTTCTCGTCGTCGTCCCGATCTCCTGCGGAAGCTCCGGTCTCCACCTCGTCGCCGGAAGTGCACCACATCGCCTACTTCTTTTACGGGCTCCCACCTCAATGCCGAGGCAACTCGGGCGCGAAGCCGGCTACTCGACGTGCCCAAGATTTACTGTAGAATATAATGTAGAGGCTTGTGTCTCATTTGGGGTTATCGGAATTGCCTTTTGGTTGAGGGATGAAAACAAGAAGTATGTGGAGGAACTTTTGGGGATTTTGGGAACATGAAATGAACAAAACCCCACCCCCAAAAATGGGCAGCCCCCTCCCATAAGGCCGGCCAAATCAAAAGAGGAAGAAGGGAGAGTGAAAAAATGAGAGAGCCACACAAAGAGGGAGTGAGTGGAACAATAATGCAAAAGGGAATCATGAAAGAACATGATAACAAATACATCCACACACAACCAACCTCACCCCTCATCATCATCAACAATCATGACTTTAAAAGTCAAGTCATGATGGAGTCAAAACAAGTCAATGATGGTGCACATCATGAAAGCCATCTTGATGCAACAAGATGCAAAGAACCCCCTCCACTAATGCCTATTTGCAACAATGCAAATAAACCCTCCTCCACCAATCTTCGGCCAATGAACGATACAAAGGAAATTGGCCGAAACGGAAAGCAAACTGGCAACTCCAGAAAACTGGTCCCGTAATAAATTACAGGAAAACCCCAATACTGTGCATACACACCCGCATTTGTATTCCGACCGAAATACAAATGCAATGAGACAAAATCTACACTGTACTATACTAGGATCCGGCTTAAACCAAAGCCGGCTAGTAACATCCGTTCGATCCTGATCCGTGCAATACCGCATGTATCTGATCGAACCCTGCCATAAAACCATACGGCCACTAGTACAAACTGTCCGATCTTGATCCGTGCAATACCGCACGTATCTGATCGGACCCTGCCATATCTCCATACGGCCTCTACAGCTTTTCGCCCGAAAGCTTGAGTAACTGAATGTGGGGGACTCTAAAGACTCGTCAACACCTTGGTTTTGGATTTAACCACTAGCACGTTAGAGGTATAAGCCAATACATAACGGGCTACCAGGTATTGACCAAAAGGGACGTCTGTGAGCGAACTCAGCCTGACACCCTACTGAGCCTGTCAGTGATAATATCCGTACAGTCCGGTCCGTTCGTCTATGAGCATCGCATGGAGGGCCTAGGGGGTTGGTAAAAGTCAGACCCCCAAAAGCGGTACAAGTCGTGTCCGAGTGTAGCCCAGAACACCCTGAGATACTACTGGAATACCTACCAGTAAATCTCCTTGCCTCGGCCGAGGGCTTCGTGTAATGGCTCTCCTAGACACAGCGCGACCTCACCCCCAATACCGGGAGAGACAAACCCCTGAAGATGCGCTCACTGCCTCCATGTGGCTCGGGACTGTACCCAACTAAAACCTGTTTGCACGACTCCTTTGAGCCGTGGTAGGGTAGTAATCAAAGTACAGTGGGAACTCACACGAGACAAATGACGATCCCCAGGTCGATGAATTAACCTGTACACATGTCACCAGGGAACTGCCATCTGACGTCTGGTATATGACCAACTAGCATGTTCCCGGCGAGTCCTGTCCGGTGTACTCATAACCCAATGAGCACCTGTATACATCTTAGGTGATCCAACTGACACCAGTGGCTTGTGAGACCGGCCACCGCCCCTCGTCGGGGTCTCGACTGTATACACTAGTCTACTATGGAGTATCGATGCCCTGTCTCGAAACTCACACGACTAGGGACCTTTTAAGGATATGCTTATAGACCCCCAGCTCCCACTTATATGATCGCCCTCATACTGCTGGTGGTCAAGCAAGAATCCTAGGGGCTCTACCAACGTGTAATAGCGACTTGTCAGGTCACTTAAAGCAGTACACGATGATAAAGGTAAACCAGATAGCATACTATCATCTCGAGTAAGACTGTCCTACCGGGATAGGTCCTCCATCAATCATTGCAATCACGTATCTGTGACCTAATAATTGACTCTGAGGGCACTATCTCCAACATCTAGGGCATATACACTAACAATCTCCCACTTGCACTAAGGCCATGTACTGGCGTATCGAAGACCTATCATCTCGATCAGCTACTCGAACTGAGTCTGGGGTAGGGCCTTCGTGAGTGGATCTGCAGTGTTATCTTCTGAATTTACTCTCTTTACCTCAATTTCCCGGCGATCAATGATCTCCCTGATCAGGTGGAACTGCCTCAAAATGTGCCTGGACTTCTGATGGGACCTGGGTTCCTTCGCTAAAGCTATAGCGCCGTTGTTGTCACAATACAGCGGTATTGGATCAACACTGGTAGGAACCACCTGAAGTTCCGTGAGGAACTTCTTCATCCAGACAACTTCCTTTACGGCATCGCAAGCAGCTATGTACTCCGCTTCCATAGTTGAGTCAGCAACGGTTTCCTGCTTGGAACTTTTCCAGCAAACCGCCCCTCCATTGAGGGTAAAGACATAACCCGACATGGACTTGGAGTCATCCTTGTCACTTTGGAAGCTGGAGTCAGCAAAGGCCTCAATCTGGAGGTCTTTTCCGCCATACACCAAGAACATCTCCTTAGTCCTTCTCAGGTACTTGAGAATGTTCTTTACTGCTGTCCAGTGTTTCTCCCCCGGGTTCGACTGATACCGGCTTACAACGCTCAATGCGTATGCTATATCTGGTCTGGTACATAACATCACATACATAATAGAGCCTATCGCAGATGCGTAGGGTATTGATGACATGCGAGCCCTTTCCAAATCAGTCTTGGGAGACATCTCTTTGGAGAGGGTGATTCCATGACAAGCCGGTAGATTACCGCGCTTGGAATCTTCCATACTGAATCGTTTCAGTATGGTGTCGATGTACCTTGACTGTGAAAGTCCCAACATCCTCTTAGATCTATCACGATAGATCTGGATCCCCAGAATATAGTTGGCATCGCCCAGGTCCTTCATGGAGAACCTCTGCGACAAGAATCCTTTGACTGACTGTAACATAGGAATATCATTTCCTATTAGGAGAATGTCATCGACGTACAAGACGAGGAATACCACATTTCTCCCTACAATCTTACTGTAAATGCATGGTTCATCTGGGTTTTTGACAAAGTCGAATTCTTTGACAGTATCATTAAAGCAGATGTTCCAACTCCGCGATGCCTGCTTAAGTTCATAGATGGACTTGAGCAACTTGCACACTTTACCGCTGCTCCCATTCTGAATGAATCCCTCTGGCTGATCCATATAGACGCACTCTTCCAAATTTCCATTTAGGAAAGCCGTCTTTACGTCCATCTGCCAGATCTCATAATCGTGGAAGGCAGCAATGGCAAGAAGGATCCGAATGGATTTAAGCATGGCTACCGGAGAAAAGGTCTCGTCATAGTCCAAACCAGGTCTTTGACGAAAACCCTTTGCAACGAGCCTAGCTTTATAGGTTTCAACCTGCCCATCTACACCAATCTTCTTTCTGAAGATCCATTTGCAGCCTACGGGTTTTACCCCTTCTGGAGCAAAGTCCAAAGTCCAAACTTTGTTGGTGTACATGGACTCCATCTCGGTCCATATTGCATCCAGCCATTTTACCGAGTCACCGCTCTGAATGGCTTGCTGGAAGCTAGTAGGCTCATCATAATTAACTGTACAATCCTCTCTATCCCCGTCTATGAGAAAACCGAAGTATCTCTCGGGCGGATGAGACTGCCTACTACTTCTGCGGAGCGGCGTAGGACTGTCCGGTTCTCCTGAAACGTCTGGTTCATCCAAGCTTTCAGTAACAGCTTGTGGTTCTGTAATTTCTTCCAATTTTATTGCGCCCCCACTTATCTGATTTTCTAAAAATTCAGTTTCCAAGAAGTGGGCGTGCGGAGAAACAAAAACTTTTTGTTCTTCTGCGGAATAGAAAAGATACCCCCTGGAGTTCTTTGGGTATCCCATAAACTTACACAGTGCTGAGCGTGCCTCGAGCTTGTCCGCATGCCGCTTTTTTACAAAAGCTGGACATCCCCATACTTTAAGATACTTAAGACAGGGTTTCTTCCCACTCCACATCTGATATGGGGTGGTAGGCACAGTCTTTGTTGGAGCCTTGTTCAAGAGATTGTAAGTGCACGGCGGCGCCCCGGCCGTCAATCCGACGGCCAAATGCGGAAGCGGTAATAAACTTTAATTTTGCGGACTTTGCAAACCGGCACCACCGCGCACTAGACTCCGGATCGGGCCATTAAACTAGGTCTAGCTAACTACAAGACGGGTTAGAGATATACCGAGTGATCCGAGTCCTCCGGTCTTCTCGTCGTCGTCCCGATCTCTCGCGGAATGTCCGGTCTCCATCTCCTCGCCGGAAGGGCACCACGTCGCCTGCATCTTTTACGGGCTCCCGCCTCAATACCGAGGCAACTCGGGCGCGAAGTTGGCTGGCCGACGCGTCCAAGATTTGCTGTAGAATGTGTAGTGTAGAATCATAGTCTCTTTTGGGGTGGTGAAGTTGCCATGGAGGGAGGAGGAAATCATGAACTTTGGAGAGGGTTTTGGTGGCATGATAAAAATGAGATGATTGATAAATTTCCAACACCAAAACAAATGAACCATCCATCTCTCCTCATCAAAGAGGCCGGCCAAAACTATATGGAAATGGTGGAGGGAATCAATAATAAGTATGAAGGAAGGTGAGTGTAGGAGAATGGAAGTGGTGACTCTAAACAAACATCAACCATGCTTCAACTTTTTCCAAACCATACCCAATCCCATCACAATTAAAGCAAGCATGGATGAAAGATTCAAATCCTATCATAATCAAACCATTATGCAAGAAAACCCCTCCACAAAAGTAATTTGCAAAACTGCAAATTACCCCCTCCATCGGAAAAGTCCGGCCGGGAAAGAACAAAGGAAAACCGGCCGGAACGGAATGCAAACTGGCAACTCCAGAAAACTGGTCCCGTAATAAATTACAGGAAAACCCCGATACTGTGCATACACACCCGCATCTGTATTCCGACCGAAATACAAATGCAAAGAGACAAAATCTACACTGTACTAAACTAGGACCGGCTTAAACCAAAGCCGGCTAGTAATATCCTGTTCGATCCTGATCCGTGCAATACCACACGTATCTGATCGAACCCTGCCATATACCTATACGGCTACTAGTACAAACCGTCCGATCCTGATCCGTGCAATACCGCACGTATCTGATCGGACCCTGCCATATCTCCATACGGCCTCTACAGCGTTTCGCCCGAAAACTGAGTAACTGAAAGTGTGGTAGACTCTAAAGACTCGTCAATACTATGGCTGTGGATTTAACCACTAGCACGTCAGAGGTATAAGCCAATACGTGACGGGCCACCAGCTATTGACTAAAAGGGACGTCGATGAGCGAACTCATCCTGACACCCTACTGAGCCTGTCAGTGACAATATCCGTACAGTCCGGTCCGTTCGTCTATGAGCATCGCATGGCGGGCCTAGGGGGTTGGTAAAAGTCAGACCCCCAAAAGCGGTACAAGTCGTGTCGGAGTGTAGCCCAGAACACCCTGAGATACTACTGGAATACCTACCAGTAAATCTCCTGCCTTGGCCAAGGACTTCGTGTAATGGCTCTCCTAGACACAGCGCGACCTCACCCCCAATACCGGGAGAGACGAAACCCCCGAAGATCCGCTCACTGCCTCCATGTGGCTCGGGACTGTACCCAACTAAAACCTGTTTGCACGACTCCTTTGAGCCGTGGTAGGGTAGTAATCAAAGCACAGTGGGAACTCACACGAGACAAATGACGATCCCCAGGTCGATGAACTAACCTGTACACATGTCACCTGGGAACTGCAATCTGACGTCAGGTATAAGACCAACTAGCATGTTCCCGGCGAGTCCTGTCCGGTGTACTCATAACCCAATGAGCACCTGTATACATCTTAGGTGATCCAACTGACACCAGTGGCTTGTGAGACCGGCCACCGCCCCTCGTCGGGGTCTCGACTGTATACACTAGTCTACTCTGGAGAATCGATGCCCTGTCTCGAAACTCCCACGACTAGGGACCTTTTAAGGATGTGCTTGTAGACTCCAGCTCTCACGTATATGATCGCCCTCATACTGCCGGTAGTCAAGCAAGAATCCTAGGGGCTCTATCAACGTGCAATAGTGACATGTCATGTCACCTAAAGCAGTACACGATGATAAAGGTAAACCTGATAGCATACTATCATCTCGAGTAAGACTGTTCTACCGGGATAGGTCCTCCCTCAATCATTGCAATCACGTGCCTGTGATCCAATAATTGACTCTGAGGGCACTATCTCCAACAATCTCCCACTTGCACTCAAGGCTAATTATTGCGATGTCGCATACTCACAGCCCGTGTGATACCGAACACCCAACTCCTCTACTAGTCAGTCGCACAAAACCTGTTTGCGAAACTATTGCGTTCGAGGAATAGCCTCAGTGAGTGGATCCGCTCTGAAGTTTCTTTCTATATCTCTCTATATCTTAAGTTCGCGGAGAATGCCATCTCCCGAAATGAGCAATACCTGTCTTAGAGTGTCTGGATGTCTGATGGGACTTAGCTCATAAATGAACTCCAAATCCAAACTTCTTAGACTGTATCGTCAACTGAACTTAATCAGTATCCTGCGCCATGCCTCCCTCAGTATTGCCTTGGATCACCTGTCCAAAATACTGCCCCTCGTCAGAGGAAAAACTATAACTCTGACGATCACCCTGTCGTCCATGTCACCTTGGAAGCCTGGAGTGATAACCGTCTCCTAAAGGAGGCAGTCGTTATCATATCTCTAGAACATTCACTTATGTTCTAAAACTGCTTCCGACTGTTTCTCCAGGATTGGATTAATGTCAACTTATTGCATCTAGTGCAAGAACAACATCTGGTGTGGTACTTGACATCTCACGATTGACTCAATTGCCTGAGCAAGTGATCTGCCAATCATGCACGCCCCTCTCCCCTTTAGTCTGTAAGACACCTTTGGAGAGGGTGACTCCATTACCTGCAGGTACACTACCGTGCCAGGAGTCGTCCATCCTAAATACTCTTAGAATGCTGTCAAGTACCCTGATTGGGAAACCACCCAAATCTAGATCTAAAACCATAGATCTAGTAACCAGTATGTCTGATATAAAATCCATTTCCTATGTGGAGAAACAACTGTGTGACGACCAAAGTATAACCGATCGTAGTGTAGGAGTTTCTTTTCCTACTCTGTGTATATCATCCAAATACCAGGATATCACACCCTACTACCTTCTCAACAGATCCATCTCATATTCTGATGAAGTCAAACCCATGACTGTCACATCAGAAACAGATGATCTATTTCCGCTACATCTGCTCTAGTCTATAAATAGACATAAGCAACCTGTCCACCAATGCTTCCGCTGCTCCCACTGACTACGACAACCCTCTGGCAGAGTCATATAGACGTACACTTCTAAAACTGGTTTAGAACGACGCTATACTCATCCTCCCGCCGGGTCTCGTAAACTGGAACAACAGCAATGGCAATTGTGGGAAAACAAGAACTTCCCTGTCACCGTCCTTGAGGCTACCGGAGTACCTCTCGGGTGCCTGAAGTTACCCACCTTATCTGCGGAGTGGCCAATGGAATGTCAATCCAGATTGAATCTTTAGGTTCCTTATCAAATCTTCAGTAATCGTTTGTGGTTCTGGAATCACTTCCAGTTCTACCATACTCCCACTACTGTTTTCTGAAAAAATCCATTTTTAATAAAACTGTGGCGAGTCTAGAACAATATCGCTATTGTTCATCCAGATGGTAGAAAGTCAACCCTCGTCATAGCCTGGGTCAACCCACAAACAGCCATTACAGAAACGTGCCTTGAGTTGTCCAGTGTTTGGTTTTAATCATAAACCGGACAACTCCCCGTACCTTAACATCGTTAAGATATGAACTGTTCTATATCCAATATAGAAACAGAGGCACTGATTTAATTGAACCAGATCCAAATCATGCAACTGTCTCCAGTGCATGTCAACTAAATGGAAGGAGGCCGATCAGCGTTACTCAACTTAGGAATGCTTCCAATTATGAGTAACCTGAAAGAGAAGCAAGTTCTCTTAATCACTACTATCAACTGAACACCATACGCAAGTATCTACATCTTCGATCTCTTTGAAGAATCCCGATACTTGCTATACCTGGTTCTCTACTCTATTCAAATACCTATAACTTCTCCAAATTCGGACCCTGTGTTTCCACGAAACACCTGTCTAAAAACTAGAGAAGTCATAAGTAAACCGAATATAGTATGAGGACCACCCCTCTGTCCTGATGGACCCTGGACAACATACAATACTCTGTAAAAGTCCCTTGAGTCTGATAACTCATTTACTGTGTGTCGTAGGTTGAAAACTGTACTTATGGTTAAGAAGAATTACACCGCTGTTTAATGCTCCTTACCTAACCATCCACTGATATAGGTAAATGTCATCGACATAATATCAAAAGGTATATCTCACTCTATGAAAATAGACGTACAGATATATCAATTTGAAATTGGTGCATAACCGCGGATATTCAAAACCAAATGATTGCCGTCCGGCAAACAACCCAGGTGACTTCCTCAAATATCACCGATTACATCGAATCCCGATATAATGAGGATGATCACCCAATTCCCAATAACTTACTCCCACTCAGCATCTGTAAAACCATACAGATGTGAGAATCATACCTGGTAAATACATACCCTGGAGTGAGTGTCTAATCGGGAAATCAGTTTTCTTTTAACAGTACACAGTGAACTGAAACATTGAAATGTTTCGATGGGGTATCCTGGTATTCTTAGTAATGCCTCTTCCAGATTCACGACTGTAACCGTATAGTTCTTTGCCACCTCTCCAAATCCCTTCATATGTCTTTAGTCTTTACCTTCTGCACACCCTTTTAGGCCAAATGGTTTTCTTCCTTCCCTACCGTTCGGCACCAGCCTATGGTTTGGAAGAAGACTATCCAATAAGCATAATGGGTGTACTGTCCCAATCCTAGGAACACTCGCAATGCGAGAGAAGGTGAGGATAAAAGACAACCGAATGAACTTAATTCCTATTTCTCCTGAACCAGAATCCATCCCCGAACTGGAACAAGTTCCTTTCGAGTTCGTATATAACCATACGATGGAGTATCCAAATAAACTGTGGATCTTCGCAGTGATACGGAGTGTCCTGGAGAAATACAAAGGTGATGTGGGAGTCGTAACGAAATATTTGGTTTGGTCGTGAATTTCTGTTGCAATTTACTTTGCCCTCTTACTAATCCCTTGATTTGTCTGAACTTAATACCTTCTGCACACCATCGTTATGCTAATTGGTTTTCTTCCTTCCCTACCGGTCGGCACCAGCCTAAGGTTTGGAAGAAGACAATCCAATTTGCATAACAGGTGTACTACCCCTAAACCAAGGAGTACTCATAACCTGAGAGAGGGTAAAAGGAAAAGACAACTGAATAATCCTATCCGTTTTCTCCAGAACCGGAAACCATCCTCGAATAAATTCTTTCGAGTTCGTATCTAACCATACGATGGTTTTGTCCAATGGAAGTGGACGTTCGTAGTAATACGGGGTGTCCTGGAGAAAAGGGTAAAAGTAGGAGTGGCAACGAGGTCTGCAACTCTGACAATCCAAAAGCCAGTGTTAAGAAGGTTCGGTCAACTTGGTCACTGAGTCAAAGTCTTAGGGTTGTGTCAATGGTCGCTGTCAAAGAGAGAGAAAGAAGAAACACTCAGCGTGCACTCTATCCTAGATCAGAATGGTTACCAATTTATCTAATCTGGAAACCTCCCACTGTACCTCAAATTCTCCTCCAAACCTGAAAGAAGAATTAGTCGGGGTCACCCGAGGAGTAAACCAACTCATCAGTGGGAATCGGGATCCAACTCTCATCGCATGACAACGTGACGGAATCCGCTCACGGTATCACACTCCAGAAGGTATGCGCATATCTGGCAAGTTTCAGTACTTTTGAAACTCTCGATGTGATTTCTGCCCCATGCTCTTATGACCTTGACTTTGGCCAACAAATCATAAGTCACATGTCAAGTTCTGCCCGTCATTCTCCAGGTTAATTTGAATCCACCCGTACATACCCTTGACTTTGGCCAACAAGGCAGTACGACTGTTCCAAACCAACGCATCTATCTATGCTGCATATGAATAACCAACAGCTACCAAACACTGTGCCTTGACTTTGGCCAACAAACACAGCTTGAATACTATTGACTACCCATATGAAACGACGGAGGGCTACGAATGGTTTCTGGCGAAAACCTTTAACGTAATGAACTTGATATCGTTGAAGGAACGGATAGCTTTTTAGAAATATAGTGACGACAACTTCCGCTAAAGAGGTCACTCCCGGTGAAGGGATCTCGGCTCTTTCCCCGTAGAATGGGGTGCAGGATATTCCAACTGAATACCACGGTGCAAAGCAAAAGTAATCGGCTATAGTGAAGTTAATGCCCTGACGCAAACTTATTGTCCAAGGGGTCACTCCCGGTGAAGGGATCTCGGCCCTTGCCTCGTCGACTGAGGAGCAGGATATTCTAAATGAATACCGCGATGCAAAACAAAAGTGAACGTCCTTGCAATAACAGCTTTTTGAAAAGTGTTCCAACAACATCAGATTAGGTTTGTTTAACTTGCATTGATCCGAATCAATGCAGTCCCATCAATTGATCACACCACAAAGAACGAAAATATACTGACGTACGTATATGCCATCCGCATTCGCCACTGGGTCCCGTCATCACCCGTTAGGTTAGCTTACTAACGACAGAGCGGGGACTGGACTAGCGCGGATGTAAAACATATACAACATCTACTAATATATATACCAATATATTATATTCGCTCAAGGCGTGAATAAAATGCAACATCACAGAAATGTACAGTATCACAGAACAATACAGATATCTGGGATCCCCGGGTTTCACAGAGCCACTACTGAAACCCGACGTTCCCCTGGTCATGTGGATAGCCTGTGCAATGAAATCCTAGACCCCTACGGGCGCGACAAGTCACCCGCCAAAACCTGAAGCGAGGCAGCCCCCTTCAGCACCGTGAATGGACCACCCAGCACTTCACGGAATCCGGTCACTTGGGCACCCCTCCTGGGTCAACCTGTACCCCCTATGAGTGCGTCGAATAGCCCGCCAATCCTGGAGTGAAGCCCCCTCCGTCCCAATGCCATGAGATGCGGGCTTGTTGCCTTCTAGAACCCGGCTATCCGTGCACCCCTCCGCGGGGTAATCCTAGTACAGAAAGTAAAATATACATACAATGGGTACATCGACCGCAACCAGGTCGTGCCCCAAAAGAATAATACAAACAGGCAGTGACGGCAGTCCACATGTCGGACGCTCGCCCCGCAATATCAAATGTACATAATACAACAAAACTGTACTAGCATTGCATCCAGGCTATCCCCCACGACCGATCCGCAACAACACAGCAAATACATAGAACATCAACGTGAAAGTCACGTTCGCAAATCCGTCTAACCGGGCTATAGCAGTTAGACCGGATTTACCGATCAAGTGACATTCACGGTCGCAGATATAATGTAAATACTGTGAAAAATGTGTTTAAAAAATTTCCGATTGATCAAACAATTAACAAGTGGGCCCCAAAGAAAACTGTAGCACTCACAGAAACAATTGGCCCAACTTTAATATTCCAAAGCCCATATTTTAAGCCCAGAAGGCCTCTGTAAAAAAAATGGTGAAGTGATGTGAATAGTGCGCGGCGGAAGGGCCGCACAAAAGGGGTTTTCGCGGCGGTTCCGCGCTCCAACTGTGGATTTACTTCATCAAATTTTTACAGAACTCTTAGATTATCCAGTACATCAATATTTTATAACCTGAAAAAATTTTCGAGACCAAAAATTTTCAACAGAAACTGATGCGAACTAAAATGCAGTTTTGGAACTTTTTGATCGATCGGAAATGCAAACACATTACACAAAGCTAGACTATGTTAATGGCGAGGCTCTGATACCACTGTAAGTGCACGGCGGCGCCCCGGCCGTCAATCCGACGGCCAAATGCGGAAGCGGTAATAAACTTTAATTTTGCGGACTTTGCAAACCGGCACCACCGCGCACTAGACTCCGGATCGAGCCATTAAACTAGGTCTAGCTAACTACAAGACGGGTTAGAGATATACCGAGTGATCCGAGTCCTCCGGTCTTCTCGTCGTCGTCCCGATCTCTCGCGGAATGTCCGGTCTCCATCTCCTCGCCGGAAGGGCACCACGTCGCCTGCATCTTTTACGGGCTCCCGCCTCAATACCGAGGCAACTCGGGCGCGAAGTTGGCTGGCCGACGCGTCCAAGATTTGCTGTAGAATGTGTAGTGTAGAATCATAGTCTCTTTTGGGGTGGTGAAGTTGCCATGGAGGGAGGAGGAAATCATGAACTTTGGAGAGGGTTTTGGTGGCATGATAAAAATGAGATGATTGATAAATTTCCAACACCAAAACAAATGAACCATCCATCTCTCCTCATCAAAGAGGCCGGCCAAAACTATATGGAAATGGTGGAGGGAATCAATAATAAGTATGAAGGAAGGTGAGTGTAGGAGAATGGAAGTGGTGACTCTAAACAAACATCAACCATGCTTCAACTTTTTCCAAACCATACCCAATCCCATCACAATTAAAGCAAGCATGGATGAAAGATTCAAATCCTATCATAATCAAACCATTATGCAAGAAAACCCCTCCACAAAAGTAATTTGCAAAACTGCAAATTACCCCCTCCATCGGAAAAGTCCGGCCGGGAAAGAACAAAGGAAAACCGGCCGGAACGGAATGCAAACTGGCAACTCCAGAAAACTGGTCCCGTAATAAATTACAGGAAAACCCCGATACTGTGCATACACACCCGCATCTGTATTCCGACCGAAATACAAATGCAAAGAGACAAAATCTACACTGTACTAAACTAGGACCGGCTTAAACCAAAGCCGGCTAGTAATATCCTGTTCGATCCTGATCCGTGCAATACCACACGTATCTGATCGAACCCTGCCATATACCTATACGGCTACTAGTACAAACCGTCCGATCCTGATCCGTGCAATACCGCACGTATCTGATCGGACCCTGCCATATCTCCATACGGCCTCTACAGCGTTTCGCCCGAAAACTGAGTAACTGAAAGTGTGGTAGACTCTAAAGACTCGTCAATACTATGGCTGTGGATTTAACCACTAGCACGTCAGAGGTATAAGCCAATACGTGACGGGCCACCAGCTATTGACTAAAAGGGACGTCGATGAGCGAACTCATCCTGACACCCTACTGAGCCTGTCAGTGACAATATCCGTACAGTCCGGTCCGTTCGTCTATGAGCATCGCATGGCGGGCCTAGGGGGTTGGTAAAAGTCAGACCCCCAAAAGCGGTACAAGTCGTGTCGGAGTGTAGCCCAGAACACCCTGAGATACTACTGGAATACCTACCAGTAAATCTCCTGCCTTGGCCAAGGACTTCGTGTAATGGCTCTCCTAGACACAGCGCGACCTCACCCCCAATACCGGGAGAGACGAAACCCCCGAAGATCCGCTCACTGCCTCCATGTGGCTCGGGACTGTACCCAACTAAAACCTGTTTGCACGACTCCTTTGAGCCGTGGTAGGGTAGTAATCAAAGCACAGTGGGAACTCACACGAGACAAATGACGATCCCCAGGTCGATGAACTAACCTGTACACATGTCACCTGGGAACTGCTATCTGACGTCAGGTATAAGACCAACTAGCATGTTCCCGGCGAGTCCTGTCCGGTGTACTCATAACCCAATGAGCACCTGTATACATCTTAGGTGATCCAACTGACACCAGTGGCTTGTGAGACCGGCCACCGCCCCTCGTCGGGGTCTCGACTGTATACACTAGTCTACTCTGGAGAATCGATGCCCTGTCTCGAAACTCCCACGACTAGGGACCTTTTAAGGATGTGCTTGTAGACTCCAGCTCTCACGTATATGATCGCCCTCATACTGCCGGTAGTCAAGCAAGAATCCTAGGGGCTCTATCAACGTGCAATAGTGACATGTCATGTCACCTAAAGCAGTACACGATGATAAAGGTAAACCTGATAGCATACTATCATCTCGAGTAAGACTGTTCTACCGGGATAGGTCCTCCCTCAATCATTGCAATCACGTGCCTGTGATCCAATAATTGACTCTGAGGGCACTATCTCCAACAGAGATATGCAGCTGCTTCTAGTGCATAACCCCAGAAAGATCGCGGTAACTCAGCCTTACTCATCATGGAACGAACCATATCCAATAGGGTCCGATTCCGCCTTTCCGATACACCGTTGTGTTGTGATGTGTATGGAGGAGTAAGTTGAGAGAGAATTCCATTCTCTTTTAAGTAGTCCAGAAACTCGGCACTCAAGTATTCTCCACCTCGATCCGATCTTAGAATCTTGATACTTTTGCCGGTTTATTTTTCAACTTCATTCTTGTATTCTTGAAATTTCCCAAAGGCCTCGGATTTGTGCTTCATTAAGAAGACATGTCCATACCTAGAGAAATCATCTGTGAAAGTAATGAAGTATGAATAACCACTTCGCGCATGTATAGATATTGGACCACACACATCACTGTGTATGAGTCCCAAGAGCTTGCTCGCTCTTTCTCCGCGTCCAGTGAACGGAGTCTTTGTCATCTTTCCCATGAGACAAGATTCACAAGTGGCATAAGACTGATACTCGAACGGATTCAAGTACCCTTCTTTATGTAACTTAGTTAATCGTGTCTCATTAATGTGACCCAGTCTACAATGCCATAAGAAATCCTGATTTGTTTCCGGAGACTTTCTTTTAAGTGTGTTCTGGACACTGAAAATCTGAGCTTGATTTAACACGTATATTCCGTTCTGTAATGTACCTGACCCAATCAGAACTTGATTTAGGTGGATGTGTACTACATCGCTTACAAAAGTAAATTCATATCCTTCCTTAGAAAGTAAGGATACAGATATGATATTACAAGTCGCACCTGGTACATACAAACAGTTACGCAAAATCAATATCTGCCCAGTTGTCAGTCCAAGATGATATTCCCCTACGGATTCAGCATCCATGCTCATTCCGTTAGCAACCCTGAGGGTCATATCACCTTTCCTGATAACCCTACGGTTTCTCAGAGCCTGTAACGAATTACAGATATGAGATCCTGATCCGGTATCCAATACCCAGGAAGTAGGGTTAACTGACATACAGTTCTCAATTACAAACACACTCGAAGCCGAAGCCACAATATGCTTCGAATTCTGGCTACTGGCTTTGCAAGCCCTGCAATCCTTCTGCCAATGTTCATTCCCGTTACAATAGGAACGTCCCTCTTTTACTACATCCAGTCCTGAAACTTTTTCCCTTGCTTTTCCTTTTTCTTCCCTGGTTTCCTTCAGGGTATAAGCAGAGGGCAGGGACTGTAGAATTAAGTCAGTACTTGACCTATTCTCCAATGTGGTCTCCAGGTCCGTGAGCTTAAAATAGCTGGCCTCTGTAAGGACGTTGTCCCCTACAGATGACCCGACAGCCAACCTCGCTTGAAGCAATTCGTTCGAGGTCTCATATCTTGCGATACGAGATTGCTCTCCATATAAATCTTTGTTATGGGGGAAGATAGAAACTGAGTCCATCTTCTCGTGCTGCCTCTGGTTTGCACCATTAACTGAGGCTAACACGAGGCACTTGGCTTTCGCACAATCCTTTTCCGATGTCCTACGGATGTAAATATCCGTGACAGGGAAAACTGGACCTGAGACGGTAGGGGTATGATCAGTTAAGAGGTGTCCCAGCTTGTTATGGGCAATGGACATCTGGACAGACCTTTGCCAGTCATAACAGTCAGGTTCAGTCATTTTATTATCTAGATGTAACCTAGGTGTGGTCACTGGGTCGCTGCAATTTAAGAGAGAGAGAAGAAAACACTCAGCATGATGCTCTTGCAAGTTTAGATTGGTTTTTAATTTATCTAAACAAGATGGCTCCCACTGTCTCTCGAATCCCTCCTCAAACCATAAAGGAAGAATTAGTCGGGATCAATCTCACCGTACAATACTTGCTTAACCATTCAGCCAGGCTAGTGTCGGTACTTCGAGGGAGGTTTTCCAACGCTTTCGCGAAGTTCCTTAATTAAATAACCTCTTTTCCCTGTGGGCGTAGCCCCGCTAACACCTTTCTAGGCACCTACTTGGTTTATAGCATTGATCGTTAAGTGAGAAATTTCCCGAGGAGTAGCATATACTCACAGTAGGATCGGGATCCAAATATCATTGCGTGACAAAACTGAAGGAATCCTACCAGAATCATCACACTCCAAATGGTATGCAGCGCTAGCAAGTTTCATTTCTTTTGAAACACCCGATGTGGATTTTTGCCCCATGCTCTTATGACCTCGACGAAGGTCAACAAATCATAAGTTACATGTCAAGTTCTACCCGTCATTATCCAGGTTAATTTGAACCCACCCGTATATACCCTTGACGAAGGTCAACAAGGTAATACGACTGTCCCAAACCAACGCATCTAGCTATGCTACATATGAACACCCAACAGCTACCAATCACTATGCCTTGACGAAGGTCAACAAACATAGCTTGAATATTATTGAATATTCATACGAAACGACGGAGGGCTACGAATGGTTTTGGCGAAATCTTGAACGTAGTGAACTTGAAATAATCGAAGGAACGAGATAGCTTTTAGAAGGAGTGGCTCAAGCTCCACATTTAAAAGTTAGTTTTGAAAAGAACCGAGTGGTTTTTCGAAAGTGTTCCAACGATTTTTACTTGGTTTATTTTCTTGCATTAGTTCTTTTAATGCGTGATATTCTTGCATTAGTTCTTTTAATGCGTCCCATCATTTAATCCTACCATTGCAGAAAACAACCAAAATATAACGTACGCTTATGCCATTCGCATTCGCCACGGGGCCCCGTCATTACCCGTTAGGTTACTTAACTAACGACAGAGCAGGGGCTGGGCTAGCGCGGCTGTAAAACATAAGCAACGCCTAAATAATATCATATATAGATATATTGCAATGATAGCCATTTCAGATCACAGATGAACACATTGGATATACTAGGAACCCGCAATTCGTACGAGCCTATAACGAAAAGCAGATTACACGGTCGCGGTGAGTAGCCAATACCCCACCCAAGACCCCTACGGGTGCGGAAAACTACCCGCCAAGTACCCGAAGCGAAGCAACCTCTCTCAACCCCGTGAGTAGGCCACTCGGCACTTCGGCATACCCGGTAGTTTGTGCGCCCCCTCCATGGGTCTATCCTAGGAGCAAAAACAGTAAAAAGAAATTATACAATGACAGCTACAACCCCGACCCGGTTGTGCGGCCATACAAATAATTATTACATCAATTTACAAATTTACATGAATTGAAAGAAAAGAAAACTCTCGTCTCACAACCCCCGGCTATTCACCCGCGACAATCCAATGAATTCATATACACATTCCAGCAACATTACAGATCACAGATTTGTATAACCCCTACTAATCGACATATAGTGATTAGCAGACGTTCAATACAAATATCACATCACAGAGATACCCGTCAGCTTAAGTCTTTAGAAACTCAATCAAAATACGGTTTTTAGAGCCCCAAAAACAAATTTTTCTTTCTGGAAAATCTGGGCTGAAAAAACATATACCAAAATTCCCAAAATACCCCACTAAGTATACTGCAGTGAAGAAAATTCACAGAGGAGTTAAAGTGGCCGCGGAACCGCGGCAATAGCAAGCTATTGCCGCGTTTCCGCGGCGCGTAGATGAGATCACTTGACCGTTTTTCTTCAGTGCAATATAAAAACCCTGAGTCGATTTTTGAAGCATGATTTATTACTTTTACAGAACTTTGAAAATCGACAGCAAGTTTGAAATCCGGGTTCATTTCGGGACTTTTTCTCCGATCGAATTTCTAGCTACTATGCTAACATGTTAGATAGAGTTTAACTAGGCTCTTATACCACTGTAAGTCCATGCTACCTCTCCCGGTACTTTCGGGCATGCGGAATTTGGTGAAAAACGATTTTCTAGAGGCGGTAACATGGACTCAAAACCGGATCTTTGTTAAACTATCTACCTAACAACCTAACTACGAGTTGTTAACTACTCGGTTAGGGGGTTATACCTTTCTTTCTTGAACTCCTTCTTCTTCAACTCTTGATGGTGTACGGATTGGCTTCACCCCGTCGTCTCCTTGCGCCGAAGATCGATCCACCCGAAAGCTTCTACCTTTGGCTTCTTCTTCGAACTTTGAAGAAACTAGTTCACTTGGTTTGCTAAACCTTGTGAACTAGAGTGAGTAGAGGAGAGTGTGATGGGATTTTCTCTATGGTTCTTGCTTCTCAACACATGAGACAAGTGATGTAGGGTTCCTAGGCACCCTAATGAGGTCTCACAAGGCATCAACCATGCCAATTTCAAAAAATCTAGGTGCCGAGAAACGCTAATACGGATCGTTGGCTAAAGTTTAGGCGAAACTAGAAACTAGTTAACAACTTAACTATAAAGAATACGGAAATACAACCTTTGTAGATCCGGTGCTCCACCTCCATAGCTCCGCAACGAAGTCCCCTCGCTGTCCAAATGAGTTCCCGAGCTCTAGCGTCGGCTTCGTCGGAGAATGGGCAAGCTAGGTCGTCGATGTCCATGCCGAAGATGATCTACGTCGAGGCATCGCTAGATCAAGCTCCAACCTCACCAAGTCATGAAAACTTGTGAAGGAAACACACTCTACTACTTGGCAAGAGGTAGAGGATGAAGAAATAGGAAGTGGGTTCAATTTAGAATTGGATTTCTCACTCTTTATCATCAATCACCATTGATGACCTAAGCTTTCTTCATGATAGATATGAAGAAGAAGAAGAAGAAAGTTATGATAAGTTATTATTAAAAAGGAAAAGAAATCAATTCTTATCATAACATGACCATGGTTAAGTGTAGAGAACTAATTAGGGTTAAATGAAGTGGTTAGGTTTAAGCATGAGACAAAAGGGTTACAAAGTCAAAGTGTTCATGAAACTTCATGAACAAAACAAAAAATGCCACCATTTTATCATGCTCTTTTTCTTTTCCAAAAAGAATAAACAAATGAATAATAATGAATAATCAAATAGTAAACCCTAACCATTCCATTAACCAAGGTTTAATTCTATACACTTAACAAATAAGGCATGTATCATCAAACATGATACAAGCAAGTGCACAAAATCATATCGCATATGCAATGCGCACACCCGAGTGAGAAAATCCATTTTAAATGAACCAATACTAGTTAATGCAAAGTAATATATCAAATATATAATTATGCATTAAATCATTAAATCAACACTTGATTTAACGATCCGGTCATATCGCATATAACCGGCTAGTATCCTATGTATCGGCTTATCGAATTAATCCTTGATTCGATAACTAGGTTATATCGCATATAACCAATCGATACATCCATCGCGAGAATAGAATACGGTATCACATACATGCATTATTCTCGGTCCCGCACATATCTCATATGCGCTCCTATTTCGTTTCGCTTGAGCCAGGAAACCTCTGTGTAGGACTCTAAAGACTCGTCAATACGCCAGCAGCAGGTGATGATCATATCAAACACCCACAAGCCGCAAGCGGTCTGCTAAACGTAACGGCCACCCGGGTATTGAGCGATCAGAAGATCGACGAGCAAGCCCGCTCACACTCCAGTGAATCCAACCAGTAACACTACCGTACAGTCCGGTCTGATCGTCTCATATGTCGCATATCTCGCCTAGGGGTGGTAAACGTCAGACCCCAATAGATCGATAAGTCGTGTCGATATGAGGTCTATAACACTTCGAGAAACTACTGGTAACACTTACCAGTAAATCTCAGCAACCCTGGCCAGGGATTTCCTGTTATAGCCAATCGAACACAGCGCAACATCAACCCCCTATACCGGGAGAGACGAATCCCCTCCTATCGCTCATTGCCTCCATGTGACTCGGGACTGTACCCAAAAACCACCGTTTTGCACGCCCTCTTGGACGTGGTAATATGGAAATCAAAGTACAGTGGGAACCACACAAGACTCTATGACGATCTCGGGTCAACAGACTACTCTGTACCAGTGTCACCAGAGAACTGCCATCTGACGTGAGGTATAATACCATCTGGGAGTTCTCGGCGAGTCCGTCCAGTGTACCCAGTCTCTACTGAGCACCCGTATATCATCTCCGATGTCAAACACCAATGGATATGGGATCATCCATCGCCCATCTGTATGGGTCGAGAAGGTACACGCTAGTCTACTCTGGTATATCGATGCCCCATCTCGATACACCCACGACTAGGGACTTTGAAGGATGTACTTATGGACTACCATGTCCCCACTAGTATGATCCGCATCATAGTCCAGGTAGTCAAGCACACATCCTAAGGGCTTTACCAACATGTAACAGAGAGACAAACAGTGTACACGTTAAGGTAAAGATTAACCAGATAGCATACTATCATGTCGAGCAAGAAAGTCCTCCCTGTATATGTCCCAGCATCCACTACAATATACATCCTATGTATAGTAATGGCCTCTAGGGCATACATATAACTAACAATCTCCCACTTGCACTAGGGCCATCTTATAGCAGTGGTTGCAGTATCTCATACTCAACCATCCCATAAAAGTCTCTCTCTGGGAACAGGCCTTTGTGAGTGGATCCGCTGTGTTGTCCTCTGAGTCTACTCTCCAAACCTCGATCACCCTGGAGATCATCCATCTCCATGATCAGGTGACACTGCCTTAGAATATGTCTGGATCACTGACGGGACCTGCGTTCCTTGGCATAAGCCACAACTCCATTGTCACACAATGTGAGGAACATAGTTCATCTTATGAACTAATATACACCCAGACTTCCTCTTTGGTAGCATCTTAAGTAGCGATGTATCCTGCCTTTATCGTCTAGTATGCCACGGTATCTAGCTTGGAACTCTTCCAACATACCGTCCCTTTTCTGAGGGTAAAGACAATGCCTGTGACTGACATTCAGTCGTCTTTATCACCCTGGAACCATTCCAGTGATTCTCCCCAGGGTCGATTGATACCATCTCACTACAGCTAGTGAGTATCCTAACATCCATTTAGATCTATCTCATAGATCCAAAATCCAGGATTTAGGAGGTATCACTTTGATCCTATATGGAGAATTATGGTGATAAGCGGAGATTGACCGAGCGTAGCATAGGAAACTCCTTCCCTATCAAGAGTATGTCATCCATGTACTCTACGAGGATCGTCACCATACTCCCTACTACCTTTTTGTTTATACAAGGTTCATCTACCATTTTGATGATGTCAAACTCTTTGACTAATCCATCAAAACAGATGTTCCAACTCCGCGATGCCTGCTTTAATCCTATAAAGCATCTTGCACACGTTTCCGCTGCTCCCACTGTCTACGAAGCCCTCTGGCTGTGTACTTATAGACGCTTTCTTCCAAAATATCATTTAGAAAAGCAGTCATGACACCCAACCACCAGATATCGTAGTCATGGTATGTAGCCGTGGTAAGTAGGATCTGGATGGACTTAAGCATAGATACTTGAAAAGGTTTCATCATTATTCACGCCTGTTTGATGACGAAAGCCTTTAACAAGTCTAGCTTTGAAAGTCTCAACTTTTCCATCTACACCAAGTAATCTTCTCAAGATATACTTGCTCCTGATGGGGATTTAACCCTTCAGATATAGCAACCAAAGTCCATACTTTGTTGGTGTATAAGGATTCCATCTCAGATCGCTAAACATCCAGCTATTCTTATAGAGTCTCACTCCTGATGGCCAGCTCGAAGCTAGTTGGGTCATCATCTCATGATGCAATCCTCGCTCCCACTGTCATAGAGAAACAGAAGTATCTCTCAGGTGGGTGAGGAACCCTACTAGATCGGCGGAGAGGCTGAGTTTCGTTGGAATCTACTGAATCCTTTGGTTCGATCAAATCATCTTCTGTAGTTTGCATAGCTGGAACCTTTCCAGTTGTACATAACAGACCTTGCCTCGAGCTTGTCCGGATTTTGCTTTTAGACATAGGCCGGTCAACCCCAAATCTTAACTAGCTTAAGACATGGGCTCTTCCCTTTCCATATCACATATGAAGTGGTAGGCAACTGATTTGATTGGAACCGTGTTCAATAGGTATGTAGCTTCTCAAGTGCATAACTCCCAAAAGGAAAAAGGTAACTCAGCAGTACCCATCATAGAGCACAACATATCATATAGGGTGTATTTGCTCCGCCCCGACATACCATCGTGCAATGGTGTATACGGAGGAGTGATGCTGAGAGAGAATCTCATTCTCCTTTAGAATAGTCCAGTATTTCCGTGCTCAAGTATTCTCCTCCTTGATCTCATCATAGGACATAATACTTATACCTGTATTCTGGTTCTCTACTTCTCGCTTATATTCTGTGAATATCTCAAAAGGTTCGGACTTGTGTTTCAACAGGAACATAGGTCTGAATCTCGAAAGATCATCAGAGAATGTAATGAAGTATAAAGAACCAGTCCTGGCATGTGTAGACAGGAGACCTTACATACATCAACATGTATCATCCTAAGAGTTCATTAACTCTTTCTCTGTTTCCAATAAACAGGGCTATGGTCATCTTATCTTTGTGACATGACTGGCGAGTTTCATAAGATGTAAATTCAAACTGATTTAAATATGCATCTTTATGTAACTCTAGCTAGTCGGGTCACATTGATCTGACCTAGTCTACAATACCTCATGAAGGAATCGTTCAATTCTGAACTCTTCCTCTTGTGTGTGTTCCATATACTAAGAACTGCAGTTTGATTTAGAACATCAATGCTTTTAGATAACGTGCCTGAACCGATCAACTTTTGATATAGGAAATGTTCAAAACATTATCCAACAATACAAAATTTTATCATTTCTTTACTAATAAAGAGACTGATATGATTTTGTATATCAG
Source organism: Agapanthus africanus (assembly GCA_030015575.1). NCBI lineage: Eukaryota > Viridiplantae > Streptophyta > Magnoliopsida > Asparagales > Amaryllidaceae > Agapanthus > Agapanthus africanus. The sequence continues at coordinate 708,509,667 of CM057338.1, read as the reverse complement.
GTTCGGTATCTAATAACATTCGTTCAGAATCAATGTATTGGTAATACAGGGTGACAGTGACCAACAGACTTGGCTGCAACACTTGCCCCGTTTTCTGCCTCATGAAACTTATCACCCGTTCTCAGTTCTCTACCTTTCTGCAGCCCTATGTAACAGATTACATATCTGGGATCCTGATCTGGTATCACATACCCAGGACGTAAAGGATACTGAGAAACAGTTCTCTGTAATGAACACACCCGAAGATGATGCATCAGCATGCACTCTCTTCGTTTGGGCGGCACGGGAATTCTGGTAATCCCCTATTTCCTGCTCTGTCTTATAACAATTATAAGTTGGAGCGGGACCAACGTTCCCCAGCTCAGTATAACAAGCGGGTTCGGTCAATAATCCGTTTTATTATCTTGATTAAGGCGTGATATGGTCGCTACCTGGAGAGAGAGAGAAGAAAACACTCAGCGTGCGCTCTTGCAAGAATAGATTGGTTATTATTTTATCTAATCAGGATGGCTCCCACTGCTTTTTATCAAATCTTCCTTCAAACCCTAAAAGGAAAGACTAGCCGGGATTAATTACACACTACAAGTTCGCCAATCTTTCAGCCAGGCCAGTGTCGGTACTTTGAGGGAGGTCCCCCGTGCTTTCGCACGAACCTAATTAATGTAAACCTCGTTTTCCCAGAGGCGTAACCCCGTTGACACCTTTCTAGACACCTACTTGATCGGCTAATTGTAATGTATAAAACTCTCCCAGGAGTAACTCTTACTCGCAGCGGGTATCGGGATCCAACTATCTCATAGAAGGTATGCAATCTCATTGCAAATTTCAACACTTGAAATTCCCGATAATTTTGCCCCTAGCGTCCTATGACCTTGACGCAGGCCAACAAACCATAGTGCGCTAGTCAAGTTCAACCCGTCATTTCCTGATTGAATTAAACCCACCCGCACGACCCTTGACGCAGGCCAACAAAGTCGCACGACTACCCTAATCCAATCTGCATCATATGCATAAGCAGATAAATACTAGTTAGCTACCGCACACTACGCCTTGACGCAGGCCAACAAACGTAGCACGAATACTAACTACCACTTATCTGAAATGACGGAGGGCTACGACAGGTTTTTCTGAAAACCTATTGCGTAATGAACTTGATATCGTTGTAGAATCAAATAATTTTTAAAATGGAGTGTTTTTGAGGCTTTTCTAGTTTTGCTAAAGGAGTCACTCCCGGTGAAGGGATCGTCGGTCCTTTCCTCGTCGAATGAGGTGCGGGATATATCACATATATCACTGTGCAAAGCAAAAACACTTAAAAGCAATCAAAAGACAAACCGAGTGTGTAGCATCTGCCAGTTATTGCTAAAGGAGTCACTCCCGGTGAAGGGATCTCGGTCCTTTCCTCATCGAATAAGGTGCAGGATATATCACATATACCTCTGTGCAAAGCAAGAACTGTAGCTACCTGTTTTAATTTTGAAATTCGATTCTACAACATCTTAGGTTTCTTTTATTTCATTAATCTCATTAATGAAGTCCCATCATTTAAATACCTAAACATCACAGATAAATACGACGTACACTTATGCCATCCGCATTCCCCTCGATGTCCCCTCGTGCACCGTTAGGTTAGGTAACTAACGGCAGAGCAGGGCAGGGCTAGCGCGGGTGTAAAACATAAGTAACATCTATATAATATATCATATATACTATATACAGTATCTATCACATAACATATCACATGATCACATCACAGATATCGCAGCAGAAGAAACATATGAAATATTGGATATCCTAGGACGTCCGTGTTTTCAATACGAGCCAGTATAAAACACGGATTCCACGGTCGTGATGAATAGCCAAACCCACACCCCTAGACCCCTACGAGAGCCGCAAGCAACCCTACCAATTCTAGAGTTAGGAGACCCGGACTCGACTCCTCGAGTTGGTCTCCCACTGGACTCCAGAACCCGGTTACTTGTGCCTTCCTCCTTGGGTCTAACCTAGTGCGGAAAAGTAAATAATATACAAAAGGTGACAACTTCCGCAACCTGGAAGTGCCCCAATAAAAGAATATTACATACAAGTTTTTACATGAATGAAAATGAAAAACACTCATCTCACATAAAAACCCTCGGCTATTCAAACACGACGATCCAATATAACATATCCAGCAACACATAACATCACATGTCATCAACGTAAGTAAATATGCACATCCCAATTGTCGTTGACATATAGCAACGAAACCGGCGATATCACATATTACACTTACGGTCACAGAAAAGAAAGTGTAAAACTACAACAGTTGGAATCCGCAACCACCTCAGACATCGTATGCCTGACCAAATGAATTACTTAGACATCGCATGCCTAACAATTATAAACCCCGCATTTTAGTCTCAAAATCGAAAACACTTTTCAATATCAAGTCTGGTAATTCAACAGGATTCCCGACAATTTGATCGAATGCTCGTCGCAAACTTCAGTAGACGGCTGCACCCCCGATACCGTCGACGAAGTGCACCAAGGCGGAACACCGCTGCCGCGAGCGCCCGAACGGATGCTTTCGGCGACGGGGTTCTCCTACAGTCACTTGGTCGGGGCTATGGAGTGTAGCAGTCTATTAAGTTTACCGGCGAGTATCCGCGTACGCTACGTGATTGCGACGGACTTTTGATCACATCAAAATTCCGTGGCAACCGATCAAGTGAGACTAAACTGCTATGTTTATAATATTCATTCCGTTATCTCATAACAATTTGTGAATTCTAATTATTGTATCACATTCTGGATAAATAGAAAATGCTAAACTTTTCGATCGAACAATCGAACACCCAAGTTTTCCCGATACAGATCAACACATGAAATATGAGTCTAACAACATTCAGTTCGTGCCTCAGTACCAACGGTCCAGCCGTAGAAGGGTCAAGCCAACGCCTCACATGTGGCACGCCGTACTGCCCCAAACCCGAAGGTTCAAAGGGCAGTTCAAGACGGTCACATAATCGAGTTAAGGTTTGTTGTCTTCTAGAGGGTCCATCGAGTTACTTGCACTACTTAGAACGTCGTTAAACTATGGAAAAATCCAACACTTGGAAATTTCCCGACAGGGGAAAAACTGGGTATTTATATCCGGTCGAACTTTTTAACATATTCTAAAAATTATCCGGAAAGCCACACAGACAAAATTTGATACTCCGATCGAAACACCGAATCCCCAAATCAATCCCAGAAAATTCAACTCTTGAATAAATATAAAAAATTCCCAGAAAAATCAGCATCAGAAAACATGAATTACTGTGCAGAAAGGGGAGGATGACGTCACCATGTTGCCGCGGAACCGCCGCAGAAGCAAGGCTTATGCCGCGGTTCCGCCGCCGTTTATACTGTTCATGAATAAATTTTTGCGCCGTAATTCTTAGAATTCCCTGCTGAATTTTTTAGCAATTTTTAATTTGGAAAAATCCCAGTTTTTGAAAAAAGGACAGAGAGCTATTTTGAAATGGGTTTTCGGGTTCGTTCGGACTTCAAATTCCGTCTAGATTTCGCCTAAGGCTCTAGCTTGGCTCTGATACCACTGTAGGGTTCCTAGGCACCCTAATGAGGTCTCACAAGGCATCAACCATGCCAATTTCAAAAAATCTAGGTGCCGAGAAACGCTAATACGGATCGTTGGCTAAAGTTTAGGCGAAACTAGAAACTAGTTAACAACTTAACTATAAAGAATACGGAAATACAACCTTTGTAGATCCGGTGCTCCACCTCCATAGCTCCGCAATGAAGTCCCCTCGCTGTCCAAATGAGTTCCCGGGCTCTAGCGTCGGCTTCGTCGGAGAATGGGCAAGCTAGGTCGTCGATGTCCATGCCGAAGATGATCTACGTCGAGGCATCGCTAGATCAAGCTCCAACCTCACCAAGTCATGAAAACTTGTGAAGGAAACACACTCTACTACTTGGCAAGAGGTAGAGGATGAAGAAATAGGAAGTGGGTTCAATTTAGAATTGGATTTCTCACTCTTTATCATCAATCACCATTGATGACCTAAGCTTTCTTCATGATAGATATGAAGAAGAAGAAGAAGAAAGTTATGATAAGTTATTATTAAAAAGGAAAAGAAATCAATTCTTATCATAACATCACCATGGTTAAGTGTAGAGAACTAATTAGGGTTAAATGAAGTGGTTAGGTTTAAGCATGAGACAAAAGGGTTACAAAGTCAAAGTGTTCAAGAAACTTCATGAACAAAACAAAAAATGCCACCATTTTATCATGCTCTTTTTCTTTTCCAAAAAGAATAAACAAATGAATAATAATGAATAATCAAATAGTAAACCCTAACCATTCCATTAACCAAGGTTTAATTCTATACACTTAACAAATAAGGCATGTATCATCAAACATGATACAAGCAAGTGCACAAAATCATATCGCATATGCAATGCGCACACCCGAGTGTGAAAATCCATTTTAAATGAACCAATACTAGTTAATGCAAAGTAATATATCAAATATATAATTATGCATTAAATCATTAAATCAACACTTGATTTAACGATCCGGTCATATCGCATATAACCGGCTAGTATCCTATGTATCGGCTTATCGAATCAATCCTTGATTCGATAAATAGGTTATATCGCATATAACCAATCGATACATCCATCGCGAGAATAGAATACGGTATCACATACACGCATTATTCTCGGTCCCGTACATATCTCATATGCGCTCCTATTTCGTTTCGCTTGAGCCAGGAAACCTCTGTGTAGGACTCTGAAGACTCGTCAATACGCCGGCAGCAGGTGATGATCATATCAAACACCCACAAGCCGCAAGCGGTCTGCTAAATATAACGGCCACCCGGGTATTGAGCGATCAGAAGATCGACGAGCAAGCCCGCTCACACTCCAGTGAATCCAACCAGTAACACTACCGTACAGTCCGGTCTGATCGTCTGATATGTCGCATATCTCGCCTAGGGGTGGTAAACGTCAGACCCCAATAGCTCGATAAGTCGTGTTGATATGAGGTCTATAACACTTCGAGAAACTACTGGTAACACTTACCAGTAAATCTCAGCAACCCTGGCCAGGGATTTCCTGTTATAGCCAATCGAACACAGCGCAACATCAACCCCCTATACCGGGAGAGACGAATCCCCTCCTATCGCTCATTGCCTCCATGTGACTCGGGACTATACCCAAAAACCACCGTTTTGCACGCCCTCTTGGACGTGGTAAGATGGAAATCAAAGCACAGTGGGAACCACACAAGACTCTATGACGATCTCGGGTCAACAGACTACTCTGTACCAGTGTCACCAGAGAACTGCCATCTGACGTGAGGTATAATACCATCTGGGAGTTCTCGGCGAGTCCGTCCAGTGTACCCAGTCTCTACTGCGCACCCGTATATCATCTCCGATGTCAAACACCAATGGATATGGGATCATCCATCGCCCATCTGTATGGGTCGAGAAGGTACACGCTAGTCTACTCTGGTATATCGATGCCCCATCTCGATACACCCACGACTAGGGACTTTGAAGGATGTACTTATGGACTACCATATCCCCACTAGTATGATCCGCATCATAGTCCAGGTAGTCAAGCACACATCCTAAGGGCTTTACCAACATGTAACAGAGAGACAAACAGTGTACACGTTAAGGTAAAGATTAACCAGATAGCATACTATCATGTCGAGCAAGAAAGTCCTCCCTATATATGTCCCAGCATCCACTACAATATACATCCTATGTATAGTAATGGCCTCTAGGGCATACATATAACTAACAAGTGAACCATAGACAAGAGAGAGAGCAAGAGGAAGAGGGTGAGAGCAAGAGAATGGGAGAGCTCAAAACCAAGAGAGAGAAAGATCATGAAAGAATGAGCATCTCTTTTCTCTTTCACCCTCTCATAATCCAAAAGCATCATGAGCTATAATGTTAATCAAGTATTATTATGTGATGGTTCATATCATGTCAAAGGCAATATCATTTCCATGCACTCATTTTGCAAACCACAACAAGCAAGCAAAAGTCTTTGCATGAAAATGACAACCATTGTGATGATGATGGTCAACTAGTCCAACCTAGTCAACCGGTCAACAAAGTCAACAAGTCAACAAAGTCAACCCCTCAACAACCATGTCACTATAATACTTAATTAATATTATTGCTAATTATATATATCATATTCTCATTAGGGTTGAGCAAAAAGTCAATAGTCAACAGTCAACGGTCAACAACCCTAATGAGAATCCTCTGCCTCTGTCTCTCTGTCAACTGTGCATACACACCCGCATCCGTGTTCCGAGGAACACGAATACAAACTGGATAAAACCAATCCCAAAACGTACACTAGGATCTGGCTTAAACCAAAGCCCGCTAGTGTTAACTGTCCGGACACTGTACGTGCACAAGTGCACGGATGTGACCGGACCCTGTCGCAAAACCATGCGACCTCTACTCTTTTTTGCCTAAAGGCGAATAGCTTTCTGTGTAGGACTCTAAAGACTCGACACTACGCTGGCAGTGGGTTTAACCACAGACCGCAAGCGGCACTAGCTGTGCGTAACGGTCCCCAGGTAGATGCCGACAAGAAGACTGACGAGGTGAAACCTATCTGAACTCCTACTGAGCCTGAATGTGACAATCTCTGTACAGTCCGGTCTGTTCGTCTGATACATCGCATGGCGGGCCTAGGGGGCGGTAAACGTCAGCCCCCTAATAGCGGTACAAGTCATGTCGGAGTGAAGCCCAATACACCTTGAGATAGCACTGGAAGCCTACCAGTATATCTCGCTTGCCCTGGCCAGGGACTACTCGTGTAATGGCTCTCCTAGACACAGCGCGATGTCAACCCCCAATACCGGGAGAGACGAATCCTGTCTAACCGTCACTGCCTCCAAGTGCTTCGGGACCGCACCCAACTACTATCTGTTTGCACGACTCCTTTGAGCCGTGGTAGGGTAGTAACCAAAGTACAGTGGGAACACACTCGAGGCGAAGTGACAGTGTCGAGCCAGCGGACTAAGCTGTACTCATGTCACCTGGGAACTAATAACTGATGATAGGTATAATACCAACCGGTCAGTTCCCGACGAGTCCTGTCCAGTGTACTCGTAACCTAACGAGCACCCGCATACTATCTCCAGTACGACGTACTGATGGCTGTGGGACAGACCATCTCCCACTCTGGGATGAGAAGCGCATGCGCCAGTCTACTCCGGAGTATCGATGCCCTGTCTCGATAGTCCTGCGACTAGGGACCTGCATAAGGATGTGCTTATAGATTACCCAGCCCCCACTAGTGTGACTGCCATCACAACGCTGGTAATCAAGCAAAGATCCTAAGGGCTCCACTAATGTGTATAGGTGATATACTAAAATAAACACATGTACACATTGAAGCAGAAACAAACCAAGTAGCATACTACTATTTTGAGCAAGATTGTCAATACATGGTGAATATCCCAAGCTTCCATTAAGTAATATACATACTAGTAAGATACAGTAATGGCCTTTAGGGCATATACACTAACATTTATGACTTATTTAAGATATTTAATAAGTATTATGGCCACTAGATTTGTTTAAACTTCGAGTTTTGTACTAAAACGGGTAATATTGCTTGCTAGATTTTCGGAAAAATGGCTTTTAAAGTGAGTTTGGGGTTTTTGTGAATTTTAACCCATTTTATATTATAATTAGTGTTCGTGAATGTGCAAATGAGTGTGTTTGGCTTTTTCTCGATGGTTTGATGTTTGTACATCGACATCGAGGGTTGGTTTGACTATTCTTGCATGCGTAGGCGATAGGTTTTGACCTATGCGTGATACGCGTGCCGATTTGATTTTCGTATGCCGTTTCGATTTCGAATTTGGTTTTAATGCGATACGATGCATTATGATATGTAGGTAACCCATGTGGACTTCGAGATGACAAGCAAGTGCGTGGCGACGTCGGCACCGGCGAGCGAGGACCAGGTGAGTAGATTTATATCTACGGGGAGAAGTCGGGTGGATAGCGTATAGCACCCCCGCAGTCCGTAGTATAGTTCTTATATATATGTTTATATAGGTGTTTTATTATACGAGAATGTTTATTCATGATATATTTATGTGTTCATGGATTACCTTTGGGTTAGTTGCGAAACCCTAGAGTAGTTGTTATACCCACATACGCACACACAGACTTGTATACATTACTTTCTTGTGCGTAGATGGGGATGTGTATATATATATATATATATATATATATATATATGTATGCGTGGGTATGGGACTATGCATTTATACATTCATATACACATGCATGGATAATGAGGATAGGACTTGGGATTTAAGATGAGTCGATGAGATTTGATTTGAGGCCGTGAGATCGGTGATATGACAGGGTTCGTATTTGAGATACGACATGACGTTGTAGCGGGTCCTTGACGTAGTGTTTCACACACGTGCATGCATACTTAAGCGGTATCATTATTGTACTAGACGTAGATCAGTACCCCGATCATGATATTTGATAAAGAGGATACCAGATGAATAGTATGATGAATGTGATATTGACCTATACCCAGATTTGGGATGCCGTACGACGGATTTACGTACGAGCTGTATATTGATGACTGATCCGCACTCTTGACTTGGGATGTCTGATTATAGATATGGTATCGGATATGATATTATTGACGCGGGATCACCGACTATACATATACAGGTATGTATATGTATCGACTCAGATGATAGGCGGTTTCCTTACCTGTAGTTCAGCTTGTTAGTTCAGCCGTATAGTTTAGTGTAGTTGTTAGATTAGATTACTCCTACCTATTTCAAAACTAGCGGATCGTGGGTATTTTAAAAGTCAGGTCAAGGGATCTACGGATATTTCAAAAGACGTATCCTTTCTTAAAACCACCGTAGCCCTATTTTCAAAACCCTACGATTCGTGTTATTTCAAATGGCACCATTGTTTAATATTTAGCTCCCGCTCATTTTGGTTGCTCGCTCCGCATCGCATACTTACATTGTTACTTCATATTGCATTGTTGACATTATGCTGTTAGGACACCAGTACCATTACCGATGATGCGTATATACCACGTACACTTACTTGCCGGCTCACACACATCTTCATCGGTGATTGCCATATCACGTACACCTTAGAAAATATTATTGCTTAACTTAGCTTGATAGCTAGTAGTTTGACAAAATATTAGTGTACCTACCTTATATGCCAGCTTAGATATTGTAGTTATTACTTGTCACTTCATGCATACTGTTATTCATTGTTATGCCGTATTCATGGATTCTCATGCCTATATTCATGGGTTTATACGCTATTGATGATTTGGATTCGGATTTCTATGAGATTTTCTGGATTTGGGAGAAAACCGCAAAACTTGTATAAGCTTCTTTCCTCTCTTTTAAATAAAATGTGCGGTTTTCCCATGATGTATGAGTCGTCCACCATGAGTTTGCTGATGGATTTCGAGACCCGATTCGAGGAGATGGATGAACCATTTCGGGTACATGGTGGGCCCGGTGCGGTACCCCGGGGCAAGAAGATCGTGTTGTTGACGTTGAGCCTGTGCAGGGGAGCACGACCGACCGGTGATTTTACCTGACGCGTCGGATATCCGGAGGATACCGTCGTGGTCATGAGATGGATGGTAGGGGCCGGCCTGGACTGACGGCGCCCTAGTCATTGTGATTGGAACATTGAGATTTCGAGATATTGAGGTACAGAGACTGTGATACAGAGATATCGAGATATTGGGATTACGTTTTGTGCCGATCCTAGGCACTGTTTTATGCTGATTTCATTCTGATACCTCATTTTAAAAATACAGAAATCTCATTAATTTATGAAAGCAGTTTTCTTCAGTACATGCATTATGTTTCATACATTCATACATCATCCATATGATATATTGCTACCTGAGGCACTGACACAGGCATATGGGATTACACTTGGGTTAGATATTTACCCTAGTCATTGTTATAGACTGCTGGTTATATTTGAGGATATGTTATGATCGTTGACCTAGGATTGCGTTGTTCATGTGATTTCTGTTCGTAGATGTTTTTTTTTCTACTCACGAGTTGGCAACTCACCCCCGTTGTGCCACAGTTTTTTGCAGGTTTTGCCGTACAGGTTTCTTTACGGCTTTGCTGGCACTGCTTCTTTTCGGGTGACTTGCTAGTAGGTGGGTTTATTTGTATCGTACCCATCATTATACTTTGTATATTATTATTCTGTTGTATCTAGAAGTTCCATCAACCAAACATGTATTTATTTTTGAGATAGAGACCAGTGATGTTATTCTTTCGACCTTAGAGTCGCGCGTTTTATTTCTTGTGGTTTTGAGTTTCCTTTTGAGTTTTGATCCTCGCTTTTGGCGTTGTATATTATATTGCTTGTGTGGTTGTGACCGTCGATTTACGAAGAGCTAGCTCCCGCTTGGGGATGCCTTTTTATTGATTTCGTATACTATTCATGTTGTATCCCGTTCGGGGGCCAGTATTTACAAAGGAGACTCTGCCGAAATTTTCAAGAAATATTTGATGTTTTAAAAAAAACGCATAATTCGGCTTATGCTATTAAAACTACTTGTTTTAAGTTGTTTTTCTTTCACTCTACTACTTTTCTTGGTTTGGATTTCTGGGTTTTTCGGCTTACTTAGATTACGTACGCCTCGAGACGTTTCGTAGTTTAAGTGCCGGTCATGTTTCGTACTTTCGGGACATGACAAAGTTGGTATCAAAGCGTTAGGTTTTACCTTCGGAGCGTAGGATGACCCTTGGTTGATGGAATAGGTGACTAAAGTAGAGTAACATGCCGTGGGTATGTTCTGCGGCATACTAACGATACGCTACTCCACTTAAGGAGCCTTAGGATATACATTTCTTTACTCAGTATCATATTCATTCCTGATCTAGCCTCATCGGTACCAGTTATGGTTTTGCTGCCACGATTACGGGCAGGGAGAGCTACGGCTAGAGTTGCGGTCAGCATGAGCTCGTCAAGAACGAGGACTGACCAGGGCATGATTCCGGTGACACACGATTGCAGAGATGTGTCTTTTCATTGTGTCTTCGCGCCACGAGCGTTGGGTGGATTGCTGTATGAGATTACTCGGACGTGCCGATTTGCACTAGAGGATTGAGCCACTGATAGAGGCCAGCCAGATTTTGATGACCGTTAACGTATGGCTTATTCATGACGATTGAGGCACTGTTCAGCGTGCAGACGAATGAGCCAGTTGTTGCTGTGAACGACGAGAAATCTCCCCAGATGTTAGAGCTTTTGCAGTACGAGTTGTACTAAGAGATGATAGAAGGTCTCTAGTCACCGAGGATGAATGACTAGGGCATGTGGTTCGTTCACTACCCCGATGCGAGGTCATCTGATAGATTGATTCCAGCTAGAGACGACTTCACGCGGAGACGTTAAGAGTTGACAGAGACGATCGAGTGTCAGAAACCTATTATTCCAAGTTTAAAGTATTCGGAAAGACATGCAGGCAATTCTATGGTCCCTCTAGAAGAATGAAACCCTAACTCGACATAATGACCGTGTGAAAGCCTTTGAACCTCAGGGTTTGCGGCAGTTCTGCGGCGCCATTAGTGAGGCTTGGGTTTGCCCTTCTACGGCTAGACCACCGATGTTGTGGTACATACTCGATACTATTAAACTGTACCTAAGATCTTGAGCTCTTGGGGGATTATGAGGTTTTGACGAATCGATCGGATGGTTCGACTCCATTCGGATGCTAGGTGGTGAGATACGTTTCTTGGGAGACTCCAGATACGAGGATAGCCGTTGGAGCTCAGTCCATGCAGCCACGACGAGACGAGTCCGAAGCAGTCGACATTAAAGAAAATGGAGTAAGAGGTTCGTACGAGATCTTGATGAGACGAAGTTCCACTCCGCCGATGTCAGAGATGCGATACGCATGCCGAGGCATTGTACTTGGATATACCTTCCAGAAGGAGTCGTGATGAGTATGCAACCGTTCCGGAACGAGAACAGATGTAGTAAGGGACGATGACTTTTGGACAGTTCGGCAGAGACGAGATTTCGGAGAGACCTCGACAGGACCTTTCTGGAATAAATTACGAGAAGAATTGGACCCAGGAGTGGTCATGTTATGCACATCGGCAGGCCAGAGTTCAGGATCGTCGACGAGACATGCTATGAATGACCACGGCTGTTGGCCAGAGATTCTTGGAGGATGTGCTTGAGCGGGACTATTCCGCCATACTTGATTTTGCGTATTTTGGGTGATCTATTTGCATGATTGATTTTGATGATTGAGTTTTATGATATTTGTCTTCATGGACCATGGTTGCACCTGCTGAGTATTTACGGTTTTTGCATGGTTGTTGCACTTGATATCGTTTTCGTGCCTTGATTTCTCATGTTTGTGATTATATGGATTTCATACAGTTGAGTTGATTTGTGCATATGTACGCATACGATTTGGTTTTTTTGCACTCGGTATAGTTCACATATGCTTGCAGTGCAGTGATACGCATTTTGTGCACTTATATGCACTAGACTTCGATTTCGATTGTGATACTCGATATTTGTTTTGTGCACCTGATTTGATTTTGCGCATGTTCGGCGCTTGATATTGGATTTTATGATTTCGTGCATAATGGATGCACCTGGTTTTTGATTTTCGTGCATGTTGAGCGCATGTTTTGAGAAGCGATTTCGGTGCACACCAGATGCACTAAATCGAGATTCTTCGTGCGTGTCAGACGCACCTGTCCTTGCTGTCAGGCGCACACGTTGCCTATGACCGATGTTGTGTGCACCACCATTGCACCTTGATGTTGTTTCTGTGCACATGTATGGCACATTCATGGATTTTTATTTCCGTGCGCACCGGACGCACAGAGTATGCATATGCGTATTTTGGGATTGATTTCTTATAGAGCAGTACGTTTTTATGATATTTGCTGTGTGTTTTCGTACTGAGCAGGACTAGTCAGAGGACAGTACCTGAATGTATTTTGCATACATTGTTAGCTATCGAAGGGAATTCCAAAAGCGAGCTATAGTCTCAGTATTTATCTACGTGTCTGATATGACACGAAACGTTTAAAACAAGAAAACTCTTCTAAATTGTTTCCAAAATGGCGGAACGTATAGTTCAAACAAAAGGTATATATGTATATGATTATTTTCTTATGATAGACGTCCACCACTGTGCAGTGTTATGCGTATTGCACAGCGACTTTAAGAGATTTGGCATGCATTCCCTTCAGATATTTACATATATAGATTTGATATTTACGTGTATAGTTTCGAGTTATATCATATTGGTTTTGTATTGGATTTGACATTTGTGTCTTTACCATGACTCCGATGATTGCGGGATACTTGACGGAGTTTTGATTTTGAGTTATATGCTCATTTTTCATGCGCATGCGCTGCGCTACGATTTGTTTTATGTATTTACGATTTCGGAGCCCCGACGACTTGATGGTTTTGGCTTAGATGTTTTAGTATTTGCAGGGGGAGAGTTTTAATTTAAATTCGGGGATCGAATTTCTTTAAGGGGGGAAGATTGTAACGTTTTGAAAATCGTTTCGGTGAAATTTCGGAAAAATCGGTAAAATAAAGGGGTTTTCTGTAAAAAGTCAAAATACAAATATCTTTATTATAAAATTAAATATACATATTCTAGCTATGAAATTGCTAGTATTTGGTGTTTATTGAGCCACTGGTGAAATTTCAAATTTTCTGAAATTTTTACCGAAATTAATTATTTTAATATTATTTTAAGCCGTCACTAATACATTTAATTAGGGAAAATTATAAATTGGAATGAGTTGAAACAAATTTTGTGCATCATAACACATTAAACAAAATTTTATCATGTGGTTTTTGAAATGAAATGGTTTGCCAAAACGGTTTAAAAAATATCGAAGAAAAAGGGCTTAAATGGTGAAATATAGCTATATAGAAATTGGGGTATAATATTTATCATTTCTTTCCTCACCCACACACACACACACACCCCATCATGTGCTGGCCAAAACCACAACAGCCCCCTCTCCCTCCAATTCTTTTCTTTACCTCATCAAAAAAGTAAAATAAAATGAAGGAATAAAGAAAGAAGGGTTAAAGTCAAATGAGGCATAGTTTCCTTTGACTTGGCCACCACTTTCAACACTTCACTCTCTCTCCAATCCCCCTCCCAAATCAGCCGAGCCCTTCCCTAAATTTCAGCAACAGCCCCCCGCCCCCCCATTTCACCTCTCTTTCTCTTGAAAAAAAATTGATCAAAATTGCCTCAAAATCCATCAAAAAATCCCAAAAACTCCAAATTCAAGCCCTACCCATTTTTCCTTAGCCTTTCAAGCATGGATTTTGGTGAAAAGAGAGCAATTTGGGAAGCTTAGATTTCATGCTAGAACTCAATTGGGAGGTATAAATTTTAACCCTTTAGTGAATTTGTTGTTTAATTGCTTTATGTTAGCTTATTAAGTGTTTAATTAGGTTTTAGATTGGTTCTAATTGCATGATTGAAAAATTCAAGAATGAGGTTGATTTCAAGTTAGGGTTTTGAGTAATGGGATTATGGTTGTATGATGTATTTAACATCTTAAGACATGTTAAAACCTAATCTAGTTGCTAGTTGCAAATTGTTAACTTAAAATTGTAATAATTAAGCTATATTGCAAACTAGGTTTTAAAATTAAATCAAATTGTAAGATTAAAAATCTAATTAGGTTCTTCATGACTTCATTAAATTTATAAGTTGTAGTATACCACCTTAGTTCATGCAAAACCTAGTCAAGTTGATGATTTGTGAATTGTTATTTTGAAAATTGTTAAAATTGGATATTTTGGCAAACTAGGATTTTGGGGTTAATGAAAATTTAATGGGATTAAATTATGGAAATTGTTTTTATGACTTATTTAAGATATTTAATAAGTATTATGGCCACTAGATTTGTTTAAACGTCGAGTTTTGTACTAAAACGGGAAATATTGCTTCCTAGATTATCGGAAAAATGGCTTTTAAAGTGAGTTTGGGGTTTTTGTGAATTTTAACCCATTTTATATTATAATTAGTGTTCGTGAATGTGCAAATGAGTGTGTTTGGCTTTTTCTCGATGGTTTGACGTTTGTACATCGACATCGAGGGTTGGTTTGACTATTCTTGCATGCGTAGGCGATAGGTTTTGACCTATGCGTGATACGCGTGCCGATTTGATTTTCGTATGCCGTTTCGATTTCGAATTTGGTTTTAATGCGATACGATGTGTTATGATATGTAGGTAACCCATGTGGACTTCGAGATGAGAAGCAAGTACGTGGCGACGTCGGCACCGGCGAGCGAGGACCAGGTGAGTAGATTTATATCTACGGGGAGAAGTCGGGTGGATGGCGTATAGCACCCCCGCAGTCCGTAGTATAGTTCTTATATATATGTTTATATAGGTGCTTTATGATACGAGAATGTTTATTCATGATATATTTATGTGTTCATGGATTACCTTTGGGTTAGTTGCGAAACCCTAGAGTAGTTGTTATACCCACATACGCACACACAGACTTGTATACATTACTTTCTTGTGCGTAGATGGGGATGTGTATATATATATATATATATATATATATATGCGTGGGTATGGGACTATGCATATATACATTCATATACACATGCATGGATAATGAGGATAGGACTTGGGATTTAAGATGAGTCGATGAGATTTGATTTGAGGCCGTGAGATCGGTGATATGGCAGGGTTCGTATTTGAGATACGACATGACGTTGTAGCGGGTCCTTGACGTAGTGTTTCACACACATGCATGCATACTTAAGCGGTATCATTATTGTACTAGACGTAGATCAGTACCCCGATCATGATATTTGATAAAGAGGATACCAGATGAATAGTATGATGAATGTGATATTGACCCGTACCCAGATTTGGGATGCCGTACGACAGGTTTACGTACGAGCTGTATATTGATGACTGATCCGCACTCTTGACTTGGGATGTCTGATTATAGATATGGTATCGGATATGATATTATTGACGCGGGATCACCGACTATACATATACAGGTATGTATATGTATCGACTCAGATGATAGGCGGTTTCCTTACCTGTAGTTCAGCTTGTTAGTTCAGCCGTATAGTTTAGTGTAGTTGTTAGATTAGATTAGACTCCTACCTATTTCAAAACTAGCGGATCGTGGGTATTTTAAAAGTCAGGTCAAGGGATCTACGGATATTTCAAAAGACGTATCCTTTCTTAAAACCACCGTAACCCTATTTTCAAAACCCCACGATTCGTGTTATTTCAAATGGCACCATTGTTTAATATTTAGCTCCCGCTCATTTTGGTTGCTCGCTCCGCATCGCATACTTACATTGTTACTTCATATTGCATTGTTGACATTATGCTGTTAGGACACCAGCACCATTACCGATGATGCGTATGTACCACGTACACTTACTTGCCGGCTCACACACATCTTCATCGGTGATTGCCATATCACGTACACCTTAGAAAATATTATTGCTTAACTTAGCTTGATAGCTAGTAGTTTGACATAATATTAGTGTATCTACCTTATATGCCAGCTTAGATATTGTAGTTATTACTTGTCACTTCATGCATACTGTTATTCATTGTTATGCCGTATTCATGGATTCTCATGCCTATATTCATGGGTTTATATGCTATTGATGATTTGGATTCGGATTTCTATGAGATTTTCTGGATTTGGGAGAAAACCACAAAACTTGTATAAGCTTATTTCCTCTCTTTTAAATAAAAAGTGCGGTTTTCCCATGATGTATGAGTCGTCCACCATGAGTTTGCTGATGGATTTCGAGACCCGATTCGAGGAGATGGATGAACCGTTTCGGGTACAAGGTGGGCCCGGTGCGGTACCCCGGGGCAAGAAGATCGTGTTGTTGATGTTGAGCCTGTGCAGGGGAGCACGACCGACCGATGATTTTACCCGACGCGTCGGATATCCGGAGGATACCGTCGTGGTCATGAGATGGATGGTAGGGGCCGGCCTGGACTGACGGCGCCCTAGTCATTGTGATTGGAACATTGAGATTTCGAGATATTGAGGTACAGAGACTGTGATACAGAGATATCGAGATATTGGGATTACATTTTGTGCCGATCCTAGGCACTGTTTTTTGCTGATTTCATTCTGATACCTCATTTTAAAAATACAGAAATCTCATTAATTTATGAAAGCAGTTTTCTTCAGTACATGCATTCTGTTTCATGCATTCATACATCATCCATATGATATATTGTTACCTGAGGCACTGACACAGGCATATGGGATTACACTTGGGTTAGATATTTACCCTAGTCATTGTTATAGACTGCTGGTTATATTTGAGGATATGTTATGATCGTTGACCTAGGATTGCGTTGTTCATGTGATTTCTGTTCGTAGATGTTTTTTTTTCTACTCACGAGTTGGCAACTTACCCCCGTTGTGCCACAGTTTCTTGCAGGTTTTGCCGTACAGGTTTCTTTACGGCTTTGCTGGCACTGCTTCTTTTCGGGTGACTTGCTAGTAGGTGGGTTTATTTATATCATACCCATCATTATATTTTGTATATTATTATTCTGTTGTATCTAGAAGTTCCATCAACCAAACATGTATTTATTTTTGAGATAGAGACCAGTGATGTTATTCTTTCGACCTTAGAGTCGCGCGTTTTATTTCTTGTGGTGTTGAGTTTCCTTTTGAGTTTTGATCCTCGCCCTTGGCGTTGTATATTATATTGCTTGTGTGGTTGTGACCGTCGATTGACGAAGAGCTAGCTCCCGCTTGGGGATGCCTTTTTATTGATTTCGTATACTATTCATGTTGTATCCCGTTCGGGGGCCAGTATTTACAAAGGAGACTCTGCCGAAATTTTCAAGAAATACTTGATGTTTTAAAAAAACCCGCATAATTCGGCTTATGCTATTAAAACTACTTGTTTTAAGTTGTTTTTCCTTCACTCTACTACTTTTCTTAGTTTGGATTTCTGGGTTTTTCGGCTTACTTAGATTGCGTACGCCTCGAGACGTTTCGTAGTTTAAGTGCCGGTCATGTTTCGTACTTTCGGGACGTGACAACCCATGTCCAGCATCGGCACGCAAATCCTCATATCTCTCAGGCTCCGTCAGTCCGGATCGGCCCATGGGCTCCATCAGTCCGGATCGGCCCATATCATCTCTCGACTCCGGTCGGTATCCTCCGGATATCCTTCAAGCCCAAATACTATCACCGATAGGTAGTGCTCCCCTACCAGGCTCACCGTCTAACAATACGAGTCTTCTTGCTCCGGGGTACCTCACCGGGTCCACCATGTACCCGCAGACGGTGCCTACCGCTCCTCGAATCGGGTTTCACATGCCACTCTCAGAACCGAGAAAACACATGGTGGACGCACTGAAATATCATATCAAGAGAAACCGGGTTTTTAAAACAGTACATGCTTTCTTTTAAAATAGCCACGGTTCTCAAATCCAGAAATCTCATGAAAACAACATATCTCAATGCATAAAAGCGTAAAGTATGATGTATGCGACTTATAACAGAAATGTAAGCATATCCATATAACATGCAACATGGAACAGTGATATGACATATTAAGGGAAACCACTTGTTTAAATGTATCCAGTTTTGAAAATATCTCATGCGGTCCCCAATTCTCCAAAGTCAAATGCAATATCGTATAAAGGTGCATATGCCACAATAGCAAGTAAATTATGCAAGGAGTCATATCATGATGCAACAATCCTACTGTGTAGTGGCATGGCAATTATTGATGATGATGTGTGTGAGCCGGCAAATCTGTGTACGTGTAACATACGCATCATCGATAATGGTGTAAGTGTACTAGCACAGGTATATGCAATGCAATGAGAATAACATGGAAGCAGCATAAGGTAAATCGCCAGCTAAAAGCTACAGGTATACGTATCTAACATGACCGAGTCGGTAAATCTATCAATCGGCATCCAGCCTCACAACAACACGTATGGTATAATCCTGTAAGTCCATGCTACCTCTCCCGGTACTTTCGGGCATGCGGAATTTGGTGAAAAACAATTTTCTAGAGGTGGTAACATGGACTCATAACCGGATCTTTGTTAAACATCTAACTAACAACCTAACTAGGAGTTGTTAACTACTCGGTTAGAGGGTTATACCTTTCTTTCTTGAAATCCTTCGTCTTCAAGCCTCGATGGTTGTCCGGATCGGCTTCACCCCGTCGTCTCCTTGCGCCGAAGATCGATCCACCTGAAAGCTTCTACCTTTGGCTTCTTCTTCGGTCTTTGAAGAAAACTAGTTCACTTGGTTTGCTAAACCTTATGAACTAGAGTGAGTAGAGAAGAGTGTGTTGGGATTTTCTCTATGGTTCTTGGTTCTCAACACATGAGACAAGTGAACCATAGACTAAAGAGAGGGAGAGCAAGAGGAAGAAGATGAGAGCTCAAGAACAAGAGAGAGAATGAAAATGATAGAATGAGCAAGACTTTTCTCACTTGGCTCTCATAATCCAAAACCATCATCACAAAAATAGTAATGAAGTATTGTGTAAATGGTTTAAGTCAAAATGGCTATATCATTTCATGCACTCATATTGCACAAGAGAACAAGCAAGTAAAAAGTCTTTGCCATGAAATGAAAGCCATTGTCATCATGATGGTCAACTAGTCCAACCTAGTCAACCGGTCAACAAAGTCAACAAGTCAACAAAGTCAACCCCTCAACAACCATGTCACCACAATACTTAATTAATATTATTGTTAATTACATATCATATTCTCATTAGGGTTGAGCAAAAAGTCAATAGTCAACAGTCAACGGCCAACAACCCTAATGAGAATCCTCTGCCTCTGTCTCTCCGTCAACTGTGCATACACACCGGCATTCGCGTTCCGAGGAACACGAATACAAACTGGATAAAACCAATCCCAATACGTACACTAGGATCTGGCTTAAACCAAAGCCCGCTAGTGTAAACTGTCCGGACACTAAACGTGCACAAGTGCACGGATGTGACTGAACCCTGTCGCAAAACCATGCGACCTGTCGCAAAACCATGCGACCTCTACTCTTTTGCCTAAAGGCGAATAGCTTTCTGTGTGGGACTATAAAGACTCGACACTACGCTGGCAGTGGGTTTAACCACAGACCGCAAGCGGCACTAGCTGTGCGTAACGGTCCCCAGGTAGATGCCGACAAGAAGACTGACGAGGTGAAACCCATCTGAACTCCTACTGAGCCTGAATGTGACAGTCTCCGTACAGTCCGGTCTGTTCGTCTGATACATCGCATGGCGGGCCTAGGGGGCGGTAAACGTCAGTCCCCTAATAGCGGTACAAGTCGTGTCGGAGTGAAGCCCAATACACCCTGAGATAACACTGGAAGCCTACCAGTATATCTCGCTTACCCTGGCCAGGGACTACTCATGTAATGGCTCTCCTAGACACAGCGCGATGTCAACCCCCAATACCGGGAGAGACGAATCCTGTCTAACCGTCACTGCCTCCAAGTACTTCGGGACTGCACCCAACTACTACCTGTTTGCACGACTCCTTTGAGCCGTGGTAGGGTAGTAATCAAAGTACAGTGGGAACACACTCGAGGCGAAGTGACAGTGTCAAGTCAGCGGACTAAGCTGTACTCATGTCACCTGGGAACTGATAACTGACGATAGGTATAATACCAACCGGTCAGTTCCCGACGAGTCCTGTCTAGTGTACTCGTAACCCAACGAGCACCCGCATACTATATCTAGTACGACGTACTGACGGCTGTGGGACAGACCGTCTCCCACACTGGGATGAGAAGCGCATGTGCTAGTCACTGAGATGACAGCAAGTCTGTCTCGGGTTTTGTGTTTACCCTCAACGGAGGGGCGGTATGTTGGAGGAGTTCCAAACAGGATACCGTCGCAGACTCGACGATGGAGGCTGAATACATTGCTGCAAGCGATGCCGCAAAAGAGGCGGTCTGGATGAAGAAGTTCATTAGTGAACTTCAGGTGGTTCCGTCCATTGTTGACCCAATACCTTTCTATTGCGATAACAATGGGGCTATAGCTTTAGCGATGGAACCAAGGTCCCATCAGAAATCCAGGCACATCTTAAGGCGGTATCACCTGATCAGGGAGATCATTGATCGCCAGGAGATCGAGGTGCGGAGAGTGGACACAAAAGACAACATGGCGGATCCATTCACGAAGGCCTTACCCCAAACTCAGTTCGAGCGGCTGATCGAGATGATAGGTCTTCGATACGCCAGTACATGGCCTTAGTGCAAGTGGGAGATTGTTAGTGTATATGCCCTAGAGGCCATTACTGTATCATACTAGTATGTATATTACTTGATGGAAGCTTGGGATATTCACAGTTGTATAGACAATCTTGCTCAATATAGTAGTATGCTACTTGGTTTGTCTCTGCTTTAATGTGTATATGTGTGTTTCTTTTATATCACCTAGACGCATTAGTAGAGCCCTTAGGATCTTTGCTTGATTACCGGCATTGTGATGGCGATCACACTCGTGGGGGCTGGGTAATCCACAAGCACATCCTTATACACGTCCCTAGTCGTGGGATTATCGAGACAGGGCATCGATACTCCAGAGTAGACTAGCGTATGCGCTTCTCATCCCAGCACGGGAGACGGTCTATCCCACAGCCGTCAGTACATCGTATTTGAGATAGTATGCGGGTGCTCGTTAGGTTACGAGTACACTGGACAGGACTCGTCGGGAACTGATGGTTGGTATTATACCTATCGTCAGTTATCAGTTCCCAGGTGACATGAGTACAGCTTAGTCCGCTGACTTGACACTGTCACTTCGCCTCGAGTGTGTTCCCACTGTTCTTTGATTACTACCCTACCACGGCTCTACTGAGTCGTGCAAACAGGTAGTAGTTGGGTGCAGTCCCGAAGCACTTGGAGGCAGTGACGGTTAGACAGGATTCGTCTCTCCCGGTATTGGGGGTTGACATCACGCTGTGTCTAGGAGAGCCATTACACGAGTAGACCCTGGCCAGGGCAAGCGAGATATACTGGTAGGTTTCCAGTGTTATCTCAGGGTGTAATGGGCTTCACTCCGAAACGACTTGTACCGCTATTAGGGGACTGACGTTCACCGCCCCCCTAGGCCCGCCATGCGATGTATCAGACGAACAGACCGGACTGTACGGAGATTGTCACATACAGGCTCAGTAGGAGTTCGGATGGGTTTACCTCATCGGCCTTCTTATCGACATCTACCTGGGGACCGTTACGTACATCTAGTGCCGCTTGCGGTCTGTGGTTAAACCCACTGCCAGCGTAGTGTCGAGTCTTTAGAGTCCCGCACAGAGAGTTTCCCTGCATTGAGCGAAACGTGTAGAGGCCGTATGGTTTTACGGCAGGGCTACGATCACTTACGTGCACTTGTGTGCGTATGCTGTTCGAGCAGGCAATACTAGTGGGCTTTGGTTTAAGCCAGATCCTAGTATTGCACAGATGGATTTGATTTGTCTTCTGTGCATTCGCATTCTACGGAATGCGGATGCGGGTGTGTATGCACAGTTTTGAGGAGTGATGAAGGAGGATGTGCCCTATTAGGGTTTTGGCAGTTGGTTCGGCCAAAACCGTAATGTGGCACACTCATTAGGGTTTTGACAGCTCGTTTGGTCAAAACCGTTATGAGCCGGAGACATTGTTTACTAATCCTTTTAGTGATAGATTTGTGATGGCTAATTGCATTGACCATTTGACCACTTGGATCTCTCTTGACTTTGTTGACCCGTTGACCGTGTTGACCATTGACCTTCAAGAGAGATCTACACTCTTCTTTCATTTTCTTTTTATTTCTTGTGTTATGATAATGGTCAATTCAATGTGCCATCAACTTCTATCATGATAGGATTAGTAATGATGATTTTGTGTATTATTGGAACCATGGTTCATTTCATTTGGCTTAATCTTTTCATTATTCTCTTCTCATTCTCTCTCTTGAAGTGAGAAGAAAAAGAAAAGCTCCATGGTTGCTAAGTTTCTCCTTCTTCTTCCTCCTCTTGATCTTATCTTTTGATCTCATGTGTTGAGAGAAAAAGATCCCACAAAGACAAACACATCCATACATCTCCTCTACACAACCTAGGGCTTCTAGATTAGCGATCTCTTTGCCCTAGTTACCCCCGCTCGAGGTGGAGCTCGGTGTACATCTCTCGGGTGGATCGTCTTCGACTCAAGGAGGCCGCGGAGGTGACCAAAGTCCGGATCAAGCCTCGGAGCAAGCAAGGAGAAGAACAACAAGAAGAGAAGGAGTACAAGTTGAGGTATAACCCCTAACCGAGTAGATAAATCTCTAGTTAGGATGCTAGTGTATTGTTTAGTAAAGATCTGGCTTTTACGGTCCATGTTACCATGTTCAGAAAAATCTTTGTTTTACCGTTTCCGCAACCCCGAAAGAACTAGGAGAGGTAACGTGGACCTAACAGTGGTATCAAAGCCTAACTAAACACACCCTAGCATGTTAGCAAAGTGTTTAGAATTTCGACCGGACGAAAAACCGCAAAACACCCCGGATATTTCAAGTTTTTGCCGATTTTTTTTCTGTTCAAAAATTAATAAATCATACACTAAAAATCGGCTCAGGCTTTTCTTAGAACAGGTAAGAAAAATGATCGCACGAGTCGACCAACTCACCGCGGTTACGCGGCAGAAGCTTGCTTCTGCCGCGGAACCGCGGCCGAGTTGACTCGGCCGTGGATCATTTTTGTTGCAGTTTGTTTCTGGTGAGTTTTTGGGATTTTTGGTATATGACTTTTCTGCCCAGATTTTCCAGAAAGCAAAATTTGTTTTTGGGGCTCAAAAATCCGTATTTTTTGGTCGATGTTCTATAGACTTTGGCTAATGGTTATATCTGTAATGTTATATGTGTATTGAATGTCTACTAATCGCTATACGTCGATTAGTGGGGGTTATATATATCTGTGATCTGTGTTGTTGATGGTATGTGTATATGAACTCGTTGGATTGTCGCGGATGAATAGCCGGGATGGATGTGAGATGAGAGTTTCTTTTTCTTTCATTCATGTAATAAATTTGTAAATTGATGTAATATTATTTGTATGACCGCACAACTGGGTCGGGGTTGTAGCCGTCATTGTATAATTCTTTTTACTGTTTTTGCTCCTAGGATAGACCCATGGAGGGGGTGCACAAACTACCGGGTATCACGAAGTGCCGAGTGGCCTACTCACGGCGTTGAGGGAGGTTGCTTCGCTTCGGGTACTTGGCGGGTAGTTTGCCGCACCCGTAGGGGTCTTGGATGGGGTTTTTGGCCATTCATCGCGACCGTGTAATCCGCTTTTCGTTGCAGGCTCGAACGAATCGCGGGTTCCTAGTATATCCAAAGTGTTCATCTGTGATCTGGATTGGCTATCATTGCTATATATCTATATATAATAACTATTTAGGCGTTTCTTATGTTTTACAGCCGCGCTAGCCCAGCCCCCGCTCTGTCGTTAGTTAAGTAACCTAACGGGTGATGACGGGGCCCCGTGGCGAATGCGAATGGCATAAGTGTACGTCATATTTTGGTTGTTTTCTGCAATGGTAGGATTTAAATGATGGGACGCATTAAAAGAACTAATGCAAGAAAATAAACCTAAAAGACGTTGTTGGAACAATTTTTCAAAAAAAAGCTGTTATTGCAAGGACGTTCACTTTTGTTTTGCATCGAGGTATTCGGTTATGAATGCCCAGCACCTCATTCGACGAGGCAAGGGCCGAGATCCCCTCATCGAGAGTGACCCCTTGGACAAAATTTTGCGTCAGGGTAATAACTTCACCATAGTCGATTAATTCTTGTTTTGCATCGAGGTATTCAGTTTGGAATATCCTGCACCTCATTCGACGAGGAAAGAGCCGAGATGCCTTCACAGGGAGTGACCTCTTTAGCAAAAGTTTTTCGCCACTATATTTTCAAAAAGTGTATCACGTTCCTTCAATGATATCAAGTTCATTACGTTAACGGGTTTTCGCCAAAACCCAGCCGTAGCCCTCCCTCATTTCTTATAAGTTATACTTAGTATTCGTGCTGCGTTTGTTGACTGTGTCAAGGCGTAGTGAACGGTAGCTGAGTATTGCTTATCTGCTGGATACAATGTGATTGGTTAGGACAGTCGTATAACCTTGTTGACTGTGTCAAGGGTTATGCGGGTGGGTTTAATGCAATCAAGATAATGACGGGTTGAACTTGAGTAGGACCCTTTGATTTGTTGACTGTGTCAAGGTCACTTGGGTCCTAGGGGCAAAAACCACATCGGGAGTTTCAAAAGTACTGAAACTTGCTAGTGTTGCATACCATTTGGAGTGTGATGATTCTGGTAGGATTCCTTCAGTTTTGTCACGCGATGATATTTGGATCCCGATCCTACTGTGAGTATATGCAACTCCTCGGGAATTTTCTCGCTTAACGATCAATGCTATAAACCAAGTAGGTGTCTAGAAAGGTGTTAGCGGGGCTACGCCCACAGGGAAAAGAGGTTACTTAATTAAGGAACTTCGCGAAAGCGTTGGAAAACCTCCCTCGAAGTACCGACACTGGCCTGGATGAACGGTTAGGCAAGTATTGTACGGTGAGATTGATCCCGACTAATTCTTCCTTTATGGTTTGAGGAGGGATTCGAGAGACAGTGGGAGCCATCCTGTTTAGATAAATTAAAAACCAATCTAAACTTGCAAGAGCGCACGCTAAGTGTTTCTTTTCTCTCTCTCCAGGTAGCAACCATTTCACGCCCTAATCAAGATAATAAAATGTATCGCTTGACCGATCCGAATTGTTATTCGGGGCTGGGGAACGTTGGTTCGGCTCTAACTTGTGACAACAGTCATAAATATGAGCAAGGGAAAGGGGATTGTATGGATTCCCAGGATACCCAGTTGAAGAAGAAGCATGGTTTTGCATCTTCTTCAGGTGTTCTTGTAATTAAGAACTGTTTTACGGTCAGCCCTACCTCCTGGGTACTTGATACCGGATCAGGATCTCATATCTGTAATTTATTGCAGGGACTGAGAAAAAGTAGGAAAGTTGCACCGGGTGATATGTCGCTCAGAGTAGCGAACGGAGCACAAGTTAATGCGGCAGCCGTCGGTGAATATCACCTAGTATTGCCAAATGGCAAGACTATGATTTTGAACGATTGCTACTATGTACCTTCCATGGTTTGCAACATCATATCAGTTTCTTTACTCGATAAAGATGGATATAACTTTGTTCTTGATAGAAATATCATGAACATTTACCTTCATAAGGTACTGGTTGCAGAGGGTACACTGTGTAATGGTATCTACGTTCTAAATCAGAATACAGTTCTCAATATACAAAACACACGCAAGAGAAAGAATTCAGATTCGAATGAATCCTACTTGTGGCATTGTAGACTTGGTCATATCGGAGAGAAAAGACTGAGTAAGTTGCATAAAGATGGACTCTTGAATACGTTCGAGTTTTCATCCTATGAAACTTGTCAGTCTTGTCTCAAAGGGAAGATGACCAAATCTCCGTTCACCGGGCATGGAGAAAGAGCAGCAGAGCTCTTGGGACTCGTACATAGTGATGTATATGGTCCGATGTCTATACATGCAAGGGGTGGGTTCTCGTACTTCATCACATTCACTGACGATCTCTCTAGGTTCGGATATGTGTATCTGATGAAACACAAATCTGAAACTTTTGAGAAATTCAAGGAATTCAGAAACGAAGTAGAGAACCAGACTGGCAAAAGTATCAAGATCCTCCGGTCTGACAGGGGAGGGGAGTACTTAAGCACGGAATTCCTAGATTACTTAAAAGAGAATGGCATTCTCTCTCAGCTCACTCCTCCTTATACACCACAGCACAACGGTGTTTCGGAGCGGAGGAATCGTACCCTATTGGATATGGTTCGCTCCATGATGAGTAGTGCTGAGTTGCCTCTTTCATTCTGGGGATATGCACTTCAAACTGCAGCACATCTATTGAATCAAGTTCCATCCAAATTCGTGCCTAAGACTCCGTATGAAATATGGAGTGGTAAAAGTTTGTATCTTAAACGTATTAAGATTTGGGGTTGCCCAGCTTATGTCAAAAAGCAGAACCCAGATAAACTTGAGGCACGGGCAGTTTTGTGTAAGTTTGTGGGATACCCAAAAGATTCAAGTGGGTATCTGTTCTACCATGCAGAGGAACAGAAGATAATTGTTTCAAGAAATGCCACATTTTTAGAAAAAGAATTTCTTGTCAAAAATATTAGTGGCAGCACGGTAGAACTGGATGAAATTCCAGAAACACAAGCTTTAACAAAAGATTTGGTGGAACCGCTAGATTCAGTTACAACCAACGAACCTCAGCCACTCCGCAAATCTGGTAGGATTTCTCATCCGCCCGAGAGATACTACGGTTTTCTCATAGACGGGGATCGAGAGGATTGCATCTTGGAAGAAGATGACCCTACCAGTTTCAGGCAGGCCATTATCAGTAGGGACTCTGATAAGTGGCAGGAAGCAATGCAATCCGAAATGGAGTCCATGTACGCCAATAAAGTGTGGACCTTGGATATTTCTCCACCTGGGGTAAAACCCGTTGGATGCAAATGGATCTATAAAAGGAAACTTGGTGTAGATGGGCAGGTAGAAACCTATAAGGCTAGACTCGTAGCAAAAGGTTTTCGTCAAAGACCTGGTTTGGACTATGACGAAACTTTTTCTCCGGTGGCTATGCTCAAATCCATTCGGATCCTACTTGCCATTGCTGCCTTCCATGACTATGAAATCTGGCAGATGGATGTCAAAACGGCTTTCCTAAACGGTTGTTTGGAAGAGTGCGTTTACATGGATCAACCAGAAGGTTTCATAGACAGTGGGAGCAGCGGAAAGGTGTGCAAGTTGCTTAAATCCATTTATAGATTAAAGCAGGCATCGCGGAGCTGGAACATCTGTTTTGATAAGGCAATCAAGGAATTTGATTTCATCAAGAACGAGGATGAACCTTGTGTCTATAAGAAGATTGTAGGACGAACTGTCGTATTCCTAGTCTTGTACGTGGACGACATTCTTTTGATAGGAAATGACATTCCTATGCTACAATCGGTCAAGCTATTTTTGTCACAAAGGTTCTCCATGAAGGACCTGGGTGATGCCTCGTACATTCTGGGGATCAAGATCTATAGAGATAGATCCAAGAGACTACTGTGACTTTCACAGTCCAGGTACATAGAGACCGTACTAAAGAGATTTAGTATGGAGGGTTCCAAGCGCGGTAACATACCCGCATTGCACGGAATTACCCTCTCCAAGAAGATGTCTCCTAAGACTGACGAGGAGAGGGTTCGCATGAGCACTATACCCTACGCTTCGGCGGTAGGATCTATAATGTATGCGATGCTATGTACAAGACCAGATGTGGCTTACGCGCTGAGCGCGGTAATCCGGTATCAGTCAGACCCAGGGGAGGACCACTGGACAGCAGTGAAGAACATTCTCAAGTACCTAAGAAGGACTAAGGAGATGTTCCTGGTTTACGGTAATGGAGACCTCAGGGTCGAGTCCTTTACCGATTCAAGCTTCCAGAGTGACAAAGATGACAGCAAGTCTGTCTCGGGTTTTGTGTTTACCCTCAACGGAGGGGCGGTATGTTGGAGGAGTTCCAAACAGGATACCGTCGCAGACTCGACGATGGAGGCTGAATACATTGCTGCAAGCGATGCCGCAAAAGAGGCGGTCTGGATGAAGAAGTTCATTAGTGAACTTCAGGTGGTTCCGTCCATTGTTGACCCAATACCTTTGTATTGCGATAACAATGGGGCTATAGCTTTAGCGAAGGAACCAAGGTCCCATCAGAAATCCAGGCACATCTTAAGGTGGTATCACCTGATCAGGGAGATCATTGATCGCCAGGAGATCGAGGTGCGGAGAGTGGACACAAAAGACAACACGGCAGATCCATTCACGAAGGCCTTACCCCAAACTCAGTTCGAGCGGCTGATCGAGATGATAGGTCTTCGATACGCCAGTACATGGCCTTAGTGCAAGTGGGAGATTGTTAGTGTATATGCCCTAGAGGCCATTACTGTATCATACTAGTATGTATATTACTTGATGGAAGCTTGGGATATTCACAGTTGTATAGACAATCTTGCTCAATATAGTAGTATGCTACTTGGTTTGTCTCTGCTTTAATGTGTACATGTGTGTTTCTTTTATATCACCTAGACGCATTAGTAGAGCCCTTAGGATCTTTGCTTGATTACCGGCGTTGTGATGGCGATCACACTCGTGGGGGCTGGGTAATCCACAAGCACATCCTTATACACATCCCTAGTCGTGGGATTATCGAGACAGGGCATCGATACTCCAGAGTAGACTAGCGTATGCGCTTCTCATCCCAGCACGGGAGACGGTCTATCCCACAGCCGTCAGTACATCGTATTTGAGATAGTATGCGGGTGCTCGTTAGGTTACGAGTACACTGGACAGGACTCGTCGGGAACTGATGGTTGGTATTATACCTATCGTCAGTTATCAGTTCCCAGGTAACATGAGTACAGCTTAGTCCGCTGACTTGACACTGTCACTTCGCCTCGAGTGTGTTCCCACTGTTCTTTGATTACTACCCTACCACGGCTCTACTGAGTCGTGCAAACAGGTAGTTGTTGGGTGCAGTCCCGAAGCACTTGGAGGCAGTGACGGTTAGACAGGATTCGTCTCTCCCGGTATTGGGGGTTGACATCGCGCTGTGTCTAGGAGAGCCATTACACGAGTAGTCCCTGGTCAGGGCAAGCGAGATATACTGGTAGGCTTCCAGTGTTATCTCAGGATGTAATGGGCTTCACTCCGACACGACTTGTACCGCTATTAGGGGACTGACGTTCACCGCCCCCTAGGCTCGCCATGCGATGTATCAGACGAACAGACCGGACTGTACGGAGATTGTCACATACAGGCTCAGTAGGAGTTCGGATAGGTTTACCTCATCGGCCTTCTTATGGACATCTACCTGGGGACCGTTACGTACAGCTAGTGCCGCTTGTGGTCTGTGGTTAAACCCACTGCCAGCGTAGTGTCGAGTCTTTAGAGTCCCACAAAGAGAGTTTCCCTGCATTGAGTGAAACGTGTAGAGGCCGTATGGTTTTACGGCAGGGCTACGATCACTTACGTGCACTTGTGTGCGTATGCTGTTCGAGCAGGCAATACTAGTGGGCTTTGGTTTAAGCCAGATCCTAGTATTGCACAGATGGATTTGATTTGTCTTCTGTGCATTCGCATTCTACGGAATGCGGATGCGGGTGTGTATGCACAGTTTTGAGGAGTGATGAAGGAGGAGGTGCCCCATTAGGGTTTTGGCAGTTGGTTCGGCCAAAACCGTAATGTGGCACACTCATTAGGGTTTTGACAGCTCGTTTGGTCAAAACCGTTATGAGCCGGAGACATTGTTTACTAATCCTTTTAGTGATAGATTTGTGATGGCTAATTGCATTGACCATTTGACCACTTGGATCTCTCTTGACTTTGTTGACCCGTTGACCGTGTTGACCATTGACCTTCAAGAGAGATCCACACTCTTCTTTCATTTTCTTTTTATTTCTTGTGTTATGATAATGGTCAATTCAATGTGCCATCAACTTCTATCATGATAGGATTAGTAATGATGATTTTGTGTATTATTGGAACCATGGTTCATTTCATTTGGCTTAATCTTTTCATTATTCTCTTCTCATTCTCTCTCTTGAAGTGAGAAGAAAAAGAAAAGCTCTATGGTTGCTAAGTTTCTCCTTCTTCTTCCTCCTCTTGATCTCATCTTTTGATCTCATGTGTTGAGAGAAAAAGATCCCACAAAGACAAAAACATCCATACATCTCCTCTACACAACCTAGGGCTTCTAGATTAGCGATCTCTTTGCCCTAGTTATCCCGGCTCGAGGTGGAGCTCGGTGTATATCTCTCGGGTGGATCGTCTTCGACTCAAGGAGGCCGCGGAGGTGACCAAAGTCCGGATCAAGCCTCGGAGCAAGCAAGGAGAAGAACAACAAGAAGAGAAGGAGTACAAGTTGAGGTATAACCCCTAACCGAGTAGATAAATCTCTAGTTAGGATGCTAGTGTATTGTTTAGTAAAGATCCGGCTTTTACGGTCCATGTTACCATGTTCAGAAAAATATTTGTTTTACCGTTTCCACAACCCCGAAAGAACCAGGAGAGGTAACGTGGACCTAACACAGACAGCTTCTTTTGCGGCAACAGATGCAGCGATGTATTCCGCTTCCATCGTCGAGTCTGCAACGGTTTCCTGTTTGGAACTCTTCCAACACACCGCCCCTCCATTGAGGGTAAAGACAAAACCCGACATGGACTTGGAATCATCCTTGTTACTCTGGAAGCTGGAGTCAGCAAAGGCCTCGATCTGGAGGTCTTTTCCGCCATACACCAAGAACATCTCCTTAGTCCTTCTCAGGTACTTGAGAATGTTCTTTACCGCTATCCTGTGTTTCTCCCCAGGGTTTGACCGATACCGGCTTACCACACTCAGTGCATAAGCTACATCCGGTCTGGTACACAACATCGCATACATTATAGAGCCTACCGCAGAAGCGTAGGGTATAATAGACATGCGATCCCTCTCCAAATCAGTCTTGGGAGACATCTCTTTAGAGAGGGTGATCCCGTGACAAGCCGGTAGGTTACCGCGCTTGGAATCTTCCATATTGAATCTCTTCAGTATGGTGTCGATGTACCTGGACTGTGAAAGTCCTAATATCCTCTTGGATCTATCACGATGGATCCGGATCCCCAGGATGTATGAGGCATCACCCAGGTCTTTCACGGAGAACCTGTGTGACAAGAACCCCTTGACAGATTGTAGCATAGGAATGTCATTTCCTATTAAGAGAATGTCATCCACGTATAAAACGAGGAATACTACAGTTCTCGCTACAAATCTACAATAGATGCATGGTTCATCTGGATTTTTGATAAAGCCAAATTCCTTGACCGTCTCATCAAAACAGATGTTCCAACTCCGCGATGCCTGCTTTAGTCCATAGATGGACTTAAGCAACTTGCACACCTTTCCGCTGCTCCCACTCTGAATGAAACCCTCTGGTTGGTCCATATAGACACACTCCTCTAAATTTCCATTTAGAAAAGCGGTCTTTACGTCCATTTGCCAGATCTCATAATCGTGGAAGGCAGCAATGGCAAGAAGGATCCGAATGGATTTCAGCATAGCCACTGGAGAAAAGGTTTCGTCATAGTCCAAGCCAGGTCTTTGACGGAAACCCTTTGCAACAAGTCTAGCTTTATAGGTATCAACCTGTCCATCTACACCAATCTTCCTTTTGAAGATCCACTTGCATCCTACGGGTTTTACCCCGTCTAGAGCAATGTCCAACGTCCATACTTTGTTGGTGTACATGGACTCCATTTCGGTCCGCATTGCATCCAGCCATTTTACTGAGTCAACGCTCTGAACGGCCTGCTGGAAGCTAGTAGGCTCATCATAATCTATGATGCAATCCTCTCTATCCCCGTCTATGAGAAAACCGTAGTATCTCTCGGGCGGATGAGACTGCCCACTACTCCTGCGGAGCGGCGTAGGAATGTCTTGTTCTTTTGAACCCTCTGGTTCCACTAAGCTTTCAGTAATAGCTCGTGGTTCTGGAATTTCTTCCAGTTCTACTGTGCTCCCACTTATCTGGTTTTCCAAAAACTCAGTTTCCAAGAAGTAGGCATAACGAGAAACAAAAACCTTTTGTTCCTCTTCGCAGTAGAAGAAATATCCCTTGGAGTTCTTTGTATATCCCACGAACTTGCACTGTACTGAGCGTGCCTCAAGCTTGTCCGCATGCTGCTTTTTGACAAAAGCTGGACTTCCCCATGTCTTAATGTGATTAAGATAGGGTCTCTTCCCACTCCATAACTCATACGGTGTGGTAGGCACAGTCTTAGTAGGAACTCGGTTCAAAAGGTATGCAGCTGATTCTAGCGCATACCCCCAGAATGATCGCGGTAACTCAGCATTACTCATCATGGACCGTACCATATCCAATATGGTTCGGTTCCGTCTCTCTGATACACCGTTATGTTGCAGAGTGTATGGAGGAGTAAGCTGAGAGAGAATTCCGTTCTCTTTTAAATAGTCCAGGAACTCGGCACTCAAGTATTCACCACCTCGATCCGATCTTAGAATCTTAATACTTTTGCCGGTTTGTTTTTCTACTTCATTCTTATATTCCTGGAATTTTCCAAAGGCTTCGGACTTATGTTTCATTAAGAAGACATAACCGTACCTTGAAAAGTCATCCGTAAAAGTAATGAAGTAAGAATAACCGTTTCGCGCATGTGTAGACATTGGACCGCACACGTCGCTGTGTACGAGTCCCAAGAGCTCGCTCGCCCTTACTCCGTGTCCAGTAAACGGAGTCTTTGTCATCTTTCCTTTGAGACAGGATTGACAAGTGGCATACGATTGATATTCGAACGGATTCAAATATCCTTCTGTATGTAACTTCGTCAACCTTCTCTCATTGATGTGACCCAGTCTACAATGACATAAGAAAGTCTGATTGATTTCCGGAGACTTTTTTTTTGTGTATTCTGGACATTGAAAATCTGTGGTTGGTTTAATACGTATATACCATTGCTCAATGTACCTGACCCAATCAGAACTTGATTAAGGTGAATGTTTACAACATTGCTTACAAACGCAAATTCATAACCTTCTTTAGAAGTCAAAGATACAGAAATGATATTACAAGTTGCGTTGGGTACAAAATAGCAATTATGCAAAACCAAAACGTGTCCATCTGACAACCCCAGGTGACAGTCCCCCACGGCCTTAGCATCTATGCTAGCTCCGTTTGCAACTTTGAGGGTCATGTCACCTGCCTTCAAAACCCTACGGTTTCTCAACGCCTGTAAAGAATTACAGATATGAGATCCTGATCCGGTATCCAATACCCAGGAAGTAGAGTTTATTGAAAGACAGTTTTCAATAACATACACACCTGAAGCTGAAGCTGCAACCTGCTTCAATTCCTGTGTCCTGGCTTTCCAAGCCCTGCAATCATTCTTCCAGTGTCCTTTCTTATGACAATAGAAGCATTCTTCCTTATCCATAAGCTTCCCCCTTTCTTAGTTGCTTTTGCCTTTCCATTCGTATCCACTTTACTAACACCGCCCCTTGGTTTGGCGGGGGCTTTCTTCTTCTTTCCCTTGGCTTTCGCCTTGGACCTAGAAGAGGAAGATCCTCCTACAAAAAAGTGGATGTTTCCCTATCTTTCTGTAGGGTGCCCTCTGCGCTCCTCAGCATGTTGAGGAGTTCTGAAAGTTCAACTTCCTTTTCTTGTAAGTTGAAGTTCAGTATGAACTGGGCGTAAGTGGCAGGAAGGGACTGGAGAATCAAGTCCGTATAGAGCTCATTCTCCAACGTGGTCCCAAGGTCCGCGAGCTCCTCAATGTAGCCAATCATCTTAAGCACGTGTTTCGCTACCGATGATCCGACGGCCAATCTTGCCGAAAATAACTTCTTCGACACTTCGTATCTTGCGATACGAGATTGCTCTCCATAAAGTTCTTTTGTATGAAGAAATATGGATTCGAGGTCCATATTCTCGTGCCTCCTCTGATGTTCGTTGTCCATAGAGGCAAGCACGAGGCACTTGGCTTTCGCGCAGTCTAGTTCCCAGGTTTTACGGATTTCCTTATCCGCGACGCTGGTTTTGGGACATGGGACATGGGGAGCTTTGGTGGTAAGAAGATACACCAGCTTGTCGTAAGTGATTGCCATCTTGACATTCCTGAGCCAATCTTTGTAGTTCGGCCCTGTCAGTATGTTTTTATCTAGGAGTAACTTAAGTCTAGTCATGTCGATTGGTCGCTGCAATTAGGAGAGAGAAGAAACACTCAGCATGATGCTCTTGCAAGTTTAGAATGTTTTTTAGTTTGTCTAAACAGGATGGCTCCCACTGTTTCTCGAATCCCTCCTCAAACCAAAAAGGAAGAATTAGTCAGGATCAATCTCACCGTACAATACTTGCTTAACCGTTCAGCCAGGCTAGTGTCGGTACTTCGAGGTGTAAGTCCAGGCTACCTCTCCCGGTACTTTCGGGCATGCGGAATTTGGTGAATTTTTTTTTTCTAGAGGTGGTAACATGGACTCAAAACCGGATCTTTGTTAAACATCTAACTAACAACCTAACTAGGAGTTGTTAACTACTCGGTTAGGGGGTTTATACCTTTCTTATCTCGAACTCCTTCGTCTTCAAGCCTCGATGGTTGTCCGAATCGGCTTCTCCCCGTCGTCTCCTTGCGCCGAAAATAGATCCACCTGAAAGCTTCTACCTTTGGCTCCTTCTTCGAACTTTGAAGAAACTAGTTCACTCGGTTTGCTAAACCTTGTGAACCAGAGTGAGTAGAGAAGAGTTTGTTTGGGATTTTATCAGTGGTTCTTGGTTCTCAACTCATGAGACAAGTGAACCATAGACTCAAGAGAGGGAGAGCAAGAGGAGGAAGATGAGAGCTCAAGAACAAGAGAGAGAATGAGCATGAAAGAATGAGAGAAGACTTTTCTCATTTGGCTCTCATAATCCAAAACCATCATAACACATCATAGCAATCAAGTATTATGTGATGGTTTAAGCAACAATAGCCATATCATTTCATGGACTCATTTTGCACAAGAGAGCAAGCAAGCAAAAGTCTTTGCCATGAAATGATAGCTATTGTTATCATGATGGTCAACTAGTCAAGCCTAATCAACCGGTCAACAAAGTCAACAAGTCAACAAAGTCAACAAGTCAACAAAGTCAACCCCTCAACAACCATGTCACCATAATACTTAATTAATATAATTGTTAATCATATATCATATTCTCATTAGGGTTGAGCAAAAAGTCAATAGTCAACGGTCAACGGTCAACAACCCTAATGAGAATCCTCTGCCTCTGTCTCTCCGTCAACTGTGCATACACACCCGCATCCGCGTTCCGAGGAACACGGATGCATACTGGATAAAACCAATCCCAAAAGGTACACTAGGATCTGGCTTAAACCAAAGCTCGCTAGTGTAAACTGTCTGGACACTGTACGTGCATAAGTGCACGGATGTGACCGAACCCTGTCGCAAAACCATGCGACCTGTCGCAAAACCATGCGACCTCTACTCTTTTGCCTAAAGGCGAATAGCTTTCTGTGTGGGACTCTAAAGACTCGACACTACGCTGGCAGTGGGTTTAACCACAGACCGCAAGCGGCACTAGCTGTGCGTAACGGTCCCCAGGTAGATGCCGACAAGAAGACCGACGAGGTGAAACCCATCTGAACTCCTACTGAGCCTGAATGTGACAGTCTCCGTACAGTCCGGTCTGTTCGTCTGATACATCGCATGGCGGGCCTAGGGGGCGGTAAACGTCAGTCCCCTAATAGCGGTATAAGTCGTGTCGGAGTGAAGCCCAATACACCCTGAGATAACACTGGAAGCCTACCAGTATATCTCGCTTGCCCTGGCCAGGGACTACTCGTGTAATGGCTCTCCTAGACACAGCGCGATGTCAACCCCCAATACCGGGAGAGACGAATCCTGTCTAACCGTCACTGCCTCCAAGTGCTTCGGGACTGCACCCAATTACTACCTGTTTGCATGACTCCTTTGAGCCGTGGTAGGGTAGCAATCAAAGTACAGTGGGAACACACTCGAGGCGAAGTGACAGTGTCAAGTCAGCGGACTAAGCTGTACTCATGTCACCTGGGAACTGATAACTGACGATAGGTATAATACCAACCGGTCAGTTCCCGACGAGTCCTGTCCAGTGTACTCGTAACCTAACGAGCACCCGCATACTATCTCCAGTACGACGTACTGATGGCTGTGGGACAGACCATCTCCCACACTGGGATGAGAATCGCATGCGCTAGTCTACTCCGGAGTATCGATGCCCTGTCTCGATAGTCCTGCGACTAGGGACCTGCATAAGGATGTGCTTATAGATTACCCAGCCCCCACTAATGTGACTGCCATCACAACGCTGGTAATCAAGCAAAGATCCTAAGGGCTCCACTAATGCGTATAGGTGATATAATAAAATAAACACATGTACACATTGAAGTAGAAACAAACCAAGTAGCATACTACTATTTTGAGCAAGATTGTATATACAAGGTGAATATCCCAAGCTTCCATTAAGTAATATAAAAACTAGTACGATACAGTAATGGCCTCTAGGGCATATACACTAACAATCTCCCACTTGCACTAAGGCCATGTACTGGCGTATCGAAGACCTATCATCTCGATCAGCCGCTCGAACTGAGTCTGGGGCAAGGCCTTGGTGAATGGATCTGCAGTGTTATCTTCTGAAGCAACCCTCCGAACATCGATCTCCTGGCGATCCACGATCTCCCTGATCAGGTGATACCGCCTCAAGATGTGTCTGGATCTCTGATGGGACCTGGGTTCCTTCGCTAAAGCTATAGCCCCGTTGTTGTCGCAATACAGAGGTATTGGATCAACAATGGACGGAACCACCTGAAGTTCTTTCAAGAACTTCCTCATCCAGACAGCTTCTTTTGCGGCATCAGATGCAGCGATGTATTCCGCTTCCATCGTCGAGTCTGCAACGGTTTCCTGTTTGGAACTCTTCCAATACACCGCCCCTCCATTGAGGGTAAAGACAAAACCCGACATGGACTTGGAATCATCCTTGTCACTCTGGAAGCTGGAGTCAGCAAAGGCCTCGATCTGGAGGTCTTTTCCGCCATACACCAAGAACATCTCCTTAGTCCTTCTCAGGTACTTGAGAAGGTTCTTTACCGCTATCCAGTGTTTCTCCCCAGGGTTTGACTGATACCGGCTTACCACACTCAGTGCATAAGCTACATCCGGTCTGGTACACAATATCGCATACATTATAGAGCCTACCGCAGAAGCGTAGGGTATAATAGACATGCGATCCCTCTCCAAATCAGTCTTGGGAGATATCTCTTTAGAGAGGGTGATCCCGTGACAAGCCGGTAGGTTACCGCGCTTGGAATCTTCCATACTGAATCTTTTCAGTATGGTGTCGATGTACCTGGACTGTGAAAGTCCTAATATCCTCTTGGATCTATCACGATGGATCCGGATCCCCAGGATGTAGGAGGCATCACCCAGGTCTTTCATGGAGAACCTGTGTGACAAGAACCCCTTGACAGATTGTAGCATAGGAATGTCATTTCCTATTAAGAGAATGTCATCCACGTACAAAACGAGGAATACTACAGTTCTCGCTACAAATCTACAATAGATGCATGGTTCATCTGCATTTTTGATAAAGACAAATTCCTTGACCGTCTCATCAAAACAGATGTTCCAACTCCGCGATGCCTGCTTTAGTCCATAGATGGAGTTAAGCAACTTGCACACCTTTCCGCTGCTCCCACTCTGAATGAAACCCTCTGGTTGGTCCATATAGACACTCCTCTAAATTTCCATTTAGAAAAGCGGTCTTTACGTCCATTTGCCAGATCTCATAATCGTGGAAGGCAGCAATGGCAAGAAGGATCCGAATGGATTTCAGCATAGCCACGGGAGAAAAGGTTTCGTCATAGTCCAAGCCAGGTCTTTGACGGAAACCCTTTGCAACAAGTCTAGCTTTATTGGTCTCAACCTGTCCATCTACACCAATCTTCCTTTTGAAGATCCACTTGCATCCTACGGGTTTTACCCCGTCTGGAGCAATGTCCAACGTCCATACTTTGTTGGTGTACATAGACTCCATTTCGGTCCGCATTGCATCCAGCCATTTTACTGAGTCAACGCTCTGAACGGCCTGCTGGAAGCTAGTAGGCTCATCATAATCTATGATGCAATCCTCTCTATCCTCGTCTATGAGAAAACCGTAGTATCTCTCGGGCGGATGAGACTGCCTACTACTCCTGCGGAGCGGCGTAGGAATGTCCTGTTCTTTTGAACCCTCTGGTTCCACTAAGCTTTCAGTAATAGCTCGTGGTTCTGGAATTTCTTCCAGTTCTACTGCGCTCCCACTAATTTCCTTTTCTAAGAACTGGTGTTCTAGAAAGTAGGCATTACGAGAAACAAGGACTTTTTGTTCCTCTGCGTGGTAGAAAAGATACCCCCTGGTGTTCTTTGGGTATCCCACAAACTTACACAGTACTGAGCGTGCCTCGAGTTTGTCCGCATGCTGCTTTTTGACAAAAGCTGGACATCCCCAAATCTTCAGATATTGAAGATAGGGTTTCTTCCCACTCCATAACTCATATGGTGTGGTAGGCACAGTCTTAGTGGGAACTCGGTTCAAAAGGTATGCGGCTGATTCTAGCGCATACCCCCAGAATGATCGCGGTAACTCAGCGTTACTCATCATGGACCGTACCATATCCAATAGGGTTCGGTTCCGTCTCTCCGATACACCGTTATGTTGCGGAGTGTATGGAGGAGTAAGCTGAGAGAGAATTCCGTTCTCTTTTAAATAGTCCAGGAACTCGGCACTCAAGTATTCACCACCTCGATCCGATCTTAGGATCTTGATACTTTTGCCGGTTTGTATTTCTACTTCATTCTTATATTCCTGGAATTTTCCAAAGGCTTCGGACTTATGTTTCATTAAGAAGACATGTCCGAATCTTGAAAAATCATCCGTAAAAGTAATGAAGTAAGAAAAACCACTTCGCGCATGTGTAGACATTGGACCGCACACGTCGCTGTGTACGAGTCCCAAGAGCTCGCTCGCTCTTACTCCGTATCCAGTGAACGGAGTCTTTGTCATCTTTCCTTTGAGACAGGATTGACAAGTGGCATACGATTGATATTCGAACGGATTCAAATATCCTTCTGTATGTAACTTCGTCAACCTTCTCTCATTGATGTGACCCAGTCTACAATGCCACAAGAAAGTCTGATTTATCTCCGGAGACTTTCTTTTGTGTGTATTCTGGACATTGAAAATCTGTGGTTGGTTTAACACGTATATACCATTGCTTAATGTACCTGACCCAATCAGAACTTGATTAAGGTGAATGTTTACAACATTGCTTACAAACGCAAATTCATAACCTTCTTTAGAAACCAAAGATACAGAAATGATATTACAAGTTGCGTTGGGTACAAAAAAGCAATTACGCAAAACCAAAACATGTCCATATGACATTCCCAGGTGATAGTCCCCCACGGCCTTAGCATCCATGCTAGCTCCGTTTGCAACTTTGAGGGTCATGTCACCTGCCTTCAAAACCCTACGGTTTCTCAACGCCTGCAAAGAATTACAGATATGAGATCCTGATCCGGTATCCAATACCCAGGAAGTAGAGTTTATTGAAAGACAGTTTTCAATAACATACACACCTGAAGCTGAAGCCGCAACCTGCTTCAGATCCTGTGTTCTGGCTTTCCAAGCCCTGCAATCATTCTTCCAGTGTCCCTTCTTATGACAATAGAAGCATTCTTCCTTATCCACAAGCTTACCCACTTTCTTTGTTGCTTTTTCCTTTCCCTTCGTATCCACTTTACTAACACCGCCCCTTGGTTTGGCGGGGGCTTTCTTCTTCTTTCCCTTGGCTTTCGCCTTGGACCTAGAAGAGGAAGATCCTCCTACAAACAAAGTGGATGTTTCCCTACCTTTCTGTAGGGTGCCCTCTGCGCTCCTCAGCATGTTGAGGAGTTTTGAAAGTTCAACTTCCTTTTCTTGTAAGTTGAAGTTCAGTATGAACTGGGCGTAAGTGGAAGGAAGGGACCGGAGAATCAAGTCCGTATAGAGCTCATTCTCCAACGTGGTCCCAAGGTCCGCGAGCTCCTCAATGTAGCCAATCATCTTAAGCATGTGTTCCGTTACCGTTGATCCGACGGCCAATTTTGCCGAAAATAACTTCTTCGACACTTCGTATCTTGCGATACGAGATTGCTCTCCATACAGTTCTTTTGTATGAAGAAATATGGATTCCAGGTCCATATTCTCGTGCCTCCTCTGATGTTCATTGTCCATAGAGGCAAGCATGAGGCACTTGGCCTTTGCGCAGTCTAGTTCCCAGGTCTTACGGATTTCCTTATCCGCGACGCTGGTTTTGGGACCTAGGACAGGGGGAGCTTTGGTGGTCAGAAGATACCCCAGCTTGTCGTAAGTGATTGCCATCTTGACATTCCTGAGCTAATCTTTGTAGTTTGGCCCTGTCAGTATATTTTTATCTAGAAGTAACTTAAGTCCAGTCATGTTGATTGGTCGCTGCAATTAGGAGAGAGAAGAAACACTCAGCATGTTGCTCTTGCAAGTTTAGAGTGGTTTTTAGTTTGTGTAAACAGGATGGCTCCCACTGTTTCTCGAATCCCTCCTCAAACCAAAAAGGAAGAATTAGTCAGGATCAATCTCACCGTACAATACTTGCTTAACCGTTCGGCCAGGCTGGTGTCGGTACTTCGAGGGAGGTTTTCCAACGCTTTCGCGAAGTTCCTTAATTTAAGAACCTCTTTTCCCTGGGGGCGTAGCCCCGCTAACACCTTTCTAGACACCTACTAGGTTTATAGCATTGATCGTTAAGTGAGAAATTTCCCGAGGAGTAGCCTATACTCACAGTAGGATCGGGATCCAAATATCATCGCGTGACGAAACTGAAGGAATCCTACCAGAATCATCACACTCCAAATGGTATGCAACACTAGCAAGTTTCAGTTCTTTTCAAACGCCCGATGTGGATTTTTGCCCCATGCTCTTATGACCTTGGCGTGAGGTCAAAATGTCATAAGTCACATGTCAAGTTCTTCCCATCATTATCCAGGTTAATTTGAACCCACCCGTACCTACCCTTGACGTAGGCCAAAATGGTAGTACGGCTGTCCCAAACCAACGCATTCTATCTATGCAACAGATAAATATCCGGCAGCTACCAATCACTATGCCTTGGCGTGAGGTCAAAATACATAGCTTGAATACTACCGAATATTTAACTGAAATGATGGAGGGCTACGAATGGTTTTGGCTAAACCGTGAACGTAGTGAAGTTGATATAATCGATGGAACGAGATAGCTTAAAAAGGAGTGGCTCAAGCTCCGCATTTAAAAGTTGGTTTTGAAAAGAACCGAGTGGTTTTTCGAAAGTGTTCCAACGACTTTAACTTGGTTTATTTTCTTGCATTAGTTCTTTTAATGCGTGATATTCTTGCATTAGTTCTTTTAATGCGTCCCATCATTTAATCCTACCATTGCAGAAAACAACCAAAATATGACGTGCGCTTATGCATTCGCATTCGCCACGGGGCCCCGTCATTACCCGTTAGGTTACTTAACTAACGACAGAGCGGGGGCTGGGCTAGCGCGGTTGTAAAACATAAGCAACGCCTAAATAATATCATATATAGATATACTACAATGATAGCCATTTGAGATCACAGATGAACACATTGGATATACTAGGAATCCGCAATTCGTACGAGCCTGTAACGAAAAGCAGATTACACGGTCGCGGTGAATTGCCAAAACCCCACCCAAGACCCCTACGGGTGCGGCAAACTACCCGCCAAGTACCCGAAGCGAAGCAACCTCCCTCAACTCCGTGAGTAGGCCACTCGGCACTTCGGCATACCCGGTAGTTTGTGCACCCCCTCCATGGGTCTATCCTAGGAGCAAAAACAGTAAAAAGAAATTATACAATGACGGCTACAACCCCGACCCGGTTGTGCGGCCATACAAATAATTATTACATCAATTTACAAATTTACATGAATTGAAAGAAAAGAAAACTCTCGTCTCACAACCCCCCGGCTATTCACCCGCGACAATCCAATGAATTCATATACACATTCCGATAACTTTACAGATCACAGATTTGTATAACCCCCACTAATCGACATATAGCGATTAGCAGACGTTCAATACAAATATCACATCACAGAAAAACACGTCTGCTTAAGTCTTTTAGAAGTTCGATCAAAAATACGGATTTTCAGGCCCCAAACACAAAATTTTCGTTCTGGAAAATCTGGGCAGAAAATACATATTCCAAAAATCCCAAAATACCCCACTGAGCAAACTGCAACCAAAATTTCCAACTACCGAGTCAACTCGGCCGCGGAACCACGGCGGGAGCACGCTCCCGCCGCGTTTCCGCGGCGCTTTGATCGGTTCAGTGGAAGAAATTTTGTCAGTTTGTTATAAAAACCCTGAGCCGAATTTTAAAGTGTGATTTATCATTTTTTGAACAGAGGAAAAATTCGACAGCAAGCATGATATCGGGGTTCATTTCGGGACTTTTTCTTTGATCGATCTTCTAGCTACTTTGCTAACATGTTAGGTAGAGTTTAACTAGGCTCTGATACCACTGTAAGTCCATGCTACCTCTCCCGGTACTTTCGGGCATGCGGAATTTGGTGAAAAACAATTTTCTAGAGGTGGTAATATGGACCCAAAACCGGATCTTTGTTAAACATCTAACTAACAAACTAACTAGGAGTTGTTAACTACTCGGTTAGGGGGTTTATACCTTTCTTATCTCGAACTCCTTCGTCTTCAAGCCTCGATGGTTGTCCGAATCGGCTTCTCCCCGTCGTCTCCTTGCGCCGAAGATAGATCCACCTGAAAGCTTCTACCTTTGGCTCCTTCTTCGAACTTTGAAGAAACTAGTTCACTCGGTTTGCTAAACCTTGTGAACTAGAGTGAGTAGAGAAGAGTTTGTTTGGGATTTTATCTATGGT
This sequence comes from Agapanthus africanus, assembly GCA_030015575.1. Taxonomy (NCBI): domain Eukaryota; kingdom Viridiplantae; phylum Streptophyta; class Magnoliopsida; order Asparagales; family Amaryllidaceae; genus Agapanthus; species Agapanthus africanus. The sequence continues at coordinate 708,465,930 of CM057338.1, read as the reverse complement.
TCTTGGTTCTCAACTCATGAGACAAGTGAACCATAGACTCAAGAGAGGGAGAGCAAGAGGAGGAAGATGAGAGCTTAAGAACAAGAGAGAGAATGAGCATGAAAGAATGAGAGAAGACTTTTCTCATTTGGCTCTCATAATCCAAAACCATCATAACACATCATAGCAATCAAGTATTATGTGATGGTTTAAGCAACAATAGCCATATCATTTCATGCACTCATTTTGCACAAGAGAGCAAGCAAGCAAAAGTCTTTGCCATGAAATGATAACTATTGTTATCATGATGGTCAACTAGTCAAGCCTAGTCAACCGGTCAACAAAGTCAACAAGTCAACAAAGTCAACAAGTCAACAAAGTCAACCCCTCAACAACCATGTCACCATAATACTTAATTAATATAATTGTTAATGATATATCATGTTCTCATTAGGGTTGAGCAAAAAGTCAATAGTCAACGGTCAACGGTCAACAACCCTAATGAGAATCCTCTGCCTCTGTCTCTCCGTCAACTGTGCATACACACCTGCATCCGCGTTCCGAGGAACACGGATGCATACTGGATAAAACCAATCCCAAAAGGTACACTAGGATCTGGCTTAAACCAAAGCCCGCTAGTGTAAACTATCCGGACACTGTACGTGCACAAGTGGACGGATGTGACCGAACCCTGTCGCAAAACCATGCGACCTGTCGCAAAACCATGCGACCTGTCGCAAAACCATGCGACCTCTACTCTTTTGCCTAAAGGCGAATAGCTTTCTGTGTGGGACTCTAAAGACTCGACACTACGCTGGCAGTGGGTTTAACCACAGACCGCAAGCGGCACTAGCTGTGCATAACGGTCCCCAGGTAGATGCCGACAAGAAGACTGACGAGGTGAAACCCATCTGAACTCCTACTGAGCCTGAATGTGACAATCTCCGTACAGTCCGGTCTGTTCGTCTGATACATCGCATGGCGGGCCTAGGGGGGCGGTAAACGTCAGTCCCCTAATAGCGGTACAAGTCGTGTCGGAGTGAAGCCCAATACACCCTGAGATAACACTGGAAGCCTACCAGTATATCTCGCTTGCCCTGGCCAGGGACTACTCGTGTAATGGCTCTCCTAAACACAGCGCGATGTCAACCCCCAATACCGGGAGATACGAATCCTGTCTAACCGTCACTGCCTCCAAGTGCTTCGGGACTGCACCCAAGTACTACCTGTTTGCACGACTCCTTTGAGCCGTGGTAGGGTAGCAATCAAAGTACAGTGGGAACACACTCGAGGCGAAGTGACAGTGTCAAGTCAGCGGACTAAGCTGTACTCATGTCACCTGGGAACTGATAACTGACGATAGGTATAATACCAACCGGTCAGTTCCCGACGAGTCCTGTCCAGTGTACTCGTAACCTAACGAGCACCCGCATACTATCTCCAGTACGACGTACTGATGGCTGTAGGACAGACCATCTCCCACACTGGGATGAGAAGCGCATGCGCTAGTCTACTCCGGAGTATCGATGCCCTGTCTCGATAGTCCTGCGACTAGGGACCTGCATAAGGATGTGCTTATAGATTACCCAGCCCCCACTAGTGTGACTGCCATCACAACGCTGGTAATCAAGCAAAGATCCTAAGGGCTCCACTAATGCGTATAGGTGATATAATAAAATAAACACATGTACACATTGAAGTAGAAACAAACCTAGTAGCATACTACTATTTTGAGCAAGATTGTATATACAAGGTGAATATCCTAAGCTTCCATTAAGTAATATACAAACTAGTATGATACAGTAATGGCCTCTAGGGCATATACACTAACACGAGGGAGGTTTTCCAACGCTTTCGCGAAGTTCCTTAATTAAATAACCTCTTTTCCCTGGGGGCGTAGCCCTGTTAACACCTTTCTAGACACCTACTTGGTTTATAGCATTGATCGTTAAGTGAGAAATTTCCCGAGGAGTAGCATATACTCACAGTAGGATCGGGATCCAAATATCATCGTGTGACGAGACTGAAGGAATGCTACCAGAATCATCACACTCCAAATGGTATGCAACACTAGCAAGTTTCAGTTCTTTTGAAACTCCCGATGTGGATTTTTGCCCCATGCTCTTATGACCTTGACTTTGGCCAACAAATCATAAGTCACATGTCAAGTTCTACCCGTCGTTCTCCAGGTTAATTTGAATCCACCCGCACCTACCCTTGACTTTGGCCAACAAGGCAGTACGACTGTTCCAAACTAACGCATCTATTTATGCTGCACATGAATACCCAATAGCTACCAATCACTATGCCTTGACTTTGGCCAACAAACATAGCTTGAATACTATTGACCATCCATGTGAAACGACGGAGGGCTACGAATGGTTTTGGCTAAACCGTGAACGTAGTGAACTTGATATAATCGATGGAACGAGATAGCTTTTAAAAGGAGTGGCTCAAACTCCGCATTTAAAAGTTGGTTTTGAAAAGAACCGAGTGGTTTTTCGAAAGTGTTCCAACGACTTTTACTTGGTTTATTTTCTTGCATTAGTTCTTTTAATGCGTGATATTCTTGCATTAGTTCTTTTAATGCGTCCCATCATTTAATCCTACCATTGCAGAAAACAACCAAAATATGACGTACGCTTATGCCATTCGCATTCGCCACGGGGCCCCGTCATTACCCGTTAGGTTACTTAACTAACGACAGAGCGGGGGCTGGGCTAGCGCGGCTGTAAAACATAAGCAACGCCTAAATAATATCATATATAGATATATTGCAATGATAGCCATTTCAGATCACAGATGAACACATTGGATATACTAGGAATCCGCAATTCGTACGAGCCTGTAACGAAAAGCAGATTACACGGTCGCGGTGAATAGCCAATACCCCACCCAAGACCCCTACGGGTGCGGCAAACTACCCGCCAAGTACCCGAAGCGAAGCAACCTCCCTCATCTCCGTGAGTAGGCCACTCGGCACTTCGGCATACCCGGTAGTTTGTGCACCCCCTCCATGGGTCTATCCTAGGAGCAAAAACAGTAAAAAGAAATTATACAATGACGGCTACAACCCCGACCCGATTGTGCGTCCATACAAATAATTATTACATCAATTTACAAATTTACATGAATTGAAAGATAAGAAAACTCTCGTTTCATAACCTCCCGGCTATTCACCCGCGACAATCCAATGAATTCATATACACATTCCAATAACATTACAGATCACAGATTTGTATAACCCCCACTAATCGACATATAGCGATTAGCAGACGTTCAATACAAATATCACATCACAGAAAAACCCGTCAGCTTAAGTCTTTTAGAAGTTCGATCAAAAATACGGATTTTCAGGCCCCAAACACAAAATTTTCGTTCTGGAAAATCTGGGCAGAAAATACATATTCCAAAAATCCCAAAATACCCCTATGAACAAACTGCAAAAATAAAATCCCATGACCGAGTCAACTCGGCCGCGGTTCCGCGGCGCGTTGATCGATTCAGTGGGTCGAATTTTTGCAGTTTCTTCTAAAAACCCTGAGTCGATTTTTGGTATATCTCAAATAATTTTTGCAGCACTTTGAAAATCGACAGAAAGTTTGAAATCCGGGTGTATTTCACGACTTTTTCTCCGATCGAATTTCTAGTTACTATGCTAACATGTTAGGTAGTGTTTAACCTGGCTCTGATACCACTGTAAGTCCATGCTACCTCTCCCGGTACTTTCGGGCATGCGGAATTTGGTGAAAAACAATTTTCTAGAGGTGGTAACATGGACTCATAACCGGATCTTTGTTAAACATCTAACTAACAACCTAACTAGGAGTTGTTAACTACTCGGTTAGGGGGTTATACCTTTCTTTCTTGAACTCCTTCGTCTTCAAGCCTCGATGGTTGTCCGGATCGGCTTCACCCCGCCGTCTCCTTGCGCCGAAGATCGATCCACCTAAAAGCTTCTACCTTTGGCTTCTTCTTCGGTCTTTGAAGAAAACTAGTTCACTTGGTTTGCTAAACCTTATGAACTAGAGTGAGTAGAGAAGAGTGTGTTGGGATTTTCTCTATGGTTCTTGGTTCTCAACACATGAGACAAGTGAACCATAGACTAAAGAGAGGGAGAGCAAGAAGAAGAAGATGAGAGCTCAAGAACAAGAGAGAGAATGAAAATGATAGAATGAGCAAGACTTTTCTCACTTGGCTCTCATAATCCAAAACCATCATCACAAAAATAGTAATCAAGTATTGTGTAAATGGTTTAAGTCAAAATGGCTATATCATTTCATGCACTCATATTGCACAAGAGAACAAGCAAGTAAAAAGTCTTTGCCATGAAATGATAGCCATTGTCATCATGATGGTCAACTAGTCCAACCTAGTCAACCGGTCAACAAAGTCAACAAGTCAACAAAGTCAACCCCTCAACAACCATGTCACCACAATACTTAATTAATATTATTGTTAATTACATATCATATTCTCATTAGGGTTGAGCAAAAAGTCAATAGTCAACAGTCAACGGTCAACAACCCTAATGAGAATCCTCTGCCTCTGTCTCTCCGTCAACTGTGCATACACACCCGTATTCGTGTTCCGAGGAACACGAATACAAACTGGATAAAACCAATCCCAATACGTACACTAGGATTTGGCTTAAACCAAAGCCCGCTAGTGTAAACTGTCCGGACACTAAACGTGCACAAGTGCACAGATGTGACTGAACCCTGTCGCAAAACCATGTGACCTGTCGCAAAACCATGCGACCTCTACTCTTTTCCCTAAAGGCGAATAGCTTTCTGTGTGGGACTCTAAAGACTCGACACTACGCTGGTAGTGGGTTTAACCACAGACCGCAAGCGGCACTAGCTGTGCGTAACGGTCCCCAGGTAGATGCCGACAAGAAGACTGACGAGGTGAAACCCATCTGAACTCCTAATGAGCCTGAATGTGACAGTCTCCGTACAGTCCGGTCTGTTCGTCTAATACATCGCATGGCGGGCCTAGGGGGTGGTAAACGTCAGTCCCCTAATAGCAGTACAAGTCGTGTCGGAGTGAAGCCCAATACACCCTGAGATAACACTGGAAGCCTACCAGTATATCTCGCTTGCCCTGGCCAGGGACTACTTGTGTAATGGCTCTCCTAGACACAGCGCGATGTCAACCCCCAATACCGGGAGAGACGAATCCTGTCTAACCGTCACTGCCTCCAAGTGCTTCGGGACTGCACCCAACTACTACCTGTTTGCACGACTCCTTTGAGCCGTGGTAGGGTAGTAATCAAAGTACAGTGAGAACACACTCGAGGCGAAGTGACAGTGTCAAGTCAGCGGACTAAGATGTACTCATGTCACCTGGGAACTGATAACTGACGATAGGTATAATACCAACCGGTCAGTTCCCGACGAGTCCTGTCCAGTGTACTCGTAACCCAACGAGCACCCGCATACTATCTCCAGTACGACGTACTGACGGCTGTGGGACAGACCGTCTCCCATACTGGGATGAGAAGCGCATGCGCTAGTCTACTCCGGAGTATCGATGCCCTGTCTCGATAGTCCTGCGACTAGGGACCTGCATAAGGATGTGCTTATAGATTACCGAGCCCCACTAGTGCGACTGCCATCACAACGCTGGTAATCAAGCAAAGATCCTAAGGGCTCCACTAATGCGTATAGGTGATATAATAAAAATAAACACATGTACACATTGAAGTAGAAACAAACCAAGTAGCATACTACTATTTTGAGCAAGATTGTATTATACAAGGTGAATATCCCAAGCTTCCATTAAGTAATATACAAACTAGTATGATACAGTAATGGCCTCTAGGGCATATACACTAACAAATCCATCGTACGACATCCTCTAGTCAAGGGTATGGATCAATCATCAAGTCAAATTCATCATGTACGGAAAATCTTCGTACGGCGGCATCAAACCATTAGGGATCCTATCATCCTATATGACAATGAGGGGTACAGACCTAACGTCACGTATGGCAATCACACATGATTCACCACATATATAAATATATATCTATGTACCTATGTCCCAGGTCACATCCACAACAATCTCATATCAGGGGACCGGCAAGGTATCAATCATCTCAATCGACTCGCATCCGTATACCAACCTATCATCATATCACATGTCAAATCGTATTCTCTTTTCATCATAATTATATCTCACATAAGGTCAAGTTTACAATTGCATTCTACCTTTACTGTAAGCATAAGTATCTAATCTAACGTACACACCCGAACCATACAAACATTTTTTGAAAGATGCCAATCGTAGTTTTGAAAGTAGGGGATACGGTGTTTTTAAGGAAAAGATATCATTTGAAAATCCGTAACATCCCTCAAGGTATCTTTTTAAAAGATGCATACGATTCTTCAGTTTGAAATAGGTATGGTTCGGTTGACACCTCTATGTCGGTTATCTAGTCCTATAGTACCCTAAACGGCAATATCATCAAACATCATTCTCAAATTCCATCATCACGTATTAGCCGTATCATATCACTTCTAACTATCCTTTAGTTTCTAATGTAGTTTCTCTATCTTATAACTCTATCTATAGTTTTCTATTAAAGATTTCCTTAGCCATTTACTATGAATAGGTTTCCATCAAAACTTGCGGGGGTGCTATACGCCATCTACCCGACTTCCTTCGTGGATATAGATCCACTCACCTTGATCCTCGATTACCGAAGTTGATGACGCCACGCTCTGTGTCTCGGAATCCATACGAGGGTACCTACAACCAATACACAATCGCAAAAGCTTATAAAAATCGAGTCGGAGAAACCAAAACGGCACAAGTTTCGCTCATAGGTTAAAACCTATACCTTCGCATGCAAAACACGACTAAAAATCCTAGTCGTTGAAGTTCAAACGCCACACGACCAAATACAAATCCCCATATCAAAACCGAGCATCCCAAAATACGGAAAATATAGCCAAAAACACCTCAATGTGCTCCCAGATTTTACCCTAGATGAATTTAGCCAATTTTGCATATGTGGAGGGGCTATTTACTGGACAAAGGAGCCATGGACCAAACCTGGAGGCAAACATCCCTAACCTGGCCGCAAATTGCGGCCAGGATGATTAAATCTATGCCCTCGACTAAGGGGTTAGGTCTCGGGTCTTGGGGTTAGCTTCCTGGGTGCCTGCATGTGTCACTGTGTTCGCTAAATAATCTTCCAGGTCTCCGAGTGTTAGTAGATCTCTAAACAACCTCATAATTTTCACAATTTCCCAATATCGACGAATCTAAAGTTCGTGTTTTGGGGTTTGGTCACTGGTCCAGGTCAAGAATTGGTCTCTAGGGTCATATAACAGGTACTAGGCATCCCCCAATCCACACAACACTCAAACCCCTCTCTAGAATTTTCCAAGTTCACAAATCCACATCTTAAACCTATTTCTAACTAACTAGAATATAAAGAAACCTAAAACTATCTAAATGGTAGAAATTATACCTCATTTAGGCCACTCAAGAAAACCCTAGCTTCTCAATGTTATCAAAATCCCACTTTGCTTGGTCCAATGCGATGAGGGTGAGGAGGTGATCAACTTTTGTGAAGGGGGTTTAGGGTTTTGGCATGGTTTTAGAGATGGATCCTGGAGTTGAAGGTGGAGGGAGATGAGTTTAGGGAAGATGAAGAAAGAAAATAATGGGGGAGGGAACTAAGGATATGGCTGCCCCCCCTCTCTCTTCCTCTTATTCTCACCCTCACTCATATCTCATTCTCTCTCTCCAATCATTTCCCTTTTTAACCCTTTCTATTTTCTTTTCTTTTCCCTCACAAAACCAAATACCAAAAGAAAGCAACACCATAAATGAACCAATATGTAACATGTCACGGTGCACTAACCATGAAAACTGTAGAAACACGGATTTGGCTTAATCGTGATTAGCAGTGCACTAATCGGGTTTTTATTTAAACTGCATATAATCAAATTTTAAAAATGCCAAATCCTTTAAATATATTTTTAAATGAATAAATCATTTTAATTTCCAATTATTTCACAATTATTGGTTTGTATTTATACCCTTTTTCGAAAACCCCAATTTCGCAAATCGGTCAGTTTTCGGGAAATATATTATTTTAATATTAAATTCCAAAAATAATATTTTATATTTTCTGAAATATTACAGTAAGTAGGCCTCGAACAAATCTCTTGATCCGCATCTCCTCAGTGTCCACCAAATACGGAGCATACACAGATAGCTGGGTAAATTGCACATCGTACTTTGCCACCGTCTTACCCGGAGTCTGGCGCAACGATTCAATACTGCGAGCTCGAGCATCCCTGACGCTCTGTGGAAGAAAACGGGCAAGAAACACTGTCACGAACTCAGCCCAGGTCTAAGGAGAAAGACCTGCGGCTCTGCCTCTCTCTAAAGACTCGCACCACTTCTGAGCAAGACCTTCCAGACGAAAACTCGTGAACCCATCTCACGTCGGAGCATCTCAGCGAACGACATATCCTGGCCATCCTATCGATAAATGACTGCGGATCCTCAGCTGCATCAGTTCCAGTGAAAACCGGAGGCTTCAGCCTCATGAACTCGGATAACGATACGGTGATAACCTCTGTAGCTGCAGGTACAACTGCCTGAAAAGTAGGCACCATCGCGGTCCCCGTAACAGGTAGGACAACCTCCTATCGCTGCGCTCGACTGGCCTCAACTAACGACCCCATCATCTGGAGCAAATCCTGCATACCGGCCTCTAGCCTAGTAATACGATCTATCGAAGGTGGATCAATCCTCCTGAACAATAGATGTACCGCTCTGGTCAGTCCTCGTCTCAGACGAGCCAACTCTGACCTCGGCTCTCGCGGCCGCTCTCTGCGCCCTCGTAGTCTTCGGCAGCATAATGGATGGAAATGAAAATAGGATTTGATAAGAACACAGAAATCGAATCACAAGGATGTATATAATCACGGAAGGAATTTCAACCAAGCCCTAAGGTCACTTAGGCGGAGTACAGTGTCGTAAGTATGCCGCGGAACATACACACGCTACGTCACTCTGCTTAAGCTACCTACTCCATCATACCAAGGTCATCCTACACTCCGAAAGGTAAAACCTAGCGCTCTGATACCAACTTTGTCACGGCCCAAAATTTGGCACGTGACCGGCACTTAAACCACGTAACATCAACAGGCGTAACGCAATTTAAGTAAGCCGGAAACCCAGAAATATAAACCATCAAAAGTAGTAAGTGATAAAAACATTTGAAAATCTCAAGTAAAAATCTTTAAACTTAAGTTTATTTCTTAAAAATTTCGGCAGCACCTCCTTTGTAAAAACTAGCCCCGAAACGGGTACAAACATAAGATATAAGTAAAGCAACATATCATATAAATAAAGCATTCCCAAACGGGAGCAAATCATGCCCAAAGGCTGAAACAACCACCACAAGCATAATATACGATGCTGTAGTGAAGAAATAGACAATATGAATTGAAAACAGCAAAAGAGATAAAACTCCATAATAAAAGCCAGCTCACATGAGCTCAATACCCAGAGTCACAAAATATACAATATCGTCCTCACAACTCGTCTCTAAGTCAATACATGAAATGGTAGATGGAGAGTACTAGATACAATAAGATGTACAATGAATATAAAATCGGATAACCACAACCCACCTACAGCAAAACGGCTCACAGCCAACCGTAGCGGTATCCGTAAAATAGAGACAATAAGCAACCTGCCGCGACTATTTTGAGTGTCAAACCTGCAAAACACTGTGGCACAACGGGGGTGAGTTGCCAACTCATAAGTAGTAAGTAACATCGTATAGATAATCGCAGGTATGCACGTATTGCGTACTTTATCACATGCAATCTGACAGTATCAATATGCTAATATGGATATGCAACAATCATGAAAGGTACTCTATCAGGTACTACAAATACATGAAGCAATGCATATCAAACGAATGCTGAGTATGGGATAAAAACATGTCATCATCAATGAATCATCATCGTGGAAAAACCGGCGTCTATCAACGACACCCCAAATCCCAATACCTCAGGCACCTTCACTCTAATCGGCCCTCATATCCTGTAAATCTTATGGAACCTGAGTGTCCAACATCGGCACTCGAAAACATCATGAAATACCCGTGTCCAACATCGACATGCAAATCCACATATATCAGGCTCCGTCAGTCCGGATCGGCCCACGGGCTCCTTCAGTCCGGATCGACCCATATCCATCTCTCGACTTCGGGCGGTATCCTCCGGATAACCGCCAGGTCCAACCAATCACCGGTAGGGAGTAGTCCCTCTGCCAGGCTCATCGTTTACTACACAACATCCCTTTCTTGCCCTGGGGTACCATACCAGGTCCACCATGAACCCGCAAACGGCCTCATCCAGCTCCTCGAATCGGGTATCACATAAGTCTCAGAACCGAGAAAACTCATGGTGGACGCACTGAAATATCATATCAAGAGAAACCGGGTTTTCAAAACAATGCATACTTCCTTGAAATATCCCTACGGTTCTCAAATCCATAAATCACATGAAATCCGTATCTTAATGCGTAAATCCATGAAATATGATATATGCAACATAAAACCGTAATATGAGCATATCAAGGGAAAATCGCTCTTTTAAATGAATCCAGTTTTTAAATATATCATGCGGTTCCCATTTTCTTCAAAATCAAATGCAACATCAAATAAGGGCGTACATGTAGCTATAGCAAGTGTGGGTGTATACATGTAAGTATGTATGCACGATGTGTTTCATATGCGCAATAGAACAAGAATCAATGTATCAATATCAATATAATACTGCATATGTGTATAGGTTGTTCGTGTCATGGTAATTACCGACGATGTGGGTGTAGCATACAATTTAGTGCTCGTGCAATATGAGCTGTCAATAATGGTGCCGTGTCCACTAGGTACTAAGTCAAGGCACAACAAGTAATGGTATGTAATGATACTCATGCACAATCAACATATATGAATATAAACATGTGGCTATAATATCCTATCAAGACCTGACGCATAACGCCATACGGGCGATTTTCCCGTAGATGTTAAATCTACTCAACGGTGATCTCGAGCTAAGTAAATCCGACCACCTGCTTCCCTTTCTTCACAGCATCCGAAGTCCCCTCCTGCGATCCTATTAACACAAAATACAATAACACGTGGATTTAGCAAACTACGTAATAATAACGAACACAACGCCAATTTAACGAACCGGTTCCCTTAAGCTACAAAAGGGTTCACTTAGCGGCTAACGTGTGTGTCGACATTACCAAAACAAACCCACGGCAGCAAGCTACCCGAAACACTAAAGCTACGTCGGATCAATCGTAACGCGCGTAGTCGAAACACTAAAAACTAGCAATTTGATCCCAGATTTTACATACTGTCAATAACTAAAAATCTACCAGTACCAAGAACCTAAGATAGAACACAGGCAGCTACCCTACAAATTACAACATCCCAGTCACCAAGATGGCCGAGCTCGCTGGATTTACCCCCTATGTCGCCGGCCAAAACCGCTCAGGTAGGGTTCGTGCTTCAGGTGTACACTCAGGGCAACTAGTACAACACCACTACATCGCTAGATTTTCCAGTAAACACTCATAGTCACAGCAGATCACAGACATCCTAAAACAACACTAAAAACACGATACGTGCACAAAACTATATCTTTATCGTTCTAAACAGCGACTACCATGCTACACAACAAATTAACAACCTAATTAGCAGTTTAGAGAGCACTACCTTAGCAAACTTGCCCAAAACCCTAGCTTTCCATGCTCCAAGTGATCCTAATGGCTTAATCTTGACTTGTGAAGGGTTTAAGTGAAGTTTAGTGGAGATTTTGTTTGGGTTTGTGAAGGTTGGGTTAAGGTTTCAGTTGAGGGTGTGAGGGTGATGAAAAATGAGGAGGAGAAAATGATAGATGAATGAGAGTTATGATTGAGAGTGAGGGTGTATGAGTGAGGGCGTATGTGTGAGTGAGGGATGAGGGAATGAGGGTGTGAGAGTAGCATGAGCCATGCCTCCCTCTTCTCTCTCCTCATTTAATGCATGGCATGCTTGCCCCATGCCCATCATGTCCCCCTTCTCTCTTCCTCTCTCAAGTCAAGAAATTTTTTAAAACCCTTATTATTTTTTAAAACTAAATAATTAACTAATTACATATAACATAATGAAATGAGGTTAAGGTGCCATGGCTACTTAAGCATGGTTACCACTAATTAACCCTAGGTTAACATGCAATGTGTGTGCAAGCCCGAAATAAATATTAATGAAATATTAATTAATTTTGCTAAAATATTTGGAAACTATTTTGGTAAACTTTTTACTAAAAATCCTCATTATCGCTTAATTAATACTAATCGCATATCTAAGGTGTTACAGTTGTGGCTTCGGCTTCAGATGTGTTTGTGATTGAAAACTGTCAATCAATCAACTCTACTTCCTGGGTATTGGATACCGGATCATGATCTCATATCTGTAATTCTTTGCAGGCATTGAGAAGCCATAGAGTTTTAAAGGCGGGTGATATGACCCTCAGGGTTGCTAACGGAGCGAGCGTGGATGGTGTGTCCGTAAGGTAATATCACTTAGGATTGACAAGTGGACATTTTTTGGTTTTACGCAACTGTTTTTGTGTACCTAGTTTGACTTATAATATCATTTCTGTATCTTTGTTATCTAAAGAATGTTATGATTTTACATTTGTAAGAGATGTCGTAAATATCCACCTTAATCATGGTTTGATTAGGTCGGGTACACTAAACAACGGTTTATACGTATTAAACCAACTACAAGTTTTCAACGTCCAGAGCACACACAAAAGAATGTCTCCAGAATTAAATTATGCTTTCTTATGGCATTGTAGACTGGGTCACATCAACGAAACACGGTTGACCAAGTTACATAAATAGGGATATTTGGATCCGTTCGAATATCAGTCTTATGCAACTTGTCAATCATGTCTCAAAGGAAAGATGACAAAGAATCCGTTCACTGGACACGGAGTAAGAGCGAGCGTGCTCTTGGGACTCATACACGGCGACGTGTGTGGTCCAATGTCTATACATGCAAGAAGTGGTTATTCCTATTTCAGTACTTTTATGGATGATTTCTCTAGGTATGGACATGTCTTCTTATTGAAACATAAATCCGAAGCCTTTGAGAAATTCCGAGAATATAAGAATGAAGTGGAAAAACAAACCGACAAAAGTATCAAGACACTTAGATCTGATCGAGGTGGTGAATACTTAAGCGCCGAGTTCCTAGATTACTTAAAAGAGAATTGAATTCTCTCTCAGCTTACTCCTCCATACACACTATAACACAACAGTGTATCAGAAAGGCGGAACCAAACCTTATTGGATATGGTACATTCCATGATGAGTAACGCTGAGTTGCCGCTATCTTTCTGGGGCTATGCACTAGAATCGGCTGCATATCTTTTGAAAAAGGTTCCTACTAAGACCGCGCCTACCACACCATATCAGATGTGGAGTGGGAAGAAACCCTATCTTCAGTATCTGAAGATATGGGGATGCCCATCTTTTGTCAAAAAGCAGTGTGCTGACAAGCTCGAGGCACGCTCAGTATTGTGTAAATTTGTGGGATACCCAAAGAACTCCAGGGGGTATCTTTTCTATTACGCAGAAGAACAAAGGTTTTTGTTTCTCGTCATGCCCACTTTTTGGAAAATCAATTTTTGGAAAAAGAAATTAGTGGGAGCGCAATAGAACTGGAAGAAATTCCAAAACCACAAGCTATTACTGAAAGCATGGTGGAACTAAAAGTTTCGAAAGAACCATACATCCCCGCACCCCTCCGCGAGAGTAGTCGGTTGTCTCATCCATCCGAGAGATACTACGATTTTCTCATAGACGGGGATAGAAAGGAATGCATCATTGATAATGATGAGCCCACTAGCTTCCAGCAAGCCATTCAGAGTGGAGACTGAGTAAAATGGCTAGATGCAATGCGAACCGAGATGGAGTCCATGTACACCAACAAAGTATGAACTTTGGACTTTGCTCTAGAAGGGGTAAAACCTGTAGGCTGCAAATGGATCATCAAAAAGAAGATTGGTGTAGATGGACAGGTTGAAACCTATAAGGCTAGACTTGTTGCAAAAGGTTTTCGTCAAAGACCTGGTTTGGACTATGATGAAACTTTTTCTCTAGTGGTTATGCTCAAATCCATTCGGATCCTTTTTGCCATTGCTTCCTTCCATAATTATGAGATTTGGTAGATAGACATAAAGACCGCTTTTCTAAATGGATATTTGTAAGAGTGCGTTTATATAGATCAGCCAGAGGGTTTCATTCAGAGTGGAAGCAGCGGGAAAGCGTGCAAGTTGCTTAAGTCTATTTATGGATTAAAGCAGACATCGCGGAGTTGGAACATCTGTTTTGATGAGACGGTCAAAGAATTTGAATTTATCAAAAATCCAGATGAACCATGCATCTATAGTAAGATTGTAGCAAGAACTGTTGTATTCCTCGTCTTGTACGTGGATGATATTCTCTTTATAGGAAATGACATTCCTATGCTTCAATCAGTCAAAGGATTCTTGTCACAAAGGTTCTCCATGAAAGACCTAGGTGACGCCTGTTACATTCTGGGGATCCAGATCTATCGTGATAGATCTAAGAGGATGTTGGGACTTTTACAGTCCAGCTACATCGACACCATACTGAAAAGATTCAAAGCGCGGTAATCTACTGGCTTGTCACGAAATCACCCTCTCCAAAGAGATGTCTCCCAAGATTGATTTGGAAAGGGATCGCATGTCTATTATACCCTACGCTTCTGCGGTAGGCTCTATAATGTATGTGATGTTGTGTACCGGACCAGATGTTGCTTACGCACTAAGCATGGTAAGCAGGTATCAGTCAAACCCTGGGGAGAAGTACTGGATAGCAGTAAAGGACATTCTCAAATACTTGAGAAGAACTAAGGAGATGTTCTTGGTGTATGGCGGAAAAGACCTCCAGATCGAGGCTTTTGCTAACTCCAGCTTCCAGAGTGACAAGGATGACTCCAAGTCCATGTTGGGTTATGTCTTTACCCTCAATGGAGGGGCGGTCTATTAGAAGAGCTCCAAACGGGACACCGTTGCTGACTCGACAATGGAAGCAGAGTATATCGCTGCTTCTGACGCAATAAAAGAAGCAGTTTGGATGAGAAAGTTCTTAACAGAACTTCAGGTGGTTCCATCCATTATTTATCCAATACCTCTGTATTGTGACAACAACAGGGCTATAGCTTTAGCAAAGGAACACAGGTCCCATCAGAAGTCCAACATATCTTGAGGCGGTATCACTTGATCAGGGAGATCAAAGACCGCCGGGAGATCGAGATGCGGAGAGTTGATACAGAGAACAACACTGCAGATCCACTCACAAAGGCCATCCCTCAGACGCAGTTCGAGAGGCTATTCGAGATGATAGGTCTGCGATATGCCAACACATGGCCTTAGTGCAAGTGTGAGATTGTTAGTGATATATGCCCTAGAGGCCATTATTATATAGTACTAGTTTGTATATTACATTTTGGAAGCTTGGGATATACACGGATTTTATGACAGCCTTGCTCAAAATGGTAGTATGCACTTGGTTTGTTTCTATCTTAATATGTGTATATGTTTCTTTAATATATCGCTAATACATATCAGTAGAGCCCTTAGGATCTTTGCTTGACTACCAGCGTTGTGATGTCAGTCATACTAGTGGGGGCTGGGTAGTTTATAAGCACATCCTTTTACAGGTCCCTAGTCATAGGATTATCGAGACAGGGCCTCGATACTCCAGAGTAGACTAGTGTATACACTTCTCATCCCAACAGGGGAGATGGTATGTCCCACAGCTATTAGTACGTCGTACTGGAGATAGTATGCATGTGCTCATTGGGTTATGAGTTACACTGGACGGATTCGTGGGGAACAGCTGATTGGTACTATACCTATTGTCAGGGAGCAGTTTCCAGGTGACATGAGTACAGCATAGCCCGTTGACTTGATACTGTTACTTCGCCTCGAGTGTGTTCCCACTGTTCTTAGATTACTACCTTACCACGGCTCTATTGAGTCGTGCAAACAGGTAGTATTTGGGTGCAGTCCCGAAGCACTTAGAGGCAGTGGTGGTTAGATAGGATTCGTCTTTCCCGATATTAGGGGTTGATATCGCACTGTGTTCGGAAAGCCATTACACAAAGTCCCTGGCCAGGGCAAGCAAGATTTACTAGTAGGTACTCCAGTAGTTTCTCAGGGTGTTTTGGGCTACTCTCCGGCATGACTTATTGCGCTATTAAGGGTCTGATGGTTACCACCCCTAGGCCCGATATGCGATACACTTAGACGAACAGACCGGACTGTACGAAGATTGTCACAGATAGGCTTAGTAGGAGTTCGGATGAGTTTGCTCATCGGCCTTCTTATCGACAGATACCTGGGTAGCCGTTACGTGCAGCTAGTATCGCTGACGTGCTTGTGGTTAAACCCACTGCCAGCGTATTATCGAGTCTTTAGAATCCCACACAGAGGGTTTCCCTGCTTCGGGCGAAACGATGTAGAAGTCGTATGGTTTTATAGCAGGGTTCGAACACATACGTGTACATGTGCACGTATCATGTTCGGACAGATAATACTAGTGGGCTTTGGTTTAAGCCGAATCTTGGTATTAGATTATCGGATTATTTTGTCTCATTGTATTCGTATTTTTTCGGAATACGGATACGGGTATGTAAATACGATGAGGGGTATTCTTGTAATTTGTTCAAGAATGCTTCTAGAAGATGCCACCTCATTAGTTGTATTACTATTTATGTTAAATGGATTAATGAGGTGGAGGTATAAGGTGTTAAGTAATTATGAATGAAGCATGGCTACTTGGCGACTCTTGATGGCTATTGAGGCAAGGTGGCACTTAGATATCATATATGAGGCTATGTGTCGCTTGGATATTATTTATGAGATTTTTTAGCATGCCTCATATCCATCATAATTATCCATATTCATTTTGATAAGAACAAATGCACTCTCTCTCCTCAAGCACTCTCATCTTCTTCCTCAAAACCCTAACTTGTCTCATGTGTTGAGAAACCTAGGGTTAATGAGACTAAACTATCCATAATCACTCTCTACATCCTCTAGATCACTTAGATTAGCACTCTAGGTACCCTAGTTACCTCATCTTAGAGGTAGGAGCTCAAGGTAGACACTCTCGGGTGGATATTCTTCGACTCGAGAAGGCCGACGAGGAGGCGCGATCCATACACACTCCAAGGAGCTCACATAGAGGAGGAGGAGTACAAGAAGAAGAAGGACCAGTTGCTTGAGTTATAACTTTCTTACATAGTAGTTAAACCTCTTAGATGTTTAGCTAGTTAGGGTTTAGTATCGATCTTGGTATTTAGTCGGTGTTGCGATGCATATTAAAATCGTTTTTTTGCAAATTCCGCCTTCCCGCGAACCCGCGGGGTGAGAGACATCGATTTACACCGGCCACCGCCCCTTGTTGTGGTCTTGAAGAGTATACACTAGTCTACTCTAGAGTATCAATACCCGGTCTCGATATTCTCTCGACTAGGGACATTTAAGGATGTGCTTATGGACCACCCTGCTTCTACGTGTTATATGATCACCATCATAATATTGGTAGTCAAGCAATGATCCTACGGGCTTTATCATTATGTATTACCAACACGTAATAACGAGTAAAATGTATACACACAATGATAAAGACAAACTAGATAGTATACTATCATCTCGAGTAAGACTGTTCTACTTATATAGGTCCTCTTTCAATTATCATAATCACCTACTTGTAATTACAATAATTGCCTTGAGGGCACTATATCCAACAATCGCCCACTTGCACTTAAGTTCAATTATTGCGATATCGCATATTCACAGTTCGTGTGCTACCGAATACCTAATTTATTTGCTAATCAGTTTCTCAAAACTCGTTTTGAGAAACTCACGTGTTCGAGAAATAGCCACAGTGAGTGGATCTACTACAATGCTTCTAACTTTATCTCTTTATATCTCAACTTCGCGGAGAACGACTATCTCCCGAAATGAGCGATACTTGCCTTAAAATTTATCTGGATAGCTAATGGGACCATGTTCATAAATGAACATCCAAATCCAACAAAATACTTAAGTTGTATCCAATTGCTGATGTAATCAGCACCCAGCGCCATGACCACCTCAGTATCTTGCTTGAAAATCCATCCAACAAACTGCACCTCAAAAGAGGGTAAACTTATAACTCTGACAGCTACTCTGTCAACCAGGTCACTTTGGAAGCCTAAACTGGTAACCGCCTCCTGCAGGAGGCTGCCATTACCATGCTCCAAGAGCATCCTCTTATGTTCATAACTGCTTCCCTTTGTTTCTCCAAGATTGGATTAATATCTGTTTATTGCAGCTAGTGTAAAAGCAATATCTGGTCTGGTACTTGACATCACATGATTGACTCAATTTCCTAAGTAAGTGATATGTCATTTATGCAAATCTCTCTCCGCATCAGTCTAGAAGACATCTCTTTAGAGAGGGGTGACTCCATCACCCGTGGGTACACCACCACGCCAGGAGTCGTCCATTCTAAAACACTTTAGAATAGTGTCAAAATACCCGAATTGGGACACTTTCCAAATCTAGATCTAAAACTATAGATCTAGTTATCAGAATCCCTGATATATTATCTAGATCCTATATGGAGAAACACATGTGACAACCACAACATAACCGATTGTAGTATAGGAACATCACTTCCTATCAGGAGTATGTTAATCTAAATATCAGGACATCACTCCCTACTACCTTCTTACCAGGTCCATCTATTGTTATGATGAAGTCAAACTCTATAACTGTCACGTCAACAATAGATAATTTATCTCCGCTATACTTTCTTTAGTCTATAAATAAACATAAGCTAATGGCCCACCATGCTTCCGCTGCTCCCACTGACTACAACAACCCTATGGCAGAATCATATACACGTGCACGTCTAAATTCAATTTAGAATGACGTTATAGTAATCCACCTGCTAGATTTCATAGTCAAGGATAGCGGTAGTGATAAGCTTAGGTTATCAAAACCTTCCTGTCACCGTCTTTGAGGAAACCGAAATACCCTATGGTGGCTGAAGTTGCCCATTAAAACTGCGGAGTGGCTAATGGATTGTCAAATTTGATTGAATCTCCAAGTTTTACTAAATTTTCAGTAACCGTTTGTGGTTTTGGAATTACCTCTAGTTCTACCATACTCCCACCTGTTTCTTCTACAAAAAAATTCCTTTTATAAAAAGGTGGCGAGTAAAAAAAAATCAACTTTTGATCTTGAAATGGTAGAAGTTAAACCCTTGCTAAAAATATGGAATAACCCACAAACTGCCATTACAGAAACATACCTTGAGTTTGTCCAGATTCAGCTTTTAAACAGAAACTGAATAACTCCATATCTTAACATCCTCAAGATATGCAACCATTCTATGTCCACATAGAATCAAATGCACTAATTTTGATGGAACTATACTCAATTGTTATGCAACTGTGTCTAGTGCATATCCCATATGGAAAAAAGGCCATACAACATTACACATCAAGGAGCCACCCACGGATGAGTAACCTGGGAGAGAAGCAAGTTCTCAATATTATTATAATGGAATACCTAGCATAAGTATCTACGTCTTCGATCACCTTGAAGAATCCTGGTACTTCCAACGTATGGTTCTCTACTTTATTCTTATACCTATAACTTCTCAAAATCTTTGGATCTTGCATTTCAACGAATGCGTGTCTAAAATTAGAGAACTCATAAGTAAACTGAATGAGGTAATTAATTCTGGATTCACTTAGCACCCCGCTATGTTACGACACGCATCAAGTATGCTAGGGTGCCGAGCAAGCCCGAACCAAGGATCTAACTAGAGAATTAGGGTACAACTAAGCAAGTAAACAACTTTACTCTAAGTGAACAAAGAATACAACCTTTGTAGACCGGTCCTTCACTTCTAAAGCTCCGTGTAGTAGTCCCTTAGCTTTAAGTAGTGGTCTCCCGGACTCTCGTTAGGCTCCACTAGACGAAAAGAACGAGCTTGCTTAAAGATCTTCGAGATCGAAGATGATCTGCGTCGAGGAATCTCCAACTCAAGCTACCTCTTCACTAATTGAGAATTATTGAATGAAACAACCCATACTAAATAGCTAGTTTGGTATAGATTGGTGAAGTAGGAATTTTACTCACTTTAGAATTAGTTTTCTCTTTTTCTTTTTCTTCTCACTTGAAAGTTAGAGAGCAAGGAAGGAGATGATAAAAAAAACTCAAGTGATCAAGTGTAAACCATGGGTGAGAAAATATCTCATATAAACTTATGTAGATACTTAACCAAGGCTAAAGATAATGGTTGGGTTAATAAATATCTAGAGTAAAACAAAATTAGTGGACTAAGTCAATGTTTCCACAAGCTTTTCCAAGCATCTTAAACCATGGCTTTTTCCACCTAATTTTGCTTTTACCTTAATAATTAAATCCACAAAATTATCTTAAGTATAGTATGAGTCTCATACACCCATGTCCAATGTATCATTAAGCATGACACAAAATAAATACATTAACATATATCACATATATATTAAATGTATAAGTTGAAAAGAAATTCTTAAGTGAGCTAATATTAGTTAATATATATTAATATATCAAATATATAATTATATATTAAATTATTAAATCAACACTTGATTTAATAATCCGGCTATATTACATATAACCGACTAATTTCATTTATATCAACTTATCGAATCAACACTTGATTCAATAACCCGGCTATATCTCATATAACCGACTGATATCATATATCACGAGATTAGAATACGGTATCACATACACGTATTAATCTCGGTCCCGCACATATCACATATGTGCCCTACTTCGTTTCGCTTGAGCCAGGAAACCTCTGTGTAGGACTCTAAAGACTCGTCAATACGCTAGCAGTAGGTGATGATCATATCAGTCACCCATAAGCCATCAGCGGTACTAGATGGACGTAAAGACTACCCAGATATTGAGCGATCATAAGATCAACAAGCAAGCTTGTTCATACTCCCATGAATCCAATAAGTAACACTACTGTACAGTCCGGTCTCTTCGTCTGATATGTCGCATATCGAGTCTGGGGGTGGTAAACGTCGGACCCTAATAACTTGATAAGTCGTGCCGATGTAAGGCTCATAACGGGTCGAGAAACTACTGATAACACTTACCAGTAAATCTCTGTATCAGCTCTGGCCAGAGACTTCCTGTTATGGCCAATCGAGCACAGCGCAACATCAAACCCCAATACCGGGAGAGACTAATCCCCTCTTATCGCTCATTGCCTCAATATGACTCGGGACTGTACCCAAAAACCACCGCTTTGCAGGCTCTCTTGAATGTGGTAAGGTGGAAATCAAAGCACATTGGGAATCACACAAGACTCTATGACGATCCCGGGTCTACAGACTAACCTGTACCAGTGTCACCAGAGAACTGCTATCTGACGTTAGGTATAATACCATCTAGGAGTTCTCGGCGAGTCCTGTTCAGTGTACCCATTCTCCAATGAGCACCTGTGCACATTCTCTGATGTCAAACACCAATGGTTGTGGGATCAACCATCGTCCCATACAGAGTTAAGAATCGTACACACTAGTCTACTCTGGAATATCGATGCCCCGTCTCGACACGCCCTCGACTAGGAACAATTAAATGATGAACTTGTGGACTACCCTGGCCCCACTAGTTTGATTTGCATCATAATCCTGGTAGTCAAGTCCACATCTTAAGGGCTTTATCAACATGTAACAGAGAGACAGTAGAAGTATACATGTTAAGATAAAGAGTAACCAGATAGCATACTATCATGTCGAGCAAGAAAGTCTTTCCTATATATGTCCAAGCATCCACTATAATATACAATCATGTACAATAATGGCCTTTAGGGCATACATACAACTAACAATCTCCCACTTGCACTAAGGCCAGTTGTTGTAGTATCTCATACCCAACATCCCTTAAAGTCTCTCTAGGGAAAGGCCTTCGTTAGTGGATCCGCCGTGTTATTCTTCGTGTCAACTCTTCTGACCTCGATCTCTCGGAGATCAACCATCTCCCTGATCAGGTGATACCGCCTAACAATATGTCTGGATCACTGATGGGACCGGGGTTCCTAGGCCAAAGCCACAACTCCATTGTTATCACAATACAGAAGTATTAGATGCTCAATGGTAGGAACCAAGTTCATCTCATGAACTCCTTCATCCAGACAGCCTCTTTGGCAGCATCGTTGGTAGCGATATATTCAGCCTTCATCGTCGAGTGTGCCACGTTATCTAGCTTAGAACTCTTCCAACATACCGTCCCTCCATTGAGGGTAAAGAAAAAACCCGAGACTGTCTTACAGTCGACCTTATCACTCTGGAAGCTCGAATCGGTAATGTCACGACCCGAAATTGGCACATGACGGCCCTTAAACTATGCAGCGTCTACAGGCGTAACGCAATTTAAGTAAGACGAAAACCCAGCAATCTAAACCATCAAAAGTAGTAAGTGATAATAGCAATTTTAAAACCTTTGAAATCTCAACCCAAATTCTTTAAAAGTCCAACTTTATTTCCTTTAAAATTTTGGCAGCACCTCCTTCGTAAAAACCAGCCCAAAAAATGGGTACAACAAAAATATAAGTAAAGCATCCCCAAACGGGAGCAAATACACGCCCAAAGGCGGAAAACAACCACCACAACAGATATACAACGCCGTAGCGAAGAAATAAAAGACGATATAAATAAAACTGTATAAAAAACCTCCAAGTCACAAAATAATATACAATATCGCCCTCACATCAAGTCTTTAAGTCATACATGAAAGTGGTAGATGGAGAGTACAGGATACAACGAATATACAATGAACATGAACGGATAACCACAAAACCCACTGTAGGGTTCCTAGGCACACTAATGAGGTCTCACAAGGCATCAACCATGCCAATTTCAAATTTTACGGGTGCCGAGAAACCCTAATACGGATCGTTAACTAGATATATAGGCGACAAAAGAAACTAGTTAACAACTTAACTACAAGAACGGAAATACAACCTTTGTAGATCCGGTCCTCCACCTCCATAGCTCCGCAATGAAGTCTCCTCGCTGTCCAAATCGAATCCCGGGCTCTAGCGTCGGGTTCATCGGAGAAATGGGCGGGCTAGGTCATCGACTACGATGCCGAAGATGATCTACGTCGAGGCATCACTAGATCAAGCTCCCACTTCACCAAGTCATGAAACTTGTGAAGAAAACACTCTATACTACTTGGCAAGAGGTAGAGGATGAAGAAATAGGAAGCGGGTTCACTTTAGAATTGGATTTCTCACTCAATTTCCTAAGTTGCCATTGATGGAGGCAAGCTTCTTCCTGAAGAAGAAGAAGAAGAAGATGAAAAATGTTATGATAAGTATATCTCAAAAATAAAATAAAATGTATACTTATCATAATCCAACCATGGTCAAGTGTAGAGAATAAACTAAGGTTAGTTAAAGGGTTAGGGTTAAGCATGAAGACAAAATGGTCACTTAGTCAAAGATGCTTTGAAGCTTCAAGAAGCTTCAAGCAAAGAACAAAGAAAGCCACCATTTTCTCTTTTCTTTTGCCAAAAAGAAAGAAATAAATAAATGAATAAATAAGTGAAAACCCTAACCAATATACAACCATGGTTTAATCTTTACACAAACCCTAGTGAGCATGTATCATCAAACATGATACAATCAAGTGCACAAAAGTATATCACATATACAACTTGCACAATTCAAGTGAGAAAATCCATTTAAAGTGAACCAATACTAGTTAATGCAAAGTAATATATCAAATATATAATTATACATTAAATCATTAAATCAACACTTGATTTAACGATCCGGTCATATCGCATATAACCGACTAGTATCCTATGTATCGGCTTACCGAATCAGTCCTTGATTCGATAACTAGGTTATATCGCATACAACTTTCGATACATTTATCGCGAGAATAGAATACGGTATCATATACACGCATTATTCTCGGTCCCGCACATATCTCATATGCGCTCCTATTTCGTTTCGCTTGAGCCAGGAAACCTCTGTGTAGGACTCTAAAGACTCGTCAATACGCCGGCAGTAGATGATGATCATATCAAACACCCACAAGCCGCAAGCGGTCTGCTAAATGTAACGGCCACCCGGGTATTGAGCGATCATAAGATCGACGAGCAAGCCCGCTCACACTCCTGTGAATCCAACCAGTAACACTTACCGTACAGTCCGGTCTCGTCGTCTGATATGTCGCATATCTCACCTAGGGGTGGTAAACGTCAGACCCCAATAGTTCGATAAGTCGTGTCGATATGAGGTCTATAACAATTCGAGAAACTACTGGTAACACTTACCAGTAAATCTCAGCAACCCTGGCCAGGGATTTCCGGTTATAGCCAATCGAACACAGCGCAACATCAACTCCCTATACCGGGAGAGACGAATCCCCTCCTATCGCTCATTGCCTCCATGTGATTCGGGACTGTACCCAAAAACCACCGTTTTGCACGCCCTCTTGGACGTGGTAAGATGGAAATCAAAGCACAGTGGGAACCACACAAGACTCTATGACGATCTCGGGTCAACAGACTACTCTGTACCAGTGTCACCTGAGAACTGCCATCTGACGTAAGGTATAATACCATCTGGGAGTTCTCGGCGAGTCCGTCCAGTGTACCCAGTCTTCACTAAGCACCCGTATATCATCTCTGATGTCAAACACCAATGGATATGGGATCATCCATCGCCCATCTGTATGGGTCGAGAAGATACACGCTAGTCTACTCTGGTATATCGATGCCCCGTCCCGATACACCCACGACTAGGGACTTTGAAGGATGTACTTATAGACTATCTGTCCCCACTAGTATGATCTGCATCATAGTCCAGGTAGTCAAGTACACATCCTAAGGGCTTTACCAACATGTAACAGAGAGACAATCAGTATACACGTTAAGGTAAAGAGCAACCAGATAGCATACTATCATGTCGAGCAAGAAAGTCCTCCCTATATATGTCCCAGCATCCACTACAATATACATCCTATGTACAGTAATGGCCTCTAGGGCATACATATAACTAACAATCTCCCACTTGCACTAGGGCCATCTGTAGCAGTGGTTGCAGTATCTCATACTCAACCATCCCATAAAAATCTCTCTCTGGGAATAGGCCTTCGTGAGTGGATCCGCCGTGTTGTCCTCTGAGTCTACTCTCCTAATCTCGATCACCCTGGAGATCAACCATCTCCATGATCAGGTGATACTGCCTTAGAATATGTCTGGATCACTGATGGGACGGGCGTTCCTTGGCATAAGCCACAACTCCATTGTCACACAATGGGAGGAACTAAGTTCATCTTATGAACAAATATACATCCAGACTGCCTCTTTGGTAGCATCTCAAGTAGCGATGTATCCTGCCTTTATCGTCTAGTTAGCCACGGTATCTAGCTTGGAACTCTTCCAACATACCGTCCCTTTACTGAGGGTAAAGACAATGCCTGTGACTGACATTCAGTCGTCTGTATCACCCTGGAACACTTCCAGTGATTCTCCCCAGGATCGGTTGATACCATCTCACTACAACTAGTGAGTATCCTAACATCCATTTAGATCTATCTCATACATCCAAAACTCAGGATTTAGGAGGTATCATTTTGATCCTATATGGAGAATCCTTGTGATAAGCGGAGATTGACCGAGCGTAGCATAGGAAACTCTTTCCCTATCATGAGCATGTCATCCGCGTACTCTACGAGGATCGTCACTATACTCCCTACTACCTTTTTGTTTATACAAGGTTCATCTACCATTTTGATGATGTCAAACTCTTTGACTAACTCATCAAAACAGATGTTCCAACTCCGCGATACCTGCTTTATCCTATAAAGCATCTTGTACACGTTTCTGCTGCTCCCACTGTGTTAATATATATGCCCTAGAGGCCATTACTGTATCATACTAGTTTGTATATTACTTAATGGAAGCTTGGGATATTCACCTTGTATAAACAATCTTGCTCAATATAGTAGTATGCTACTTGGTTTGTTTCTACTTCAATGTGTACATGTGTTTATTTTTGTATATCACCTATACACATTAGTGGAGCCCTTAGGATCTTTGCTTGATTACCAGCGTTGTGATGGCAGTCACACTAGTGGGGGCTAGGTAATCTATAAGCACATCCTTATACAGGTCCCTAGTCGCAGGACTATCGAGACAGGGCATCGATACTCCGGAGTAGACTAGCATATGCGCTTCTCATCCCAGTGTGGGAGATGGTCTGTCCCACAGCCATCAGTACGTCGTACTGGAGATAGTATACGGGTGCTCGTTAGGTTACGAGTACACCGGACAGGACTCGTCGGGAACTGACCAGTTGGTATTATACCTATCGTCAGTTATCAGTTCCCAGGTGACATGAGTACAGCTTAGTCCGCTGACTTGACGCTGGCACTTCGCCTCGAGTGTGTTCCCACTGCACTTTGATCACTACCCTACCACGGCTCAAAGGAGTCGTGCAAACAGGTAGTAGTTGGGTGCAGTCCCGAAGCACTTGGAGGCAGTGACGGTTAGACAGGATTCGTCTCTCCCGGTATTGGGGGTTGACATCGCGCTGTGTCTAGGAGAGCCATTACACGAGTAGTCCCTGGCCAGGGCAAGCGAGATATACTGGTAGGCTTCCAGTGTTATCTCAGGGTGTTTTGGGCTTCACTCCGACATGACTTGTACCGCTATTAGGGGACTGACGTTTACCGCCCCTAGGCCCGCCATGCGATGTATCAGACGAACAGACCGGACTGTACGGAGAATGTCACATTCAGACTCAGTAGGAGTTTAGATGGGGTTCACCTCGTCAGCCTTCTTGTCGGCTTCTACCTGGGGACCGTTACGCACAGCTAGTGCCGCTTGCGGTCTGTGGTTAAACCCACTGCCAGCGTAGTGTCGAGTCTTTAGAGTCCCACACAGAGGGTATTCGCCTTTGGGCAAAACAGAGTAGAGGTCGCATGGTTTTGCGACAGGGTTCGTTCTCATCCGCGCACTTGTGCACGTTTGGAGTCCGGACGGATATTGCCAGCGGGCTCTGGTTTGAGCCGGATACTGGTATATGTTTTGGGGTTAATTTTATCTCTCAGTATTCATGTTCCTCGGAACAAGAATGCAGGTGTGTATGCACAGTTGTTTGAGGCGGAAGAAGAGGTTTTTCATTAGGGTTTCGGAACGGGTGCGCATGCACAGTTGACAGTCGTCTTTTTTCCAAACCCTAATGAATTAGTGAGATATCAATTAATAATAGTAATTAAATGAAATTATGTTATGGTTGGTTTTGTTGACTTGTTGACCATGGTTGACTTGTTGACCATGGTTGAATGTTTGACCATCATCATTACTTTGCAAGGATGCTCCTTGATTCTAGCTTACATTTCATTTAATGATGTATGATAGTGGTCATTCCAAAACAACCATCAACTATTCTCATTTGAATTATTATTATTATTTAGATAATTCTTTTTATTTTTGATATGGTTGCAAAAGGAAAAAGAGAGCTCATTCTATCATAATCATTCTCTCTCCTCACTTCATCTTCTTCTTCCTCAAGCTCAAGGAGAATCCTTCTCATGTGTTGAGAATCCCTCTCCTTGAAAAGAAAACACCCCTTAGACACTCTCTACTCACTCTAGGATCAAAGGTTTAGCAAGCCGAAGTTTCTAGTTCTCTCAAAGTTCGAGAAAGAGCCCGAAGGTTGAACCCTCAGGTGGATCCATCTTCGACGGAAGAAGGCGACGAGGAAAGAACCATCAACCTCTACAAAGTTTGAAGAAGAAGGAGTTCAAGTTTAGGTATAACCATCTTTCCGAGTAGCTAACTCTCTTTAGCTTGTTTGCTAGTTTTAGTTTAGGAAAAGATCCCGACTTTGTTAGTCCATGTTGCCCCATGCGCTAAAAATTTGATTTTTATACCGTTTCCGCCTCCCCGTAAGAACCGGGGGTCGCAACGTGGACTTACAGTGGTATCAGAGCCTAACTAAACTTAAACTAGCTTGGTAGCGAAGTGTATGGAAGTTCGAAACCGAAAAATCACAAAACCGGAAATTCTAAAACCCTAAGTTTCTGTTGAAATTTTTTGTGCTCTAAAAGTAAAACTTTTTACTCCTAAAATCGGCTCAGGGTTTTGTGAGAACAGCCACGAAAAACGATCCCATGATTCCTTCAAACCGCCGCGGATCCGCGGCCTCAGCTATTCTCGTCGCCGCGGATCCGCCGCCGTTTAGCCTCTTCATGTGATCGTGTTTTGTGCAGTGTTCATCTGGTAGGGTTTTGGGATTTTTCAAATATGTTATATGTGCCCAGATTTTCCAGAAAAGAAATTTACTTTTGGGGTCCTATAAATCCGTATTTTTTTCGAACTTCGCTACACCTTGGCTATATTGGTTATATCTGTGATGTTTGTATGTATTGAACGTCGGCTAATCGCTATAAGTTGATTAGTCGGGGTTATACATCTCTGTGATCTGTGTTTGATATTGGAATGTGTATATGAATGTGTTGGACTGTCGCGGGTGAATAGCCGGGGTGGATGTGAGATGAGCTTTTGTTTTTCTTTCATTCATTTGTAAATGTAAATTGATGTAATAATATTATTTGTATGGCCGCACAACCGGGTCGGGGTTGTAGCCGTCATTGTATAATTCTTTTTACTGTTTTTGCTCCTAGGATAGACCCATGGAGGGGTGCACAAACTACCGGGTACTTGGCGGGTAGTTTGCCGCACCCGTAGAGGTCTTGGGTGGGGTTTTGGCTATTCACCGCGACCGTGTAATCCGCTTTTCGTTGCAGGCTCGAACGGATTGCGGATTCCTAGTATATCCAATGTATTCATCTGTGATCTGTAATGTCTATCATTGCTTTATATTTAGGCGTTGCTTATGTTTTACAGCCGCGCTAGCCCAGCCCCCGCTCTGTCGTTAGTTAAGTAACCTAACGGGTGATGACGGGACCCCGTGGCGAATGCGAATGGCATAAGCGTACGTCATATTTTGGTTGTTTTCTGCAATGGTAGGATTAAATGATGGGACGCATTAAAAGAACTAATGCAAGAATATCACGCATTAAAAGAACTAATGCAAGATAATAAACCAAGTTAAAGTCGTTGGAACACTTTCGAAAAACCACTCGGTTCTTTTCAAAACTAACTTTTAAATGCGGAGCTTGAGCCACTCCTTCTAAAAGCTATCTCGTTCCATCGATTATATCAAGTTCACTACGTTCACAGTTTCGCCAAAACCATTCGTAGCCCTCCGTCGTTTCGTATGAATATTCAATAGTATTCAAGCTATGTTTGTTGACCTTCGTCAAGGCATAGAGATTGGTAGCTGTTGGGTGTTCATATGTAGCATAGATAGATGCGTTGGTTTGGGACAGTCGTATTGCCTTGTTGACCTTCGTCAAGGGTATATACGGGTGGGTTCAAATTAACCTGGATAATGACGGGCAGAACTTGACATGTGACTTATGATTTGTTGACCTTCATCAAGGTCATAAGAGCATGGGGCAAAAATCCACATCGGGAGTTTCATAAGTACTGAAACTTGCTAGATTTGCATACCATTTGGAGTGTGGTGATTCTGGTAGGATTCCTTCAGTTTCGTCACGCGATGATATTTGGATCCCGATCCTACTGTGAGTATATGCTACTCCTCGGGAAATTTCTCACTAAACGATCAATGCTATAAACCTAGTAGGTTCCTAGAAAGGTGTTAGCGGGGCTACGCCCCCAGGGAAAAGTGGTTCTTAAATTAAGGAACTTCGCGAAAGCGTTGGAAAACCTCCCTCGAAGTACCGACACTGGCCTGGCTGAACGGTTAAGCAAGTATTGTACGGTGGGATTGATCCCGGCTAATTCTTCCTTTGTGGTTTGAGGAGGGATTCGAGAGACAGTGGGAGCCATCCTGTTTAGACAAATTAAAAACCATTCTAAACTTGCAAGAGCATCGTGCTAAGTGTTTCTTCTCTCCCCCCTGCAGCGACCAAATCGAAATGACTGGACTTAAGTTACTTCTAGATAAAAACATACTGACAGGGCCAAAGTACAAAGATTGGCTCAGGAATGTCAAAATGGCAATCACTTACGACAAGCTGGGGTATCTTCTTACCACCAAAGCTCCCCCCGTCCCAGGTCCCACCTCCAGCGTCGCGGATAAGGAAATCCGTAAGACTTGGGAGATTGATTGCGCGAAGGCCAAGTGCCTCGTGCTTGCCTCTATGGACAACGATCACCAGAGGAGGCATGAGAATATGGACTTGGAATCCATATTTCTTCATACAAAAGAACTGTATGGAGAGCAGTCTCGTATCGCAAGATACGAAGTGTCGAAGAAGTTATTTTCGGCAAAGTTGGCCGTCGGATCATCGGTAGCGGACCACGTGCTTAAGATGATAGGCTACATTGAGGAGCTCGCAGAACTTGGGACCACGTTGGAGAGTGAGCTCTATACGGACTTAGTTCTCCAGTCCCTTCCTTCCACTTACGCCCAGTTCATACTGAATTTCAACTTGCAAGAAAAAGAAGTTGAACTTTCAGAACTCCTCAACATGCTGAGGAGTGCAGAGGGCACCCTACAGAAAGGTAGGGAAACATCCACTTTGTTTGTAGGAGGATCTTCTTCTTCTAGGTCCAAGGCGAAAGCCAAGGGAAAGAAGAGGAAAGCCCCCGCCAAACCAAGGGACGGTGTTAGTAAAGTGGATACGAAGGGAAAAGCAAAGGCAACAAAGATAGCGGGGAAGCTTGTGGGTAAAGAGGAATGCTTCTATTGTCACAAGAGTGGACACTGGAAGAAAGATTGCAGGGCTTGGAAAGCCAGGACACAGGAACAGAAGCAGGTTGTGGCTTCAGCTTCAGGTGTGTATTTTATTGAAAACTGTCTTTCTATAAACTCTACTTCCTGGGTATTGGATACCGGATCAGGATCTCATATCTGTAATTCTTTGCAGGCATTGAGAAACCGTAGGTTTTTGAAGGCAGGTGACATGACCCTCAGAGTTGCGAACGGAGCTAGCATGGATGCTAAAGCCGTGGGGGACTATCACCTGGGAATGTCAGATGGGCATGTTTTGGTTTTGCGTAATTGCTTTTTTGTACCCAACGCAACTTGTAATATCATTTCTGTATCTTTGGTTTCGAAAGAAGGTTATGAATTTGCGTTTGTAAGTAATGTTGTAAACATTCACCTTAATCAAGTTCTGATTGGGTCAGGTACACTGAGCAATGGTATATACGTATTAAACCAACCACAGATTTTCAATGTCCAGAATACACACAAAAGAAAGTCTCCAGATATCAATCAGGCTTTCTTATGGCATTGTAGACTGGGTCACATCAATGAGACACGGTTGACTAAGTTACATAAAGAAGGATACTTGGATCCGTTCGAGTATCAGTCTTATGCCACTTGTGAATCTTGTCTCATGGGAAAGATGACAAAGACTCCGTTCACTGGACACGGAGAAAGAGCGAGCGAGCTCTTGGGACTCATACACAGTGACGTGTGTGGTCCAATGTCTACACATGCGCGAAGTGGTTATTCATACTTCATTACTTTCACAGACGATTTCTCTAGGTATGGACATGTCTTCTTAATGAAGCACAAATCCGAGGCCTTTGAGAAATTTCGGGATTACAAGAATGAAGTTGAAAAACAAACAGGCAAAATTATTAAGATTCTAAGATCGGATCGAGGTGGTGAATACTTGAGTGCCGAGTTCCTGGACTATTTAAAAGAGAATGGAATTCTCTCTCAGCGTACTCCTCCATACACTCCGCAACATAACGGTGTATCGGAAAGGAGGAATCGAACCCTATTGGATATGGTTCGTTCCATGATGAGTAAAGCTGAGTTACCGCGATCTTTCTGGGGCTATGCACTAGAAGCAGCTGCATATCTCTTGAACAAGGCTCCCACCAAGACTGTGCCTACCACTCCATATCAGATGTGGAGTGGGAAGAAACCCTGTCTTAAGTACCTTAAGATATGGAGATATGGAGATGTCCAGCTTTTGTAAAAAAGCAGCATGCGGACAAGCTCGAGGCACGTTCAGTACAGTGTAAGTTTGTGGGATACCCAAAGAACTCCAGGGGGTATCTGTTCTATTCCGCTGAGGAACAAAAGGTTTTTGTTTCTCAACATACCCGCTTCTTGGAAACTGAGTTTTTGGAAACCCAGATAAGTGGGAACGCAATAGAACTGGAAGAAATTCCAGAACCACAAGCTAATACTGAAAGCTTGGAAGAGCCAGTAAGTTCAAAAGAACAGGACATTCCTACGCCGCTCCGCAGGAGTAGTAGGCAGTCTCATCCGCCCGAGAGATACTACGGTTTTCTCATAGACGGGGATAGAGAGGATTGCATCATAGATTATGATGAGCCTACTAGTTTCCAGCAAGCCGTTCAGAGCATTGACTCGGTAAAATGGCTGGATGCAATGCGGACCGAAATGGAGTCCATGTACACCAACAAAGTATGGACGTTGGACATTGCTCCAGACGGGGTAAAACCCGTAGGATGCAAGTGGATCTTCAAAAGGAAGATTGGTGTAGATGGACAGGTTGAGACCTATAAAGCTAGACTTGTAGCAAAGGGTTTCCGTCAAAGACCTGGCTTGGACTATGACGAAACCTTTTCTCCAGTGGCTATGCTGAAATCCATTCGGATCTTTCTTGCCATTGCTGCCTTCCACGATTATGAGATTTGGCAGATGGACGTAAAAACCGCTTTTCTAAATGGAAATTTAGAGGAGTGTGTCTATATGGATCAGCCAGAGGGTTTCATTCAGAGTGGGAGCAGTGGAAAGGTGTGCAAGTTGGTTAAGTCCATCTATGGACTAAAGCAGGCATCGCGGAGTTGGAACATCTGTTTTGATGAGACGGTCAAGGAATTTGGCTTTATCAAAAATCCAGATGAACCATGCATCTATAGTAGATTTGTAGCGAGAACTGTAGTATTCCTCGTTTTATACGTGGATGACATTCTCTTAATAGGAAATGACATTCCTATGCTACAATCTGTCAAGGGTTTCTTGTCACACAGGTTCTCCATGAAAGACCTGGGTGATGCCTCTTACATCCTGGGGATCCGGATCCATCGTGATAGATCCAAGAGGATATTAGGACTTTTACAGTCCAGGTACATCGACACTATACTGAAGAGATTCAGTATGGAAGATTCCAAGCGCGGTAACCTACCGGCTTGTCACGGGATCACCCTCTCTAAAGAGATGTCTCCCAAGACTGATTTGGAGAGGGATCGCATGTCTATTATACCCTACGCTTCTGCGGTAGGCTCTATAATGTATGCGATGTTGTGTACCAGACCGGATGTAGCTTATGCACTGAGTGTAGTAAGCCGGTATCAGTCAAACCCTGGGGAGAAACACTGGATAGCAGTAAAGAACATTCTCAAGTACCTGAGAAGAACTAAGGAGATGTTCTTGGTGTATGGCGGAAAAGACCTCCAGATCGAGGCCTTTGTTGACTCCAGCTTCCAGAGTGACAAGGATGATTCCAAGTCTATGTCGGGTTTTGTCTTTACCCTCAATGGAGGGGCGGTATGTTGGAAGAGTTCCAAACAGGAAACCGTTGCAGACTCGACGATGGAAGCGGAATACATCGCTGCATCTGATGCCGCAAAAGAAGCTGTCTGGATGAGGAAGTTCTTGAAAGAACTTCAGGTGGTTCCGTCCATTGTTGACCCAATACCTCTGTATTGCGACAACAACGGGGCTATAGCTTTAGCGAAGGAACCCAGGTCCCATCAGAGATCCAGGCACATCTTGAGGCGGTATCACCTGATCAGGGAGATCATGGATCGCAAGGAGATCGAGGTTCGGAGGGTTGCTTCAGAAGAAAACACTACAGATCCATTCACCAAGGCCTTACCCCAGACTCAGTTCGAGCGGCTGATCGAGATGATAGGTCTTCGATACGCCAGTACATGGCCTTAGTGCAAGTGGGAGATTGTTAATGTATATGCCCTAGAGGCCATTACTGTATCATACTAGTTTGTATATTACTTAATGGAAGCTTGGGATATTCACCTTGTATAAACAATCTTGCTCAATATAGTAGTATGCTACTTGGTTTGTTTCTACTTCAATGTGTACATGTGTTTATTTTTGTATATCACCTATACACATTAGTGGAGCCCTTAGGATCTTTGCTTGATTACCAGCGTTGTGATGGCAGTCACACTAGTGGGGGCTAGGTAATCTATAAGCACATCCTTATACAGGTCCCTAGTCGCAGGACTATCGAGACAGGGCATCGATACTCCGGAGTAGACTAGCGTATGCGCTTCTCATCCCAGTGTGGGAGATGGTCTGTCCCATAGCCATCAGTACGTCGTACTGGAGATAGTATACGGGTGCTCGTTAGGTTACGAGTACACCGGACAGGACTCGTCGGGAACTGACCAGTTGGTATTATACCCATCGTCAGTTATCAGTTCCCAGGTGACATGAGTACAGCTTAGTCCGCTGACTTGACACTGGCACTTCGCCTCGAGTGTGTTCCCACTGCACTTTGATCACTACCCTACCACGGCTCAAAGGAGTCGTGCAAACAGGTAGTAGTTGGGTGCAGTCCCGAAGCACTTGGAGGCAGTGACGGTTAGACAGGATTCGTCTCTCCCGGTATTGGGGGTTGACATCGCGCTGTGTCTAGGAGAGCCATTACACGAGTAGTCCCTGGCCAGGGCAAGCGAGATATACTGGTAGGCTTCCAGTGTTATCTCAGGGTGTTTTGGGCTTCACTCCGACACGACTTGTACCGCTATTAGGGGACTGACGTTTACCGCCCCCTAGGCCCGCCATGCGATGTATCAGACGAACAGACCGGACTGTACGGAGAATGTCACATTCAGACTCAGTAGGAGTTTAGATGGGGTTCACCTCGTCAGCCTTCTTGTCGGCTTCTACCTGGGGACCGTTACGCACAGCTAGTGCCGCTTGCGGTCTGTGGTTAAACCCACTGCCAGCGTAGTGTCGAGTCTTTAGAGTCCCACACAGAGGGTATTCGCCTTTGGGCAAAACAGAGTAGAGGTCGCATGGTTTTGCGACAGGGTTCGTTCTCATCCGCGCACTTGTGCACGTTTGGAGTCCGGACGGATATTGCCAGCGGGCTCTGGTTTGAGCCGGATACTGGTATATGTTTTGGGGTTACTTTTATCTCTCAGTATTCATGTTCCTCGGAACAAGAATGCAGGTGTGTATGCACAGTTGTTTGAGGCGGAAGAAGAGGTTTTTCATTAGGGTTTCGGAACGGGTGCGCATGCACAGTTGACAGTCGTCTTTTTTCCACACCCTAATGAATTAGTGAGATATCAATTAATAATAGTAATTAAATGAAATTATGTTATGGTTGGTTTTGTTGACTTGTTGACCATGGTTGACTTGTTGACCATGGTTGAATGTTTGACCATCATCATTACTTTGCAAGGATGCTCCTTGATTCTAGCTTACATTTCATTTAATGAAGTATGATAGTGGTCATTCCAAAACAACCATCAACTATTCTCATTTGAATTATTATTATTATTTAGATAATTCTTTTTC
Source organism: Agapanthus africanus (assembly GCA_030015575.1). Classification (NCBI taxonomy): domain Eukaryota; kingdom Viridiplantae; phylum Streptophyta; class Magnoliopsida; order Asparagales; family Amaryllidaceae; genus Agapanthus; species Agapanthus africanus. Next base: position 708,430,218 of record CM057338.1, on the reverse strand, counting down.
TTTTTGATATGGTTGCAAAAGGAAAAAGAGAGCTCATTCTATCATAATCATTCTCTCTCCTTACTTCATCTTCTTCTTAAAACACCCCTTAGACACTCTCTACTCACTCTAGGATCAAAGGTTTAGCAAGCCGAAGTTTCTAGTTCTCTCAAAGTTCGAGAAAGAGCCCGAAGGTTGAACCCCCAGGTGGATCCATCTTCGACGGAAGAAGGCGACGAGGAAAGAACCATCAACCTCTACAAAGTTTGAAGAAGGAGTTCAAGTTTAGGTATAACCATCTTTCCGAGTAGCTAACTCTCTTTAGCTTGTTTGCTAGTTTTAGTTTAGGAAAAGATCCCGACTTTGTTAGTCCATGTTGCCCCATGCGCTAAAAATTTGATTTTTATACCGTTTCCGCCTCCCCGTAAGAACCGGGGGTCGCAACGTGGACTTACACACTGTCTACGAAGCCCTCTGGCTGTGTACTTATAGACGTTCTCTTCTAAAACATCATTTAGAAAAGCAGTCATGGCACCCAACCGCCAGATATCGTAGTCATGGTATGTATCCGTGGCAAGTAGAATCTGGATGGACTTAAGCATAGCCACTTGAAAAGGTTTCATCATTCTCCACGTCTGGTCGATGACGAAAAGCTTTAACAAGTCTAGCTTTGAAAGTCTCAACTTTTCCATCTACACCAAGTAATCTTCTCAAGATATACTTGCTCCTGACGGGGATATAACCCTTCAGATATAGCAACCAAAGTCCATACTTTGTTGGTGTACATGGATTCCATCTCAGATCACTAAGCATCCAGCCATTCTTACAGAGTCTTACTCCTGATGGCCAGCTCGAAAATAGTTGGGTCATCATCTCATGATGCAATCCTCGCTCCCACTGTCATAGAGAAACCGAAGTATCTCTCAGGTGGGTGAGGAACCCTACTAGTTCAGCGGAGAGGCTGAGGTTCGTGGTTAACTATTGAATCCTTTTGTTCTTTCAAATCAACAGCTGCAGTTTGTATAGTTAGAACATTTCCAGTTCTACATAACAGATCTTGCCTCGAGCTTGTCCCGATTTTGCTTTTAGACATACGCCGGACAACCCCAAATCTTAACTAGCTTAAGACATAGGCTCTTCCCATTCCATATCACATATGAAGTGGTAGGAAACTGATTTGATCGGAACCCTATTCATTAGGTATGCAGCTTCTCAAGTGCATAACTCCCAAAAGGAAATAGGAAACTCAGTAGTACTCATCATAGAGCACACCATATCACATAGGGTGCTATTGCTCCGCCCCGATATACCATCGTGCTATGGTGTATACGGAAGAGTAATGCTGAGAGAGAATCTCATTCTCCTTTAGAATAGTCCAGGATTTCTGTGCTCAAGTATTCTCCTCCTTGATCTCATCAAAGGACATAATACTTATACCCATATTTTGGTTCTCTATTTCTAACTTATATTCTGTGAATATCTCAAAAGATTCGGACTTGTGTTTCAACAGGAACATATGTCTGAATCTAAAGAGATTATCAGAGAATGTAATGAAGTACAAGGAACTGGTCTTGGCATGTGTAGACAGGGGACCTTACATACATCATCATGTATCAATCCCAAGAGTTTACTAACTCTCTGTTTCCAGTAAACGGAGCTATGGTCATCTTATCTCTGTGACATGACTGGCAAGTTTCACAAGATGTAAATTCAAACTGATTTAAATATGCATCTACATGTAACTTCAGCTAGTCGGGTCGCATTGATATGACCTAGTCTACAATACCTCAAGAAGGATTCGTTCATTTCTGAACTCTTCCTCTTGTGTGTGTTCCGTATACTGAAGAACTGTAGTTTGATTTAGAACATCAATGCTTTTAGATAACGTGCCTGATCCGATCAACTTTTGATATAGGAAATGTTCAAAACATTATCCAACAATACAAAATTTTATCGTTTCTTTACTAATAAAGAGACAGATATGATTTTGTATATCAGGTTCGGTATCTAATAACATTCGTTCAGAATCAATGTATTTGGGATACAGGGTGACAGTGACCAACAGACTTGGCTGCAACACTTGCCCCGTTTTCTGTCTCATGAAACTTATCACCTGTTCTCAGTTCTCTACCTATCTGTAGCCCTATGTAACAGATTACATATCTGGGATCCTGATCCGGTATCAAATACCCAGGACGTAGAGGATACTGAGAAACAGTTCTTTGTAATGAACACACCCGAAGGAGATGCATCATATGCACTTTCTTCGTTTGGGCGGCATGGGAATTCTGGTATTCCCCAATTTCCTGCTCTGTCTTATAACAATTATAAGTTGGAGCGGGACTAACGTTCCCCAGCTCAGTATAACAAGCGGGTTCGGTCAATACATCGTATTATTATCTTGATTAAGGCTTGATATGGTCGCTACCTGGAGAGAGAGAGAAGAATAACACTCAGCGTGTGCTCTTGCAAGATCAGATTGGTTATTATTTTATCTAATCAGGATGGCTCCTACTGTTTTTATCAAATCTTCCTTCAAACCCTAAAAGGAAAGACTAGCCGGGATTAATTATAAACTACAAGTTCGCCAATCTTTCAGCCAGGCCAGTGTCGGTACTTTGAGGGAGGTCCCCCTGCTTTCGCACGAACCTAATTAATGTAAACCTCGTTTTCCCAGAGGCGTAACCTCGTTAACACCTTTCTAGACACCTACTTGATCGGCTAATTGTAATGTGTAAAACTCTCCCAGGAGTAACAATTACTCGCAGCGGGTATCGGGATCCAACTATCTCATAGAAGGTATGCAATCTCATTGCAAATTTCAACACTTGAAATTCCCGATAATATTTTGCCCCTAGTGTTCTATGACCTTGACGAATGCCAAACAACCCATAGTCCACTAGTCAAGTTCAACCCGTACATTTCTTGATTGAATTAAACCCACCCGCACGACCCTTGACGAATGCCAAACAACGCCGTACGAATACCCTAATCCAATCGCATCATATGCTCAAGCAGATAAATACTAGTTAGCTACCGTATACTACGCCTTGACGAATGCCAAACTACCGCAGCACGAATACTAACTAGTACATATCTGAAATGACGGAGGGCTACGACAGGTTTTTCTAAAAACCTATTGCGTAATGAACTTGATATAGTTGTAGAATCAAATGATTTTAAAATGGAGTGCTTTTGAGGCTTTTCTAGTTTTGCTAAAGGAGTCACTCCCGGTGAAGGGATCGTCGGTCCTTTCCTCTTCGAATGAGGTGCGGGATATATCATATATATCACAGTGCAAAGCAGAACTCTTAAAAGCAATCAAAAGACAAACCGAGTGTGTAGCATCTGCCAGTTATTGCTAAAGGAGTCACTCCCGGTGAAGGGATCTCGGTCCTTTCCTCATCGAATAAGGTGCAGGATATATCATATATACCGCTGTGCAAAGCAAGAACTGTAGCTACCTGTTTTATTTTTGAAATTCGATCCTACAACATCTTAGGTTTCTTTTATTTCATTAATCACATTAATGAAGTCCCATCATTTAAATACCTGAACATCACAGATAAATACGATGTACACTTATGCCATCCGCATTCCCCTCGATGTCCCCTCGTGCACCGTTAGGTTAGGTAACTAACGGCAGAGCAGGGCAGGGCTAGCGCGGGTGTAAAACATAAGTAACATCTATATAATATATCATATATACTATATACAGTATCTATCACATAACATATCACATGATCACATCACAGATATCGCAGCAGAAGAAACATATGAAATATTGGATATACTAGGACGTCCGTGTTTTCAATACGAGCCAGTATAAAACACGGATTCCACGGTCGTGATGAATAGCTAAACTCACACCCCTAGACCCCTACGAGAGCGGCAAGCAACCCTACCAATTCTGGAGTTAGGAGACCCAGACTCGACTCCTCGAGTTGGTCTCCCACTGGACCCCAGAACCCGGTTACTTGTGCCCTCCTCCTTGGGTCTATCCTAGTGCGGAAAAGTAAAAAATATACAAAAGGTGACATCTTCCGCAACCTGGAAGTGCCCCAATAAAAGAATATTACATACAAGTTTTTACATGAATGAAAATGAAAAACACTCATCTCACATAAAAACCCCCGGCTATTCAAACACGACGATCCAATATAACATATCCAGCAACACATAACACCACATGTCATCAACGTAAGTAAATATGCGCATCCCAATTGTCGTTGACATATAGCAACGAAACCGGCCATATCACATATTACACTTACGGTCACAGAAAAGAAAGTGTAAAACTACAACAGTTGGAATCCGCAATCTCCATAGACATCGCATGCCTAATCAAATGAATACCTTAGACATCACATGCCTAACAATTATAAACCCCGCATTTTAGTCTCAAAATCGAAAACACTTTTCAATATCAAGTCGGGCAATTCAACAGGATTCCCGACATTCTGATCGAATGCTCGTCGCAAACTTTAGTAGGCGGCCGCACCCCCGATACCGTCGACGAAGTGCACCAAGGCGGAACACCGCTACCGCGAGCACCCGAACGGATGCTTTCGGCGACGGGGTTCTCGTACGGTCACTTGGTCGGGGCTATGGAGCGAGGCTGTCTATTAAGTTTACCCGGCGAGTATCCGCGTACGCTAAGTGATTGCAACGGACTTTTGATCACATCAAAATTCCGTGGCAACCGATCAAGTGAGACTAAACTGCTAGATTTATAACATTCATTCAGTTATCTCATAACTGATTGTGAATTCCAATTATTGTATCACATTCCAGATAATTAGAAAATGTTAAACTTTCCGATCGAACATTCAAACACCCAAGTTTTCCCGATACAGATCAACACATGAAACAAGTCAAAAAACATTCAGTTCGTGCCTCAGTACCAACGGTCCAGCCGTAGAAGGGTCAAGCCAACGCCTCACATATGGCACGCCGTACTGCCCCAAACCCGAAGGTTCAAAGGGCAGTTCAAGACGGTCACATAATCGAGTTAAGGTTTGTTGTCTTCTAGAGGGACCATCGCGTTACTTGCACTACTTAGAACGTCTTTAAACCACGGAAAAATCCAACACTTGGAAATTTCCTGACAGGGGAAAAATTGGGTATTTATATCCGGTCGAACCTTTTAACATATTCAAAAATTATCCGGAAAACACCATAGACAAAATCTGATAATCCGATCGAATAAACGAATCCCCAAAACAACCCAGAATATTCAACTCTTGAATAAATATTAAAAATTCCCAGAAAATCCAGCACCTTAAAACATGAATTACTGTGCAAAATTCAAGAGGTGATGTGACAACAAGGCATGCTTGTGCCGCGGTTCCGCCGCTCTTTAGACGAATCAGTTGCTCAATTTTGCACCGTAATTCTTAGAATCTCCTGCTGAATTTTTTAAGAATTTTTAATCTGGAAAAAACCAAGTTTTTGAAAAAAGTCCAGAGAGCTATTTTGGGGTTAGGTTTTCGGTTCGATCGGACTTCTAACTCCGTCTACGCATCGCCTAAGGCTCTAGCCTGGCTCTGATACCACTGTAGGGTTTCTAGGCACACTAATGAGGTCTCACAAGGCATCAACCATGCCAATTTCAAATTTTACGGGTGCCGAGAAACCCTAATACGGATCGTTAACTAGATATATAGGCGACAAAAGAAACTAGTTAACAACTTAATTACAAGAACGGAAATACAACCTTTGTAGATCCGGTCCTCCACCTCCATAGCTCCGCAATGAAGTCTCCTCGCTATCCAAATCGAATCCCGGGCTCTAGCGTCGGCTTCATCGGAGAAATGGGCGGGCTAGGTCATCGACTACGATGCCGAAGATGATCTACGTCGAGGCATCACTAGATCAAGCTCCCACTTCACCAAGTCATGAAACTTGTGAAGAAAACACCCTATACTACTTGGCAAGAGGTAGAGGATGAAGAAATAAGAAGTGGGTTCACTTTAGAATTGGATTTCTCACTCAATTTCCCAAGTTGCCATTGATGGAGGCAAGCTTCTTCTTGAAGAAGAAGAAGAAGAAGATGAAAAATGTTATGATAAGTATATCTCAAAAAGAAAATAAAATGTATACTTATCATAATCCAACCATGGTCAAGTGTAGAGAATAAACTAAGGTTAGTTAAAGGGTTAGGGTTAAGCATGAAGACAAAATGGTCACTTAGTCAAAGATGCTTTGAAGCTTCAAGCAAAGAACAAAGAAAGCCACCATTTTCTCTTTTCTTTTGCCAAAAAGAAATAAATAAATAAATGAATAAATAAGTGAAAACCCTAACCAATATACAACCATGGTTTAATCTTTACACAAACCCTAGTGAGCATGTATCATCAAACATGAAACAATCAAGTGCACAAAAGTATATCACATATACAACTTGCACAATTCAAGTGAGAAAATCCATTTAAAGTGAACCAATACTAGTTAATGCAAAGTAATATATCAAATATATAATTATACATTAAATTATTAAATCAACACTTGATTTAACGATCCGGTCATATCGCATATAACCGACTAGTATCCTATGTATCGGCTTACCGAATCAATCCTTGATTCGATAACTAGGTTATATCGCATACAACCTTTCGATACATTTATCGCGAGAATAGAATACGGTATCACATACACGAATTATTCTCGGTCCCGCACATATCTCATATGCGCTCCTATTTCGTTTCGCTTGAGCCAGGAAACCTCTGTGTAGGACTCTAAAGACTCGTCAATACGCCGGCAGTAGATGATGATCATATCAAACACCCACAAGCCGCAAGCGGTCTGCTAAACGTAACGGCCACCCGGGTATTGAGCGATCAGAAGATCGACGAGCAAGCCCGCTCACACTCCTGTGAATCCAACCAGTAACACTTACCGTACAGTCCGGTCTCGTCGTCTGATATGTCGCATATCTCACCTAGGGGTGGTAAACGTCAGAACCCAATAGTTCGATAAGTCGTGTCGATATGAGGTCTATAACAATTCGAGAAACTACTGGTAACACTTACCAGTAAATCTCAGCAACCCTGGCCAGGGATTTCCGGTTATAGCCAATCGAACACAGCGCAACATCAACTCCCTATACCGGGAGAGACGAATCCCCTCCTATCGCTCATTGCCTCCATGTGATTCGGGACTGTACCCAAAAACCACCGTTTTGCATGCCCTCTTGGACGTGGTAAGATGAAAATCAAAGCACAGTGGGAACCACACAAGACTCTATGACGATCTCGGGTCAACAGACTACTCTGTACCAGTGTCACCTGAGAACTGCCATCTGACGTAAGGTATAATACCATCAGTGAGTTCTCGGCAAGTCCGTCCAGTGTACCCAGTCTTCACTGAGCACCCGTATATCATCTCTGATGTCAAACACCAATGGATATAGGATCATCCATCGCCCATCTGTATGGGTCGAGAAGATACACGCTAGTCTACTCTGGTATATCGATGCCCCGTCTCGATACACCCACGACTAGGGACTTTGAAGGATGTACTTATAGACTATCTGTCCCCACTAGTATGATCTGCATCATAGTCCAGGTAGTCAAGTACACATCCTAAGGGCTTTACCAACATGTAACAGAGAGACAATCAGTATACACGTTAAGGTAAAGAGCAACCAGATAGCATACTATCATGTCGAGCAAGAAAGTCCTCCCTATATATGTCCCAGCATCCACTACAATATACATCCTATGTACAGTAATGGCCTCTAGGGCATACATATAACTAACACCCACCTAAAGTAAAATTGCACACTGTGAGCCGAAGCGGTATCCGCAACAAAAGATGATACGATAGATGAGAATAGCCCTGCCTCTGACTACTCTGAGGAACAACCTGCAAAACACTGTGGCACAACGGGGGTGAGTTGCCAACTCGTGAATAGTAAATAACATATGCAGGTAATCGTAAGTATGCACGTACAGCGCGAATCTAACATATGCAAACTAATAGCAATAAATGGTCATATGTATGCAATAGTCATGAAAGGTACTCTATCAGGTACAACTAACACATGAAGCAATAATATGACAATATGTATATGCAACAGTCATGAAAGGTACTCTAGCAGGTACAACTAATACATGAAGCAATGCATATAAAATAAATGCGGAGTATAGGATAAAACATGTAATTCCCACGGAATCCTGACCTCGTGGTAGGACCAAAGTCCATCAAGACAATCCAAATCCCAATTTTCTCAAATCAGCCCCCAAATTGGCTTTCATATCATGTAAGTATCATAAATCCTGAATGTACAATATCAAGTAAATCTCATATATCCTGAATGTACAATATCAAGTAAATCTCATATATCTTGTATCCAATATCAAATGAATCTCATATATCCTGAATCCGATATCAAGTGAATCTCATATATCCTAAGTATATTTGTATGAATAATTATGATGATGTATGAATTGATATGTATACATATATATTAGCGTCCCATTCCACTAATATATCTATATTTGCATATATAACAACGTCGCATTCCACAGTTATATATACTTAGGAGTAAAAATATCATGAAAACCTGTGTCAAGCATCGACACATAAATACTGATCTATCAGGTGCTGTTGTTCACACTATAATATTGCATTATTATATTCCCCATTCTTATTCTTTTTATAAATAAACAGATGCTTTTGACGCATGTCTGCTACATGTTACAGGTTACAGGTTCTTGGACAGAAAACAGTGCAAACGATGTAAAGACGATGAAAATGTGGATTTTAACCAACAAACAGAGAATCTTGATCAAGCCTACATAAGGAACAATTCACAGAGCAAGATTCAAGACATCGACTCAAAGCGAACGGTTAAAAATCCATTGCAAATTGTTCACTGAAGATCTGGAACCAACCTAGAAGCCCAAATGGAAAAAGATATATAGAAATAAGAAGCCCAAGCCAACAAGAAGCAGCCCAGGAAAATTCATGAGGTGATCTCACCAATGGGCCGTGGAACCGTGGCCCAAGCCTGCCATTACCGCGGTTCCGCGGCCGTCTAGTGCCCGTGCTGCGTAAAAATTTTACAGTAATTTGGGTTCTGTGCTGAAAAGATTTTCTAGGGCTATTTTTGTAATTGTATACATGCGGATCAAAATGTAACCTAGGGTTTCTATTTCCTATAAATAGAACTCTAAAGCTTGTAATTTCTTATGCCTCCTTTTAATAAAATACAAATTTCTTTATGGAGAGCATCGGTGCCTCTCTTTAATTCATCTATTCAGATCTGACAACCCTGCGTAAATGGTTGGAGAGATCCATCTGTAAAGTAAGTAGATTTATTTATTTCCTTGCCCTAGATAATTTCAATTCCTGCCTTAGATTAAATTTATTTTCCTGCCCTAGTATAGATTTTATTTATCTGCCCTAGTTATAACTTTCAATTAATTGCCCTAGGTAGAATAATTAGGTTTTTAGATTTAATAACCAATCCGAACACCCTTCGGAATTAACTCGTTAGCGCGATTAGGAGATTCACAAAATCCCTGTGGACCGACCCGTATTCACCGGCTAGCTTCATGCGACGCCGTTCTTGATTGCGGTTATAGATATAGTTTTTGACATACGAATCAAATGGCGCCGTTGCCGGGGATGGCGTAGAAATTTCTTTTTCGCAATTTCGGGTTAATCATAAAATAAAAAAATCATAAAAATCTAAAAAACCCCAAAACTTATAAAAATATATCAATTGTTATTTTTGGAAGGGATACTTTGTTGTTTTAATTTTTGCAGGATATACAAATTTGGATCTGGAGATTTCCAGAAAGCAAAACAGGAAACAAAATATCGGAATAGAAGAGATTTTGAACAACAGAACAAGGAATTTTTTTTGGAGACCCAAATCGCTCAAATCGCCGCGTTTCCGCGGCCAAAACCCACCTTAGGCCGTGGAACCGCGGCCGTCTTGTCGTATCAGAGCATCAAAAAAATTTTGGGGACTCGTGCTGTTTAGACTGCGGAGAAAAAGCGGCAATAACGCGTTTATACCGCGGAACCGCGCCCTTTTGGTGATATCATCCTCTGCAATTTGCACTGTAAGCTCCTCTGTTATTTCTCTTCTGTAATTTTTAATAAATTTTCTGAAAAATGCCTGCAGGATTTTGTGCACTTTAAAAATATATTCCCTTCCAAATAACGATCTTGTGCAGGATTTTTTGTGCCTTGCTTAAAATGAAATTAGATTGCAAGTAATATTTTGCTGTTGCATATCTTGTGTTAAAAATCTTTTTGCAACAAATTTTTCCTAATAAAGAGAAAAAGAATAAAAAAAAAAGAATAAGGAAAATTTTGATAGAAACTTGCAAAGTTTTTAGCCACAAATAAATCCTTGCACCACAATAAACTTTCCTTCTTTCCCCCTTTCTTCCAACATGGGTACCCCACATAATAAATCATTAGCCGAACTTTGGTATCCCGAACCTAATTTTGAGTCATACGTGAATTTGTTCGGTCAATTTAAAGACGATCCTTCCTTGCCAAAAATATCTTTGAAAGATCAAATAGAGGCGTCTAGGAGAAATAGTTTGATTTTTCAACCCACTTTGTGTCAACCAAGTCCACCTTTACCACCTACATATGTTGATACCACTTCTTCAAGTCCTTCTGTCACTCCTAAGCCGATGTCCATTGCTGAGCATATTGCTCAATCTCGCAGTCGATCTTTCACCCCTCTCCACTCATCTAGTTCTAGGGACCCGCACGATTATTCACCTTTTTATCCACATGTTGACCCTACCCCTGTCCAATCACTCACTTCCTACTAGTCCTACCCGACCTTCCCACCTTCACTAGACACTGCTTCTACACAGCCTGTTGGGAGTTTTGCATATCCACACCATTTTGAATCTTTCACCGAAACCCCCTCACCACCTAAGTCTAGTCTGGAAGAGTCGTTAGAAGCTTATATTGCAGCAACAAATAAAATGACTAGGAATGTGGAAGTGTCCGTGGCCGCCCTTATGCAACCTAGTGAACCGGTAGCTAGTTTCCCGCTAGCTCAAAATTTTTTAATGTATAAGGAAGCGGTTGGACAGAGTGAGAATGAGAGAGGATTTTTAAATCAAACCTACCCGTACCCAATTGAAGCCCACAACTCCTGTTTTCCATCGATTGCCCTAAATAGTTCACCTGTTGAAAATAAAAACGAGTTGTGTGATTTTGTAGTGCTTGATTTGCCAAATTGTGAAGAACCCCTTTCGAGTGAAACCACACTTAGTCCTTTCGACCTTTACACCTCCACTCTAGAACCTAAATCGATACATATCCATGCTTTTGATGAGGTGTCTAAGAAAATTGATTTTCACTTGATTGAGGATATAGACGCCGTGAATATTTCGGATGATGAACCTGTCGATTTAATTGAGATTTTATGTTCAAATCATCATCCCGAGTTATTAAATGTTTCTCCCGAATCTAATATGCGTCTTGAATTTGATGATAATGGCATGGATGAGTTGAATTTTGAGGAAAATTAAAAGGATAATATTGAGGAGAGTTTTGAGGATAATATTGAGGTTGAACCATTTTTGTTTAATGTGTCGGATTTTCCAATTCAGCCTCCTGAACCTTTGACTGTTATATCACCCTCCCTCCTTCCTATCGTTCCAACCGAACAAGAGACCTTTACGCCTTCATCTCTAATACCAAGTTCGGCGTACCCATGTTTTCTTACGAATCTTGAGGGATTTGACCCCATTTCACGACGGGTTGATAGGTTAGCGCAATCGCTTTTAACACATTAGTCATCACAAATTGCGCTAATTGATGCACTCGATTTACACCCTCAAGATCGTACTACACTTCTTTCTCTCTTTCGTCATTCTTCTCCTCCACCGAGACCATATTCCACTCTTCTTTCCACACGGTCTCGTGTGATTCTCATCTTCTTTCTTTCCACCCCATTATTTCACCAACTCGGCCATTACCACGATAAGATTTTTGAATGGTTGGTGCTAACCTTTGGCTTGTGTAAGGCTAAGCTTAAGTTTAGGGGGGGGGAAAGTTGTTGTATATATGTATATATCTTTTTGTTTTCTTTTTCTATAAAAAAAAAATTCAAAACATTAAAAAAAATTGTAAATAAATAAACAGGGGAGTATCGGTATTTTGACCCTCTTGGTTTAGCATGACAGTGAGGACACTGTCAAGTTCAAGTTTGGGGGTATGCTCGATACGTCTTCTTCCTTCGCATTCATTTGTACATATTTTTGCATTTGCATAATTATTTGAAAACCCATAAAAAATTGAAAAATTTCAAAAATTACAAAAATTAATGTATTCAATTTTGGCTAATTGACTTGAGTTTGACAGATAGGTTAACTGGCTAGGAACAACTAAATCTTAGACTTAGTAAATTAAAAACTCTAAAGATAACCTTCCTTAAAGTTTAACGGTAGAAAGTATATGCCTTTGTAGTTTATTTAGAAATAGGCAAATTTTGGGTTCACTTCTTGGGCTAAGTCAAAATGAGGGAAGAGTATTGATGTTCTTATTAGAGTATAAGTTTGAAAAATAGTTCCTAGCTTAAGTCTAGATTCTGAAAACGTATACCCTACAAATTGCACAATCATGCACCTTGAAACTTGGAATAGTAGAAAAGACCTTGAAATGCTCTTGTCTAAAGTTCTTAGTACAATGAAAAAAAAAGGTGAATAAAGAAAGAAAATGGACACTGGTTTTTGTGATTACTTAAGGCTGTAAAGAATAGAAAAATATTTAGCGAGGGTGCTTCATCACCTAGTGCCTTAGACCAACTGGTTTGGGAGTCACTGCTAAAGCCTTGGGTATTGCAAAACTAGGAAGTACGCTTTAAAGTGCTAACGCATCTTGTAATCGGTTGTTGGTACCTCAAGAAGTATTAACGATTGCATGAAGGATGTGTAAGCAAATTTCATTTAAAAATTCACTAATTAATAAGTGCTTTGGACAATGGACGAGAGTACGATTGCTTGATTTGAATTTCCAAGTGTAGGGGTGATATTTACACACACGTGGGGATATGTGATTAGAGTTTAGATGAGAGAAAGGAATGAAGAATAGAACTTGTATCTTTAGTAGAGTTGATAGAAATTCCTAAGTGGAGATGGAATCCTAGAAGGAAAACTTAAGAAATGCCGAAAGCTAAGTAAATCTATAAAACATATATAATCTTAAGTTAAATGATGAGGAAGTATGAAGAATATGGATGGATAATTTACGGGTCGACGATAATAGAATTCCTTGTTAGAAAACCTAATTGGAGAATTAAAGTCGAAAAGCCGAATTGATAGGATTTTGTGGGTAGTATCCGCTGAAAACCCTTAGGAGACAACACTCCTCCTACTAGGGACACCTAGAGGTTTAACGGCTTGTTGCACGTGCTCAGTGCAATCGCGTTTCCCTGCGAAAGTGTGGTTAGGATTTTAGTGAATAAAAATAAGTTTGCTCGAGGACGAGCAAAAGATAAGTTTGGGGGTATTTGTTCACACCATAATATTGCATTATTATATTCCCCATTGTTATTCTTTTTATAAATAAACAGGTGCTTTTGACGCATGTCTGCTACATGTTACAGGTTACAGGTTCTTGGACAGAAAACAGTGCAAACGATGTAAAGACGATGAAAATGTGGACTTTAACCAACAAACAGAGAATCTTGATTAAGCCTACATAAGGAACAATTCACAGAGCAAGATTCAAGACATCGACTCAAAGCGAACGGTTAAAAATCTATTGCAAATTGTTCACTAAAGATCTGGAACCAACCTAGAAGCCCAAATGGAAAAAGATATATAGAAATAAGAAGCCCAAGCCAACAAGAAGCAGCCTAAGAAAATTCATGAGGTGATCTCACCAATGGGCCGCGGAACCGCGGCCCAAGCCTGCCATTGCCGCGGTTCCGCGCCCGTCTAGTGCCCGTGCTACGTAAAAATTTTACAGTAATTTGGGTTCTGTGCTGAAAAGATTTTCTAGGGCTATTTTTGTAATTGTATACATGCGGATCAAAATGTAACCTAGGGTTTCTATTTTCTATAAATAGAACTCTAAAGCTTGTAATTTCTTATGCCTCCTTTTAATAAAATACAAATTTCTTTATGGAGAGCATCGGTGCCTCTCTTTAATTCATCTATTCAGATCTGACAACCCTGCGTAAATGGTTGGAGAGATCCATCTGTAAAGTAAGTAGATTTATTTATTTCCTTGCCCTAGATAATTTCAATTCCTGTCCTAGATTAAATTTATTTTCCTGCCCTAGTATAGATTTTATTTATCTGCCCTAGTTATAACTTTCAATTAATTGCCCTAGGTAGAATAATTAGGTTTTTATATTTAATAACCAATCGGAACACCCTTCGGAATTAACTCGTTAGCGCGATTAGGAGATTCAAAAAATCCTTGTGGACCGACCCGTATTTACCGGCTAGCTTCATACGACGCCGTTCTTGATTGCGGTTATAGATATAGTTTTTGACATACGAATCAGCTGTCACCACGACTGGCCCCATGATAGGTACGTATCACATGCTATCCCGAAAACCAGAGTGCCTATCTTCGACCCTCGCTTTTCGACGTATCCATACGTACTTGACTCCCGTCGGTATCCCCACGATAACCGCTGAGTCATAGGTACTGTCACCGGTAGGTATGGTTCCCCTGTAAGGCTCATCGGCATGGTCCATCGAAATACCTTTCTCGCCCCGGGTACCTCCGGACCCCACCATATACCCTCATACGGCCCCCGACTCCTCGCATGGGGTATATATATCAGAACCGATAAATCTCATGTTGGCTGCTGAAATATCATATCAAGAGAAACTAGGTTTTTCAAATAATGCATAATTTCATGAAACTACCACGGTCCTCAAATCCAGAAAACATCATGAAAAATCCATATCTCAATGCGAAAATCCATGAATATAATATATGCAATATAAACTGTAATGTGAGCATATAAAGAAAAAGCCGCTATTTAACTGCAACATGTTAATATAAATATCATGCGGTTCCTAATTTCTCCAAGTCTATATAACATCAAATAAAGATGAACATGTTGCTATAGCCAGATATATGCGTGAACAAGCAGGTATAGCAAGGTATATGTATCTACCTATCAGTAATGATGTAATATACCCTCCAGGTATAAGTGTAAGCATGTATGCAAGGTGTACATGTAGCTATGTCTCATGTGTGTATATACCTATCACTAATGGTACAATACCATATAGGTATATGGGTAACTAGCATGTAAGCATGTCAAGGTATATGTGTAAGTATGTAGGTATACAGGTATGGTATATGTCATATGCATAAAGGAATATGAATCAATGCCTCAATGTCCCTAACCAAACAATATCACATAGGTATAGGTGTTATGCGTGTCATGGCAATTATTGACGGTGTGTGTGGCATACAATCAGTGCTTGTGCAATATGAGCCGTCAATAATAGTGCAGTATCCTAAGGGTACAAGTCCAAGCACAACAAGTAACTAAGCAATAAGGTGTATGCGCAACTCTATATATGGAATAGAATATGCGACAATATCATGACATCTCTAGCCCAGACGCATAACCCCATGCGGGCGATTCCCCTGTAGATATTAAATCTACTCACCAACCGTCCTGGTTAAGTAAAGCCAACCACCTGCTTCCCCTTCTTCGCAGCGCCCAAAGTCCCCGCCCGCGAACCTAAAACATAACACAACAAAGCAAGTATATATTAGCAATAGACCCAAAACACGTACAAACTACGCTGACCAACGCGACAACACAAAACTTACTCTCAAGTGTTCGTATTGTAGCCAACGTGTATAGCGACACTACGAAACCAACTTAGAGCAACAGCAACACAGAACACGAACCGTATCGGATAACGTAACGCGTGAAAACGAAACACAAGAAATACACAAAGTGGTCTCAGATTTTGCTATACCAACAATCTGTAAAAGTTGCAAGTACCATGAGACCACATACAACCCCAGAGATCCCTACACCAAAACCCAAACCCCAACTCCCTAGTCTGGCCGCAATTTGCAGCCAGAAGCAATTAATTTGCGGCCTGAACATGAGGAAATGGGCTCATATTTTGAGGGTAGGTTCTAGGTCACTACATTAGGTCACTGTGATGGGAACTTTTACAACAAATACCTGGTTTGATAGCAGATCATCCGAGACCCAAAACTACACTAAAAATACGATATTTACCCGAAACGAAACATAACGCGATCTAAACTGAAACTAACAAGCTACGCTACACAATAAACACTTAAATAATAGAAAGAGATCATTACCTATCTAAAAGAACTCAAAGATCCCAGCTTTGCAAGCTCCAAGGCATCAAAGAGGCAAATCAAGGAAAAAGATGTGATTTTTGTGAGTTTTTTTTTGAAGATTTGAGATGGATTGGTGAAGTGTTCAGTTTGAGTTGAGGGAGATGAAGAGAAAATGAAAAGAGATAGAGAAAATGAGAGAGTGAGAGGATAATGAGAGAGAGAGGTGAGTGTAGGATGAGAGTGAGGTGAGTGCACCCCTTTGCATTAACTTCTCATTAATGCAACCACGACTCACATGTGCCACCTCCTCCCAAATCTAAAAGCCAAAGATATATCTCACACAAATATCTAGGATTAGGGTTAAGGTAAAGCAAAGAATTAGGAATGGATTAAAGCAAAGGATTAGATTAGGTTAAGTTGCCATGGTCACAAATCTAGATTAACACAAAACAAACCCTCACATAAACATGCACAAGTGTGTGCATAACATAACAAATAATAATAAATTATTAATTAAATATTATAAAATGTGAGGAACCCAAATTGGTAAACCTTTACCAAAAACCCGCACTTGTAAGTCTACGGTAGCGCCCCGGCCGTCTATCCGAGGCCAAAATGCGGAAACAAAACTTTTTCAAACTAGAAACCGACGCTATCGTATGCTTAAAACTCGGATCGAACCATTAACCTACAACTGGCTATCTAGAGAAAGGGTTGGAAAGCTATACCAATCGATCCGTGTCCTTCGATCTTTGGCCACCATCCCAAGCTCCCCGCGGCAACTCCGGTCTCAATCTCCTCGTCGGAAAGGGCACCACATCTACGAGTCTTTTTACAGGCTCCTACTTCATCCGAAGCAACTCGGGCACGAAGTGTGCTAACCGACGTGTCCAAGGTGATGTAGAGAATGTTTATGATCACTTTGTCTCTTACATCCATGAGATGGATGGAGGTTGAAGGTGTTGCCATTGATGGAGATAATGAGCTAGAGGAAGAAGAAGAAGAAGAAGAAGAAGAAACTCTCTTTTCTTTTCTTTTCTTGTGTTTTCTATGATAAAATGAGATAGAGTTGAAACAATAATATGAGAGCTCACCTCCTCATGGCAGTCCCTCTCTCTCTCCTCTTATCATATCAACATAAATCAAGCTCATAATGTGACATTTACACACTAAAAGAGACCATGAGTCACCATATATGTCCATGTCACATTTAATGCATCTCATGATGAATTCTAGCTCATTATTTCCACCATCCAAACATTAATCCAAATGTTTGGTCCAATAAAAAGATCCGGCAACATCTAAAGTAAACTCGTAACGGATCACAAGGATACCCCTCACCTGTATATCCAAACCTGCATCCGCATTCTGACTGAATGCGAATGCGATGAGACTAAAGTAATCCAACAAATCTAATACTAGGATCCGGCTTAAACCAAAGCCCACTAGTATGATCCGTGCGATCATGATCCGTGCAGTACTGCACGTATATAATCGGACCCTGCCATATATCATACGGCCTCTACATCGTTTCGCCCGAAACGTGAGAAAACGGTCTGTGGGGGACTCTAAAGACTCGTCAATACTTTGGTTGTGGATTTAACCACTAGCACGTCAGAGCTATTAGCCTATACGTAACGGGCCACCAGGTATTGACCAAAAGGGAGGTCGATGAGCGAACTCAACCTGACACCCTACTGAGCCTATCAGTGACAATATCCGTACAGTCCGGTCCGTTCGTCTATGAGCATCGCATGGCGGGACTAGGGGGTTGGTAAAAGTCAGACCCCCAAAAGCGGTACAAGTCGTGTCGGAGTGTAGCCCAGAACACCCTGAGATACTACTGGAATACCTACCAGTAAATTTCCTGCCTTGGCTAAGGACTTCGTGTAATGGCTCTCCTAGACACAGCGCGATCTCACCCCCAATGCCGGGAGAGACGAAACCCCTGCTGATCCGCTCACTGCCTCCATGTGGCTCGGGACTGTACCAAACTAAAACCTGTTTGCACGAATCCTTTGAGCCGTGGTGGGGTAGTAATCAAAGCACAGTGGGAACTCACACGAGACAAATGACGATCTCAGGTCGATGAACTAACCTGTACACATGTCACCATGGAATTGCTATCTGAGGTCAGGTATAATACCAACTAGCATGTTCCCGGCGAGTCCTGTCCGGTGAACTCATAACCCAATGAGCACCTGTATACATCTTAGGTGAACCAACTGACACCAATGGCTTGTGAGACCGGCCACCACCCCTCGTCGGGGTCTCGACTGTATACACTAGTCTACTAATGGAGTATCGATGCCCAGTCTCAAAACTCCCACGACTAGGGACCTTTTAAGGATGTGCTTATAGACCCCAGCTCCCACGTATATGATCGCTATCATACTGCTGGCCGTCAAGCAAGAATCCTAAGGGCTCTATCAACTCGCAATAGTGACCTGTATGGTCACCTGAAACAGTACACGATGATAAAGATAAACCAGATAGCATACTATCATCTTGAGTAAGGCCGTCCTACCAGTATAGATCCTCCCTCAATCATCGCAATTACGTGCCTGTGATCCATTAATTGACTCTGAGGACACTATATCCAACAATCTCCCACTTGCACTCAAGGCTAATTATTGCGATGTCGCATATTCACAGCCCGTGTGATACCGAACACCTAACTCCTCTACTAATCAGTCTCACAAAGCCCATTTTCGAAACTTTTGCGTTCGAGGAATAGCCTCAGTGAGTGGATCCGCCCTGATGTTTCTTTCTATGGCTCTCTTTATCTCAAGTTCGCGGAGAAAGCCATCTCCCGAAATGAGCAATACCTGTCCTAGAATATGTTTGGATATCTGATGGGACCTAGTTCACAAATGAACTCCAAATCCAAACTTCTTAGACAGTATCGTCAACTGAACTTAATCAGTATCCTGCGCCACACCTCCCTCAGTATCCGCTTGGACCACCTGTCCAAAATACTGCCCCTCGTCAGAGGGAAAACTATAACTCTGACAGCCACTCTGTCATCCAGGTCACCTTGGAAGCCTGGAATGATAACTGTCTCCTAAAAGAGGCTGTTGTTATCATATCCCTAGAACGTCCACTTATGTTCTAAAACTGCTTCCGAATGTTTCTCCAGGATTGGATCAATATCTACTTATTGCATCATGTGCAAAAACAATATCTGGTGTGGTACTTGACATCTCATGATTGACTCAATTGCCTAAGCAAGTGATCTACCAATCATGCACATCCCTCTCCCCTTTAGTCTGTAAGACACCTTTAGAGAGGGTGACTCCATCACCTGCAGGTACACTACCGTGCCAGGAGTCGTCCATTCTAAAACACCTTTAGAATGCAGTCTAAGTACCCTGATTGGGAAACTACCCAGATCTAGATCTAAAACCATAGATCTAGTAACCAGAATGTCTGATATTATATCTATATCCTATATGGAGAAACCACTGTGTGACAACCAAAGTACAACCGATCGTAGTATAGGATTTTCACTTCCTACTCTGTGTATGTCATCCAAATACTAGGACATCACACCCTACTACCTTCTTAACAGATCCATCCCCTATTCCGATGAAGTCAAACCTATGTCTGTCACATCAGAAATAGATGATCTATCTCAGCTATATCTGCTTTAGTCCATAAATAGACATTAGCTACTTTTCCACTATGCTTCCGCTGCTCCCACTGACTACGACAACCCTCTGGCAGAGTCATATACACGTGCACTTCTAAAGCCAGTTCAGAACAACGCTATACTCATCCTCCTGCTGGGTTTCACAGTCTGGAACAACAACAATGGCAAGTCTGGGTAAACAAGAATCTCCCTGTCACCGTCTTTGAGCATACCGAAGTACCTCTCGAGTGCCTGAGGTTACCCACCATATCTGCGGAGTGGCTAATGGAATGTCAAACCATATTGAATGTTTAGGTCCTTATCAAATTTTCAGTAATCGTTTGCGGTTCTGGAATCACTTCCAGTTCTACCATACTCCCACTACTGTTTTCTGAAAAAATCCATTTTACTAAAACTGTGGCGAGTCAAGAACAATATCACTATTGATCTTCCAGATGGCAGAAAGTAAACCCTCGTCATAGCCCGGGTCAACCCACAAACAGCCATTACAGAAACGTGCCTTGAGTTATCCAGAGTCTGGTTTTAAGCATAAGCCGGACAACTCCCCGTACCTTAACAATGTTAACATATGAACTATTCTATATCCAATATAGAAACAGAGGCATTGATTTAATTGGAACCAGATTCAAATCATCCAGCTGTCTCCAGTGCATGTCAATTAAATAGAGAGAGGCCGATCAGCATTACTCAACTTAGGAATGCTTCCAATTATGAGTAACCTGAAAGAGAAGCAAGTTCTCTTAATCATTACTATCAACTGAATACCATACACAAGTATCTACATCTTCGATCACCTTGAAGAATCCTGATACTTGCAATGCCTGGTTCTCTACTTTATTCTTATACCTATAACTTTTCAAAACTTGGACCTTGTGTTTCTACGAAACACATGTCTAAGAACTAGAGAAGTCACAAGTAAACAGAATATAGTACGAGTACCAACCCCTCTGTCCTCATGGACACTGGACAACATACAATACTCTGTATAAGTCCCCTAAGTCTAATAACTCATTCCCTGTGTGTCGTAGGTTGAAAACTGTACTTATGGTTAAGAAGAATTACACCGCTGTTTACTGCTCCTTACCTAACCATCCACCGATATAGGTAAATGTCATAGACATAATTTCAAAAAGTTATATCTCACTTTATAAAAATAAATGTACAGATATATCAATTTGAAATTGGTGCATAACAACGGATATTCAAAACCAAATATTTGCCGTCCGGCAAACAACCCAAGTGATTTCCTCAAATATCACCAATTACAATGAATCCCGATATAATGAGGATAATCACCCAATTCCCAATAACTTACTCCCACTCATCATCTGTAAAACCATACAGATGTGAGAATCATACCAGGTAAATACATACCCTGGAGCAAGGGCTAATCGGGAAATCGGTTTTCTTTTAACAATACACAGTGAAACTGAAACATGTAATTGTTTCGAAGGGGTATCTGGGTATTCCTAGTAATGCCTCTTCCATTATCAGATTCACAACTGTAACCGTATATTTCTTTGCCATCTCTCCAAATCCTTTTATATGTCTTTAGTCGTTACCTTCTGTACACCTTCGTTAGGCTAAATGGTTTTCTTCCTTCCCTACCGTTCGGTATCAGCCTATGGTTTGGAAGAAGGCTGTCCAATAAGCGTAATAGGTGTACTGTCCTAATCCTAGGAGCACTCGCAACGCGAGAGAAGCTAAAGATAAAAGACAACTGAATTAACCTTATTTCTATTTCTCCTGAACCAGAATCCATCCCCGAATTGGAACAAGTTCCTTTCGAGTTCGTATATAACCATACGATGGAGTATCCAAATAACTGTGGATCTTCATAGTGATACGGAGTGTTCTGGAGAAAAACAAAGGTGAAGTAAGAGTGGCGATGAAATACTTGGTTTGGTCGTGAATAGCAGTCGCAATTTACTTTGCCCTCTTTCTAATCCCTTTATTTTTCTTAACTTATTACCTTCTGTACACCATCGTTAGGCTAATTGGTTTTCTTCATTCACGACCGTTCGGCACCTGCCTATGGTTTGGAAGAAGACTATCCAATTAGCGTAATAGGTGTACTGTCTTTATCCAAGGAGCACTCGCAACCTGAGAGAGGGTAAAAGGAAAAGACTGTTGGATATAGTGCCCTTAAAGCCAATTATTGGATCGCAGGCACGTGATTGCAATGATTGGGGGATGACCCATTCCAATAAGACAGTCTTACTCGAGATGATAGTATGCTATCTGGTTTGTCTTTATCAACGTATACATGCTTTAGTTCACTATTGCATTTTGATAGAGCTCATAGGATTCTTGCTTGACTGCCAGCAGTATGATGGCGATCATATATGTGGGAGCTGGGGTCTATAAGCACATCCTTAAAGTGTCCCTAGTCGTGGGAGTTTCGAGACAGGGCATCGATACTCCAGAGTAGACTAATGTATACAGTCGAGACCCCGACGAGGGGCGGTGGCCGGTCTCACAAGCCATTGGTGTTAGTTGATTCACCTAAGATGTATACAGGTGCTCATTAGGTTATGAGTACACCGGACAGGACTCGCCGGGAGCTTGCTGGTTGGTATTATACCTAGCGTCAGATAGCAGTTCCCTGGTGACATGTGTACAGGTTAGTTCATCGACCTGAGGCGTGTCAGTTCCCACTGTGCTTTGATTTATACCCTACCACGGGTCAAAGGAGTCGTGCAAATAGGTATTTTTTGGGTATAGTCCCGAGCCACATGGAGGCAGTGAGCAGATCGTCGGGGATTCGTCTCTCCCGGTATTGGGGGTAGGATCGCGCTGTGTTTAGGAGAGCCATTACACGAAATCCCTGGCCAGGGTAATCAAGATTTACTGGAAGGTATTCCAGTAGTATCTCAGGGTGTTCTGGGCTACTCTCTGACATGACTTATACAGCTATTGGATGTCTGACGTTTGCCAGCCCCCTAGGCCCTATATGCGATACTCATAGACGAACGGACCGGACTGTATGGATATTGTCACCGTCAGGCTCAGTAGGGTTTCTGGATGAGTTCGCTCGTCAGCTTCCCTTCCAATCAATACATAGGCAACCGTTACGTACAGTTAGTACCTCTGACGTGCTAGTGGTTATACCCAGTGCCAGTGTGTTGATGAGTCATTAGAGTCCCCCACAGATAGTTTCCCAAGTTCGGGCGAAACGTTGTAGAGGCCGTATGGTTTTATGGCAGGGTCCGGAAAATGCACGTGCGTTTACGCACGTGTCATATTTCAGGCAAATAATACTGGTGGGCTTTGGTTTAAGCCGGATCCGAGTATTATACCATGTAGATATAATATCTTTGTCTCTGTTGCATTTGTATTCGTTCGTAATACAAATGCGGGTATGTTTATACTGTTACGGGGTTATCCTGAAATTCGTTTCAGGATCGCTTTTGAAAGTTGCCAGTTTCCAGTTTTCTATCACCCGTATTAAACATTCGGTTTAATACGGATTTATCTTTTCATCATTGGGTGAGTCATGGTTCTAGAAGATTCTAGAAATGGTGACTAGGATTAGTGACTCATCATGGCATTAATTGAAATGGTGACTAGGTTTAAAAGTCATCATTTATGCATTAATGGTTTCTAGTGAGTCATTCTTTTCTTTAAGTGTTATGATAAGTATGAATGCTTATGGTCACCAAACCCTAGCTCCTACACTCACCTCCCTCCTCATTCTAAAGTGGCCGGCCTATTTATGGTTGCCCCCTTGATTGATTTTTTTCCTCTCTCTCTTTGTGAAAATGACATGAATTATTTGCTAAGTTTCCAAGCTCATTTTTCATCACCCGATTCCAAAAGGAAACTTCATTAACCGTTCATCTATAGCTTTGGACGTAATGAGACAAAGTGTTCTACTCATTCTCTACATCAATCTTGGTCATCTCTTTTGGCAAACTTGATGATCGAGTTGCCTCGGTTCTGAGGCGGGAGCCCGTTTAAAGATCCGTTGACGTGGTGCCACCTGGACGACGAGACCGGAGATCGAGGAGATCAGAGCAGCCGCAACAAAGCGTGGGATGTTTGTTGAAGACCGAAAGACCCGGATCGTTCGGTATAACATTTCTACCCACTTTACTGTATGTTAGTTTAGCGTTAATGGCAGATCCTGGGACATAGTATACGATAGCGCAAGTTCTAAATTTTTTTTTCCCGGATCTTGGCGTTTGAAAGACAGCCGGGGCGCTACCGTAGACTTACATTGGTATCAGAGCCTCGTCATTAAGCTTTACTAACTTGTGCTAACACGTTTAAAACATCGATCGAACGGATTTTTGCAAAACTACAATTTTCTGTTCAAAGTTTCTATCGATTTTAAATCAGGCCTAAATATTATTTTGAGCATCCCAGAAAATTGTGCAGGAAATTATAAGCAAACTGGTGAAATCTGGTCACGTGATCCCACAGAACGGCCGTGGATCCACTGCCCAAACCAGGGTTTGGCCGCTGATCCGCCGCGCTTTTGTGGGAACAGTGCGCCAAATTTTTCCAGTGAGTTTGCCATGGGAAATTGTGGTTTTGGTATATTTCTTTTGGGCCCAAATTTTGTTACTGTACTGCAGATGTTATTGGGGCCCACTTCAGGAAGTTTTGTCGATCGAAATTTTAAACTTGTTAGTATGCAGTATTTACATTATATCTCCGACCGTGAATGTCATTCGATCGGTAAACCGCATCTGATTGCTATAGTTCTTTTAGACGGGTTTGCGAACGTGACATTCGCGTTGATGTTCTGTATTGTGCTGTGATGTTGCGGATTTGTCGTGGTGGATAGCAGTGTGCAATGGTAGTGCTGTTTGAATTTATTTGTACATTTGATATTGCGGGGCGAGCGTCCAACATGTGGACTGCCGTCACTACCTGTTTGTATAATATTCTTTTTGGGGCACGACCGGGCTGAGGTCAATGTACCCGTTGTATATATTTTTCTTTTCTGTACTAGGATTACCCCGCGGTGGGGTGCACGGATAGCCGGGTTCTAGAGGGCAACGGGCCCGCATCTCATGGCATTGAGACGGACGGGGCTTCACTCTGGAATTGGCGAGCTATTAGCCGCACTCGTAGGGGGTACAGGCTGACCCAAGGAGGGGTGCTCAAGTTACCGGATTCCGTGAAGTGCTGGGTGGTCCATTCACTTTGCTGTAGGGGGATGCAATGCTTCAGGTTTTGGCGGGTAACTGGCCGCACCCGTAGGGGTCTAGGTTTCTTTGCACAGGCTATCCACACGACCAGGGGAACGTCGGGTTTCAGTAGCGGCTCTGTGAATCCCGGGGATCCCATATTATCTGTATTGTTCTGTGATGCTTATTACTTTTCTGTAATGTTGCATATTATCACGCCTGGAGCGATTACTGTATATTGGTATATATACTACTAGATGTTATATATGTTTTACACCCGTGCTAGTCCAGTCCCCACTCTGTCGTTAGTTAAGTAACCTAACGGGTAATGACGGGACCCAGTGGCAAATGCGTATGGCATATACGTACATTATATTTTCGTTCTTTTCTGGTGTGTTTAATTGATGGGAATGCATTGATTCTTATCAATGCAAGGATAAAACAAACCTATATTTGATGTTGTTGGAACAAATTTTAAAAAAGAGTTATTACAAAGACGTTTCTTTTTGTTATGCACAGTGGTATTCGGTTATGAATATCCAGCACCTCATTCGACGAGGAAAGGGCCGAGATCCCTTCACCGGGAGTGACCCCTTGGGCAGAAATTTTGCGTCAGGGTAATAACTTCAGTATAGTCGATCACAAGTTGTTTTGCATCGCGGTATTCAGTTAGAATATCCTGCACCTCATTCCACGAGGAAAGAAACGAGATCCCTTCACCGGGAGTGACCTCTTTAGCAAAGGTTTTCGCCACTATATTTTTATAAAAAGCTATCAGGTTCCTTCAACGAGATCAAGTTCATTACGTTAAAGGTTTTTCGCCAAAAACCAGCCGTAATCCTCCGTCATTTCTTATGGATGGTCAGTAGTATTCAAGCTATGTTTGTTGGCCTACGTCAAGGCATAGTGTTTGGTATGTTAGTTGTATGTATGCCCTAGAGGCCAGTATTGTACAGATGATGTATATTATATTGGATGCTTGGACATAGATAGAGATGACTTTCTTGCTCGATATGATAGTATGCTATCTGGTTGCTCTTTATCTTAACATGTATACTAGTCTCTTTAAACTGTCTTATAGTTACATGTTGGTAAAGCCCTTAGGATGTGTACTTGACTACCTGGACTATGATGCAGATCATACTAGTGGGGACATGGTAGTCCATAAGTACATCCTTCAAGGTCCCTAGTCGTAGGTGTATCGAGACGGGGCATCGATATACCAGAGTAAACTAGCATATACGCTTCTCGACCCATGAGATGGGCGATGGATGATCCCATATCCATTGGTGTTTGACATCAGAGATGGTATACGGGTGCTCAGTGGAGACTGGGTACACTGGACGGACTCGTCGAGAACTCCCAGATGGTATTATACCTTACGTCAGATGGCAGTTCTCAGGTGACACTTGTGCAGGTTAGTCTGTAGACCCGAGATCGTCATAGAGTCTTGTGTGATTCCCACTGTGCTTTGATTTCCACCTTACCACGTCCATGAGGGCGTGCAGAACGGTGGTTTTTGGGTACAGTCCCGAGTCACATAGAGGCAATGAGCGATAGGAGGGGTTTCGTCTCTCCCAGTATTGGGGGTTGATGTTGCGCTGTGCTCGATTGGCCGTAACAGGGAAGTCCCTGGCCAGGGCTGATTCAGAGATTTACTGGTAAGTGTTACCAGTAGTTTCTCGACCCGTTATGAGCCTCACATCGGCATGACTTATCGGTTATTGGGGTCTGACGTTTACCACCCCTAGACTTGATATGCGACATATCAGACGAGGAGACCGGACTGTACGGGAAGTGTTGCCGATCGGCTCGACGGGAGTTGTAACAGGTTCGCTTGTTCTCTTCTGATCGCTCAATACCCGGGTGGCCGTTACGTTTAGCTGACCGCTTGCGGCTTGGGGGTGCTTGATATGATCATCACCCACTGCCGGTGTATTGACGAGTCTCAGAGTCCCACAATGGAGTTTTCTAGTCCAGGCGAAACGTTGTGGTGCGCGTATGTGATATGCGCATGGACCCGATTAAAATGCGCGTATAGGATACCGTATATTGGTCGGGCGGCTTGCTTTTGGTAGGGGTCATATGTGATATGGCCGGATTAATAAATCAAGTGTTGATTTATCATTTAACCATTAGCTTCTCACTAGAAATCCTTTCTTGTGATGGATGGATGGATGTATGCATGCATGTATGTTTTTCTTCCTTTCAAGTTTCATGCACATATGGATGTGCATGCACAC
The DNA here is from genome assembly GCA_030015575.1 of Agapanthus africanus. Taxonomy (NCBI): domain Eukaryota; kingdom Viridiplantae; phylum Streptophyta; class Magnoliopsida; order Asparagales; family Amaryllidaceae; genus Agapanthus; species Agapanthus africanus. The sequence goes on along the minus strand of CM057338.1, from coordinate 708,402,916 downwards.
ATGCATACATACATCATTCTATCATGGTTGATTATATAAGGAAATGGTGGCAATATAAGACTCACACCATGGGTTTATATTTGGATTATTATTTGATTTTTAGTTAAAACAAAATGGATAAAGGAAAGGATAATTCATGGAAGCTTTCTACACTCTTCTTGACCTTGTTAGTTATATGTATGCCCTAGAGGCCATTACTATACATAGGATGTATAATGTAGTGGATGCTTGGGCATATATAGGGAGGACTTTCTTGCTCGACATGATAGTATGCTATCTGGTTGCTCTTTACCTTAACGTGTACACAAATTGTCTCTCTATTACATGTTGGTAAAGCCCATAGGATGTGTACTTGACTACCTGGACTATGATGCGGATCATACTAGTGGGGACATGGTAGTCCGTAAGTACATCCTTCAAAGTCCCTAGTCATGGGTGTATCGAGACGGGGCATCGATATACCAGAGTAGACTGGCGTATACCTTCTCGACCCATACAGATGGGCGATGGATGATCCCATATCCATTGGTGTTTGACATCAGAGATGATATACGGGTGCTCGGTAGAGACTGGGTACACTGGACGGACTCGCCGAGAACTCCCAGATGGTATTATACCTTACGTCAGATGGCAGTTCTCTGGTGACACTGGTACAGAGTAGTCTGTTGACCCGAGATCGTCATAGAGTCTTATGTGGTTCCCACTGTGCTTTGATTTCCATCTTACCACGTCCAAGAGGGCGTGCAAAATGGTGGTTTTTGGGTACAGTCCCGAATCACATGGAGGCAATGAGCGATAGGAGGGGATTCGTCTCTCCCGGTATAGGGAGTTGATGTTGCGCTGTGTTCGATTGGCTATAACAGGAAATCCCTGGCCAGGGTTGCTGAGATTTACTGGTAAGTGTTACCAGTAGTTTCTCAAATTGTTATAGACCTCATATCGACACGACTTATCGAGCTATTGGGGTCTGACGTTTGCCACCCCTAGGCGAGATATGCGACATATCAGACGATCAGACCGGACTGTACGGTAGTGTTACTGGTTGGATTCACTGGAGTGTGAGCGGGCTTGCTCGTCGATCTTCAGATCGCTCAATACCCGGGTGGCCGTTACGTTTAGCAGACCGCTTGCGGCTTGTGGGTGTTTGATATGATCATCACCTGCTGCCGGCGTATTGACGAGTCTTTAGAGTCCTACACAGAGGTTTCCTGGCTCAAGCGAAACGAAATAGGAGCGCATATGAGATATGTGCGGGACCGAGAATAATGCGTGTATGCGATACCGTATTTCATTCTCGCGATGAATGTATCGATTGGTTGTATGCGATATAACCTAGTTATCGAATCAAGGATTGATTCGATAAGCCGATACATTGGATACTAGTCGGTTATATACGATATGACCGGATCATTGAATCAAGTGTTGATTTAATGATTTAATGCATAACTATATATTTGATATATTACTTTGCATTAACTAGTATTGGTTCACTTTAAATAGATATTCTCACTCGGATGTACACATTGTATATGTGATATACTTTTGTGCACTTGATTGTATCATGTTTGATGATATATGATAGCTAGGGTTTGTGTAAAGAGTTAAACCTTAGTTAAGTAAATGGTTAGGGTTTTGATATATTTATTAATTCTTTTATCTTTTAATTTGTATTAAAAAGATAAGAGATAAAGAAAACAAAAGGTTGCTTTTTTTCATGAAGCTTGTTGAAGCTTCATGAAGCTTTGACCAAAGAAACCTTTTGTCTTCATCTCATTAACCCTAACCATTCATTGAACTATAGTTAGCTCTCTACACTTTACCATGGTTACAATTATGATAAGAATTGATTTTCTTTTCTATTCTTATTTTTATCATAATACTTATCATAATATTAGCTTCTTCTTCTTCATCTTCCTTCATGAAGAAAGCTTCACTTCATCAATGGTGATTGATGAAAATGAGTGAGAAATCCAATTCTAAAGTCTACCCACTTCCTATTTCTTCATCCTCTACCTCTTGCCAAGTAGTAGAGTGTGTTTCCTTCACAAGTTTTCTTGACTTGGTGAAGTTGGAGCTTGATCTAGCGATGCCTCGACGTAGATCATCTTCGGCACGTCGTCGATGACCTAGCCCGCTTCTTCTCCGATGAAGCCGACGCTAGAGCCCGGGTTTCCATTTGGACAGCGAGGAGACTTCATTGCGGAGCTATGGAGGTGGAGGACCGGATCTACAAAGGTTGTATTTCCGTATTCTAGTTGTTAAGTGTTAACTAGTTTGCTTTTTCGCCTAAACTTCTAGCCAACGATCCGTATTAGGGTTTCTCGGCACCCGTAAGCTTTGAAATTGGCATGGTTGATGCCGTGTGAGACCTCCTTTGTGTGCCTAGGAACCCTACAGTGGTATCAGAGCCTAGCTAGAGCCTTAGGCGAAGTCTAGACGAAGTTTGAAACCCGAACGAACCCGAAACCCTAAACCAAACATGCTCTCTGGACTTTTTCTAAAATCTGGAGTTTTTCCATATTAAAAATATGCAGAAAAATCAGCAGGAAATTCTAAGGGATACTGTAAAATTCGTGTGCCTAATTCCATCAATGCGCCGCGGTTCCGCGGCACTAGCATGGCTCGTGCGGCGGATCCGCGGCCGTTTTGTCTTTTGTGGCATCCAAATTTGCACAGTAATTCATAATATGCAGTGCTGGTTTTCCTGGGAATTTTTAATATTTTTTCAAGAGTTGAATTTTCTGAGTTGTTTTGGGGATTCGATTGTTCGATCGGATTATCAAATTTTGTCTGTGTGGCTTTCCGGATAATTGTTGAATATGTTAAAAAGTTCGACCGGATATAAATACCCATTTTTCCCCTGCCGGGAAATTTCCAAGTGTTGGATTTTTCCATGGTTTAAAGACGTTCTAAGTAGTGCAAGTAACGCGATGGACCCTCTAGAAGACAACAAACCTTAACTCGATTATGTGACCGTCTTGAACTGCCCTTTGAACCTTAGGGTTTGGGGCTGTACGGCGTGCCACATGTGAGGCGTTGGCTTGACCCTTCTACGGCTGGACCGTTGGTACTGAGGCACGAACTGAATGTTTTTAGACTTGTTTCATGTGTTGATCTAGTATCGGGAAAACTTGGGTGTTTGAACGTTCGATCGGAAAGTTTAACATTTTCTATTTATCCGGAATGTGATACAATAATTGGAATTCACAAGTAGTTATGAGATAACTAAATGAATGTTATAAACATAGCAGTTTAGTCTCACTTGATCGGTTGCCACGGAATTTTGATGTGATCAAAAGTCCGTCGCAATCACGTAGCGTACGCGGATACTCGCCAGGTAAACTTAATAGACAGCCTCACCCCATAGCCCCGACCAAGTGACTGTAGGAGAACCCCGTCGCCGAAAGCATCCGTTCGGGTGCTCGCGGCAGCGGTGTTCCGCCTTGGTGCACTTCGTCGACGGCGTCGGGGGTGCGGCCGCCTACTGAAGTTTGCGACGAGCATTCGATCAGGATGTCGGGAATCTTGTTGAATTGCCCGACTTGGTATTGAAAAGTGTTTTCGATTTTGAGACTAAAATGCGGGGTTTATAATTGTTAGGCATGCGATGTCTAAAGAATTCATTTGATTAGGCATGCGATGTCTATGCAGGTTGCGGATTCCAACTGTTGTAGTTTTACACTTTCTTTTCTGTGACCGTAAGTGTAATATGTGATATCGCCGGTTTCGTTGCTATATGTCAACGACAATTGGGATGGACATATTTACTTACGTTGATGACATGTAATGTTATGTGTTGCTGGATATGTTATATTGGATCGTCGTGTTTGAATAGCCGGGGGTTTTTATGTGAGATGAGTGTTTTTCATTTTCATTCATGTAAAAAATTGTATGTAATATTCTTTTATTGGGGCACTTCCAGGTTGCGGAAAATGTCACCCTTTGTATATTATTTACTTTTCTGCACTAGGATAGACCCAAGGAGGGGAGCACAAGTAACCGGGTTCTGGAGTCCAGTGGGAGACCAACTCGAGGAGTCGAGTCCGGGTCTCCTAACTCTAGAATTGGTTGGGTTGCTTGCTGCTCTCGTAGGGGTCTAGGGGTGTGGGTTTGGCTATTCATCACGACCGTGGAATCCGTGTTTTATACTGGCTCGTATTGAAAACACGGACGTCCTAGTATATCCAATATTTCATATGATTCTTCTGCTGCGATATCTGTGATGTGATCATGTGATATGTTCTGTGATGGATACATTATATAGTATATATGATATAATATATAGGCGTTACTTATGTTTTACACCCGCGCTAGCCCTGCCCCGCTCTGCCGTTAGTTACCTAACCTAACGGTGCACGAGGGGACATCGAGGCGAATGCGGATGGCATAAGTGTACGTCGTATTTATCTGTGATGTTTAGGTACTTAAATGATGGGACTTCATTAATGTGATTAATGAAATAAAAGAAACCTAAGATGTTGTAGAATCGAATTTCAAAAATAAAACAGGTAGCTACAGTTCTTGCTTTGCACAGCGGTATATATGATATATCCTGCACCTTATTCGATGAGGAAAGGACCGAGATCCCTTCACCGGGAGTGACTCCTTTAGCAATAACTGGCAGATGCTACACATTCGGTTTGTCTTTTGATTGCTTTTAAGAGTTTTTGCTTTGCACAGTGATATATATGATATATCCCGCACCTCATTCGACGAGGAAAGGACCGACGATCCCTTCACCGAGAGTGACTCCTTTAGCAAAACTAGAAAAGCCTCAAAAGCACTCCATTTTAAAATCATTTGATTCTACAACGATATCAAGTTCATTACGCAATAGGTTTTCAGAAAAACCTGTCGTAGCCCTCCGTCATTTCAGATAAGTGGTAGTTAGTATTCGTGCTACGTTTGTGGCCTGCGTCAAGGCGTAGTGTGCGGTAGCTAACTAGTATTTATCTGTTTATGCATATGATGCAGATTGGATTAGGGTAGTCGTGCGACTTTGTTGGCCTGCGTCAAGGGTCGTGCGGGTGGGTTTAATTCAATCAGGAAATGACGGGTTGAACTTGACTAGCGCACTATGGTTTGTTGGCCTGCGTCAAGGTCATAGGACGCTAGGGGCAGAATTATCGGGAATTTCAAATGTTGAAATTTGCAATGAGATTGCATACCTTCTATGAGATAGTTGGATCCCGATACCCACTGCGAGTAAGAGTTACTCCTAGGAGAGTTTTATACATTACAATTAGCCGATCAAGTAGGTGTCTAGAAAGGTGTCAACGAGGTTACGCCTCTGGGAAAACGAGGTTTACATTAATTAGGTTCGTGCGAAAGCACGGGGGACCTCCCTCAAAGTACCGACACTGGCCTGGCTGAAAGATTGGCGAACTTGTAGTGTGTAATTAATCCCGGCTAGTCTTTCCTTTTAGGGTTTGAAGGAAGATTTGATAAAAAGCAGTGGGAACCATCCTGATTAGATAAAATAATAACCAATCTATTCTTGCAAGAGCGCACGCTGAGTGTTTTCTTCTCTCTCTCTCCTGGTAGCGACCATGTCACGCCTTAATCAAGATAATAAAACGGATTATTGACCGAACCCGCTTGTTATACTGAGCTGGGGAACGTTGGTCCCGCTCCAACTTATAATTGTTATAAGACAGAGCAGGAAATTGGGGAATACCAGATTTCCCGTGCCGCCCAAACGAAGAAAGTGCATATGATGCATCATCTTCGGGTGTGTTCATTACAGAGAACTGTTTCTCAGTATCCTTTACGTCCTGGGTATGTGATACCAGATCAAGATCCCAGATATGTAATCTGTTACATAGGGCTACAGAAAGGTAGAGAACTGAGAACGGGTGATAAGTTTCATGTGGCAGAAAACGGGGTAAGTGTTGCAGCCAAGTCTGTTGGTCACTGTCACCCTGTATTCCAAATACATTGATTCTGAACGAATGTTATTAGATACCGAACCTAATATACAAAATCATATCAATCTCTTTATTAGTAAAGAAATGATAAAATTTTGTATTGTTGGATAATGTTTTGAACATTTCCTATATCAAAAGTTGATCGGTTCAGGCACGTTATCTAAAAGCATTGATGTTCTAAATCAAACTACAGTTCTTAGTATACGGAACACACAAAAGAGGAAGAGTTCAGAAATGAACGAATTCTTCTTGAGGTATTGTAGACTAGGTCATATCAATGCGACCCGACTAGCTGAAGTTACATGTAGATGCATATTCAAATCAGTTTGTATTTACATCTTGTTAAACTTGCCAGTCATGTCACAAAGATATAATGACACCAGCTCTGTTTATTGGAAACAGATAAAGAGTTAATGAACTCTTGGGATGATACATGTTGATGTATGTAAGTCCCCTGTCTACATATGCCAAGACCGGTTCTTTGTACTTCATTACATTCTCTGATAATCTCTCAAGATTCAGTCATATGTTCCTGTTGAAACATGAGTCCGAACCTTTTGAGATATTCACAGAATATAAGCTAGAAGTAGAGAACCAATACGGGTATAAGTATTATGTCCTATGATGAGATCAAGGAGGAGAATACTTGAGCACGAAATTCTTGGACTTTTCTAAAGGAGAATGAGATTCTCTCTCAGCATTACTCCTCCGAATACACCATAGCACGATGGTATATCGGGGCGGAGCAATCACACCCTATATGATATGGTGCACTCTATGATGAGTACTACTGTGTTTCCTATTTCCTTTTGGGAGTTATGCACTTGAGAAGCTGCATACCTATTGAATAGGGTTCAAATCAAATCAGTTGCCTACCACTTCATATTTGATATGATAAGGGAAGAGCCCATGTCTTAAGCTAGTTAAGATTTGGGGTTGCCCGGCCTATGTCTAAAAGCAAAATCCGGACAAGCTCGAGGCAAGGTCAGTTATGTAGAACTGGAAATGTTCCAGCTATACAAACTACAGCTGATGATTTGAAAGAACCAAAGGATTCAATAGTTACCAACCAACCTCAGCCTCTCCGCCGATCTAGTGAGGTTCCTCACCCACCTGAGAGATACTTCGGTTACTCTATGACAGTGGGAGTGAGGATTGCATCATGAGATGATGACCCAACTAGTTTCGAGCTGGCCATCAGGAGTGGGACTCTGTAAGAATGGCTGGATGCTTAGCGATCTGAGATGGAATCCTTATACACCAACAAAGTATGGACTTTGGCTGCTATATCTGAAGGGTTAAATCCCCATCAGGAGCAAGTATATCTTGAGAAGATTACTTGGTGTAGATGAAAAAGTTGAGACTTTCAAAGCTAGACTTGTTAAAGGTTTTCGTCATTGACCAAGCGTGGATAATGATGAAACCTTTTTCCAGTGGCTATGCTTAAGTCCATCCAGATCCTACTTGCCACGGCTACATACCATGACTACGATATCTGGTGGTTGGGTGTCATGACTGCTTTTCTAAATGATGTTTTAGAAGAGAACATCTATAAGTACACAGCCAGAGGGCTTCGTAGACAGTGGGAGCAGCGGAAACGTGTACAAGATGCTTTATTGGATAAAGCAGGTATCGCGGAGTTGGAACATCTGTTTTGATGTAGTAGTCAAAGAGTTTGACATCATCAAAATGGTAGATGAACCTTGTATAAACAAAAAGGTAGTAGGGAGTATGGTGGCGATCCTCGTAGAGTACGTGGTTGACATACTCTTGATAGGGAAGGAGTTTCCTATGTTACGCTCGGTCAATCTCCGCTTATCACAATGATTCTCCATAAAGGATCATAGTGATACCTACTAAATCCTGGATTTTGGATCTATGAGATAGATCTAATTGGATGTTAGGATTCTCACTAGTTGTAGTGAGATGGTATCAATTGATTCTGGGGAGAATCACTGGAAGGGTTCCAGGGTGATAAGGACGACTGAAAGTCAGTCACAGGCATTGTCTTTACCCTCAGTAAAGGGACGGTATGTTGGAAGAGTTTCAAGATAGATACCGTGACATACTAGACGATAAAGGCAGGATACATCGCTACTTAAGATGCTACCAAAGAGGCAGTCTGGATGTATATTGGTTCATGAGATGAACTAAGTTCCTCCCATTGTGTGACAATGGAGTTGTGGCTTGTGCCAAGGAACACCCGTCCCATCAGTGATCCAGACATATTCTAAGGCGGTGTCACCCGATCATGGAGATGGTTGATCTCCAAGGAGATCGAGGTTAGGAGAGTAGACTCAGAGGACAACACGGCGGATCCACTCACAAAGGCCTTTTCCCAGAGAGAGACTTTTATGGGATGGTTGAGTATGAGATACTGCAACCACTGCTATCAGATGGCCCTAGTGCAAGTGGGAGATTGTTAGTTATATGTATGCCCTAGAGGCCATTACTATACATAGGATGTATAATGTAGTGGATGCTTGGACATATATAGGGAGGACTTTCTTGCTCGACATGATAGTATGCTATCTGGTTGCTCTTTACCTTAACGTGTACACAAATTGTCTCTCTATTACATGTTAGTAAAGCCCTTAGGATGTGTACTTGACTACCTGGACTATGATGCGGATCATACTAGTGGGGACATGGTAGTCCGTAAGTACATCCTTCAAAGTCCCTAGTCGTGGGTGTATCGAGACGGGGCATCGATATACCAGAGTAGACTGGCGTATACCTTCTCGACCCATACAGATGGGCGATGGATGATCCCATATCCATTGGTGTTTGACATTAGAGATGATATACGGGTGCTCAGTAGAGACTGGGTACACTGGACGGACTCGCCGAGAACTCCCAGATGGTATTATACCTTACGTCAGATGGCAGTTCTCTGGTGACACTGGTACAGAGTAGTCTGTTGACCCGAGATCGTCATAGAGTCTTATGTGGTTCCCACTGTGCTTTGATTTCCATCTTACCACGTCCAAGAGAGCGTGCAAAATGGTGGTTTTTGGGTACAGTCCCGAATCACATGGAGGCAATGAGCGATAGGAGGGGATTCGTCTCTCCCGGTATAGGGAGTTGATGTTGCGCTGTGTTCGATTGGCTATAACAGGAAATCCCTGGCCAGGGTTGCTGAGATTTACTGGTAAGTGTTACCAGTAGTTTCTCGAATTGTTATAGACCTCATATCGAAACGACTTATCGAGCTATTGGGGTCTGACGTTTGCCACCCCTAGGCGAGATATGCGACATATCAGACGATCAGACCGGACTGTACGGTAGTGTTACTGGTTGGATTCACTGGAGTGTGAGCGGGCTTGCTCGTCGATCTTCAGATCGCTCAATACCCGGGTGGCCGTTACGTTTAGCAGACCGCTTGCGGCTTGTGGGTGTTTGATATGATCATCACCTGCTGCCGGCGTATTGACGAGTCTTTAGAGTCCTACACAGAGGTTTCCTGGCTCAAGCGAAACGAAATAGGAGCGCATATGAGATATGTGCGGGACCGAGAATAATGCGTGTATGCGATACCGTATTTCATTCTCGCGATGAATGTATCGATTGGTTGTATGCGATATAACCTAGTTATCGAATCAAGGATTGATTCGATAAGCCGATACATTGGATACTAGTCGGTTATATACGATATGACCGGATCATTGAATCAAGTGTTGATTTAATGATTTAATGCATAACTATATATTTGATATATTACTTTGCATTAACTAGTATTGGTTCACTTTAAATGGATATTCTCACTCGGATGTACACATTGTATATGTGATATACTTTTGTGCACTTGATTGTATCATGTTTGATGATATATGATAGCTAGGGTTTGTGTAAAGAGTTAAACCTTAGTTAAGTAAATGGTTAGGGTTTTGATATATTTATTAATTCTTTTATCTTTTAATTTGTATTAAAAAGATAAGAGATAAAGAAAACAAAAGGTTGCTTTTCTTCATGAAGCTTGTTGAAGCTTCATGAAGCTTTGACCAAAGAAACCTTTTGTCTTCATCTCATTAACCCTAACCATTCATTGAACTATAGTTATCTCTCTACACTTTACCATGGTTACAATTATGATAAGAATTGATTTTCTTTTCTATTCTTATTTTTATCATAATACTTATCATAATATTAGCTTCTTCTTCTTCATCTTCCTTCATGAAGAAAGCTTCACTTCATCAATGGTGATTGATGAAAATGAGTGAGAAATCCAATTCTAAAGTCTACCCACTTTCTATTTCTTCATCCTCTGCCTCTTGCCAAGTAGTAGAGTGTGTTTCCTTCACAAGTTTTCTTGACTTGGTGAAGTTGGAGCTTGATCTAGCGATGCCTCGACGTAGATCATCTTTCGCACGTCGTCGATGACCTAGCCCGCTTCTTCTCTGATGAAGCCAACGCTAGAGCCCGGGTTTCCATTTGGACAGCGAGGAGACTTCATTGCGGAGCTATGGAGGTGGAGGACCGGATCTACAAAGGTTGTATTTCCGTATTCTAGTAGTTAAGTGTTAACTAGTTTGCTTTTTCGCCTAAACTTCTAACCAACGATCCGTATTAGGGTTTCTCGGCACCCGTAAGCTTTGAAATTGGCATGGTTGATGCCTTGTGAGACCTCCTTTGTGTGCCTAGGAACCCTACAGACCTAACCATGCTCACCCACCATTTAACCATGGATTACTTTTCCTTTTGGGTTTTAACTCAAGTTCAATAATGATTCAACCATGGTTTGAGATGAGAGATAAGAAATATATATTGATATATTTCTATTTTTCTTTTAAGAGTTATTCTTATCATCTTCTAAAATTGCCATCATCTTCTTCTTCCTCTCACATTTTGCTCTCTAGTTCTTTGTAGTGAGCAAGATACTCATCAAGATTGGATTTTGAAGTGAGAAAGAGAACCACAACACCATTCTACACAAGTCTAGCCCACTTGTTTAGAGTGTTAGCTTGATTTCGTTCACTTGATCGGATAAAGTTGCAAGCTTGGACAAAGCGGACTCCGGGTGGATCATCGGTGACCTCGAGGAGTTCAAGCGGAGCTTTTTCAAACCCTAAGTAGCCGAGGAGTCTAGCGTAGGGAGCTACAAAGGTTGTACTCTCTAAACCCTAGCTTTTCTTTTCATATGATGATGTGAAATTTTAGAAACCCTAATTTTTCTAGGCTGATCCTTTGTATGTTAACTTAGCACCCTAATGACACCATCTTTGGTACATGTGATGCTTCCAAACCCCTCATAGGGTGCTAGGCTAACCTTTCACTGGTATCAGAGCCGACCTAGAACATTAGGCGTCCTTTTTACGAAGTTAAAACTCCGATCGAACCGGAAAATACGATTTTTGGGTGCTCTCTGGACTTTTTTCAAAATCTGGTTATTTTCAGAATTAAAAATATGTAAAAAATTCAGCAGGTAAAACTAAGAATTACGGTATAAATATTTTTCCATGAACAGTAAATTTCGCCGCGGAAACACGGCCTAAGCTTGCTTAGGCCGCGGTTCCGCGGCCGTACACATCGATCAATGAGTAAAATTTATACAGTAATTCTGGAATCTGCTTGTATATTTTTTAGGGTATTTTTAATCTGAATTTAGTGCTGAAAATTCTGGAGGTGGTTTTGGACTCAACAGTTCGATCGGAATTTTGATTTCGTGGCTTTTCCGGGTAAATCTAGAAAGTATTGAAGTGTTCGAACGACTATCATTTGCTCACTTTTCACAGGGTTTAAAATCTTTCGGAAATACGTGCAAGTTTGTATGTGGTGGTCCCTCTAGAAGACAACAAACCTTAACTCGATTATGTGACTGTCTTGAACTGCCTTTTGAACCTTTGGGTTTGGGGCAGTACGGCGTGCCACATATGAGGCGTTGGCTTGACCCTTCTACGGCTGGACCGCTACCACTGTGTCACACTCCGGGATTTTGAACTCCGCTCAAGTGTTGAGCTTTAGCGAATCTTGGGTATTTGATCGATCGTTTGAAAACTTTAATACCGTCTATTTATCTGGAACGTGATGCAATATGTAAAATTCATATAGTTGGACATGAAATACGAAGTATGTGATATTTCGCATTTACGATGCCTAAAGAGAATGTGGATTCCAAATATTGCAGTTTTACACTTTCTTTTCTGTGACCGTAAGTGTAGTATGTCGATATCGCCGGTTTCGTTGCTATACATCAACGACAATTGGGGTATGCATACTTACTTACGTTGATGATATATGATATTATGTGTTGCTGAGATATGATGTGCAGGATTGTCGCGATTGAATAGCCGGGGGTTTTTATGTAAGATGAGAGTTTTATATTTTCATTCATGTAAATTCAAATGTAATGTAATATTCTTTTATTTGGGGCACTTCCGGGTTGAGGTCGATGCTACCCGTGTTGTATATTATTTACTTTTCCGTATTAGGATGGACCCAAGGAGGGGAGCACGGGTGACCGGGTTCTGGGGTTCAGTGGGAGCCCATCTCGAGGAGTCGAGACCGGGTCTCCTAAACTCCAGAATTGGTAGGGTCGCTTGCCGCTCTCGTAGGGGTCCAGGGTGTGGGCTTGGCTATTCATCGCGACTGTGGAATCCGTATTTTCTATTTTGGCTAAATACTAAATACGGACGTCCTAGTATATCCCACATTATATCTATGTTTCTGCTGCGATATCTGTGATGTGATCATTTGATATGTTCTGATGGATACAGTATATAGTATATATGATATATTATATAGGCGTTACTTATGTTTTACACTCGCACTAGCCCTGCCCTGCTCTGTCGTTAGTTACCTAACCTAACGGTGCACGAGGGGACATCGAGGCGAATGCGGATGGCATAAGTGTACGTCGTATTTATCTGTGATGTTTAGGTGACTTAAATGATGGGACTTCATTAATGTGATTAATGAAAGAAAAGAAACCTAAAAGATGTTGTAGAATCAAATTTTAAAATAAAAGGGTAGCTACAGTTCTGCTATGCACAGTGGTATATATGATATACCCTGCACCTTATTCGATGAGGAAAGGGTCGAGATCCCTTCACCGGGAGTGACCCCTTTAGCAATAACTGGCAGATGCTACACACTCGGTTTGTTTTTGGTTGCTTTTATAGTTTCTGCTTTGCATAGTGATATATATGATATATCCCGCACTTCATTCGACGAGGAAAGGGCCGACGATCCCTTCACCGGGAGTGACCCCTTTAGCAAAACTAGAAAAGCCTCAAAATCACTCCATTTCAAAACTTCATTCGATTCTACAACGATATCATGTTCATTACGCAATAGGTTTTCAGAAAAACCTGTCGTAGCCCTCCGTCATTTCAAATAAGTACTAATTAGTATTCGTGCTACATTTGTTGACTATGTTAAGGCGTAGTGTGCGGTAGCTGATTAGTGCTTATCTGTACATGCATATGATGCGATTGGATTAGGGTAGTCGTGCGACTTTGTTGACTATGTTAAGGGTCGTGCGGGTGGGTTTAATTCAATCAAGAAATGACGGGTTGAACTAGACTAGCACTTATGATTTGTTGACTATGTTAAGGTCATATAGCTGCTAGGGGCAAAATATTGTCGGGAATTTCAAGTGTTGAAATTTGCAATGAGATTGCATACCTTCTATGAGATAGTTGGATCCCGATACCCACTGCGAGTAAGAGTTACTCCTGGGAGAGTTTTACACATTACAATTAGCCGATCAAGTAGGTTTCTAGAAAGGTGTCAACGGGGTTACGCCTCTGGGAAAACGAGGTTTACTTTAATTAGGTCCGTGCGAAAGCACGGGGAACCTCCCTCAAAGTACCGACACTGGCCTGGCTAAAAGATTGGCGAAGTTGTAGGGTGTAATTAATCCCGGCTAGTCTTTCCTTTTAGGGTTTGAAGGAAGATTTGATAAAAAACCAGTGGGAGCCATCCTGATTAGATAAGATAATAACCAATCTGATCTTGCAAGAGCATACGCTAAAGTGTTTTCTTCTCTCTCTCTCCAGGTAGCGACCATGCTATGCCCTAATAAAGATAATAATATGGATGTATTGACTGAACCCGCATATTATACTGTGCTGGGGAACGTTGGTTCCGTTCTTTCTTATAAGAGTTATAGGAATGAACAGGACATAGGGGAATACCAGGATTCCCAAGCTACCCAAATGAAGAAAGTACATGATGATGCATTTTCTTCGGGTGTGTTCGTTACAGAAAACTGTTTCTCCATTTGCCTTACGTCCTGGGTATTAGATACCGGGTCAGGATCCCATATATGTAATCAGTTACATGGGCTTAGAAAAGGTAGAGAACTTGGAGAAGGTGATAAAGACATAAGAGTTGGAAATGGAGCAATTGTTGCAGCTAAGACTGTCGGGGAATATCACATTGCATTACCTACTGGAAATACATTGATTCTGAATGAATGCTATTACATGCCGAACCTGATATGCAACATTATATCGGTTTCTTTGTTAAGTAAAGAGGGATATAATTTTGTATTACAGGATAATATTATGAACATTTTCCGTAACCAAAAGTTGGTTGGATCAGGCACGTTATGTAATGGCATTTATGTTCTAAATCAATCAACAGTTCTGAGCATAACAAACACACATAAGAGGAAGAGTTCAGATTTGAACGAATCCTTCTTGTGGCATTGTAGACTAGGTCACATCAATGCGACACGACTTGCTAAGTTGCATAAAGATGGATATTTGAAACCATTCGAATTTTCATCTTATGACACTTGCCAGTCATGTCTCAAAGGCAAGATGACCAAAACTCCGTTTACGGGACACGGAGAAAGAGTTACCGAACTCTTGGGACTGATACATAGTGATATATGCGGTCCCATGTCTACACATGCCAGGGATGGTTCTTCGTATTTCATTACATTCACTGACGATCTCTCTAGATTCGGATATGTGTTCCTGATGAAACACAAATCAGAAGCTTTTGAGAAATTTAGAGAATATAAACAAGAAGTCGAGAACCAAACCGGAAAAATTATTAAAATCCTTCGATCTGATCGAGGAGGTGAATACTTGAGCAATGAATTCCTGGACTTCCTAAAAGAGAATAGGATTCTCTCTCAGCTGACTCCTCCATATACACCACAGCACAACGGTGTATCGGAATGGAGGAACCGCACCCTATTAGATATGGTGCGCTCTATGATGAGCACGGCTGAGTTACCTATTTCATTCTGGGGACATGCACTGGAAACAGCAGCCTACCTATTGAATCAAGTTCCATCTAAATCTGTACCTACCACACCATATGAGATATGGAGTAGGAAGAGACCATATTTTAAACGAGTTAAAATATGGGATTGTCCGGCCTATGTCAAAAAGCAAAATCCAGACAAACTCGAGGCACGGTCAGTTCTTTGCAAGTTTGTAGGATATCCTAAGAATTCCCAAGGATATCTCTTCTACCATGCTGAAGAACAAAAGGTGTTTGTTTCTCAATATGCCACCTTTTTAGAAAAGGAATTCCTTGAAAAAGAAATTAGTGGCAAAGTGGTAGAGCTGGAAGAAGTTCCAGATACACAAACCGTAACTGAAGATTTAGTGGAACCAGAAGATTCAGTAGCTCCCACTGAACCTCGGCCTCTCCGCCGATCTAGTAGGGTTCCTCGCCAACCTGAGAGATACTACGGTTTCCTCATGGATGGTGGGAGCGAGGATTGCATCATGGAGGATGATGACCCAACTAGCTTCGAGCAGGCCATCACGAGTAGGGACTCAGTGAAATGGCTGGATGCAATGCGGTCCGAGATGGAATCCATGTATACCAACAAAGTATGGACTTTGGAAGTTGCTCCTGAAGGGGTAAAACCCATTGGGAGCAAGTGGATCTTCAAAAAAAACTTGGTGTAGATGGGAAAGTGGAGACTTTCAAAGCTAGACTTATTGCAAAGGGTTTTCGTCAAAGACCAGGTGTGGACTATGACGAAACCTTTTCTCCAGTGGCTATGCTTAAATCCATCCGGATCATGCTTGCCATCGCTGCATATCATGATTACGAAATCTGGCAAATGGATGTTAAGACCGCCTTTCTAAACGGTGATTTAGAAGAGTGCGTGTACATGACTCAGCCAGAGGGCTTCGTAGATAGTGGGAGCAGCAGGAAGGTGTGCAAGCTGCTTAAATCCATTTATGGATTAAAGCAAGCATCGCGGAGTTGGAACATCTGCTTTGACGTCGTTATCAAAGAGTTTGATTTCGTCAAAAGCCTAGAAGAACCTTGTATCTACAAGAAGGTGGCAGGGAGTAAGGTTGTCTTCCTCGTATTGTACGTAGACGACATACTCTTGATAGGAAATGACATTCCTATGCTGCAATCGGTCAAGCTCTTCTTATCACAAAGATTCTCAATGAAAGATCTTGGTGATGCCTCCTGCATATTGGGAATCAGGATCTATAGAGATAGATCCAAATGGATATTGGGATTGTCCCAATCCAGGTACATTGACACCATACTAAAAAGGTTTAGTATGGAAGAATCCAAGCGTGGGAACTTACCCACGATCTCTGGAGTCACTCTCTCCAAAGAGATGTATCCCAAGACTGATTTGGAGAGAGCTCGCATGCAAGGGATACCCTATGCTTCGGCTGTAGGCTCTATCATGTACGCGATGCTGTGTACCAGACCCGATGTAGCATACTCACTAAGTGTAGTGAGTAGGTATCAAGCTGATCCTGGAGAGAGTCACTAGACAGCTGTGAAGAGCATTCTCAAGTACTTACGAAGGACTAAAGAGATTCTCTTGGTGTATGGTAACGGAGAACTCCAAGTGGAGTCCTTTACCGATTCGAGCTTCCAGAGTGATAAGGACGACTCTAAGTCGCAGTCGGGATTTGTCTTTACCCTTTACGGAGGGGCAGTTAGCTGGAAGAGTTCCAAGCAGGAAACCGTGGCAGACTCGACGATGGAGGCTGAATACATCACTGCCAACGATGCTGCCAAAGAGGCTGTCTGGATCAAGAAGTTCATTACTGAACTTGGAGTGGTTCCATCCATTGAGCATCCAATACCTTTGTATTGCGATAACAATGGGATGGTAGCTTTGGCCAAGGAACCCAGGTCCCATCAGCGATCCAGGCATATTCTGAGGAGGTATCACCTGATCCGGGAGATAATTGATCGCCGGGAGATCGAGGTCAGGAGGGTTGACACGAAGAACAACACGGCGGATCCACTCACGAAGGCCATTCCCCAGATACAGTTTGAGAGACTCTTCGGGATGCTCGGTATGCGATACTACAGCAGCTGGCCCTAGTGCAAGTGGGAGATTGTTAGTTGTATGTATGCCCTAGAGGCCAGTATTGTACAGATGTATATTATATTGGATGCTTGGAAATATATAGAGATGACTTTCTTGCTCGATATGATAGTATGCTATCTGGTTGCTCTTTATCTTAACATGTATACTAGTCTCTTTAAACTGTCTTATAGTTACATGTTGGTAAGGCCCTTAGGATGTGTACTTGACTACCTGGACTATGATGCAGATCATACTAGTGGGGACATGGTAGTCCATAAGTACATCCTTCAAGGTCCCTAGTCGTTGGTGTATCGAGACGGGGCATCGATACTCCAAAGTAGACTAGCGTATGCGCTTCTTGACCCATATGATGGGCGATGGATGATCCTATATCCATTGGTGTTTGACATCAGCGAAGGTATACGGGTGCTCAGTGGAGACTGGGTACACTGGACGGACTTGCCGAGAACTCCCAGATGGTATTATACCTTACGTCAGATGGCAGTTCTCAGGTGACACTTGTGCAGGTTAGTCTGTAGACCCGAGATCGTCATAGAGTCTTATATGATTCCCACTGTGCTTTGATTTCCACCTTACCACGTCCATGAGGGCATGCAAAACGGTGGTTTTTGGGTACAGTCCCGAGTCACATGGAGGCAATGAGCGATAGGAGGGGTTTCGTCTCTCCCGGTATTGGGGGTTGATGTTGCGCTGTGCTCGATTGGCCGTAACAGGGAAGTCCCTGGCCAGGGCTGATTCAGAGATTTACTGGTAAGTGTTACGAGTAGTTTCTCGACCCGTTATGAGCCTCACATCGGCACGACTTATCGGTTATTGGGGTCTGACGTTTACTACCCGTAGACTTGATATGCGACATATCAGACGAGGAGACCGGACTGTACGGGAAGTGTTGCCGATCGGCTCGACGGGAGTTGTAACAGGTTCGCTTGTTCTCTTCTGATCGCTCAATACCCGGGTGGCCGTTACGTTTAGCTGACCGCTTGCGGCTTGGGGTGCTTGATATGATCATCACCCACTGCCGGCGTATTGACGAGTCTCAGAGTCCCACATGGAGTTTGCTAGTCCAGGCGAAACGTTGTGGTGCGCGTATGTGATATGCGCATGGACCCGATTAAAATGCGCGTATAGGATACCGTATATTGGTCGGGCGGCTTGCTTTTGGTAGGGGTCATATGTGATATGGCCGGATTAATAAATCAAGTGTTGATTTATCATTTAACCATTAGCTTCTCAATAGAAATCCTTTCTTGTGATGGATGGATGGATGTATGCATGCATGTATGTTTTTCTTCCTTTCAAGTTTCATGCACATATGGATGTGCATGCACACATGCATACATACATCATTCTATCATGGTTGATTATACAAGGAAATTGTGGCAATATAAGACTCACACCATGGGTTTATATTTGGATTATTATTTGATTTTTAGTTAAAACAAAATGGATAAAGGAAAGGATAATTCATGGAAGCTTTCTACACTCTTCTTGACCTAACCATGCTCACCCACCATTTAACCATGGATTACTTTTCCTTTTGGGTTTTAACTCAAGTTCAATAATGATTCAACCATGGTTTGAGATGAGAGATAAGAAATATATATTGATATATTTCTATTTTTCTTTTAAGAGTTATTCTTATCATCTTCTAAAATTGCCATCATCTTCTTCTTCCTCTCACATTTTGCTCTCTAGTTCTTTGTAGTGAGCAAGATACTCATCAAGATTGGATTTTGAAGTGAGAAAGAGAACCACAACACCATTCTACACAAGTCTAGCCCACTTGTTTAGAGTGTTAGCTTGATTTCGTTCAATTGATCGGATAAAGTTGCAAGCTTGGACAAAGCGGACTCCGGGTGGATCATCGGTGACCTCGAGGAGTTCAAGCGGAGCTTTTTCAAACCCTAAGTAGCCGAGGAGTCTAGCGTAGGGAGCTACAAAGGTTGTACTCTCTAAACCCTAGCTTTTCTTTTCATATGATGATGTGAAATTTTAGAAACCCTAATTTTTCTAGGATGATCCTTTGTATGTTAACTTAGCACCCTAAAGACACCACCTTTGGTACATGTGATGCTTCCAAACCCCTCATAGGGTGCTAGGCTAACCTTTCACGGTAGCTGCTGGGGTATTCATTTGTTGCATAGATAGATGCATTAGTTTAGGACAGACGTACAGCCTTGTTGGCCTACGTCAAGGGCATGTACGATGACCTAAATTAATCAGGACAACGACGGGTAGAACTTGTTAGATATGTATGCCCTAGAGGCCATTATTGTATAGTACTAGTTTGTATAATACATTTTGGAGGCTTGGGATATATATACGGTTTTACGACAGTCTTGCTCGATATAGTAGTATGCTACTTGGTTTGTTTCTATCTTAATATGTATATATGTTTCTTTTAACATATCGTTGAAACATATTGATGGAGCCCTTAGGATCTTTGCTTGACTACCGGCGTTGTGATGGCGATCACACTAGTGGGGGCTGGGTAGTCTATAAGCACATCCTTATTCTGGTCCCTAGTCGTAGGATTATCGAGACAGGGCATCGATACTCCAGAGTAGACTGGTGCATACGCTTCTCTTCCCAGCAGGGGAGATGGTCTGTCCCACAGCCATCAGTACGTCGTACTGGAGATAGTATGCGGGTGCTTGTTAGGTTACGAGTACACTGGACAAGACTCATCAGGAACTGTTGGTTGGTATTATACCTATCGTCAGTTAACAGTTCCCAGGTGACATGAGTACAGCTTAGTCCCCTGACTTGACACTGTCACTTCGCCTCGAGTGTGTTCCCACTGTTCTTTGATTACTACCCTGCCACGGCTCTACTGAGTTGTGCAAACAAGTAGTAGTTGGGTGCAGTCCCGAAGCACTTGGAGGCAGTGACGGTTAGACAGGATTCGTCTCTCCCGGTATTAGGAGTTGATATCGCGCTGTGTCTAGGAGAGCCATTACACATAGTCGTCCCTGGCCAGGGCAAGCGAGATATACTGGTGGGTTTCCAGTGTTATCTCAGGGTGTTCTGGGCTACACTCCGACATGACTTGTACCGCTATTAGAGGACTGACGTTTACCACCCTCTAGGCCCGCCATGCGATATTATCAGACGAACAGACCGGACTGTACGGAGATTGTCACATACAGGCTCAGTAGGAGTTCAGATGGGTTCACCTCATCAGTCTTCTTATCGGCATCTACTTGGGAACCGTTATGTATAGCTAGTGCCGCTTGCGGTCTATGGTTAACCCCACTGCCAGCGTAGTGTCGAGTCTTTAGAGTCCCACATAGAGGGTTATTCGCCTTTGGGCAAAACAGAGTAGAGGTCGCATGGTTTTGCGACGGGGTTCGTTCACATCCGCGCACTTGTGCACGTTTGGTGTCCGGACAGTTATTACTAGCGGGCTTTGGTTTAAGCCAAATCCTAGTAAATGTTTTGGGATTGGTTTTATCTCATTATATTCGTGTTCCTCGGAACACGGATGCGGGTGTGTATGCACGTTCACTGAGACAGAGGCAGAGGATTCTCATTAGGGTTATAGTACGGGTGTGTATGCACAGTTGATTGTTGTCTTTTTCCAAACCCTAATGAGAATAGGAAATATGATTAATAATATTAGTTAACAATTATTGTGCCATGGTTGAGTTGAATTCTTGACTTTTGTTGACTTGTTGACTTTAGTTGACCGGTTGACCAAAGTAGACTTGTTGACCATCATCATTTGTTTTCAAAGATGCTTCTTATTTTTTGCACAAAGCATTTAATGAATGAAATGATAATGGTCATTCATCAACTCACCATCACAAATTGTTAATTATTATTATTGTTATCATTTTCTAAAATATGAGAGCATGGTTGTAAAAATTGATCATTCTTACTTGCATCTTCTCTCTCATCCTTTGCTCTCCTTCTTCCTCTAGCTCAAGGCAAAATCTCTCATGAGTTGAGAACCATTTGCCTTGGAGATAAAACACCAAAACTACTCTCTACTCATCCTAAGGTTGAAGGTTTAGCAAACCTAACACTTTAGTTATTTCAAGGTTGAGGTAGGAGCTCAAGTTCGAGGCCCTCGGGTGGATCTATCTTCGGCAAAGAGGAGACGACGAGGAGGAGCCATTCAAGCTACTACAAGGAGCTACAAGGAGGAGAACAATAAGAAGAGAAGGAGTTCAAGACTAGGTATAACCCCCTAACCGAGTAGCTAAAGCTCGTAGTTGTTGCTAGTGTGTTGTTTAGCAAAGATCCGGGTTTTCTAGTCCATGTTACCAAAACCCCAAAAATCATTTTTCACCGTTTCCGCAACCCGAAAGAACCGGGAGAGGTAACGTGGACCTAACAGAACTTGACATGTGGCTTATGATTTTTTGGCCTACGTCAAGGTCATAAGAGCATGGGATAAAAATTATATCGGGAGTTTCAAACATAGAGGAAACTTGCAAAACTTGAGCATACTTTCTGGAGTGTGATAACGTGAGTGGATACCGTTACGTTATCATGCGATGAGAGTTGGATCCCGATTCTCACTGATGAGTTGGTTTACTCCTCGGGTGATTTCGACTTATTCTTCTTTCAGGTTTGGAGGAGAATTTGAGAAAACAGTGGGAGGTTTCCTGATTAGATAAAGTGATAACCATTCTAATCTAGGTTAGAGTGCACGCAGAGTGTTTCTTTTCTCTCTCTTTGGCAGCGACCTTTGACCGACCCTAGACTATGACTCACTGACCAAGTTGACCGAACCTTCTTAAAATACTGGCTTTTAGATTGTCTAAAGTTGCATAAGTCATTGCCGCTCCTTCTTTTACCCTTTGTATTTCTCAGAACACTCCGTATTACTACGGATATCCACTTCCATTGGATAGATCCATCGTATGGTTATATACGAACTCGAAGGGTCTTCTTCAAGAATGGATCCAGGTTCAGGAGAAATAGAATTGGTTTATTCAGTTGTCTTTTATTATCACATTCTCTCAGGTTGCGAGGGCTCCTTGGTTTAGGAGAGTACACCTATTACGCTTATTGGATAGTCTTATTCCAAGCCATAGGCAGGTACCGAAAGGTAGGGAATGAAGAAAACCAATTAGCCTAACTAGGGTGTACAGAAGGTAATAACTAAAGACGAAATAAAGGGATTAGAAAGAGGGCAAAGTAGATTGCGACTGCTATCATTCACGACCAAACCACGTACTTCATCGCCACTCCTATTTCACCTTTGCCTTTTCCCCCAGTTCGGGAGAAATAGAATAAGTTATTATTCAGTTGTCTTTTATCATCACATTCTCTCAGGTTACGAGTACTCCTTGGTTTAGGAGGGTACACCTATTATGCTTACAAGATAGTCTTCTTCCAAACCATAGGCTGGTGCCGAACGGTAGGGAAGGAAGAAAACTACTTAGCCTAAAGGGGTGTACAGAAGGTAATAAATAAAGACAAATAAAGGGATTTGGAGAGATGGCAAAGAAATATACGGCTATAGTCATGAATTGGATTATGGAAGAGGCATTACTATGAATACCAGGATACCCCTACGAAACATTTTTATGTTTCAGTGCATTGTTAATGGAAAACTGATTTCCCGATTAGATACTTACTCTAAGGTATGTATTTACCAGGTATGATTCTCACATCTGTATGGTTTTACAGATGATTAGTGGGAGTAAGCTATTGGGAATTAGGTGACCATCCTCATTATATTGGAATTCGTTGTAATTGGTGATATTTGAGGAAATCTCCTGGGTACAGTTTTCAACCTACGACGCATATGTTTTGAGTTATTCAACTCAGCGGACTTATACAGAGTATTGTATGTTGTCCAGCGTCCATCAGGACAAAGGGGTTGGTCCTCGTACTCTGTTCTGTTTACTTGTAACTTCTCTAGTTTTTAGACAATTGTTTCGTAGAAATACAATGTCTAAGTTTTGAGAAGTTGTGGGTATAGGAATAAAGTAGAGAACCAGGTATCGCAAGTATCGGGATTCTTCAAAGAAATCGAAGATAGAGATTCTTGTGATTGGTATTCAAGTAATGGTTTTTGAGAAACTTGTTTCTCTTTCAGGTTACTCATAATTGGATGGATTCCTAAGTTGAACAATGCTGATTAGCCTTTCTCCATTGAGTTGGTATGCACTGGAGACAGTTGCATAATTTGAATCTGGTTCCAATTAAATATATGCTGAAGTTTCTATATTGGGTATAGAATGGTTCATATCTTAACGATGTTAAGGTAAGGGGAGTTGTCCAGCTTATGCTTAAAACCAAACACTGGATAACTCAAGGCACGTTTCTGTAATGGCAGTTTGTGGGTTGACCCTGGCATTGACGAGGGTTAATTTTCTACCATCTGGAAGATCAATAATGATATTGTTCTAGACTCGCCACAGTTTTAGTAAAATGGATTTTTTTTCAGAAAACAGTAGTGGGAGTATGGTAGAACTGGAAGTGATTCCAGAACCGCAAACGATTACGGAAAATTTAATAGGACCTATATATTCAATCAGGTTTGACATTCCAATAGCCACTCCGCAGATATGGTGGGTAACCTCAGACACCCGAGAGGTACTCCGGTAGCCTCAAGGACGGTGACAGGAAGGTTCTTGTTTACCCATACTTGACACTACTGTTGTTCCAGGCTATGAGACCCAGCAGAAGGTTAAGTATAGCGTCGTTCTAAACTAGCTTTAGAAGTACACATGTATATGACTCTGCCAGAGGATTGTCGTAGTCAGTGAGAGCAGCGGAAGAATAGTGGGCAAGTAGCTAATGTCTATTTATAGACTTGAGCAGATATGGCGGAGATAGATCATCTAATTTTTGATGTGACAGTCATGGGTTTGACTTCATCAGAATGATGGATAGATTTGTTGAGAAGGTAGTAGGGTGTCATGTCCTGGTATTTGGATGACATACACAGAGTAGGAAGTAAAATTCCTATACTACGATCGGTTATACTGTGGTCGTCACACAATTGTTTCTCCACAAAGGATATGGATATAATATCAGACATCTGGTTACTAGATCTATGGTTTTAGATCTAGAATTGGGTAGTTTCCCAATCTATGTACTTTGACCGTATTCTAATAATATTTTAGAATAGATGACTACTGGCATGGTGGTGTACCTGCAGATGATGGAGCCACCCTCTCTAAAGGTGTCTTACAGACTAAAGAGTAGAGGGATGTGCATGATTGGCAGATCACTTGCTTAGGCGATTGAGTCAATCATGGAAAGTCAAGTACCACACCAGATGTTGTTTTTGCACTAGATGCGATAAGTTTATATTAATCCAATCCTGAAGAAACATAAGGAAGCAGTTTTAGAACATAAGTGCATGTTCTACGGATTTGATGACGGCAGCCTCCTTCGGAGACGGTTATCATTCCTGGCTTCAAAGGTGACATGGATGACAAAGTGATTGTCAGAGTTATAGTTTTCCCTCTGATGAGGGACAGTATTTTGGACAGGTGGTCCAAGAGGATACTGTGGGAGGCATGGTGCTTGATACTGATTGGGTTCAGTTATCGATACAGTCTAAGAAGTTTGGATTTGGAGTTCATTTATGAACTAGGTCCCATCAGATATCCAGACATATTCTAAGACAGGTATTACTCGATTCGGGAGATGGCTTTCTCCGCGAACTTGAGATTAAGAGAGACATAGAAAGAAACATTAGGGCGGATCCACTCACTGAGGCTATTTTTCGAACACAATAGTTTTGCAAACGAGCTTTGTGAAACTGATTAGTAGAGGAGTTGGATGTTCGGTATCACACGAGCTGTGAGTACGCGACATCGCAATAATTAGCATTAAGTGCAAGTGGGAGATTGTTGGATATAGTACCCTCAAAGCCAATTATTGGATCGCAGGTACGTGATTGCAATGATTGAGGGAGGACCCATACCGATAAGACAGTCTTACTCGAGATGATAGTATGCTATCTGGTTTGTCTTTATCAACGTATACATGCTTTAATTCACTATTGCATGTTGATAAAGCCCATAGGATTCATGCTTGACTGCCAGCAGTATGATGTCGATCATATATGTGGGATCTGGGGTCTATAAGCACATCCTTAAAGTGTCCCTAGTCGTGGGAGTTTTGAGACAGGGCATCGATACTCCAGAGTAGACTAGTGTATACAGTCGAGACCCCGACGAGGGGCGGTGGCCAGTCTCACAAGCTATTGGTGTTAGTTGATTCACCTAAGATTTATACAGGTGCTCATTGGGTTATGAGTACACCAGACATGACTCGCCGGGAACTTGCTGGTTGGTATTATACCTAGCGTCAGATAGCAGTTCCCTGGTGACATGTGTACATGTTAGTTCATCGACCTGAGGTCGTCATTTGTCTCTTGTGAGTTCCCATTGTGCTTTGATTTATACCCTACCACGGGTCAAAGGAGTCGTGCAAACAGGTATTTTTTGGGTACAGTCCCGAGCCATATGGAGGCAGTGAGCAGATCGTCGGGGATTCGTCTCTCCCGGTATTGGGGGTGGGATCGCGCTGTGTTTAGGAGGGACATTACATGAAATCCCTGGCCAGGGTAATCGAGATTTACTTGAAGGTATTCCAGTAGTATCTCAGGGTGTTCTGGGCTACTCTCTGACATGACTTATACAGCTATTGGGGGTCTGACGTTTGCCAGCCCCCTAGGCCCTATATGCGATACTCATAGACGAACGGACCGGACTGTATGGATATTGTCACCGTCAGGCTCAGTAGGGTTTCTGGATGAGTTCGCTCGTCAGCTTCCTTTCCAATCAATACATAGGCAACCATTACGTACAGTTAGTACCTCTAACGTGCTAGTGGTTATACCCAGTGCCAGTGTGTTGATGAGTCATTAGAGTCCCCCACAGACAGTTTCCCAAGTTCGGGCGAAACGTTGTAGAGGCCGTATGGTTTTATGGCAGGATTCGGAAAATGCACGTGCGTTTACGCACGTGTCATATTTCGGGCAGATAATACTGGTGGGCTTTAGTTTAAGCCGGATCCGAGTATTATACTGTGTAGATATAATATCTTTGTCTCTGTTGCATTTGTATTCGGTCGTAATACAAATGCGGGTATGTTTATACTGTTACGGGGTTATCCTGAAATTCGTTTCAGGATCGCTTTTGAAAGTTGCCAGTTTCCAGTTTTCTATCACCCGTATTAAACATTCGGTTTAATACGGATTTATCTTTTCATCATTGGGTGAGTCATGGTTCTAGAAGATTCTAGAAATGGTGGCTAGGATTAGTGACTCATCATGGCATTAATTGAAATGGTGACTAGGTTTAAGAGTCATCATTTATGCATTAATGGTTTCTAGTGAGTCATTCTTTTCTTTAAGTGTTATGATAAGTATGAATGCTTATGGTCACCAAACCATAGCTCCTACACTCACCTCCCTCCTCATTCTAAAGTGGCCGGCCTATTTATGGTTGCCCCCTTGATTGATTTTTTTCCTCTCTCTCTTTGTGAAAATGACATGAATTATTTGCTAAGTTTCTAAGCTCATTTTGTAGGGCTCCTAAGCACTCTAATGAGATCTCACAAGGCATCAACCATGCCAATTTCAAATTTTACGGTGCCGAGAAACCCTAGACTAGATCGTTAACTAGAAATTTAGGCGAAAAAGCAACTAGTTAACAACTTAACTAAATGGTATACGGAAATACAACCTTTGTAGATCCGGTGCTCCACCTCCATAGCTCCGTGATGATGTCTCCTCGCTGTCCAAAACGGATCCCGGGCTTTAGCATCGGCTTCATCGGAGAAAGAGCGGGCTAGGTCATCGACGACGATGCCGAAGATGATCTACGTCGAGGCATCACTAGATCAAGCTCCACCTTCACCAAGCCATGATAACTTGTGAAGGAAACACCCTATACTACTTGGCAAGAGATAGAGGATGAAGAAATAGGAAGTGGGTTCACTTTAGAATTGGATTTCTCACTCTTTTTCATCAATCACCATTGATGAAGTCTAGCTTTCTTCATTGAAGAAGATGAAGAAGAAGAAGCTAATATTATGATAAGTATTAAGTAAAATGAAAATAATAATAATACTTATCATCTACCAACCATGGTCAAGTGTAGAGACTAAACTAGGGTTAGTGGGAATGGTTAGGGTTAAGCATGAGACAAAATGGTCACATAGTCAAAGCTTCATGAAGCTTCAATATACAACAAAGTTAGCCACCATTTTCTTTATGCTTTTCATTTTCCAAAAATCAATAGATAAATAAATAAGTGAATAAAACAAAACCCTAACCATTATCATGTAACCATGGTTTGATCTTTACACAAAAACCCTAGCAAACATGTATCATCAAACATGATACAATCAAGTGCACAAAAGTATATCACATATACAATGTGAACATCCGAGTGAGAATATCCATTTAAAGTGAACCGATACTAGTTAATGCAAAGTAATATATCAAATATATAATTATAAATTAAATCATTAAATCAACACTTGATTTAACGATCCGGTCATATCGCATATAACCGACTAGTATCCTATGTATCAGCTTATCGAATCAATACTTGATTCGATAATTAGGTTATATCGCATACAACCAATCGATACATTCATCGCGAGAATGAAATACGGTATCACATACACGCATTATTCTCGGTCCCGCACATATCTCATATGCGCTCCTATTTCGTTTCGCTTGAGCCAGGAAACCTCTGTGTAGGACTCTAAAGACTCGTCAATACGCCGGTAGCAGATGATGATCATATCAAGCACCCACAAGCCGCAAGCGGTCTGCTAAACGTAACGGCCACCCGGGTATTGAGCGATCAGAAGATCGACGAGCAAGCCTGCTCACACTCCTGTGAATCCAACCAGTAACACTTACCGTACAGTCCGGTCTCGTCGTCTGATATGTCGCATATCTCGCCTAGGGGTGGTAAACGTCAGACCCCAATAGCTCGATAAGTCGTGTCGATATGAGGTCTATAACAATTCGAGAAACTACTGGTAACACTTACCAGTAAATCTCAGCAACCCTGGCCAGGGATTTCCGGTTATAGCCAATCGAACACAGCGCAACATCCACTCCCTATACCGGGAGAGACGAATCCCCTCCTATCGCTCATTGCCTCCATGTGACTCGGGACTGTACCCAAAAACCACCATTTTGCACGCCCTCTTGGACGTGGTAAGGTGGAAATCAAAGCACAGTGGGAACCACACAAGACTCTATGACGATCTCGGGTCAACAGACTACTCTGTACCAGTGTCACCAGAGAACTGCCATCTGACGTAAGGTATAATACCATCTGGGAGTTCTCGGCGAGTCCGTCCAGTGTACCCAGTCTCCACTGAGCACCCGTATATCATCTCTGATGTCAAACACCAATGGATATGGGATCATCCATGGCCCATCTGTATGGGTCGAGAAGGTATACGCTAGTCTACTCTGGTATATCGATGCCCCGTCTCGATACACCCACGACTAGGGACTTTGAAGGATGTACTTATAGACTATCTGTCCCCACTAGTATGATCTTCATCATAGTCCAGGTAGTCAAGTACACATCCTAAGGGCTTTACCAACATGTAACAGAGAGACAATCAGTATACACGTTAAGGTAAAGAGCAACCAGATAGCATACTATCATGTCGAGCAAGAAAGTCCTCCCTATATATGTCCCAGCATCCACTACAATATACATCCTATGTACAGTAATGGCCTCTAAGGCATACATATAACTGGCAATCTCCCACTTGCACTAGGGCCATCTGTAGCAGTGGTTGCAGTATCTCATACTCAACCATCCCATAAAAAATCTCTCTCTGGGAATAGGCCTTTGTGAGTGGATCCGCTGTGTTGTCTTCTGAGTCAACTCTCCTAACCTTGATCACCCTGGAGATCAACTATCTCCATGATCAGGTGATACTGCCTTAGAATATGTCTGGATCGCTGATGGGACTGGCGTTCCTTGGCATAGGCCACAACTCCATTGTCTCACAATGGAAGGAACGAAGTTCATCTCATGAACTAATATACACCCAAACAGCCTCTTTGGTAGCATCTTAAGTAGCGATGTATCGAGCCTTTATCGTCTAGTATGCCACGGTATCTAGCTTGGAACTCTTCCAACATACCGTCCCTTTACTGAGGGTAAAGACAATGCCTGTGACTGACATTCAGTCGTCTTTATCACCCTGGAACCATTCCAGTGATTCTCCCCAGGATCGATTGATACCATCTCCCTACAACTAGTGAGAATCCTAACATCCAATTAGATCTATCTCATAGATCCAAACTAAGGATTTAGGAGGTATCACTTTGATCCTATATGGAGAATCATTGTGATAAGCGGAGATTGACCGAGCGTAGCATAGGAAACTCCTTTCTTATCAAGAATATGTCATCCACGTACTCTACGAGGATCATCCCCATACTCCCTACTACCTTTTTGTATATACAAGGTTCATCTACCATTTTGATGATGTCAAACTGTTTGACTATCTCATCAAAACAGATGTTCCAACTCCGCGATACCTGCTTTATCCTATAAAGCATCTTGTACACGTTTCCGCTGCTCCCACTGTCTACGAAGCCCTCTGGCTGTGTACTTATAGACTCTCTCTTCTAAAACATCATTTAGAAAAGCAGTCATGACACCCAACCGCCAGATTTCGTAGTCATGGTATGTAGCTGTGGCAAGTAGGATCTGGATGCACTTAAGCATAGCCACTTGAAAAGGTTTCATCATTATCCACGCCTGGTCGATGACGAAAAGCTTTAACAAGTCTAGCTTTGAAAGTCTCAACTTTTCCATCTACACCAAGAAATCTTCTCAAGATTTACTTGCTCCTGACGGGGATTTAACCCTTCAGATATAGCAACCAAAGTCCATACTTTGTTGGTGTACATGGATTCCATCTCAGATCACTAAGCATCCAGCCATTCTTACAGAGTCCCACTCCTGATGGCCAGCTCGAAACTAGTTGGGTCATCATCTTATGATGCAATCCTCGCTCCCACTGTCATAGAGAATCCGAAGTATCTCTCAGGTGGGTGAGGAACCCTACTAGATCGGCGGAGAGGCTGAGGTTCGTTAGAATCTACTGAATCCTTTGGTTCTTTCAAATCATCAGCTGTAGTTTGTATAGCTGGAACATTTCCAGTTCTACATAACAGACCTTGCCTCGAGCTTGTCCGGATTATGCTTTTAGACATAGCCCGGACAACCCCAAATCATAACCAACTTAAGATATGGGCTCTTCCCTTTCCATGTCACATATGAAGCGGTAGGCAACTGATTTGATTTGAACCCTATTCAATAGGTATGCAGCTTCTCAAGTGCATAACTCCCAAAAAGGAAATAGGTAACTCAGTAGTACTCATCATAGAGCACACCTTATCATATAGGGTGTGATCGCTCCGCCCCGATATACCATCGTGCTATGGTGTATTCGGAGGAGTAATGCTGAGAGAGAATCTCATTCTCCTTTAGAATAATCCAGGATTTCCGTGCTCAAGTATTCTCCTCCTTGATCACATCAAAGGACATAATACTTATACCCATTTTGGTTCTCTACTTCTAACTTATATTCCGTGAATATCTCAAAAGGTTCGGACTTGTGTTTCAACAGGAACATATGTCTGAATCTTGAGAGATTATCAGAGAATGTAACGAAGTACAAAGAACCAGTCCTGGCATATGCAGACAGGGGACCTTACATACATCAACATGTATCATCCTAAGAGTTCACTAACTCTTTCTCTGTTTCCAGTAAACGGAGCTATGGTCATCTTATCTCTGTGACATGACTGGCAAGTTTCACAAGATGTAAATTCAAACTGATTTAAATATGCATCTATGTGCAACTTAGCTAGTCGGGTCGCATTGATATGACCTAGTCTACAATGCCTCAAGAAGGATTCGTTCATTGCTGAACTCTTCCTCTTGTGTGTGTTCCGTATACTA
Organism: Agapanthus africanus; assembly: GCA_030015575.1. Lineage (NCBI taxonomy): Eukaryota > Viridiplantae > Streptophyta > Magnoliopsida > Asparagales > Amaryllidaceae > Agapanthus > Agapanthus africanus. Next base: position 708,371,765 of record CM057338.1, on the reverse strand, counting down.
AGAACTGCAGTTTGATTTAGAACATTAATGCTTTTAGATAACGTGCCTGAACCGATCAACTTTTGATATAGGAAATGTTCAAAACATTATCCAACAATACAAAATTATATCCTTTCTTTACTAATAAAGAGAGAGTTATGATTTTGTATATCAGGTTCGGTATCTAATAACATTCGTTCAGAATCAATGTATTGGTAATACAGGGTGACAGTGACCAACAGACTTGGCTGCAACACTTGCCCCGTTTTCTGCCTCATGAAACTTATCACCCGTTCTCAGTTCTTTACCTATCTGTAGCCCATGTAACATATTACATATGCGGGATCCTGATCCGGCATCACATACCCAGGATGTAAAGAATAGAGAAACAGTTCTGTATAAAGAACACACCCGAAGATGATGCATTAGCATGCACTCTCTTCGTTTGGGCGGCACGGGAAATCTGGTATTCCCCAATTTCCTGCTCTGTCTTATAACAATTATAAGTTGGAGCGGGACCAACGTTCCCCAGCTCAGTATAACAAGAGGATTCGGTCAATAATCCGTATTATTATCTTGATTAAGGCGTGATATGGTCGCTACCTGGAGAGAGAGAGAAGAAAACACTCAGCGTGCGCTCTTGCAAGAATAGATTGGTTATTATTTTATCTAATCAGGATGGCTCCCGCTGCTTTTTATCAAATCTTCCTTCGAACCCTAAAAGGAAAGACTAGACGGGATTAATTACACACTACAAGTTCGCCAATCTTTCAGCCAGGCCAGTGTCGGTACTTTGAGGGAGGTCCCCCGTGCTTTCGCACGAACCTAATTAATGTAAACCTCGTTTTCCCAGAGGCGTAACCTCGTTAACACCTTTCTAGACACCTACTTGATCGGCTAATTGTAATGTATAAAACTCTCCCACGAGTAACTCTTACTCACAGTGGGTATCGGGATCCAACTATCTCATAGAAGGTATGCAATCTCATTGCAAATTTCAACACTTGAAATTCCCGATAATATTTTGCCCCCAGCGTGCTATGACCTTGACGCATGCCAAACAACCCATAGTCCGCTAGTCAAGTTCAACCCGTACATTTCTTGATTGAATTAAACCCACCCGCACGACCCTTGACGCATGCCAAACAACGCCGTACGAATACCGTAATCCAATCGCATCGTATGCTAGCAGATAAGCACTAGTTAGCTACCGTACACTACGCCTTGACGCATGCCAAACAACCGCAGCACGAATACTAACTAGTACTTATCTGAAATGACGGAGGGCTACGACAGGTTTTTCTGAAAACCTATTGCGTAATGAACTTGATATCGTTGTAGAATCAAATGATTTTAAAATGGAGTGTTTTTGAGGCTTTTCTAGTTTTGCTAAAGGAGTCACTCCCGGTGAAGGGATCGTCGGTCCTTTCCTCGTCGAATGAGGTGCGGGATATATCATATATATCACTGTGCAAAGCAAAAACTATTAAAAGCAATCAAAAGACAAACCGAGTGTGTAGCATCTGCCAGTTATTGCTAAAGGAGTCACTCCCGGTGAAGGGATCTCGGTCCTTTCCTCATCGAATAAGGTGCAGGATATATCATATATACCGCTGTGCAAAGCAAGAACTGTAGCTACCTTTTTATTTTGAAATTCGATTCTACAATATCTTAGGTTTCTTTTATTTCACTAATCACATTAATGAAGTCCCATCATTTAAGTACCTAAACATCACAGATAAATACGACGTACACTTATGCCATCCGCATTCGCCTCGATGTCCCCTCATGCACCGTTAGGTTAGGTAACTAACGGCAGAGCAGGGCAGGGCTAGCGCGGGTGTAAAACATAAGTAACGTCTATATAATATATCATATATACTATATACTGTATCTATCACAGAACATCACATGATCACATCACAGATATCGCAGCAGAAGAAACATATGAAATATTGGATATATTAGGACGTCCGTGTTTTCAATACGAGCCAGTATAAAACACGGATTCCACGGTCGTGATGAATAGCCAAACCCACACCCCTAGACCCCTACGAGAGAGGCAAGCAACCCTACCAATTCTAGAGTTAGGAGACCCGGACTCGACTCCTCGAGTTGGTCTCCCACTGGACTCCAGAACCCAGTTACTTGTGCTCCCCTCCTTGGGTCTATCCTAGTGCGGAAAAGTAAATAATATACAAACGGTGACATCTTCCGCAACCTGGAAGTGCCCCAATAAAAGAATATTACATACAAGTTTTTACATGAATGAAAATGAAAAACACTCATCTCACATAAAAACCCCGGCTATTCAAACACGACGATCCAATATAACATATCCAGCAACACATAACATCACATGTCATCAACGTAAGTAAATATGCGCATCCCAATTGTCGTTGACATATAGCAACGAAACCGGCGATATCACATATTACACTTACGGTCACAGAAAAGAAAGTGTAAAACTACAACAGTTGGAATCCGCAACCTGCATAGACATCGCATGCCTAATCAAATGAATTCCTTAGACATCTCATGCCTAACAATTATAAACCCCGCATTTTAGTCTTATTATCGAAAACACTTTTCAATATCAAGTAGGGCAATTCAACAAGATTCCCGACAGCCTGATCGAATGCTCGTCGCAAACTTTAGTAGACGGCCGCACCCCCCGATACCGTCGACGAAGTGCACCAAGGCAGAACACTGCTACCGCGTGCACCCGGACGGATGCTTTCGGCGACGGGGTTCTCCTATAGTCACTTGGTCGGGGCTTTGGAGCGAGGCTGTCTATTAAGTTTACCCGGCGAGTATCCGCGTACGCTACGTGATTGCGACGGACTTTTGATCACATCAAAATTCCGTGGCAACCGATCAAGTGAGACTAAAGTGCTATGTTTATAACATTCATTCAGTTATCTCATAACTAATTGTGAATTCCAATTATTGTATCCCATTCCAGATAAATAGAAAATGTTAAATTTTCCGATCGAACAGTCGAACACCGAAGTTTTCCCAAAACAGATCAACACATGAAACAAGTCTAAAAACATTCAGTTCGTGCCTCAGTACCAACGGTCCAGCCGTAGAAGGGTCAAGCCAACGCCTCACATGTGGCACGCCGTACTGTCCCAAACCCGAAGGTTCAAAGGGCAGTTCAAGACGGTCACATAATCGAGTTAAGGTTTGTTGTCTTCTAGAGGGACCATCGCGTTACTTGCACTACTTAGAACGTCGTTAAACTACGGAAAAATCCAACACTTGGAAATTTCCCGACAGGGGAAAAATTGGGTATTTATATCCGGTCGAACTTTTTAACATATTCTAAAATTATCCGGAAAGCCACATAGACAAAATCTGATACTCCGATCGAAACACCGAATCCCCAAAACAACCCCAGAAAATTCAACTCTTGAATAACTATTAAAAATTCCCAGAAAATCCAACTCCAGAAAATAGGAATTACTGTGCAAAAATGGGAAGCTGACGTCATCATACGGCCGCGGAACCGCCGCAGAAGCCAAGTTTCTGCCGCGGTTCCGCCGCACTTTGGTGGGATCATGAAATAAATTTTGCGCCGTAATTCTTAGAATTCCCTGCTGAATTTTTTAAGCATTTTTAATCTAGAAAAATCCCAGTTTTTGAAAAAAGTACAGAGAAGGCTATTGCATTAGGGTTTCGGGTTCGTACGGACTTCAAACTTCGTCTACACTTCGCCTAAGGCTCTAGCTTGGCTCTGATACCACTGTAGGGCTCCTAGGCACTCTAATGAGGTCTCACAAGGCATCAACCATGCCAATTTCAAATTTTACGGTGCCGAGAAACCCTAGACTAGATCATTAACTAGAAATTTAGGTGAAAAAGCAACTAGTTAACAACTTAACTAAATGGTATACGGAAATACAACCTTTGTAGATCTGGTGCTCCACCTCCATAGCTCCGTGATGATGTCTCCTCGCTGTCCAAAACGGATCCCGGGCTCTAGCATCGGCTTCATCGGAGAAAGAGCGGGCTAGGTCATCGACGACGATGCCGAAGATGATCTACGTCGAGGCATCACTAGATCAAGCTCCACCTTCACCAAGTCATGATAACTTGTGAAGGAAACACCCTATACTACTTGGCAAGAGGTAGAGGATGAAGAAATAGGAAGTGGGTTCACTTTAGAATTGGATTTCTCACTCTTTTTCATCAATCACCATTGATGAAGTCTAGCTTTCTTCATTGAAGAAGATGAAGAAGAAGAAGCTATTATTATGATAAGTATTAAGTAAAATGAAAATAATAATAATACTTATCATCTACCAACCATGGTCAAGTGTAGAGACTAAACTAGGGTTAGTGGGAATGGTTAGGGTTAAGCATGAGACAAAATGGTCACATAGTCAAAGCTTCATGAAGCTTCAATATACAACAAAGTTAGGCACCATTTTCTTTATGCTTTTCATTTTCCAAAAATCAATAGATAAATAAATAAGTGAATAAAACAAAACCCTAACCATTATCATGTAACCATGGTTTGATCTTTACACAAAAACCCTAGCAAACATGTATCATCAAACATGATACAATCAAGTGCACAAAAGTATATCACATATACAATGTGCACATCCGAGTGAGAATATCCATTTAAAGTGAACCGATACTAGTTAATGCAAAGTAATATATCAAATATATAATTATACATTAAATCATTAAATCAACACTTGATTTAACGATCCGGTCATATCGCATATAACCGACTAGTATCCTATGTATCGGCTTATCGAATCAATACTTGATTCGATAACTAGGTTATATCGCATACAACCAATCGATACATTCATCGCGAGAATGAAATACGGTATCACATACACGCATTATTCTCGGTCCCGCACATATCTCATATGCGCTCCTATTTCGTTTCGCTTGAGCCAGGAAACCTCTGTGTAGGACTCTAAAGACTCGTCAATACGCCGGTAGCAGATGATGATCATATCAAGCACCTACAAGCCGCAAGCGGTCTGCTAAACGTAACGGCCACCCGGGTATTGAGTGATCAGAAGATCAACGAGCAAGCCCGCTCACACTCCTGTGAATCCAACCTGTAACACTTACCGTACAGTCCGGTCTCGTCGTCTGATATGTCGCATATCTCGCCTAGGGGTGGTAAACGTCAGACCCCAATAGCTCGATAAGTCGTGTCGATATGAGGTCTATAACAATTCGAGAAACTACTGGTAACACTTACCAGTAAATCTCAGCAACCCTGGCCAGGGATTTCCGGTTATAGCCAATCGAACACAGCGCAACATCCACTCCCTATACCGGGAGAGACGAATCCCCTCCTATCGCTCATTGCCTCCATGTGACTCGGGACTGTACCCAAAAACCACCGTTTTGCACGCCCTCTTGGACGTGGTAAGGTGGAAATCAAAGCACAGTGGGAACCACACAAGACTCTATGACGATCTCGGGTCAACAGACTACTCTGTACCAGTGTCACCAGAGAACTGCCATCTGTCGTAAGGTATAATACCATCTGGGAGTTCTCGGCAAGTCCGTCCAGTGTACCCAGTCTCCACTGAGCACCCGTATATCATCTCTGATGTCAAACACCAATGGATATGGGATCATCCATCGCCCATCTGTATGGGTCGAGAAGGTATACGCTAGTCTACTCTGGTATATCGATGCCCCGTCTCGATACACCCACGACTAGGGACTTTGAAGGATGTACTTATAGACTATCTGTCCCCACTAGTATGATCTTCATCATAGTCCAGGTAGTCAAGTACACATCCTAAAGGCTTTACCAACATGTAACAGAGAGACAATCAGTATACACGTTAAGGTAAAGAGCAACCAGATAGCATACTATCATGTCGAGCAAGAAAGTCCTCCCTATATATGTCCCAGCATCCACTACAATATACATCCTATGTACAGTAATGGCCTCTAGGGCATACATATAACTAACACATTTTTCATCACCCGATTCCAAAAGGCAACTTCATTAACCGTTCGTCCATAGCTTTGGACGTAACGAGACAAAGTGTTCTACTCATTCTCTATATCAATCTTGGTCATCTCTTTTGGCAAACTTGATGATCGAGTTGCCTCGGTTCAGAGGCGGGAGCCCGTTTAAAGATCCGTTGACGTGGTGCCACCTGGACGACGAGACCGGAGATCGAGGAGATCGGAGCAGCCGCAACGAAGCGTGGGATGTTGGTTGAAGACCGAAGGACCCGGATCGTTCGGTATAACATTTCTACCCACTTTACTGTATGTTAGTTTAGCGTTAATGGCAGATCCTGGGACATAGTATATGATAGCACAAGTTCTAAAAGTTTTTGTTCCGCATCTTGGCATCTGAAAGACGGCCGGGGCGCTACCGTAGACTTACAAAGACAACTAAATAGTCCTATTCATTTTCTCCAGAACCAGAAACCATTCTCGAATCTGGAACAAGTTCCTTCGAGTTCGTATATAACCATATGATGGTTTTATCCAATGGAAGTGGACGTTCGTAGTAATACGGGGTGTTCTGGAGAAAAGGGTAAAAGTAGGAGTGGCAATGAGGTATGCAACTCAGACAATCCAAAAAGCCAGTGTTTTAAGAAAGTTCGGTTAACTTGGTCACTGAATCATAGTCAAGGGTCGGGTCATGGTCACTGCCAAAGAGAGAGAGAGAGAGAAAAGAAACACTCAACGTGCACTCTAACCTAGATCAGAATGGTTATCACTTTATCTAATCAGGAAACCTCCCACTGTATCGTCAAATTCTCCTCCAAACCTTAAAGAAGAATTAGTCGGGATCACCCGAGGAGTAAACTAACTCATCAGTAGGAATCGGGATCCAACTATCATCGCATGATAATGTGATGGAATCCACTCATATTATCACACTCCAGAAGGTATGCGCATATCTGGCAAGTTTCAGTTTCTTTAGAAACCCCCGATGTGATTTTTACCCCATGCTCTTATGACCTTGACTTTGGCCAACAAATCATAAGTCACATGTCAAGTTCTACTCGTCATTTTCCAGGTTAATTTGAACCCACCCGTACCTACCCTTGATTTTGGCCAACAAAGCAGTATGACTGTCCCAAACCAACGCATTTATCTATGCAACAAAAAGGTAACAAATAGCTACCATACCCTATGCTTTGACTTTGGCCAACAAACATAGCATGAATAATAAGTGCTACCCGTCTGAAATGACGGAGGGGTACGAATGGTTTTTGGCGAAAAACCATTAACGTAATGAACTTGATATCGTTGAAGGAACCGGATAGCATTTTATAAAATATAGTGGCGAAAACTTTTGCTAAAGAGGTCACTCCCGGTGAAGGGATCTCGGCTCTTTCCCCGTAGAATGAGGTGCAGGATATTCCAATTGAATACCACGATGCAAAGCAAAAAGTAATAAACTATAGTGAAGTTATTACCCTGACGCAAACTTCTGTCCAAGGGGTCACTCCCGATGAAGGGATCCCGGCCCTTGCCTCGTCGACTGAGGTGCTGGATATTCATAACCGAATACCACTGTGCAAAACAAAAGAGAACGTCCTTGCAATAACAGCTTTCGAAAAATGTTCCAACAACATCATAATTAGGTTTGTTAAGCTTGCATTGATCCGAATCAATGCAGTCCCATCAATTAATCACACCACAAAAGAACGAAAATATGATGTACGTATATGCTATCTGCATTCGCCACTGGGTCCCGTCATCACCCGTTAGGTTACTTAACTAACGACAGAGCGGGGACTGGACTAGCGCGGGTGTAAAACATATACAACATCTACTAGTATATATATATATATCAATATATAATAATCGTTCCAGGCGTGATAAAATGCAACATCACAGAAATGTAATAAACATCACAGAACAATACAGATAATCTAGGATCCCCGGGTTTCATAGAGCCACTACTAAAACCCGACGTTCCCCTGGTCGTGTGGATAGCCTGTGCAATGAAATCCTAGACCCCTACGGGTGTGGCAAGTTATCCGCCAAAACCTGAAGTGAGGCAGCCCCCTTCAACAAAGTGAATGGACCACCCAGCACTTCACGGAATCCGGTAACTTAGGCACCCCTCCTTGGGTCAACCTATACCCCCTACGAGTGCGGCGAATAGCCCGCCAATTCTAAAGTAAAGCCCCCTCCGTCTCAAACCCATGAGATGCGGGCTTGTTTCCCTCTAGAACCCGGCTATCCATGCACCCCACCGCGGGGTAATCCTAGTACAGAAAGTAAAATATATACAACGGGTACATCGACCTCAGCCCGGTCGTGCCCCAAAAGAATAATATACAAACAGGCAGTGACGGCAGTCCACATGTCGGACGCTCGCCCCGCAATATCAAATGTACAAATACAACCAAACTGTACTACCATTGCTCCCAGGCTATCCACCATGACAAATCCGCAACATCACAGCACAACACAGAATATCAACGTGAATGTCACGTTCGCAAATCCGTCTAAAAGAATTATAGCAATTAGACAGGATTTACCGATCAAATGACATTCACGGTTGCAGATATAATGTAAATACTGTGAACTAACATGTTTAAAATTTTCGATCGAAAAAATTTCCCGAAGTGGGCCCCATACACAATACCCAGTACTCAAACAAATCTGGGCCCAAACAAAAATTACCAGAAACACCATTTCCAAGTCAGAAACCTCTGTAGAAAAAATGGTGCACTGTTGCTACAGTCTTGCGGCGGAACCGCGGCCAAAATGAGGGTACGGCCGCGGTTCCGCCGCGCTACAGTGACAACAACGTACCGAATTTTCTCAGAATTCTTAAAAAACCCTGCCTGTTTTTCTGCAGCACACCAAATAATTTTTTGACCACAGGAAAAATTCGACAGAAACTGTGACTTGGGAATGCAGTTTTTAGAAAATTCGTTCGATCGATATTTTAAATACATTAGAGCAAGCTAGTAAAGGTTAATGGCGTGGCTCTGATACCATGTAAGTCTACGGTAGCGCCCCGGCCGTCTATCCGAGGCCAAAATGCGGAAACAAAACTTTTTCAAACTAGAAACCGGCGCTATCGTATGCTTAAAACTCGGATCGAACCATTAACCTACAACTAGCTATCTAGAGAGAGGGTTGGAAAGCTATACCGATCGATTCGTGTCCTTCGGTCTTTGGCCACCATCCCAAGCTCCCCGCGGCAACTCCAGTCTCGATCTCCTCATCGGAAAGGGCACCACATCTACAAGTCTTTTTACGGGCTCCCGCTTCATCCGAAGCAACTCGGGCACGAAGTGTGCTAGCCGACGTGTCCAAGGTGATGTAGAGAATGTTTGTGATCACTTTGTCTCTTACATCCATGAGATGGATGGAGGTTGAAGGTGTTACCATTGATGGAGATAATGAGCTAGAGGAAGAAGAAGAAGAAGCTCTATTTTCTTTTCTTTTCTTGTATTTTCTATGATAAAATGAGAGAGAGTTGAAACAATAATATGAGAGCTCACCTCCTCATGACAGCCCCTCTCTCTCTTCTCTTATCATATCAACATAAATCAAGCTCATAATGTGACATTTACACACTAAAAGAGACCATGAGTCACCATATATGTCCATGTCACATTTAATGCATCTCATGATGAATTCTAGCTCATTATTTCCACCATCCAAACATTAATCCAAATGTTTGGTCCAACAAAAAGATCCGGCAACATCTAAAATAAACTCGTGACGGATCACAAGGATACCCCTCACCTGTATATACATACCTGCATCCGCATTCCGACTGAATGCGAATGTGATGAGACTAAAGGAATCCAACAAATCTAATACTAGGATCCGTCTTAAACCAAAGCCCACTAGTATGATCCGTCCGATCATGATCCGTACAGTACTGCACGTATATGATCGGACCCTGCCATATATCATACGGCTTCTACATCGTTTCGCCCGAAACTTGAGAAACTGTCTGTGGGGGACTCTAAAGACTCGTCAATACTTTGGCTGTGGATTTAACCACTAGCACGTCAGTGGTACTAGCTGTACGTAACGGGCTACCAGGTATTGACCAAAAGGGAGGTCGATGAGCGAACTCATCCTGACACCCTACTGAGCCTGTCAGTGACAATATCTGTACAGTCCGGTTCGTTCGTCTATGAGCATCGCATGGCGGGCCTAGGGGGTTGGTAAAAGTCAGACCCCCAAAAGCGGTACAAGTCGTGTCGGAGAGTAGTCCAGAACACCCTGAGATACTACTGGAATACCTACCAGTAAATCTCCTGCCTTGGCCAAGGACTTCGTGTAATGGCTCTCCTAGACACAGCGTGATCTCACCCCCAATACCGGGAGAGACGAAACCCCTGCCGATCCGCTCACTGCCTCCATGTGGCTCGGGACTGTACCCAACTAAAACCTGTTTGTACGACTCCTTTGAGTCGTGGTGGGGTAGTAATCAAAGCACAGTGGGAACTCACACGAGACAAATGACGATCTCAGGTCGATGAACTAACCTGTACACATGTCACCAGGGAACTTCTATCTGACGTTAGGTATAATACCAACTAGTATGTTCCCAGCGAGTCCTGTCCGGTGAACTCATAACCCAATGAGCACCTGTATACATCTTAGGTGAACCAACTGACACCAATGGATTGTGAGACCGGCCACCGCCCCTCGTCGGGGTCTCGACTGTATACACTTGTCTACTAATGGAGTATCGATGCCCAGTCTCGAAACTCCCACGATTAGGGACATTTTAAGGATGTGCTTATGGACCCCAGCTCCCACGTATATGATCGCCATCATACTGCCGGCCGTCAAGCAAGAATCCTAAGGGCTCTATCAACGCGCAATAGTGACCTGTAAGGTCACCTGAAGCAGTACACGATGATAAAGTTAAACCAGATAGCATACTATCATCTTGAGTAAGACTGTCCTACCGGTATAGGTCCTCCCTCAATCATTGCAATCACGTGCCTGTGATCCAATAATTAACTCTAAGGGCACTATATCCAACAGCACTAACGTCTAAACTAACACAAATCGAAATCTAAGGCGTTACAGGTAAAGGACTACTTCTGGAGTTCACTTTTACCATACACCAAGAACACTTCTTTAGTCCTTCTCAAGTACTTAAGAATTTTCTTCACAGCTATCCAGTGATTCTCCCCAGGATGTAAGAGGCATCACCCAAATCCTTCATGGAGAACCATTGTGATAAGAAGAGCTTGACTGAGTGTAGCATAAGAACATCATTTCCTATCAAGAGTATGCCATCCACGTACAATACGAGGAAGACAACCTTACTCTCTACAACCTTCTTGTATATACAAGGTTCATATATATTTTTGATGAAGTCAAACTCTTTGACTACTACATCAAAACAGATGTTCCATTTCCGTGATGCCTTCTTTAACCCGTAGATTGATATAAGCAGCTTGCACACCTTTCCGTTGCTCTTACTGTCTACGAATCCCTCTGGCAGTGTCATATACACGCTCTCTTCTAAATCACCATTTAGAAAAGCGGTCTTGACGTCCATTGCCAGATTTCGTAGTCATGGTATGTAGCGATGGCAAGTAGGATCCGGATGGACTTAAGCATAGCCACTGGAGAAAAGGTTTCATCATAATCCACACCTAGTTATTAACGAAAACCTTTTGCTACAAGTCTAGATTTGAAAGTCTCAACTTTTCCATCTACACCAAGAATCTTCTCAAGATCCACTTGCTCCCAATGGGTTTTACCCCTTCAGGAGCAACATCCAAAGTCCACACTTTGTTGGTGTACATGGATTCCATCTCATATCGCATTACATCCAGCCATTTCATAGAGTCCCCACTCATGATGGCCTACTCGAAACTAGTTGGGTCATCATCTTCCATGATGCAATCCTCTCTCCCACTGTCATTGAGAAACCCTTAGTATCTCTTAGGCGGATGAGGAACCCTACTAGATCTGTGGAGAGGCTAAGATTCGTCGGGGACTATTGAATCCTTCGGTTCCACCAAATCATCAGCAGTAGTTTGTGTAGCTGGAACTTCTTCCAGTTCTACCTCATGACCATTAATTTTTTTCTAAGAAATTACTTTTTCTAAAAAGGTGGCATGCCGAGAAACAAAACACCTTTTGTTCCTCGGTGTGGTAGAAGATATACCCTCGCGAATGTTTGGGATATCCAACAAACTTACACAGAACAGACCTTGCCTCGAGCTTGTCTGGATTTTGCCTTTTAACATAGGCCGGACAACCCCATATCTTAACTCGTTAAGACACGGTCTCTTCCCATACCATATCGCATATGGAGTGCTAGGCGCTGATTTGGTTGGAACTCTATTCAATAGGTATGCGGCTGTCTCAAGTGCATAACCCCAAAATGAAATAGGCAACTCAGCAGTACTCATCATAGAGCGCATAATATCTAATACGGTGCGATTCTTACGCTCCGATACACTGTTGTGCTGTGGTTTATACGAAGGAGTAAGCTGAGAGAGAATCTCATTCTCTTTTAAATAGTCACGGAATTCCGTGCTCAAGTATTCTCTTCCTTGATTAGATCGAATGATTTTAATACTTTTACCCGTTGGGTTCTCTACTTCGCACTTATATTCTTTGAATTTCTCAAAAGCTTCAGACTTGTTTTTTAACAAGAACACATGTCCGAATCTTGAGAGATCATCAGTGAATGTAATGAAGTACGAGGAACCGTTCCTGGCATTTGTAGACATGGGACCGCATACATCACTATGTACCAGTCCCAAGAGTTCAGTATCTCTTTCTCCGTGTCTAGTAAACGGAGTTTTGGTCATTTTACCTTTGAGACATGACTGGCAAGTTTCATATGATGTAAATTCAAACTGATTTAAATATCCATCTCTATGCAACTTAGCTAGCCGTGTCGATTGATATGGCATAGTCTACAATACCACAAGAAGGATTCGTTCATTTCTGAACTTTTCCTCTTGTGTGTGTTCTGTTAAGAACTGTAGTTTGATTTAGAACGTTTATGCCATTACATAACGTGCCTGATCCAATCAACTTTTGAGTTAGGAAAATGTTCAAAATATTATCCAGCAATACAAAATTATATCCTTCTTTACTTAATAAAGAAACTGTTATAATGTTGCATATCAGGTTTGGTATGTAATAACATTCGTTCAGAATCAATGTATTACCAGTTGCTAATACAAGGTGATATTCGCCAACTGTTTTGGCTGCAACATTTGCACCATTCCCTACTCTTAGAGAATTATCACATTTTCCCAGTTCTCTACCTTTTTTTAGCCCATGTAACATATTACATATGTGGGATCCTAATCCGGTATCTAATACCCAATACGTAGAGTGTCCTGAGAAATAGTTCTCGGTAACGAACACACCCGAAGAAGATGCATCAACATGCTCATTCCTAGTTCTGGTCGCTTGGGAATCCGGATATTCCCCTATTTCCTGCTTAGACTTATAACAATTATAAGGTAGAGCGGAACCAACGTTCCCCAGCTCTGTATAATAAGCGGGTTCGGTCAATCCATCAATATTATTATCTTGATTAAGGCATGACATGGTCGCTACCTGGAGAGAGAGAGAGAAGAAAACACTTTGCGTATGCTCTTGCAAGATTAGATTGGTTATTGTCTTATCTAATCAGGATGGCTCCCACTGTTTTTATCAAATCTTCCATCAAACCTTAAAAGGTATGACTAGCCGGGATTAATTACACCCTACGAGTTTGCCAATCTTTCAGCTATGCTAGTGTAGGTACTTTGAGGGTGGTTCCTTGTGCTTTCGCACGGACCTAATTAAAATAAACCTCATTTTCCCAGAGGCATAACCCCGTTAACACCTTTCTAGTCACCTACTTGATCGGCTAATTGTAAAGTGCAAAACTCTTCCTGGAGTAACTCTTACTTGCAGTGGGTATCGGGATCCAATTATCTCATAGAAGGTATGCAATATCATTGCAAATTTCAACACTTGAAATTCCCGATAATGTTTTACCCCTAGCGTCCTATGACCTTGACGCAGGCCAACAAACCATAGTCCACTAGTCAAGTTCAACCCATACATGTCGTGATTGAATTAAACCCACCTGCACGACCCTTGACGGAGGCCAACAAAGTCGCACGACTACCCTAATCCAATCGCATCATATGCAACAGATAAGCACTAAATAACTACCGCACACTACGCCTTGACGCAGGCCAACAAACGTAGTACGAATACTAAGTAGTACTTATCTGAAATGATGGAGGGCTACGACAGGTTTTTAAGAAAACCTTTTGCGTAATGAACTTGATATCGTCGTAGAATCGAGTGATTTTGAATAGGAGTGTTTTTGAGGATTTTACTAGTTTCGCTAAAGAGGTCACTCCCAGTGAAGGGATCTCATCTCTTTCCTCATTGAATGAGGTGCTGGATATTTATAAAGGAATATCACTATGCAAAGCAAGAACTAGAGAAGCAATCAAAAGACAAAACCGAGTGGGTTGTAGCATTTGCTAGTTTCGCTAAAGAGGTCACCCCCGGTGAAGGGATCTCGGCTTTTTCCTCATCGAATGAGGTGCTGGATATTCATAAAGGAATATTACTATGCAAAGCAAAAACTAGAGCTACCCTTTTTGAAAATTTGATTCTGCAACATTTTTAGGTTTCTTTCCTTTTCATTAATCTCATTAATGAAGTCCCATCATTTATGCTTCTTAAGCATCACAGAAGAAACGAAAATACAACGTAAGCTTATGCCATCTGCATTCACCATAAGGTCTCGTCATGCACTGTTAGGTTAGTTAACTAACGGCAGAGCGGGAGCAGAACTAGCGCGGATGCAAAACATAAGCAACGTTTATTATATATCATATATATAATATAAAGCATTCGTGTCATGCAGTTGTATGATCTCATCACAGAACATGGCAGCAGAAGTCAACATATGAAATATTGGATATACTAGGAGGTCCGTGTTTTAAATCAAGCCAGTAAAAAACACGGATTCCACGGTCGCGATGAATAGCCAAACCCATATCCCTAGACCCCTACTAGAGCGGCAACCAACCCTAACAATTCTAGAGTTAGGAGACCCGGACTCGACTCCTCGAGATGGTCTGCCACTGGACTCTAGAACCCGGTTACTTGTGCTCCCTACCTTGGGTCTATCCTAATGCGGAAAAGTAAATCATATACATTAATGGTGACATCATCCTCAACCCGGAAGTGTCCTAATAAAAGAATATTACATACAAGTTTTTTACATGAATGAAAATTAAAAACTCTCATCTCACGCAAAAACCCCCGGTTATTTAATCACGATGATCCAATATAACATATCATAACAACATATAACATCACATGTCATCAACGTAAGTAAATATGCGTATCCCAATTGTCGTTGACGTATAGCAACGAAACTGGCAATACACCACATATTATACTTACGGTCACAGAAAAGAAAGTGAAAACTACAACAATTGGAATCCGCAACCACCTTAGGCATCATAAACCCAAAATATCACATACTTCGGATTTCATGCCTAACCGTTTAAATTCCTTAGATATCATAAACCCAGAATATCACATATTCTGAATTTCATACCTAACAATATAAACCCAACATTTTAGTCTCAAATTGAAAACACTTTTCAATATCTAGTAGGGCAATTCAACAAGATTCCCAACAAATGATTGAATACTCGTCGGAAACATTAGTAGACGGCCGCACCCCCGATGCCGTCGACGAAGTGCACTTAGGCGGAACACCGTGGCCGCGAGCACCCGAACGGATGCTTTTGGCTACGGGGTTCTCCTACAGTTACTTGGTCGGGGTTATGGGGCGTGGCTATAGAGTAGTGTTACCCGGCGAGTGTTCACGTACAATATGAGATTGAGATGGAGTTTTGATCCGAATTAAAACCTCGCGGCAACCGATCAAAAGTGACTAAATTGCTAGATTTACAAAGTACTAATTAGTTTTCACAAAACTAATTATTGTGGATTCCAAATATTGTATCACAGATCACAGATATCTAGACGATGTTAAACATTTTGATCGATTTATCAAACACCCAAAATTCCCAGAGACCTTAACACTTGAGTCACTGTTAAAAATACCCAGAGAGTGCCCCAAGTATCTATGGACCTACTGTTAGTTGTATATATGCCCTAGAGGCCATTGTTGTACATGATTGTATATTACAATGGATGCTTGGACATATATAGGGAGGACTTTCTTGCTCGACATGATAGTATGCTATCTGGTTACTCTTTATCTTAACATGTAGACTTGTATTGTGATACTGTCTTGCTCTCACAAGGACTATGATGCATATCATACTAGTTGGACCAGGGTAGTCCACAAGTTCATCCTTTAATTGTTCCTAATCGAGGGTGTATCGAGACGGGGCATCGATATTCTAGAGTAGACCAGCTTATACGCTTCTTGACCTATTTGATGGGCAATGGATGATCCCATATCCATTGGTGTTTGACATCAAAGATGGTATACGGGTGCTCAGTAGAGACTGGGTACACTGAACAGGACTTGCCGAGAACTCCTAGATGGTATTATACCTAACGTCAGATAGCAGTTCTCTGGTGATACTGGTACATGTTAGTCTGTAGACCCGAGATCGTTATAGAGTCTTGTGTGATTCCCACTGTGCTTTGATTTCCACCTTACCACGTTCAAGAAAGCGTGCAAAACGGTGGTTTTTGGGTACAGTCCCAAGTCACATGGACGCAATGAGCGATAGGAGGGGATTCGTCTCTCCCGGTATTGGGGGTTGATGTTGCGCTGTATTCGATTGGCCATAACAGGAAGTCACTGGCCAGGGATGATACTGAGATTTATTGGTAAGTGTTATCAGTATTTTCTCGACTCGTTATGAGCCTCATATCGGCATGAATTATCAAGTTACCGGGGTCTGACGTTTACCACCCCTAGACTTGATATACGGCATATCAGACGAAGAGACCGGACTGTAAGGTAGTGTTGCTGTTCGATTCACAGGAGTATGAACAAGCTTGCTTGTCGATCTTCTGATCGCTCAATACCTGGGTAGCCGTTATGTCCAACTAGTACCGCTGACGGCTTGTGGGTAACTGATATGATTATTACCTACTGCCGGCGTATTGACGAGTCTTTAGAGTCCTACACAGAGGTTTCCTGGCTCAAGCGAAACAAAGTAGGGGCACATATGTTATATGTGTGGGACCAAGATTAATACGTGTATGTGATACCGTATTCCAATCTCGCGATACAGGTTATATGTGATATAACCGGATTGTTGAATCAAGTGTTGATTCAATGATATGTTATATGTATATGTTGTTAGTTATATATATGCCCTAGAGGCCATTGTTGTACATATGATGTATATTATAGTAGATGCTTGGATATATATAGAGAGGACTTTCTTGCTCGACATGACAGTATGCTATTTGGTTTCACTTTGTCTTAACATGTTGACTTGTATTAGTTTACTGTCTTTCTCTCACATTGTTGATAAAGCCCTTAGGATATGTACTCGACTACTGGGACTATGATGAGATCATACTAGTGGGGCCAGGGTAGTCAACGAGTACATCCTATAACTGTTCCTAGTCGAGCGTGTATCGAGAAAGGGCATCGATACACCAGAGTAGACTAGCGTATACGCATCTTGACCCATATGATGGGCGATGGATGATCCCATATCCATTGGTGTTTAGACATTACAGATGGTGTACGGGTGCTCAGTGGAGACTGGGTACACTGGACGGACTCGCCAAGAACTCCCTGATGGTATTATACCTCACGTCAGATGGCAGTTCTCCGGTAACACTGGTACAGGTTAGTCTGTAAACCCGAGATCGTCATAGAGTCTTGTGTGATTCCCACTGTGCTTTGATTTCCACCTTACCACGTCCAAGAGGGCATGCAAAACGGTGGCTTTTGGGTACAGTCCTTTATCACATGGAGGCAATGAGCGATAGGAGGGGATTCGTCTCTCCCGGTATAAGGAGTTGATGTTGTGCAGTGTTCGATTGGCTATAACTGAAAGTCCCTGGCCAGGGCTGATATAGAGTGCTACTGGTAAGTGTTATCAGTAGTTTCTCGACCTGTTATGAGCCTCACATTGATACGACTTATCGGTTATTGGGGTCTGACGTATACCACCCATAGACTAGATATACGACATATCAGACGAAGAGACCGGACTGTATGGTAGTGTTACTGATTGGATTCACAGGAGAATGTACAGGCTTGCTTGTTGATCTTCTGATCGATCAATACTTGGGTGGCAGTTACGTTTAGCTGACCGCTTGCAGCTTGTGGGTGTTTGATATGATCATCACCTACTGCCGGTGTATTGACGATTCTTTAGAGTCCTACACAGAGGTTTCTTGACTCAGGCAAAACTGTTGGCTATATTGCCCTCAAGGCAATTATTATAGTCGCGGACTTATGATTATGGTGATTGTGGCAGGACCTATACCGATAAAACAGTCTTACTCAAGATGATAGTATGCTATCTGGTTTGTCTTTATCATCATATACATGTTGATAGAGCCCATAGGATTCTTGCTTGACTGCCAGCATTATGATAGCGATCATATATGTGGGAGCTGGGGTCTATAAGCACATCATTAAATGTCCTTAGTCGTAGGAGTATCGAAACCGGGCATCGATACTCCAGTGTAAACTAGTGTATACTGATCGAGACCTTGATGAGGGGCGGTGGCCAGGTCTCACAAGCCATTGGTGTTAGTTTGTTCACCTAAGATAGTATACAGGTGCTCATTGGGTTATGAGTACACTGGACAGACTCGCCGGGAACCTGCTAGTTGGTATTATACCTATTGTCAGATAGCAGTGTTGGCTATAGTGCCCTCAAGGCAATTATCATAGTCGCGGACTTGTGATTATGATGATTGAGTGAGGACCTATACCGATAAAGCAGTCTTACTCAAGATGATAGTATGCTATCTGGTTTGTCTTTATCATCATTTACATGTTGATAGAGCCCATAGGATTCTTGCTTGACTGCCAGCATTATGATGGCGATCATATATATGGGCGCTGGGGTCTATAAGCACATCCTTAAATGTCCCTAGTCGTAGGAGTATCGAGACCGGGCATCGATACTTCAGTGTAGAATAGTGTATACTGATCGAGATCCCGACGAGGAGCGATGGACAGGTCTCACAAGCCATTAGTGTTAGTTTGTTCACCTAAGATAGTATGCAGGTGCTCATTGGATTAAGAGTACACTGGACGGACTCGCCGGGAACCTGCTAGTTGGTATTATACCTATTGTTAGATAGTTGTTCCCTGGTGACATGTGTACAGGTTAGTCTGTCGACCTGAGATCGTCATTTGTCTCGTGTGAGTTCCCACTGTGCTTTGATTACTACCCTACTGTGGCTCAAAGGAGTCGTGCAAACAGGTTTTAGTTGGGTACAGTCCCGAGCCACATGGAGGCAGTGATCGGATCGTCGGGGATTCGTCTTTCCCGGTATTAAGGGTTGATGACGCATTGTGTACGGGTGGCCATCACCACAAATCCATGGCCATGGTAGACGAGGATTACCGATCCAGGATCGATAGTTTCTCAGGAGGTGATGGGTATCATGCCGACACTAAATATCATGTTGTTAGGGGTCTGACTTTATCCACCCTCTAGACTCGATATGCGATACTCTTAGACGAACAGACCGGACTGTACGGATATTGTCACTGTCAGGCTCAGTAGGGGTTTTGCATGAGTTTGCTCGTCGGCCTCCCTTTCGCTCAATACCTGGGTAGCCGTTATGTACAGCTAGTGCCGCTGACGTGCTTGTGGTTAAACCCACTGCCAGCGTATTGACGAGTCTTTAGAGTCCCACACAGAGGGTTTTCACGGTTCAGGCGATATGGTGTACATGAGGTGTGTTGGTACATACAGGTGTCCGGTTAAATACGTGCACATGCTGCGCAGACTTTAATCGGACGGTTGATAATACTAGCGGCTTAGGATTAAGCCAGATTATTAAATCAGGTTTTGATTTAATAATTTACATATGTATTTATATATATGTATTCTAGTATTATTGTTCACTAATCGTTTTCTCTCTCGGCTATTCGTATTTAGGTACGAATACGGTATATGTATTTCGATACATGTACCGGGAAGTATTCCGTATTTTATACGGAATAGCTTCTAGAAGATGCCGCCTCATTTATATGATTTTCCATTTATGGAAATTCATTTGTTTTATTAATGAGGTGGAAAAGGTGATGTGACTTTAGGCATGGGTCAAAGCATGGACTTTGAGGTATGGTATGTTTTGTTTAATTGAAAAAGGAAAATGATATTTTTGTGGGAATGAGAGGGGGGGAGGGGGCGACGACTAATGAGAGTGGGGTTCATTTCATTTGGTTAGATGATTACATTACACACTCTCTCATTCACACAAAAAATGAGTTAGCCATTTTTCTTTCTCATGCCAAGTTTTTCATCACCTCTATTCATCTTCTATGGATGCTCTCTTGAGCTCAAGGGTAGAGAGAAAAACATAGTGACATACTACTACACCTCGACTCTCCATAGCTAGCGACTTTAGAGCGTCGGTTACCTCGTTCGTCGAGATTGGAGCTTACGTTGTTTCTCTCGGGTGGATCATCGGAGATGGAGGAAGATCGGCAACCAAATATCATCAAAGAATCACTAGGAGTTTGGAATGAAGACCGAAGGACTCGGATCAACTCGGTATAACGATTCTAACTCTTTGTTAGTTTGCTAGTTAAGGATTTAAGGTTGATCCGGGATTCGGGTAACGGTAGCGCCAGTTTAGAAAATTTTTGTTCCGCATTTCGGCCGCGTTTTAATGGCCGGGGCGCTGCCGGAACCCTTCATGGTATCAGAGCCACCTTTTAAACCCCTTACTAGCTTGTTTAAACGTGCTTAAAAGATCGATCAAAGGAATTTACCAAAATCACGATTTCATTTTTGGGTTTGCTGTCGATTTTCAGAAGTGGTCAAAAAATTATTTCAGGCATCTTAAAAATCCGTGCAGGCAATTTTATGGGTACACAAAAAGTTTGGGCTCATGATTCCTCTAAAGCGCCGTGGATCCGCCGCACTTAGCCCTTATTAGCGGCGGTTCCGCGGCTATTTAGTGGCAACGGGCGCCCAAAATTTTTCTGTAGCTTATTTACTTGGAATTGTGATTTTTGTGATATTCCGTTTTCGCCCAGTTTTCTGTGCAGTGCTGGTTTTGCTATTGGGGCCAATTTGGAACTTAGTCAATCGATATTTTAAGTGTGTGTTTAACAGTACATACATTTCTATCTGCGACCGTGAATGTCATTTGATCGGTAAACCTATCTAATTGCTATATGTCTTTTAAACGGGTTTGCAAACGTGACATTCACGTTGATGTTCTGTGTTGTGCTGTGATGTTGGTTGGATCGTCGTGGTGGATAGCTATGGTGCAATGCTAGTACAGTTTGATTTCATTTGTATATTTGATATCATGCCTAGGACGAATGTTATATATATATATATACATTTATATATACTAGTAGATGTTGTATATGTTTTGCACCCGCGCTAGCCCAGTCCCCGCTCTGTCGTTAGTTAAGTAACCTAACGGGTGATGACGGGACCTAGTAGCGAATGCGGATGGAATATACGTACATTTTATTTTTGTTCTTTTCTGGTGTGATTAATTGATGAGACTGCATAGATTCTTATCAATGCAAGGATAAAACAAACATATATATGATGTTGTTGGAACCAAGTTTTTAAAAAACTGACATTACAGACGTTCTCTTTTGCTTTGCACCGTGGTATTCATTTTGGAATATCCTGCACCTCATTCGATGAGGCAAGGGCCGAGATCCCTTCATCGGGAGTGACCCCTTGAGTAAAAGTTTGCGTCAACGTAATAACTTCACTATAGTCGATTACTTTTGCTTTGCATCGTGATATTCAGTTTGGGATATCCTGCACCCCATTCGACGGGGAAAGAGCCGAGATCCCTTCACCGGGAGTGACCTCTTTAGCAAACGTTTTCGCTACTATATATTTATAAAACCACTTGGATTCCTTCAACGATATCAAGTTCATTACGTTAATGGTTTTTCGCCAAAAACCAGCCGTAGCCCTCTGTCATTTCAGATTAGTATTGCTTAGTATTTGTGCTACGTTTGTCGTTGCTATTCGCCGAGGCGTAGCGTGCGGTAGCTTTGTACTGCTTTTCTGTCGCATGGATATGTGGATTGGTTAGGACAGTCGTACGACTTTGTTGATTATTCGTTAAGGGTCGTGCGGGTGGGTTTAATGCAATCAAGATAATGACAGGTTGAACTTGACTAGGACCTTTTGATTTGTTGATTATTCGTCAAGGTCACTTGGGTCCTAGGGGTAAAAACACATATCGGGAATTTCAAACATACAGGAAACTTGCCAGGCTTGCGCATACCTTCTAGAGTGTGGTAACTTGAGTGGCTTCCATCAAGTTATTATGCGATGACAGTTGGATCCCGATTCCCACTGATGAGTAGGATTACTCCTCGGGTGACTCCGACTAATTTTCCTTTTAGGTTTGGAGGAAAATTCGAGGATACAGTGGGAGCCATCCAGATTAGATAAAATGATTAACCATTCTGATCTAGGTTAGAGTGCACGCTGAGTGTTTCTTTTCTCTCTCTCTGGCTGCGACTATGACCCGACCCTAAACTAAAAACTTATGA
Organism: Agapanthus africanus; assembly: GCA_030015575.1. Lineage (NCBI taxonomy): Eukaryota > Viridiplantae > Streptophyta > Magnoliopsida > Asparagales > Amaryllidaceae > Agapanthus > Agapanthus africanus. Next base: position 708,349,102 of record CM057338.1, on the reverse strand, counting down.
ATCAAGTTAACTGAACCTTCTTAAAACACTTTGGCTTTTGGAATGTCACGGTGTCGCATATATCATTGCCACTTCTATATCACCTTTGCATTTCTGCAGAACACCCCGTATCACTACGAACATCTACTTCCAATGGATAAATCCATCGTATAGTTACATACGAACTCGAAGGAACTTTTTCAAGGATGGATTCTGGTTCTGGAGAGATAAAATAGGATTATTCGGTTGTCTTTTCTCTTTACCTTCTCTCAGGTTGTGAGGCTCCTAGGATTAAGAGAGGGTACACCTATTGAGCTTATTGGATAGTCTTCCTCTAGACCATAGGCAGGTGTCGAACGGTAGGGAAGGAAGAAAACCAATTAAGCTTAAGTGTGGTGTACAAAAGGTAATAAGTAAAGACATATAAAGGGATTAGAATAATGGCAAAATAAATGCGATCACCATCATTCACGACAAAACCAGGTATACCCCTGCTACTCCTACATCCACTTTGCATTTCTATAGAACACTCCGTATCACTACGGATATCCACTTCCATTGGATATGCCATCGTATAGTTACATACGAACTCGAAGGAATTCGTTCCAGATTCGGGGATGGTTTCCGGTTCAAGAGAAATTGGATAGGATTATTCAGATGTCTTTTCTCTTTACCTTCTCTCAGGTTGTGAGGGCTCCTAGGATTAGGAGAGTACACCTATTACGCTTATTGGATAGTCTTCTTCCAAACCTTAGGCCGGTGCCAAAGGGTAGGGAATGAAGAAAACCAATTAGCGTAAAGGAGGTGTACAGAAGGTAATAAGTTAAGGCATAATAAAAGGATTGTAGTGAGGGCAGGTAAGTATATGGTTACTGTCATGATTCAGGATAATGGAAAAGGCGTTACTAGGAATACCAGTTAACCCTTTTGAAACATTTTCCTGTTTCAGTTTCACTGTGCAATGTTAATTGAAAACTGTTTTCCCAATTAGAATCTAACTCCAGGGTATGTATTTATCAGATCAGTTTCTAACATCTGTATGTTATTACAGATGGTGAGTGGGAGTAAGATATTGGGAATTGGGTGATTAGATCCTCATTATATCGGAATTCGTTGTAATTGGTGATATTTGAGGAAATCATCTGGATTTTCCGGATGACAAATATTTGGTTTTGAATATCCGTTGTTATGCACCAATTTCAAACTGATATATCTGTACATTTATTTTATAAAGTGAGAAATAACTTTTTGATATTATGTCTGTGACATTTACCTATATCAGTTGGTGATTAGGTAAGGTGCATTCAACAGCGGTGCAATTCTTCTTAACCATACTACAGTTTTTCAACCTACGACGCACAGGGTTTGAGTTGTTGAACTCAGGGGACATATACAAAGTATTGTATGTTGTCCAGTCTCCATTAGGACAATGGGGTTGGTACTCGCACTGTATTCTGTTTACTCATTACTTCTCTGATTCTAGAAATGTATTTTATTGAAATGCAAGGTTCAGATTTTGAGAAATTATAGGTATAAGAATAAAGTAGAGAACCATTTATTAGAAGTATCGGGATTCTTCGAAGTATTCGAAGATATAGATACTTGTGTTTGGTATTCCGTTGATGGTAATGGTTTTGAGAACTTGCTTCTCTTTCGGGTTACTCATATATGGATGCACTCCTAGTTGAGTAATGTTGATTGGCCTCATTCTATTTTGTTGATATGCACTGGAGACAGCTGCATGATTTTGAATCTGGTTCTAATTAAATTAGTGCTTTTGTTTCTATATCAGATATATATAGAATCAATTTATATCTTGACGATGTTATGATATAGGGAGTTGTCCGGCTGATACTTAAAACCAGAATCCGGATAAACTCAAGGCACGTTTCAGTAATGGATGTTTGTGGGTTATCCCGGGCTTTGACGAGGGTTAACTTTCTACAATCAGGAAGATCAATATTTATATTGTTCTTGACTCGCCACAGTTTTAATAAAATAGATTTTTTCAGAAAACACAAGTGGGTGTATGGTAGAACTGGAAGTTATTCCACAACACAAACGATTACTGGAAATTTAATAAAACCTAAGGATTCAATTGGATTTGATATTCCATTAGCCACTCTGCAGATTTGGAGGGTAACCTCAGGTACCCGAGAGGTACTTCGGTCTTCTCAGTGACGGTGACAGGGAGGTTCTTATTTACCCAGACGTGCCATTGCTGCTGTTCTAGACTATAAGACCCGGCAGGAGGATGAGCATAGCGTCATTCTAAACTAGCTTTAGAAGTGCACGTGTATATGACTCTGCCAGAGGGTTGTTGTAGTCAGTGGGAGCAGCGGAAGCATAGTAGGCAAGTAGCTTATGTCTATTTATAGATTAAAGCAGGTATAGCGGAAATAGATCACCTATTTTTGATGTGACAGTCATCGGTCTTTATCTCATCAGAATAGGAGATGGATCTGGTAAGAAGGTAGTAGAGAGTGATGTCCAGGTATTGGGATGACATGCACTTGATAAGAAGGGATATTCCTATACTATGATCGGTTATACTTTGGTTGTCACACAGTTGTTTCTCCACATAGGATATAGAAATAATATCAAGTGTCCTGGTTACTAGATCTATGTTTTTAGATCTAGACTTGGGAAGTATCCCAATTTGGGTACTTTGACATTATTCTAAAGATATTTTAGAATGGACGACTCCTAGCATGGTGGTGAACCTGCAGGTGATGGAGTCAACCTCTCTAAAGGTGTCTTACAGACTAAAGGGGAGAGGGATCTATATGATTAACATATCATTTTCTTAGGCAATTGAGTTAATCATGAAATGTCAAGTGCCACACCAGATATTGCTTTTGCACTAGATGCAATAAGTAGATATATTAATCCAATCCTGAAGAAATATTGGGAAGCAGTTATTGAACATAAGTGAATGTTCTTGGGAAATGATTACGGCAGCCTCCTTTGGGAGACGGTTATCATTTCAGGCTTCCAAGGTGACCTGGATGACAGACTGACTGTCAGAGTTATAGTTTTCCCTCTTTTAAGGGACAGTATGTTGGTCGGGTGATCCAAGTAGATACTGAGGAAGGCATGGCGCAGAATACTGATTAAACTCAGTGGATGATACAGTCTAAGAAGTTTGCTGGATTTGGAGTTCATTTGCGAACTGGGTCCCATCAGATATCCAGACAAATTCTAAGACAGGTATTGCTCTTTTCGGGAGATAGTTTTCTCCGCGAAGTTGAGATATAGAGAAATACAGAAAGAAACATTGGAGCGGATCCACTCACTGAGGCTATTTCTCGAACGAAATCACTTTCGCAAACGGGTTTTACGAAACTGATTAGTAGAGAAGTAGGGTGTTCGGTATCACACGGGCTGTGAGTATGCGACATCACAATAATTGGCCTTAAGTGCAAGTGGGAGATTGTTGGCTATAGTTCCCTCAAGGCAATTATCATAGTCGTGGACTTGTGATTATGGTGATTGAGGCAGGACCTATACCGATAAAACAGTCTTACTCAAGATGATAGTATGCTATCTGGTTTGTCTTTATCATCATATACATGTTGATAGAGCCCATAGGATTCTTGCTTGACTGCCAGCATTACGATGGCGATCATATATGTGGGAGCTGGGGTCTATAAGCACATCCTTAAATATCCCTAGTCGTAGGAGTATCGAAACCGGGCATCGATACTCTAGTGTAGAATAGTGTATACTGGTCGAGACCCCGACGAGGGGCGATAGCCAGGTCTCACAAGCCATTGGTGTTAGTTTATTCACCTAAGATAGTATGCAGGTGCTCATTGGGTTAAGAGTACACTTGACGGACTCACCGGGAACCTACTAGTTGGTATTATACCTACTGTCAGATAGCAGTTCCCAGGTAACATGTGTACAGATTAGTCTGTGGACCTGAGATCGTCATTTGTCTCGTGTGAGTTCCAAATGTGCTTTGATTACTACCCTACCACGGCACAAAGGAGTCGTACAAACAGGTTTTAGTTAGGTATAGTCCTGAGTCACATGGAGGAAGTGATCGGATCATCGGGGATTCGTCTCTCCCGGCATTAGTGGTCGATGTTGCATTGTGTACGGGTGGCCATCACCACAAATCCATGGCCATGATAGACGAGGATTACCGATCCAGGATCGATAGTTTCTCAGGAGGTGATGGGTATCATGCCGACACTAAATATCGCGTTGTTAGGGGTCTGACTTTATCCACCCCCTAGACTCGATATACGATAGTCTTAGACGAACAGACCGGACTGTACGGATATTGTCACTGTCAGGCTCAGTAGGGGTTCTGCATGAGTTTGCTCGTCGGCCTCCCTTTCGCTCAATACCTGGATAGCCGTTACGTACAGCTAGTGCCGCTGACGTGCTTGTGGTTAAACCCACTGCTAGCATATTGACGAGTCTTTAGAGTCTCACACAGAGGGTTTTCACGGTTCAGGCAATATGGTGTACATGAGGTATGTTGGTACATACAGGTGCCCGGTTAAATTTGTGCACATGCTGCGCAGACTTTAATCGGACGGTTGATAATACTAGCGGTTTAGGATTAAGCCATATTATTAAATCAGGTTTTGATTTAATAATTTACATATGTATTTATATATATGTATTCTAGTATTATTGTTCACTATTCGTTTTCTTTCTCGGCTATTCGTATTTAGGTACGAATACGCGTATATGTATTTCGATACATGTACCGGGAAGTATTCCGTATTTTATACGGAATAGCTTCTAGAAGATGCCACCTCATTTATATGATTTTCCATTTATGGAAATTCATTTGTTTTATTAATGAGGTGGAAAAGGTGATGTGACTTTAGGCATGGGTCAAAGCATGGACTTTGAGGTATGGTATGTTTTGTTTAATTGAAAAAGGAAAATGATATTTTTGTGGGAATGAGAGAGGGGGGGTGGCCACTAATGAGAGTGGGGTTCATTTCATTTGGTTAGATGATTACATTACACACTCTCTCATTCACACAAAAAATGAGTTAGCCATTTTTCTTTCTTATGCCAAGTTTTTCATCACCTCCATTCATCTTCTATGGATGCTCTCTTGAGCTCAAGGGTAGAGAGAAAAACATAGTGACACACTACTACACCTCGGCTCTCCATAGCTAGTGACTTTGGAGCGTCGGTTACCTCGTTCGTCGAGATTGGAGCTTGCGCCGTTTCCCTCGGGTGGATCATCGGAGATGGAGGAAGACCGGCAACCAAACATCATCTAAGAATCACTAGGAGCTTGGAATGAAGACTGAAGGACTCGGATCAACTCGGTATAACGATTTTAACTCTTAGTTAGTTTGCTAGTTTAGGGTTTAAGGTTGTCCGGGATTCGGATAGCGGTAGCGCCAGTTTAGAAAATTTTTGTTCCGCATTTTGGCCGCGTTTTGATGGCCGGGGCGCTTCCGGAACCCTTCAAGCAGTTCCCAGGTGACATGTGTACAGGTTAGTCTGTCGTCCTAAGATCACCATTTGTCTCGTGTGAGTTCCCACTGTGCTTTGATTACTACCCTACCACGGCTCAAAGTAGTCGTGCAAATAGGTTTTAGTTGGGTACAGTCCCGAGCCACATGGAGGCAGTGATCGGATCGTCGGAGATTCGTCTCTCTCGGTATTGGGGGTTGATGTCGCATTGTGTACGGATGGCCATCACCAAAATCCATGGCCACGGTGGACGAGAACTATCGATTCAGGATCGATAGTTTCTCAGGTGGTGATGGGGTTTCATACCAACACTAAATATCGCGTTGTTGGGGGTCTGACTTTATCCACCCCCTAGACTCGATATGCGATACTCTTAGACGAACAGACCGGACTGTACGGATATTGTCACTGTTAGGCTCAGTAGGGGTTCTGCATGAGTTTGCTCGTCGACCTCCCTTTCGCTCAATACCTGGGTAGCCGTTACGCACAGCTAGTGCCACTGACGTGCTTATGGTTAAACCCACTGCCAGCGTATTGAAGAGTCTTTAGAGTCCCACACAGAGGGTTTTCACGGTTCAGGCGATATGGTGTACATGTCGTATGTTGGTACATACGGGTGTTCGATTAAATATGTGCACTTGCTGCGCAGACTTTAATCGGACGGTTGATAATACTAGCGGCTTAGGATTAAGCCAGTTTATTAAATCAGGTTTTGATTTAATAATTTACATATGTATTTATATATATGCATTCTAGTATTATTGTTCACTATTCATTTTCTCTCTCGGCTATTCTTATTTTGGTACGAATACGCGTATATGTATTTCGATACATGTACGGGGAAGTATTCCGTATTTTATACGGAATAGCTTCTAGAAGATGCCACCTCTTTATTGATTTTCTTTTAGAAATTCAATCAAGAAATGAGGTGGAAATGGTGAGTCAAAGCATGTCTTATGGCATGGAACAAAGTATGGTTGCTATTATTTTATTGTTATATGAAAATGGAAATAATATTTTTTCATGGTGGAAGAGAGAGAGCGGGGGCTGGCCACTTGTTTTTGGAGGGGGGTTGATTTCATTTTGATTGATTACATGATCACAACACTTGCTAGCCCACTCTCTCACTCTTTCAAGTTCACAAAAGAAAAACACTTAGCCATTTTCCTTTGTTCATGCAAAAAGCTTCATCACCTCTTTCATCTTCTTCTTGAGTTTCTTATTGAGCTCATGGTTTGAGAGAAAATTGTAGTGACACTTTCATACACCCCCATTCACCATCGCTAGCGACTTTGGAGCGTTGGTTGTCTCGTTCGACGAGGCTGGAGCTTGCGTCGTTTCCCTCAGGTGGATCATCAGAGATGGAGGAAGACCGGCAACCAAACTTCGTCAAAAAACCGCTAGGAGCTTGGAAAGAAGACCTAAGGACACGGATCAACTCGGTATAACAATTCTAACTCTTAGATTAGCTTGCTAGATTAGGGTTTAAGGTCGATCCGTAAATCGGGTAGCGGTAGCGCCGGTTTAGAAAATTTTTGTTCCGCATTTTGGCCGCGTTTCGATGGCCGGGGCGCTGCTGCAACCCTTCATGGTATCAGAGCCACCTTTTTAACCCTACTAGCAAGTTTACACAAGCTTAAAATATCGATCGACGGAAATTTTCAAAATCACGATTCCATTGATGTGTTTGCTGTCGATTTTTAAATGTGGTCAAAAAATATTTTCAGGCATCTTAAAACTACATGCAGGCAAAACTAAAGCTACATAAAAAATTTGGTAACCTAACTCCAGAATTTCACAGCGGATCCGCCGCTAAATGTCACATTTGGCAGCGCTTCCGCGGCTCTTTTTGGGCTACAGTGACCAAAATTTTTTCTGGAGGTCTATTTGGTGGAAAAATGATTTTTGTGATATATGGTTTTGGCTCAGATTCATTTGAGTGCTGGTTATGCACTTGGGGCCAATTTGGGAAAGTTTAATCGATCAAAATTTTAAGTGTGTGTGATTATCAGTACTTACATTACTATCTGTGACCGTGAATGTCACTCGATCGGTAAACCCGTCTAACTGCTATATGTTTCTTTAAACGAGTTTGCGAATGTGACATTCACGTTGATGTTCTGTGTTGTGCTGTGATGTTGGTTGGATCGTCGTGGTGGATAGCTATGGTGCAATTTTAGTACAGTTTTTATTTCATTTGTACATTTGATATTGCGGGGCGAGCGTCCGACATGTGGACTGCCATCACCGCCAGTTTGTATATTATTCTTTTGGGGCACGACCGGGTTGAGGTCGATGTCACCCTTGTATATTATTTTCTTTTCTATACTAGGATTACCCCGCGATAGAGTGCACGAATAGCCGGGTTCTAGAGGGCAACTGGTCCGCATCTCATGGCGTTGGGACGGAGGGGACCTTACTCTAGAATTGGCAGGCTATTCGCCGCACTCGTAGGGGTATAGGTGACCCAGGAGGGGTGCTCAAGTTACCGGATTCTGTGAAGTGCTGGGTGGTCCATTCACGTTGCTGAAGGGGGCTGCCTCACTTCTGGTTTTGGTGGGTAACTTGTCGCGCTCGTAGAAGTCTTGGTTTCATTGCACATGCTATCCATACGACAGGGAACGTCGGGTCTCACTTGCGGCTCAAGTGAAACTCGGGGCTCCAGATTATCCACCATTCTGTGATGTTGCTTTATATCATGTCTGGTATGAATGTTATATATATATTTATATATACTAGTAGATGTTGTATATGTTTTGCACCCGCACTAGCCCAGTCCCCGCTCTGTCGTTAGTTAAGTAACCTAACGGGTGATGATGGGACCCAGTGGCGAATGCTGATGGTATATACGTACATTTTATTTTCGTTCTTTTCTGGTATGATTAATTGATGGGACTGCATTGATTCTTATCAATGCAAGGATAAAACAAACATATATATGATATTGTTGGAACCAAGTTTTTAAAAACTGACATTACAGACGATCTCTTTTGCTTTGCACAGTGGTATTCGATTGGGAATATCCTGCACCTCATTCGACGAGGCAAGGGCTGAGATCCCTTCATCGAGAGTGACCCCTTGAGTAAAAGTTTGCGTCAACGTAATAACTTCACTATAGTCGATTATTTGTGCTTTGCATCGTGGTATTCAGTTTGGGATATCCTGCACCCCATTCGACGGGGAAAGAGCCGAGATCCCTTCACCGGGAGTGACCTCTTTAGCAAAAGTTTTCGCCACTATATATTTATAAAATCACTTGGATTCCTTCAATGAGATCAAGTTCATTACGTTAAAGGTTTTTCGCCAAAAACCATCCGTAGCCCTCCGTCATTTCTTATAAGTACTATTTGGTATTCGTGCTATGTTTGTTGGTAAGCGTCAAGGCATAGTGTACGGTAGCTGAATAATACTTATTTGTAGCATGGATATGCGATTGATCAGGACAGTCGTACAGCTTTGTTGGCAAGCGTCAAGGGCTTGTGCGGGTGGGTTCGAGTTAATCTTGGACAATGACGGGTTGAACTTGACTAGTGGCCTATAACTTGTTGGCAAGCGTCAAGGTTATAGGTCGTTAGGGGTAAAAATCATATCGGGAGTTTCAAACATACAGGAAACTTTCCAGGCTTGCGCATACTTTCTAGAGTGTGGTGACTTGAGTGGCTTCCATCAAGTTATCATGCGATGATAGTTCGATCCCAATTCCCACTGATGAGTAGGATCACTCCTCGGGTGATTCCGATTAATTCACCTTTTGGGTTTGGAGGAGAATTCGAGGAAACAGTGGGAGCCATCCAGATTAGATAAAATGATTAACCATTCTGATCTAGGTTAGAGTGCACGCTGAGTGTTTCTTTTCTCTCTCTGGCTGCGACGATGACCTGACCTTTGACTAAAACTCATGAAACCAAGTTAACCGAACCTTTTTAAAACACTTTGATTTTTTGGAATGTCACGGTGTCGCATACATCATTGCCACTTCTATATCACCTTTACATTTCTCCAGAACACCTCGTATCACTACGAACATCCACTTCCATTGGATAAATCCATCGTATAGTTACATACGAACTCGAAGGAACTTTTTTCGAGGATGGATTCTGGTTCTGGAGAGATAGAATAGGATTATTCGGTTGTCTTTTCTCTTTACCTTCTCTCAGGTTGTGAGGGCTCCTAAGATTAGGAGAGGGTACACCTATTGAGCTTATTGGATAGTCTTCCTCCAAACCATAGGCAGGTGCCGAACGGTAGGGAAGGTTGAAAACCAACAAGCTTAACTGTGGTGTACAGAAGGTAATAAGTAAAGACATATAAAGGGATTAGAATAATAGCAAAGAAAATTGCGATCACCATCATTCACGACAAAGACCATGTATACCCTTGCCACTCCTACATCCACTTTGCATTTCTCTAGGACACTCCGTATCACTATGGATATCCACTTCCATTGGATAAATCCATCGTATAGTTACATACGAACTCGAAGGAACTTTTTCGAGGATGAATTCTGGTTCAGGAGAAATTGAATAGGATTATTCAGATGTCTTTTCTCTTTACCTTCTCTCAAGTTGCGAGGGCTCCTAGGATTAGGAGAGTACATCTATTGCGTATATTGGACAGTCTTCTTCAAAACCTTAGGCTGGTGCCGAAGGGCAGGGAATGAAGAAAACCAATTAGCGTAAAGGAGGTGTACAGAAGGTAATAAGTAAAGACATAATAAAGGAATTGTAGTGAGGGCAGGTAAGTATATAGTTACTGTCATGATAATGGAAGAGGCGTTACTAGGAATACCAGTTAATCCTTTTGAAATATTTTCATGTTTCAGTTTTACTGTGCGATGTTAATTGGAAACTGTTTTCCCAATAAGAATCTAACTCCAAGGTATGTATTTACCAGATCAGTTTCTCATATCTGTATGTTATTACAGATGGTGAATGGGTGTAAGATATTGGGAATTGGGTGATTGGATCCTCATTATATCGGAATTCGTTGTAATTGGTGATATTTGATGAAATCATCTGGATTTTGCCGGATGGCAAATATTTGGTTTTGAATATCCGTTGTTATGCACCAAGTTCAAACTGATATATCTGTACATTTATTTTATAAAGTGAGTTATAACTTTTTGATATTATGTCTGTGACATTTACCTATATCAGCTGGTGATTAGGTAAGGTGCATTCAACAGCGGTGTAATTCTTCTTAACCATAGTACAGTTTTTCAACCTACGACGCACAGGGTTTGAGTTATTGAACTCAGGGGACTTATACAAAGTATTGTATGTTGTCTAGTGTCCATTAGGACAAAGGGGTTGGTACTCGTACAATATTCTGTTTACTTATGACTTCTCCAGTTCTGGACATGTATTTCGTTGAATTGCAAGGTCCAGATATTCAGAAGTTATAGGTATAAGAATAAAGTAGAGAACCATTTGTTGTAAGTATCAGGATTCTTCGAGGAAGTCGAAAATGTAGATACTTGTGTTTGGTATTCAGTTAATAGTAATGGTTTTGAGAACTTGCTTCTTTTTTAGGTCACTCATATATGGATGCACTCCTAGATGAGTAATGCTGATTGTCCTTTTTCCATCTGGTTGATATGCACGGGAGACAGCTGCATGATTTTGAATCTGGTTCAAATTAGATTAGTGCTTTTGTTTCTATATTAGATATATATAGAATCAATTTATATCTTAAAGATGTTAAGGTATAGGGAGTTGTCCGGCTGATGCTTAAAACCAGAATCCGGATAATCTCAAGGCACGTTTCAGTAATGGCTGTTTGTGGGTTATCCCGGGCTTTGACGAGGGTTAACTTTCTACCATCAGGAAGATCAATATTTATATTGTTCTTGACTCGCCACAGTTTTAATAAAATGGATTTTTTCAGAAAACAGAAGTGGGAGTATGGTAGAACTGGAAGTTATTCCAGAACCACAAACGATTACTGGAAATTTAATAAAACCTAAGGATTCAATTGGATTTGACATTCCATTAGCCACTCCACAGATTTGGTGGGTAACCTCAGGCACCCGAGAGGTACTTCGGTCTTCTTAGTAACGGTGATAGGGAGGTTCTTTTTACCCAGACTTACCATTGCTGCTGTTCTAGACTATAAGACCCGGCAGGAGGATGAGTATAGCGTCGTTCTAAACTAGCTTTGGAAGTGTACATGACTCTGCCAGAGGGTTGTTGTAGTCAGTGGGAGCAGCGGAAGCATAGAGGACAAGTAGCTTATGTCTATTTATAGACTAAAGCAAGTATAGCGGAAATCGATCATCTATTTTTGATGTGACAGTCATAGGCCTTGACCTCATCAGAATAAGAGATGGATTTGGTAAGAAGGTGTTGGAGATAGTGCCCTCAGAGTCAATTATTGGATCACAGGCACGTGATTGGAATGATTGAGGGAGGACCTATGCCAGTAGGACAGTCTTACTCAAGATGATAGTATGCTATCTGGTTTATCTTTATCATCATGTACTACTTTAGGTGACCTTACAGGTCACTATTGCGCGTTGATGGAGCCCTTAGGATTCTTGCTTGACGGCCAGCAGTATGATGGCGATCATATACGTGGGAGCTGGGGTCTATAAGCACATCCTTAAAAGGTCCCTAGTCGTGGGAGTTTTTGAGACAGGGCATCGATACTCCAGAGTAGACTAGTGTATACAGTCGAGACCCCGACGAGGGGTGGTGGCCGGTCTCACAAGCCACAGGTGTCAATTGGTTTACCTAAGATGTATACAGGTGCTCATTGGGTTATGAGTACACCGGACAGGACTCGCCGGGAACATGCTAGTTGGTCTTATACCTGACGTCAGATAGCAGTTCCCTGGTGACATGTGTACAGGTTAGTTCATTGACCTGAGATCGTCATTTGTCTTGTGTGAGTTCCCACTGTACTTTGATTACTACCCTACCACGGCTCAAAGGAGTCGTGCAAATAGGTTTTAGTTAGGTACAGTCGCGAGCCATATGGAGGCAGTGAGCGGATCTGCAGGGGTTCGTCTCTCCCGGTATTGGAGGTGAGGTCGCGCTGTGTCTAGGAGAGCCATTACACGAAGTCCTTGGCCAAGGCAAGAGATTTACTGGTAGGTATTCCAGTAGTATCTCAGGGTGTTCTGGGCTACACTCCGACACGACTTGTACCGCTTTTGGGGGTCTGACTTTTACCAACCCTCTAGGCCCGCCATGCGATACTCATAGACGAACGGACCGGACTGTATGGATATTGTCACTGACAGGCTCAGTAGGGTGTCAGGATGAGTTCGCTCATCGACTTCCCTTTTGGTCAATAGCTGGTATCCCGTTACGTATGGCTAATACCTCTGACGTGCTAGTGGTTAAATCCATAGCCAAAGTATTGACAAGTCTTTAGAGTCCCCCACAGACAGTTTCTCAAGTTTCGGGCGAAACGCTGTAGAGGCCGTATGGAGATATGGCAGGGTTCAATCATATACGTGCAGTATTGCACGGATCATGATCGGACGGACAATACTAGCGGGCTTTGGTTTAAGCCGGATCCTAGTATTGTACAGTGTAGATTTTGTTAGTTATATGTATGCCCTAGAGGCCATTACTATACATAGGATGTATATTGTAGTGGATGCTTGGACATATATAGGGAGGACTTTCTTACTCGACATGATAGTATGCTATCTGGTTGCTCTTTACCTTAACGTATACACTGATTATCTCTCTGTTACATGTTGGTAAAGCCCTTAGGATGTGTACTTGACTACCTGGACTATGATGCGGATCATACTAGTGGGGACATGGTACTCCATAAGTACATCCTTCAAGGTCCCTAGTCGTGGGTGTATCGAGACGGGGCATCGATATACCAGAGTAGACTAGCGTATACTTTCTCGACCAATACAGATGGGCGATGGATGATCCCATATCCATTGGTGTTTGACATCAGAGATGATATACGGGTGCTCAGTGGAGACTGGGTACACTGGACGGACTCGCCGAGAACTCCCAGATGGTATTATACCTTACGTCAGATGGCAGTTCTCTGGTGACACTGGTACAGGTTAGTCTGTAAACCCGAGATCGTCATAGAGTCTTGTGTGGATTTCCACTGTGCTTTGATTTCCACCTTACCACGTCCAAGAGGGCGTGCAAAACGGTGGTTTTGGGTACAGTCCCGATTCACATGGAGGCAATGAGCGATAGGAGGGGATTCGTCTTTCCCGGTATAGGGAGTTGATGTTGCGCTGTGTTCGATTGGCTATAACCGGAAATCCCTGGCCAGGGTTGCTGAGATTTACTGGTAAGTGTTATCAGTAGTATCTCGAACTGTTATAGACCACATATCGACACGACTTATCGAGCTACTGGGGTCTGACGTTTACCACCCCTAGGCAAGATATGCGACATATCAGACGATCAGACCGGACTGTACGTTAAGTGTTACTAGCTGGATTTACAGGAGTATAAGCGGGCTTGCTCGTTGATCTTCTGATCGCTCAATACCCGGGTGGCCGTTACGTTTAGCAGACCGCTTGCGGCTTGTGGGTGTTTGATATGATCATCACCTACTGCCGGCGTATTGACGAGTCTTTAGAGTCCTACACAGAGGTTTCCTGGCCAAGCGAAATGAAATAGGAGTGCATATGAGATATGTGCGGGACCGAGAATAATACCAGTATGTGATACTGAATTCTATTCTCGCGATTTGTATCATCGGACGGTTATATAAGATATAGCCGGGTTACCGAATCAAATGTTGATTCGATATATTGATACACTTGATATTAGTCGGTTATATGCAGTATGACCGGATCATTAAATCAAGTGTTGATTTAATGATTTAATGTATAATTATATATTTGATATATTATTTTACATTAACTAGTATTGGTTCACTTAAGATTATTTTTTCTCACTAGATTGTGCACATTGTATATATGATATATGTTTGTGCACTAGTTTGTATCATATTTGATGATACATGCAAACTTGGGTGTGTGTTTGCTTTAAACCATGTTTAGGTTATTGTTAGGGTTTTAACTTATTTATTTATTTTTAGCAAAAATAAAATGGTGGTTTTTCTTTGTTTTATGCTTGAAGCTTCATGAAGCTTTTTAAGCATCTTTGAAAAGTCTAACCATTTTGTTTTATGCTTTAACCTAACCATCAACCTAAACCCTAGTTTATTCTCTACATGTGTTAATTCACCCATGGTTGTAATATGATAAGCTTCACTTGATTTTCTATTATTGATTTATTCATTCTTTTTCGTTCTTTTTCTTCTTCTGCATGAAGAAGAAAACCTTTGCTAGAAAATTTCAAGTGATGAAATCAAGTGAGAAATCCAAATCCAAAGTGAACCCACTTCATATTTCTTCATCCTCTACCACTTGCTATGTTGTATAGGGTGTTATCTTCACAAGTTTCATGACCTAGTGAAGATGGAGCTTGAGTTTGAGTCGACTCGACGTAGATTATCTTCGGCATCGAAGTCAACGACCTAGCTCGATCATTTCTCCGATGAAACTAACGCTAGAGTTCGGGATCTCGATGATCGCAGCGGAGGGACTTCATCATGGAGCTAAAGAAATAGAGGACCGGATCTACAAAGCTTGTAGTCTCTTTCACTTGTAGTTAGGTAGTTAACTTGTTTTGTTTCGCCTTACCTCTAGTAACGATCTTGCTTAGGGTTTCTCGGCACTTGATAAAAAATTTGATTTTGGCATGGTTGATCAGTTGTAGAACTTCATGAGTGTGCCTAGGAACCCTACAGTGGTATCAGAGCCTAGCTAGAGCCTTAGGCGAAGTGTAGACGAAGTTAGAAGTCCGATCGAACCCGAAACCCTAATCGAATACCCCTCTCTGTACATTTTTTTTAAATCGTGGATTTTTGTGAATTAAAAATTGTCAAAAAATTCAGCAGGGTTTTCTAGAAGTTACTGTGCAACACGTGGCCCCAACTCGACCAATGCACCGCGGAACCGCGGCCCCACCCTGGCTTACGCGGCGTTTCTGCGGCCATAGTGGTGAATCTTGCGACGTGGTTTGCACAGTAATTCCTATCTGTAAGTGCGTGTTTTCTGGGAATTTTTAACTTCTTCTCAACAGTTGAGTTTTCTGGGTTGTATTGGGATTTCGTTAATTCGATCGGAAAGTTTAACTTTGTCTATGTTTTTCCGGATATTTTAGAACATGTTAAAAGGTTCGACCGGATATAAATACCCACTTTTTCCCCTGCCGGAAAATTTCCAAGTGTTGGATTTTTTTCCCGTAGTTTAAGAACGTTCTAAGTAGTGCAAGTAACGCGATGGACCCTCTAGAAGACAATAAACCTTAACTCGATTATGTGACCGTCTTGAACTGCCCTTTGAACCTTAGGGTTTGGGGCAGTACGGCGTGCCACATGTGAGGCATTGGCTTGACCCTTCTACGGCTGGACCGTTGGTACTGTGGCATGAAATGGATGTTTTTAAACTTATTTCAAGTGTTGAACTGTTTCGGGAAAACTTGGGTGTTTGATTGTTCGATCGGAAAGTTTAACATTTTCTATTTATCTGGAATGTGATACAATAATTGGAATCAACGACATTTGAATGTTATAAACATAGCAGTTTAGTCTCAAATGATCGGTTGCCACGGAATTTTGATACGATCAAAAGTCCGTCGCAATCACGTAGCGTACGCGGATACTCGCCGGTAAACTTAATAGATAGCCACGCCCCATAGCCCTGACCAAGTGACTGTAGGAGAACCCCGTCGCCGAAAGCACCCGTTCGGGTGCTCGCGGTAGCGGTGTTCTGCCTTAGTGCACTTCGTCGACGGTATCGGGGGTGTGGCCGTCTACTAAAGTTTGCGACAAGCATTCGATCACATGTCGGGAATCTTGTTGAATTGCCCGACTTGATATTGAAAAGAGTTTTCGATAATGAGACTAAAATGCGGGGTTTATAATTGTTAGGCATGCGTTGTCTAAGGAATTCATTTGATTAGGCATGCGATGTCTAAAGAGGTTGCGAATTCCAACTGTTGTAGTTTTACACTTTCTTTTCTGCGACCGTAAGTGTCATATGTGATATTGCCGGTTTCGTTGCTATATGTCAACGACAATTGGGCTGGGCATATTTACTTACGTTGATGACATGTGATATTATGTGTTGCTGGATATGTTATATTAGATCGTCGTGTTTGAATAGCCGGGATTTTTTTTATGTGAGATGGATGTTTTTCATTTTCATTCATGTAAAAAACTTGTATGTAATATTCTTTTATTGGGGCACTTCCAGGTTGCGGAAGATGTCACCGTTGATGTATATTATTTACTTTTCCGCATTAGGATAGACCCAAGGAGGGGAGCACAAGTAACCGGGTTCTAGGGTCCAGTGGGAGACCATCTCGAGGAGTCGAGTCCGGGTCTCCTAACCCTAGAATTGGTAGGGTTGCTTGCCGCTCTCGTAGGGGTCTAAGGGTGTGGGATTGGCTATTCATCACGACCGTGGAATCCGTGTTTTATACAGGCTCAAAATAAAACACGGACGTCCTAGTATATCTAATATTTCATATGATATTTTCTGTTGCGTTATCTGTGATGTGATCATGTGATTTGTTCAGATAGATATTGTATATAGTATATATGATATATTATATAGACGTTGCTTATGTTTTACACCCGCACTAGCCCTGCCTCGCTCTGCCGTTAGTTACCTAACCTAACGGTGCAGACGGGACATCGAGGCGAATGCGGATGGCATAAGCGTACGTTATATTTATCTGTGATGTTTAGGTGGACTTATATGATGGGACTTCATTAATGTGATTAATGAAAGAAAAGAAACCAAAAAGATGTTGTGGAATCGAATTTTCAAAAACAGGTAGCTACAGTTCTTGCTTTGCATTGCGGTGTTCCTTGTAGAACATCCTGCACCTTATTCGATGATGAAAGGGCCGAGATCCCTTCACCGGGAGTGACCCCTTTAGCAATAACCGGCAGATGCTACAACACTCGGTTTATCTTTTGATTGCTTCTATAGTTCTTGCTTTGCATAGTGGTATATATGATATATCCTGCACCTCATTCGATGAGGAAAGGGCCGACGATCCCTTCACCAGGAGTGACCCCTTTAGCAAAACTAGAAAAGCCTCAAAAACACTCCATTTTAAAAATCATTTGATTCTACAACGATATCAAGTTCATTACGCAATAGGTTTTCAGAAAAACCTGTCGTAGCCCTCCGTCATTTCAGATAAGTCCTACTTAGTATTCGTGCTACGTTTGTTGGCCTGCGTCAAGGCGTAGTGTGCAGTAGCTAACTAGTATTTATCTGTTTATGCATATGGTGCAGATTGGATTAGGGTAGTTATAACGTTTTGAAAATCGTTTTGGTGAAATTTCGGAAAAACGGTAAAATAAGAGGGTTTTCTCTAAAAAGTCAAAATACAAATATTTTTATTATAAAATTAAATATACATATTCTAGCTATGTAATTGCTAGTATTTAGTGTTTATTGAGCCAATGGTGAAATTTCAAATTTTCTGAAAATTTTTCCGAAATTAATTATTTTAATATTATTTTAAGCCGTCCTAAATACATTTAATTAGGGAAAATTACAAATTGGAATGGGTTGATACAAATTTTATAATTCATGACACACTAAACTGACATGTAAAATATTATTTTTGAAACGAAATGGTTTGCCAAAACGGTGTTAAAAAAATATCGAAGAAAAAGGCTTAAATAGTGAATTTAGTGTAAATGGATGTTTGGGGTATAGTATTTATCATTTTCCCTCAACCCCCACACACACCCACACTCACACACCCCCACTTGCCATCTTGACGGAGCCTTGCTGCCCCAAACCCCTTTTGGCCCACTTCATTTCTCACAAAACAAAGAAATAAAAAGAATTGAAGGGTATATTATTATATAGTAATTGAGATATGGGTTTATATACTTAATGTATGGGTTCTTGACTTGGTCAAACTCCCCACACCCTCTCTCTCCTCTCCCCACCTGCATTTGGTCGAGCCCCCCATTTAGAACAGCCCCTTCACTTCTTCATCTCACATTCTCTTCAAAAAATCCACAAAAATGCTTAAAAATCCCTAAAATTTCAAAGCAAAATCCAAATCCAACTCCTACCCATTATTTCTTTGCCTTAGATAACATGGATCTTAGAGCTAGAGAGCAAGTTGGGAGGCCAAGTTTGCATGGGAGATCTCTAAAATTGTGGAGGTAAATCCTAACCCTAGTGTTTAGTTGTAGGTTAATTTCTTTGAATCAACTTAATTAGGTGTTTAATTTAGGTTTTTAAATTGCAAGTTTAAATTCTAGAAAAGGGTTTAATTTTTTTATTAGGGTTGCTATCATTAGATTGTGGTCTTAATGAGTAGATTAACATGTTATTGTTATGTAAAACTTAATCTTGTTGCATCTTGCTAATTGCTACTTTTAAATTGTCCAAATTGCATAATATTGCAAACTAGGATTTAAAATTAAGTTAAATTGTTAGATAAAAATTCTAATTATATTTTCATAGCATTATTAACATTATAATGAGTGGTTTAATACCTTAGGTTATGCAAAACTAAGCTTAATTGTTAAATTGTGAATTTTTGCTTGAAAATTGTTAAAATTGGATAATTTGTAAACTAGGTTTTTGGGGTTAATGAAATTTAATGAGATTAAATTGTGGAAATGGTTTAAATAACTTAGTTATGATATTTAGTGGATATTATGGCCATTAGTTTTGTTAAAACGTCAAGTTTCGAATTAAAACGGTAATTAAGTGTTTTCTAGGTTTTGTGAAATAAACCGATTTGATCAATTTATTGGTTTTGATGATTTGCATCGTATTTCATATATTTTTAGTGATTTATGAAACCATGATTGGTATGTTTGGTTTTAACTCGATGATCTGACATTTGTACGACGATATCGAGGGTTGGTGGTGGTTTTGAAAGCGTGGTCCATAGGTTCTAACCTATAGGCCCTTGGCTTGTCGATTTGGTTTTCCGATGTGATTTTAATGCGCATTTGTGATTATGTATATGTGTAGGTACCCCACGAGATGTCGAGACGTTGAAGATGAAGAGGGTGACATCGGCATCGGCACACAAGGAGCAGGTGAGTAGATTTATATCTACGGGGAGAAGTCGGGTGGATGGCGTATAGCACCCCCGCAGTTCGTGGTGATGTATACGAATACGTATACACACATATATATTGATTATATATTGTTGAGTTTATTGATGATAAAGATGGACTTTTGGTGATTCTGTGATTGGTTTAGTGTAGTTGCGAAACCCTAGAGTAGGGGTTGCACCTATACACACACACGCACATACTAGCATACATCTTTTCTTTTACATGTGCGTATATGGGATTATATATTTATGTGTTCACATGGGTATGGGACTATGTATTCATATACTGGATTTGCGGATAGTACTTGGGATTTGAGATGAGTCGATGAGATTTGATTCGAGACCGTGAGATCTGTGATTTGGCAGGGTTCGTATTTGTGATACGATATGACGTTGTATCGGGTCCTTTGACGTAGTGTTTCACACACGTGCATGCATACGTAGGTGGTATCGGTATTGTACTAGATATAGATCAGTACACGGATTATGATCTTTGATAAAGGGGATACCAGATGAATAGTGAGATGAATGTGATATTGACCCGTACCCAGATTTGGGATGCCGTACGACGGATGTACGTACGAGCTATATATTGATGTTTGATCCGCACTCTTGACTTGGGATTTCTGATTATAGATATGGTATCGGATATAATATTATTGAGGCGGGATCACCGACTAATATATATACATGTATGTATATGTATCGACTCAGATGTTAAGCGGTTTCCTTACCTGTAGTTCAGCTTATTAGTTCAGCCGTATAGTTTAGTGTAGTTGTTAGACTAGATTAGACTCCTACCTATTTCAAAACTAATGAATCGTGGGTATTTTAAGAGACAGGTCAAGAGATTCTACGGATATTTCAAAAGACGTATCTTTTCTTTAAAACACCGTAGCCCTTATTTTCAAAACACCGCGATTCGTGTTATTTCAAAAGGCACTAATGTAGGACTTATATTAGGGTAATGCAGTTTAGTTATCGTTGTGTCTAGTATTCCGCTCATTATTGCTGTTCGCTCCGCATCCCATACTTATATTATAATTTCTTATTGCATTGTTGATATCATACTGTTAGGACACCAGCACCATTACCGATGATACGTATGTACCACGTACACTTACTTGCCGGCTCACACACATCTTCATCGGTAATTGCCATGTCACGTACAACTTAGAAAATATTATTGCTTGACTTAGCTTGTTAGTTAGTAATTTGACATGATATTAGTGTACCTGCCTTATATGCCAGCTTAACATTGTAGTTATTACTTTTTACTTCATGCATACTGTTATTCATTGTTATGCCTATATTCATGGTTTTACATGCTATTGATGATTTGGATTCGGATTTCCATGAGATTTTCTGGATTTGGGGGGAAAACCGCAAAACTTATATAAACTGCTTTCTCTCTTTTTAAATAAAAAGTGCGGTTTTTCCCATGATGTATGAGTCATCCACCATGAGTTTGCTGATGGATTTCGAGACCCGATTCGAGGAGTGGAGGAACCGTTTCGGGTACATGGTGGGCCCGGTGCGGTACCCCGGGGCAAGAGGATCGTGTTGTTGACGTTGAGCCTGGCAGGGGAGCACTACCGATCGGTGATTTTACCCGACGCGTCGGATATCCGGAGGATACCGTCGTGGTCTTGAGATGGATGGTAGGGGCCGGTCTGGACTGACGGCGCCCTAGATATTGTGATTGAGACATTGAGATTTTGAGATATTGAGGTACAGAGATTGTGATACAGAGATATCGAGATATTTGGACACTTATTTTGTGTCGATGCTGGGCACTGTTTTATGCTGATTTCATTTATGGTACCTCATTTTTAAAATACAGAAATCTCACTGATTTATGAAAGCGGTTTTCTTCAGTACATGCATTCTGTTTCATGCATTCATACATCATCCATATGATACATTGCTATCTGAGGCACTGACACGGGCACATGCGATTACACTTGGGTTAGATATTTTCCCTAGCCATGGTTATGGGTTGCTGGTTATATATTTGAGGATTATATATTATGATCGTATGACCTTGGATTGCATCATACATGCGATTTCTATTCGTAGATGTTTTTCTATTCACGAGTTGGCAACTCACCCCCGTTGTGCCCCAGTTTCTTGCAGGTTTGCCGTACAGGTTTCATTACGGCTTTTCGGGCACAGTTTCGTTCGGGTGACTTGCTAGTAGGTGGGTTTATTGGTATCGTACCCATCATATTACCTTGTATAATATTATTCAGTTGTATCTAGTAAATTCCATCAACCAAACATGTATTTATTTCAGAGATAGAGACCAGTGATGTTATTCTTTCGACCTTAGAGTCGCGCGTTATATTTCTGTGGATTTCTTGTGGTTTTGAGTTCCCTTTTGAGTTTTTGATCCTCACCCTTGGCGTTGTATATTATATTACTTGTGTGGTTGTGACTGTCGATTGACGAAGAGCTAGCTCCCGCTTGGGGATGCCTTTTATTGATTTCGTATACTATTCATATTGTATCCCGTTTGGGGGCCAGTATTTACAAAGGAGACTTTGCCAAAATTTTCAGGAAATATTCGATGTTTTAGAAACGCATAATTCGTCTTATGCTATTAAAACTACTTGATTTAAATTGGTTTTCCTTCACTCTACTACTTTTCTTGGTTTGGATTTCTGGGTTTTCGGCTTACTTAGATTACGTACGCCTCGAGACGTTTCGTAATCTAAGTGCCGGTCATGTTCCGTACTTTCGGGTCGTGACAAAGTTAGTATCAGAGCATTAGGTTTTACCTTCGGAGTGTAGGATGACCCTTGGTTGATGGAATAGGCGACTAAAGTAGAGTGACGTACCGTGGGTATGTTCCGCGGCATACTTACGATACGCTACTCCACTTAAGGAGCCTTAGGATATACATTTCTTTACTCAGTATCATATTCATTCCTGATCTAGTCTCATCGGTACTAGTCATGGTTTTGCTGCCACAATTACGGGCAGGAAGAGCTACGGCTAGAGTTGCGGTCAGCACGAGCTCGTCACGAACGAGGATTGACCAGGGTGTAATTCCGGCGACACACGATTGCGGAGATGTGTCTTTTTACTGTGTTTTCACGCCACGAGCGTTTGGCGGATCGCCTTTATGAGATTTCTCAGACGTGCCGATTAGTACCAGAGGATTAGGCCACCGACAGAGGCCAGCCAGATTTTTGATGACCGTTGGCGCATTGCTTATTCATGATAATTGAGACACTGTTCAGCGTGCAGACGAGTGAGCCAGTTATTGCTGCGAACGACGATATATCGCCCCAGATGTTGGATCTATTGCAGTACGAGTTGTACTAAGAGATGATAAAAGGTCGCTAGTCACCCGGGGATGAATGACTAGGACATGTGGTTCGTTCGCTACCCCGATGCGAGGTCATCAGATAGATTGATTCCAGCTAGAGACGACTTCACGCGGAGACGTTGAGAGTCGACAGAGACGATCGAATGTCAGAAACCTATTATTCCAAGTTTGAAGTATTCAGAAGGACATGCAGGCAATTCTATGGACCCTCTAGAAGAATGAAATCCTAACTCGACTTAATGACCGTGTGAAAGCCTTTGAACCATAGGGTTTGCGGCAGTTCCGCGGCGCCATTAGTGAGGCTTGGGTTTGCCCTTCTACGGCTGGACCATCGATGCTGTGGTACGTACTCGATACTGTTAAACTATACCCAAGATGTTGAGCTCTTGGGGGATTATGATGTTTTGACAAATCGATCGGATGGTTCGACTTCATTCGGATGCCAGGTGGTGAGATGCATTTCTTGGGAGACTCCAAACACGAGGATAGCCGTAGGAGCTCAGTCCATGCAGCCACGATGAGACGAGTCCGAAGCAGTCGTCATTAGAGAAAGTGGAGCAAGAGGTTCGTACGAGATCTTGATGAGACGACGTTCCACTCCGCCGACATCAGAGATGCGATACGCATGCCGATGCATTGTGCTTGGATATACCTTCTAGAAGGAGTCGCGATGAGTATGCAGCCGTTCCGGAATAAGAAACAGATATAGTAAAGGACGATGACTTCCGGACAGTTCGACAGAGATGAGATTTGGAAGAGGTCTCGACATGATCTTTCTGGAATGAATTACGAGAAGACTAGGACCCAGGAGTGGTCATGTTGCGCACGCCGGCAGGCCAGAGTTCAGGATCGTCGATGAGACACGCTATGAGTGACCACGACAGTTGTCCAGAGGTTCTTAGCAGGAAGTGCTTAAGCGGGGAGTATTCCGCCATATTTGATTTCGGTATTTTGGGCGATCTATTCGCATGATTGATTTTAATGATTGAGTTTCATGATATTTGTTTTAATGCGCCATGGTTGCACCTACTGAGTATTTACGATTTTTGCACAGTTGTTGCACTTGAGATAGTTTTCGTGCCTTGGTTTCTCATGTTTGTGATTATATGGATTTCATACAGTTGAGTTGATTTGTGCGTATATACGCATACGATTTGGTTTTTGCACTCGGTATAGTTCACATATGCTTGCAGTGCAGTGATACGCATATTGTGCATTTGGATGCACTGGACTTCGATTTCGATTGTGATGTTCGATATTTGTTTTGTGCACCTTGTGCACCTGATTTGATTTTGCGCATGTTCGGCGCTTGATATTGGATTTCATGATTTCGTGCATGATGGATGCACCTGGTTTTGATTTTCGCGCATGTTGAGCGTATGTTTTGAGAAGCGATTTCGGTGCACACCAGATGCACTAAATCGAGATTCTTCGTGCGTATCAGACGCACCTGTTCTTACTGTCAGGCACACACGTTGCCTATGACAGATGTTTTGTGCACACCCGATACACTTAGATGTTGTTTCTGTGCACATGTATGGCACATATATGGATTTTGATTTCCGTGCGCACCAGACGCACGTAGTATTCATATGCGTATTTTGGGATTGATTTCTTATAGAGCAGTACGTTTTTATGATATTTGCTATGTGTTTTCGTACTGAGCAGGAATAGTCAGAGGACAGTACCTGAATGTATTTTGCATGCATTGATAGCTATCGAAGGGAATTCCAAAAGCGAGCTATAGTCTCAGTATTTATCTACGTGTCTGATACGACACGAAATGTTTAAAACAAGGAAACCCTTCTAAATTGTTTCCAAAACGGCGGAACGTACATTTTAAACAAAAGGTATATATGTATATGGTTATTTTCTTATGATTGACGTCCGCCACTGTGCAGTGTTATGCGCATTGCACAGCGACTTTAAAAAAATTTGGCATGCATTTCCTTCGGATATTTACATATATAGATTTGATATTAACGTGTATAGTTTCGAGTTATATCATATTGGTTTTGTATTGGGTTTGACATTTGTGTCTTTACCATGACTCCGATGATTGCGAGATGCTTGACGGAGTTTTGATTTTGAGTTATATGCTCATTTTTCATGCGCATGCGCTGCGCTACGATTAGTTTTATGTATTTACGATTTCGGAGCCCCGACGACTTGATGGTTTTGCTTAGGTGTTTTAGTATTTGGGGGGGAGTTTTAATTTAAATTCGGGGACCGAATTTCTTTAAGGGGGGAAGATTGTAACGTTTTGAAAATCGTTTCGGTGAAATTTCGGAAAAACGGTAAAATAAGGGGGTTTCTGTAAAAAGTCAAAATACAAATATCTTTATTATAAAATTAAATATACATATTCTAGCTATGTAATTGCTAGTATTTAGTGTTTATTGAGCCAATGGTGAAATTTCAAATTTTCTGAAAAATTTTCCGAAATTAATTATTTTAATATTATTTTAAGCCGTCCCTAATACATTTAATTAGGGAAAATTACAAATTGGAATGGATTGATACAAATTTTATAATTCATGACACACAAAACTGACATGTAAAATATTGTTTTTGAAACGAAATGGTTTGCCAAAATGGTGTTAAAAAAATATCGAAGAAAAATACTTAAATAGTGAATTTAGTGTAAATGGATGTTTGGGGTATAGTATTTATCATTTTCCCTCACCCCACACACACACCCCCACTTGCCATCTTGGAGGAGCCTTGCTGCCCCAAACCCCTTTTGGCCCACTTCATTTCTCACAAAACAAAGAAATAAAAAGAATTGAAGAGTAGATTATTATATAGTAATTGAGGTATGGGTTTATATACTTAATGTATGGGTTCTTGACTTGGTCAAACTCCCCACATCCTCTCTCTCCTCTCCCCACCTGCATTTGGCCAAGCCCCCCATTTAGAACAGCCCCTTCACTTCTTCATCTCACATTCTCTTCAAAAAATCCACAAAAATGCTTTAAAATCCCCAAAATTTCAAAGCAAAATCTAAATCCAACTCCTACCCATTATTTCTTTGTCTTAGCTAACATGGATCTTAGAGCTAGAGAGCAAGTTGGGAGGCCAAGTTTGCATGGGAGATCTCTAAAATTGTGGAGGTAAATCCTAACCTTAGTGTTTAGTTGTAGGTTAATTTCTTTGAATCAACTTAATTAGGTGTTTAATTTAGGTTTTTAAATTGCAAGTTTAAATTCTAAAAAATGGTTTAATTTTTTTATTAGGGTTGTTATCATTAGATTGTGGTCTTAATGAGTAGATTAACATGTTATTGTTATGTAAAACTTAATCTTGTTGCATCTTGCTAATTGCTACTTTTAAATTGTCCAAATTACATAATATTGCAAACTAGGATTTAAAAATTAAGTTAAATTGTTAGATAAAAATTCTAATTATAGTTTCATAGCATTATTAACATTATAATGAGTGGTTTAATACCTTAGGTTATGCAAAACTAAGCTTAATTGTTAAATTGTGAATTTTTGCTTGAAAATTATTAAAATTGGATAATTTGTGAACTAGGTTTTTGGGGTTAATGAAATTTAATGAGATTAAATTGTGGAAATGGTTTATATAACTTAGTTATGATATTTAGTGGATATTATGGCCATTAGTTTTATTAAAACGTCAAGTTTCGAATTAAAACGGTAATTAAGTGGTTTCTAGGTTTTGTGAAATAAACCGATTTGATCAATTTATTGGTTTTGATGATTTGCATCGTATTTCATATAATTTTAGTGATTTATGAAACCATGATTGGTATGTTTGGTTTTAACTCGATGATCTGACATTTGTACGACGATATCGAGGGTTGGTGGTGGTTTTGAAAGCGTGGTCCATAAGTTCTAACCTATAGGCCTTTGGCGTGTCGATTTGGTTTTCCGATGTGATTTTAATGCGCATTTGCAATTATGTATATGTGTAGGTACCCCACGAGATGTCGAGACGTTGAAGATGAAGAGGGTGACATCGGCATCGACACACAAGGAGCAGGTGAGTAGATTTATATCTACGGGGAAAAGTCGGGTGGATGGCGTATAGCACCCCCGCAGTCGTGGTGATGTATACGAATACGTATACACACATATATATTGATTATATATTGTTGAGTTTATTGATGATAAAGATGGACTTTTGGTGATTTTGTGATTGGTTTAGTGTGTAGTTGCGAAACCCTAGAGTAGGGGTTGCACCTATACACACACACGCACATACTTGCATACATCTTTTCTTTTACATGTGCGTATATGAGATTATATATTTATGTGTTCACATGGGTATGGGACTATATGTTCATATACTGGATTTGAGGATAGTACTTGGGATTTGAGATGAGTCGATGAGATTTGATTCGAGACCGTAAGATCGGTGATTTGGCAGGGTTCGTATTTGTGATACGACATGACGTTGTATCGTGTCCTTTGACATAGTGTTTCACACACGTGCATGCATACGTAGGTGGTATCAATATTGTACTAGATATAGATCTGTACCCGGATTATGATCTTTGATAAAGGGGATACCAGATGAATAGTGAGATGAATGTGATATTGACCAGTACCAGATTTGGGATACCGTACGACCGATGTACGTACGAGCTATATATTGATGTTTGATCCGCACTCTTAACTTGGGAAATCTGATTATAGATATGGTATCGGATATGATATTATTGAGGCGGGATCACCGACTAATATATATACAGGTATGTATACGTATCGACTCAGATGTTAGGCGGTTTCCTTACCTGTAGTTCAGCTTATTTGTTCAGCTGTATGGTTTAGTGTAGTTGTTAGACTAGATTAGACTCCTACCTATTTCAAAACTAACGAATCGTGGGTATTTTAAAAGACAGGTCAAGAGATTCTACGGATATTTCAAAAGACGTATCTTTTCTTAAAAACACTGTAGCCCTTATTTTCAAAACACCGTGATTCGTGTTATTTCAAAAGGCACTAATGTAGGACTTATATTAGGGTAATGCAGTTTAGTTATCGTTGTGTCTAGTATTCCGCTCATTATTGCTGTTCGCTCCGCATCGAATACTTATATTATAATTTTTTATTGCATTGTTGATATCATACTGTTAGGACACCAGCACCATTACCGATGATACGTATGTACCACATACACTTACTTGCCGGCTCACACACATCTTCATCGGTAATTTCCATGTCACGTACACCTTAGAAAATATTATTGCTTGACTTAGCTTGTTAGTTAGTAATTTGACATGATATTAGTGTACCTGCCTTATATGCCAGCTTAACATTGTAGTTATTACTTGTTACTTCATGCATACTGTTATTCATTGTTATGCCTATATTCATGGTTTTACATACTATTGATGATTTAGATTCGGATTTCCATGAGATTTTCTGGATTTGGGGGGAAAACCGCAAAACTTATATAAACTGCTTTCTCTCTTTTTAAATAAAAAGTGCGGTTTTTCCCATGATGTATGAGTCGTCCACCATGAGTTTGCTGATGGATTTCGAGACCCGATTCAAGGAGTGGAGGAACCGTTTCGGGTATATGGTGGTCCCGGTGCGGTACCCCGGGGCAAGAGGATCGTGTTGTTGACGTTGAGCCTGGCAGGGGAGCACTACCGACCGGTGATTTTACCCGACGCGTCGGATATCTGGAGGATACCGTCGTGGTCTTGAGATGGATGGTAGGGGCCGGTCTGGACTGACGGCGCCCTAGATATTATGATTGAGACATTGAGATTTTGAGATATTGAGGTACAGAGATTGTGATACAGAGATATCGAGATATTTGGACACTTATTTTGTGTCGATGCTGGGCACTGTTTTATGCTGATTTCATTTACGGTACCTCATTTTTTAAAATACAGAAATCTCACTGATTTATGAAAGCGGTTTTCTTCAGTACATGCATTCTGTTTCATGCATTCATACATCATCCATATGATACATTGCTACCTGGGGCACTGACACGGGCATATGGGATTATACTTGGGTTAAATATTTGCCTTAGCCATGGTTATGGGTTGCTGGTTATATATTTGAGGATTATATATTATGATCGTATTGTTGGTTATATGTATGCCCTAGAGGCCATTACTGTACATAGGATGTATATTGTAGTGGATGCTGGGACATATATAGGGAGGACTTTCTTGCTCGACATGATAATATGCTATCTGGTTGCTCTTTACCTTAACGTGTATACTGATTGTCTCTCTGTTACATGTTGGTAAAGCCCTTAGGATGTGTACTTGACTACCTGGACTATGATGCGGATCATACTAGTGGGGACATGGTAGTCCATAAGTACATCCTTCAAAGTCCCTAGTCGAGGGTGTATCGAGACGGGGCATCGATATACCAGAGTAGACTAGCGTGTACCTTCTCGACCCATACAGATGGGCGATGGATGATCCCATATCCATCGGTGTTTGACATCAGAGATGGTATACGGGTGCATAGTAGAGACTGGGTACACTGGACGGACTCGCCGAGAACTCCCAGATGGTATTATACCTCACGTCAGATGGCAGTTCTCTGGTGACACTGGTACAGAGTAGTCTGTTGACCCGAGATCGTCATAGAGTCTTGTGTGGTTCCCACTGTGCTTTGATTTCCATCTTACCACGTCCAAGAGGGCGTGCAAAACGGTGGTTTTTGGGTACAGTCCCGAGTCACATGGAGGCAATGAGCGATAGGAGGGGATTCGTCTCTCCCGGTATAGGGGGTTGATGTTGCGCTGTGTTCGATTGGCTATAACAGGAAATCCCTGGCCAGGGTTGCTGAGATTTACTGGTAAGTGTTACCAGTAGTTTCTCGAATTGTTATAGACCTCATATCGACACGACTTATCGAGCTATTGGGGTCTGACGTTTACCACCCCTAGGCGAGATATGCGACATATCAGACGATCAGACCGGACTGTACGGTAGTGTTACTGGTTGGATTCACTGGAGTGTGAGCGGGCTTGCTCGTCGATCTTCTGATCGCTCAATACCCGGGTGGCCGTTACATTTAGCAGACCGCTTGCGGCTTGTGGATGTTTGATATGATCATCATCCGCTGCCGGCGTATTGACGAGTCTTTAGAGTCCTACACAGAGGTTTCCCGGCTCAAGCGAAACGAAATAGGAGCGCATATGAGATATGTGCGGGACCGAGAATAATACGTGTATGTGATACCGCATTTCATTCTCGCGATGAATGTGTCGAATGGTTATATGCGATATAACCTAGTTATCGAATCGAGGGTTGATTCGATAAGCCGATACATTGGATACTAGTCGGTTATATGCGATATGACCGGATCGTTAAATCAAGTGTTGATTTAATGATTTAATGCATAATTATATATTTGATATATTACTTTGCGTTAACTAGTATTGGTTCACTTTAAATGGATTTTCTCACTCGGTTGTGCACATTGTATATGTGATATACTTTTGTACACTAGTTTGTATCATGTTTGATGATACATGCTTTTTGGTTAAGTGTAAACTATTAAACTATGGTTAAGTGGATGATTAGGGTTTTTACTTATTCATTTATTTGTTTATTTATTCATATTTGGCAAAAGGAAAATGGTGGCTAATTTGGATATATGTTGAAGCTTCATGAAGCTTTAACTTAGTCTCCATTTTTGTCTTCATACCTAACCTAACCATTCACTTAACTTGAGTTTAGTCTCTACAATTAACCATGGTTGATTATGATAAGTATTCTTTTATTTACTATTTTCTAAAAAACTTATCATAACAATTTCTATCTTCTTCTTCATCTTGACACATGAAGAAACCTTACTTCATCAATGATGATTGATGAAAACAAGTGAGAAATCCAATTCTAAAGTCTACCCACTTCCTATTTCTTCATCCTCTACCTCTTGCCAAGTAGTAGAGTGTGTTTTCTTCACAAGTTTTTTTTGACTTGGTGAAGTCGGAGCTTGATTTAGCGATGCCTCGACGTAGATCATCTTCGGCATGGACATCGATGACCTAGCCCGTCCATTCTCCGATGAAGCCGACGCTAGAGCCCGGGACTTGTTATGGACAGCGAGGAGACTTCATTGCGGAGCTATGGAGGTGGAGAACCGGATCTACAAAGGTTGTATTTCCGTATCTCTTAGTTAAGTGTTAACTAGTTTATTGTTTCGCCTAGAAATCTAGCCGACGATCCATAGTCTAGGGTTTCTCGGCACCGTAATTTTCGAAATTGGCATGGTTGATGCCTTGTGAGACCTCATTAGGATGCCTAGGAACCCTACAGTGGTATCAGAGCCTTGCTAGAGCCTTAGGCGAAGTCTAGACGGAATTTGAAACCCGAACGAACCGAAAACCCAACCCGGAAAATGCTCTCTGTACTTTTTCTAAAAACGTGGATTTTCCCAAATTAAAAATTGCTAAAAAATTCAGCAGGGAAATATAAGAATTACGACGCAAAATTTTTCCAATGAACAGTAAAATGTGCGGCGGAACCGCGGCATAAGCATGGCTTATGCGGCGGTTCCGCGGCCTATTGATGACGTAATCCTCCACTGTTTGCACAGTAACTCTTATTAAATTATGCTGGATTTTCTGGGAATTTTTAATATTAATTCAAGAGTTGAATTTTCTGGGTTGTTTTGGGGATTCGAATGTTCGATCGGATTATCAGATTTTGTCTATGTGGCTTTCCGGATAATTTTTTGAATATGTTAAAAGGTTCGACCGGATATAAATACCCAATTTTTCCCCTGTCGGGAAATTTCCAAGTGTTGGATTTTTCCGTAGTTTGTTTAACGACGTTCTAAGTAGTGCAAGTAACGTGATGGACCCTCTAGAAGACAACAAACCTTAACTCGATTATGTGACCGTCTTGAACTGCCCTTTGAACCTTCGGGTTTGGGGCAGTACGGCGTGCCACATGTGAAGCGTTGGCTTGACCCTTCTACGGCTGGACCGTTAGTACTGAGGCACGAACTGAATGTTGTTAGACTTATTTCATGTGTTGACCTGTTTCGGGAAAACTTGGGTGTTCGAATGTTCAATCGGAAAGTTTAACATTTTCTAATTATCTGGAATGGGATACAATAATTGGAATTCACAAGTAGTTATGAGATAACTGAATGAATGTTATAAACATAGCAGTTTAGTCTCACTTGATCGGTTGCCACGGAATTTTGATGTGATCAAAAGTCCGTCGAAATCACGTAGTGTACGCGGATACTCGCCGGGTAAACTTAATAGACAGCCTCACTCCATAACCCCGACCAAGTGACTGTAGGAGAACCCCGTCGCCGAAAGCATCCGTCCGGGTGCTCGCGGTAGCGGTGTTCCGCCTTGGTGCACTTCGTCGACGGTATCGGGGGTGCAGCCGTCTACTGAAGTTTGCGATGAGCATTCGATCAGGATGTCGGGAATCCTGTTGAATTGCCCGACTTGATATTGAAAAGAGTTTTCGATTTTGAGACTGAAATGCGGGGTTTATAATTGTTAGGCATGTGATGTCTAAGGAATTCATTGGTTCAGGCATGCGATGTCTGAGGTGGTTGCGGATTCCAACTGTTGTAGTTTTATACTTTCTTTTCTGTGACCGTAAGTGTAATATGTGATATCGCCGGTTTCGTTGCTATATGTCAACGACAATTGGGATGGACATATTTACTTACGTTGATGACATGTGTTGCTGGATATGTTATATTGGATCGTCGTGTTTGAATAGCCGGGTTTTTTTTTATGTGAGATGAGTGTTTTTCATTTTCATTCATGTAAAAACTTGTATGTAATATTCTTTTATTTGGGGCGCTTCCAGGTTGCGGAAGTTGTCACCGTTGTTGTATATTATTTACTTTTCCGCACTAGGATAGACCCAAGGAGGAGGGCACAAGTAACCGGGTTCTGGAGTCCAGTGGGAGACCAACTCGAGGAGTCGAGTCCGGGTCTCCTAACTCCAGAATTGGTAGGGTTGCTTGCCGCTCTCGTAGGGGTCTAGGGGTGTGGGTTTGGCTATTCATCGCGACCGTGGAATCCGTGTTTTATACTGGCTCGTATTAAAAACACGGACGTCCTAGTATATCCAATATTTCATATGATTCTTCTGCTGCGATATCTGTGATGTGATCATGTGATCTTCTGTGATAGATACAGTATATAGTATATATGATATATTATATAGGCGTTACTTATGTTTTACACCCGCGCTAGCCCTGCCCCGCTCTGCCGTTAGTACCTAACCTAACGGTGCACGAGGGGACATCGAGGCGAATGCGGATGGCATAAGTGTACGTCGTATTTATCTGTGATGTTTAGGTACTTAAATGATGGGACTTCATTAATGAGATTAATGAAAGTAAAAGAAACCTAAGATGTTGTAGAATCGAATTTCAAAATAAAACAGGTAGCTACAGTTTTTGCTTTGCACAGCGGTATATGTAATATATCCTGCACCTTATTCGATAAGGAAAGGACCGAGATCCCTTCACCGGGAGTGACTCCTTTAGCAATAACTGGCAGATGCTACACACTCGGTTTGTCTTTTGATTGCTTTTAAGTGTTTTTGCTTTGCACAGTGATATATATGATATATCCCGCACCTCATTCGACGAGGAAAGGACCGAGGATCCCTTCACCGGGAGTGACTCCTTTAGCAAAACTGGAAAAGCCTCAAAAACACTCCATTTCAAAATTCATTTGATTCTACAACGATATCAAGTTCATTACGCAATAGGTTTTCAGAAAAACCTGTCGTAGCCCTCCGTCATTTCAGATAAGTAGTAGTTAGTATTCGTGCTACGTTTGTTGGCCTGCGTCAAGGCGTAGTGTGCGGTAGCTAACTGGTGCTTATCTGCATAAGCATATGATGTGATTGGATTAGGGTAGTCGTGCGACTTTGTTGGCCTGCGTCAAGGGTCGTGCGGGTGGGTTTAATTCAATCAGGAAATGACGGGTTGAACTTGACTAGCGGACTATGGTTTGTTGGCCTGCGTCAAGGTCATAGGACGCTAGGGGCAAAATATTATCGGGAATTTCAAGTGTTGAAATTTGCAATGAGATTGCATACCTTCTATGAGATAGTTGGATCCCGATACCCGCTGCGAGTAAGTGTTACTCCTGGGAAAGTTTTATACATTACAATTAGCCGATCAAGTAGGTGTCTAGAAAGGTGTCAACGAGGTTACGCCTCTGGGAAAACGAGGTTTACATTAATTAGGTTCGTGCGAAAGCACGGGGGACCTCCCTCAAAGTACCGACACTGGCCTGGCTGAAAGATTGGCGAACTTGTAGTGTGTAATTAATCCCGGCTAGTCTTTCCTTTTAGGGTTTGAAGGAAGATTTGATAAAAAGCAGTGGGAGCCATCCTGATTAGATAAAATAATAACCAATCTATTCTTGCAAGAGCGCACGCTGAGTGTTTTCTTCTCTCTCTCTCCAGGTAGCGACCATATCACGCCTTAATCAAGATAATAATACGGAATATTGACCGAACCCGCTTGTTATACTGAGCTGGGGAACGTTGGTCCCGCTCCAACTTATAATTGTTATAAGACAGAGCAGGAAATTGGGGATTACCAGAATTCCCGTGCCGCCCAAACGAAGAGAGTGCATGCTGATGCATCATCTTCGGGTGTGTTCATTATACAGAACTGTTTCTCAGTATCCTTTACGTCCTGGGTATGTGATACCAGATCAGGATCCCAGATATGTAATCTGTTACATAGGGCTACAGATAGGTAGAGAACTGAGAACGGGTGATAAGTTTCATAAGGCAGAAAACGGGGCAAATGTTGCAGCCAAGTCTGTTGGTCACTGTCACCCTGTATTACAAATACATTGATTCTGAACGAATGTTATTAGATACCGAACCTGATATACAAAATCGTATCTATCTCCTTATTAGTAAAGAAATGATAAAATTTTGTATTGTTGGATAATGTTTTGAACATTTCCTATATCAAAAGTTGATCGGTTCAGGCACGTTATCTAAAAGCATTGCTGTTCTAAATCAAACTACAGTTCTTAGTATATAGAACACACACAAGAGGAAGAGTTCAGAAATGAACGAATTCTTCTTGAGGTATTGTAGACTAGGTCATATCAATGCGACCCGACTAGCTAAGTTACACTTAGATGCATATTTAAATCAGTTTGAATTTACATCTTGTGAAACTTGCCAGTCATGTCACAGAGATAAGATGACCATAGCTCCGTTTATTGGAAACGGAGAAAGAGTTAGTGAACTCTTGGGATGATACATGTTGATGTATGTAGGTCCCCCTGTCTACACATGCCAAGACTGGTTCTTTATACTTCGTTATATTCTCTGATAATCTCTCAAGATTCAGTCATATGTTCCTGTTGAAACACAAGTCCGAACCTTTTGAGATATTCACAGAATATAAGTTAGAAGTAGAAAACCAAAATACGGGCATAAGTATTATGTCCTTTGATGTGATCAAGGAGGAGAATACTTGAGCACGGAAATACTGGACTATTCTAAAGGAGAATGAGATTCTCTCTCAGCATTACTCCTCTGTATACACCATAGCACGATGGTATATCGGGGCGGAGCAATCACACCCTATATGATAAGGTGCGCTCTATGATGAGTATTACTGAGTTACCTATTTCCTTTTAAGGGGGTTATGCACTTGAGAAGCTGCATACCTATTGAATAGGGTTCCAGTCAAATCAGTTGCCTACCATTTCATATGTGATATGGAAAGGGAAGCGCCCATATCTTAAGTTAGTTAAGATTTGGAGTTGTCCGGCCTATGTCTGAAAGCAAAATCCGGACAAACTCGAGGCAAAGTCTGTAATGTAGAACTGGAAAGGTTCCAGCTATACAAATTACAGCAGATGATTTGAAAGAACCAAAGGATTCAATAGTTACCAACGAACCTCGGCCTCTCCGCCGATCTAGTAGGGTTCCTCACCCACCTGAGAGTTACTTCGGTTTCTCTATGACAGTGGGAGCGAGGATTGCATCATGAGATGATGACCCAACTAGTTTCGAGCTGGCCATCAGGAGTGAGACTCTGTGAGAATGGCTGGATGTTTATCGATCTGAGATGGAATCCTTATACACCAACAAAGTATGGACTTTAGTTGCTATATCTGAAGGGTTAAATCCCCATCAGGAGCAAGTATATCTTGAGAAGATTACTTGGTGTACATGGAAAAGTTGAGACTTTCAAAGCTAGAATTGTTAAAGGTTTTCGTCATCGACCAGGCATGGATAATGATGAAACCTTTTCCAGTAGCTATGCTTAAGTCCATCGAGATCCTACTTGCCACGGCTACATACCATAACTACGATATCTGGCGGTTGGGTGCCATGACTGCTTTTCTAAATGATGTTTTAGAAGAGTGCGTCTATAAGTACACAGCCAGAGGGCCTCGTAGACAGTGGGAGCAGCGGAAACGTGTGCAAGATGTTTTATATGATAAAGCAGGCATCGCGAAGTTGGAACATCTGTTTTGATGTAGTCAAAGAGTTTGACATCATTAAAATGGTAGATGAACCTTGTATAAACAAAAAGGTAGTAGGGAGAATGGTGGTGATCCTCGTAGAGTATGTGGATGACATACTCTTGATAAGAAAGGAGTTTCTTATGCTACGCTCGATCAATCTCCGCTTATCATAATGATTCTCCATATAGGATCAAAGTGATACCTCCTAAATCCTGGGTTTGGATCTATGAGATAGATCTAATTGGATGTTAGGATTCTCACTAGTTGTAGTGAGAGGGTATCAATCGATCCTGGGGAGAATCACTGGAAGGGTTCCAGGGTGATAAAGACGACTGAATGTCAGTCGCAGGCATTGTATTTACCCTCAGTAAAGGGACGGTATGTTGGAAGAGTTCCAAGCTAGATACCGTGGCATACTAGACGATAAAGGCTTGATACATCGCTATTTAAGATGCTACCAAAGAGGCTGTTTGGGTATATATTGGTTCATAAGATGAACCATGTTCCTCCCATTGTGTGACAATGGAGTTGTGGCTTATGCCAAGGAACGTCCATCCCATCAGTGATCCAGACATATTCTAAGGCAGTATCACCTGATCATGGAGATGGTTTATCTCCAAGGGATCGAGGTTAGGAGAGTAGACTCAGACGACAAACACAGCGGGTCCACTCACGAAAGGCCTTTTCCCAGAGAGAGATTTTTATGGGATGGTTGAGTATGAGATACTGCAACCACTGCTACAGATGGCCCTAGTGCAAGTGGAAGATTGTTAGTTATATGTATGCCCTAGAGGCCATTACTGTACATAGGATGTATATTGTAGTGGATGCTGGGATATATATAGGGAGGACTTTCTTGCTCGACATGATAGTATGCTATCTGGTTGCTCTTTACCTTAACGTGTATACTGATTGTCTCTCTGTTACATGTTGGTAAAGCCCTTAGGATGTGTACTTGACTACCTGGACTATGATGCGGATCATACTAGTGGGGACATGGTAGTCCATAAGTACATCCTTCAAAGTCCCTAGTCGAGGGTGTATCGAGACGGGGCATCGATATACCAGAGTAGACTAGCGTGTACCTTCTCGACCCATACAGATGGGTGATGGATGATCCCATATCCATCGGTGTTTGAAATCAGAGATGGTATACGGGTGCTCAGTAGAGACTGGGTACACTGGACGGACTCGCCGAGAACTCCCAGATGGTATTATACCTCACGTCAGATGGCAGTTCTCTGGTGACACTGGTACAGAGTAGTCTGTTGACCCGAGATCGTCATAGAGTCTTGTGTGGTTCCCACTGTGCTTTGATTTCCATCTTACCACGTTCAAGAGGGCGTGCAAAACGGTGGTTTTTGGGTACAGTCCCGAGTCACATGGAGGCAATGAGCGATAGGAGGGGATTCGTCTCTCCCGGTATAGGGGGTTGATGTTGCGCTGTGTTCGATTGGCTATAACAGGAAATCCCTGGCCAGGGTTGCTGAGATTTACTGGTAAGTGTTACCAGTAGTTTCTCGAATTGTTATAGACCTCATATCGACACGACTTATCGAGCTATTGGGGTCTGACGTTTACCACCCCTAGGCGAGATATGCGACATATCAGACGATCAGACCGGACTGTACGGTAGTGTTACTGGTTGGATTCACTGGAGTGTGAGCGGGCTTGCTCGTCGATCTTCTGATCGCTCAATACCCGGGTGGCCGTTACGTTTAGCAGACCGTTTGCGGCTTGTGGATGTTTGATATGATCATCATCCGCTGCCGGCGTATTGACGAGTCTTTAGAGTCCTACACAGAGGTTTCCTGGCTCAAGCGAAACGAAATAGGAGCGCATATGAGATATGTGCGGGACCGAGAATAATACGTGTATGTGATACCGCATTTCATTCTCGCGATGAATGTGTCGAATGGTTATATGCGATATAACCTAGTTATCGAATCGAGGGTTGATTCGATAAGCCGATACATTGGATACTAGTCGGTTATATGCGATATGACCGGATCGTTAAATCAAGTGTTGATTTAATGATTTAATGCATAATTATATATTTGATATATTACTTTGCGTTAACTAGTATTGGTTCACTTTAAATGGATTTTCTCACTCGGTTGTGCACATTGTATATGTGATATACTTTTGTACACTAGTTTGTATCATGTTTGATGATACATGCTTTTTGGTTAAGTGTAAACTATTAAACTATGGTTAAGTGGATGATTAGGGTTTTTACTTATTCATTTATTTGTTTATTTATTCATATTTGGCAAAAGGAAAATGGTGGCGAATTTGGATATATGTTGAAGCTTCATGAAGCTTTAACTTAGTCTCCATTTTTGTCTTCATACCTAACCTAACCATTCACTTAACTTGAGTTTAGTCTCTACACTTAACCATGGTTGATTATGATAAGTATTCTTTTATTTACTATTTTCTAAAAAACTTATCATAACAATTTCTATCTTCTTCTTCATCTTGACACATGAAGAAACCTTACTTCATCAATGGTGATTGATGAAAACAAGTGAGAAATCCAATTCTAAAGTCTACCCACTTCCTATTTCTTCATCCTCTACCTCTTGCCAAGTAGTAGAGTGTGTTTTCTTCACAAGTTTTTTTGACTTGGTGAAGTCGGAGCTTGATTTAGCGATGCCTCGACGTAGATCATCTTCGGCATGGACATCGATGACCTAGCCCGTCCATTCTCTGATGAAGCCGACGCTAGAGCCCGGGACTTGTTATGGACAGCGAGGAGACTTCATTGCGGAGCTATGGAGGTGGAGAACCGGATCTACAAAGGTTGTATTTCCGTATCTCTTAGTTAAGTGTTAACTAGTTTATTGTTTCGCCTAGAAATCTAGCCGACGATCCATAGTCTAGGGTTTCTCGGCACCGTAATTTTCGAAATTGGCATGGTTGATGCCTTGTGAGACCTCATTAGGATGCCTAGGAACCCTACACGTATGACCTAGGATTGCATCATACATGCGATTTCTATTCGTAGATGTTTTTCTATTTACGAGTTGGCAACTCACCCCCGTTGTGCCCCAGTTTCTTGCAGGTTTGCCGTACAAGTTTCATTACGGCTTTGCGGGCACAGTTTCGTTCGGGTGACTTGCTAGTAGGTGGGTTTATTGGTATCGTACCCATCATATTACCTTGTATAATATTATTCAGTTGTATCTAGTAAATTCCATCAACCAAACATGTTTTTATTTCAGAGATAGAGACCAGTGATGTTATTCTTTCGACCTTAGAGTCACGCGTTATATTTCTGTGAATTTCTTGTGGTTTTGAGTTCCCTTTTGAGTTTTTGATCCTCACCCTTGGCGTTGTATATTATATTACTTGTGTGGTTGTGACCTTCGATTAACGAAGAGCTAGCTCCCGATTGGGGATGCTTTTTATTGATTTTATATACTATTCATATTTTATCCCGTTTGGGGGCCAGTATTTACAAAGGAGACTTTGCCGAAATTTTCAGGAAATATTCGATGTTTTAAAAACGCATAATTCGGCTTATGCTATTAAAACTACTTGATTTAAATTGGTTTTCCTTCACTCTACTACTTTTCTTGGTTTGGATTTCTGGGTTTTCGGCTTACTTAGATTACGTACGCCTCGAAACGTTTCGTAGTCTAAGTGCCGGTCATGTTCCGTACTTTCGGGTCGTGACAGTAGTCGTGCGACTTTGTTGGTCTGCGTCAAGGGTCGTGCGGGTGGGTTTAATTCAATCAAGAAATGACGGGTTGAACTTGACTAGCGGACTATGGTTTGTTGGCCTGCATCAAGGTCATAGGACGTTAGGGGTAAAATATTATCGGGAATTTCAAGTGTTGAAATTTGCAATGAGATTGCATACCTTCTATGAGATAGTTGGATCCCGATACCCACTGCGAGTAATTGTTACTCCTGGAAGAGTTTTACACATTACAATTAGCCGATCGAGTAGGTGTCTAGAAAGGTGTTAACGGGGTTACGCCTCTGGGAAAACGAGGTTTATATTAATTAGGTTCGTGCGAAAGCACGGGGGACCTCCTTCAAAGTACCGACACTGGCCTGGCTGAAAGATTGGCGAACTTGTAGCGTGTAATTAATCCCGGCTAGTCTTTCCTTTTAGGGTTTGAAGGAAGATTTGATAAAAACAGTGGGAGACATCCTGATTAGATAAATAATAACCAATCTATTCTTGCAAGAGCGCACGCTGAGTGTTTTCTTCTCTCTCTATCCAGGTAGCGACCATATCACGCCTTAATCAAGATAATAATACGGATGTATTGACCGAACCCGCTTGTTATATTGAGCTGGGAAACGTTGGTCCCGCTCCAACTTATAAATGTTATAAGATCGAGCAGGAAATTTGGGGAATATCAGATTTCCCGTGCCGCCCAAACGAAGAAAGTGCATACTGATGCATCATCTTCGGGTGTGTTCATTACAGAGAACTGTTTCTCAGTATCCTTTACGTCCTGGGTATGTGATACCGGATCAGGATCCCGCATATGTAATCTGTTACATGGGCTACAGACAGGTAGAGAACTGAGAACGGGTGATAAGTTTCATCAGACAGAAAACGGTACAAGTGTTGCAGCCAAGTCTGTTGGTCACTGTCACCCTGTATTACCAGTACATTATTCTAAACAAATGTTAATAGATATCGAACCAGATATACAAAACCATATCAGTCTCTTTAAAAGTAAAGAAATGATATAATTTTGTATTGTTGGATAATGTTTTGCACATTTCCTATATCAATAGTTGATCGGTTCAGGCACGTTATCTAAAAGTATTGACGTTCTAAATCAAACTACAGTTCCTAGTATACAGAACACACACAAGAGGAATGGTTCAGAAATGAACGAATCCTTCTTGAGGTATTGTAGACTAGGTCATATCAATGCGACCCGACTAGCTGAAGTTACATATAGATGCATATTTAAATCTGTTTGAATTTACATCTGGTGAAACTTGCCGGTCATGTCACAGAGATAAAATGACCATAGCTCTGTTATTGGAAACAGAGAAAAAGTTAATGAACTCTTGGGATGATACATGTTGATATATAAAGGTCCCCTTTCTACACATGCCAAGACCGGTTCTTTGTACTTCATTACATTCTCTGATGATCTCTCAAGATTCAGACATATGTTCCTGTTGAAACATAAGTCCGAAGCTTTTGAGATATTCACAGAATATAAGTTAGAAGTAGAGAACCAAAACGGGTATAAGTATTATGTCCTTTGATGCGATCAAGGAGGAGAATACTTAAGCACAGAATTTCTGGATTATTCTAAAGGAGAATGAGATTCTCTCTCAGCATTACTCCTCCGTATACACCACAGCACGTCGGTGTATCGGGGCGGAGCAATCACACCCTATATGATATGGTATGCTCTATGATGAGTACTACTGAGTTACCTATTTCCTTTTGGGAGTTATGCACTTATGAAGTTGCATACCTATTGAATAGGGTTCCGATCAAATCAGTTGCC
Organism: Agapanthus africanus; assembly: GCA_030015575.1. Taxonomy (NCBI): domain Eukaryota; kingdom Viridiplantae; phylum Streptophyta; class Magnoliopsida; order Asparagales; family Amaryllidaceae; genus Agapanthus; species Agapanthus africanus. The sequence continues at coordinate 708,307,268 of CM057338.1, read as the reverse complement.
TACCACTTCATATGTGATATGGAAAGGGAAGAACCCATATCTTAAATATTGTTAAGATTTGGGGTTGTCCGGCCTATGTCTAAAAGCAAAATCTGGACAAGCTCGAGGCGAACTTAGTTCTGTGGAAGTTTGTTGGATATCCCAAGCATTTGCAAAGGAATATCTTCTACCGCACTGAGGAACAAAAGATGTTTTGTTTCTCGGCATGCCACCTTATCGAGAAAAAGGAATTTATTTTAGAAACAAATTTGTGGTCATGAGGTAGAACTAGAAGGAGTTCCAGCTATACAAACTGCAGCTGACGATTTCGTAGAACCGGAGGATTCAATAGTAACCAACGAACCTCAGCCTCTCCGCCGATCTAGTAGGGTTCCTCACCCACCTGAGAGATACTTTAGTTTCTCTATGACAGTGGGAGCGAGGATTGCATCATGAGATGATGACCCAACTAGTTTCGAGCAGGCCATCAGGAGTAGGACTCTGTAAGAATGGCTGGATGCTTAGCGATCTGAGATGGAATCCTTATACACCAACAAAGTATGGACTTTGGTTGCTTTATCTGAAGGGTTAAATCCCCATCAGCAGCAAGTATATCTTGAGAAGATTACTTGGTGTACATGGAAAAGTTGAGACTTTCAAAGCTAGACTTGTTAAAGGTTTTCGTCATCGACCAGGCGTGGATAATGATGAAACCTTTTCCAGTGGCTATGCTTAAGTCCATCTGGATCCTACTTGCCACGGCTACATACCATGACTACGATATCTGGTGGTTGGGTGTCATGACTGCTTTTCTAAAATGATGTTTCAGAAGAGAGACTCTGTAAGTACACAGTCAGAGGGCTACGTAGACAGTGGGAGCAGCGGAAACGTGTGCAAGATGTTTTATGTGATAAAGCAGGCATCGTGGAGTTGGAACATCTATTTTGATGTGTTAGTCAAAGAGTTTGAAATCATCAAAATGGTAGATGAACCTTGTATATACAAAAAGGTAGTAGGGAGACCATGAGTCACCAAAATGAACATGCCACATTAATTGCACCTCATGATGAAATCAACTCATAATTTCCACCATTTTTAAACATTAATCTAAATGTTTACAACAATAAAAAGATATGGCAACATCTAAAGTAAACTAGTGATGGATCACAAGGATACCCCTCACCTGTATATACATACCTGCATCCGCATTCCGACTGAATGCGAATGCGATGAAACTAAAGTAATCCAACAAATCTAATACAAGGATTCGGCTTAAACCAAAGCCCACTAGTATGATCCGTCCGATCATGATACGTGCACGACTGCACGTATATGATCGAACCCTGCCATAATACCATACGGCCTCTACAACGTTTCACCCGAAACTTGAGAAACTGTCTGTGGGGGACTCTAAAGACTCGTTATTACTTTGGCTGTGGATTTAACTACTAGCACATCAGTGGTACTAGCCGTATGTAACGGGCTACCAGGTATTGACCAAAAGGGAGGTCGATGAGCGGACTCATCCTGACACCCTACTGAGCCTGTCAGTGACAATATCCGTACAGTCCGGTCCGTTCATCTATGAGTATCGCATGTCGGGCCTAGGGGGTTGGTAAAAGTCAGACCCCCAAAAGAGGTACAAGTCGTGTTGGAGCGTAGCCCAGAACACCCTGAGATACTACTGGAATACCTACCAGTAAATCTCATGCCTTGGCCAAGGACTTCGTGTAATGGCTCTCCTAGACACAGCGCGATCTCACCCCCAATACCAGGAGGAACGAAACCCCTGCCGATCCGCTCACTGCCTCCATGTGGCTCGGGACTGTACCCAACTAAAACCTGTTTGCACGACTCATTTGAGCCTGGTAGGGTAGTAATCAAAGCACAGTGGGGACTCACATAAGACAAATGACGATCTCAGGTCGATGAACTAACCTGTATATATGTCACCAGGAAACTGCTATCTGACGCTAGGTATAAAACCAACTAGCATGTTCCCAGCGAGTCCTGTCCGGTGTACTCGTAACCCAATAAGCACCTGTATACGTCTTAGGTGAACCAACTGACACCAATGGCTTGTGAGACCAGCCACCACCCTTCGTCGGGGTCTCGACCCTCATACACTAGTCTACTCTGGAATATCGATGCCTTGTCTCGAAACTCCCTCGACTAAGGACCTTTTAAGGATGTGCTTATAGACCCCAGCTCCCACATATATAATCGCCATCATACTGCTGGCCGTCAAGCAAAAATCCTAAGGGCTCTATCAATGTGTAATAGTGATCTCTAAGGTCACAAAGCTATACACGATGATAAAGATAAACCAGATAACATACTATCATCCAGAGTAAGACTGTCCTTCCGGCATAGGTCCTCCCTCAATCATTGCAATCACGTGCCTGCGATCCAATAATTGACTCTGCGGGCACTATATCCAACAACTTCATGTCCAAGTTGCTTCGGTTTTGAAGCGGGAGCCCGTAAAAAGATTCCTTGACATGGTGCCACTTCGACGAGGAGACCGGAGATCGAGCTTGATCGGAGATGCCGCGAAGAGCTAAGGATGGTGGCTAAAGACCAAAGGACACGGATCGATCGGTATAGCCATTCTAACATCTTTGTAGTTTGCTGGTATAGGGTTAATCAAACGATCCGGGTGAACGGCTGCGTTAGCGCCAGTTTATAAAAGCTTTTGTTCCGTGTTTGGCCTCGGATTGACGGCCGGGGCGCTACCGTAGACTTACAAAAAGAAGTCTTCGGAACGTCATCATTCCGAACCCGCAATTGATGATAACCTGATCTCAAATCAATTTTAGAAAATTGTCCCGCACCCTGGAGCTGATCAAACAAATCGTCAATGCGAGGTAAAGGATACCTATTCCACACTGTAACTCGGTTCAATTAACGATAATCAATGCACAACCTCAAACTGTCGTCCTTCTTCTTGACGAACAGGACAGGAGCTCCCCAAGGCAAAACACTCGGACATACAAGTCCCCTATCAAGCAACTCTTGTAGCTGATCCTTAAGCTCCACCAGGGCCATCCGATAAGGCGGTATTGAAATAGGTCCCGTGCCGGGGATCAGATCATTGCAAAACTCAATCTCACGCTCCCGCAGCAATCCATGTAACTCATCAGGAAAATCGTTGGGAAACTCTCGCATGATAGGAACCCGGTCCAATAAATCTACTGTGGCTCCGGTATCACGAATGAAAGCCAAGAATCCCCGACATCCTCTCCTCAAAAGCTGACTAGCGCAAAGGGCTGAAATCAAACTGTGAGGGGCGGCACCACGGTCTCCTTGCACAACAACAACTGACTCGCTGGGAAAACAAAACCTGACTGTCTTCTCGTGGCAGTCCACAGACGCGTAGCAAGTAGCTAACCAGTCCATGCCCTGGATAACGTCGAAGTCCAACATCTCAAGAAGGATCAAGTCGACGGACGACTTTCTATCTCCTATCTGAACGGCACACGACCGAAACATGTGTCACGCAATAAATGACTCGCCAACAGGAGTGGTCACAACAAGCGGTTGATCTAGCAAACACGACTCTCGGTCTAATCTCAGCACGAAGTGTGTAAAAACATACGAGTGCGTAGATCATGGATCAAACAAAACGTGTGCATCGAAGGAACATACTGAAAGAGTACCTGAAACCAATGCATTGGACGCCTGCGCGTCCTGATGAGTCAAAGCAAATACTCGTGCCTGTCCTCTACCTGCAACTGGCTGTCCTCCGTCTCTGCCGCCCCATACTTTCTGAATAAGACGTCCGCGACCACGGCTTCTCTGAGCAAAAGTCTGACGCGGAGCATCAACAAGCGTAGGAGGCAACGCTCTCTGAGGTGGAGAAGCTAGTAAGGTAACATGTGGAACCACTTCCTCTCTCTGGCGTATTGCAGTACAATCTCTAATACGGTGATGAGGACTGCCACACCCAAAACATCCAGGCGACAACTGCTGACCCTGTGGGTATAAACTATATATCTGGCTTCGTCTCATGCTCCGGCTACCCGCACGACCTATAGCGAATCCACCACGGCCTCTACCAAACTGCCTCTGCGCTGATAAATCAGTATGAATCCTCTTCGGTTCTGGAACGACCGAAGTCTCGGCAAGACGCTCCTCAACCAATAGGGCTGCGTCCACTGCGGCTGCATATGTATCACAATGTTGTGCGCTGATAGCGAGGAACAACCGGGTAAGAAAGCCTCGAACAAATCTCTTGATCCGCATCTCCTCAGTGCCTACCAAATACGGAGCATACATAGATAGCTCGGTAAACTGCACATCATACTCTGCCGCCGTCATACCCGGGGTCTGGCATAACGACTCGAATCTGCGTGCTGGAGCATCCCTAACGCTCTACGGAAGAAAACGGGTAAGAAACACTGTCATGAACTCAGCCCAGGTCATAGGAGAAAGACCTGCGGCTCTGCCCCTCTCTAAAGACTCGCACCACTTCTGGGCAAGACCTTCCAAACGAAAACTCGCGAACTCTACCCATCTCAGCGAATGACATAACATGGCCATCCGATCGATAAATGACTGCGGATCCTCAGCTGCATCAATGCCGGTGAAAACCGCAGGCTTCAGCCTTATGAACTCAGATAACGATACGGTGATCACCTCCGTAGCTGCAGATACAACTGCCAAAACAGTAGGTACCATCGTGGTCCCCGTAACAGTTGGGACAACCTCCTGTCGCTGAGCTTGACTGGCCTCAGCTAATGATCCTATCATCTGGCGCAAATCCTGTAAGTGCACGGCAGCGCCCCGGCCGTCAATCCGCGGCCAAAATGCGGAAATGATACTTTTCAAAACTTGTAAACTGGCACTACCGCGCACTATAAAATCCGGATCGGGCCATTAACCTACTCCTAGCAAACTAGAGAATGGGTAGAAAGCTATACCGAGCGATCCGTGTCCTTCGGTCTTCGGCCTCCACTCCGATCTCCTCGCGGAATCTCCGGTCTTCATCTCCTCGTCGGAACGGGCACCACATCGCCGGGTTCTTTTACGGGCTCCCACCTCTGGACCGAGGCAACTCGGGCATGAAGTTGGCGAGCCGACGCGCCCAAGAAATGCTGTAGGCTAGTGTAGAACAGTTTGTCTCTATTGGGGTTGAAGTTGCTATTTGATGGAGAAGGAAAAATGAAATTTTGAGATGTGTTAGTAATTTTGCAAGCAAGCAAAAATGAGATGAATGAATTTCCCTCACCCTCTCAAAAGTGGCCGGCCCCTTACAAAATGGTGGAGGAAAAATACAAGGGAGGTGAGTGTAGTAAAAGGCAAAGGGTGACCATAAGCCAATGTGTGATGATAATGAGGACCATTTCTTAATCAACTCACATCTCAATTAATGCAAACCATGTGCACAAAGAATGGAATCAAATGATGCTAGATTTATCATAATCCCTCCAATTACCAGAAACCCCCTCTACAATTGCTAATTTGCAAACTTGCAAATTAGCCCCTCTCATTACAAAAGTCCGGCCGTGAAGGAACAAAGGAAAACTGGCCGAAACGGAATGCAAACTGGCAACTTCAAAATACTGATCCCATAATAAATTACAGGAAAACCCCGCGACTGTATATACATACCCGCATTTGTGTTCCGACCGAATACAAATGCAATGAGACAAAATCTACACTGTACAATACTAGGGTCCGGCTTAAACCAAAGCCCGCTAATATTATCCGTCCGATCATGATCCGTGCAATACCGCACATATTTGATCGAATTCTGCCATATCTCCATACGGCCTCTACAGCGTTTCGCCCGAAACTTGAGAAACGGTCTGTGGGGGACTCTAAAGACTCGTCAATACTTTGGCTGTGGATTTAACCACTAGCACGTCAGAGGTATTAGCCATACATAACGGGCTACCAGGTATCGACCAAAAGGGACGTCGATGAGCGAACTCATCCTGACACCCTACTGAGCCTGTCAGTGACAATATCTGTACAGTCCGGTCCGTTCGTCTATGAGCATCGCATGGCGGGCCTAGGGGGTTGGTAAAAGTCAGACCCCCAAAAGCGGTACAAGTCGTGTCGGAGTGTAGCCCAGAACACCCTGAGATATTACTGGAATACCTACCAGTAAATCTCCTGCCTTGGCCAAGGACTTTGTGTAATGGCTCTCCTAGACACAGCGCGACCTCACCCCCAATACCGGGAGAGACGAACCCCTGAAGATCCGCTCACCGCCTCCATGTAGCTCGGGACTGTACGCAACTAAAACCTGTTAGCATGACTCCTTTGAGCCATGGTAGGGTAGTAATCAAAGTACAGTGGGAACTCACATGAGACAAATGACGATCTCAGGTCGATGAACTAACCTGTACACATGTCACCAGGGAATTGCTATCTAACGTCTGGTATAAGACCAACTAGCATGTTCCCGGCGAGTCATGTCCGGTGTACTCATAACCCAATGAGCACTTGTATACATGTTAGGTGATCCAACTGACACCAGTGGCTTGTGAGACCGGCCACCGCCCCTCGTCGGGGTCTCGACTGTAAACACTAGTCTACTCTGGAGTATCGATGCCCTGTCTCGAAAACTCCCACGACTAGGGACCTTTAAAGGATGTGCTTATAGACCCCAGCTCCCACGTATATGATCGCCCTTATACTGCTGGCAGTCAAGCAAGAATCCTAAGGGCTCTATCAACGTGCAATAGTGACTTGTAAGGTCACCTAAAGCAGTACACGATGATAAAGATAAACCAGATAGCATACTATCATCTAGAGTAAGACTATTCTAACGGTATAGGTCCTCTCTCAATCATTGTAATCACGTGCCTGTGATCCAATAATTGACTCTGAGGGCACTATCTCCAACAAATCCTGCATACCGGCCTCTAGCCTAGTAATACGATCAAGCGAAGGTGGATCAATCTGCTCCTGAACAATGGGCATACCGCCCTGGTCAGTCCTCATCTCAGACGAGCCAACTCTGACCTCAGCCCTCGCGGCCGCTCTCTGTACCTTCGTAGTCTTCGGCGGCATAATGGATGGAAATGAAAATAGGATTTGATAAGAACACGAAAATCGAATCATAAGGATGTATATAATCAAGGAAAGAATTTCAACCAACAAGTCCTAAGGTCACTTAGGCGGAGTACCGTGTCGTAAATATGCCGCGGAACAAACACACGCTACGTCACTCTGCTTAAGCTACCTACTCTATCATACCAAGGTCTCCTACACTCCAAAAGGTAAAACCTAGCACTCTGATACCAACTTTGTCATGACCCAAAATTTGGCACATGACCGGCACTTAAACCACGAAATGTTTACAGGCGTAACGCAATTTAAGTAAGCCGAAACCCAAAAACCTAAACCATCAAAAGTAAGTGATGAAAACATTGTTAAAAACATTTAGAAATCTCAAGTAAAAATCTTTAAAGTTTAAACTATTTTCTTAAAAATTTCGGCAGCACCTTCTTTGTAAATACTAGCCCTGAAACGGGTACAACATAAGATATAAGTAAAGCAACATGTGAAATAAATAAAACATCCCCAAACGGGAGCAAATCACGCCCAAAGGCAGAAACAATCACCACAGTCATATATACGATGCCGTAGCGAAGAAATGGACAATATAAGTGAAAAACAACATAAAAATAAGACTGCATAATAAAAGTCGGCCCACCCGAGCTCGACACCCAGAGTCACAAAAATATACAATATTGTCCTCACAACTCGTCTCTAAGTCAATACATGAAATGGTTGATGGAGAGTACTAGATACAATAAGAGATATACAATGAATGTAAAGTCGGATAGCCACAACCCACCTACAGCAAAACGGCTCACAGCCAACCGTAGTATCTGCTAAAAAAAGATACAATAAGATAGCGCCTGCCGCGACTACTTTGAGGGTCAACCTGCAAAACACTATGGCACAACGGGGTTGAGTTGCCAACTTGTAAATAGTAAGTAACATCATACAGGTAATCGCAGGTGTGCACGTACTACGATACTTTATCACATGCAATATGATAGTATCAATATACTAATATCGATATGCAACAGTCATGAAAGATACTCTATCAGGTACTACAAATACATGAAGCAATGCATATCAATGAATGTTGAGTATAGGATAAAACATGTCATCATCAATGAATCATCATCGTGGAAAAACCGGTGTCCATCAACAACACCCTAAATCCCAATACCTCAGGTGCCGTCACTCTGATCGGCCCTCATATCTGTAAATCTCATGAAACCTGAGTGCCCAACATTGGCACTCGAAAACATCATGAAATACTCGTGTCCAACATCGACACGGAAATACCATCTCTCAGGCGCCGCATACCAGATCGGTCCTCAATATATCTCATATCATAACTCCTAAACGATATCCTCCGGATATCCGTCGGGCTCTATACTATCACCGGTAGGTAATGCTCCCTTGCCAGGCTCACCGCCTAACTATACGAGTCTTCTTGTCCCGAGATATCTCATCGGGTCCACCATGTACCCGCAGACGGTGCCTAACGCTCCTCGAATCGGGTATACTCACACAAGCTCTCAGAACCGAGAAAACTCATGGTGGACGCATCGAAATATCATAACAAGAGAAACCAGGTTTTCAAAACAATGCATGCTTTCTTGAAAATATCCCCACGGTTCTCAAATCCATCAATCACACGAAATCCATATCTCGATGCGTAAATCCATGAAATATGATGTATGGAACATAAAATAGTAATATGAGCATATCTAGGGAAAACCGCTATTTTAAATGAATCCAGCTTTTAAATATATCATGCGGTTGCTAAATTCTTCGAAATCCAATGCAACATCACATATGAGCATATATGTAGCCATAGCAAGGTATGTATGTACGCAAGTATGTATGTACGCAAGTATGCAATTCATATGCACAATAGAACAAGAATCATGTCTAATGATAAGGTAAGCTAAGCAATGTATTACCCATGACAATTCTATAGTGTGAGTGTCATGGCAATTACTAACGGTGTGTATGTGGCATACAGTTTAGTGCTCGTGCAAACATGAACCGTTAGTAACAGTATTGTGTCTCATTAATACTACGTCCATAGGCAACGGGAAATGGAGTATGCAGCAATGGTACACATGCACAATCAAAGTGTGTGTGCGTGCGTGCGTGTGTGTGTGTGTGTGTGTGTGTAACATGCGGCTATAATATCCTATCAAGCCCTGACGCATAACGACATACGGGCGATTTCCCCTAAGATGAAAAATCTACTTACCGATGATCTCGAGCTAAGTGAATCCAACCACCTGCTTCCCTTTCTTCGCAGCGTCTGAAGTCCCCGCCTGCGATCCTATTAACACAAAACATAGCAAGTGCAACTCAGAAATCGACCAATAATACGTACAATTATGTTTAAATCGACGCACCGATTCAAACACCCTCTAAATTGTTCGCTTAGCAGCTAACGTGTGTGGCGACACTACTAAAACAAACCCAAGTGCAGAAATCACGCGAAGCATAGAAACTGAGTCGGATACCGTATCGCGCGTCGTCGAAACACTAAAAAATAGCTAATCGATCCCAGATTTTACCTGCAGTCACAACCTAAAAATCTAGCAGTACCAAACTACCTAGAATAACTCCAGACAGCTACCCACAAAAACTCAACCCCCAGGTCCCTGTACGGCCGAGCTCGCCGGACCTAACCTCTATGTCTCCGGCCAAAACCGCTCAAGTTGGGCTCATGTTACTAGTGTACACTCAGGGCAACTAAAACTACACTACTACATTGCTTGATTTCATAGTAAAGACTCGGGGTCACAGCAGGTTACGGTGATGCAAAAACGACACTAAAAACACGATATTGGCTCAAAACTACATCTTTAGGGTTCTAAATAGCAACACAAAAAATATAGACTCCTAATTAACAGTTTAGAGGTTATACCTATCCACACTTGCTCAAAATCCTAGCTTTCCAAGCTCCAAGTGATTCTAGTGGCCAAATCTTGACGTGTGAGGGGTTAAAGTTAAGTTTAGTGGAGACTTGGGGTGGGTTTGTGAAGGTTGGGTTAGGGTTTCAGTTGAAGGATGTGAGGGAGTGAGTGAGGTGAAGAAAATATGAGAAGGAGAAAATATGAGGATGAAAGAATGAGATGAGAGTGAGGGGTGTGTGTGAGTGAGGGTGATATGTGAAGAATGAGGGTGTGAGTTTAGATGAGCCATGCCCCTCCCTTTCTCTCTCCTCATAAATGCATGACATGCCTCATCATGCCATGGTCAACCTCCTCTCTCTCCCAAGTCAACATAATTCAAACCCTAATATTTTAAAACCACTAATTAATTTAGATAATACATAAAACTTAATTAAAATGGGGTTAAGGTGCCATGGCTACTTAAGTATGGTTAACCCACCAATTAATCATAGGTTAACATGCACACGTGTGTGCAAGCCCAAAATAAATATTAATAAAATATTCATTAATTTTTATAAAATATTTGAAAACTATTTTGGTAAACTTTTTACTAAAAACCCGCATTATCGTTTAATTAACACTGATTGCATTCTAAGGTGTTACAAAAAGAAACCTAAAGATGTTGTAAAATCAAAAAATTTCAAAAATTGTAGGTCTAGTTATTGCTTTGCATTGTAGTATTCCTTGATGAATATCCAGCGCCTTATTTGATAAGGAAAGAGACGAGATCCCTTCACTGGGAGTGACCTCTTTAGCAAAACTAGCAAATGCTACAACCCACTCGGTTTATCATGATAGCCTCCCTAGTTCTTGCTTTGCATTGTGGTATTCCTTGATGAATATCCAGCACCTCATTCGATGAGGAAAGAACCGAGATCCCTTCACCGGGACTGACCTCTTTAGCAAAAGCTATTCGGTTTATTTTTGAAAAACTACTCGATTTTTAAGCGGAGATTAAACCACTCCTTTTCAAATCACTAGATTTTACAATGATATCAAGTTCATTATGTTAAAGGTTTTCATCAAAAACAGTCGTAGCCCTCTGCCATTTTAGGAAGTGGAGTACTTAGTATTCATGCTAGGTTTGTTAACTATAGTTAAGGCGTAGTGTACGATAGCTAAGTGATGTCTTCCTACAAAGTATATGATACGATGATTAGGACATTCGTATGAGTTTGTTGACCATACTTAAGGGTCATACGGATGGGTCTAAATCAATCACGAAATGACAGGTAGAAATTGACTAGTGCTTATGATTTGTTGACCATAGTTAAGGTCATAAAACGCTAGGGGTGAAAACCATGTCGAGAATTTCAAGTGTTGAAATTTGCAATGAGATTGCATACCTTCAATTTGATAGTGGATCCTGATCCCACTGTGAGTAATAGTTACTCCCAGGAGAGGTTTACACTTTACAATTAGCTAGTCCAGTAGGTGTCTAGAAAGGTGTTAACGGGGTTATGCCTCTTGGGAAAAAAGGTTTATTTTAATTAGGTCCGTGTGAAAGCACGGGGAACCTCCCTCGGAGTACCGACACTAGACTGGCTGACCAGTTAGCGAACTTGTAGATTGGAATAAACCCTGGCTAATTTTCTTTTTAAGGTTTGAAGGAAAATTTGATAAAAAGCAGTGGGAGACATCGATTAGATAAAATTAATAACCAATCTAATCATGCAAGAGCTTTTGCTGAGTGCTTTCTTTTCTCTCTCCTAATAGCAGATACCAATGTCGGGACTTAAGTTTCTATTAGACAAAAATAAACTCACGGGAACTAATTATAAAGACTGGCTGAGGAACGTAAGTATTGCCCTTACATATGACAAGGTTGCATACGTCCTTACTGCTCTATCCCTACTCCTCACAAGCCCTGATTCCTTTATTGCAGATAAGGAGATCCGTAAGACATAGGATATAGATTCCGCCATAGCCAAATGCCTCGCGCTTGCTTCGATGGACAACGAACATTAGAAGCAGCATGAGAAGATGGATGTGCAATCCATCTTTCTCCAGACAAAGGAGTAGTATTGGGAGCAATCTCATACTCTCCGTTACGAAGAATCCAGAAAGTTGTTTCAAATGAGGATGGCTGCCGGCACATCAGTAGGTGATCACGTGCTGAAGATGATAGGACTTATTGAAGAACTAGAGGACCTGGGATGGACGATGGAGAACGAACTGTAGGGATTCCTTAGCACCATGCCTAGGGTTTGATAGCATCACACATGCCACATTTTAAAAATTAGGTGGTGCTAAGCAATCTAACCAAGGAATCGAACTAGAAAAGCTAGGGTAACAACAATAGTATCTCATACTATAAACTATTTATCACTAAGTGAAGAGAATACAACCTTTGTAGTCCTCTTCTCTTGACTCTTTGGATCCTTGAGAGTTTGAACCGGCTCGCTAGCGACCTTCCAAGTCCACGATGATCCACACGGAGTCCCGTTGTCCAAGCTTGTAACATTTCAGAAAAATCAAATATTATTTTTGGGAATTTTTATAATTAAATAAAAAATATTGTGAATATTTTCATAATGCGATATAATTAAATACCGATAAATTGGAAAATAGTTGGAAAATTATGGAAATTTTTGAAATGAGAGTGTTTTATATGATTTAAGCAGATTATAAGTTTTCATGATTTATTATATTCCATTTTAGTGCTAATCGCGATTAAATATCACTAATCGTGTAGTAAGCCGGATTTGTGCACATAACATGCAACATGTCATTTTTCACACTTGTTATATTTTTCCTACCATGATCTTTTCTTATTTTCATTGCATGGTTTGGGTTTTAAAATGAGAAGAGAAGAGAAAAGATAAACGAAAACAAAACAAATGAAAAATAAAATAGAATAAAGAATTAGGGACAAAGAGGGATGGGCATGAGAGAGAGTGAGGTGAGGGGTTCTCTTAACTTGGTCTCACTTCATCATCTTCATTATTTCTTCTCTCGTTCACCTATGGCTGCCCTCTCATCTCCCACCACCTCAAACCCTCCCAAGCACCCTCAAATTCTCGTCAAAACTCCATATCCCCTTCATTAAAAACATGCACAAGCTCCCTATATGCACTTTGGACCAAAAAATCGGATTTTGAGCACTTGGGGCAACTCAAGAATTTTCCTTAGTTGCCAAATGTGGTAATTTATGCACCTTTAGAATTGTATTTCATTTCCTTTAACATTCATATCAGTTTAGAATCGATATTGTTTAGTTTTGTGAGCTTTGAAAATTCCTAGTTAGGGTTAGGGTTTTAATCGAGTTTCTATGGTGTAATTAAGGGTTAGTAGTGATTTTAGACCCCTTTTAGTGTTAAATTCTGTACTAGACCATAGACTCAAACCCCAAATACGAACTTTGAAATTCTGCCGATATTAGAGTTTGTGGAAATTGTGATAGTATTTTGATATCTGCAAACACCCGGGGCATCTGAAAAATATTTAGCGAAGACTGAGAGATGTGCAGGCAAGCTAGAACCTATACCCAAAACCTGAGACCCCCACTCCAAGTTCTGGCCACAAATTTACTCATTTTGGCCGCAAATTGTGGCCTGGGTAGAGTAGAAATGATCCGTGTTTGGTCCGGGGCTTTATCTTCAGTAAATTAGACCCTCCATATGTGCAAAATTGGCTAATTTGGCCTAGGGTAAAATTTGGGACCAATTTCTTGAGTTGCTGCATTGTTTCACGACTTCATTTTAATTTGGGATTTGGTATTTGTTTTTGTGTTATGTCGTCTGGTGTTTGTACGTCAGCGACGGGGGTTGTTTGATGGTTTGTAGGCGTAGGCTATAGGTTCTAACCTATAAGCGATTCGCATACCGTTTTGGCTTTCATGTTCGATTCTTGATACTATATGACGCAATGGAAATTGTAGGTACCCTCATGTGGACTTCGAGACAACAAGGATGAGCATGGCGTCATCGACTCCAGCAAGCGAAGATCAAGGTGAGTAGATATATATCTACTAGGGAAGTCGGGTGGATGGCGTATAGCACCGCCGCAGTTCGTAGTGTAGTGTCTGGTATATATTATATGGATATATTTATATGTTTATTGTGGGATTATGATTATCTAGATAGACTTTGGGAGTCATGGATAATTTTAGTATAATTGGATGATAGTGTCGGTAGTTAGTTTAGTCGCGAACCCTAGAATAAGGTTTACACCCACACGCACACACATGCTTGCTTTGTTTTGCTTATGCGTATATGGGGATATGTATATATATATATATACACACACATAGGTATGGGACTATATATATCTATATCTATATCTATATATATATATATATATACATACATACATACATACATATACATATAGTATATGGTACTTGGAGAAGAGTCGATGAGATTTGGGCATGATGCCATGAGATCGGTGTATGTTTTGGTTCGTATTACGAGATACGACATGTTGTTATAGAGGGTCTTTAGGCGGTGTGTTTTTATGCACACGTACACATACTTATGTTGATGGTATCAGTTTGTACTAGACTTAGATCAGTACCCCCAGTTCATGTGATATGATGATAAGGATAATGTCACGACCTAAAGTTTGGATGTGACCGGCACTTAGATTGTATAATATCTAAAGATATCGACAAATCCAACTAAGTCAAAAAGACAAATCAAAAACCTTTTTTGCGGAATTTTAGAAAAATTTAGTTTTTAAGTAAAAATCACAGATTTTAAGTATTTAAGATCTTAACAGTAATTTCCTATTGCATTTATAATAAAAGCAGTTATAAAGTGTTTAATTTGGTTGCAACCCTAGTTGGGAGCAACGATACTAACCGTGGAAATCAATACATACTCGTAATACGACATCAAAGAAGAATCTCAGACATACATAAAAGAAATATCATTTAATACAACTAAACAATCTCATCTGTCGAAATAATATACATATAACCATAGATCGTTCTAAGTCATTATACAGGGTTTGATGGAGATATTCTAGATTCAATATATAATACCAAAAGAAAAGGTTACTACATAGGTAACCCACCTAGCAAAAGATACCATAAAAGCTGATAAGTGGATCTGCACTCCGACTAACCGTCCACTCTACCCCTGCAAGGAACTGTGGCTTAACGGGGGTGAGTTGCCAACTCAGTGAATATAACTAACATATAATGGCTGATAATATAAATATGACGAACTAGAGCTAATTTTAACAATAGTGAATGCGATGCATGATGACAGGTGGAGGAATAAATATATAATACTCCATGTATGAATCAAAACCGAAATCTCATCAATTGTTTTCCAAATCATGTTCATCAGGCATTATTTCTCGAACGATCTTGTAATCAATAACACCGGTCGGTATCATCTAGATATCTGCCTTGTTTCATAACTGTCTCCGGAATCGAGTATTCTCGTTAGGCTCCCCGCCTAAAGTACCGCTATCCTGCCCCTGGGTCTCGACCGGGTCCACCATGTATCCAGCTGTATGGCTACCAATTCAGTCTGGATAAAATTGTAAATCCGTAACCGTATGACCCCCAACTCAGTCCGGAATAAAACCAAATTATAAAAACGACATATCATGGTTGACGTGACACATAATCATGAAAATCACTAATTTTTCGTAATAGTATAGGATAACTTAAAACCATAAATCCACAATAATACAAATGCCTCTTATATCAACTACCAATACTTGAATACAAAATATGATGTCATATATGCTAATTACTATGAATATTGATACTTAAGGTATGATAAGAATCATTTTTAACAGTATAATTTCTAAGTGTGAAGTGACATGTTAATATCGACGAGGTATAATGTAACATGTAGATATGTGTATGTGCGGCATAACTCGTCAATAATGGTGCAGTGTTCTAACAGGTATTAATCATGGAGGTATATATATAGATTTAAGAATGCATATGATAAAGTTAACATACAAAAGCAAAACTTGAATTTAAATCTAACTACGGGCATATCACGCCATCTTTACAAGATCCCCCAGTAGATATTTAGTCTACTCACCAGAATATGTCATAAACTACTCAGAAATCGCCAATCCTTTTCCTTTCCTTGCTGCCTCCGAAGTTCCCATATTTGAATCTAACATCGAAATTTACTTGTATAAAGAAACGGCTAACTCCGATACGGCAAAATCTTGAAAACACAAGTTGTACGTTCTAATTACACTTTGTACGAATATTGCAAATGATCTAACACTCATTTTAATTGGAATTGAACTTAATGCTGTTTCGTAACAGAAAATAGAACGCGTTTCAAATTTACCGTGTCGTATTTTAGAACTTTGATCCCTTTTCCGATATTAGTTCCCAGATTTTATATACAGTTAAATTAACTATTTTAAACAATACCAAAATATCCTAACAATGATACAGAGACCTACCCAAAACCCCAAAGTCTACCAAAAATCCGGCGACGCCGAAATTCTCCTATAGCTCACCGGCCAAAATCTGAGCCCCTTAGTTCGTACTTCTATGGTTTGTTCTAGGTCCAACATACAATATTTAGGCATTGTTTGGTTAAGTTGATTTTACTCTGACTAATAGCAGATTACTTCAGAGCTAAGTTTTACCAAAAATACGATTTTATCGATATTCGATTTCAACGTTAAACCAGTTACAGAATTAATTCCTATAGTTTTTAAAGATATTACCTACAAAGGATTGCTGGATGATCTCCCTCCAAGATGCACAAGCTCCTAGTTCCTAGCTTGATGGTGAACTCCTTAGCCTAGTTCTTCTTCTCTTCTCTCTTCTCTTTTATTTCTTTTTATGATTTCTAAGTATTTTCTTTCTCTTAGGTTTTGAAATTTCAGAAGTTTTATTTGATTAATTGATTTGAACACCTTATATATATGGAAGAGGGAATAGTGAGGTGTAGGAGGAGGTGTCACCAACAAGGGTGTGCCACTCTCATGCAAGGAGGGGGTGTTGTGAAATGAAGTGTGCATGCAAGTAGGTGGTGGCAATGCATTATCACTCTAAAATTGATTTATCTTGATATAATTTCTGAGCTAAAACAGCTCTTAACCCTTTTTCACTTACACCCTAAAAAATTTCAAGTTTGCACATTTTTCCTAAACTTTACAAAAAGACCCTTCACTACATATGTTATTATATAAACACCCTTTTATTAAAATGAAGCTAAATTTATCATTAAAACCCTTTTAATTGATTAACGTTACAAACTAAAATTTCAATTTAATTTGTTTCACCTACTACTTATGAAAATGTCCTATTTTGTTTTAATAACTTTTTAAATTGGTATTTTATTATTAAATTCATTAATTTTATTTATTTCTAAATTTTAAAAATGTTACAGATACAAGATAATTGATGAGAAAAAAAATATGATATTTGACCCGTACCCAGATTTGGGATGCCGTACAATGGATTTACCGTACAAGATATATATGGATGATAGATTCGCACTCTTGACTCGAGGATATCATATTGTATATTGTATCGTACGTGATACTATTGAGGCGGGATCACCGACTATTATATTTTTATGTATCGACTCAGATTTATGTGGTTTTCGTACCTTTTCGATTAGCCTGTTAGTTTAATCCTGTAGTTACTTGTAGATGTTAGAATAGACTCGAGTCATACCTATTTCAAAACTAACGAATCGTGAGTATTTTAAAGACATGCCAAGGGATTCTACGGATATTTCAAAGGACGTACCCTTTTTCTTAAAGAACACCGTAGCCCCTATTTTTCCCAAACACCACGTTTCGTGTGATTTCAAATGACAAACTGTATGACTCATATAACTAATGTAGATTCCTTATTGTTGCATTTACTTTCCATTTCCATATATTCATGTTGTTATTAGCGCATTGCATGCTTATATACTTGTGATTTATGTTATATTAAACCCATGTTGTCAGGACACTAGCACCATTACCAATGATGCGTATGCTCCACGTATACCTGCTTGCCGGCTCACACACTTCATCATCGATAATTACCATGTAACTACACAGTAGGATTGTTGCATTAGGATATAACTCCTTGCATGGCATACTTGCGTACATACATATTGTACACTCATACTTGCGTACATACATATTGTACATCCATACTTGCGTACATACATATTGTATACCCATACTTGCATACATATATATTTGCACTTACATAGATGATTCTGGTTTGATTTCGGAGATTTGGGAACCGCAAGATATATTTTAAAACTGGATTCATTTGAAAGAGCTGTTTCCCTTGATATGTGCATATTACTATTCCATATTGCATGACATACGAATATGCTTACATTTCTGTTAGATGTCGCATACGTCATGTTTAATGATTATACGCATTGAGATATGCTGTTTTCATGAGATTTCTGGATGTGAGAACCGTGGTTATTTCAAAAGAGAATATGTATTGTTTTCAAAACCCGGTTTCTCTTGATATGATATTTCAGTGCGTCCACCATGTGTCTTCTCGGTTCTGAGAGTTGCATGTGAAACCCGATTCGAGGAGCGGTAGGCACCGTCTGCGGGTACATGGTGAACCCGGTGAGGTACCCCGGGGCGAAAAGACTCTTATTGTTATACGGTGAGCCTAGCAGGGGAGCATTACCTATCGGTGATAGTATTTGGGACCCGCCGTTTATCCAGAGGATACTGACCAGAGTCATGAGATGGATACGAGGGCCGACCAGAGTAGGCGGTGCCTGAGGCGAGATATATATATGAGGGCCAATCTGAGGATGCGGTGCCTGAGATATATGAGGATTTACGTGTCGATGCTGGACACGGGTTTCATGATGTTTTGAGTGTCGATGCTGGACACTCCGGTTCCATGATTTGATGTATCGCGAGGGACACATGTTGATTTATATCCTCATACTTTCATGCATATGCTTTTATAACTTTTACATGTATGATGCTGTTGTGTCATTGGTTGACATTTGGACGAGATCCACATGCATACAGACATTGATTTCATAGTTGGATGATATCCACATACTTATAGACTTCATGATATGGTTGACACTGATTCATGTTAATTACATTGATCATACCTCATATTTATGATATGTTGCTACCTGAGGCACTGACACGAGCACTTGGTATTACACTTATGTATAGATGTTTACCCTTGCCACCTTATCATGCTTCAGACTTTATCATATTGAGGATATATATATTACTGATCGTTTTGACCTAGGATTTGAGTCATACATACGATTTCTGCTCTTTGATGTTTTCTACTCACGAGTTGGCAACTCAACCCCGTTGTGCCACAGTTTCTTGCAGGTTTGCCATACAGGTTCGTTGCGGCTTTGCTGGCACACTACTCCTTTTTCTGGTGATTGCTTTGGTAGGTGGACTCACTTGTATCGTGACCACTATTGTACATTATATTCAGTTGTATCTAGTAAACTCCATCAATCAGACTGGTATATTTATTTCAGACTTAGAAAACCAGTTGTTTATTCTTTCGACCTTAGAGTCGCGTGTTGTATTATTATTGTTTTCTTGATATTTTGAGTTTCCTTTTGAGTTTTGATCCTCGCCCTTGGCGTTGTATATTATATTGCTTCCGTGGTTGTGACCGTCAATTGACGAAGATCTAGCTCCCTCTTAGGGATGCCTCTATTCATATTATGCATGTTGTACCCTTTTGGGGCAAGTATTTACAAGGGAAACTCTGCCGAAATTTTCAGAAAAGGCTTAAGATTTTAAAATGCATATTCATCTTATGTTATTAAAACCACTTGCTTTAAAAAAAAGTTTTCTTCGCTTCTTATTTGAAATGGTTTAGATTTCTGTGATTTTTTTGGCTTACTTGAATTAGATGGGGTCCTATAGACTTCATATGATTCAAGTGCCAGTCACGTGCCATTTCTGGTCGTGACAAAGTTGGTATCAGAGTGCTAGTTTAACCTTGGTTTGAGTCTATGTTTGACTATGCGGAGCCTAGGGCGTTTGTATATATACAGAATCTAGGCTTGACCTTACGAAACTTAGACTTGGTCGAGGGAGTATTAGACTCAAAATTTTGTCGCATAGGTTGACCTTGGTTGATGGAGTAGGTGACTTAAGTAGAGTGACGTACCGTGTATATGTTCCGCGGCATACATACGATACACTACTCCGCTTAAGAAGCCTTAGGATGTACATTTCCTTGCACAGCATTATATTAATTCCTATGATCTTTCCTTATCATTATTGGTTATGGTTTTTGCTGCCACGATTACACGGGCAGAGAGAGGGCTACGGATAGAGTTGTGTCAGTAAGAGCTCGTCACAGACGAGGACTGACCAGGGCATGATTCTAGGGATATACGATTGTATAGATGTGTCGTTTTATTGTGTTTTCGCGCCATGAGCATTTGATGAATCGCTTTTATAAGATTTCTCGGACGTGCAGATCAGCACCAGAGGATTGGGCCTCTGCTAGAGGCCAGCCAGAATGTGATGACCGTTGATGCACATATTATACTTGATGATTGAGGCACTGTTCAGCATGCGGATGAATGAGTGAGAATGACAAGATATCGCCCCAGATGTTGGAGCTATTATCGCTCGAGTTGTACTTAGAGATATGATAGAAGATCGCTAGTCACCTAAGGATGAAAGACCAGGACATATGATTCGTTGCCTACCCCGATGCGAGGTCATCAGATTGATTGATTCCAGCTAGAGACGACTTCACGCAGGTACGTTGAGAGTCGATAGGAGACGACCGAATATCAGAAACCCATTTTTCCAAGTTTAAAGTATTCGAAAAAACATGCAAGTAATTCCGTCGACCCTCTAGAAGAATGAAACCCTAATTCGACATAATGACCATGGGAACACTTTTGAACCTTAGGGTTGGCAGCAGTTCCGAGGTGCCATTAGTGAGGCTTAGGTTTTCCCTGCTACGGTTGGTCCATAGGTACTGTAGCATGTACTGGAATACTATTAAACTGTACTCAAGATGTTGAGCTCTTGGGGGATTATGGAACTTTGACGAATCGATCGAAAGGTTCGACGTCATTCGGATATCATGTGATGGGATACATTGCTTGGAAGACTCCAAATACGAGTATAGCCGTTGGAACGTAGTCCATGCAGCCACGAAGAGACGAGTCCGAAGCAGTCGACATTAGAGAAAAGTGGAGTAAGATGTTCGTACGAGATCTTGATGAGATGACATTCTACTTCGCTGACATCAGAGATGTGATACGCATGCAGAGGCGTTGTATATGGATATATCTTCCAGAAGGAGTCGCGATGAGTATGCAGCCATTCCGGAACGAGAAATAGATTTAGTAAAAGATGATAACTTCCGGGCAGTTCAGCAGAAACGAGATTTGGGAGAGACTTCAACAGAAC
The DNA here is from genome assembly GCA_030015575.1 of Agapanthus africanus. Lineage (NCBI taxonomy): Eukaryota > Viridiplantae > Streptophyta > Magnoliopsida > Asparagales > Amaryllidaceae > Agapanthus > Agapanthus africanus. The sequence continues at coordinate 708,285,993 of CM057338.1, read as the reverse complement.
CTTTCTGGAATACTATACGAGAAGACTTGGACCCAGGATCGGTCAAATTGTGCACACCCAGCAGGCCAGAGTTCGGCATCGTCGATGAGACATGTTATGAGTGACCATGGCAGTTGTCCAGAGATCTTTAGAGGATGTACTAGAACGGGCCTATTTCTGCCACCTTTGATTTTGGTATTTTGGACGATTTATTTGCATGATTGAGATTTAGTGCACCACAGTTGCACTTGACTTCGATTTGATGTCATTCGAGATGCTGATTTTGATTTCATACCTATGGTATGCATGTGATTTGACTTATGCTTTCGGCATAGTTTTCATGCACTTTAGTATTTTTGATGCGATTTCGTTCACACTGATGCACATAGTTGTGAGATTATATTTACCACGGTATACCAGATTTGGATTTGGATTGAAATGTGTTGTATACCATCGATTTTGATTGTGATATTCGGTATTTGTTTTCATGCACCTTGTGCACTTAATTTGGATTCTTCCACATACTTAGGCGCTTGAGGCGATTTTGGTGCACACCAGATGCACCAAATCGAGATTTTCGTGCATATCAGATGCACCTGATATTGCTGTCAGGTACACACGTTGCCCTTGGAAGGTGTTTGTGCATACCCGTTGCACTTAGATTTTGTTTCTGTGCACATGTATGGCACATTCATTGATTTTAATTTCCGTGCGCACCAGACGCACGCGGCATTCTTATATACATTTTGGGATTGATCTTGAGCAGTATGTTTTTTTGATATTTACTATTTGGTATAGTAGCTGAGCAGGACTAGTCCGAGGACAGTACCTGACTATATTTTTACATGTATTGATAGTTATCGAAGGGATTTCCAAAAAGGAGCTATAGTCTCAGTATTTACCTACGTGTCTGAGATGATACGAGACATTTAACAAAAGAAACCCTTCTAAATTATTTTCAAAACGGCAGGACGTGTATGTTAAACAAACGATATATATACACATTGTTATTTTCTTACAATAGACGTCCGCCACCGTGCAGTGATATGCACATCGCACAGCGACTTGAAAAGATTTGGCATGCATTGCTTCCAGATGTTTTAATGATGTTTACCTGTATAAATTGATGTATATCATGTTGGTTTTCGTAGTGGATCTTGACATTGGTGTCTTCACCATAACTCCGATGATTGCGGGATGCTTGACGGAGTTTTTATTTTGGTTTATATACTCGTTTTCATGCGCATGCAATGCGCTGCGATGTGTTTTATGTATTTATGATTTCGGAGCCCCGACGACTGGATCTTTTTACTGAAATGTTTTAGTATTTGAGGGGTTTAAATTTAAATTCGGGGACCGAATTTCTTTAAGGGGGAAGATTGTAACTTTTCAGAAAAATAAATTATTATTTTTGGGAATTTTTATAATTAAATAATAAATATTGTGAATATTTTAATAATGCGGAATAATTAAATACCGATAAAGTGGAAAATAGTTTGAAAATTATGGAAAATTATGAAATAAGAGCGTTTTATATGATTTAAGCAAATTATAAGTTTTCATGATTTATTATATTCCATTTTAATGCTAATCACGATTAAATATCATTAATCGTGTATTAAGCCGGATTTGTGCACATGACATGCACCAAGTCATTTTTCACACTTGTTACATTTTTCCTACCATGATCTTTTCTTATTTTCATTGCATGGTTTGTGTTTTAAAGTGAGAAGAGAAGAGAAAAGATAAAGGAAAAAAAAGAAAAGAAAAAGAAAATAGAATAAAGAATTGGGGACAAAGAGGGATGGGCATGAGAGAGAGTGAGGTGAGGGGTTCTCTTGACTTGATCTCACTTCATCATCTTCATTATTTCTTCTCTCTTTCACCCATGGCTGCCCTCTCATCTCCCACCACATCAAACCCTCCCAAACACCCTAAAATTCTCATCAAAACTCCATATCCCCTTCATTAAAAACATGCACAAGCACCCTAGATGCACTTTGGACCAAGAAAAATCGGATTTTGAGCACTTGGGGCAACTCAAGAATTTTCTTGAATTGCCAAATGAGGTAATTTCTGAACCATTAGAATTGTATTTCATTTCCTTTAACATTCATATAAGTTTAGAATAGATATTGTTTAGTTTTGTGAGCTTTGAAAATTCCTAGTTAGGCTTAGGGTTTTAATTGAGTTTCTATAGTGTTATTAAGGGTTAGTTGTGATTTTAGACCCCCTTGTTGGATATAATGCCCTCAGAATCAATTATTGGATCACAGGCACGTGATTGCAATGATTGAGGGAGGACCTATGCCGGTAGGACAGTCTTACTCAAGATGATAGTATGCTATCTGGTTTATCTTTATCATCGTGTACTGCTTTAGGTGACCTGATAGGTCGCTATTACACGTTGATAGAGCCCCTAGGATTCTTGCTTGACTGTCAGCAGTATGAGGGCGATCATATACGTGGGAGCTGGTAGTCTATAAGCACATCCTTAAAAGGTCCCTAGTCGTGGGAGTTTCGAGACAGGGCATCGATACTCCAGAGTAGACTAGTGTATACAGTCGAGACCCCGACGAGGGGCGGTGGCCGGTCTCACAAGCCACTGGTGTCAGTTGGTTCACCTAAGATGTATACAGGTGCTCATTGGGTTATGAGTACACCGGACAGGACTCGCCGGGAACTTGCTAGTTGGTCTTATACCTGACGTCAGATGGCAGTTCCCTGGTGACATGTGTACAGGTTAGTTCATCGACCTGAGGATCGTCATTTGTCTCGTGTGAGTTCCCACTGTACTTTGATTACTACCCTACCACGCTCAAAGGTGATGTGCAAACAGGTTTTAGTTTGGTACAGTCCCGAGCCACATGGAGGCAGTGAGCGGATCTTCAAGGGTTCGTCTCTCCCGGTATTAGGGGTGAGGTCGCCCTGTGTCTAGGAGAGCCATTACACAAAGCCCTCGGCCGAGGCAAGAGATTTACTGGTAGGTATTCCAGTTGTATCTCAGGGTGTTCTGGGCTACACTCCGACACGACTTGTACCGCTTTTGGGGGTCTGACTTTTACCAACCCCCTAGGCCCGCCATGCGATGCTCATAGACGAACGGACCGGACTGTATGGATATTGTCACTGACAGGCTCAGTAGGGTGTCAGGATGAGTTCGCTCATCGACGTCCCTTTTGGTCAATAGCTGGTAGCCCGTCACGTATGGCTAATACCTCTGACGTGCTAGTGGTTAAATCCACAGCCATAGTATTGACGAGTCTTTAGAGTCCCCCCTTACAGTTACTCAAGTTTCGGGCGAAACGCTGTAGAGGCCGTATGGAGATATGGCAGGGTTCGATCAGATACGTGCGGTATTGCATGGATCATGATCGGACAGTTAATACTAGCGGGCTTTGGTTTAAGCCGGATCCTAGTATTGTACAGTGTAGATTTGTCTCATTGCATTTGTATTCGGTCGGAATACAAATGCGGGTATGTATATACAGTAGCGGGGTTTTCCTGTAATTTATTATGGGATCAGTTTTTTGGAGTTGCCAGTTTGCTTTCCGTTTCAGCCAATTTTCTTTGTATCTTTCATTGGCTGAAGATTGGTGGAGGAGGGCTTATTTGCATTTGTGCAAATAAGCATTTCGGAGGGTTGTCTTTGCATTTTGTAGTGTCATGATGGTTTAGCCTCCATTGACTTCTTGACTTCTTCATGATTGCTTGACTTTGTGATGAGATGATTGGTTGATGGAGTGTGGGTTTTAGTGGGTGATCATTTCCTTTTTCATGATAACCCTTTTCTCTATCTTGTTTTTGACTCACTCCTTTTTGATACACACACTCCCTCTCTCATTCTCCTCTCTCCATTCACTTGGCCGGCCATGCTCTTCATGGGGCTGAAATTTTGGGAGTGGGATTTTGGTTCTCCTCATGTTTGCAAAATCCCCTAGTTCATCTCCAAAATTCAATATATCATTTCCTCCACCAAAAGGCAACTCCCTACCTCCACCAAAAGGCAACTCCCTACAACCCCAAATGAGACATATACATCTTCACTTCGTCTACAGCAAATCTTGGGCACGTCGACTCGCCAACTTCGTGCCCGAGTTGCCTCGGTCAAGAGGTGGGAGCCCGTAAAAGAACCCGATGACGTGGTGCCCTTCCGGAGAGGAGGTAAAGACCGGAGATTCCGCAAGGAGATCGGGACGGCGGCAAGAAGACCTTAGGACACGGATCGCTCGGTATATCTCTCTACCCGTTCTTTAGTTAGCTAGGACTAGATTAATAGCCCGATCCGGGATTTTTGTGCGCGGTGGTGTCGGTTTAAAAGTTAAAGTAATTTATCGCTTCCGCATTTTGGCCTCGGAAAGACGGCCGGGGCACCGCCGTGCACTTACATGGTATCAGAGCCACGCCATTAACCCAGTCTAGCTTGGTTTAATGTGTTTACATTTTCGATCGAACGAAAAATTCCAAAACCCGCGTTTTCTGGTTCAGGTTTCTGTCGAAATATTTTTGGCTCCAAAAATTTTTCAGTGTGTTGCAGAAGTATGTACAGGGAATTTTAAGCATACTGTAAAAATTCGATGCATTGATTCCCTAGAACGACCGCGGAACCGCGGCCAAACCCCTGTTTGGGCCGCGGTTCCGCGGCAATAAAATGGAATCATTGCACCAATTTTTTACAGAGGCCTCCTGACTTGAAAATAGGGTTTTTGGAACATTCTTTTTGGGCCCAGATTTTCTTTTAGTGCTACAGTAATGCTTAGGGCCCACTTGGGTAAATTTGATCGATCGAAAATTTTAAACACATTAGTTCACAGTATTTACATTATATCTGCGACCGTGAATGTCATTTGATCGGTAAATCCTGTCTAACTGCTATAGCCCGGTTAGACGGATTTACGAACGTGGCATTCACGTTGATGTTCTGTGATTGTGCTGTGATGTTGCGGATTGGTCATGGGGGATAGCCTGGATGCAATGGTAGTACAGATTTGGTTGTATTATGTACATTTGATATTGCGGGGCGAGCGTCCGACATGTAGACTGCCGTCACTGCCTGTTTGTATATTATTCTTTTAGGGCACGACCGGGTCGAGGTCGATGTACCCGTTGTATGTATATTTTACTTTCTGTACTAGGATTACCCCAAGGAGGGGTGCACAGATAGCCGAGTTCTAGAGGGCAACGGGCCCGCATCTCATGGCGTTGAGAAGGAGGGGGCCTCACTCTAGAATTGGCGGGCTATTCGCCGCACTCGTAGGGGGTACAGGTTGACCCAGGAGGGGTGCCCAAGTTACCGGATTCCGTGAAGTGCTGGGTGGTCCATTCACGTTGCTGAAGGGGGCTGCCTCACTTCAGGTTTTGGCGGGTAACTTGCCGCGCCCGTAGGGGTCTAGGATTTCATTGCACAGGCTATCCACACGACCAGGGGAACGTCGGGTTTCAGTAGCGGCTCTATGAAACCCGGGGATCCCAGATATCTGTATTGTTCTGTGATGCTGTACATTTCTGTGATGTTGCATTTTATCACGCCTTGAGCGAAAATTATATATTATATATATACTAGTAGATGTTGTATATGTTTTGAATCTGCGCTAGTCCAGTCCCCGCTCTGTCGTTAGTTAACTAACCTAATGGGTAATGACGGGACCCAGTGGTGAATGCGGATGGCATATACGTACGTCATTATATTCGTTCTTTATTGGTGTGATCAATTGATGGGATTGCATTGATTCGGATCAATGCAAGTTAAACAAACCTATTCTGATGTTGTTGGAACAATTTTTCAAAAAGCTGTTATTGCAAGGGCGTTCTCTTTTATTTTGCACAGGGGTATTTGGTTATGAATATCCAGCACCTCAGTCAACGAGGCAAGGGCCGAGATCCCTTCACCGGGAGTGACCCCTTGGACAGAAGTTTGCGTCAGGGCAATAACTTCACTATAGTCGTTTACTTTTGCTTTGCATCGTGGTATTCAATTGGAATATCCTGCACCTCATTCTAGGGGGAAAGAGCTGAGATCCCTTCACCGGGAGTGACCTCTTTAGCAAAGGTTTTCGTTACTATATTTTTATAAAAGCTATCCAGTTCCTTCAACGATATCAAGTTCATTACGTTAAAGGTTTTCGCCAGAAACCATTCGTAGCCCTCCGTCGTTTCAGACGGGTAGCACGTAGTATTCATGCTATGTTTGTTGACCTTCGTCAAGGCATAGTGTATGGTAGCTGCTTGTTGCCTTTCTGTTGCATAGATAGATGCGTTGGTTTGGGACAGTCGTATAGCCTTGTTGACCTTCGTCAAGGGCTTGTACGGGTGGGTTCAAATTAACCTGGACAATGACGGATGGAACTTGACATATGACTTATGATTTGTTGACCTTCGTCAAGGTCATAAGAGCATGGGGCAAAAATCACATCGGGAGTTTCTAAAGAAACTGAAACTTGCCAGATATGCGCATACCTTCTGGAGTGTGATAGCGTGAGCGGATTCCGTCATGTTATCATGCGATGATAGTTGGATCCCGATTCCCACTGATGAGTTAGTTTACTCCTCGGGTGATCCCGACTAATTCTTCTTTCAGGTTTGGAGGAGAATTTGACGGTACTGTGGGAGGTTTCCAGATTAGATAAATTGGTAACCATTCTGATCTAGGTTAGAGTGCACGCTGAGTGTTTCTTTTCTCTCTCTCTTTGGCAGCGACCATTGACCCGACCCTAGACTATGACTCAGTGACCAAGTTAACCGAACCTTCTTAAACACTGGCTTTTGGATTGTCAGAGTTGCATACCTCATTGCCACTCCTACTTTTACCCTTTTCTCCAGGACACCCCGTATTACTACGAACGTCCACTTCCATTGGACAAAACCATCGTATGGTTATATACGAACTCGAAGGAATTTATTCGAGGATGGTTTCCGGTTCTGGAGAAAACGAATAGGACTATTCAGTTGTTTTTTCCTTTTACCTTCTCTCAGGTTGCGAGTACTCCTTGGTTTAGGAGATAGTACACCTATCACGCAAATTGGATAGTCTTCTTCCAAACATTAGGCTGGTGCCGACCGGTAGGGAATGAAGAAAACCAATTAGCCTAGCGATAGTGTACAGAAGGTATTAAGTAAAGACATATCAAGGAATTAGTAAGAGGGCAAAATAAATTGCGACTGATATTCACGACCAAACCAGGTATTTCATTACCACTCCCACTTCACCTTTGTATTTCTCCAGGACACTCCGTATCACTACGAAGATCCACAGTTTATTGGATACTCCATCGTATGGTTATATACGAACTCGAAAAGAACTTGTTCCAGTTCGGGGATGGATTCTGGTTCAGGAGGAATATGAATAAGGTTTATTCAGGTGTCTTTTATCTTCACCTTCTCTCGCGTTGCGAGTGCTCCTAGGATTAGGACAGTACACCCATTATGCTTATTGGATAGTCTTCTTCCAAACCATAGGCTGGTGCCGAACGGTAGGGAAGGAAGAAAACCATTTGGCCTAAAGGGGTGTGCAGAAGGTAATGACTAAAGACATATAAAGGGATTTGGAGAGGTGGCAAAGAATTACACGGTTACAGTCATGAATCTGGATAATGGAAGAGGCATTACTAGGATTACCAGGATACCCCATCGAAACATTTCAATGTTTCAGTTTCACTGTGTACTGTTAAAAGAAAACTGATTTCCCAATTAGACACTTGCTCTAGGGTGTGTATTTACCAGTTTTGATTCTCACATCTGTATGGTTTTACAGATGATGAGTGGGAGTAAGTTCTTGGGAATTAGGTGATTATCCTCATTATATCAGGATTCGTTGTAATTGGTGATATTTGAGGAACTCACCTGGGTTGTTTGCCGGATGGCAAATATTTGGTTTTGAATATCCGTTGTTATGCACTAATTTCAAATTGATATATCTGTACGTCTATTTTTATAGAGTGAGAAATACCTTTTTGAAATTATATCTATGACATTTACCTATATCAGTGGATGGTTAGGTAAGGAGCATTGAACATCAGTGTAATTCTTCTTTACCATAAGTACAGTTTTCAACCTACGACACACAGTGAATGAGTTATTAGACTCAGGGGACTTATACAGAGTATTGTATACTGTCCAGTGTCCATTAGGACAGAGGGGTTGGTCCTCGTACTATATTCTGTTTACTTATGACTTCTCTAGTTCTTAGACAAGTGTTTTGTGCAAACACAGGGTCCAAGTTTTGAGAAGTTATAGGTATAAGAATAGAGTAGAGAATCAGGTGTTGCAAGTATCGGGATTCTTCAAGGTGATCGAAAATGTAGATACTTGTGTATGGTATTCAGTTGATAGTAATGATTAAGAGAACTTGCTTCTCTTTCAGGTTACTCATAATTGGAAGCATTCCTAAGTTGAGTAACGCTGATCGGCCTCCTTCCATTTAGTTGACATGCGCTGAAGACAGCTGCATGATTTGAATCTGGTTCAATTGAATCAGTGCCTCTGTTTCTGTATTGGATATAGAACAGTTCATATCTTGACATTGTTAAGGTACGGGGAGTTGTCCGGCTTATGCTTAAAACCAGACTCTGGATAACTCAAGGCACGTTTCTGTAATGGCTGTTTGTGGGTTGACCCAGGCTATGACGAGGGTTGACTTTCTACCATCTGGAAGATCAATAGTGATATTGTTCTTGACTCGCCACAGTTTTAACAAAAATGGATTTTTTCAGAAAACTGTAGTGGGAGTATGGTAGAACTGGAAGTGATTCCAGAACCGCAAACGATTACTGAAAATTTGATAAGAACCTAAAGATTCAATCTGGTTTGACATTCCATTGGCCACTCCGCAGATATGGTGGGTAACCTTAGACACCCGAGGGGTACTCCGGTAGCCTCAAGGACGGTGACAGGGAGGTTCTTGTTTACCCAGACTTGCCATTGCTGTTGTTCCAGGCTGCGAGACCCGGAAGGAGGATGAGTATAGCGTCGTTCTAAACTAGCTTTAGAAGTGTACGTGTATATGACTCTGCCGAAGGGTTGTCGTAGTCAGTGGGAGCAGCGGAAGCTTGGTGGACAAGTGGATTATGTCTATTTATAGACTAAAGAAGATATAGCGGAGATAGATCATCTATTTCTGATGTGACAGTCATAGGTTCGACTTCATTAGAATAGGGGATGGATCTGTTAAGAAGGTAGTAGGGTGTGATGTCCTGGTATTTGGATGACATACACAGAGTATGAAGTGATATTCCTATACTACAATCGGTTATACTTTGGTTGTCACACAGTGGTTTCTCCATATAGGAATTGGATATTATATCAGACATTCTGGTTACTGGATCTATGGTATTAGATCTAGATTTGGGTGGTTTCCCAATCTGGGTACTTTTACAGCATTCTAAGAGTATTTAGAATGGACGACTCCAGGCATGGTGGTGTGCCTGCAGGTGATGGAGTCACCCTCTCTAAAGGTGTCTTACAGACTAAAGTGGAGAGGGATGTGCATGATTGGAAGATCACTTGCTTAGGCAATTGAGTCAATCATGAGATGTCAAGTACCACACCAGATGTTGTTTTTGCGGTAGATGCAATAAGTTGATATTGATCCTATCCTGGAGAAACAATCGGAAGCAGTTTTAGAACATAAGTGGATGTTCTGAGGATATGATAACGACAGCCTCATTCAGGTGACGGTTATCGTTCCAGGCTTCCAAGGTGACCTGGATGACAGAGAGGTTGTTAGAGTTATTGTTTTCCCTCTGACGAGGGGCGGTATTATGGACAGGTGGTCCAGGAGGATACAGAGGGAGGCATGGCGCAGGATACTGATTAAGTTCAGTTGACGATACTGTCTAAGAAGTTTGGATTTGGAGTTCATTTATGAGCTAGGTCCCATCAGACATCCAGACACATTCTAAGACAGGTATTGCTCATTTCGGGAGATGGGTTTCTCCGCGAACTTAAGATTAAGAGAGACATAGAAAGAAACATCAAGGCGGATCCACTCACTGAGGCTATTCCTCGAACGCAATAGTTTCGCAAACGAGTTTTGTGAGACTGACTAGTAGAGGAGTTGGGTGTTCGGTATCACACGGGCTGTGAGTATGCGACATCGCAATAATTAGCCTTGAGTGCAAGGGGGAGATTGTTGGATATAGTGCCCTCAGAGTCAATTATTGGATCACAGGCACGTGATTGCAATGATTGAGAGAGGACCTATGCCGGTAGGACAGTCTTACTTAAGATGATAGTATGCTATCTGGTTTATCTTTATCATCGTATACTGCTTTAGGTGACCTGATAGGTCGCTATTACACGTTGATAGAGCCCCTAGGATTCTTGCTTGACTGTCAGCAGTATGAGGGCGATCATATACGTGGGAGCTGGTAGTCTATAAGCACATCCTTAAAAGGTCACTAGTCGTGGGAGTTTCGAGACAGGGCATCGATACTCCAGAGTAGACTAGTGTATATAGTCGAGACCCCGAAGAGGGGCGGTGGCCGGTCTCACAAGCCACTGGTGTCAGTTGGTTCACCTAAGATGTATACAGGTGCTCATTGGGTTATGAGTACACCGGACAGGACTCGCCGGGAACATGCTAGTTGGTCTTATACCTGACGTCAGATGGCAGTTCCCTGGTGACATGTGTACAGGTTAGTTCATCGACCTGAGGATCATCATTTGTCTCATGTGAGTTCCCACTGTACTTTGATTACTAGCCTACCACGCTCAAAGGAGACGTGTAAACAGGTTTTAGTTAGGTACAGTCCCGAGCCACATGGAGGCAGTAAGCAGATCTTCAGGGGTTCATCTCTCCCGGTATTAGGGGTGAGGTCGCGCTGTGTCTAGGAGAGCCATTACACAAAGCCCTCGGCCGAGGCAGGAGATTTACTGGTAGGTATTCCAGTAGTATCTCAGGGTGTTCTGGGCTACACTCCAACACGACTTGTACCGCTTTTGGGGGTCTGACTTTTACCAACCCCCTAGGCCCGCCATGCGATGCTCATAGACGAACGAACCGGACTGTACGGATATTGTCACTGACAGGCTCAGTAGGGTGTCAGGATGAGTTCGCTCATCGACGTCCCTTTTGGTCAATAGCTGGTAAGCCGTCACGTATGGCTAATACCTCTGACGTGCTAGTGGTTAAATCCACAGCCATAGTATTGACGAGTCTTTAGAGTCCCCCACACACAGTTACTCAAGTTTCGGGCGAAACGCTGTAGAGGACGTATGGAGATATGACAGGGTTCGATCAGATACGTGCGGTATTGCACGGATCATGATCAGACAGTTAATACTAGCGGGCTTTGGTTTAAGCTGGATCCTAGTATTGTACAGTGTAGATTTGTCTCATTGCATTTGTATTCGGTCGGAATACAAATGCGGGTATGTATATACAGTAGCGGGGTTTTCCTGTAATTTATTACGGGATCAGTTTTTTGGAGTTGCCAGTTTGCTTTCCGTTTCAGCCAATTTTCTTTGTATCTTTCATTGGCTGAAGATTGGTGGAGGAGGGCTTATTTGCATTTGTGCAAATAAGCATTTCGGAGGGTTGTCTTTGCATTTTGTAGTGTCATGATGGTTTAGCCTCCATTGACTTCTTGACTTCTTCATGATTGCTTGACTTTGTGATGAGATGATTGGTTGATGGAGTGTGGGTTTTAGTGGGTGATCATTTCCTTTTTCATGATAACCCTTTTCTTTCTCTTGTTTTTGACTCACTCCTTTTTGATACACACACTCCCTCTCTCATTCTCCTCTCTCCATTCACTTGGCTGGCCATGCTCTTCATGGGGCTGAAATTTTGGGAGTGGGATTTTGGTTCTCCTCATGTTTGCAAAATCCCCTAGTTCATCTCCAAAATTCAATATATCATTTCCTCCACCAAAAGGCAACTCCCTACAACCCCAAATGAGACATATACATCTTCACTTCGTCTACAGCAAATCTTGGGCACGTCGACTCGCCAACTTCGTGCCCGAGTTGCCTCGGTCAAGAGGTGGGAGCCCATAAAAGAAGTCGGCGACGTGGTGCCCTTCCTGCGAGGTGGTGAAGACCGGAGATTCCGCGAGGAGATTGGGACGGCGGCGAGAAGACCGAAGGACACGGATCGCTCGGTATATCTCTCTACCCGTTCTTTAGTTAGCTAGGACTAGATTAATGGCCCGATCCGAGATTTTTGTGCGCGGTGGTGCCGGTTTAAAAGTTAAAGTAATTTATCGCTTCCGCATTTTGGCCTCGGAAAGACGGCCGGGGCGCCGCCGTGCACTTACACCCCTTTAGTGTTAAAATCTGGACTAGACAATAGACTCAAACCCCAAATACGAACTTTGAAATTCTGCCGATATTAGAGTTTGTGGAAATTGTGATAGTATTTTGATATCTGCTAACACCCGGGGCACCTGAAAAATATTTAGCGATGACTGAGAGATGTGCAGGCAACCTAGAACCTATACCAAAAACCTAAGACCCCCACTCCAAGTTCTGGCCACAAATTTACTCATTTTGACCACAAATTGCGGCCTGGGTAGAGTGGAAATGATCCGTGTTTGGTCCAGGGCTTTATCTCCAGTAAATTAAACCCTCCATATGTGCAAAATTGGCTAATTTGGCCTAGAGTAAAATTTGGGACCATTTTCTTGAGTTGCTGCAATGTTTCGTGAGTTTGTTTTAATTTAGGATTTGGTATTTGTTTTTTCGTTCCATCGTCTGGTGTTTGTACGTCAGCGACAGGGGTTGTTTGATGGTTTTGCAGGCGTAGGCTATAGGTTCTAACCTATAAGTGATTCGCATACCGTTTTGGCTTTCATGTTCGATTCTTGATACTATATGACGCATTGGAAATTGTAGGTACCCTCACGTGGACTTCGAGACGACGAGGATGCGCATGGCGTCATCGACTCCAGCAAGCGAAGATCAAGGTGAGTAGATATATATTTATGGGGGAAGTCGGTGGATGGCGTATAGCATCCCCGCGGTTCGTAGTGTAGTGTCTGGTATATATTATATGGATATATTTATATGTTTATTATGGGATTATGATTATCTAGATAGACTTTGGGAGTCATGGATAATTTTAGTATAATTGGATGATAGTGTCGTTAGTTAGTTTAGTCGCGAACCCTAGAATAAGGTTTACACCCATACGCACACACATGCTTGCTTTGTTTTACTTATGCGTATATGGGGATATGTATACACACACACACACACACACATAGGTATGGGACTATGTATGTATATATATATATATATATATATATACGCATACCTATGCATGGATGATGAGGATAGTATATGGTACTTGGAGATGAGTCAATGAGATTTAGGCATGATGCCATGAGATCGGTGATATGTTTTGGTTCGTATTACGAGATACAACATGTTGTTATAGCGGGTCTTTTGGCGATGTGTTTTCATGCACACGCACACATACTTATGTTGATGGTATCAGTTTGTACTATACTTAGATCAATACCCCCAGTTCATGAGATATGATGATAAGGATACCAGATAATTGATGAGAAAAAAATATGATATTTGACCCGTACCCAGATTTGGGATGCCGTAGAATGGATTTACCGTACGAGATATAAATTGATGATAGATCCGCACTCTTGACTCGAGGATGTCATATTGTATATTGTATCGTATGTGATACTATTGAGGCGGGATCACCGACTATTATATTTATATGTATCGACTCAGATTTAGGTGGTTTCCGTACCTTTTCAATTAGCCTGTTAGTTTAGTCCTGTAGTTACTTGTAGATGTTATACTAGACTTGAGTCATACATATTCCAAAACTAACGAATCATGAGTATTTTAAAGACTTGCCAAGGGATTCTACGGATATTTCAAAGGACGTACCCTTTTTCTTAAAAAACACCGTAGCCCCTATTTTTCCCAAACACTACGATTCGTGTGATTTCAAATGACAAACTGTATGACTTGTATAACTAATGTAGATTCCTTATTGTTGCATTTACTTTCCATTTCCATATATTCATGTTGTTATTAGCGCATTGCATGCTTATATACTTGTGATTTATGTTATATTAAACCCATGATGTCAGGACACCAGCACCATTACCGATGATGTGTATGCTCCACGTACACCTGCTTGCCGGCTCACACACTTCATCATCGATAATTACCATGTAACTACACAGTAGGATTGTTCCATCAGGATATGACTCCTTGCATGACATACTTGCATACATACATATTGTACACTCATACTTGCGTACATACATATTGTACACTCATACTTGCGTACATATATATTGTACACCCATACTTACGTACATACATATTGTACACCCATACTTGCATACATACATATTTGCACAAACATAGATGATTCTGGTTTGATTTCGGAGATTTGGGAACCGCAAGATATATTTTAAAACTGGATTCATTTGAAAGAGCAGTTTCCCTTGATATGTGCATATTACTATTCCATGTTGCATGATATACGGATATGCTTACATTTCTGTTAGATGTCGCATACGTCATGCTTTATGATTATAAGCATTGAGATATGTTGTTTTCATGAGATTTCTGGATTTGAGAACCGTGGTTATTTCAAAAGAGGGTATGTATTGTTTTCAAAACCTGGTTTCTCTTGATATGATATTTCAGTGCGTCCACCATGTGTTTTCTCGGTTCTGAGAGTGGCATGTGAAACCCGATTCGAGGAGCGGTAGTCCCCATCTGTGGGTACATTGTAGACCCGGTGAGGTACCCCGGGGCGAGAAGACTCGTATTATTAGACGGTGAGCCTGGCAAGGGAGCACTATCCACCGGTGATAGTATTTGGGACCCGCCGGTTATCTGGAGGATACCGATCGGAGTCATGAGATGGATATGAGGGCCGACCAGAGTAGGCGGTGCCTGAGGCGAGATATATATATGAGGGCCGATCTGAGGATGCGGCGCCTGAGATATTTGAGGATTTACGAAGGTCAACAAATCATAAGTCACATGTCAAGTTCTACCCGTCATTGTCCAGGTTAATTTGAACCCACCCGTACAAGCCGTTGACGAAGTTCAACAAGGCTGTACGACTGTCCCAAACTAACGCATCTATCTATGCAACAGAAAAGTAACAAGCAGCTACTATACACTATGCCTTGACGAAGGTCAATAAACATAGCATGAATACTAAGTACTACCCGTCTGAAATGACGGAGGGCTACGAATGGTTTTTGGTGAAAAACCTTTAACGTAATGAACTTGATATCATTGAAGGAACCGGATAGCTTTTTATAAAAATATAGTGGCGAAAACCTTTGCTAAAGAGGTCACTCCTGGTGAAGGGATCTCGGCTCTTTTCCCGTAGAATGAGGTGCAGGATATTCCAATTGAATACCACGATGCAAAGCAAAAAGGCAATCGGCTATAGTGAAGTTACTACCCTGAAGCAAACTTTTGTCCAAGGGGTCACTCCCGGTGGAGGGATCTCGGCCCTTGCCTCGTCGATTGAGGTGCTGGATATTCATAACCGAATACCACTGTGCAAAACAAAAGAAAATGTCCTTACAATAACAGCTTTTTGAAAAATGTTCCAACAACATCAGAATAGGTTTGTTTAGCTTGCATTGATCCGAATCAATGCATTCCCATCAATTAATCACACCACAAAAGAACGAAAATATGATGTACATATATGCCATCCACATTCGCCACTGGGTCCCGTCATCACCCGTTAGGTTACTTAACTAACGACAGAGTGGGGACTGGGCTAGCGCGGGTGTAAAACATATACAACATCTACTAGTATATATATAGCAATATATATAATCGCTCCAGGCGTGATAAATGCAACATCACAGAGAGTAATAAGCATCACAGAAAAATACAGATAATCTGGGAGCCCCGGGTTTCATAGAGCCGCAACTGAAACCCGATGTTCCCTTGGTCGTGTGGATAGCCTGTGCAGTGAAATCCTAGACCCCTGCGGGTGTGACATGTTACCCGCCAAAGCCTGAAGCGAGGCAGCCCCCTTCAACAAAGTGAATGGACCACCCAGCACTTCACGGAATCCGGTAACTTGAGCACCCCTCCTTGGGTCAACCTATACCCCCTACGAGTGCGGCGAATAGCCCGCCAATTCTTGTAAGTGCACGGCAGCGCCCCGGCCGTCAATCCGACGCCGGAATGCGGAAACGAAACTTTTACAGAGCTTGTAAACCGGCACTACCGCGCACTATAAAACCGGGATCGGGCCATTAACCTAACGCTAGCAAACTAGAAGATGGGAAGAAAGCTATACCGTGCGATCCGTGTCCTTCGGTCTTCGGCCTCCACTCCGATCTCCTCGCGGAATCTCCGGTCTTCATCTCCTCGTCGAAAAGGGCACCACATCGCCGGGTTCGTTTACGGGCTCCCACCTCTGGACCGAGGCAACTCGAGCACGAAGTTGGCGAGCCGACGTGCCCAAGAATGCTGTAGACTAAGTGTAGAATCATTTTTCTCAAAGGGGTTGATGAAGTTGCCATTGATGGAGGGAAGAAGAAAAATGAACTTTGGAAAAATGGAGCTCTCATTTTCTTACAAGGAATGAAATGAGAATGAAATTCCTCACCCCAAAAACTCACTCTCCCACTCTAATATTTGGCCGGCCCTTTCTTGAATGGATGAGGGAAAAAATACAAGGGAGGTGAGTGTAGGAAAAGCAAAGG
Organism: Agapanthus africanus; assembly: GCA_030015575.1. NCBI lineage: Eukaryota > Viridiplantae > Streptophyta > Magnoliopsida > Asparagales > Amaryllidaceae > Agapanthus > Agapanthus africanus. The sequence goes on along the minus strand of CM057338.1, from coordinate 708,269,347 downwards.
GTGACCATAAGCCATGTGAAGATAATGAGGTAAAAAGGTCACACCACCATCAAAACTAATCCAATCTCATAAAGCTATGAGATGATGCATGAAAAGAAAAGATGCTATCATAATCTTTCCATATCCAAATAAACCCTCCACAATTGCTAATTTGTAAATATGCAAATTAGCCCCTCTCATCACAAAAGTCCGGCCGTGAAGGAACAAAGGAAAACTGGCTGAAACGGAATGCAAACTGGCAACTTCAAAAAACTGATCCCGTAATAAATTACAGGAAAACCCCGCGACTGTATATACATACCCGCATTTGTATTCCGACCGAATACAAATGCAAAGAGACAAAATCTACACTGTACAATACTAGGATCCGGCTTAAACCAAAGCCCGCTAGTATTATCCGTCCGATCATCATACGTGCAATACCGCACGTATCTGATCGAACCCTGCCATATCTCCATACGGCCTCTACAGCGTTTCGCCCGAAACTTGAGCAACTGTCTGTGGGGGACTCTAAAGACTCGTCAATACTTTGGCTGTGGATTTAACCACTAGCACATCAGAGGTATTAGCCATATGTAACGGGCTACCAGGCATTGACCAAAAGGGATGTCGATGAGCGAACTCATTCTGACACCCTACTGAGCCTGTTAGTGACAATATCCGTATAGTCCGGTCCGTTCGTCTATGAGCATCGCATGGTGGGCCTAGGGGGTTGGTAAAAGTCAGACCCCCAAAAGCGGTACAAGTCATGTCGGAGTGTAGCCCAGAACACCCTGAGATACTACTAGAATACCTACCAGTAAAACTCCTGCCTTAGCCAAGGACTTCGTGTAATGGCTCTCCTAGACACAGCACGACCTCACCCCCAATACCGGGAGAGACGAACCCCTGAAGATGCGCTCACTGCCTCCATGTGGCTCGGGACTGTACCCAACTAAAACCTGTTTGCACGACTCCTTTGAGCGTGGTAGGGTAGTAATCAAAGTATAGTGGGAATTCACACGAGACAAATGACGATCTCAGGTCGATGAACTAACTTGTGCACATGTCACCAGGGAACTGCTATCTGACGTCTGGTATAAGACCAACTAGCAGGTTCCCGGCGAGTCCTGTCCGGTATACTCATAACCCAATGAGCATCTATATACATCTTAGGTGAACCAACTGACACCAGTGGCTTGTGAGACCGGCCACCGCCCCTCGTCGGGGTCTCGACTGTATACACTAGTCTACTCTGGAGTATCGATGCCCTGTCTCGAAACTCCCACGACTAGGGACCTTTTAAGGATGTGCTTATAGACCCCAGCTCCCACGTATATGATCGCCCTCATACTGCTGGCAGTCAAGAAAGAATCCTAAGGGCTCTATCAACGCGCAATAGCGACCTGTAAGGTCACCTAAAACAGTACACGGTGATAAAGGTAAACCAGATAGCATACTATCATCTTGAGTAAGACTGTCCTACCAGCATAGGTCCTCTTTCAATCATTGCAATCACGTGCCTGTGATCCAATAATTGACTCTGAGGGCACTATCTCTAACAATCTCCCACTTGCACTCAAGGCTAATTATTGCGATGTCGCATACTCACAGCCTGTGTGATACCGAACACCCAACTCCTCTACCAATCAGTCTCACAAAACCAGTTTGCAAAACTAATGCGTTCGAGGAATAGCCTCAGTGAGTGGATCCGCTCTAATGTTTCTTTCTATGTCTCTCTTTATCTCATGTTCGCGGAGAAAGCCATCTCCCGAAATGAGCAATACCTGTCTTAGATTATGTCTGGATATCTGATGGGACCTAGTTCATAAATGAACTCCAAATCCAAACTTCTCAGATTGTATCGTCAACTGAACTTAATCAGTATCCTGCGCTATGCCTCCCTCAGTAACCGCCTGGAGCTCCTGTCCAAACTACTGCCCCTCGTCAGAGGGAAAACTATAACTCTGATAGTCACTCTGTCAACCAGGTCACCTTGGAAGCCTGGAATGATAACTGTCTCTCGAATGAGGCTGTCGTTATCATATCCCTAGAGCATCCACTTATGTTCTAAAACTGCTTCGTTTCTCCAGGATTGGATCAATATCAACTTATTGCACCTACTGCAAAAACAACATCTGGTGTGGTACTTGACATCTCATGATTGATTCAATTGCCTAAGCAAGTGATCTGCCAATCATGCACATCCCTCTCCCCTTTAGTCTGTAAGACACCTTTAGAGAGGGTGACTCCATCACCTGCAGGTACACTACCGTGCTTGGAGTCGTCCATTCTAAATACTTTTAGAATGCTGTATAAGTACCCAGATTAGGAAACCACCCAAATCTAGATCTAAAACCATAGATCTAGTAACCAGAATGTCTGATATAATATCCAAGTCCTATGTGGAGAAACTACTGTGTGATAGCCAAAGTATAACCGATCGTAGTATAGGAATTTCACTTCCTACTCTTTGTGTGTCATCCTAATACCAGGACATCACACCCTACTACCTTCTAAACAGATCCATCCCCTATTCTGATGAAGTCAAACCTATGACTGTCACATCAGAAATAGATGATCTATCTCCGCTGTATCTGCTTTAGTCTATGAATAGACATAAGCCACTTGTCCACTATGCTTCCGCTGCTCCCACTGACTATGACAACCCTCTGGCAGAGTCATATAGACGTATACTTCTAAAGCTAGTTTAGAATGACGCTATAGTCATCCTCCTGCCGGGTCTCACAGTCTGGAACAACAGCAATGGCAAGTCTGGGTAAACAAGAACCTCCCTGTCACCGTCCTTGAGGCTACCGGAGTACCTCTCGGGTGCCTGAGGTTACCCACCATATCTGCGGAGTGGCCAATGGAATGTCAAACCAGGTTGAATCTGTAGGTTCTTATCAAACTTTCAGTAATCGTTTGCGGTTTTGGAATCACTTCCGTTTCTACCATACTCCCACTACCTTTTTCTGAAAAAATCCATTTTTATTAAAACTGTGGCGAGTCTAGAACAATATCACTATTGATCTTCCAGATGGTCGAAAATCAACCCTTGTCATAGCCCGGGTCAACCCACAAACAGCCATTACAGAAACGTGCCTTGAGTTATCCAGAGTCTGGTTTTAAGCATAAGCAGGACAACTCCCCGTACCTTAACATCGTTAAGATATGAACTGTTCTATATCCAATACAGAAACAGAGGCACTGATTTAATTGAACCAGATTCAAATCATGCAGCTGTCTCCAGTGCATGTCAACTAAAATGGAGAGAGGCCGATCAGCATTACTCAACTTAGGAGCGCTTCCAATTATGAGTAACCTGAAAGAGAAGCAAGTTCTCTTAATCATTACTATCAACTGAATACCATATACAAGTATCTACATCTTCGATCACCTTGAAGAATCCCGATACTTGCAACACCTGGTTCTCTACTTTATTCTTATACCTATAATTTCTCAAAACTTAGACCTTGCATTTCTACGAAACACATGTCTAAGAACTAGAGAAGTCATAAGTAAACAGAATATAGTATGAGGATCAACCCCTCTGTCCTTATGGACACTGGACAATATACAATACTCTGTATAAGTCCCCTGAGATTAATAACTCATTCCCTGTGCGTCGTAGGTTGAAAACTGTACTTATGGTTAAGAAGAATTACACCGCTGTTTAATGCTCCTCACCTAACCATCCACTGATATAGGTAAATGTCATAGACATAATTTCAAAAAGGTATATCTCACTCTGTAAAAATAGACGTACAGATATATCAATTTGAAATTGGTGCATAACAACGGATATTCAAAACCAAATATTTGCCGTCCGGGAAACAACCCAGACGATTTCCTCAAATATCACCAATTACAACGAATCCCGATATAATGAGGATGATCACCCAATTCCCAATAACTTACTCCCACTCATCATCTGTAGAACCATACAGATGTGAGAATCAAACCTGGTAAATACATACCCTGGAGCAAGTGTCTAATTGGGAAATTAGTTTTCTTTTAACAGTAGACAGTGAAACTGAAACATTGAAATATTTCGATGGGGTATCCTGGTATTCATAGTAAAGCCTCTTCCATTATCCAGATTCACAACTGCAACCGTATATTTCTTTGCCATCTCTCCAAATCCCTTTATATGTCATTAGTTATTGCCTTCTGTACACCCCCTTAGGCTAAATGGTTTTCTTCCTTCCCTACCGTTCGGCACCAGCCTATGGTCTGGAAGAAGACTATCCAATAAGCATAATGGGTGTACTGTCCTAATCCTAGGAGCACTCGCAAAGCGAGAGAAGGTAAAGATAAAAGACACCTGAATAAACCTTATTCCTATTTCTCCTGAATCAGAATCCATCCCCGAACTGGAACAAGTTCCTTTCGAGTTCGTATATAACCATACGATGGAGTATCCAAATAACTGTGGATCTTCGTAGTGATACGGAGTGTCCTGGAGAAATACAAAGGTGAAGTGGGAGTGGTAATGAAATACTTGGTTTGGTCGTGAATAGCAGTCGCAATTTATTTTGCCCTCCTTCTAATCCCTTTATATGTCTTAACTTAATACCTTCTGCACACCATCGTTATGCTAATTGGTTTTCTTCATTCCCCACCGTTCGACACCAGCCTAAGGTTTGGAAGAAGACTATCCAATTTGCGTAATAGGTGTACTATCTCCTAAACCAAGGAGTACTCGCAACCTGAGAGAAGGTAAAAAAGGAAAAGACAACTGAATAGTCCTATTCATTTTCTCCAGAACCGGAAACCATCCTCGAATAAATTCCTTCGAGTTCGTATATGACTATACGATGGTTTTATCCAATGGAAGTGGACGTTCGTAGTAATACGGGGTGTCCTGGAGAAAAGGGTAAAAGTAGGAGTGGCAATGAGGTTTGCAACTCTGACAATCCAAAAGCCAGTGTTTAAGAAGGTTCGGTTAATCTTGGTCACTAAGTCATAGTCAAGGGTCGGGTCATGGTCGCTGCCAAAGAGAGAGAGAAAAGAAACACTCAGCGTGCACTCTAACCTAGATCAGAATGGTTATCACTTTATCTAATCAGTAAACCTCCTACTGTAACGTCAAATTCTTTCCCAAACCTGAAAGAAGAATTAGTCGGGATCACCCGAGGAGTAAACCAACTCATCTGTGGGAATCGGGATCCAACTATCATCGCATGATAATGTGACGGAATCCGCTCACGTTTTCACACTCCAGAAGGTATGCGCTTATCTGGCAAATTTCAGTTTCTTTAGAAACTCCCGATGTGATTTTTGCCCCATGCTCTTATGACCTTGACTAAGGCGAACAAATCATAAGTCACATGTCAAGTTCTACCCGTCATTGTCCAGGTTAATTTGAACCCACCCGTACAAGCCCTTGACTAGGGCCAACAAGGCTATACGACTGTCCTAAACCAACGCATCTATCTATGCAGCAGAAAGGTAACAAGCAGCTACCATACACTATGCCTTGACTAAGGCCAACAAACATAGCATGAATACTACGTGCTACCCGTCTGAAATGACGGAGGGATACGAATGGTTTTTGGAGAAAAACCTTTAACGTAATGAACTTGATATCGTTGAAGGAACTGGATAGCTTTATAAAAATATAGTGGCGAAAACCTTTGCTAAAGAGGTCACTCCCGGTGAAGGGATCTCAGCTCTTTCCCCGTAGAATGAGGTGCAGGATATTCCAACTGAATACCACGATGCAAAGCAAAAGTAATCGACTATAGTGAAGTTATTGCCCTGACGTAAACTCCTGTCCAAGGGGTCACTCTCGGTGAAGGGATCTCGGCCCTTGCCTCGTCGACTGAGGTGCTGGATATTCATAACCGAATACCACTGTGCAAAACAAAAGAGAACACCCTTGCAATAATAGCTTTTTGAAAAATGTTCCAACAACATCAGAATAGGTTTGTTTAGCTTGCATTGATCCAAATCAATGCAGTCCCATCAATTGATCACACCACAAAAGAACGAAAATAATGATGTACGTATATGCCATCTGCATTCGCCACTGGGTCCCGTCATCACCCGTTAGGTTACTTAACTAACGACAGAGCGGGGACTGGACTAGCGCGGATGCAAAACATATACAACATCTACTAGTATATATATCAATATATAATATTCGCTCAAGGCGTGATAAAATGCAACATCACAGAAATGTAATAAGCATCACAGAACAATACATATATCTGCGATCCCCGGGTTTCATAGAGCCGCTACTGAAACCCGACGTTCCCCTGGTTGTGTGGATAGCCTGTGCAATGAAATCGTAGACCCTTACGGGCGCGGCAAGTTACCCGCCAAAACCTGAAGCGAGGCAGCCCTCTTCAGCAACGTGAATGGACCACCCAACACTTCACGGAATCCGGTAACTTGGGCACCCTTCCTAGGGTCAACCTGTACCCCCTACGAGTGCGGCGAATAGCCCGCCAATTCTAGAGTAAAACCCCCTCCGTCTCAACGCCATGAGATGCGGTCCCGTTGCCCTCTACAACCCGGCTATCCGTGCACCCCTCCGCGGGGTAATCCTAAAACAGAAAGTAAAAATTATATACAACGGGTACATCGACCTCAGCAGGTCGTTCCCCAAAAGAATAATATACAAATAGACAGTAACGGCAGTCCACATGTCGGACGCTCGCCCCGCAATATCAAATGTACATATACAACCAAACTGTACTACCATTGCATCCAGGCTATCCACCACGATAAATCTGCAACATCACAGCACAACACAGAACATCAACGTGAATGTCACGTTCGCAAATCCGTCTAAAAGGGCTATAGCAGTTAGACAGGATTTACCGATCAAGTGACGTTCACGGTCGCAGATATAATGTAAATACTGTGAACTAACATGTTTAAAATTTTCGATCGACTAAATTTACCGAAGTAGGCCCTAAGCACAACTGTAGCACTCAAAGAAAATCTGGTCCCAAACAGAATATACCAAAAACCCCATTTTCAAGTCAGAGAACCACTGTAGAAATCTGGTGCATTGATGACACTGGGGGTTACGGCCGCGGTTCCGCGGCGCTACAGTGGCATCACGTGACCATTTTTCTACAGTGTTCACCAAAAACCCTGCACGTATTTTTCCAATATACCAAATAATTTTTAGAGCACGGGAAAAATTCGACAGAAACTGTGCTTGAAAATACGGTTTTTGGAAAATCCGTTCGACCGAACTTGTAAACACATTAGAGCAAGCTAGACTAGGTTAATGGCATGGCTCTGATACCAATGTAAGTGCACGGCAGCGCCCCGGCCGTCAATCCGACGCCGGAATGCGGAAACGAAACTTTTATAAAACTTATAAACCGGCTCTACCGCGCACTATAAAACCCGGATCGGGCCATTAACCTAACGCTAGAAAAATAGAAGATGGGAAGAAAGCTATACCGAGCGATCCGTGTCCTTCGGTCTTCGGCCTCCACTCCGATCTCCTCGCGGAATCTCCGGTCTTCATCTCCTCGTTGGAAAGGGCACCACATCGCCGGGTTCGTTTACGGGCTCCCACCTCTGGATCAAGGCAACTCGGGCACGAAGTTGGCGAGCCGACGTGCCCAAGAATGCTGTAGACTAAGTGTAGAATCATTTGTCTCAAAGGGTTTGATGAAGTTGCCATTGATGGAGGGAAGAAGAAAAATGAACTTTGAAAAAATGGAGCTCTCATTTTCTTACAAGGAATGAAATGAGAATGAAATTCCTCACCCTAAAAACTCACTCCCCCACTCTAATATTTGGCCGGCCCTTTCTTGAATGGATGAGGGGAAAAAATACAAGGGAGGTGAGTGTAGGAAAAGCAAAGGGTGACCATAAGCCATGTGAAGATAATGAGGTAAAAAGGTCACACCACCATCAAAACTAATCCAATCTCATAAAGCTATGAAATGATGCATGAAAAGAAAAGATGCTATCATAAACTTTCCATATCCAAATAAACGCTCCATAATTGCTAATTTGCAAATATCCAAATTAGCCCCTCTCATCACAAAAGTCCGTCCGTGAAGGAACAAAGGAAAACTGGCCGAAATGGAATGCAAACTGGCAACTTCAAAAACTGATCCCGTAATAAATTACAGGAAAACCCCGCGACTGTATATACATACCCGCATTTGTATTCCGACCGAATACAAATGCAAAGAGACAAAATCTACACTGTACAATACTAGGATCCGGCTTAAACAAAAGCCCGCTAGTATTCTCCGTCCGATCATGATCCGTGCAATACCGCACGTATCTGATCGAACCCTGCCATATCTCCATACGGCCTCTACAGCATTTCGCCCAAAACTTGAGCAACTGTCTGTGGGGGACTCTAAAGATTCGTCAATACTTTGGCTGTGGATTTAACCACTAGCACGTCAGAGGTATTAGCCATACGTAACAGGCTACTAGGCATTGACCAAAAGGGACATCGATGAGCGAACTCATCCTGACACCCTACTGAGCCTGTCAGTGACAATATCCATACAGTTCGGTCCGTTCGTCTATGAGCATCGCATGGCGGGCCTAGGGGGTTGGTAAAAGTCAGAGCCCCAAAAGCGGTACAAGTCATGTCGGAGTGTAGCCCAGATCACCCTGAGATACTACTGGAATACCTACCAGTAAATCTCCTGCCTTGGCCAAGGACTTCGTGTAATGGCTCTCCTAGACACAGCACGACCTCACCCCTAATACCGGGAGAGAAGAACCCCTGAAGATGCGCTCACTGCCTCCATGTGGCTCGGGACTGTACCCAACTAAAACCTATTTGCACGACTCCTTTGAGCGTGGTAGGGTAGTAATCAAAGTACAGTGGGAACTCACACGAGACAAATGACGATCTCAGGTCGATGAACTAACCTGTACACATGTCACCAGGGAACCGCTATCTGACGTCTGGTATAAGACCAACTAGCAGGTTCTCGGCGAGTCCTGTCCGGTGTACTCATAACCCAATGAGCACCTGTATACATCTTAGGTGAACCAACTGACACCAGTGGCTAGTGAGACCGGCCACCGCCCCTCGTCGGGGTCTCGACTGTATACACTAGTCTACTCTGGAGTATCAATGCCCTGTCTCGAAACTCCCACGACTGGGGACCTTTTAAGGATGTGCTTATAGACCCCAGCTCTCACGTATATGATCGCCCTCATACTGCTGGCAGTCAAGCAAGAATCCTATGGGCTCTATTAACGCGCAATAGCGACCTGTAAGGTCACCTAAAACAGTACACGATGATAAAGGTAAACCAGATAGCATACTATCATCTTGAGTAAGACTGTCCTACCAGCATAGATCCTCTTTCAATCATTGCAATCACGTGCCTGTGATCCAAAAATTGACTCTGAGGGCACTATCTCTAACAATTCTAGAGTAAAGCCCCCTCCGTCTCAAAGCCATGAGATGCGGGCTCGTTGCCCTCTAAAACCCGGCTATCCGTGCACCCCACCATGGGGTAATCCTAGTACAGAAAGTAAAATATATACAACGGTTACATCGACCTCAGCCCGGTCGTGCCCCAAAAGAATAATATACAAACAGGCAGTGACGACAGTCTACATGTCGGACGCTCACCCCGCAATATCAAATGTACAAATAATACCAAACTGTACTAACATTGCACCAAGCTATCCACCACGATAAATCCGCAACATCACAGAACAACACAGAACATCAACGTGAATGTCACGTTCGCAAATCCGTCTAAAAGGGCTATAGCAATTAGACAAGATTTACCGATCAAATGACATTCACGGTCACAGATAGTAATGTAAGTACTGCGAACTAACTTATTTAAAATTTCGATCGTCAAAATTTCCCGAAGTGGGCCCCAAGTACAACTGCAGGACTCAAAATAATCTGGGCCAAAACTAAAAATTCCAGAAACCACATTTTCACACAAAAGACCAGCACAAGAAAAATGGAGCACCGAACCCACATAACTGCGGCGGAACCACGGCCAAAACGTGGTTATTGCCGCGGTTCTGCGGCGTTACTGTGGATTCACGCTACCAAATTTATACAGAGGTCTTAAAAAAGCCTGCCTGATTTTCTGACATACCCAAAATAATTTTTCGACCACAAAAAAATTTCGACATAAACTCAGAAAATGAAAATGCGGTTTCGGAAATTTTGATCGATTGATATTTTAAACATGTTAGAACAAGCTACTAAAGGTTAATGGCGTGGCTCTGATACCATGTAAGTCTACGGTAGCGCCCCAGCCGTCAATCCGAGGCTAAAATGCGGAAACGAAAACTTTTTCTTAAACTTGAAACTGGCGTTATCGTATACTTTAACTCTGATCGAACCAATAACAATAACTAGTAACTAGAGAAAGGTTAGAAAGGTTATACCGATCGATCTGTGTCCTTCGATCTTTAGCCACCATCTCTTGCTCCTCACGGCATCTCTGATCTTCGGTCTCCTCGTCGGAAAAGGCACCACATCTTCGAATCCTTTTACGGGCTCCCGCTTCATCCGAAACAACTCGGACACGAAGTTTGCTAGCAGACGTGTCCAAGGTAAAGTAGAGAATATGTGTGATCACTTTGTCTCAAGCATCCACTGATTCTCAACGCATGAGAGTGTATGGATGGAGGTTGAAGATGATGCCATTGGTGGAAATGGTGAGCTAGAGGAAGAAGAAGAAGAAGAAGAGGCATTTTCTATTATTGTGTTGAGATGAAGAAATGAGAGCTAGCCCCTCTCATATGGCTGCCCCCCTTCTCTCTCTCTACCTCTCATTTCAACACTCCAATCACTCAATTAACATGACATGTTCACAAGAAAAGAGACCATGAGTCACCAAAATGAACATGCCACATTAATTGCACCTCATGATGAAATCAACTTATAATTTCCACCATTTGTAAACATTAATCCAAATGTTTATAACAATAAAAAGATATGGCAACATCTAAAGTAAACTCGTGACGGATCATAAGGATACCCCTCACCTGTATATACATACTTGCATCCGCATTCCGACTGAATGCGAATGCGATGAGACTAAAGTAATCCAACAAATCTAATACTAGGATCCGGCTTAAACCAAAGCCCACTAGTATGATCCGTCCGATCATGATACGTGCACGACTGCACGTATATGATCGAATCCTTCCATAATACCATACGGCCTCTACAACGTTTCACCTGAAACTTGAGAAACTGTCTTTGGGGGACTCTAAAGACTCGTTAATACTTTGGCTATGGATTTAACCACTAGCACGTCAGTGGTACTAGCCGTACGTAACGGGCTAGCAGGTATTGACCAAAAGGGAGGTCGATGAGCGGACTCATCCTGACACCCTACTGAGCCTGTCAGTGACAATAACTGTACAGTCCGGTCCGTTCGTCTATGAGTATCGGATGTCGGGCCTAGCGGGTTGGTAAAAGTCAGACCCCCAAAAGCGGTACAAGTCCTGTCGGAGAGTAGCCCAGAACACCCTGAGATATTACTGGAATACCTACCAGTAAATCTCCTGCCTTGGCTAAGGACTTCGTGTAATGGCTCTCCTAGACACAGCGCGATCTCACCCCCAATACCGGGAGAGACGAAACCCCTGCCGATCCACTCACTGCCTCCATGTGGCTCGGGACTGTACCCAACTAAAATCTGTTTGCACGATTCCTTTGAGCCGTGGTAGGGTAGTAATCAAAGCACAGGGGGACTCACATAAGACAAATGACGATCTCAGGTCGATGAACTAACCTGTACACATGTCACCAGGGAACTGCTATCTGACGCTAGGTATAAAACCAACTAGCATATTCCCAGCGAGTCCTGTCCAGTGTACTCATAACCCAATGAGCACCTGTATACGTCTTATGTGAACCAACTGACACCAATGGCTTGTGAGACCAGCCACCGCCCTTCGTCGGGGTCTCGACCCATATACACTAGTTTACTCTGGAGTATCGATGCCCTGTCTTGAAACTCCCTCGACTAGGGACCTTTTAAGGATGTGCTTATAGACCCCAGCTCCCACGTATATGATCGCCATCATACTGCTGGCCGTCAAGAAAAAATCCTAAGGGCTCTATCAATGTGTAATAGTGATCTCTAAGGTCACCTAAAGCTGTACACGATGATAAAGATAAACCAGATAGCATACTATCATCCAGAGTAAGACTGTCCTTCCGCCATTGGTCCTCCCACAATCATTGCAATCACGTGCCTGCGATCCAATAATTGACTTTGCGGGCACTATATTCAACAACTTCATGTCCAAGTTGCTTCGGTTTTGAAGCGGGAGCCCGTAAAAAGATTCCTTGACATGGTGCCACTTCGACGAGGAGACCGGAGATCGAGCTTGATCGGAGATGCCGCGAAGAGCTAAAGGATGGTGGCTAAAGACCGAAGGACACGGATCGATCGGTATAGCCATTCTAACATCTTTGTAGTTTGCTGGTATAGGGTTAATTGAATGATCCGGGTGAACGGCTGCGTTAGCGCTAGTTTATAAAAGCTTTTCTTCCGCGTTTGGCCTCGGATTGATGGCCGGGGCGCTACCGTAGACTTACAAAAAGAAGTCTTCGGAACGTCATCATTCCGAACCCACAATTGATGATAACCTGATCTCAAATCAATTTTAGAAAATTGTCCCGCACCCTGAAGCTGATCAAACAAATCGTCAATGCGAGGTAAAGGATACCTATTCCACACCATAACTCGGTTCAATTAACGATAGTCAATGCACAACCTCAAACTGCCATCCTTCTTCTTGACGAACAGGACAGGAGCTCCCCAAGGCGAAACACTCGGACATACAAGTCCCCTATCAAGCAACTCATGTAGCTGATCCTTAAGCTCCTTAAGCTCCTTAAGCTCCACCGGGGCCATCCGATAAGGCGGTATCGAAATAGGTCTCGTGCCGGGGATCAGATCAATGCAAAACTCAATCTCACGCTCTGGCGGCAATCTAGGTAACTCATCTGGAAAAACGTCGGGAAACTCTCGCATGATAGGAACCCGGTCCAATGAATCTACTGTGGCTCCGGTATCATGAATGAAAGCTATGAATCCCCGACAACCTTTCCTCAAAAGCTGACTAGCGCAAAGGGCTGAAATCAAACTGTGAGGGGCGGCACTACGGTCCCCTTGCACAACAAGAACTGGCTCGCTGGGAAAACAAAACCTGACTGTCTTCTCGCGGTAGTCCACAGACGCGTAGAAAGTAGCTAACCAGTCTATGCCCAGGATAATGTCGAAGTCCAACATCTCAAGAAGGATCAAGTCGACGGACGACTTTTATCTCCTATCCGAACGGCACACGACCGAAACATGTGTCGCGCAACAAATGACTCGCCAACAGGAGTGGTCACAACAAGCGGTTGATCTAGCAAACACGACTCTCGGACTAATCTTGGCATGAAGTGTGTAAAAACATACGAGTGCGTAGATGCCGGATCAAACAAAACATGTGCATCGAAGGAACATACTGAAAGAGTACCTGAAACCACTGCATTGGACGCCTGTGTGTCCTGATGAGTCAAAGCAAATACTCGTGCCTGTCCTCTACCTGCAACTGGCTGTCCTCCGTCTCTGCCGCCCCATACTTTCTGAATAAGACCTCCGCGACCACGGCCTCTCTGAGCAAAAGTCTGACGCGGAGCATCAACAAGCGTAGGAAGCAATGCTCTCTGAGGTGGAGAAGGTAGTAAGGTAACATGTGGAACCGCTTCCTCTCTCTGGCGTATTGCAGTACAATCTCTAATGCGGTGATGAGGACTGCCCAACCCAAAACATCCAGGCGACAGCTGCTGACCCTGTGGGTATAAACTATATGTCTGGCCCCGTCTCACGCTCCGGCTACCCGCACGACCTATAGCGAATCCACCGCGGCCTCTACCAAACTGCCTCTGCGCTGATAAATCAGTACGAATCCTCTTCGGTTCTAGAACGACTGACGTCTCGGCAAGACGCTCCTCAACCAATAATGCTGCGTCCACTGTGGCTGCATATGTATCACAATGCTATGCACTGATAGCGAGGAACAACTGGGTAAGAAAGCCTCGAACTAATCTCTTGATCTGCATCTCCTCAGTGCCCACCAAATACGGAGCATATATAGATAGATCGGTAAACTGCACATCATACCCTGCCACCGTCATACGCGGGGTCTGGTATAACGACTCGAATATGCGCGCTCGAGCATCCCTAATGATCTGCGGAAGAAAACGGGTAAGAAACACTGTCACGAACTCAGCCCAGGTCAAAGGAGAAAGACCTGCCGCTCTGCCCCTCTCTAAAGACTCGCACCACTTCTGGGAAAGACCTTCCAGACGAAAACTCATGAACTCTACCCATCTCGCATCGGAGCATCTCAGTGAATGACATATCCTGGCCATCCGATCGATAAATGACTGCGGATCCTCAGCTGCATCAATGCCGGTGAAAATCGGAGGCTTCACCTTTATGAACTCAGATAACGATACGGTGATCACCTCCGTAGCTGCAGGTACAACTGCCTGAACAGTAGGCACCATCGTGGTCCCCGTAACAGTTGGGACAACCTCCTGTCGCTGAGCTCGACTGGCCTCAGCTAATGATCCCATCATCTGGCGCAAATCCTGCATACCGGCCTCTAGCCTAGTAATACGATCAAGCAAAGGTGGATCAATCTGCTCCTGAATAATGGGTGTACCGCCCTGGTCAGTCCTCAACTCAGACGAGCCAACTCTGACCTCAGCCCTCGCGGCCGCTCTCTGTGCCTTCGTAGTCTTCGGCGGCATAATGGCTGGAAATTAAAATAGGATTCGATAACAACACGGAAATCGAATCACAAGGATTTATATAATCATGGAAGGAATTTCAACCAACAAGTCCTAAGGTCACTTAGGCGGAGTACCGTGTCGTAAGTATGCCGTGGAACAAACACACGCTACGTCACTCTGCTTAAGCTACCTACTACATCATACCAAGGTCATCCTACACTCCGAAAGGTAAAACCTAGCACTCTAATACCAACTTTGTCATGACCCAAAATTTGGCACATGACCGGCACTTAAACCACGAAACGTTTACAAGCGTAACGCAATTTAAGTAAGCCGAAACCCAAAAATCTAAACCATCAAAAGTAAGTGATGAAAACATTGCTAAAAACATTTGGAAATCTCAAGTAAAAATCTCTAAAGTTTAAATTATTTTCTTAAAAATTTCGGCAGCACCTTCTTTGTAAATACTAGCCCCGAAACGGGTACAACATAAGATATAAGTAAAGCAACAAGTGAAATAAATAAAACATCCCCAAACGGGAGCAAATCACGCCCAAAGGCGGAAACAACCACCACAATCATATATACGACGCCGTAGTGAAGAAACGGACAATATAAGTGAAAAAAAACATAAAAATAAAACTGCATAATAAAAGTCGGCCCACACGAGCTCGACACCCAGAGTCAGAAAAATATACAATATTGTCCTCACAACTCGTCTCTAAGTCAATACATTAAATGGTAGATGGAGAGTACTGGATACAATAAGAGATATACAATGAATGTAAAGTCGGATAACTGCAACCCACCTACAGCAAAACAGCTCACAGCTAACCGTAGTATCCGCTGAAAAAAGATACAATAAGATAGCGCCTGCCGCGACTACTCTGTGGGTCAACCTGCAAAACACTATGGCATAACGGGGGTAAGCTGCCAACTCGTGAATAGTAAGTAACATCATACAGGTAATCGCAGGTGTGCACGTACTACGATACTCTATCACATGCAATATGATAGTATCAATATACTAATATGGATATGCAACAGTCATGAAAGATACTCTATTAGGTACTACAAATAAATGAAGTAATGCATATCAATGAATGTTGAGTATGGGATAAAACATGTCATCATCAATGAATCGTTATCATGGAAAAACCGGTGTCCATCAACAACACCCTAAATCCCAATACCTCAGGTGCCGTCACTCTGATCGGCCCTCATATCAGTAAATCTCATGAAACCTGAGTGCCCAACATCGGCACTCGAAAACATCATGAAATACTCGTGTCCAACATCGACACGTAAATACTCATCTCTCAGGCGCCGCATACCAGATCGGCCATCAATATATCTCATATCATAACTCCCAAACGATATCCTCCAGATATCCGTCGGGCTCTATACTATCACCGGTAGGTAATGCTCCCTTGCCAGGCTCACCGCCTAACTATACGAGTCTTCTTGCCCCGGGTTACCTCACCGGATCCACCATATACCCGCAGACGGTGCCTATCGCTCCTCGAATCGGGTATACTCACACAAGCTCTCAGAACCGAGAAAACTCATGATGGACGCATCGAAATATCATAACAAGAGAAACCAGGTTTTCAAAACAATGCATGCTTTCTTGAAAATATCCCCATGGTTCTCAAATCCATCAATCACATGAAATCCATATCTCGATGCGTAAATCCATGAAATATGATGTATGCGACATAAAATAGTAATATGAGCACATCTAGGGAAAACCGCTATTTTAAATGAATCCAGCTTTTAAATATATCATGCGGTTGCCAAATTCTTCGAAATCCAATGCAACATCACATATGAGCATATATGTAGCCATAGCAAGGTATGTATGTACGCAAGTATGTATGTACGCAAGTATGCCATTCATATGCATAATAGAACAAGAATCATGTTTAATGATAAGGTAAGCTAAGCAATGTATTACCCATGACAATTCTATAGTGTGAGTGTCATGGCAATTACTAACGGTGTGTCTGTGGCATACAGTTTAGTGCTAGTGCAAACATGAACCGTTAGTAACAGTGTTGTGTCTCATTAATACTACGTCCATATGCAACGGGAAATGGAGTATGCAGCAATGGTACACATGCACAATCACTGTGTGTGTGTGTGTGTGTGTGTGTGTGATATGCGGCTAAAATATCCTATCAAGCCCTGACGCATAACGCCATACGGGCGATTTCCCCTTAGATGAAAAATCTACTCACCGATGATCTCGAGCTATGTGAATCCAACCACCCGCTTCCCTTTCTTCGCAGCGTCTGAAGTCCCCGCCTGCGATCCTATTAACACAAAACATAGCAAGTGCAACTCAGAAATCGACCAATAATATGTATAATTACGTTTAAATCGACGCACCGATTCAAACACCCTCTAAATTGTTCCCTTAGCGGCTAACGTGTGTGGCGACACTACTAAAACAAACCCAAGTGCAAAAATTATGCGAAGCACAGAAACTGGGTCGGATACCGTATCGCGCGTCGTTGAAACACTAAAAAATAGCTAATCGATCCCAGATTTTACATGCAGTCACAACCTAAAAATCTATCAGTACCAAACTACCTAGAATAACTGCAGACAGCTACCCACAAAAACTCAACCCCCAGGTCCCTGTACGGCCGAGCTCACCGGACCTACCCTCTATGTCTCCGGCCAAAACCGCTCAGGTTGGGCTCATGTTACTGGTGTACACTCAGGGCAACTAGCACTACACTACTACACTGCTTGGTTTCAAAGTAAAGACTCGGGGTCACACCAGGTTACAGTGACTCAAAAACGACACAAAAAACACGATATTGGCTCAAAACTACATCTTTAGGGTTCTAAACTGCAACACAACAAATATAGACTCCTAATTAACAGTTTAGAGGTTATACCTATCCACACTTGCTCAAAATCCTAGCTTTCTAAGCTCCAAGTGATTCTAGTGGCCAAATCTTGACGTGTGAGGGGTTAAAGTTAAGTTTAGTGGAGACTTGGGGTGGGTTTGTGAAGGTTGGGTTAGGGTTTCAGTTGAAGGATGTGAGGGAGTGAGTGAGGTGAAGAAAATATGAGAAGGAGAAAATATGAGGATGAAAGAATGAGATAAGAGTGAGGGTGTATGTGAGTGAGGGTGATATGTGAAGAATGAGGGTGTGAGTTTAGATGAGCCATGCCCCTCCCTTTCTCTCTCTTCATAAATGCATGACATGCCTCATCATGCCATGGTCAACCCTCTCTCTCTCCCCTAAGTCAACATAATTCAAACCCTAATATTTTAAAACCACTAATTAATTTAGATAATACATAAAACTTAATTAAAATGGGGTTAAGGTGCCATGGCTACTTAAGTATGGTTAACCCACCAATTAACCCTAAGTTAACATGCACAAGTGTGTGCAAGCCCAAAATAAATATTAATAAAATATTCATTAATTTTTATAAAATATTTGAAAACTATTTTGGTAATTTTTTTACTAAAAACCAGCATTATCTTTTAATTAACACTAATCGCATTCTAAGGTGTTACAAAAAGAAACCTAAAGATGTTGTAAAATCAAAAAATTTCAAAAATTGTAGCTCTAGTTATTGCTTTGCATTGTAGTATTCCTTGATGAATATCCAGTACCTCATTCGACAAGGAAAGAGAAGAGATCCCTTCACCGGGAGTGACCTCTTTAGCAAAACTAGCAAATTCTACAACCCACTCGGTTTATCATGATAGCCTCCCTAGTTCTTGCTTTGCATAGTGGTATTCCTTGATGAATATCCAGCACCTCATTCGATAAGGAAAGAACCGAGATCCCTTCACCGGGACTGACCTCTTTAGCAAAAGCTATTCGGTTTGTTTTTGAAAAACTACTCGATTTTTAAGCGGAGATTAAACCACTCCTTTTCAAATCACTAGATTTTACAACGATATCAAGTTCATTATGTTAAAGGTTTTCATCAAAACCAGTCGTAGCCCTCCGCCATTTTAGGAAGTAGAGTACTTAGTATTCGTGCTACGTTTGTTGACTATAGTTAAGGCGTAGTGTACGATAGCTAAGTGATGTCTTCCTACAAAGCATATGATACGATCGATTAGGACATTCGTATGAGTTTGTTGACCATAGTTAAGGGTCATACGGGTGGGTCTAAATCAATCACGAAATGACGAGTAGAAATTGACTAGTGCTTATGATTTGTTGACCATAGTTAAGGTCATAAAACACTAGGGGTGAAAACCATGTCGAGAATTTCAAGTGTTGAAATTTGCAATGAGATTGCATTCCTTCAATTTGATAATGGATCCCGATCCCACTGTGAGTAATAGTTACTCCCAAGAGAGGTTTACACTTTACAATTAGCTAATCCAGTAGGTGTCTAGAAAGGTGTTAACGGGGTTATGCCTCTACGGAAAAAATGTTTATTTTAATTAGGTCCGTGTGAAAGCATAGGGAACCTCCTTCGGAGTACCAACACTAGACTGGCTGACCGGTTAGCGAACTTGTAAATTGGAATTAATCCTGGCTGATTTTCTTTTTAAGGTTTGAAGGAAAATTTGATAAAAAGCAGTGGGAGACATCGATTAGATAAATTTAATAACCAATCTAATCATGCAAGAGCTTTTGCTGAGTGCTTTCTTTTCTCTCTCCTAATGGCAGATACCAATGTCGGGACTTAAGCTTCTATTATACAAAAATAAACTCACAGGAACTAATTATAAAGACTGGCTGAGGAACGTAAATATTGCCCTTACATATGACAAGGTTGCATACGTCCTTACTGCTCTACCCCTACCCCTCCCAAGCCCTGATTCCTTTATTACAGATAAGGAGATCCGCAAGACATAGGATATAGATTGCACCATAGCCAAATGCCTCGCGCTTGCTTCGATGGACAACGAACATTAGAAGCAGCATGAGAAGATGGATGTGCAATCCATCTTTCTCCATACAAAGGAGTTGTATTGGGAGCAATCTCATACTTTCCGTTACGAAGAATCCAGAAAGTTATTTCAAATGAGGATGGCAGCTGGCACATTTGTAAGTGATCACGTGCTGAAGATGATAGGACTTATTGAAGAACTAGAGGACCTGGGATGGACGATGGAGAACGAACTGTAGGGATTCCTTAGCACCATGCCTAGGGTTTGATAGCATCACACATGCCACAATTTAAAAATTAGGAGGTGCTAAGCAATCTAACCTAGGAATCGAACTAGAAAAGCAAGGGTAACAACAATAGTATCTCATACTATAAACTATTTATCACTAAGTGAAGAGAATACAACCTTTGTAGTCCTCTTCTCTTGACTCTTTGGATCCTTGAGAGTTTGAACCGGCTCGCTAGCGACCTTCCAAGTCCACGATGATCCACCAGAGTCCCTTTGTCCAAGCTTGTAACATTTCAGAAAAATAAAATATTATTTTTGGGAATTTTTATAATTAAATAATAAATATTGTGAATATTTTAATAATGCGGTATAATTAAATACCGATAAAGTGAAAAATAGTTGGAAAATTATGGAAATTTCTGAAATGAGAGCGTTTTATATGATTTAAGCAAATTATAAGTTTTCATGATTTATTATATTCCATTTTAGTGCTAATCGCGATTAAATATCACTAATTGTGTAGTAAGCCGGATTTGTGCACATAATATGCAACATGTCATTTTTCACACTTGTTATATTTTTCCTACCATGATCTTTTCTTATTTTCATTGCATGGTTTGGGCTTTAAAGTGAGAAGAGAAGAGAAAAGATAAAGGAAAACAAAAGAAAAGAAAAAGAAAATAAAATAAAGAATTAGGGACAAAGAAGGATGGGCATGAGAGTGTGTGAGGTGAGGGGTTCTCTTAACTTGGTCTCACTTCATCATCTTCATTATTTCTTCTCTCCTTCACCCATGGCTGCCCTTTCATCTCCCACCACCTCAAACCCTCCCAAACACCCTCAAATTCTCATCAAAACTCCATATCCCCTTCATTAAAAACATGCACAAGCTCCCTAGATGCACTTTGGACCCAAAAAATCGGATTTTGAGCACTTGGGGCAACACAAGAATTTTCCTTAGTTGCCAAATGTGGTAATTTATGCACCTTTAGAATTGTATTTCATTTCCTTTAACATTTATATAAGTTTAGAATCGATATTGTTTAGTTTTGTGATCTTTGAAAATTCCTAGTTAGGGTTAGGGTTTTAATTGAGTATCTATGGTGTAATTAAGGGTTAGTAGTGATTTTAGACCCCCTTTAGTGTTAAATTCTGGACTAGACCATAGACTCAAAACCCAAATACGAACTTTGAAATTCTGCCGATATTAGAGTTTGTGGAAATTGTGATAGTATTTTGATACCTGCAAACACCCGGGGCATCTGAAAAATATTTAGCGAAGACTGAGAGATGTGCAGACAAGCTAGAAACTATACCCAAAACCTGAGACCCCCACTCCAAGTTCTGGCCGCAAATTATGGCCTGGGTAGAGTAGAAATGATCCGTGTTTGGTCCGGGGCTTTATCTCCAATAAATTAGTCTCTCCGTATGTGCAAAATTAGCTAATTTGGCCTAGGGTAAAATTTGGGACAATTTTCTTGAGTTGCTGCATTATTTCGCGACTTCCTTTTAATTTGGTATTTGTTTTTGTGTTCTGTCGTCTGGTGTTTGTACGTCAGCGACGGGGGTTGTTTGATGGTTTTGCAGGCGTAGGCTATAGGTTCTAACTTATAAGCGATTCGTATACCGTTTTGGCTTTCATGTTCGATTCTTGATACTATATGACGCAATGGAAATTATAGGTACCCTCATGTGGACTTCGAGACAACGAGGATGAGCATAGCGTCATCGACTCCAGCAAGCGAAGATCAAGGTGAGTAGATATATATCTACGGGGGAAGTCGGGTGGATGGCGTATAGCACCCCCGTAGTTCGTAGTGTAGCGTCTGGTATATATTATATGGATATATTTATATGTTTATTGTGGGATTATGATTATCTAGATAGACTTTGGGAGTCATGGATAATTTTAGTATAATTGGATGATAGTGTCGTTAGTTAGTTTAGTCGTGAACCCTAGAATAAGGTTTATACCCACACGCACACACATGCTTGCTTTGTTTTACTTATGCGCATATGGGGATATGTATATATATATATACACACATAGGTATGGGACTATGTATATATATATACATATACCTATACATGGATGATGAGGATAATATATGGTACTTGGAGAAGAGTCGATGAGATTTGGGCATGATGCCATGAGATCGGTGTATGTCTTGGTTCGTATTACGAGATACAAAATGTTGTTATAGTGGGTCTTTAGGCGGTGTGTTTTTATGCACACGTACACATACTTATGTTGATGGTATCAGTTTGTACTAGACTTAGATCAGTACCCCCAGTTCATATAATATGATGATAAGGATACTGTCACGACCTAAAGTTTGGATGTGACCGGCACTTAGATTGTATAATATCTAAAGATATCGACACAATCCGAGTAAGTCAAAAACCCAGATCAAAAACCTTTTTTGCGGAATTTTAGGAAAATTTAGTTTTTAAGTAAAAATCACAGATTTTAAGTATTTAAGATCTTAACAGTAATTTCCTATTGCATTTATAATAAAAGCAGTTATAAAGTGTTTAACTTGGTTGCATCCCTAGTTGGGAGTAACGATACTAACAGTGGAAATCAATACATACTCGTAATACGACATCAAAGAAGAATCTCAGACATACATAAAAGAATATCATTTAATACAACTAAACGATCTCATCTGTCGAAATAATATACATATAACCATATATCGTTCTAAGTCATTATACAGGGTCTGATGGAGATATTCTAGATTCAATATACAATACCAAAAGAAAAGGTTACTACATAGGTAACCCACATAGAAAAAGATGCGATAAAAGCTGATAAGTGGATCTGCACTCCGACTAACCGTCCACTCTACCCCTGCAAGAAACTGTGGCTCAACGGGGGTGAGTTGCCAACTCAGTGAATATAACTAACATATAACGACTGATAATGTAAATATAAAAAACTAGAGCTAATTTCAACAATAGTGAATGCGATGCATGATGACAGGTGGAGGAATAAATATGTAATACTCCATGTATGAATCAAAACCGAAATCTCATCAATTGTTTTCCAAATCATGTTCATCAGGCATTATTTCTCGAACGATCTTGTAATCAATAACACCGGTCGATATCATCTAGATATCCGCCGTGTTTCATAACTGTCTCCGGAATCGAGTATCCTCGTGAGGATCCTCGCTTAAAGTGCGGCTATCCTGCCCCTGTGTCTCGACCGGGTCCACCATGTATCCAGCTGTATGGCCACCAACTTATTCTGGATAAAATTGAAAATCCGTAACCGTATGACCCCCAACTCGGTCCGGAATAAAACCAAATTATAAAAATGACATATCATGGTTGACGTGACACATAATCATGAAAATCTCTGATTTTCGTAATAGTACAGGAAAACTTAAAACCATAAATCCACAATAATACAAATGCCTCTTATATCAACTACCAATACTTGAATACAAAATATGATGTCATATATGCTAATTACTACGAATATTGATACTTAAGGTATGATAAGAATCATTTTTAACAGAATAATTTCTAAGTGTGAAGTGACATGTTAATATCGACGAGATATAGTGTAACATGTAGATATGTGTATGTGCGGCATAACCCGTCAATAATGGTGCAGTGTTCTAACAAGTATTAATCATGGAGGTATATATGTAGATTTAAGAATGCATATGATAAAGTTAACATACAAAAGCAAAACTAGAATTTAAATCTAACTACCAGCGTATCACGCCATCTTTACAAGATCCCCCGGTAGATGTTTAGTCTACTCATCAGAATACGTCGTAAACTACTCAGAAATCGCCAATCTTTTTCCTTTCCTTGCTGCCTCCGAAGTTCCCGTATTTGAATCTAACATCGAAATTTACTTGTATAAGGAAACGGCTAACTCCGATATGGCAAAATCATGAAAACACAAGTTGTACGTTCTAATTACACTACGTACGAATATTGCAAATGATCTAACACTCATTTTAATTGGAATAGAACTCAATGTTGTTTCGTAACAGAAAACAGAACGCGTTTCGAATTTAGCGTGTCGTATTTTAGAACTTTGATCCCTTTTCCGATATTAGTTCCCAGATTTTATATACAATTAAATTAACTATTTTAAACAATACCAAAATATCCTAACAATGATACAGAGACCTACCCAAAACCCAAAACCCCAAAGTCTTCCAAAATCCAGCGACGCCGGAATTCTCCTATAGCTCGTCGGCTAAAATCCGAACCCCTTGGTTCGTACTTCTAGGGTTTGTTCTAGGTCCAACATACAATATTTAGGCATTGTTTGGTTAAGTTGATTTTACTCCGACTAATAGCAGATTACTACAGAGCTAAGTTTTACCCAAAATACGATTTTATCGATATTCGATTTCAACGTTAAACCAGTTACAGAACTAATTTCTACAGTGTTTAAAGATATTACCTACAAAGGATTGCTGGATGATCTCCCTCCAAGATGCACAAGCTCCTAGTTCCTAGCTTGATGGTGAACTCCTTAGCCTAGTTCTTATTCTCTTCTCTCTTTTCTTTTATTTCTTTTTATGAGTTCTAAGTATTTTCTTTCTCTTAGGTTTTGAAATTTCAGAAGTTTTATTTGATTAATTGATTTGAACACCTTATATATATGAAAGAGGGAAGAGTGTGGTGTAGGAGGAGGTGTCACCAACAAGGGTGTGCCACTCTCATGCAAGGAGGAGGTGTTGTGAAATGAAGTGTGCATGCAAGTAGGTGGTGGCAATGTATTATCACTCCAAAATTGATTTATCTTGATATAATTTCTGAGCTAAAACAGTTCTTAACCCTTTTTCACTTACACCCTAAAAAATTTCAAGTTTGCACATTTTTCCTAAACTTTACAAAAAGACCCTTCACTACATATGTTATTATATAAACACCCTTTTATTAAAATGAAGCTAAATTTATCATTAAAACCCTTGTAATTGATAAACGTTACATACTAAAATTTCAATTTAATTTGTTTCACCTACTACTTATGAAAATGTCCTATTTTGTTTTAATAACTTTTTAAATTGGCATTTTATTATTAAATTCATTAATTTTATTTATTTCTAAATTTTAAAAATATTACAGATACCAGATAATTGATGAGAAAAAATATGATATTTGACCCGTACCCAGATTTGGGATGCCGTACGATAGATTTACCGTACGAGATATATATGGATGGTAGATTCGCTGACTCGAGGATATCATATTGTATACTGTATCGTATGTGATACTATTGAGGCGGGATCACTGACTATCATATTTATATGTATCGACTCAGATTTAGATGGTTTCCGTACCTTTTCGATTAGCCTGTTAGTTTAGTCCTGTAGTTACTTGTGTTAGTTATATGTATGCCCTAGAGGCCATTACTATACATAGGATGTATATTGTAGTGGATGCCGGGACATATATAGGGAGGACTTTCTTGCTCGACATGATAGTATGCTATCTGGTTGATCTTTACCTTAACGAGTATACTGATTGTCTCTCTGTTACATGTTGGTAAAGCCCTTAGGATCTGTACTTGACTACCTGGACTATGATGCGGATCATACTAGTGGGGACATGGTAGTCCATAAGTACATCCTTCAAAGTCCCTAGTCGTGGGTGTATCGAGACGGGGCATCGATATACCAGAGTAGACTAGCGTGTACCTTCTCGACCCATACAGATGGGCGATGGATGATCCCATATCCATTGGTGTTTGACATCAGAGATGATATACGGGTGCTCAGTAGAGACTGGGTACACTGGACGGACTCGCCGAGAACTCCCAGATGGTATTATACCTCACGTCAGATGGCAGTTCTCTGGTGACACTGGTACAGAGTAGTCTGTTGACCCGAGATCGTCATAGAGTCTTGTGTGGTTCCCACTGTGCTTTGATTTCCATCTTACCACGTCCAAGAGGGCGTGCAAAACGGTGGTTTTTGGGTACAGTCCCGAGTCACATGGAGGCAATGAGCGATAGGAGGGGATTCGTCTCTCCCGGTATAGGGAGTTGATGTTGCGCTGTGTTCGATTGGCTATAACAGGAAATCCCTGGCCAGGGTTGCTGAGATTTACTGGTAAGTGTTACCAGTAGTTTCTCGAACAGTTATAGACCTCATATCGACACGACTTATTGAGCTATTGGGGTCTGACGTTTACCACCCCTAGGCAAGATATGCGACATATCAGACGATCAGACCGGACTGTACGGTAGTGTTACTGGTCGGATTCACTGGAGTGTGAGCGGGCTTGCTCGTCGATCTTCAGATCGCTCAATACCCGGGTGGCCGTTACGTTTAGCAGACCGCTTGCGGCTTGTGGGTGTTTGATATGATCATCGCCTGCTGCCGGCGTATTGACGAGTCTTTAGAGTCCTACACAGAGGTTTCCTGGCTCAAGCGAAACGAAATAGGAGCGCATATGAGATATGTGCGGGACCGAGAATAATACGAGTATGTGATACTGTATTCGATTCTCGCGATGTGACATTGATCGGTTATATGCGATATAGCCGGGTTATCGGATCAAGTGTTGATTCGATAAGATGTTACTAATGATACCAGTCGGTTATGTGCGCATGACCGGATCATTGAATCAAGTGTTGATTTAATGATTTAATGCATATTTATATATTTGATATATTGCTTTGCATCAACTAGTATCGGTTTACTTAAGATGGATTTTCTCGCTCGAGTGTGCGCATTGTATATGCGATATGTTTATGTGCACATGTTTGTATCATGTTTGATGATGCATACCACTTTGGTTAAGTGTAAAGTTTGAACCATGGTTGTGTTTGTGTTTAGGGTTTTATTTTCTTAATTATTCATTTATTCTTTTTGATAAATGGATAAAAGGAAAGCAAATGAGAAAATGGTGGCTTCTTTTGTTTTGTTCATGAATCTTCATGAAGCTTTGACTTAGTTAACCATTTTGTCTCATGCTTAACCCTAACCACTCCACTAACCCTAGTTCACTCTCTACAACTAACCATGGTCATGTTATGATAAGAATGAGTTTCTTTTCTAATTAAACTAATTCTTTTCATAACAATTTCCTTCTTCTTCTTCCTTGCTTCAAGTGAAGAAGAAAGCTTACCTCATCAATGGTGATTGATGAATTAGAGTGAGAAATCCAATTCTAAAGTTAACCCACTTCCTATTTCTTCATCCTCTACCTCTTGCCAAGTAGTAGAGTGTGTTTACTTCACAAGTTTCTTGACTTGGTGAAGTCGGAGCTTGATTTAGCGATGCCTCGACGTAGATCATCTTCGGCATGGACATCGACGACCTAGCTTGCCCATTCTCCGACGAAGCCGACTCTAGAGCCCGGATTTGATTTGGACAGCGGAGACGATCTCGTTGCGGAGCCGTGGAGGTGGAGGACCGGATCTACAAAGGTTGTATTTCCGTTAAACTTTTAGTTAAGTGTTAACTATTTCATTGTTCGCCTAGAAATCTAGCAATCGATCCGTAGTTTAGGGTTTGTAGGCACCGTAAAATTTTAATATGGCATGTTCGATGCCTTGTGAGACCTCCTTGGAGTGCCTAGGAACCCTACAGTGGTATCAGAGCCTAGCTAGAGCCTTAGGCGAAGTCCAGACGGAATTCGAAGTCCGAACGAACCCGAAACCCCGAACCAAAAGAGCTCTCTGTACTTTTTCTGAAAATAGGTCTTTTTCAGTATTAAAAATATGTAGAAATATCAGCAAGAATATACAAGAGTTACTGTAAATTTCGACAAGCTAATTCATTTAAATAGCCGCGTTTCCGCGGCACGAGCATGGCTCGTGCGGCGGAAACGCGGCACCTTTGTCGTATTATGATGTGATTTTGGCACAGTAACTCATGTTTATCAGTTCTGGTATTCCTGGGTATTTTTAATATATTTTCCTGAGTTGAAATTTCTGCAGTTGTTTTGGGGATTCGGTGTTTCGATCGGGGTATCAAATTTTGTCTGTGTGGCTTTCCGGATAAATCTTAGAATATGTTAAAAAGTTCGACCGGATATAAATACCCAATTTTTCCCCTGTCGGGAAATTTCCAAGTGTTGGATTTTTCAGTAGTTTAACGACGTTCTAAGTAGTGCAAGTAACGTGATGGTCCCTCTAGAAGACACAAACCTTAACTCGATTATGTGACCGTCTTGAACTGCCCTTTGAACCTTCGGGTTTGGGGCAGTACGGCGTGCCACATGTGAGGCGTTGGCTTGACCCTTCTACGGCTGGACCGTCGGTACTGAGGCACGAACTGAATGTTGTTAGACTTATTTCATGTGTTGATCTGTATCGGGAAAACTTGGGTGTTCGATTGTTCGATCGAAAAGTTTAGCATTTTCTATTTATCTGGAATGGGATACAATAATTGGAATTCACAAGAAGTTATGAGATAACTGAATGAATGTTATAAATCTAGCGGTTTAGTCTCACTTGATCGGTTGCCACGGAATTTTGATGTGATCAAAAGTCCGTCGCAATCACGTAGCGTACGCGGATACTCGCCGGGTAAACTTAATAGACAGCTTCACTCCATAGCCCCGACCAAGTGACTGTAGGAGAACCCCGTCGCCGAAAGCATCCGTCCGGGTGCTCGCGGTAGCGGTGTTCCGCCTTGGTGCACTTCGTCGACGGTATCGGGGGTGCAGCCGTCTACTGAAGTTTGCGACGAGCATTCGATCAGACTGTCGGGAATCTTGTTGAATTCCCCGACTTGATATTGAAAAGAGTTTTCGATTTTGAGACTAAAATGCGGGGTTTATAATTGTTAGGCATGCGATGTCTAAGAAATTCATTTGGTCAGGCATGTGATGTCTGAGGAGGTTGCGGATTCCAACTATTGTAGTTTTACACTTTCTTTTCTGTGACCGTAAGTGTAATATGTGATATCGCCGGTTTCGTTGCTATATGTCAACGACAATTGGGATAGACATATTTACTTACGTTGATGACATGTGATGTTATGTGTTGCTGGATATGTTATATTGGATCGTCGTGTTTGAATAGCCGGGGGTTTTTATGTGAGATGAGTGTTTTTCATTTTCATTCATGTAAAAACTTGTATGTAATATTCTTTTATTGGGGCGCTTCCAGGTTGCGGAAGTTGTCACCTGTTGTATATTATTTACTTTTCCGCACTAGGATAGACCCAAGGAGGAGGGCACAAGTAACCGGGTTCTGGAGTCCAGTGGGAGACCAACTCGAGGAGTCGAGTCCGGATCTCCTAACTCCAGAATTGGTAGGGTTGCTTGCCGCTCTCGTAGGGGTCTAGGGGTGTGGGTTTGGCTATTCATAACGACCGTGGAATCCGTGTTTTATACTGGCTCGTATTGAAAACACGGACGTCCTAGTATATCCAATATTTCATATGATTCTTCTGCTGCGATATCTGTGATGTGATCATGTGATGTTCTGTGATAGATACATTATATAGTATATATGATATATTATATAGACGTTACTTATGTTTTACACCCGCGCTAGCCCTGCCCCGCTCTCCCGTTAGTTACCTAACCTAACGGTGCATGAGGGGACATCGAGGCGAATGCGGATGGCATAAGCGTACGTCGTATTTATCTGTGATGTTTAGGTACATTTTAAATGATGGGACTTCATTAATGTGATTAATGAAATAAAAGAAACCTAATATGTTGTAAAATCGAATTTCAAAATAAAACAGGTAGCTACAGTTTTTGCTTTGCACAGCGGTATATATGATATATCCTGCACCTTATTCGATGAGGAAAGGACCGAGATCCCTTCACCGGGAGTGACTCCTTTAGCAATAACTGGCAGATGCTATACCCTCGGTTTGTCTTTTGATTGCTTTTAAGAGTTTTTGCTTTGCACAGTGATATATATGATATATCCCGCACCTCATTCGACGAGGAAAGGACCGACGATCCCTTCACCGGGAGTGATTCCTTTAGCAAAACTAGAAAAGCCTCAAAAGCACTCCATTTTAAAATCATTTGATTCTACAACGATATCAAGTTCATTACGCAATAGGTTTTCAGAAAAACCTGTCGTAGCCCTCCGTCATTACAGATAAGTACTAGTTAGTATTCGTGCTGCGGTAGTTTGGCATTCGTCAAGGCGTAGTGTGCGGTAGCTAACTAGTATTTATCTGCTTATGCATATGATGCAGATTGGATTAGGGTATTCGTACGGCGTTGTTTGGCATTCGTCAAGGGTCGTGCGGGTGGGTTTAATTCGATCAAGTAATGTACGGGTTGAACTTGACTAGTGGACTATGGGTTGTTTGGCATTCGTCAAGGTCATAGCGAGCTAGGGGCAAAATATTATCGGGAATTTCAAGTGTTGAAATTTGCAATGAGATTGCATACCTTCTATGAGATAGTTGGATCCCGATACCCGCTGCGAGTAAGAGTTACTCCTGGGAGAGTTTTATACATTACAATTAGCCGATCAAGTAGGTGTCTAGAAAGGTGTCAACGGGGTTACGCCTCTGGGAAAACGAGGTTTACATTAATTAGGTTCGTGCGAAAGCACGGGGGACCTCCCTCAAAGTACCGACACTGGCCTGGCTGAAAGATTGGCGAACTTGTAGTGTGTAATTAATCCCGGCTAGTCTTTCCTTTTAGGGTTTGAAGGAAGATTTGATAAAAAGCAGTGGGAGCCATCCTGATTAGATAAAATAATAACCAATCTATTCTTGACAGAGCGCACGCTGAGTGTTTTCTTCTCTCTCTCTCCAAGTAGCGACCATATCACGCCTTAATCAAGATAATAAAACGGAATATTGACCGAACCCGCTTGTTTTACTGAGCTGGGGAACGTTGGTCACGCTCCAACTTATAATTGTTATAAGACAGAGCAGGAAATTGGGGAATACCAGATTTCCCGTGCCGCCCAAACGAAGAGAGTGCATGCTGATGCATCATCTTCGGGTGTGTTCACTATATAGAACTGTTTCTCAGTGTCCTTTACGTCCTGGGTATGTGATACCAGATCAGGATCCCAGATATGTAATCTGTTACATAGGGCTACAGAAAGGTAGAGAACTGAGAACGGGTGATAAGTTTCATGAGACAGAAAACGGGGCAAATGTTGCAGCCAAGTCTGTCGGTCACTGTCACCCTGTATTACCAATACATTGATTCTGAACGAATGTTATTAGATACCGAACCTGATATACCAAATCATATCACTCTCTTTGTTAGAAAAGAAAGGATATAATTTTGTATTGTTGGATAATGTTTTGAACATTTCCTATATCAAAAGTTGATCGGTTCAGGCACGTT
Source organism: Agapanthus africanus (assembly GCA_030015575.1). Taxonomy (NCBI): domain Eukaryota; kingdom Viridiplantae; phylum Streptophyta; class Magnoliopsida; order Asparagales; family Amaryllidaceae; genus Agapanthus; species Agapanthus africanus. Next base: position 708,238,253 of record CM057338.1, on the reverse strand, counting down.
ATCTAAAAGCGTTGATGTTCTAAATCAAACTACAGTTCTTACTATATGGAACACACACAAGAGGAAAAGTTCAGAAATGAACGAATTCTTCTTGAGGTATTGTAGACTAGGTCAGATCAATGTGACCCGACTAGCTAGAGTTACATATAGATGCATATTTAAATCAGTTTGAATTTACATCTTGTGAAACTCGCCAGTCATGTCATAAAGATAAGATGACCATAGCTCCGTTTACTGGAAACAGAGAAAGAGTTAATGAACTCTTGGGATGATACATGTTGATGTATGTAAGGTCCCCTGTCTACACATGCCAGGACTGGTTCTTTATACTTCATTATATTCTCTGATAATCTCTCAAGATTCAGACATATGTTCCTGTTGAAACACAAGTCCGAACCTTTTGAGATATTCACGGAATATAAGTTAGAAGTAGAGAACCAGAATACGGGTATAAGTATTATGTCCTATGATGAGATCAGGGAGGAGAATACTTGAGCACGGAAATCCTGGACTATTCTAAAGGAGAATGAGATTCTCTCTCAGCATTACTCCTCTGTATACACCATAGCACGATGGTATATCGGGGCGGGGCAATCACACCCTATGTGATAAGGTGTGCTCTATGATGAGTACTACTGAGTTACCTATTTCCTCTTAGGGAGTTATGCACTTATGAAGCTGCATACCTATTGAATAGGGTTCGAATCAAATCAATGCCTACCACTTCATATGTGATATGGAAAGGGAAGAGCCCATGTCTTAAGTTAGTTAAGATTTGGGGTTGTCCGGCCTATGTCTAAAAGCATAATCCGGACAAGCTCGAGGCAAGATCTGTAATGTAGAACTGGAATGGTTCCAGCTATACAAACAACAGCACATGATTCGATAGAACCAAAGGATTCAGTAGATTCCAACGAACCTCAGCCTCTCCGCCGATCTAGTAGGGTTCCTCACCCACCTGAGAGATACTTCGGTTTCTCTATGACAGTGGGAGCGAGGATTGCATCATGAGATGATGACCCAACTAGCTTCGATCTGGCCATCAGGAGTAAGACTCTGTAAGAATGGCTGGATGCTTATCGATCTGAGATGGAATCCTTATACACCAGCAAAGTATGGACTTTGGCTGCTATATCTGAAGGGTTAAATCCCCATCAGGAGCAAGTATATCTTGAGAAGATTACTTGGTGTAGATGGAAAAGTTGAGACTTTCAAAGCTAGACTTGTTAAAGGTCTACATCATTGACCAGGTATGGATGATGATGAAACCTTTTCTAATTAGCTATGCTTAAGTCCATCCAGATCCTACTTGCCACGGCTACATACCATGACTGCGATATCTGGTGGTTGGGTGTCTTGACTGCTTTTCTAAATGTTGATTTAGAAGAGAGCGTCTATAAGTACACAGCCAGAGGGCCTCGTAGACAGTGGGAGCAGCGGAAACGTGTGCAAGATGCTTTATAGGATTAAAGCAGGCATCGCGGAGTTGGAACGTCTGTTTTGATGTATTAGTCAAGGAGTTTGACATCATCAAAATGGTAGATGAACCTTGTATATACAAAAAGGTAGTAGGGAGTATGGTGACGATCCTCGTAGAGTACGTGGATGACATACTCTTGATAAGAAAGGAGTTTCCTATGCTACGCTCGATCAATCTCCGCTTATCACAATGATTCTCCATATAGGATCAAAGTGATACCTCCTAAATCCTGGGTTTTTGGATCTATGAGATAGATCTAAATGGATGTTAGGATTCTCACTAGTTGTAGTGAGACGGTATCAATCGATCCTGGGGAGAATCACTGGAAGGGTTCCAGGGTGATAAAGACGACTGAATGTCAGTCGCAGGCATTGTCTTTACCCTCAGTAAAGGGACGGTATGTTGGAAGAGTTCCAAGCTGGATACCGTGATATACTAGAAGATAAAGGCAGGATACATTGCTACTTAAGATGCTACCAAAGAGGCTGTTTGGGTGTATATTGGTTCATGAGATGAACTATGTTCCTCCCATTGTGTGACAATGGAGTTGTGGCTCATGCTAAGGAACGCCCGTCCCATCAGTGATCCAGACATATTCTAAGGCAGTATCACTTGATCATGGAGATGGTTGATCTCCAGGGTGATCGAGGTTAGGAGAGTAGGCTCAGAGGACAACACAGCGGATCCACTCACAAAGGCCTGTTCCCAGAGAGAGACTTTTATGGGATGGTTGAGTATGAGATACTGCAACCACTGCTACAGATGGCCCTAGTGCAAGTGGGAGATTGTTAGTTATATGTATGCCCTAGAGGCCATTACTATACATAGGATGTATATTGTAGTGGATGCCGGGACATATATAGGGAGGACTTTCTTGCTCGACATGATAGTATGCTATCTGGTTGATCTTTACCTTAACGAGTATACTGATTGTCTCTCTGTTACATGTTGGTAAAGCCCTTAGGATCTGTACTTGACTACCTGGACTATGATGCGGATCATACAAGTGGGGACATGGTAGTCCATAAGTACATCCTTCAAAGTCCCTAGTCGTGGGTGTATCGAAACGGGGCATCGATATACCAGAGTAGACTAGCGTGTACCTTCTCGACCCATACAGATGGGCGATGGATGATCCCATATCCATTGGTGTTTGACATCAGAGATGATATACGGGTGCTCAGTAGAGACTGGGTACACTGGACGGACTCGCCGAGAACTCCCAGATGGTATTATACCTCACGTCAGATGGCAGTTCTCTGGTGACACTGGTACAGAGTAGTCTGTTGACCCGAGATCGTCATAGAGTCTTGTGTGGTTCCCACTGTGCTTTGATTTCCATCTTACCACGTCCAAGAGGGCGTGCAAAACGGTGGTTTTTGGGTACAGTCCCGAGTCACATGGAGGCAATGAGCGATAGGAGGGGATTCGTCTCTCCCGGTATAGGGAGTTGATGTTGCGCTGTGTTCGATTGGCTATAACAGGAAATCCCTGGCCAGGGTTGCTGAGATTTACTGGTAAGTGTTACCAGTAGTTTCTCGAACAGTTATAGACCTCATATCGACACGACTTATTGAGCTATTGGGGTCTGACGTTTACCACCCCTAGGCAAGATATGCGACTTATCAGACGATCAGACCGGACTGTACGGTAGTGTTACTGGTCGGATTCACTGGAGTGTGAGCGGGCTTGCTCGTCGATCTTCAGATCGCTCAATACCCGGGTGGCCGTTACGTTTAGCAGACCGCTTGCGGCTTGTGGGTGTTTGATATGATCATCGCCTGCTACCGGCGTATTGACGAGTCTTTAGAGTCCTACACAGAGGTTTCCTGGCTCAAGCGAAACGAAATAGGAGCGCATATGAGATATGTGCGGGACCGAGAATAATACGAGTATGTGATACTGTATTCGATTCTCGCGATGTGACATTGATCGGTTATATGCGATATAGCCGGGTTATCGGATCAAGTGTTGATTCGATAAGATGTTACTAATGATACCAGTCGGTTATGTGCGCATGACCGGATCATTGAATCAAGTGTTGATTTAATGATTTAATGCATATTTATATATTTGATATATTGCTTTGCATCAACTAGTATCGGTTTACTTAAGATGGATTTTCTCGCTCGAGTGTGCGCATTGTATATGCGATATGTTTATGTGCACATGTTTGTATCATGTTTGATGATGCATACCACTTTGGTTAAGTGTAAAGTTTGAACCATGGTTGTGTTTGTGTTTAGGGTTTTATTTTCTTAATTATTCATTTATTCTTTTTGATAAATGGATAAAAGGAAAGCAAATGAGAAAATGGTGGCTTCTTTTGTTTTGTTCATGAATCTTCATGAAGCTTTGACTTAGTTAACCATTTTGTCTCATGCTTAACCCTAACCACTCCACTAACCCTAGTTCACTCTCTACAACTAACCATGGTCATGTTATGATAAGAATGAGTTTCTTTTCTAATTAAACTAATTCTTTTCATAACAATTTCCTTCTTCTTCTTCCTTGCTTCAAGTGAAGAAGAAAGCTTACCTCATCAATGGTGATTGATGAATTAGAGTGAGAAATCAAATTCTAAAGTTAACCCACTTCCTATTTCTTCATCCTCTACCTCTTGCCAAGTAGTAGAGTGTGTTTACTTCACAAGTTTCTTGACTTGGTGAAGTCGGAGCTTGATTTAGCGATGCCTCGACGTAGATCATCTTCGGCATGGACATCGACGACCTAGCTTGCCCATTCTCCGACGAAGCCGACTCTAGAGCCCGGATTTGATTTGGACAGCGGAGACGATCTCGTTGCGGAGCCGTGGAGGTGGAGGACCGGATCTACAAAGGTTGTATTTCCGTTAAACTTTTAGTTAAGTGTTAACTATTTCATTGTTCGCCTAGAAATCTAGCAAACGATCCGTAGTTTAGGGTTTGTAGGCACCGTAAAATTTTAATATGGCATGTTCGATGCCTTGTGAGACCTCCTTGGAGTGCCTAGGAACCCTACAACTTGTAGATGTTAGAATAGACTCGAGTCGTACCTATTTCAAAACTAACGAATCGTGAGTATTTTAAAGACATGCCAAGAGATTCTACGGATATTTCAAAGGACGTACCCTTTTTCTTAAAAATCACCGTAGCCCTTATTTTTCCCAAACACCACGATTCGTGTGATTTCAAATGACAAATTGTATGACTCGTATAACTAATGTAGATTCCTTATTATTGAATTTACTTTCCATTTCCATATATTCATGTTGTTATTAGCGCATTGCATTCTTATATACTTATGATTTATGTTATATTAAACCTATGCTGTCAGGACACCGGCACCATTACCGATGATGCGTATGCTCCACGTACACCTGCTTGTCGGCTCACTCACTTCATCATCGATAATTACCATGTAACTACACAGTAGGATTGTTGCATTAGGATATAACTCCTTGCATGGCATACTTGCGTACATACATATTGTACACTCATACTTACGTACATACATATTGTATACCCATACTTGCGTACATACATATTGTATACCCATACTTGCATACATACATATTTGCACATACATAGATGATTCTGGTTTGATTTCGAAGATTTGGGAACCGCAAGATATATTTTAAAACTAGATTCATTTGAAAGGGCGGTTTCCCTTGATATGTGCATATTACTATTCCATATTGCATGATATACGGATATGCTTACATTTCTGTTAGATGTCGCATACGTCATGCTTAATGATTATACGCATTGAAATATGTTGTTTTGATGAGATTTCTGGATTTAAGAACCGTGGTTATTTCAAAAGAGAGTATGTATTGTTTTCAAAACCCGGTTTCTCTTGATATGATATTTCAGTGCGTCCACCATGTGTCTTCTCGGTTCTGAGAGTGGCATGTGAAACCTGATTCGAGGAGCGGTAGGCACCGTCTGCGGGTACATGGTGAACCCGGTGAGGTACCCCGGGGTGAGAAGACTCGTATTGTTATACGGTGAGCCTAGCTGGGGAGCACTATCTATCAGTGATAGTATTTGGGACCCGCCGTTTATCCGGAGGATACCGACCGGAGTCATGAGATGGATATGAGGGCCGACCAGAGTAGGCGGCGCCTGAGGCGAGATATATATGAGATCCGATCTGAGGATGCGGCGCCTGAGATATATGAGGATTTATATGTCGATGCTGGACACGGGTTTCATGATGTTTTGAGTGTCGATACTGGACACTCCGGTTCCATGATTTGATGTGTCATGAAGGACACACGTTGATTTATATTCTCATACTTTCATGCATATGCTTTTATAACTTTTACATGTATGATGTTGTTATGTCATTGGTTGACATGTGGACGAGATCCACATGCATACAGACATTGATTTCATAGTTGGATGATAGCCACATACTTATAGACTTCATGATATAGTTGACACTGATTCATGTTAATTACATTGATCATACCTCATATTTATGATATGTTGCTACCTGGGGCACTGACACGAGCACTTGGTATTACACTTATATATAGATGTTTACCCTTGCCACCTTATCATGCTTCAGACTTGATCATATTGATGATATATATATATTGATCGTTTTGACCTAGGATTTGAGTCATACATACGATTTCTGCTCTGTGATGTTTTCTACTCATGAGTTGGCAACTCAACCCCGTTGTGTCACAGTTTCTTGCAGGTTTGCCGTACATGTTCGTTGCGGCTTTGCTGGCACACTGCTCCTTTTTCTGGTGATTGATTTAGTAGGTGGACTCACTTGTATCATGACCACTATTGTACATTATATTCAGTTGTCTCTAGTAAACTCCATCAACCAGACTGGTATATTTATTTCAGACTTAGAAAACCAGTTGTTTATTCTTTCGACCTTAGAGTCGCGCGTTGTATTATTATTGTATTCTTGATATTTTGAGTTTCCTTTTGAGTTTTGATCCTCTCCCTTGGCGTTGTATATTATATTGCTTGCGTGGTTGTGACCGTCAATTGACGAAGAGCTAGCTCCAGCTTGGGGATGCCTTTATTCATATTATGCATGTTGCACCCTTTTGGGGCAAGTATTTACAAGGGAAACTCTGCCGAAATTTTCAGAAAAGACTTGAGATTTTAAAATGCATATTCGGCTTATGTTATTAAAACCACTTGCTTTAAAAAAAAAGTTAACTTCTTATTTGAAATGGTAGATTTCTGGGATTTTTTTGGCTTACTTGAATTAGATGGGGTCCTATAAACTTCATAAGATTCAAGTGCCAGTCACGTGCCATTTCTGGTCGTGACAAAGTTGGTATCAGAGCGCTAGGTTAACCTTGGTTCGAGTCTATGTTTGACTATGCGGAGCTTAGGGCGTTTGTATATATACAAAATCTAGGCTTGACATTACGGAACATAGACTTGGTCGAGGGAGTATTAGACTCGAAATTTCATCGCATAGGTTGACCTTGGTTGATGGAGTAGGTGACTTAAGTAGAGTGACATACCGTGTGTATGTTCCGCGGCATACATACGATACGCTACTCCGCTTAAGAAGCCTTAGGATGTACATTTCCTTGCACAGCATTATATTGATTCCCATGATCTATCCTCATCATTATTGGTTATGGTTTTTGCTGCTACGATTACACGGGCAGAGAGAGGGCTACGGCTAGAGTTGCGTCAGTAAGAGCTCGTCACAGACGAGGACTGAACAGGGCGTGATTCTAGGGATATACGATTGTATAGATGTGTCGTTTTATTGTGTTTTCGCGCCATGAGCATTTGATGGATCGCTTTTATAAGATTTCTCGGACATGCAAATCAGCACCAGAGGATTGGGCCTCTAATAGAGGCCAGCCAGAATGTGATGACCGTCGATGCACAGATTATACTTGATGATTGAGGCACTGTTCAGCGTGCGGATGAATGAGCCAGTTGTTGTTGCGAATGACAAGATATCGCCCCAGATGTTGGAGCTATTATCGCACGAGTTGTACGTAGAGATATGATAGAAGATCGCTACTCACCCAAGGATGAAAGACTAGGACATGTGATTCGTTGCCTACCCCGATGCAAGGTCATCAGATTGATTGACTCCAGTTAGAGACGACTTCACGCAGGTACGTTGAGAGTCGATAGGAGACGATCGAATATCAGAAACCCATTTTTCCAAGTTTAAAGTATTCGGAAAAATATGCAAGTAATTCTGTGGACCCTCTAGAAGAATGAAACCCTAATTCAATATAATGACCATGAGAACGCTTTTGAACCTTAGGGTTGGCAGCAGTTCCGAGGTTCCATTAGTGAGGGTTAGGTTTTCCTTGCTATGGTTGGTCCATAGGTACTGTAGCATGTACTGGAATACTATTAAACTGTACTTAAGATATTGAGCTCTTGGGTGATTATGGAACTTTGACGAATCGATCGAAAGGTTCGACGTCATTCGGATATCATGTGATGGGATACATTGCTTGGGAGACTCCAAATGCGAGTATAGCCGTTGGAGCGCAGTCCATGCAGCCACGAAGAGACGAGTCTGAAGCAGTCGACATTAGAGAAAATTGGAGTAAGAGGTTCGTACGAGATCTTGATGAGATGGCATTCCACTCCGCTGACATCAGAGATGTGATACACATGCAGAGGCGTTGTATATGGATATATCTTCCAGAAGGAGTCGCGATGAGTATGCAGCCGTTCCAGAACGAGAAATAGATTTAGTAAAAGATGATAACTTCCGGGCAGTTCAGCAGAAACGAGATTTGGGAGAGACTTCAACAGAACCTTTCTGGAATACTATACGAGAAGACTTGGACCCAGGATCGGTCATATTGTGCACACCCAGCAGGCCAGAGTTCCGCATCATCGACGAGACATGTTATGAGTGACCATGGCAGTTGTCCAGAGATCATTAGAGGATGTACTAGAACGCGACTGTTTCCACCACCTTTGATTTCGGTATTTTGGACGATTTATTTGCATGATTGAGATTTAGTGCACCACAGTTGCACTTGACTTCGATTTGATGTCATTCGAGATGCTGATTTTGATTTCATACCTATGATATGCATGTGATTTGACTTATGCTTTCGGCATAGTTTTCATGCACTTTAGTATTTTTGATGTGATTTCGTGCACACTGATGCACATAGTTGTGAGATTATATTTACCAGGGTATACCTGATTTGGATTTGGATTGAAATGTGTTGTATACCGTCGGTTTCGATTGTGATATTCGGTATTTGTTTTCGTGCACCTTGTGCACTTGATTTGGATTCTTCCGCATACTTAGGCGCTTGAGGCGATTTTGGTACACACCAGATGCACCAAATCGAGATTTTCGTGCATATCAGATGCACCTGATATTGCTGTCAGGTACACACGTTGCCCTTGGCTGGTGTTTGTGCACACCCGTTGCACTTAGATTTTGTTCTGTGCACATGTATGGCACATTCATTGATTTTGATTTCCGTGCGCACCAGACGCACGTGGCATTCTTATATACATTTTGGGATTGATCTTGAGCAGCATGTTTTTTTTTATATTCACTATTTAGTATAGTAACTGAGCAGGATTAGTCCGAGGACAGTACCTGACTATATTTTTGCATGTATTGATAGTTATCGAAGGGATTTCCAAAAAGGAGCTATAGTCTCAGTATTTACCTACGTGTCCGAGATGACACAAGACATTTAACAAAAGAAACCCTTCTAAATTATTTTCAAAACGGCAGGACGTGTATGTTAAACAAACGATATATATACACATAGTTATTTTCTTATAATAGACGTCTGCCACCGTGCAGTGATATGCATATCGCACAGCGACTTGAAAAGATTTGGCATGTATTGCTTCCAGATGTTTTAATGATGTTTACCTGTATAAATTGATGTATATCATGTTGGTTTTCGTAGTGGATCTTGACATTGGTGTCTTCACCATAACTCCGATGATTGCGGGATGCTTGACGGAGTTTTGATTTTGGTTTATATACTCGTTTTCATGCGCATGCAATGCGCTATGATGTGTTTTATGTATTTATGATTTCGGAGCCCCGACGACTGGATCTTTTTACTGAAATGTTTTAGTATTTGAGGGGTTTAAATTTAAATTCGGAGACCGAATTTCTTTAAGGGGGAAGATTGTAACATTTCAGAAAAATAAAATATTATTTTTGGGAATTTTTATAATTAAATAATAAATATTGTGAATATTTTAATAATGCGGAATAATTAAATACCGATAAAGTGGAAAATAGTTGGAAAATTATGGAAATTTATGAAATAAGAGCGTTTTATATGATTTAAGCAAATTATAAGTTTTCATGATTTATTATATTCCATTTTAATGCTAATCACGATTAAATATCACTAATCGTGTATTAAGCCGGATTTGTGCACATGACATGCACCATGTCATTTTTCATACTTGTTACATTTTTCCTACCATAATCTTTTCTTATTTTCATTGCATGGTTTGGGTTTTAAAGTGAGAAGAGAAGAGAAAAGATAAAGGAAAACTAAAGAAAAGAAAAAGAAAATAGAATAAATAATTGGGGACAAAGAGGGATGGGCATGAGAGAGAGTGAGGTGAGGGGTTCTCTTGACTTGGTCTCACTTCATCATCTTCACTATTTTTTCTCTCCTTCACCCATGGCTGCCCTCTCATCTCCCACCACCTCAAACCCTCCCAAACACCCTCAAATTCTCATCAAAACTCCATATCCCCTTCATTAAAAATATGCACAAGCTCCCTAGATGCACTTTGGACCAAGAAAAATCGGATTTTGAGCACTTGGGGGTAACTCAAGAATTTTCTTGAGTTGCTAAATGAGGTAATTTCTGCACCATTAGAATTGTATTTCATTTCCTTTAACATTCATATAAGTTTAAAATCGACATTGTTTAGTTTTGTGAGCTTTGAAAATTCTTAGTTAGGCTTAGGGTTTTAATTGAGTTTCTATGGTGTTATTAAGGGTTAGTAGTGATTTTAGACCCCCTTTAGTGTTAAATTCTGGACTAGACCATAGACTCAAACCCCAAATACAAACTTTGAAATTCTGCCGATATTAGAGTTTGTGGAAATTGTGATAGTATTTTGATATCTGCTAACACCCGGGGCACCTGAAAAATATTTAGTGAAGACTGAGAGATATGCAGGCAACCTAGAACCTATACCAAAAACCTGAGACCCCCACCCCAAGTTCTTGCCAAAAATTTACTCATTTTGACCATAAATTGTGACCTGGGCAGAGTGGAAATGTCCGTGTTTGGTCCAGGGCTTTATCTCCAGTAAATTTGATCCTCCATATGTGCAAAATTGGCTAATTTGGCCTAGAGTAAAATTTGGGACCATTTTCTTGAGTTGCTGCATTGTTTCGGGAGTTCGTTTTAATTTAGGATTTGGTATTTTTTTTTGTGTTCCGTCGTTTGGTGTTTGTACGTCAGCGACAGGGGTTGTTTGATGGTTTTGCAGGCGTAGGCTATAGGTTCTAACCTATAAGCGATTAGCATACCGTTTTGGCTTTCATGTTCGATTCTTGATACTATATGATGCATTGGAAATTGTAGGTACCCTCACATGGACTTCGAAACGACGAGGATGAGCATGGCGTCATCTACTCCAGCAAGCGAAGATCAAGGTGAGTAGATATATATCTATAGGGGAAGTCGGGTGGATGGCGTATAGCATCCCCGCAGTTCGTAGTGTAGTGTCTGGTATATATTATATGGATATATTTATATGTTTATTGTAAGATTATGATTATCTAGATAGACTTTGGGAGTCATGGATAATTTTAGTATAATTGGATGATAGTGTCGTTAGTTAGTTTAGTCGCGAACCCTAGAATAAGGTTTACACCCACACGCACACACATGCTTGCTTTGTTTTACTTATGCGTATATGGGGATATGTATATGTATACACACACACACACACACATAGGTATGGGACTATGTGTGTGTATGTGTGTGTATATATATACGTATACCTATGCATGGATGATGAGGATAGTATATGGTACTTGGAGATGAGTCGATGAGATTTGGGCATGATTCCATGAGATCGGTGATATGTTTTGGTTCGTATTATGAGATACGACATGTTGTTATAGCGGGTCTTTAGGCGATGTGTTTTCAGGCACACGCACACATACTTATGTTGATGGTATCAGTTTGTACTAGACTTAGATCAGTACCCCCTGTTCATGAGATATGATGATAAAGATACCAGATAATTGATGAGAAAAAAATATGATATTTGACCCGTACCCAGATTTGGGATGCCGTATAATGGATTTACCGTACGAGATATATATTGATGATAGATCCGCACTCTTGATTCGAGGATGTCATATTGTATATTGTATCGTATATGATACTATTGAGGCGGGATCACCGACTATTATATTTATATGTATCGACTCAGATTTAGGTAGTTTCCGTACCTTTTCAATTAGCCTATTAGTTTAGTCCTGTAGTTACTTGTAGATATTAGACTAGACTCGAGTCATACCTATTTCAAAACTAACGAATCATGACTATTTTAAAGACTTGCCAAGGGATTCTATGGATATTTCAAAGGACGTACCCTTTTTCTTAAAATAAACCGTAGCCCCTATTTTTCCCAAACACTACGATTCGTGTGATTTCAAATGACAAACTGTATGACTCGTATAACTAATGTAGATTCCTTATTGTTGCATTTACTTTCCATTTCCATATATTCATGTTGTTATTAGCGCATTGCATGCTTATATACTTAAGATTTATGTTATATTAAACCCATGATGTCAGGACACCAGCACCATTACCGATGATGCGTATGCTCCACGTACACCTGCTTGCCGGCTCACACACTTCATCATCGATAATTTCCATGTCACTACACAGTAGGATTGTTCCATCAGGATATGACTCCTTGCATGACATACTTGCGTACATACATATTGTACACTCATACTTGCGTACATACATATTGTACACTCATACTTGCGTATATACATATTGTACACCCATACTTACGTACATACATATTGTTCACCCATACTTGCATACATACATATTTGCACATACATAGATGATTCTGGTTTGATTTCGGAGAGTTGGGAACCGCACGATATATTTTAAAACTGGATTCATTTGAAAGAGCGGTTTCCCTTGATATGTGCATATTACTATTCCATGTTCCATGATATACGGATATGCTTACATTTCTGTTAGATGTCGCATACGTCATGCTTTATGATTATATGCATTGAGATATGTTGTTTTCATGAGATTTCTGGATTTGAGAACTGTGGTTATTTCAAAAGAGGGTATGTATTGTTTTAAAAACCTGGATTCTCTTGATATGATATTTCAGTGCGTCCACCATGTGTTTTCTCGGTTCTGAGAGTGGCATGTAAAACCCGATTCGAGGAGCGGTTGTCCCCGTCTGTGGGTACATTGTGGACCCGGTGAGGTACCCCGGGGCGAGAAGACTCGTATTGTTAGACGGTGAGCCTGGCAGGGGAGCACTATCTACTGGTGATAGTATTTGGGACCCTCCAGTTATCCGGAGGATACCGACCGGAGTCATGAGATGGATATGAGGGCCGACCAGAGTAGGCGGTGCCTGAGGCGAGATATATATATGAGGGCCGATCTGAGGATGCGGCGCCTGAGATATATGAGGATTTACGTATCGATGCTGGACACGGGTTTCATGATATTTTGAGTGTCGATGCTGGATACTCCGGTTCCATGATTTGATGTGTCGCGAGGGACACACATTTATTTATATCCCCATACTTTCATGCATATGCTTTTATGACTTTTACATGCCTGATGTTGTTGTGTCATTGGTTGACACGTGGACGAGATCCATATGCATATTTCATAGTTGGATGATATCCATATACTTATAGACTTCATGATATCGTTGACACTGATTCATTTTGATTACATTAATAATACCTCATATTTATGATATGTTGCTACCTGAGGCACTGTCACGAGCACTTGGTATTACACTTATGTATAGATGTTTATCCTTGCCACATTATCATGTTTCAGACTTTATCATATTGAGGATATATATATTACTGATCGTTTTGACCTAGGATTTGAGTCATACATACGATTTCTGCTCTGTGATGTTTTCTACTCACAAGTTGGCAACTCACCCCCGTTGTGCTACAGTTTCGTGCAGGTTTGTCGTACAGGTTCGTTGCGGCTTTGCTGGCACACTGCTCCTTTTTCTGGTGATTGCTTTGGTACGTGGACTCACTTGTATCGTGACCACTATTGTACATTATATTCAGTTGTATCTAGTAAACTCCATCAACCAGATTTGTATATTTATTTCAGACATAGAAAACCAGTTGTTTATTTTTTCGACCTTAGAGTCGCGCGTTGTATTATAATGGTTTTCTTGATATTTTGAGTTTCCTTTTGAGTTTTGATCCTCTCCCTTGGCTTTGTATATTGTATTGCTTGCGTGGTTGTGACCGTCAATTGACGAAGAGCTAGCTCCCGCTTGGAGATGCCTTTATTCATATAATGCATGTTGTACCCTTTTGGGGCCAGTATTTACAAGGGAAACTCTGCCGAAATTTTCACAAAAGACTTGAGATTTTAAAATGAATATTCGGCTTATGTTATTAAAACCACTTTCTTTAAAAAAAAGTTTTCTTCACTTCTTATTTGAAATTGTTTTTATTTCTGGGATTTTTTTTGGCTTACTTGAATTAGATGGAGTCCTATAGACTTTATATGATTCAAGTTCCAGTCACATGCCATTTCGGGTTGTGACAAAGCTCCTAGCTTCACTTGATCAATGAGGAAGTGGAGCTAACACTCTAAACTAATAGGCTAAACTAGTATAGAATGATGATGTGGTTTGTTTTCTCACTTCAAAACCCTTTCTTTTTGACTAACTCACTCATTAGAAATCTCAAGAGAGCAAGAGAGAGGAGGAAGAAGAAGATGGCAAGCTTGAGCTCAATGTTGTGATAATTAACAAAATAAAAATGAGAATGAATAATATAAATAAAAGTCACTCTCACAATTAACCATGGGTTAATAAATATCTAGATATTTATTTTGGAGTCAAAGCAACCAAGGAAAATAAACTCAAGGTCAAAACAAGGGTTAAGTGAAGGAAGTGTGTAGAATTATCAACCATGAGAGAATTTTCCTTTTCTTTAATTCTAAAATAAATATATATACATAATTTATTCCCATGTGAGTCTTTCATTGCCATCTTATATGTATCAACAACCATGACACCATGTATGTATGCATGTATGCATTCACATCATCATGTGCATCAACAAAAAAATATGCATACATGCATGCATACACAAAGTAGAAAAATGTTTAATAAAAGTGAGCTATAAAGTCAATGTTAAATCAACACTTGATTTAACAAACCGGTCATATCACATACAACCCGACCAATAGAAAAATACCCGATTAATATACGGTATCATATACACGCATCTAATCGAGCTCCCGCGCATATCTCATATGCACACCACATCGCTTCGCCTGAGCTAGGAAACTCCTGTGTAGGACTCTAAGACTCGTCAATATGCCGGCGGTAGGTGATGATCACATCAAACACCTACAAGCTGCAAGCGGTCAGCTAAACATAACAGCCACCCGGGTATTGAGCGTTCAGAAGAAAAACAAGCGAACTTGTCAAAACTCCCATCGAGCCAAATGGCAACACTTACAGTACAGTCCGGTCTCTTCGTCAGATATGCTGCATATCGAGTTTAGGGATGGAATCGTCGACCCCAATAACTCAATAAGTCATGCCTGTGTATGGCTCATACCAGATCGAGAAACTACTGATAACACTTATCAGTAAATCTCAGCAGCCCTGGCCAGGGCTTCCTGTTATAGCCAATCGAGCATAGTGCAACATTAACCCCCAATACCAGGAGAGACGAAACCCCTCCTATTGCTCATTGCCTCCATATGCCTCGGGACTGTACCCAAAATCCATCTGTTTGCACGACTCAGTAGAGCCGTGGTAGGTTGGAGATCAAAGTACATTGGGAGGATACATAAGACTCTATGACGATCTCGGGTCTACAGACTAACCTGTACCAGTGTCATCTGAGAACTTCTATCCGATGTGAGATATAATACTACATAGGAGTTCTCGGCGAGTCCGTTCAGTATACCCAGTCTCCACTGAGCACCCGTATACAATCTTTGGTGTCACCCCACCAGATGGATATAGGATCATCCACCGCCTATCATATGAGACAAGAATAGTATACGCTAGTCTACTCTGGAATATCAAAGCCCTGTCTCGATACACCCATGACTAGGAACAGTTCAAGGATATGCTTATAAACTACACATGTCCCACTATTATGATCCGCATCATAGTCATAGTAGTCAAGCAAATATCCTAAGGGTTTTATCAACATGTACCAAAAGAGTAAAAAGCGTGATCAAATGAACATGTCAAGATAAAATAAACCAGATAGCATACTATTATGTCGAGCAAGAATGTACACTGAATATATATACACACATACCGATACATCCACTATCATATAATAGCCTCTAGGACATACATATATCCAACAACAATCTCACACTTGCACTAAGGCCAATTATTGGCATATCTCATACCCAACATCTCAAAAATTCTCTCATGCTGCGGCTGAGGGAGGGCCTTTGTGAGTGGATCTGCGGTGTTATTCTTTGTATCTACTCTCCTAATCTCGATCTCGTGGCGATCAACTATCTCCCGGATCAAATGATATCGCCTCAGGATGTGTCTGGACTTCTGATGGGACCTAGGCTCTTTGGCCAATGCCACAGCCCCATTATTATCACAATACAACAGTATTGGATCAATAATGGTTAGAACTACTCCTAGCTCCGATATGAACTTCCTCATCCAGACGGCTTCCTTGGTAGCATCATTTGCAGCAATGTACTCAGCTTCCATCATAGAGCCTGCAACGGTATCCTGTTTGGAACTCTTCCAACTCACCGCCCCTCCATTGAGGGTAAATGCAAACGCTGAGATAGACTTGCTGTCATCCTTATCACTCTGGAAGCTTGAATCGGTAAAGGCCTCCATTTGGAGATCCCCATTACGAAACACCAAGAAAAATTCTTTAGTCCTTCGCAAGTACTTAAGAATGTTCTTCACAGCAGTCCAGTGATTCTCCTCTGGGTTTGATTGATACCTGCTTACTACACTCAGTGCATAAGCTACATCAGGGCGTGTACACAACATCGCATACATTATTGATCCTACGGCTGAAGCGTAGGGAATAATGCTCATGCGAGCTCTCTCTTCATCAGACTTTAGGCAAAAGTCTTTGGAAAGAGTGAATCCATGGCAAGCGGGTAAGGCACCTTACTTGGAGTCTTCCATACTAAACCTCTTTAGGATGGTGTTGATGTACTTGGTTTGGGACAATCCCAATAACCGTTTGGATCTATCCCTATTGATCCGTATGCCCAATATGTATGTGGCATCACCCAGGTCCTTTATGGAGAACCTTTGTGATAAGAATGATTTGACCGACTGTAGCATAGGAATGTCATTTCCTATCAGAAGAATGTCATCTACTACAATACGAGAAATGCGACAATTGTCCCTACAGTCTTCTTATAAACACAAGGTTCATCTGGATTTTTGACGAAATCAAACTCTTTGATAACATCATCAAAACAGATGTTCCAACTCCGTGATGCCAGCTTTAATCCATAAATGAATATAAGCAACCTACATGCTTTCCTACTGCTCCCACTATCAATGAAGCCCTCTGGCTGATCCATATAAACGCATTCTTCTAAATCACCATTTAGAAATGCAGTTTTAACGTCCATCAGCCAGATTTCATAGTCGTAGTGAGCAGCAATAGCAAGTAGGATCTGTTAGTGTATATGCCCTAGAGGCCATTACTGTATCATACTAGTTTGTATATTACATAAAGGAAGCTTGGGATATTCACAGTTATATAGACAATCTTGCTCAAAATGGTAATATGCTACTTGG
The DNA here is from genome assembly GCA_030015575.1 of Agapanthus africanus. NCBI lineage: Eukaryota > Viridiplantae > Streptophyta > Magnoliopsida > Asparagales > Amaryllidaceae > Agapanthus > Agapanthus africanus. Next base: position 708,220,775 of record CM057338.1, on the reverse strand, counting down.
TTTGTCTCTACTTCAATATGTGCATGTGTTTCTTTTAGCATATCGCTTATACATATTAGTAGAGCCCTTAGGATCTTTGCTTGATTACCAACGTTGTGATGGCAGTCACACTTGTGGGGGCTAGGTAATTTATAAGCACATCCTTATACAGGTCCCTAGTCGTAGGACTATCGAGATAGAGCATCGATACTCCGGAGTAGACTAGCGTATGCGCTTCTCATCCCAGCGGGGGAGATGGTCTGTACCACAGCCGTCAGTACGTCGTACTTGAGATAGTATGCGGGTGCTCGTTAGGTTACGATTACACTGGACAGGACTCGTCGGGAACTGTTGGTTGGTATTATACCTATCGTCAGTTATCAGTTCCCAGGTGACATGAGTACAGCTTAGTCCGCTGACTTGACACTGTCACTTCGCCTCGAGTGTGTTCCTACTGTACTTTGATTACTACCCTACCACGGCTCAAAGGAGTCGTGCAAACAGGTAGTAGTTGGGTGCAGTCCCGAAGCACTTGGAGGCAGTGACGGTTAGACAGGATTCGTCTCTCCCGGTATTGGGGGTTGATATCGTGCTGTGTCCTGGTAGGTTTCCAGTGTTATCTCAGGGTGTTCTAGGCTACACTCCGACACGATTTGTACCGCTATTAGGAGACTGACTTTTACCACCCCCTAGGCCCGCCATGCGATATTCTCAGACGAACGGACCGGACTGTACGGAGATTGTCACATACAGGCTCAGTAGGAGTTCGGATGGGTTTACCTCATCGGCCTTCTTATCGACATCTACCTGGGGACCGTTACGTACAGCTAGTGCCGCTTGCGGTCTGTGGTTAAACCCACTGCCAGCATAGTGTCGAGTCTTTAGAGTCCCACATAGAGAGTTTCCCTGCACTGAGCGAAACGTGTAGAGGCCATACGGTTTTACGGCAGGGCTACGATCACTTACGTGCACTTGTGTGCGTATGTTGTTCGGGCAGGCAATATTAGTGGGCTTTGGTTTAAGCCGGATCCTAGTATTGCACGGATGGATTAGTTTTGTCTTCTGTGCATTCGCATTCTACGGAATGCGGATGCGGGTGTGTATGCACAGTATTGAGGAGCGAAGAAGAAGGTGGTGCCTCATTAGGGTTTTGACAGTTGATTCGGTCAAAACCATTATGAGGCGGACTCATTTGGGTTTTGGCAGTTGGTTCGGTCAAAACCATTATGAGCCGGGGATATTATTTACTAATCTTTTTAGTGATAATTATGTTATGGCTAATTGCTTTGACCATTTGACCACACTTAACTTTGTTGACCGTTTGACCAAAGTTGACTTGGACCTTCATGAGTGGTTTAGAGTATTCTTTGGTTTTCTTTTTATTATTGATATGAAAATGGTCAATTCAAATGTAGCCATCAACTTTATCATGAAAGGATTAGTAATGATGATTTTTGTGTATTATTGCAACCATGGTTCTTTTTCTTTGGTTCACTATTCATTTCTCATTCTCTCTCTTGAAAAAAAAGAAGTGAGAAAGCTCCATGGTTGCTAGTTCTTCTTCCTCCTCTTGAAAATTCCTTTGATCTCATGTGTTAAGAGAAAAATGATCCAAATAGACAAACACATCCATCTACCTCTTCTACACAACCTAGGACATTAAGACTAGCGATCTTATTTCCGTAGTTGCCTCGGCTCGAGGTGGAGCTCGGAGCACAACTCTCGGGTGGATCGTCTTCGACTCAAGAAGGCCGCGGAGGTGACCAAGGTCCGGATTGATCCTCGGAGCGTGGATGGACGAGCAGGACAGCGGAATGAAGACCCGAAGGACCGGTATCGTGAGGTATAATTTCTATGGCATAGTAGATAACACCTCAAGTAGTTTGCTAGTTTGTTGTTTAGCAAAGATCCTTCTTTTAGTCCATGTTGCCTTTGCGCCAAAAATTGTTTTTCGCCATTTCCGCCTCCCCGTAAGAACCGGGGTGAGCAACATGGACTTACAGTAGTATCAGAGCTTAGCTAAACACAAACTAGCTTATTAGCAAAGTATTTAGAATTTCGATTGGAAAAAATTCGCAAAACATGTCCGGAAAAACCATGTTTCTGCCGATCTTCTATACTGCTCTAAAAATAATTTAACATATATGAAAAATCGGCTCAGGGTTTTCTAAAGACACAGAACAAAAACGATCCAGTGAGTCGGTCAAAGCGCCGCGGATCCACGGCAAGAACATGCTTCTTGTCGCGGATCCGCGGCCGAGTTGACTCGGCCGTGGACCGTTTTTGGTGAAGTGTTATTAGTTCGATATTTTGGGATTTTTAGTACAGTTTGTTTCTGCCCAGATTTTCCAGAGAACAAATTTGTTTTTGGGGTGGTTACAAATCCGTATTTTGATCGAAATTCCGTAGATTTTGGCTAATAGATATTATCTGTGATGTGATATATGTATTGAACATCTGCTAATCGCTATACGTCGATTAGTGGGGGTTATACATTTCTGTGATCTGTAATGTTGATGGTTTGTGTATATGAACTCGTTGGATTGTCGCGGATGAATAGCCGGGTGGATATGAGATGAGAGTTTCTTTTTCTTTCATTCATGTAAAAATTGTAATTGATGTAATATTATTTTATGGCCGCACATCCGGGATGAGGTTGTAGCCGCCATTGTATAATTTCTTTTACTGTTTTTGCTCCTAGGATAGACCCAAGGTGCGGTGCACAAACTACCGGGTATCTCGAAGTGCCGAGTGGCCTACTCACGTTGTTGAGGGAGGTTGCTTCGCTTCGGGTACTTGGCGGGTAGTTTGCCGCACCCGTAGGGGTCTAGGGTGGGGTATTGGCTATTCATCGCGACCGTGTAATCCGCTTTTCGTTGCAGGCTCGAACGAATCGCAGATTCCTAGTATATCCAAAGTGTTCATCTGTGATCTGGAATGGCTATCATTGCATCTGACGAATGTATATATCTATATATGATATCTATTTAGGCGTTGCTTATGTTTTGCATCCGCGCTAGTCTAGCTCCCGCTCTGTCGTTAGTTAAGTAACCTAACGGGTGATGACGGGACCCCGTGGCGAATGCGGATGGCATAAGCATACGTCATATTTTTGTTGTTTTCTGCAATGGTAGGATTAAATGATGGGACGCATTAAAATTAATGCAAGAAAATAAACCAAGTAAAGTCGTTGGAACACTTTCAAAACCACTCGGTTCTTTTCAAAAACCAACTTTTAAATGCGGAGCTTGAACCACTCCTTTTAAAAGCTATCTCGTTCCATCGATTATATCAAGTTCACTACGTTCACGGTTTCGCCAAAACCATTTGTAGCCCTCCGTCATTTCATATGGATAGTCAATAGTATTCAAGTTGTGTTTGTTGGCCAAAGTCAAGGCACAGTGTTTGGTAGCTATTGGGTATTCATATGCAGCATAGTTAGATGCGTTGGTTTGGGACAGTCGTACTACCTTGTTGGCCAAAGTCAAGGGTAGGTACGGATGGGTTCAAATTAACCTGGAGAATGACGGGTAGAACTTGACATGTGACTTATGATTTGTTGGCCAAAGTCAAGGTCATAAGAGCATGGGGCAAAAATCCACATCGGGAGTTTCTAAAGAAACTGAAACTTGCTAGCGCTGCATACCATTTGGAGTGTGATGATTCTGGTAGGATTCCTTCAGTTTTGTCACGCGATGATATTTGGATCCCGATCCTACTGTGAGTATATGCTACTCCTCGGGAACTTTCTCACTTAACGATCAATGCTATAAACCAAGTAGGTGTCTAGAAAGGTGTTAGCAGGGCTACGCCCCCAGGGAAAAGAGGTTCTTAAATTAAGGAACTTCGCGAAAGCGTTGGAAAACCTCCCTCGAAGTACCGACACTGGCCTGGCTGAACGGTTAAGCAAGTATTGTACGGTGAGATTGATCCCGACTAATTCTTCCTTTATGGTTTGAGGAGGGATTCGAGAGACAGTGGAAGCCATCCTGTTTAGATAAACTAAAACCAATCTAAACTTGCAAGAGCATCATGCCGAGTGTTTTCTTCTCTCTCTCTTTATTGCAGCGACCCAGTGACCACACCTAGGTTACATCTAGATAATAAAATGACTGAATCTGACTGTTATGACTGGCAAAGGTCTGTCCAGAGTCCATTGCCCATGACAAGCTGGGACACCTCTTAACTAATCCAACCCCTGCCGTCTCAGGACCAGTTTCCCCTGTCACGGATATTGATATCCTTAAGATATCGGAAAAAGACTGTACGAAAGCCAAGTGCCTCGTGTTAGCGTCAGTTGATGGTAGATACCAGAGGCAGCACGAGAAGATAGACTTAGTTTCTATCTTCCTCCATAACAAAGATTTATATGGAGAGCAATCTCGTATCGCAAGATATGAGACCTCGAACGAATTGCTTCCAGCGAGGTTGGCTATCAGGTCATCTGTAGGGGGCAACGTCCTTACAGAGACCAGCTATTTTGAGCTAACGGACCTGAAGACCACGTTGAAGAACGGATCAGATGCTGACTTGATTCTACAGTCTCTACCTTCTACCCTGAAAGAAACCAGGGAAGTAAAAGGAAAGGGATGGGCAGAAGTTTCGGAAATAGATATAGTAAAAGAGGGATGTTCCTATTGTTACAGGAATGAACATTGGCAAAAGGATTGCAGGGCTAGCAAAGCCAGTAGCCAGAATTCAAAGCATGTTGTGGCTTCAGCTTCGGGTGTGTTTGTAATAGAGAACTGTATGTCAGTTAACCCTACTTCCTGGGTATTGGATACCGGATCAGGATCTCACATCTGTAATTCGTTACAGGCTCTGAGAAACCGTAGGGTTATCAAGATAGATGATATGACTCTCAGGGTTGCTAACGGAATGAGCATGTACGCTGAATCCGTAGGGGAGTATCATCTTGGACTGACAACTGGGCAGATATTGATTCTACATGACTGTTTTTATGTACCAGGTGCGACTTGTAATATCATATCTGTATCCCTACTTTCTAAGGAAGGATATGATTTTACTTTTGTAAGCGATGTGGTCAACATCCACCTAAATCAAGTTCTGATTGGGTCAGGTACATTAAAAAACGGGATATACGTATTGAATCAAGCTCAGATTTTCAGTGTCCAGAACACACTTAAAAGAAAGTCTCCAGAATTAAATCAGGCTTTCTTATGGCATTGTAGACTGGGTCACATTAATAAGACACGGTTAAAAAAGTTACATAAAGAAGGATACTTGGATCCGTTCGAGTACCAGTCTTATACCACTTGTGAATCTTGTCTCATGGGAAAGATGACAAAGACTCCGTTCACTGGACACGGAGAAAGACAAGCGAGCTCTTGGGACTCATACACAGTGACGTGTGTGGTCCAATGTCTACACATGCGCGAAGTGGTTATTCATACTTCATTACTTTCACAGATGATTTCTCTAGGTATGGACATGTCTTCCTGATGAAGCATAAATCCGAGGCCTTTGAGAAATTTCGGGAATACAAGAATGAAGTTGAAAAACAAACAGGCAAAAGTATCAAGACACTGAGATCTGATCGAGGTGGTGAATACTTGAGTGCCGAGTTTCTGGGCTACTTAAAAGAGAATGGAATTCTCTCTCAGCTTACTCCTCCATACACACCACAACACAATGGTATATCGGAAAGGCGGAATCGAACCCTATTGGATATGGTTCGTTCCATGATGAGTAAGGCTGAGTTACCGCGATCTTTCTGGAGTTATGCGCTAGAATCAGCTGCATACCTTTTGAACCGAGTTCCAACTAAGACTGTGCCTACTACACCATATCAGATGTGCTGTGGGAAGAAATCCTATCTTAAGCACATTAAGACATGGGGATGTCCAGCTTTTGTCAAAAAGCAGCATGCGGAAAAACTCGAGGCACGCTCAGTACAGTGTAAGTTTGTGGGATACCCAAAGAACTCCAAGGGGTATCTTTTCTATTACACAGAGGAACAAAAGGTTTTTGTTTCTCGTCATGCCCGCTTCTTGGAAACTGAGTTTTTGGAAAATCAGATAAGTGGGAGCGCAATTGAACTGGAAGAAATTTCAGAACCACGAGCTATTACTGAAACCTTAGTGGAACCAGAAGTTTCAGGATAACCGGACATCCCAGCGCCACTCCGCAGGAGTAGTAGGCAGTCTCATCCGCCCGAGAGATACTACGGTTTTCTTATTGACGGGGATAGAGAGGATGCACTATTGATTATGGTGAGCCTACTAGCTTCCAGCAAGCTATTCAGAGCGGTGACTCGGTAAAATGGCTGGATGCAATGCGGACCGAGATGGAGTCCATGTACACCAACAAAGTTTTGACTTTGGACTTTGCTCCAGAAGGGGTAAAACCCGTAGGCTGCAAATGGATCTTCAGAAAGAAGATTGGTGCAGATGGGCAGGTTGAAACCTATAAAGCTAGACTTGTTGCAAAGGGCTTTCGTCAAAGACCTGGTTTGGACTATGAAGAGACCTTTTCTCCAGTGGCTATGCTCAAATCCATTCGGATCCTTCTTGCCATTGCTGCCTTCCACGATTATGAAATCTGGCAGATGGACGTAAAGACGGCTTTCCTAAAGGGAAATTTAGAAGAGTGCGTCTATATGGATCAGCCAGAGGGATTCATTCAGAGTGGGAGCAGCGGTAAAGTGTGCAAGTTGCTCAAGTCCATCTATGGACTGAAGCAGGCATCGCGGATTTGGAACATCTGCTTCGATGATACTGTCAAAGAATTCGGCTTTATCAAAAACCCAGATGAACCATGCATTTATAGTAAGATTGTAGGGAGAACTGTGGTATTCCTCGTCTTGTACGTGGATGATAGTCTCCTAATACGAAATGATATTCCTATGCTACAGTCAGTGAAAGGATTCTTGTCACAGAGGTTCTCCATGAAGGACCTGGGCGATGCCAACTACATTCTGGGGATCCAGATCTATCGTGATAGATCTAAGAGGATGTTGGGACTTTCACAGTCTGGGTACATCGACACCATACTGAAAAGATTCAGTATGGAAGATTCCAAGCGCGGTAATTTACCGGCTTGTCACAGGATCACCCTCTCCAAAGAGATGTCTCCCAAGACTGATTTGGAAAGGGATCGCATGTCTATTATACCGTACGCTTCTACGGTAGGCTCTATAATGTATGCGATGTTATGTACCAGACCAGATGTAGCATACGCATTGAGCGTTGTAAGCCGGTATCAGTCGGACCCAGGGGAGAAACACTGGATAGCAGTAAAGAACATTCTCAAGTACCTGAGAAGGACTAAGGAGATGTTCTTGGTGTATGGCAAAGAAGACCTCCAGATCGAGGTCTTTGCTGACTCCAGCTTCCAGAGTGACAAGGATGACTCCAAGTCCATGTCGGGTTATGTCTTTACCCTCAATGGAGGGGCGGTTTGCTGGAAGAGTTCCAAGCAGGAAACCATTGCTGACTCAACTATGGAAGCGGAGTACATAGCTGCTTGCGATACCGCAAAGGAAGCTGTCTGGATGAAGAAGTTCCTTACGGAGCTTCAGGTGGTTCCTACCATTGTTGATCCAATACCGCTGTATTGCGACAACAACGGCGCTATAGCTTTAGCGAAAGAACCCAGGTCCCATCAGAAGTCCAGGCACATTTTGAGTCGGTATTACCTGATCAGGGAGATCGTAGATCGCCGGGAGATCGAGGTGAAGAGAGTAGATTCGGAGAATAACACTGCAGATCCACTCACGAAGGCCCTACCCCAGACTCAGTTCGAGCGTTGATCGAGATGATAGGTCTTCGATACGCCAGTACATGGCCTTAGTGCAAGTGGGAGATTGTTAGTGTATATGCCCTAGAGGCCATTATTGTATCATACTAGTTTGTATATTACTTGATGGAAGCTTGGGATATTCACAGTTGTATAGACAATCTTGCTCAAAATGGTAGTATGCTACTTGGTTTGTCTCTACTTCAATATGTGCATGTGTTTCTTTTAGCATATCGCTTATACATATTAGTAGAGCCCTTAGGATCTTTGCTTGATTACCAGCGTTGTGATGGCAGTCACACTTGTGGGGGCTGGGTAATCTATAAGCACATCCTTATACAGGTCCCTAGTCGTAGGACTATCGAGACAGGGTATCGATACTCTGAAGTAGACTAGCGTATGCGCTTCTCATCCCAGCGGGGGAGATGGTCTGTCCTACAGCCGTCAGTACGTCGTACTTGAGATAGTATGCGGGTGCTCGTTAGGTTACGAGTACACTGGACAGGACTCGTCGGGAACTGTTGGTTGGTATTATACCTATCGTCAGTTATCAGTTCCCAGGTGACATGAGTACAGCTTAGTCCGCTGACTTGACACTGTCACTTCGCCATGAGTGTGTTCCCACTGTACTTTGATTACTACCCTACCACGGCTCAAAGGAGTCATGCAAACAGGTAGTAGTTGGGTGCAGTCCCGAAGCACTTGGAGGCAGTGACGGTTACACATGATTCGTCTCTCCCGGTATTGGGGGTTGATATCGCGCTGTGTCTAGGAGAGCCATTACACAAGTAGTCCCTGGCCAGGGCAAGCGAGATATACTGGTAGGTTTCCAGTATTATCTCAGGGTGTTCTGGGCTACACTCCGACACGATTTGTACCGCTATTAGGGGACTGACTTTTACCACCCCCTAGGCCCGCCATGAGATATTCTCAGACGAACGGACCGGACTGTACGGAGATTGTCACATACAGGCTCAGTAGGAGTTCGGATGGGTTTACCTCATCGGCCTTCTTATCGACATCTACCTGGGGACCGTTATGTACAGCTAGTGCCGCTTGCGGTCTGTGATTAAACCCACTGCCAGTGTAGTGTCGAGTCTTTAGAGTCCCACACAGAGAGTTTCCCTGCACTGAGCGAAACGTGTAGAGGCCGTACGGTTTTACGGCAGGGCTACGAGCACTTACGTGCACTTGTGTGCGTATGTTGTTCGGGCAGGCAATACTAGTGGGCTTTGGTTTAAGCCGGATCCTAGTATTGCACGGATGGATTAGTTTTGTCTTCTGTGCATTCGCATTCTACGGAATGCGGATGCGGGTGTGTATGCACAGTATTGAGGAGCGAAGAAGAAGGTGGTGCCTCATTAGGGTTTTGACAGTTGATTCGGTCAAAACTATTATGAGGCGGACTCATTTGGGTTTTGGCAGTTGGTTCGGTCAAAACCATTATGAGCCCGGGACATTATTTACTAATATTTTTAGTGATAATTATGTTATGGCTAATTGCTTTGACCATTTGACCACACTTGACTTTGTTGACCGTTTGACCAAAGTTGACTTGGACCTTCATGAGTGGTCTAGAGTATTCTTTGGTTTTCTTTTTATTATTGATATGAAAATGGTCAATTCAAATGTAGCCATCAACTTTATCATGAAAGGATTAGTAATGATGATGTTTGTGTATTATTGCAACCATGGTTCTTTTTCTTTGGTTCATTATTCATTTCTCATTCTCTCTCTTGAAAAATAAAAGAAATGTGAAAGCTCCATGGTTGCTAGTTCTTCTTCCTCCTCTTGAAAATTCCTTTGATCTCATGTGTTGAGAGAAAAAGGATCAAAATAGACAAACACATCCATCTACCTCTTCTACACAACTTAGGACATCAAGACTAGCGATCTTATTTCCCTAGTTGCCTCGGCTCGAGGTGGAGCTCGGAGCACAACTCTCGGGTGGATCGTCTTCGACTCAAGAAGGCCGCGGAGGTGACCAAGGTCCGGATCGATCCTCGGAGCGTGGATGGACAAGCAGGACAGCGGAATGAAGACCCGAAGGACCGGTATCGTGAGGTATAATCTCTATAGCATAGTAGATAACACCTCAAGTAGTTTGCTAGTTTGTTGTTTAGCAAAGATCCTTCTTTTAGTCCATGTTGCCTTTGCACCAAAAATTGTTTTTCGCCGTTTCCGCCTCCCCGTAAGAACCGGGGTAAGCAACGTGGACTTACAGGATCCAAATGGATTTAAGCATGGCTACCGGAGAGAAAGTCTCGTCATAGTCCAATCCTGGTCTTTGACGAAAACCTTTCGCTACCAACCTTGCTTTATCGGTCTCCACCTGCCCATCTACACCGATCTTTCTTTTAAAGATCCATTTGCACCCTACGGGTTTTACCCCAGAGGGTACATCCTTCAAAGTCCATACATTGTTGGTGTACATAGACTCTATTTCGGATCTCATGGCATCCAGCCACTTCACAGAGTCACCACTCGTGATAGCTTGCTGAAAACTGGCAGGGTCATCATCATCCATGATGCAATCTTCTCTATCACCATCAATAAGAAAACCGTAGTATCTCTCTGGTGGGCGAGAAGTCCTACCAGATCTATAGAGTGGCTGAGGTTCATAAGATTCTGTTGCAACATCAGGTTCAACCAAGTCGTCGTTTATAACTTGTGTCTCTAGAACCTCTTCTAGATCTACCACAGTGCCATCGGTATCATTTGGAAAAATCTCATTTTCTAAAAGTGTGCCATACTGAGAAACAAACACCTTTTGTTCTTCCTTGTGGTAGAACAGATATCTAAACGAATGTTTTGGATATCCCATAAATATACATTTGACCGATCGTGTCTCGAGTTTGTCTGGATTCTGCTTTTTGACAAAAGCCGAACAACCCAAAATCTTAACTCGTTTAAGAGATGGTCTCTTCCCATACCATATCTCATATGGAGTGGTAGACATGGTCTTGGTTGAAACTTTGTTCAACAGAAAAGCTGCAGTCTCCAATGCATGCCCCTAAAAGGAGAGAGGTAATTCAGTATCACTCATCATGGATCGTACCATATCTAATAGGGTACGATTCCACCGCTCTGACACACCATTGTGCTGTGGTGTTTAAGGGGGAGTGAGCTGAGAGAGAATCCCATTCTCTTTTAGGAAGTTTGAAAACTATGTACTAAGATACTCCCCACCTCGATCTGATCGAAGTATTTTGATACTCATTCATGTTTGTTTTTCTACTTCAAGTTTGTACTCCTTGAATTTCCCGAAAGCTTCAGACTTATGCTTTAACAAAAACACAAGACCGAATCTTGAGAAATCATCAGTAAAAGTTATGAAGTAATAAAAACCGCCTCTCGCATGTGTAGACATTGTGTTGGATATAGTGCCATCAAAGTCAATTATTGGATCGTAGGCACGTGATTGCAATGATTGAGGGAGGACCTATACCGGTAGGACAGTCTTACTCAAGATGATAGTATGCTATCTGGTTTATCTTTATCATCGTGTACAGCTTTAAGTGATATTACAGATCACTAATACGCGTTGATAGAGCCCTTAGGATTCTTGCTTGACTACCAGCAGTATGATGGCGATCATATACGTGAGAGTTGGGTAGTCTATAAGCACATCCTTATAGTGGTCCCTAGTCGTGGGAGTTTCGAGACTGGGCATCGATACTCCATTAGTAGACTAGTGTATACAGTCCAGACCCCGACGAGGGACGGTGGCCGGTCTCATAAGCTATTGGGGTCAGTTAGATCACCTAAGATGTATACATGTGCTCATTGGGTTATGAGTACACTGGACAGGACTCGCCGGGAATATGCTAGTTGGTATTATACCTGACGTCAGATAGCAGTTCCCTGGTGACATGTGTACAGGTTAGTTCATCGACCTGAGATCGTCATCTGTCTCGTGTGAGTTCCCACTATGCTTTGATAACTACCCTACCACGGCTCAAAGGAGTCGTGCAAACAGGTTTTAGTTAGGTACAGTCTCGAGCCACATGGAGGCAGTGAGCGGATCGGCAGGGGTTTCGTCTCTCCCGGTATTGGGGGTGAGATCGTGTTGTGTCTAGGAGAGCCATTACACGAAGTCCTTGGGCAAGACAAGTGAGATTTACTGGTAGGTATTCCAGTAGTATCTCAGGGTGTTCTGGGATACACTCCGACACGATTTGTACCGCTTTTGGGGGTCTGACTTTTACCAACCCCTAGGCCCGACATGCGATGCTCATAGATGAACGGACTGGACTATACGGATATTTTCACTGACAGACTCAGTAGGGTGTCCGGATGAGTTCACTCATCGACCTCCCTTTTGGTCAATACTTGGTAGCCCGTTACGTACAGCTAGTACCACTGACGTGCTAGTAGTTAAATCCACAGCCAAAGTATTGACGAGTCTTTAGAGTCCCCCATAGACAGTTTCTCAAGTTTCGGGCGAAACGTTGTAGAGGCCGTATGGTATTATGGCAGGGTTCGATCATATACGTGCAGTCGTGCACGGATCATGATCGGGCAGATCATACTAGTAGGCTTTGGTTTAAGCCGGATCCTAGTATTAGATTTGTTGGATTACTTTAGTCTCATCGCATTTGCATTCAGTTAGAATGCGGATGCAGGTATGTATATACTGGTGAGGGGTATCCTTGTGATCCGTCACGAGTTTACTTTAGATGTTGCCATATCTTTTTATTGTTGCAAACATTTAGATTAATGTTTGCTTGTGGAAATTGTGAGTGGATTACATCATGAAGGGCATTAAATGTGACATGGACATGGGTAGTGACTCATGGTCTCTTTTCTTGTGCTATGTCAATTTATTTGATTGATTATTATATTGATATGATGCTTGGAGAGAGAGAGGGAAGCTATGTTAGGCTTGGGGTTGCTCTTGATTTATTGAAGCACTCTCATTTTTCTTCATCTCAACATAAAAACAAAAAGCTCTCCATTTTCTTTCTTCTTCTTGCTCACAAGTTCCACTATTGGCATCATTTTCTACCTCCACTCTAACCATCTCATGTGTTGAGAATCCTAGAGTGTCAAAAGACAAAGTTATCACACACATTCTCTACTTCACCTTGGACACGTCGTTTAGCAAACTTCGTGTCCGAGTTGCTTCGGTTCGAAGCGGGAGCCTGTAAAAGGATTCATAGATGTGGTGCCCTTTCCGACGAGGAGACCGGAGATCGAGCGAGGTCGGAGATGCCGCAAGGAGCTAAAGACGGTGGCTAAAGACCGAAGGACACGGATCGATCGGTATAGCTTTTCTAACCCTCTTTAGATTGCTAGTTTAATGTTAATGGTTCGATCCGGGTAAAACTCTGCGTTAGCGCAAGTTTCAAGTTTATGAAAAGTTTTTGTTTCCGCATTTTGACCTCGGATCGACGGCCGGGGCGCTACCGTAGACTTACATGGTATCAGAGCCACGCCATTAACCTTAGCTAGCTTGTTTTAAACAATGTTAATGTATCGAAACCATAACGAAACCCAAACACTGCCACTGCTGTCATGCTCTCTGTTAATATTATAAAGTGTTCAGAAAATTTTTCAAACATGTGCAGAAGACTACTGACCATACCATATGACCACAGACCAAAAACGAGCCTCACCCACCTGGAAAAAACCGGCCACCAAGCAACAAAATCTAGCTAGGCCAGCCATGGTGTTGATTTTAGACTTCGTATTTGGGCTGTGGTCTGGTCACTGGAAAGTTGGTGCAGTGGTATTATTTGTGTTAGTTATATGTATGCCCTAGAGGCCATTACTATACATAGGATGTATATTGTAGTGGATGCTTGGACATATATAGGGAGGACTTTCTTGCTCGACATGATAGTATGCTATCTGGTTGCTTTTTACCTTAACGTGTACACTGATTGTCTCTCTGTTACATGTTGGTAAAGCCCTTAGGATGTGTACTTGACTACTTGGACTATGATGCAGATCATACTAGTGGGGACATGGTAGTCCATAAGTACATCCTTCAAGGTCCCTAGTCGTGGGTGTATCGAGACGGGGCATCGATATACCAGAGTAGACTAGCGTATACCTTCTCAACCTATACAGATGGGCGATGGATGATCCCATATCCATTGGTGTTTGACATCAGAGATGATATATGGGTGCTCAGTGGAGACTGGGTACACTGGACGGACTCGCCGAGAACTCCCAGATGGTATTATACCTTACGTCAGATGGCAGTTCTCTGGTGACACTAGTACAGGTTAGTCTGTAGACTCGAGATCGTCATAGAGTCTTGTGTGATTCCCACTGTGCTTTGATTTCCACCTTACCACGTCCAAGAGGGTGTGCAAAACGGTGGTTTTTGGGTACAGTCCCGAATCACATGGAGGCAATGAGCGATAGGAGGGGATTCGTCTCTCCCGGTATAGGGAGTTGATGTTGCGCTGTGTTCGATTAGCTATAACCGGAAATCCCTGGCCAGGGTTGCTGAGATTTACAGGTAAGTGTTACCAGTAGTTTCTCGAACTGTTATAGACCTTATATCGACACGACTTATCGAGCTACTGGGGTCTGACATTTACCACCCCTAGGCGAGATATGCGACATATCAGACGATCAGACCGGACTGTACGGTAAGTTTACTGGTCGGATTCACAGGAGTGTGAGAGGGCTTGCTCGTTGATCTTCTGATCGCTCAATACCCGAGTGGCCGTTACGTTTAGCAGACCGCTTGCGGCTTGTGGGTGCTTGATATGATCATCATCTGCTGCCGGCGTATTGACGAGTCTTTAGAGTCCTACACAGAGGTTTCCTGGCTCAAGTGAAACGAAATAGGAGCGCATATGAGATATGTGCGGGACCGAGAATAATCCTTGTATGTGATACCGTATTCTATTCTCGCGATGAATGTATCGATTGGTTATATGCGATATAACCTAGTTATCGAATCGAGGATTGATTCGATAAGTCGATACATTGGATATTAGTCGGTCATATGCGATATGACCGGATCGTTAAATCAAGTGTTGATTTAATGATTTAATGTATAATTATATATATTTGATATATTACTTTGCATTAACTAATATTGGTTCACTTAAGATGGATTTTCTCACTTAATGTGCACATTGTATATATGATATAGTTTTGTGCACTAGTTTGTATCATGTTTGATGATACATGCAAACTTGGATGTGTGTTTATTTGAAACCATATTTAGGTTAATGGTTAGGTTTTATATTTGTTTTATTTATTCTTTTATCCATTTATTTTTGGAAAGGAAAATGAAATGGTGGCTTGCTTTGTCTTTTGTTGAAGCTTCATGAAGCTTTGAATAAGTAACCATTTTGTTTCTTTCCTTTAACCTAACCATTCACCTAAACCATAGTTTATTCTCTACACCGAACCATGGTTGCAAAAATTATAAGAATCACTTGGATTTTATTTTTTAATAATGCTTTTTCTTTTCTTCTTCTTCTTCTTCTTCTTCATGAAGAGAAGAAAGTTCTCTTGAAAATTTTCAAGTGATGATTTCAAGTGAGAAATCCAGATCCAAAGTGAACCCACTTCCTATTTCTTCATCCTCTACCACTTGCCATATAGTATAGGGTGTTTTCTTCACAAGTTTCATGACTTGGTGAAGTTGGAGCTTGATTTTGAGTTGCCTCGACGTAGATCATCTTCGGCATCGAAGTCGACGACCTAGCCCGATCATTTCTTCGACGAAACCATCGCTAGAGTCCGGGATCCGATGATCGCAATGGAGGGACATCATCATGGAGCTAAGGAAGTGGAGGACCGGATCTACAAAGGTTGTAGTCACTTTCCTTTTAGTTAAAGTTGTTAACTTGCATTCTTTCGCCTATCCTCTAGTTAACGATTTAGTTTAGGGTTTCTCGGCACAAGAAATTTTTTTGAATTTGGCATGGTTGATGCCTTATGGAACCTCTTGAGTGTGCCTAAGAACCCAACAGTGGTATTAGAGCCTAGCTAGAGCCTTTGGCGATGAGTAGACGAAGTTAGAAACCCGATCGAACCCGAAACCCTAATTCAAAATCCTTCTCTGTACAATTTTTCAAGTGTTTTTCATTTTCATGTAAAAACCTTGTATGTAATATTCTTTTATTGGGGCACTTCCAGGTTGCGGAAGATGTCACCTTTTGTATAAAACCTTGTATGTAAAAACCTTGTATTGGGGTTTCTCGGCACATAGAAATTTTTTTGAATTTGGCATTGTGCCTATCCTCTAGTTAACGATTTAGTTTGGGGTTTCTCGGCACACAGAAATTTTTTTGAACTTGGGCCTATCCTCTAGTTAACGATTTAGTTTAGGGTTTCTCGGCATATAGAAATTTTTTTGAATTTGGCATGGTTGATGCCTTATGGAACCTCTTGAGTGTGCCTAAGAACCCTACAGTGGTATTAGAGCCTAGCTAGAGCATTTGGCGATGAGTAGACGAAGTTAGAAACCCGATCGAACCCGAAACCCTAATTCAAAATACTTCTCTGTACAATTTTTCAAGTGTTTTTCATTTTCATGTAAAAACCTTGTATGTAATATTCTTTTATTGGGGCACTTCCAGGTTGCGGAAGATGTCACCTTTTGTATATTATTTACTTTTCTGTACTAGGATAGACCCAAGGAGGAGGGCACAAGTAACCGGGTTCTGGAGTCCAGTGGGAGACCAACTCGAGGAGTCGAGTCCGGGTCTCCTAATTCTAGAATTGGTAGGGTTGCTTGTCTCTCTCATAGGGGTCTAGGGGTGTGGGTTTGGCTATTCATCACGACCGTGGAATCCGTGTTTTATACTGGCTCGTATTGAAAACACGGACGTCCTAGTATATCCAATGTTTCATATGATTCTTCTGCTGTGATATCTGTGATGTGATCATTTGATGTTCTGTGATAAATACTGTACATAGTATATATGATATATTATATAGGCGTTACTTATGTTTTACACCCGCGCTAGCCCTGCCCCTCTCTGCCGTTAGTTACCTAACCTAACGGTGCACGAGGGGACATCGAGGCGAACACGGATGACATAAGTGTACGTCGTATTTATCTGTGATGTTTAGGTGGATTTATTTGATGGGACTTCGTTAATATGATTAATGAAAGAAAAGAAACCTAAAGATGTTGTGGAATCGAATTTCAAAATTAAAACAGGTAGCTACAGTTCTTGCTTTACACAGCGGTATATATGATATATCCTGCACCTTATTCGAAGAGGAAAGGGCCGAGATCCCTTCACCGGGAGTGACCCCTTTAGCAATAACTGGCAGATGCTGTAGGGTTCCTAGGCACCCTAATGAGGTCTCACAAGGCATCGAACATGCCAATTTCAAAATTTAAGGGTGCCGAGAAACCCGACTACGGACCGTTTGCTAGAAATCTAGGCGAAAAAGTGAGCTAGTTTACAACTAAACTATAAGATAACGGAAATACAACCTTTGTAGATCCGGTGCTCCACCTCCATAGCTCCGCAACGAAGTCCCCTCGCTGTCCTAGTGAATTCCTGGGCTCTAGCGTCGGCTTCATCGGAGAATAGGCGAGCTAGGTCGTCGATGTCCATGCCGAAGATGATCTACGTCGAGGCATCGCTAGATCAAGCTCTCACTTCACAAAGTCAAGAAACTTGTGAAGAAAACACACTCTACTACTTGGCAAGAGGTAGAGGATGAAGAAATAGGAAGTGGGTAGACTTTAGAATTGGATTTCTCACTTGTTTCCATCAATCACCATTGATGGAGCTTGCTTTCTTCAAGTGAAGAAAGGAAGAAGAAGATGGTAAATGTTATGATAAGTTATTAGAAAATATAAAATAAAAGAATACTTATCATAATCTTAACCTTAGTTAAGTGTAGAGAGTTAATCATGGTTGAATGGAATGGTTAGGGTTAAGCATGAGACAAAATGGTCACTTGGTCAAAATCTTCATGAAGCTTCAACAAGCTTCCAAAGAAAGCCACCATTTTGCATTATGCTTATCATTTTCCAATATGAATAAACAAATAAATAAATAGATATGAAAATGAAAACCCTAACCATTACATAACCATGGTTTAAACTTTACACAAAACACAAGTTAGCACGCATCATCATACATGATACATACAAGTGCACAAAAATATATCACATATACAATGTGCACAAACCAAGTAAGAAAATCCATTTAAAGTGAACCAATACTAGTTAATGCAAAGTAATATATCAAATATATAATTATACATTAAATCATTAAATCAACACTTGATTCAATGATCCGGTCATGTCGCACACAACCGACTAGTATACAATGTATCGGCTTATCGAATCAACGCTTGAATCGATAACTAGGTTATATCGCATACAACCATTCGATACATTCATCGCGAGAATGAAATACGGTATCACATACATGCATTATTCTCGGTCCCGCACATATCCCATATGCGCTCCTATTTCGTTTCGCTTGAGCCAGGAAACCTCTGTGTAGGACTCTAAAGACTCGTCAATACGCCGGCAGTAGATGATGATCATATCAAACACCCACAAGCCGCAAGCGGTCTGCTAAACGTAACGGCCACTCGGGTATTGAGCGATCAGAAGATCGACGAGCAAGCCCGCTCACACTCCTGTGAATCCAACCAGTAACACTACCGTACAGTCCGGTCTGATCGTCTGATATGTCGCATATCTCGCCTAGGGGTGGTAAACGTCAGACCCCAATAGCTCGATAAGTCGTGTCGATATGAGGTCTATAACAATTCGAGAAACTACTGGTAACACTTACCAGTAAATCTCAGCAACCCTGGCCAGGGATTTCATGTTATAGCCAATCGAACACAGCGCAACATCAACTCCCTATACCGGGAGAGACGAATCCCCTCCTATCGCTCATTGCCTCCATGTGACTCGGGACTGTACCCAAAAACCACCGTTTTGCATGCCCTCTTGGACGTGGTAAGATGGAAATCAAAGCACAGTGGGAACCACACAAGACTTTATGACGATCTCGGGTCAACAGACTACTCTGTACCAGTGTCACCTGAGAACTGCCATCTGACGTGAGGTATAATACCATCTGGGAGTTCTCGGCGAGTCCGTCCAGTGTACCTAGTCTCTACTGAGCACCCGTATATCATCTCTGATGTCAAACACCGATGGATATGGGATCATCCATCGCCCATCTGTATGGGTCGAGAAGGTACACGCTAGTCTACTCTGGTATATCGATGCCCCGTCTCGATACACCCACGACTAGGGACTTTCAAGGATGTACTTATGGACTACCATGTCCCCACTAGTATGATCCGCATCATAGTCCAGGTAGTCAAGTACAGATCCTAAGGGCTTTACCAACATGTAACAGAGAGACAATTAGTGTACACGTTAAGGTAAAGATCAACCAGATAGCATACTATCATGTCGAGCAAGAAAGTCCTCCCTATATATGTCCCAGCATCCACTACAATATACATCCTATGTATAGTAATGGCCTCTAGGGCATACATATAACTAACAATCTCCCACTTGCACTAGGGCCATCTGTAGCAGTGGTTTGAAGTATCTCATACTCAACCATCCCATAAAAGTCTCTCTCTGGGAACAGGCCTTTGTGAGTGGATCCGCTGTGTTGTCCTCTGAGTCTACTCTCCTAACCTCGATCACTTAGAGATTAACCATCTCCATGATCAGGTGATACTGCCTTAGAATATGTCTGGATCACTGATGGGACCTGCGTTCCTTGGCATAAGCCACAACTCCATTGTCTCACAATGGTTGGAACGTAGTTCATCTCATGAACCAATATACACCCAAACAGCCTCTAGGGTAGCATCTTAAGTACCGATGATCCTGCCTTTATCGTCTAGTATGTCACGGTATCTAGCTTGGAACTCTTCCAACATACCGTCCCTCCACTGAGGGTAAAGACAATGCCTGTGACTGACATTCAGTCGTCTTTATCACTCTGGAACACTTCCAGCGATTCTCCCCAGGATCAATTGATATAATCTCACTACAACTAGTGAGAATCCTAACATCCAATTAAATCTATCTCATAGATCCGAAATCCAGGATTTAGTAGGTATCACTTTGATCCTATATGGAGAATCCTAAGCGGAGATTAACCGAGCGTAGCGTAAGAAACTCTTTTCTTATCAAGAGTATGTCATCCACGTACTCTACGAGGATCGTCACCATACTCCCTACTACCTTTTTGTATATACAAGGTTCATCTACCATTTTGATGATGTCAGACTCTTTGACTATTTCATCAAAACAGATGTTCCAACTCCGCGATGCCTGCTTTAATCCTATAAAGCATCTTGCACACGTTTCCGCTGCTCCCACTGTCTACGAAGCCCTCTGGCTGTGTACTTATAGACGCTCTCTTCTAAATCATCATTTAGAAAAGCAGTCAAGACACCCAACCACCAGATATCGCAGTCATGGTATGTAGCCGTGACAAGTAGGATCTGGATGGACTTAAGCATAGATCCTTAGAAAAAGTTTCATCATGATCCACACCTGGTCAATGGTGCAAACCCTTAACAAGTCTAGCTTTGAAAGTCTCAACTTTTCCATGTACACCAAGTAATCTTCTCAAGATATACTTGCTCCTGATGGGGATTTAACCCTTCAGATATAGCAACCAAAGTCCATACTTTGTTGGTGTATATGGATTCCATCTCAGATCACTAAGCATCCAGCCATTCTTACAGAGTCTTACTCCTGATGGCCTGCTCGAAACTAGTTGGGTCATCATCTCATGATGCAATCCTCGCTCCCACTGTCATAGAGAAACCGAAGTATCTCTCAGGTGGGTGAGGAACCCTACTAGATCGGCGGAGAGGCTGAGGTTCGTTGGTATCTACTGAATCCCTTGGTTCTATCAAATCATCTGCTGTAGTTCGTATAGCTGGAACTTTTCCAGTTCTACATAACAGACCTTGCCTCGAGCTTGTCCGGATTTTGCTTTTAGACATAGGCCAGACAACCCCAAATCTTAACCAACTTAAGATATGGGCTCTTCCCTTTCCATATCACATATGAAGCGGTAGGCAACTGATTTGATTGGAACCCTATTCAATAGGTATGCAACTTCTCAAGTGCATAACACCCAAAAGGAAACAGGTAACTCAGTAGTACTCATCATAGAGCACACCTTATCATATAGGGTGTGATTGCTCCGCCCTGATATACCATCGTGCTATGGTGTATACAGAGGAGTAATGCTGAGAGAGAATCTCATTCTCCTTTAGAAAAGTCCAGGAATTCCATGCTCAAGTATTCTCCTCCTTGATCTCATCAAAGGACATAATACTTATACCCGTATTGGTTCTCTACTTCTAACTTATATTCTGTGAATATCTCAAAAGGTTCTGACTTGTGTTTCAACAGGAACATATATCTGAATCTTGAGAGATTATCAGAGAATGTAATGAAGTATAAAGAATCAGTCCTGGCATGTGTAGACAGGGGACCTACATACATCAACATGTATCATCCCAAGAGTTTACTAACTCTTTCTCTGTTTCCAGTAAACGAAGCTATGGTCATCTTATCTTTGTGACATGACTGGCGAGTTTCACAAGATGTAGATTCAAACTGATTTAAATATGCATCTACATGTAACTTCAGCTAGTCGGGTCGCATTGATATGACCTAGTCTACAATACCTCAAGAAGGATTCGTTCAGTTCTGAACTCTTCCTCTTGTGTGTGTTCCGTATACTAAAGAACTGTAGTTTGATTTAGAACATCAACGCTTTTAGATAACGTGCCTGATCCGATCAACTTTTGATATAGGAAATGTTCAAAACATTATCCAACAATACAAAATTTTATCATTTCTTTACTAATAAAGATACTGATATGATTTTGTATATCAGGTTCGGTATCTAATAACATTCGTTCAGAATCAATGTATTGGTAATACAGGGTGACAGTGACCAACAGACTTGGCTGCAACACTTGCCCCGTTTTCTGCCTCATGAAACTTATCACCCGTTCTCAGTTCTGTACCTTTCTGTAGCCCTATGTAACAGATTACATATCTGGGATCCTTATCTGGTATCACATACCCAGGACGTAGAGGATACAGAGAAACAGTTCTTTGTAATGAACACACCCGAAGATGATGCATCAGCATGCACTCTCTTCGTTTGGGCGGCACGGGAAATCTGGTATTCCCCAATTTCCTGCTCTGTCTTATAACAATTATAAGTTGGAGCGGGACCAACGTTCCCCAGCTCAGTATAACAAGCGGGTTCGGTCAATAATCCGTATTATTATCTTGATTAAGGCGTGATATGGTCGCTACCTGGAGAGAGAGAGAAGAAAACACTCAGCGTGCGCTCTTGCAAGAATAGATTGGTTATTATTTTATCTAATCAGGATGGCTCCCACTGCTTTTTATCAAATCTTCCTTCAAACCCTAAAAGAAAAGACTAGCCGGGATTAATTACACACTACAAGTTCGCCAATCTTTCAGCCAGGCCAGTGTCGGTACTTTGAGGGAGGTCCCCCGTGCTTTCGCACGAACCTAATTAATGTAAACCTCGTTTTCCCAGAGGCGTAACCTCGTTAACACCTTTCTAGACACCTACTTGATCGGCTAATTGTAATGTATAAAACTCTCCCAGGAGTAACTCTTACTCGCAGGGGGTATCGGGATCCAACTATCTCATAGAAGGTATGCAATCTCATTGCAAATTTCAACACTTGAAATTCCCGATAATTTTGCCCCTAGCGTCCTATGACCTTGACGCAGGCCAACAAACCATAGTCCGCTAGTCAAGTTCAACCCGTCATTTCCTGATTGAATTAAACCCACCCGCACGACCCTTGACGCAGGCCAACAAAGTCGCACGACTACCCTAATCCAATCTTCATCATATGCATAAACAGATAAATACTAGTTAGCTACCGCACACTACGCCTTGACACAGGCCATGTACACCAACAAAGTATGGACTTTGGTTGCTATATCTGAAGGGTTAAATCCCCATCAGGAGCAAGTATATCTTGAGAAGATTACTTGGTGTACATGGAGAAGTTGAGACTTTCAAAGCTAGACTTGTTAAGGGTTTTCGTCATCGACCAGGCGTGGACAATGATGAAACCTTTTCCAGTGGCTATGCTTAAGTCCATTCAGATCCTACTTGCCACGGCTACATACCATGACTACGATATCTGGTGGTTGGGTGTCATGACAGCTTTTCTAAATGATGTTTTAGAAGAGGGAGTCTATAAGTACACAGCCAGAGAGCCTCGTAAACAGTGGGAGCAGTGGAAACGTGTGCAAGATACTTTATAGGATAAAGCAGGCATCGCGGAGTTGGAACATCTGTTTTGATGGATTAGTCAAACAGTTTGACATCATCAAAATGGTAGATGAACCTTGTATATACAAAAAGGTAGTAGGGAGTATGGTGGTGATCCTCGTAGAGTACGTGGATGACATACTCTTGATAGGGAAGGAGTTTCCTGTGCTACGCTCGATCAATCTCCGCTTATCACTATGATTCTCCATATAGGATCAAACTGATACCTCCTAAATCCTGAGTTTTGGATCTATGAGATAGATCTAATTGGATGTTAGGATTCTCACTAGTTGTAGTGAGATGGTATCAATCGATCCTGGGGAGAATCACTGGAAGTGTTCCAGAGTGATAAAGACGACTGAATGTCAGTCACAGGCATTGTCTTTACCCTCAGTGGAGGGACGGTATGTTGGAAGAGTTCCAAGCTAGATACCGTGGCATACTAGAAGATAAAGGCGGGATACATCGCTACTTAAGATGCTACCAAAGAGGCTGTTTGGGTGTATATTGGTTCATGAGATGAACTATGTTCCTTCCATTGTGTGACAATGGAGTTGTGGCTTATGCCAAGGAACGCCGGTCCCATCAGTGATCCAGACATATTCTAAGGCAGTATCACCTGATCATGGAGATGGTTGATCTCCAGGGTGATCGAGGTTTGGAGAGTAGACTCAGAGGACAACACAGCGGATCCACTCACAAAGGCCTGTTCCCAGAGAGAGACTTTTATGGGATGGTTGAGTATGAGATACTGCAACCACTGCTACAGATGGCCTTAGTGCAAGTGGGAGATTGTTAGTTATATGTATGCCCTAGAGGCCATTACTGTACATTGGATGTATATTGTAGTGGATGCTGGGACGTATATAGGAAGGACTTTCTTGCTCGACATGATAGTATGCTATCTGGTTGCTCTTTACCTTAACGTGTACACTGTTTGCCTCTCTGTTACATGTTGGTAAAGCCCTTAGGATGTGTGCTTGACTACCTGGACTATGATGCGGATCATACTAGTGGGGACATGGTAGTCCATAAGTACATCCTTGAAAGTCCCTAGTCGTGGGTGTATCGAGACGGGGCATCGATATACCAGAGTAGACTAGCGTGTACCTTCTCGACCCATACAGATGGGCGATGGATGATCCCATATCCATTGGTGTTTGACATCAGAGATGATATACGGGTGCTCAGTAGAGACTGGGTACACTGGACGGACTCGCCGAGAACTCCCAGATGGTATTATACCTTACGTCAGATGGCAGTTCTCTGGTGACACTGGTACAGAGTAGTCTGTTGACCCGAGATCGTCATAGAGTCTTGTGTGGTTCCCACTGTGCTTTGATTTCCATCTTACCACGTCCAAGAGGGCGTGCAAAACGGTGGTTTTTAGGTACAGTCCCGAGTCACATGGAGGCAATGAGCGATAGGAGGGGATTCGTCTCTCCCGGTATAGGGAGTTGATGTTGCGCTGTGTTCGATTGGCTATAACAGGAAATCCCTGGCCAGGGTTGCTGAGATTTACTGGTAAGTGTTACCTGTAGTTTCTCGATGTGTTATAGACCTCATATCGACACGACTTATCGAGCTATTGGGGTCTGACGTTTACCACCCCTAGGCGAGATATGCGACATATCAGACGAACAGACCGGACTGTACGAGAGTGTTACTGGTCGGATTCACTGGAGTGTGAGCGGGCTTGCTCGTCGATCTTCAGATCGCTCAATACCCGGGTGGCCGTTACGTTTAGCAGACCGCTTGCGGCTTGTGGATGTTTGATATGATCATCATCCGCTGCCGGCGTATTGACGAGTCTTTAGAGTCCTACACAGAGGTTTCCTGGCTCAAGCGAAACGAAATAGGAGCGCATATGAGATATGTGCGGGACCGAGAGTAATGCGTGTATGTGATACCGTATTTCATTCTCGCGATCAATGTGTCGAATGGTTGTATGCGATATAACCTAATTATCGAATCAAGGATTGATTCGATAAGCCGATACATTGGATACTAGCCGGTTATATGCGATATGACCGGATCGTTAAATCAAGAGTTGATTTAATGATTTAATGCATAATTATATATTTGATATATTACTTTGCATTAACTAGTATCGGTTCACTTTAAATGGATTTTCTCACTCGGGTGTGCGCATTGCATATGCGATATGTTTTTTTGTGCACTTAATTGTATCATGTTTGATGATACATGTTTACTTGTGTTTTGTGTAAAGTTTAA
Source organism: Agapanthus africanus (assembly GCA_030015575.1). Lineage (NCBI taxonomy): Eukaryota > Viridiplantae > Streptophyta > Magnoliopsida > Asparagales > Amaryllidaceae > Agapanthus > Agapanthus africanus. Next base: position 708,195,519 of record CM057338.1, on the reverse strand, counting down.
ACCATGGTTATGTAATGGTTAGGGTTTACATTTTCATATCTATTTATTTATTCATTTATTCATTTTGGAAAATGAAAAGCAAATGAGAAAATGGTGGCTTCTTTTGTTTTGTTCATGAAGCTTCATGAAGACTTTGACCAAGTGACCATTTTGTCTCAAGCTTAACCCTAACCATCCCACTAACCATGATTTATTCTCTACACTTGACCATGGTTCAATTATGATAAGTATTCTTTTTACTTTTCATTTTTAATTAACTTATCATATCATTTTTCTTCTTCTTCTTCCTTGAACTCAAGAAGAAAAGCTTGTAGTCATCAATGGTGATTGATGATAAAGAGTGAGAAATCCAATTCTAAAGTCTACCCACTTCCTATTTCTTCATCCTCTACCTCTTGCCAAGTAGTAGAGTGTGTTTCCTTCACAAGTTTTTAGGGCTTGGTGAAGGTGGAGCTTGATTTAGCGATGCCTCCCACTTCCTATTTCTTCATCCTCTACCTCTTGCCAAGTAGTAGAGTGTGTTTCCTTTACAAGTTTTTAGGGCTTGGTGAAGGTGGAGCTTGATTTAGCGATGCCTCGACGTAGATCATCTTCGGCATGGACATCGACGACCTAGCTCGCTTTTTCTCCGACGAAGCCGACTCTAGAGCCCGGATTCCTTTTGGACAGCGGAGACGACTTCGTTGCGGAGCTATGGAGGTGGAGCACCGGATCTACAAAGGTTGTATTTCCGATATCCCATTAGTTAAGTTGTTAACTAGATTGTTTTTCGCCTAGATTTCTAGCCAACGGTCCGTAGTCGGGTTTCTCGGCACCTAGATATTTGAAATTGGCATGGTTGATGCCTTGTGAGACCTCATTAGGATGCCTAGGAACCCTACAGTGGTATCAGAGCCTAGCTAGAGCCTTAGGCGAAGTCTAGACGGATTTTGAAACCCGAACGAACCCGAAAACCCAAACCCAAAATGCTCTCTGTCCTTTTTCCAAAAATTGGGATTTTTCCAAATTAAAAATATGCAGAAAAATAAGCAGGGTTTTCTAAGAATTACGGTGAAAATTTTTGGTCGTAATTCCATCAAACAGCCGCGGAACCGCGGCCTTATCCCACGTGGCGCGGCGGTTCCGCGGCAACACTGTTGCATCGTTGACCAAAATTTGCACAGTAATTATTAGTTTGCTGTGCTGAGTTCTCTGGGTATTTTTAAAATTTTATTCAAGAGTTGAATTTTCTGGAGTTGTTTTGGGGATTCGGTGTTTCGATCGGGGTATCAAATTTTGTCTGTGTGGCTTTCCGGATAAATTTTAGAATATGTTAAAAAGTTCGACCGGATATAAATACCCAACTTTTCCCCTGTCGGGAAATTTCCAAGTGTTGGATTTTTCCGTAGTTTAACGACGTTCTAAGTAGTGCAAGTAACGCGATGGACCCTCTAGAAGACAACAAACCTTAACTCGATTATGTGACCGTCTTGAACTGCCCTTTGAACCTTCGGGTTTGGGGCAGTACGGCGTGCCACATGTGAGGCGTTGGCTTGACCCTTCTACGGCTGGACCGTCGGTACTGAGGCACGAACTGAATGTTGTTAGACTTATTTCATGTGTTGATCTGTATTGGGAAAAATTGGGTGTTCGATTGTTCGATCGGAAAGTTTGACATTTTCTATTTATCCGGAATGGGATACAACAATTGGAATTCACAATTAGTTATGAGATAACTGAATGAATGTTATAAACGTAGCAGTTTAGTCTCACTTGATCGGTTGCCACGGAATTTTAATGTGATCACAAGTCCGTCGCAATCACGTAGCGTACGCGGATACTCGCCGGGTAAACTTAATAGACAGCCTCACTCCATAGCCCCGACCAAGTGACTGTAGGAGAACCCCGTCGCCGAAAGCATCCGTTCGGGTGCTCGCGGCAGCGGTGTTCCGCCTTGGTGCACTTCGTCGACGGTATCGGGGGTGCGGCCGCCTACTAAAGTTTGCGACGAGTATTCGATCAGACTGTCGGGAATCTTGTTGAATTGCCCGACTCGATATTGAAAAGTGTTTTCGATAATGAGACTGAAATGCGGGGTTTATAATTGTTAGGCATGCGATGTCTAAGTAATTCATTTGGTCAGGCATGCGATGTCTGAGGTGGTTGCGGATTCCAACTGTTGTAGTTTTACACTTTCTTTTCTGTGACCGTAAGTGTAATATGTGATATCGCCGGTTTCGTTGCTATATGTCAACGACAATTGGGATGCGCATGTTTACTTACGTTGATGACATGTGATGTTATGTGTTGCTGGATATGTTATATTGGATCGTCGTATTTGAATAGCCGGGGGTTTTTATGTGAGATGAGTGTTTTTTTATTTTCATTCATGTAAAAAACTTGTATGTAATATTCTTTTATTGGGGCGCTTCCAGGTTGCGGAAGTTGTCACCGTTTGTATATTATTTACTTTTCCGCACTAAGATAGACCCAAGGAGGGGAGCACAAGTAACCGGGTTCTGGAGTCCAGTGGGAGACCAACTCGAGGAGTCGAGTCCGGGTCTCCTAACTCTAGAATTGGTAGGGTTGCTTGCCGCTCTTGTAGGGGTCTAGGGGTGTGGGTTTGGCTATTCATCACGACCGTGGAATCCGTGTTTTATACTGGCTCGTATTGAAAACACGGACGTCCTAGTATATCCAATATTTCATATGTTTCTTCTGCTGCGATATCTGTGATGTGATCATGTGATGTTCTGTGATAGATACAGTATATAGTATATATGATATATTATATAAACGTTACTTATGTTTTACACCCGCGCTAGCCCTGCCCCGCTCTGCCGTTAGTTACCTAACCTAACGGTGCACGAGGGGACATCGAGGCGAATGCGGATGGCATAAGTGTACGTCGTATTTATCTGTGATGTTTAGGTACTTAAATGATGGGACTTCATTAATATGATTAATGAAATAAAAGAAACCTAAGATGTTGTAGAATCGAATTTCAAAATAAAACAGGTAGCTACAGTTTTTGCTTTGCACAGCGGTATATGAGATATATCCTGCACCTTATTCGATGAGGAAAGGACCGAGATCCCTTCACCGGGAGTGACTCCTTTAGCAATAACTGGCAGATGCTACACACTCGGTTTGTCTTTTGATTGCTTTTAAGTGTTTTTGCTTTGCACAGTGATATATGTGATATATCCCGCACCTCATTCGACGAGGAAAGGACCGACGATCCCTTCACCGGGAGTGACTCCTTTAGCAAAACTAGAAAAGCCTCAAAAACACTCCATTTCAAAATTCATTCGATCCTACAACGATATCAAGTTCATTACGCAATAGGTTTTCAGAAAAACCTGTCGTAGCCCTCCGTCATTTCAGATAAGTAGTAGTTAGTATTCGTGCTACGTTTGTTGGCCTGCGTCAAGGCGTAGTGTGCGGTAGCTGACTGGTGCTTATCTGCATAAGCATATGATGTGATTGGATTAGGGTAGTCGTGCGACTTTGTTGGCCTGCGTCAAGGGTCGTGCGGGTGGGTTTAATTCAATCAGGAAATGACGGGTTGAACTTGACTAGCGAACTATGGTTTGTTGGCCTGCGTCAAGGTCATAGGACGCTAGGGGCAAAATATTATCGGGAATTTCAAGTGTTGAGATTTGCAATGAGATTGCATACCTTCTATGAGATAGTTGGATCCCGATACCCGCTGCGAGTAAGAGTTACTCCTGGGAGAGTTTTATACATTACAATTAGCCGATCAAGTAGGTGTCTAGAAAGGTGTCAACGGGGTTATGCCTCTAGGAAAACGAGGTTTACATTAATTAGGTTCGTACGAAAGCACGGGGGACCTCCCTCAATGTACCGACACTGGCCTGGCTGAAAGATTGGCGAACTTGTAGTGTGTAATTAATCCCGGCTAGTCTTTCCTTTCAGGGTTTGAAGGAAGATTTGATAAAAAGCAGTGGGAGCCATCCTGATTAGATAAAATAATAACCAATCTATTCTTGCTAGAGCGCACGCTGAGTGTTTTCTTCTCTCTCTCTCCAGGTAGCGACCATATCACGCCTTAATCAAGATAATAATACGGATTATTGACCGAACCCGCTTGTTATACTGAGCTGGGAACGTTGGTCCCGCTCCAACTTATAATTGTTATAAGACAGAGCAGGAAATTGGGGATTACCAGAATTCCCGTGCCGCCCAAACGAAGAGAGTGCATGCTGATGCATCATCTTCGGGTGTGTTCGTTACAAAGAACTGTTTCTCTGTATCCTCTACATCCTGGGTATATGATACCGGATCAGGATCCCATATATGTAATCTGTTACATAGGGCTACAGAAAGGTAGAGGACTGAGAACGGATGATAAGTTTCATGAGGCAGAAAACGGGGCAAGTGTTGCATCCAAGTCTGTTGGTCACTGTCACTCTGTATTACCAATACATTGATTCTGAACGAATGTTATTAGATACCGAACCTGATATACAAAATCATATCAGTCTCTTTATCAGCAAAGAAATGATAAAATTTTGTATTGTTGGATAATGTTTTGAACATTTCCTATATCAAAAGTTGATCGGTTCAGGCACGTTATCTAAAAGCATTGATGTTCTAAATCAAACTACAGTTCTTAGTATACGGAACACACACAAGAGGAAGAGTTCAGAAATGAACGAATCCTTCTTGAGGTATTGTAGACTAGGTCAGATCAATGTGACCCGACTAGCTAGAGTTACATATAGATGCATATTTAAATCAGTTTGAATTTACATCTTGTGAAACTCGCCAGTCATGTCACAAAGATAAGATGACCATAGCTCCGTTTACTGGAAACAGAGAAAGAGTTAGTGAACTCTTAGGATGATACATGTTGATGTATGTAGGTCCCCTGTCTACACATGCCAGGACTGGTTCTTTATACTTCATTACGTTCTCTAATAATCTTTCGAGTTTCAGACCTATGTTCCTGTTGAAACACAAGTCCGAACCTTTTGAGATATTCACAGAATATAAGTTAGAAGTAGAGAACCAGATATACGGGTATACGTATTATGTCCTATGATGAGATCAGGGAGGAGAATACTTGTGCACGGAAATCCTGGACTATTCTAAAGGAGAATGAGATTCTCTCTCAACATTACTCCTCCGAATACACCATAGCACGATGGTATATCGGGGCGAAGCAATAACACCCTATATGATAAGGTGTGCTCTATGATGAGTACTACTGAGTTACCTATTTCCTTTTGGGAGTTATGCACTTGAGAAGCTGCATACCTATTGAATAGGGTTCCAATCAAATCAGTTGCCTACCGCTTCATATGTGATATGGAAAGGGAAGAGCCCATATCTTAAGTTGGTTAAGATTTGGGGTTGTCTGGCCTATGTCTAAAGGCAAAATTCGGACAAGCTCGAGGCAAGATCTGTTATGTAGAACTGGAAATGTTCCAGCTATACGAACTACAACAGATGATTTGGTAGAACCAAAGGATTCAGTAGATTCCAACGAACCTCAGCCTCTCCGCTGATCTAGTAGGGTTCCTCACCCACCTGAGAGATACTTCGGTTTCTCTATAACAGTGGGAGCGAAGATTGCATCATGAGATGATGACCCAACTAGTTCCGAGCGGGCCATCAGGAGTGTGACTCTGTAAGAATGGCTGGATGCTTAGTGATCTGAGATGGAATCCATGTACACCAACAAAGTATGGACTTTGGTTGCTATATCTGAAGGGTTAAATCCCCATCAGGAGCAAGTATATCTTGAGAAGATTACTTGGTGTACATGGAGAAGTTGAGACTTTCAAAGCTAGACTTGTTAAGGGTTTTCGTCATCGACCAGGCGTGGACAATGATGAAACCTTTTCCAGTGGCTATGCTTAAGTCCATTCAGATCCTACTTGCCACGGCTACATACCATGACTACGATATCTGGTGGTTGGGTGTCATGACAGCTTTTCTAAATGATGTTTTAGAAGAGGGAGTCTATAAGTACACAGCCAGAGAGCCTCGTAAATAGTGGGAGCAGTGGAAACGTGTGCAAGATACTTTATAGGATAAAGCAGGCATCGCGGAGTTGGAACATCTGTTTTGATGGATTAGTCAAACAGTTTGACATCATCAAAATGGTAGATGAACCTTGTATATACAAAAAGGTAGTAGGGAGTATGGTGGTGATCCTCGTAGAGTACGTGGATGACATACTCTTGATAGGGAAGGAGTTTCCTATGCTACGCTCGATCAATCTCCGCTTATCACTATGATTCTCCATATAGGATCAAACTGATACCTCCTAAATCCTGAGTTTTGGATCTATGAGATAGATCTAATTGGATGTTAGGATTCTCACTAGTTGTAGTGAGATGGTATCAATCGATCCTGGGGAGAATCACTGGAAGTGTTCCAGAGTGATAAAGACGACTGAATGTCAGTCACAGGCATTGTCTTTACCCTCAGTGGAGGGACGGTATGTTGGAAGAGTTCCAAGCTAGATACCGTGGCATACTAGAAGATAAAGGCGGGATACATCGCTACTTAAGATGCTACCAAAGAGGCTGTTTGGGTGTATATTGGTTCATGAGATGAACTATGTTCCTTCCATTGTGTGACAATGGAGTTGTGGCTTATGCCAAGGAACGCCGGTCCCATCAGTGATCCAGACATATTCTAAGGCAGTATCACCTGATCATGGAGATGGTTGATCTCCAGGGTGATCGAGGTTTGGAGAGTAGACTCAGAGGACAACACAGCGGATCCACTCACAAAGGCCTGTTCCCAGAGAGAGACTTTTATGGGATGGTTGAGTATGAGATACTGCAACCACTGCTACAGATGGCCCTAGTGCAAGTGGGAGATTGTTAGTTATATGTATGCCCTAGAGGCCATTACTGTACATTGGATGTATATTGTAGTGGATGCTGGGACGTATATAGGAAGGACTTTCTTGCTCGACATGATAGTATGCTATCTGGTTGCTCTTTACCTTAACGTGTACACTGTTTGCCTCTCTGTTACATGTTGGTAAAGCCCTTAGGATGTGTGCTTGACTACCTGGACTATGATGCGGATCATACTAGTGGGGACATGGTAGTCCATAAGTACATCTTTGAAAGTCCCTAGTCGTGGGTGTATCGAGACGGGGCATCGATATACCAGAGTAGACTAGCGTGTACCTTCTCGACCCATACAGATGGGCGATGGATGATCCCATATCCATTGGTGTTTGACATCAGAGATGATATACGGGTGCTCAGTAGAGACTGGGTACACTGGACGGACTCGCCGAGAACTCCCAGATGGTATTATACCTTACGTCAGATGGCAGTTCTCGAGTGACACTGGTACAGAGTAGTCTGTTGACCCGAGATCGTCATAGAGTCTTGTGTGGTTCCCACTGTGCTTTGATTTCCATCTTACCACGTCCAAGAGGGCGTGCAAAACGGTGGTTTTTAGGTACAGTCCCGAGTCACATGGAGGCAATGAGCGATAGGAGGGGATTCGTCTCTCCCGGTATAGGGAGTTGATGTTGCGCTGTGTTCGATTGGCTATAACAGGAAATCCCTGGCCAGGGTTGCTGAGATTTACTGGTAAGTGTTACCAGTAGTTTCTCGAAGTGTTATAGACCTCATATCGACACGACTTATCGAGCTATTGGGGTCTGACGTTTACCACCCCTAGGCGAGATATGCGACATATCAGACGAACAGACCGGACTGTACGGTAGTGTTACTGGTCGGATTCACTGGAGTGTGAGCGGGCTTGCTCGTCGATCTTCAGATCGTTCAATACCCGGGTGGCCGTTACGTTTAGCAGACCGCTTGCGGCTTGTGGATGTTTGATATGATCATCATCCGCTGCCGGCGTATTGATGAGTCTTTAGAGTCCTACACAGAGGTTTTCTGGCTCAAGCGAAACGAAATAGGAGCGCATATGAGATATGTGCGGGACCGAGAGTAATGCGTGTATGTGATACCGTATTTCATTCTCGCGATCAATGTGTCGAATGGTTGTATGCGATATAACCTAATTATCGAATCAAGGATTGATTCGATAAGCCGATACATTGGATACTAGCCGGTTATATGCGATATGACCGGATCGTTAAATCAATAGTTGATTTAATGATTTAATGCATAATTATATATTTGATATATTACTTTGCATTAACTAGTATCGGTTCACTTTAAATGGATTTTCTCACTCGGGTGTGCGCATTGCATATGCGATATGTTTTTTTGTGCACTTAATTGTATCATGTTTGATGATACATGTTTACTTGTGTTTTGTGTAAAGTTTAAACCATGGTTATGTAATGGTTAGGGTTTACATTTTCATATCTATTTATTTATTCATTTATTCATTTTGGAAAATGAAAAGCAAATGAGAAAATGGTGGCTTCTTTTGTTTTGTTCATGAAGCTTCATGAAGACTTTGACCAAGTGACCATTTTGTCTCATGCTTAACCCTAACCATCCCACTAACCATGATTTATTCTCTACACTTGACCATGGTTCAATTATGATAAGTATTCTTTTTACTTTTCATTTTTAATTAACTTATCATATCATTTTTCTTCTTCTTCTTCTTTGAACTCAAGAAGAAAAGCTTGTAGTCATCAATGGTGATTGATGATAAAGAGTGAGAAATCCAATTCTAAAGTCTACCCACTTCCTATTTCTTCATCCTCTACCTCTTGCCAAGTAGTAGAGTGTGTTTCCTTCACAAGTTTTTAGGGCTTGGTGAAGGTGGAGCTTGATTTAGTGATGCCTCGACGTAGATCATCTTCGGCATGGACATCGACGACCTAGCTCGCTTTTTCTCCGACGAAGCCGACTCTAGAGCCCGGATTCCTTTTGGACAGCGGAGACGACTTCGTTGCGGAGCTATGGAGGTGGAGCACCGGATCTACAAAGGTTGTATTTCCGATATCCCATTAGTTAAGTTGTTAACTAGATTGTTTTTCGCCTAGATTTCTAGCCAACGGTCCGTAGTCGGGTTTCTCGGCACCTAGATATTTGAAATTGGCATGGTTGATGCCTTGTGAGACCTCATTAGGATGCCTAGGAACCCTACAACCATATCACGCCTTAATCAAGATAATAATACGGATGTATTGACCGAACCCGCTTGTTATACTGAGCTAGGGAACGTTGGTCCCGCTCCAACTTATAATTGTTATAAGTCAGAGCAGGAAATTGGAGAATACCAGATTTCCCGTGCCGCCCAAATGAAGAAAGTGCATGTTGATGCATCATCTTCGGGTGTGTTCGTTACATAGAACTGTTTCTCAGTATCCTTTACGTCCTGAGTATGTGATACAGGATCAGGATTCCACATATGTAATCCGTTACATGGGCTACAGACAGGTAGAGAACTGAGAACGAGTGATAAGTTTCATGAGATAGAAAACGGTGCAAGTGTTGCAGCCAAGTCTGTTGGTCACTGTCACCCTATATTACCAGAATACATTGATTCTGAACAAATGTTATTAGATACCGAACCTGATGTAAAAAATCAAATCAGTCTCTTAATTAAGTAAAGAAAGGATATAATTTTATATTGTTGGATAATGTTTTGAACATTTCCTATATCAAAAGTTGATCGGTTCAGGCACGTTATCTAAAAGCATTGACGTTCTAAATCAAACTACAGTTCTTAGTATACAGAACACACACAAGAGGAAGATTTCAGAAATGAACGAATCCTTCTTGAGGCATTGTAGACTAGGTCATATCAATGCGACCCGACTAGCTAAAGTTACATTTAGATGCATATTTAAATCAGTTTAAATTTACATCTTATGGAACTTGCCAGTCATGTCACAAGGATATAATGACCACAGCTCTGTTTATTGGAAACAGAGAAAGAGTTAGTGAACTCTTGGGATGATACATGTTGATGTATGTAGGTCCCCTGTCTACACATGCCAAGACCGGTTCTTTGTACTTCATTACATTCTCTGATGATCTCTTTAGATTCAGACATATGTTCCTGTTGAAACACAAGTCAGAACCTTTTGAGATATTCACAGAATATAAGTTAGAAGTAGAGAACCAATACGGGTATAAGTATTATGTCCTTTGATGAGATCAAGGAGGAGAATACTTGAGCACGGAAATCCTGGACTATTCTAAAGGAGAATGAGATTCTCTCTCAGCATTATTCCTCCGCATATACCACAGCACGTCGGTGTATCGGGGCGGAGCCATTACACCCTATTTGATATGGTGTGCTCTATGATGAGTACTACTGAGTTTCCTATTTCCTTTTGGGAGTTATGCACTTGAGAAGCTGCATACCTATTGAATAAGGTTCAAATCAAATCAGTTGCCTACCACTCCATATAAGATATGGTATGGGAAAAGCCTATCTCTTAAGTAAGTTAAGATTTGGGGTTGTCCAGCCTATGTCTAAAAGCATAATCCGGACAAGCTCAAGGCAAGATCTGTAATTGTCACGACCCGAAAGAGCACGTGACTGGCCCTTGAACCATATGAAGTCTATAGGACTCCATCTGATCCAAGTAAGCCAAAAGCCTAGAAATCTAAAACCATTTTAAGGATAAATAAACAACAAGCAATATACTATACAACGCCGAATGGCGAGGATCAAAATTTAAAAGAAACCCAGATAAGCATGAAAACTGTAACACTACTAAGCGCGACTCTAAGGTCGAAATAATACATCACTAGTGTCTGAGTCTGAAACAATATACAAGTTTTGGTTGATGGAATTTCTAGATACAAAGAATAATACATGTACAACGGCGGTTCTGATACAAAGAACCCACCTACCAAGCAAATCACCCGTAAAGGAAAGCAGTGTGCCAGAAGCGCCGCTATGGAACCTGTACGGCAAGCCCCGCAAGAACTGTGGCATAACGGGGGTGAGTTGCCAACTCGTGAATAGAAAATATCTACAAGCAGAAATCGAATGCAACACATAATCCTAAGTCAATACAATCAGTATATAATATAACCCTCAAGAGTAAGTCTGAAGCATAAAAATGTGGCAGTGTAACATCTAATCATGTAGGTAGTGCCAAGTACTCATGCCAGTGCCTCAGATAATAACATGTCATAATGTAAGGTATGTCTGCATGAAGTAAACATGATGAAGCATCAAATGGATATCAATACACATATATTAGCGTCCCATTCCACTAATATTGGTGTAAGGGTATATATAACAGCGCCCTCGTACCCTGTTATATATACAAATGAAGTATGATCAATGTAGTCAAGGTCTGTATGTAATCAATATCTGTATAAACGTGGAACCCGTCCACCCGTCACCCAATGACAATAAGCGTGGAACCCATCCACCCGTCACCCAATGACAATAAACGTGGAACCCATCCACCCGTCACCCAATGACAATAAACGTCATGCATGCAAATATGAGGATATAATCAAAACCATGGAAATCGTCATGAAACCCGTGCCTAGCATCAACACGTAAATCCTCATCTATCGCGCTCCGTCAGTCCGGATTAGCCCACGGGCTATGTCTGCAGAATCGGACCTCGGCCCCGGCAGTACGCCCATATCCATCTATCGACTCTGGTCAGTATCCTCCGGATAACTGCCAGGTCCAACCAATCACCGGTAGGTAGTAGTCCCTCTGCCAGGCTCACCGTCTACTACACAGCGAAACCGTTCTCGCCCCGGGGTACCATACCGGGTCCACCATGTACCCGCAATCGGCCTCATCCGCCTCCTCGAATCGGGTTTCACATGTCGCTCTCAGCACCGAAAAAACACATGGTGGACACACTGAAATATCATATCAAGGGTAACCGGGTTTTTTAAATAATTATATATTCTCTTTTGAAATACCCACGGTTCCCAAATCCAGAAATATCATGAAAACAACATATCTCAATGCGTATAATCAAAACATGATGTATGCGACATGTAAAGAAAGGTAAGCATATCAGAAGTCATGCAACATGGAATAATAATGTGCACATGTCGAGAGAAACTGCTCTTTTAAAACGAATCAGTTTTGAAGAATATCTTGCGGTTCCCAAATCCCTAAATAAGTCAGAATCATCTATGTTTGTGTACAGGTATAAGTGTATAATATGCCATGAAAGAATCATATCATGAATGCAACAGTACTACAGCGTAGTGGCATGGCAATTATCGATGATGAAGTGTGTGAGCCGGCAAATAGTGTACGTGGAACATACGCATCATCGATAATGGTGCTGGTGTCCTAACAGCATGATACTAATATAGCAATAAACATATTCAAGCAATGCGAATAGCATGAATATGCGGAAATCAAATAATCAACACCACAGTGAAGAATCTACTATGCAAACTACAGATCTAAGTATCAAGTCAATCGGGAGGGGTATGGAAACCACCTAAATCTGAGTCGATATAAATATATATATATATATATATATATATATATACAATGGTCGGTGATCTCGCCTCAATAGTATCACGTACGATACGGTATATCATTTAACATCCTCGAGTCATGAGTGCGGATCTAACATCAATAGAAAGCTCGTACGGTAAATCGTCGTACGGCATCCCAATAGCTAGGTACGGGTCAGTATCACATTCCTCTCATCAAATATCAGGTATCATTATCATTATATCATATAATCTGGGGTACAGATCTAAGTCTAGTACAAATCGATACCATTTATAAAGTATGAATGCGGGAGTAAACACACATCCAAAGCTCGCAAGAATCACATGTCGTATCCCAAATACGAATCATATCAAATCACCGATCTCACGGCACAATGCCCAAACCATCGACTCATCTCCAATATCATCCATTATCATCATCAACATTGTGTAAATAAAAAGAATATGCAAGTGTGTGCGTGTAGGTGTAAATCTATTCTAGGGTTCGCGGCTATGAACTACACTAGTCACTTCTAACCTTACACTATCCATAATACCTCTAACTATCATATACATAATATAACTACGGACTGCGGGGGTGCTATACGCCATCCACCCGACTTCCCCCTGTAGATATAATCTACTCACCTTGCGCCTTCATTTGTCGACGTCTCCACGCGCTTTACTTGTCGTCCCGAAGTCTTCATGGGGTACCTACACATCAAAGTATCGTATATGCGTATTAAAACCAAATTAAAGCTAACACGGCACACGAAACCCAAAACGATGCGATAAGGGGCCTATAGGTTAGAACCTATGGCACGCCTTCAAAACCATCAATAAATCCTCTATATCGTCGTATAAACGCCAAATAGTCGAGGTAAAACACAAAACACAAATTTAGAATTAAGAATACGGAATACGGAAACACGAATCCAAAACAGTAACTTAGGAAATATGTTCCAGATTTCACCCTAGGTCAAATTGGACAAATCTATATACACCAGGGGTCTAATCTATGCATGTAGGGGCTACAAAACCAAAACGAGAAGGTTTGGTGCAGGTATGGCCGCAAATTGCGGCCAATAGGAATTAATCTGCGGCCGGCTTGATGAGTTAAGGGTTGGGGTCTTGGTGGTAGCTTCCTGGGTGCCTGCACTGTAGGGTTCCTAGGCACACTAATGAAGTCTCACAAGTGATCAAACATGCACAAATCAAAAATTCTTTGTTCCTACAAACCCTAATACGGATCGTTAACTAGATATATAGGCGAAGAAAGCATGTAATCGAATTAAATGCTAAGGGAAAGTGACTACAACCTTTGTAGATCCGGTCCACCACTTCCTAAGCTCCGCGATGATCTCCCTCCGCTGTCCAAATCGAACCCTTGACTCTAGCATTGGCATCATCGAAGAATGGGCGGGCTTGATCGTCGGTTCGATGCCGAAGATGATCTACGTCGAGGCATCACAAGAACAAGCTCCAACTTCACCAAGTCTTGAAAACTTGTGAAGGAAACACCCTATACAACTTGGCAAGAGGTAGAGGATGAAGAAATAGGAAGTGGGCAGACTTTAGATTTGGATTTCTCACTCATTTTGGCTAGTTGCCATTGATGGTGCAAGCTTTCTTCAAATTGAAGATGAAGAAGAAGAAGATGATAAAGAATTATGATAAGTGTTATGTAAATGATAAATAAATCAATACTTATCATTTACTAACCCTTGGTTAGTTGTAGAGAATGGACCATGGTTAACTTGAATGGTTAGGGTTAAGGATGAGACAAGAATGGTGACTTAGTCAAAGTTTCAAGAAACTTCAACTACAAACAAATCAAGCCACCATTCTATTTTCTTTATCATTTCCTTTCTCCAAAATAAACAAAAAGAATAAATAAATGAATAAGAAAAAAGAAAACCCTAATCATAAACTTAACCATGGTCTAATTCTTTACACTAACCCTAGCTTGCATGTATCATCAAACATGATACAATCATGTGCACAAAATATATCACATATACAATGTGCACAAACCAAGTGAGTAAATCCATTTAAAGTGAACCAATACTAGTTAATGCAAAGTAATATATCAAATATATAATTATACATTAAATCATTAAATCAACACTTGATTCAATGATCCGGTCATATCGCATACAACCGGCTAGTATCCAACGTGTCGGCTTATCGAATCAATCCTTGATTCGATAACTAGGTTATATCGCATACAACCTAATCGATACATTCATCGCGAGAATGGAATACGGTATCACATACACGCATTATTCTCGGTCCAGCACATATCTCATATGCGCACCTATTTCGTTTCGCTTGAGCCAGGAAACCTCTGTATAGGACTCTAAAGACTCGTCAATACGCCGGCAGCAGATGATGATCATATCAAACACCCACAAGCCGCAAGCGGTCTGCTAAATGTAACGGCCACCCGGGTATTGAGCGATCAGAAGATCGACGAGCAAGCCCGCTCACACTCCTGTGAATCCAACCAGTAACACTTACCGTACAGTCCGGTCTGTTCGTCTGATATGTCGCATATCTCGCCTAGGGGTGGTAAACGTCAGACCCCAGTAGCTCGATAAGTCATGCCGACTTGAGGTCCATAACATTCGTGAAACTACTGATAACTATTACCAGTATATCACTGCAACCCTGGCCAGGGATTTCCTGTTATGGCCAGTCGAGCATAGCACAACATTAACCCCCAATACCGGGAGAGACGAATCCCCTCCTATCGCTCATTGCCTCCATGTGAATCGGGACTGTACCCAAAAACCACCTGTTTGCACGACTCAGTAGAGCCGTGGTAGGGTGGAAATCAAAGCACAGTGGGAGACACACAAGACTCTATGACGATCTCGGGTCAACAGACTAAGCTGTACCAGTGTCACCAGAGAACTGCCATCTGACGTGAGGTATAATACCATCTGGGAGTTCTCGGCGAGTCCGTTCAGTGTACCCAGTCTCCACTGAGCACCCGTATACCATCTCTGATGTCAAACACCAATGGATATGGGATCATCCATCGCCCATCACATGGGTCGAGAAGATATACGCTAGTCTACTCTGGAATATCGATGCCCCGTCTCGATATTCCCACGACTAGGAACAATGAAGGATGTACTCATTGACTACCCAGGCCCCACTAGTATGATCTGCATCATAGTCCTGGAAGTCGAGTACTCATCCTAAGGGCTTTATCAACATGTAATCAGAGAGACAGGAAGTATACATGTTAAGATAAAGAGCAACCAGATAGCGTACTATCATGTTGAGCAAGAAAGTCCTACCTATATATGTCCCAGCATCCACTACAATATACATCCAATGTACAGTAATGGCCTCTAGGGCATACATATAACTAACAATCTCCCACTTGCACTAGGGCCATCTGTAGCAGTGGTTGTAGTATCTAATACTCAACCATCCCCTAAAAGTCTCTCTCTGGGAATAGGCCTTCGTGAGTGGATCCGCCGTGTTATCCTCTGAGTCTGCTCTCCTTCCCTCGATCACCCTGGAGATCAACTATCTCCATGATCAGGTGATGCTGCCTCAGAATATGTCTGGGTCACTGATGGGACCAGGGTTCCAGGGCCAAAGCCACAGTTCCATTGTCACACAATGGTAGGAACCTAGTTCATCCTATGAACCAATATACACCCAAACTGCGTCTTTGGTAGTATCTTTAATAGCGATGTTACCAGCCTTTATCTTCTAGTTTGTCACGGTATCTAGCTTGGAAATCTTCCAACATACCGTCCCTTTTATGAGGGTAAAGACAATGCCTGTGACTGACATTCAGTCGTCTTTATCACCCTGGAACACTTCCAGTGATTCTCCCCAGGATCGATTGATACTATCTCACTATAGCTAGTGAGAATCCTAAAATCTATTTAGATCTATCTCATAGATCCAAATCCCAGGATTTAGGAGGTATCATTTTGATCCTTTATGGAGAATCTATGTGATAAGAGGAGATCGACCGATCGTAGCATAGGAAATTCCTTTCCTATCAAGAGTATGTTGTCCACGTACAATACGAGGATGACCACTTCACTCTCTACTACCGTTTTGTATATACAAGGTTCATCTACCATTTTGATGATGTCAACTTCTTTGACTAATCCATCAAAACAGATGTTCCAACTCCGCGATGCCAGCTTTATCCTATAAAGCATCTTGCACACGTTTCCGCTGCTCCCACTGTCTACGAGGCCCTCTGGCTGTGTTCTTATAGACGTTCACTTCTAAATCATTATTTAGAAAAGTAGTCATGGCACCCAACCACCAGATATCGTAGTCATGGTATGTAGCCGTGGCAAGTAGGATCTGGATGGACTTAAGCATAGTCCCTGGAAAAGGTTTCATCATTATTCGTGCCTGGTCGATGACGAAAACCTTTAACAAGTCTAGCTCTGAAAGTCTCAACTTGTCCATCTACACCAAGTAATCTTCTCAAGATATACTTGCTCCTGATGGGGATTTAACCCTTCAGATATCGCAACCAAAGTCCATACTTTGTTGGTGTATATGGATTCTATCTCAGATGGCTAAGCATCCAGCCATTCTTACAGAGTCCCTACTTTTGATGGCCTGCTCGAATCTAGTTGGGTCATCATCTCATGATGCAATCCTTGCTCCCACTGTCATCGAGAAACCGAAGTATCTCTCAAGCAGGTGAGGAACCCTGCTAGATCGGCGGAGAGGCTGAGGTTCGTCGGGAACTATTGAATCCTTTGGTTCTACCAAATAATCTGCTGTAGTTTGTATAGATGGAACCTTTCCAGTTCTACATTACAGACCTTGCCTCGAGCCTGTCCGGATTTTGTTTTAGACATAGGCCGGACAATCCCAAATCTTAACTAACTTAAGATATGGGCTCTTCCCTTTCCATATCACATATGAAGTGGTAGGCAGTGATTTGATTCGAACCTAATTCAATAGGTATGCAGCTTCTCAAGCGCATAACATCCAAAAGGAAATAGGTAACTCAGTAATACTCATCATAGAGCACACGATATCTAATATTGTGTGATTGCTCCGCCCCGATACACCGTTATGCTGTGGTGTATTCAGAGGAGTAATACTGAGAGAGAATCTCATTCTCCTTTAGAATAGTCCAGGAATGCGATGCACAAGTATTCTCCTCCCTGATCTTATCATAGGACATAATACTTATACCCATATTTTGGTTCTCTACTTCTAACTTATATTCTGTGAATACCTCAAAAGCTTCAGACTTATGTTTCAATCAGGAACATATGACTGAATCTTGAGAGATTATCAGAGAATATAATGAAGTATAAAGAACCAGTCCTGGCATCTGTAGACAGGAGACTTTACATACATCATCATGTATCAGTCCCAAGAGTTCATTAACTCTTTCTCTGCTTCCAGTAAACAGAGCTGGTGTCATTATATCTTTGTGACATGACTGGCAAGTTTCACAAGATGTAAATTCAAACTGATTTAAATATGCATCTAAAATGTAACTTCAGCCAGTCGGGTCGCATTGATATGACCTAGTCTACAATGCCTCAAGAATGATTCGTTCATTTCCGAACTTTTCCTCTTGTGTGTGTTCTGTATACTAGGAACTGTAGTTTGATTTAGAACGTCAATGCTTTTAGATAACGTGCCTGAACCGATCAACTTTTGATATAGGAAATGTTCAAAACATTATCCATCAATACAAAATTATATCCTTTCTTTACTAATAAAGAGACTGATATGATTTTGTATATCAGGTTCGGTATCTAATAGCATTTGTTCAGAATCAATGTATTGGTAATACAGGGTGACAGTGACCAACAGACTTGGCTGCAACACTTGCCCCGGTTTCTGTCTCATGAAACTTATCACCCGTTCTCAGTTTTTCTACCTTTTTGTAGCCCTATGTAACAGCTTACATATCTGGGATCCTGATCCGGTATCATATACCCAGGATTCAGAGGATACTGAGAAACAGTTCTTTGTAATGAACATACCCGAAGGAGATGCATCATATGCACTTTCTTCGTTTGGGCGGCATAGGAATTCTGGTATTCCCCAATTTCCTGCTCTGTCTTATAACAATTATAAGTTGGAGCGGGACCAACGTTCCCCAGCTCAGTATAACAAGCGGGTTCGGTCAATACATCCATTTTATTATCTTGATTAAGGCGTGATGTGGTCGCTACCTGGAGAGAGAGAGAAGAAAACACTCAGCGTGCGCTCTTGCAAGATCAGATTGGTTATATATTTTATCTAATCAGGATGACTCCCACTGTTTTTATCAAATCTTCCTTCAAACCTTAAAAGGAAAGACTAGCCGGGATTAATTACACTCTACAAGTTCGCCAATCTTTCAGCCAGGCCAGTGTCGGTACTTTGAGGGAGGTTCCCCGTGCTTTCGCACAGACCTAATTACAGTAAACCTCGTTTTCCCAGAGGAGTAACCCCATTGACACCTTTCTAGACACCTACTTGATCGGCTAATTGCAAAGTGCAAAACTCTCCCAGGAGTAACAATTACTTGCAGTGGGTATCGGGATCCAACTATCATATAGAAGGTATGCAATCTCATTGCAAATTTCAACACTTGAAACTCCCGATAAAGGTTTTTACCCCTAGCACCTATGACCTTAACTATGGTCAACAAATCATAAGTACTAGTCAAGTTCTACCCGTCATTTCGTGATTAATTAGACCCACCCACATGACCCTTAACTAAGGTCAACAAAGTCACGCGACTGTCCTAACTAATCGCATCATATGCGGTGTAGGAAGACATCACTTAGCTACCGTACACTGTGCCTTGACTATGGTCAACAAACACAGCACGAATACTAAGTACTCTACTTCCTAAAATGACGGAGGGTTGCGGCTGGTTTTTGTGAAAACGTTTAACGCTTTTAACTTGATCTCGTTGCAGAATCAAATGGTTTTTAAATGGAATGTTTTTGAAGCTTTTCTAGTTTTGCTAAAGGGGTCACTCCCGGTGAAGGGATCGTCGGCCCTTTCCTCGTCGAATGAGGTGCGGGATATATCATATATATCACTGTGCAAAGCGGAAACTATAGAAGCGATCAAAGACAAACCGTGGGTTGTAGCATCTGCCAGTTATTGCTAAAGGAGTCACTCCCGGTGAAGGGATCTCGGTCCTTTCCTCATCGAATAAGGTGCAGGATGTTCTATAATGAACACCGCGATGCAAAGCAAGAACTGTAGCTACCTGTTTTATTTTTGAAATTCGATTCCACGACATCTATTAGGTTTATTTTCTTTCATTAATCTCATTAATGAATATCCCATCATTTAAATTACCTAAACATCACAGATAAATATGACGTACACTTATGCCATCCGCATTCGCCTCGATGTCCCCTCGTGCACCGTTAGGTTAGGTAACTAACGGCAGAGCGGGGCAGGGCTAGCGCGGGTGTAAAACATAAGTAACGTCTATATAATATATCATATATACTATATACTGCATCTATCTGAACAGAGCACAAAACATCGCATGATCACATCACAGATAACGCAGCAGAAGAAACATATGAAACATTGGATATACTAGGACGTCCGTGTTTTCAATACGAGCCAGTATAAAATATAGATTCCACGGTCGTGATGAATAGCCAATCCCACACCCCTAGACCCCTACGAGAGCGGCAAGCAACCCTACCAATTCTAGGGTTAGGAGACCCGGACTCGACTCCTCGAGATGGTCTCCCACTGGACCCTAGAACCCGGTTACTTGTGCTCTCCTCCTTGGGTCTATCCTAGTGCAGAAAAGTAAATAATATACATCAACGGTGACAACTTCCGCAACCTGGAAGTGCCCCAATAAAAGAATATTACATACAAGTTTTTACATGAATAAAAATGAAAAACACTCATCTCACATAAAAAAAACCCGGTTATTCGAACACGACGATCCAATATAACATATCCAGCAACACATAACATCACATGTCATCAACGTAAGTAAATATGCGCATCCCAATTGTCGTTGACATATAGCAACGAAACCGGCGATATCACATATTACACTTACGGTCACAGAAAAGAAAGTGTAAAACGACAACAGTTGGAATCCGCAACCTCTTTAGACATCACATGCCTAATCAAATGAATTACTTAGACATCGCATGCCTAACAATTATAAACCCCGCATTTTAATCTCGTTATCGAAAACACTTTTCAATATCAAGTCGGGCAATTCAACAAGATTCCCGAAAAACTGATCGAATGCTCGTCGCAAACTTTAGTAGGCGGCCGCACCCCTGATACCGTCGACGAAGTGCACCAAGGCGGAACACCGCTGCCGCGAGCACCCGGACGGATGCTTTCGGCGACGGGGTTCTCCTACAGTCACTTGGTCGGGGCTATGGGGTGAGGCTGTCTATTAAGTTTACCCGGTGAGTATCCGCGTACGCTACGTGATTGCGACGGACTTTTGATCACATCAAAACTCCGTGGCAACCGATCAAGTGAGACTAAACTGCTACGTTTATAATATTCATTCCGTTATCTCATAACAATTTGTGAATTCCAATTATTGTATCACATTCTGGATAAATAGAAAATGCTAAACTTTTCGATCGAACAATCGAACACCCAAGTTTTCCCGATACAGCTCAACACATGAAATAAGTCTAACAACATTCAGTTCGTGCCTCAGTACCAACGGTCCAGCCGTAGAAGGGTCAAGCCAACGCCTCACATGTGGCACGCCGTACTGCCCCAAACCCGAAGGTTCAAAGGGCAGTTCAAGACGGTCACATAATCGAGTTAAGGTTTGTTGTCTTCTAGAGGGTCCATCGCGTTACTTGCACTACTTAGAACGTCGTTAAACTACGGAAAAATCCAACAATTGGAAATTTTCCGGCAGGGAAAAAATTGGGTATTTATATCCGGTCGAACTTTTTAACATATTCTAAAAATACCCGGAAAAGCACACCGACAAAATTAGACAGTCCGATCGAATACACCGAGTCCCCAATACAACTCAGAAAATACAACTCTGGAATAAATATTAAAAGCATCCAGAACACACAAGAAACACCAACAGAAACAACTGAAGAAAACTCACAGCCTGATCATCACAGACGGCCGCGGAACCGCCGCAAAAGGGGGGTCAACGCCGCGGTTCCGCGGTCATACTGTAGAATTAGGCTGTCGTTTTCTGCAGTTTTTCTTAGAATTTCCTGCACATTTCTCTGCATATTTTTAATTCTAAAAATTCCACGATTTCAGAAAAAGTACAGAGAGCATTATTAGGATTTGGGTTTTGATTCGATCGGAGTTCTAATTCCGTCTAGACTTCGCCTAAGGCTCTAGCTAGGCTCTGATACCACTGTAGGGTTCCTAGACACACTAATGAAGTCTCACAAGTGATCAAACATGCACAAATCAAAAATTCCTTGTGCCTACAAACCCTAATACGGATCGTTAACTAGATATATAGGCGAAGCAAGCATGTAATCGAATTAAATGCTAAGGGAAAGTGACTACAACCTTTGTAGATCCGGTCCACCACTTCCTAAGCTCCGCGATGATCTCCCTCCGCTGTCCAAATCGAACCCTTGACTCTAGCATTGGCATCATCGAAGAATGGGCGGGCTTGATCGTCGGTTCGATGCCGAAGATGATCTACGTCGAGGCATCACAAGAACAAGCTCCAATTTCACCAAGTCTTGAAAACTTGTGAAGGAAACACCCTATACAACTTGGCAAGAGGTAGAGGATGAAGAAATAGGAAGTGGGTAGACTTTAGATTTGGATTTCTCACTCATTTTGGCTAGTTGCCATTGATGGTGCAAGCTTTCTTCAAGTTGAAGATGAAGAAGAAGATGATAAAGAATTATGATAAGTGTTATGTAAATGATAAATAAATCAATACTTATCATTTACTAACCCTTGGTTAGTTGTAGAGAATGGACCATGGTTAACTTGAATGGTTAGGGTTAAGGATGAGACAAGAATGGTGACTTAGTCAAAGTTTCAAGAAACTTCAACTACAAACAAATCAAGCCACCATTCTATTTTCTTTATCATTTCCTTTTTCCAAAATAAACAAAAAGAATAAATAAATGAATAAGAAAAAAGAAAACCCTAATCATAAACTTAACCATGGTCTAATTCTTTACACTAACCCTAGCTTGCATGTATCATCAAACATGATACAATCATGTGCACAAAATATATCATATATACAATGTGCACAAACCAAGTGAGTAAATCCATTTAAAGTGAACCAATACTAGTTAATGCAAAGTAATATATCAAATATATAATTATACATTAAATCATTAAATCAACACTTGATTCAATGATCCGGTCATATCGCATACAACCGGCTAGTATCCAACGTGTCGGCTTATCGAATCAATCCTTGATTCGATAACTAGGTTATATCGCATACAACCTAATCGATACATTCATCGCGAGAATGGAATACGGTATCACATACACGCATTATTCTCGGTCCCGCACATATCTCATATGCGCTCCTATTTCGTTTCGCTTGAGCCAGGAAACCTCTGTATAGGACTCTAAAGACTCGTCAATAGGCCGGCAGCAGATGATGATCATATCAAACACCCACAAGCCGCAAGCGGTCTGCTAAACGTAACGGCCACCCGGGTATTGAGCGATCAGAAGATCAACGAGCAAGCCCACTCACACTTCTGTGAATCCAACCAGTAACACTTACCGTACAGTCCGGTCTGTTCGTCTGATATGTCGCATATCTCGCCTAGGGGTGGTAAACGTCAGACCCCAGTAGCTCGATAAGTCATGCCGACTTGAGGTCCATAACATTCGTGAAACTACTGATAACTCTTACCAGTATATCACTGCAACCCTGGCCAGGGATTTCCTGTTATGGCCAGTCGAGCATAGCACAACATCAACCCCCAATACCGGGAGAGACGAATCCCCTCCTATCGCTCATTGCCTCCATGTTGTTGGAGATAGTGCCCTCAGAGTCAATTATTAGGTCACAGGTACGTGATTGTAATGATTGAGGGAGGACCTATCCCGGTAGGACAGTCTTACTCGAGATGATAGTATGCTATCTGGTTTACCTTTATCATCGTGTACTGTTTTAGGTGACCTGACACGTCGCTATTACACGTTGATAGAGCCCTTAGGATTCTTGCTTGACCACCAGCAGTATGAGGGCGATCATATAAGTGGGAGCTGGGGGTCTACAAGCATATCCTTAAAAGGTCCCTAGTCGTGGGAGTTTCGAGACCGGGCATCGATACTCCATTAGTAGACTAGTGTATACAGTCGAGACCCCGACGAGGGGCGGTGGCCGGTCTCACAAGCCACTGGTGTCAGTTGGATCACCTAAGATGTATACAGGTGCTCATTGGGTTATGAGTACACCGGACAGGACTCGCCGGGAACATGCTAGTTGGTCATATACCAGACGTCAGATGGCAGTTCCCTGGTGACATGTGTGCAGGTTAGTTCATCGACCTGGGGATCGTCATTTGTCTCGTGTGAGTTCCCACTGTACTTTGATTACTACCCTACCACGGCTCAAAGGAGTCGTGCAAACAGGTTTTAGTTGGGTACAGTCCCGAGCCACATGGAGGCAGTGAGCGTATCTTCAGGGGTTCGTCTCTCCCGGTATTGGGGGTGAGGTCGTGCTGTGTCTAGGAGAGCCATTACACAAAGTCCTTGGCCAAGGCAAGGAGATTTACTGGTAGGTATTCCAGTAGTATCTCAGGGTGTTCTGGGCTACATTCCGACACGACTTGTACCGCTTTTGGGGGTCTGACTTTTACCAACCCCCTAGGCCCGCCATGCGATACTCATAGACGAACGGACCGGACTGTACGGATATTGTCACTGACAGGCTCAGTAGGGTGTCAGGATGAGTTCGCTCATCGACGTCCCTTTTGGTCAATAGCTGGTGGCCCGTTACGTATTGGCTTATACCTCTGACGAGCTAGTGGTTAAATCCACAGCCATAGTATTGACGAGTCTTTAGAGTCCACCACACTTTCAGTTACTCAAGCTTTCGGGCGAAACGCTGCAGAGGCCGTATGGAGATATGGCAGGGTCCGATCAGATACGTGCGGTATTGCACGGATCAGGATCGGACGGTTTGTACTAGTAGCCGTATAGGTATATGGCAGGGTTCGATCAGATACGTGCGGTATTGCACGGATCAGGATCGAACGGATATTACTAGCCGGCTTTGGTTTAAGCCGGTCCTAGTTTAGTACAGTGTAGATTTTGTCTCATTGCATTTGTATCCGGACGGAATACAGGTGCGGGTGTGTATGCACAGTATCGGGGTTTTCCTGTAATTTATTACGGGACCAGTTTTCTGGAGTTGCCAGTTTGCATTCCGTTCCGGCCGGTTTTCCTTTGTTCTTTCCCGGCCGGACTTTTCCGATGGAGGGGGTTATTTGCAA
Source organism: Agapanthus africanus (assembly GCA_030015575.1). NCBI lineage: Eukaryota > Viridiplantae > Streptophyta > Magnoliopsida > Asparagales > Amaryllidaceae > Agapanthus > Agapanthus africanus. Next base: position 708,170,726 of record CM057338.1, on the reverse strand, counting down.
TTGTGCAAATAACATTTATGGAGGGGGTTTCTTGTAAAAGATTGATTATGATAGCTATCATTATCTTTTCCACCATGCTTTTGTTTTTATTGTGACATGAAAGGGTATGGTTTGAAAAAGGTAAAGCATGGTTGTATGTTTTCTTGTCTCTTGATGTGGTCACCTCTTTCATCTCCTACACTCACCTCCCTTCATGCTTCATAACCTTTGCTCCACCATTTTCTAAGGATGAGAGTTTTCATTTTTTTAGAAGAGAAAAAAGAAAAGTGAGAAGAAGAAAAGAGAAGGAGAGAGCTTCATCTTTGAGAATGATTCATTTTGTGTATATCATTCTTCATCTCATTCCATTGCTAGAAAATTGAAAGCACCAATTTTCTATACATCATTCCTCCATCTATGGCAACCAACCCCAAAGTGAGACATACACTCTACACTATATTCCTACAGCAAATCTTGGACGCGTCGATTCGCCAGCTTCGCGCCCGAGTTGCCTCGGTATTGAGGTGGGAGCCCGTAAAAGATACAGCGACGTGGTGCCCTTTCCGACGAGGAGGAGACGGACGGAGATCCCGCGAGGAGATCGGAGTGGAGATGAAGACCGGAGGACTCGGATCAGTCGGTATATCTCTAACCCATCTTTTAAGTTAGCTTAGACTTGTTAATGGTTACGATCCGGAGTTTAGTGCGCGGTGGTGCCGGTTTGCAAAGTCCGCAAAATTAAAGTTTATCACCGCTTCCGCATTCCGGTGTCGGATTGACGGCCGGGGCGCCGCCGTGCACTTACAGTGGTATCAGAGCCTCGCCATTAACTTCGTCTAGCTTTGTTTAATGTGTTTTACGTTTCCGATCGAACAAAATCCCGAAAACGCGTATTTCAAGCACATCAGTTTCTGTCGAATTTTTTTTGAGTCCAAAAATTTTTCAGGTTGTCTCAGAGTGATGTGCAGGGAATTAGAAACATACTGTAAAAATTTGGTACCATGAACTCACTGTTCCACCGCGAAAGCGCGGCCAAACCCCTGCTTGCGCCGCGCTTCCGCCGCAGTAACAACTGTTCATGTCCCCAAAACTTTGCAGAATGTTCCTGAGTTGAAAATGTGTTTTCTGGAATATTAAAGTTGGGCCAATTATTTCTGTGAGTGCTACAGTTTTCTTTGGGGCCCACTTGTTAATTGTTTGATCAATCGGAAAATTTTAAACACATTTTTCACAGTATTTACATTATATCTGCGACCGTGAATGTCACTCGATCGGTAAATCCGGTCTAACTGCTATAGCCCGGTTAGACGGATTTGCGAACGTGATTTTCACGTTGATGTTCTGTTTTTGCTGTGATGTTGCGGATCGGTCGGTGGGGATAGCCTGGATGCAATGCTAGTACTGTGCTGTTGTATTATGTACATTTGATATTGCGGGGCGAGCGTCCGACATGTGGACTGCCGTCACTGCCTGTTTGTATTATTCTTTTGGGGCACGACCTGGTTGCGGTCGATGTACCCGGTGTATATATATTTTACATTCTGTACTAGGATTACCCCGCGGAGGGGTGCACGGATAGCCGGGTTCTAGAAGGCAACAAGCCCGCATCTCATGGCATTGGGACGGAAGGGGCTTCACTCCAGGATTGGCTGGCTATTCGCCGCACTCGTAAGGGGTATAGGATTTCATTGCACAGGCTATCCACACGACCAGGGGAACGTCGGGTTTCAGTAGTGGCTCTGTGAAACCCGGGGATCCCAGATATCTGTATTGTTCTGTGATGCTGTACATTTCTATGATGTTGCATTTCTTTTCACGCCTTGAGCGAAATATAATATATTGGTATATATATTAGTAGATGTTGTATATGTTTTTCATCCGCGCTAGTCCAGTCCCCGCTCTGCCGTTAGTTAGCTAACCTAACGGGTGATGACGGGACCCAGTGGCGAATGCGGATGGCATATACGTACGTCAGTATATTTTCGTTCTTTGTGGTGTGATCAATTGATGGGACTGCGTTGATTCGGATCAATGCAAGTTAAACAAACCTAATCTGATGTTGTTGGAACACTTTTCAAAAAGCTGTTATTGCAAGGACGTTCACTTTTGTTTTGCATCGTGATATTCAGTTGGAATATCCTGCTCCTCAGTCGACGAGGCAAGGGCCGAGATCCCTTCACCGGGAGTGACCCCTTGGACAAAAAGTTTGCGTCAGGGCATTAACTTCACAATAGCCGATTACTTTTGCTTTGCATCGCGGTATTCATTTGGAATATCCTGCACCCCATTCTACGGGGAAAGAGCCGAGATCCCTTCACCGGGAGTGACCTCTTTAGCAACGGTTTTCGTCACTATATTTTTAAAAAAGCTATCCGTTCCTTCAACGATATCAAGTTCATTACGTTAAAGGTTTTCGCCAGAAACCATTCGTAGCCCTCCGTCGTTTCAGACGGGTAGCACGTAGTATTCATGCTATGTTTGTTGACCTTCGTCAAGGCATAGTGTATGGTAGCTGCTTGTTACCTTTCTGCTGCATAGATAGATGTGTTGGTTTGGGACAGTCGTATAGCCTTGTTGACCTTCGTCAAGGGCTTGTACGGGTGGGTTCAAATTAACCTGGACAATGACGGGTGGAACTTGACATGTGACTTATGATTTGTTGACCTTCGTCAAGGTCATAAGAGCATGGGGCAGAAATCACATCGGGAGTTTCAAAAGAACTGAAACTTGCCAGATATGCGCATACCTTCTGGAGTGTGGTAGCGTGAGCGGATTCCGTCAGGTTATCATGCGATGATAGTTGGATCCCGGTTCCCACTGATGAGTTGGTTTACTCCTCGGGTGACCCCGACTAATTCTTCTTTCAGGTTTGGAGGAGAATTTGAGGTACAGTGGGAGGTTTCCAGATTAGATAAATTGGTAACCATTCTGATCTTGGTTAGAGTGCACGCTGAGTGTTTCATTTCTCTCTCTCTTTGGCAGCGACCATTGACCCGACCCTAAGACTATGACTCAGTGACCAAGTTGACCGAACCTTCTTAAACACCGGCTTTTGGATTGTCAGAGTTGCAAACCTCATTGCCACTCCTACTTTTACCCTTTTCTCCAGGACACCCCGTTTTACTACGAACGTCCACTTCCATTGGACAAAACCATCGTATGGTTAGATACGAACTCGAAAGAATTTATTCAAGGATGGTTTCCGGTTCTGGAGAAAACGGATAGGATTATTCAGTTGTCTTTTCCTTTTACCCTCTCTCAGGTTACGAGTACTCCTTGGTTTAGGGGTAGTACACCTATTACGCAAATTGGATTGTCTTCTTCCAAACCTTAGGCTGGTGCCGACCGGTAGGGAATGAAGAAAACCAATTAGCATAACGATGGTGTGCAGAAGGTATTAAGTTCAGACAAAGCAAGGGATTAGTAAGAGGGCAAAGTAAATTGCAACAGATATTCACGACCAAACCAAATATTTCGTTACCACTCCCACATCACCTTTGTATTTCTCCAGGACACTCCGTATCACTACGAAGATCCACAGTTTATTTGGATACTCCATCGTATGGTTATATACGAACTCGAATGGAACTTGTTCCAGTTCGGGGATGGATTCTGGTTCAGGAGAAATAGGAATAAGGTTTATTCGGTTGTCTTTTATCTTCACCCTTTCTCATTGCGAGTGTTCCTAGGATTGGGACAGTACACCCATTATGCTTATTGGATAGTCTTCTTCCAAACCATAGGCTGGTGCCGAACGGTAGGGAAGGAAGAAAACCATTTGGCCTAAAAGGGTGTGCAGAAGGTAAAGACTAAAGACATATGAAGGGATTTGGAGAGGTGGCAAAGAACTATACGGTTACAGTCGTGAATCTGGAAGAGGCATTACTAGGAATACCAGAATACCCCATCGGAACATTTCAATGTTTCAGTTTCACTGTATAATGTTAAAAGAAAACTGATTTCCCGATTAGACACTTGCTCCAGGGTATGTATTTACCAGGTATGATTCTCACATCTGTATGGTTTTACAGATGATAAGTGGGAGTAACTTATTGGGAATTGGGTGATCATCCTCATTATATCGGGATTCGTTGCAATCGGTGATATTTGAGGAAATCACCTGGGCTGTTTGCCGGTCGGCAAATATTTGGTTTTGAATATCCGCTGTTGTGCACCAATTTCAAATTGATATATCTGTACGTCTATTTTCATAGAGTGAGATATACCTTTTGATATTATGTCGATGACATTTACCTATATCAGTGGATGATTAGGTAAGGAGCATTAAACAGCGGTGTAATTCTTCTTAACCATAAGTACAGTTTTCAACCTACGACACACAGTGAAAGAGTTGTCAGACTCAGCGGACTTATACAGAGTATTGTATGTTGTCCAGTGTCCATTAGGACAGAGGGGTTGGTCCTCATACTATATTCTGTTTACTTTTAACTTCTCTAGTTCTTAGACGTGTGTTTCGTAGAAACACAGGGTCTAAGTTTTGAGGAGTTATAGGTATTTGAATAGAGTAGAGAACCAGGTGTAGCAAGTATCGGGATTCTTCAAAGTGATCGAAGATGTAGATACTTGTGTATGGTATTCAGTTGATAGTGATGATAAAGAGAAATTACTTCTCTTTCAGGTTACTCATAATTGGAAGCATTCCTAAGTTGAGTAACGCTGATCGGCCTCTCTCCATTTGGTTGACATGCACTGGAGACAGCTGCATGTTTTGAATCTGGTTCAATTAAATCAGTGCCTCTGTTTCTATATGGGATATAGAACAGTTCATACCTTAACGTTGTTAAGGTACGGGGAGTTGTCCGGTTTATGATTAAAACCAGACACTGGACAACTCAAGGCACGTTTCTGTAATGGCTGTTTGTGGGTTGACCCAGGCTATGACGAGGGTTGACTTTCTACCATCTGGATGAACAATAGCAATATTGTTCTAGACTCGCCACAGTTTTATTAAAAATGGATTTTTTCAGAAAAACAGTAGTGGGAGTATGGTAGAACTGGAAGTGATTCCAGAACCACAAACGATTACTGAAGATTTGACAAGGAACCTAAAGATTCAATCTGGATTGACATTCCATTGGCCACTCCGCAGATACGGTGGGTAACTTCAGGCACCCGAGAGGTACTCCGGTAGCCTCAAGGACGGTGACAGGGAAGTTCTTGTTTACCCACAATTACCATTGCTGTTGTTCCAGGCTGCGAGACCCGGCGGGAGGATGAGTATAGCGTCGTTCTAAACTAGTTTTAGAAGTGTACGTCTATATGACTCTGCCAGAGGGTTGTCGCAGTCAGTGGGAGCAGCGGAAGCATTGGTGGACAGGTAGCTTATGTCTATTTATAGACTAAAGCAGATGTAGCGGAGATAGATCATCTGTTTCTGACGTGACAGTCATGGGTTTGACTTCATCAGAATAGGGGATGGATCTGTTGAGAAGGTAGTAGGGTGTCATATCCTGGTATTTGGATGATATACACAGAGTAGGAAAAGAAACTCCTATACTACAATCGGTTATACTTTGGTCGTCACACAGTGGTTTCTCCACAAAGGAAATGGATTTTGTATCAGACATACTGGTTACTAGATCTATGGCTTTAGATCTAGATTTGGGTGGTTTCCCAATCAGGGTACTTTGACAGCATTCTAAGAGTATTTAGAATGGACGACTCCTGGCACGGTAGTGAACCTGCAGGTAATGGAGTCACCCTCTCCAAAGGTGTCTTACAGACTAAAGGGGAGAGGGACGGGCATGATTGGCAGATCACTTGCTCAGGCAATTGAGTCAATCGTGAGATGTCAAGTACCACACCAGATGTTGTTCTTGCACTAGATGCAATAAGTTGACATTAATCCAATCCTGGAGAAACAGTCGGAAGCAGTTTTAGAACATAAGTGGATGTTCTAGGGATATGATAACGACAGCCTCATTCAGGAGACAGTTATCATTCCAGGCTTCCAAGGTGACATGGACGACAAGGAGGTTGTCAGAGTTATAGTTTTCCTTCTGATGAGGGGCAGTATTTTGGACAGGTGATCCAAGGCAATACTGAGGGAGGCATGGCGCAGGATACTGATTAAGTTCAGTTGACGATACAGTCTAAGAAGTTTGGATTTGGAGTTCATTTATGAGCTATGTCCCATCAGACATCCAGACACATTCTAAGACAGGTATTGCTCATTTCGGGAGATGGGTTTCTCCGCGAACTTGAGATATAGAGAGACATGGAAAGAAACAACAAAGCGGATCCACTCACTGAGGCTATTCCTCGAACGCAATAGTTCCGCAAACGAGCTTTGTGAGACTGACTAGTAGAGGAGTTGGATGTTCGGTATCACACGGGCTGTGAGTATGCGACATCGCAATAATTAGCCTTGAGTGCAAGTGGGAGATTGTTGGAGATAGTGCCCTCAGAGTCAATTATTAGGTCACAGGTACGTGATTGTAATGATTGAGGGAGGACCTATCCCGGTAGGACAGTCTTACTCGAGATGATAGTATGCTATCTGGTTTACCTTTATCATCGTGTACTGTTTTAGGTGACCTGACACGTCGCTATTACACGTTGATAGAGCCCCTAGGATTCTTGCTTGACCACCAGCAGTATGAGGGCGATCATATAAGTGGGAGCTGGGGGTCTACAAGCATATCCTTAAAAGGTCCCTAGTCGTGGGAGTTTCGAGACCGGGCATCAATACTCCATTAGTAGACTAGTGTATACAGTCGAGACCCCGACGAGGGGCGGTGGCCGGTCTCACAAGCCACTGGTGTCAGTTGGATCACCTAAGATGTATACAGGTGCTCATTGGGTTATGAGTACACCGGACAGGACTCGCCGGGAACATGCTAGTTGGTCATATACCAGACGTCAGATGGCAGTTCCCTGGTGACATGTGTGCAGGTTAGTTCATCGACCTGGGGATCGTCATTTGTCTTGTGTGAGTTCCCACTGTACTTTGATTACTACCCTACCACGGCTCAAAGGAGTCGTGCAAACAGGTTTTAGTTGGGTACAGTCCCGAGCCACATGGAGGCAGTGAGCGTATCTTCAGGGGTTCGTCTCTCCCGGTATTGGGGGTGAGGTCGTGCTGTGTCTAGGAGAGCCATTACACAAAGTCCTTGGCCAAGGCAAGGAGATTTACTGGTAGGTATTCCAGTAGTATCTCAGGGTGTTCTGGGCTACACTCCGACACGACTTGTACCGCTTTTGGGGGTCTGACTTTTACCAACCCCCTAGGCCCGCCATGCGATACTCATAGACGAACGGACCGGACTGTACGGATATTGTCACTGACAGGCTCAGTAGGGTGTCAGGATGAGTTCGCTCATCGACGTCCCTTTTGGTCAATAGCTGGTGGCCCATTACGTATTGGCTTATACCTCTGACGAGCTAGTGGTTAAATCCACAGCCATAGTATTGACGAGTCTTTAGAGTCCACCACACTTTCAGTTACTCAAGCTTTCGGGCGAAACGCTGTAGAGGCCGTATGGAGATATGGCAGGGTCCGATCAGATACGTGCGGTATTGCACGGATCAGGATCGGACGGTTTGTACTAGTAGCCATATAGGTATATGGCAGGGTTCGATCAGATACGTGCGGTATTGCACGGATCAGGATCGAACGGATATTACTAGCCGGCTTTGGTTTAAGCCGGTCCTAGTTTAGTACAGTGTAGATTTTGTCTCATTGCATTTGTATCCGGACGGAATACAGGTGCGGGTGTGTATGCACAGTATCGGGGTTTTCCTGTAATTTATTACGGGACCAGTTTTCTGGAGTTGCCAGTTTGCATTCCGTTCCGGCCGGTTTTCCTTTGTTCTTTCCCGGCCGGACTTTTCCGATGGAGGGGGTTATTTGCAATTGTGCAAATAACATTTATGGAGGGGGTTTCTTGTAAAAGATTGATTATGATAGCTATCATTATCTTTTCCACCATGCTTTTGTTTTTATTGTGACATGAAAGGGTATGGTTTGAAAAAGGTAAAGCATGGTTGTATGTTTTCTTGTCTCTTGATGTGGTCACCTCTTTCATCTCCTACACTCACCTCCCTTCATGCTTCATAACCTTTGCTCCACCATTTTCTAAGGATGAGAGTTTTCATTTTTTTAGAAGAGAAAAAAGAAAAGTGAGAAGAAGAAAAGAGAAGGAGAGAGCTTCATCTTTGAGAATGATTCATTTTGTGTATATCATTCTTCATCTCATTCCATTGCTAGAAAATTGAAAGCACCAATTTTCTATACATCATTCCTCCATCTATGGCAACCAACCCCAAAGTGAGACATACACTCTACACTATATTCCTACAGTAAATCTTGGACGCGTCGATTCGCCAGCTTCGCGCCCGAGTTGCCTCGGTATTGAGGTGGGAGCCCGTAAAAGATACAGGCGACGTGGTGCCCTTTCCGACGAGGAGGAGACGGACGGAGATCCCGCGAGGAGATCGGAGTGGAGATGAAGACCGGAGGACTCGGATCAGTCGGTATATCTCTAACCCATCTTTTAAGTTAGCTTAGACTTGTTAATGGTTACGATCCGGAGTTTAGTGCGCGGTGGTGCCGGTTTGCAAAGTCCGCAAAATTAAAGTTTATCACCGCTTCCGCATTCCGGCGTCGGATTGACGGCCGGGGCGCCGCCGTGCACTTACACATGTGAATCGGGACTGTACCCAAAAACCACCTGTTTGCACGACTCAGTAGAGCCGTGGTAGGGTGGAAATCAAAGCACAGTGGGAGACACACAAGACTCTATGACGATCTCGGGTCAACAGACTAAGCTGTACCAGTGTCACCAGAGAACTGCCATCTGACGTGAGGTATAATACCATCTGGGAGTTCTCGGCGAGTCCGTTCAGTGTACCCAGTCTCCACTGAGCACTCGTATACCATCTCTGATGTCAAACACCAATGGATATGGGATCATCCATCACCCATCACATGGGTCGAGAAGATATACGCTAGTCTACTCTGGAATATCGATGCCCCGTCTCGATATTCCCACGACTAGGAACAATGAAGGATGTACTCATTGACTATCCAGGCCCCACTAGTATGTTCTGCATCATAGTCCTGGAAGTCGAGTACTCATCCTAAGGGCTTTATCAACATGTAATCAGAGAGACAGGAAGTATACATGTTAAGATAAAGAGCAACCAGATAGCGTACTATCATGTTGAGCAAGAAAGTCCTACCTATATATGTCCCAGCATCCACTACAATATACATCCAATGTACAGTAATGGCCTCTAGGGCATACATATAACTAACATGCACATGTCACTGTCCAATCAATTTTAATTTAGGAAGCTTCGGGTGATAGCAGATTCAATATACCCTTCACAGATTCCACAATTTCTCCGATATCGGTTTCTAAATCCGTATTTCAGGTTTCAACACTCAGGTTAGGGTCTCAATTCATGCACTAGGGTGTTGGTGTAGCCTCTACTGAACTCAATTTCACATCACAACCCATAATTTCCTCAAACCCTAACTAGGTTTTCTTTAAGTCCACAAAATCAACAATATCGGTTCTAAACTAAACATGGGGGTAAAGGAAATGCTAAAACTAAGTTAATGATCCAGAAAATACCTCATTTGGCAACTCAAGAATTTTCTTGAGTTGCCCCTAGTGGCCAAAATCCTTGCTTCCTTGGTCCAATGTGTAGATCTTGAGCTTGTGCACATATTTAATGAAATGAGAGTGGGGTTTTGGAGTTGTTTTCATGGTGATTTGAGGAGTTGAAGAGGAGAGGGAGAATGAGGTGCAGGAGCAGTAGCAGCAAGCGAAGAGGGAGAGAGAAATGGTGAAGACAATGGAGGAATGGCTAAGTCTTGGTCAAAGAAGCCCATACCTCTCTCTCTCTCTCTCACCAACTACTAAATTCTTTAATATAAACCCTTTTTCCATTTCTTTTCTTTTCTCTAAATTCCTTCTCACTCAAATAGTAAACCCAAATGAGAAACCATGGTAGAAAATGCACAAGTGTAAGAAGAATGATATGTGTATGTTTTGCACAAAAAAATGCTAAAAAACCGATTAGCGATTTTTAATCGCGATTAGCACTAAATTAGCATATAACTAAACAATTAAACTTAGAAATGGCATAATTCTCTAATTTACCCTATTTTAGAATATTCCATAATTTTCCAAAATTTTCCCCATTTATTTGTATTTAATTATACCGAATTATTAAAATATTCAATAAAATAATATTAAATTATAAATTTCCCAAAAATAATATTTTTATTATTTCGAAATGTTACAATCTACCCCCTTAAATAAATTCGGTCCCCGAATTTAAATTTAAACCCCCAATACTAAAATATTTCAGCAAAATCCAATTTGTCGGGGCTCCGAAAACATCAATACATAGCGAATATCATCGAAGTATACTGCTCTACTAGAAATCAATCCATAAAAATGTATACTAGAATATCCGGTGCGTCTGGTGCGCATGGAAACAAAATCCATGTATGTGTCATACAGGTGAACAAAACAACATCTAGGTGCAACTGGTGTGCACGAAACATCTGTCGTAGGCAACGTGTGTGCCTGACAGCAAAATCAGACGCATTTGACATGCACGACGAATTTCGATTTAGTGCATCTGGCGTGCACCAAGATCGAATATCAAAACCAAATCATAAGTACCGTCGTCGGTAGTTCCTCCTTCAAGGTCGAGAAGGAGTCGGTGCATCCAATGCTAGCAGCGCAAGATATCTACTTGCCTCTTGCTCACGGTCTGGCGTCCTCTGACTCTGGGTCCTTATCTTCTCTGCGGATTACCTATCTCGCAGTCAATCGGCTTATCGGCCCTGTCAGGTGTGCTAACGGGGACGATTCCGTTCTGGCACTTCTCTGGTCATCTCTCGGTCAATCCTCACGACCACTCATAAAGCAGCATGTCACTGGCGTCAGCCTCTGGCTCTCTGAATGCACATCACACATCTGATCCTGGGTGCAAACATCATTGCAGCAATGTCCTGGAAGGAGTCCTGCTCAAGGTCTCTTCCGATCTTGCCTATGCCGAACTGTACGGAGGCTGTCTCTCTTGCATAATCTCTTCTCACTCGATGGACATCTGTGTCCTCAGCACAACATTTTCTCGGAAATTGGTCGCATCCCAACGCCTCTGTAAGCATATCAGGTCTCTAGTCTCGATGGGAAGTAATGATAGCTCGTCAGCGTCTCGCACGAACCTCTGGTTCCACTTGTCTCTATCGTCGTCCACTATGACGTCACGCCATGCTATCTACGCACTGCACTGTTCTCGGCCACGGTCAATCTGAAGTCTCTCGCACGGACTTGAAATCGCGTACTCTGTAGCTTCATCATTCTGTAGAAGATGTCTGGCCGAACAGGTCCTCGGGAACACGTCCCAACCATCGGAGGAATACTCAAAACTCGTCCGTCCTTGATCAATTCGCAACGCATCTGGGTAAAGTCCTTTATCGGAACCTGGTCAACTACCTTGTCGACGATGCCAAACTCTGGCCTGCTGGGTGTGCGCAATATGACCACCCCTGGGTCTAGGTCTTCTCGTATCGCATTCCAGAAAGGTCCTGTCGAGGTTTCTCTCTCAAATCTCATTCCTGCCGGATTGCCCGGAAGTCATCATCCATTGCTGAAGCAAATTCTTATTCCAGAACAGCTGCATACTTATAGCGCTTCTTTCTGGAAGATATATCCATATACAACGCCTCTGGGTGCGTATCACATCTCTGATGTCAGCGGAGTGGGACGTCATCTCGTCGAAATCTCTTGCGAACACTTTTCTTCACTCTGCTTCGATGTCGACTGATTCGGACTCGTCTCATCGTGGCTGCATGGACTGTGCTCCAACGGCTATACTCGTATCTGGAGTCTCCCAAGCAATGCATCCCATCACATGATATCCGAATGATGTCGAAACATTCGATCGACTCGTCAGAACCTCATAATCCCCAAAGAGATCAACATCTTGAGTACAGTTTAATAGTATCGAGTACATGCCACTGCGTCGGTGGTCCAGCCGTAGAAGGGCAAACCCAAGCCTCACTAATGGTGCCGCGGAACTGCCGCAAACCCTAAGGTTTAAAGGCTTTCACACGGTCATTAAGTTGAGTTAGGGTTTCATTCTTCTAGAGGGTCTATAGAATCACCTGCATGTCTTTCCGTATACTTTAAACTTGGAAAATGGGCTCCTGACATTCGATCGTCTCTATCGACTCTCAACGAACCTGCGTGAAGTCGTCTCTAGCTGGAAACAATCTATCTGATGACCTCGCATCGGTAAACAAACGAACCACATGCCCTAGTCATTCATCCTCAGGTGACTAGCAAACGTCCATCATATCTCTAAGTATATGCTCATGCTGCAGTAGCTCCAACCATCTGGGCGATATCTCGTCATTTGCAGCAGCAACTGGCTCATTCGCCTGTACGCCGAACATTGCCTCAATCCTCCAGGAAAGGCGATACATTGGCGGTCATCTCTGAATCGGTCTGCTCTAGATCTGAGTAAGACTCTCCACACTGGAAATCTTCAACTCCACTGGGCCCGCTCCGGCGCATAAATCGGACGAATCACCTTCGTCTTTCAAATCGGGTAGACTAGCTATCATCTGTCTCATATCTGCCTGGAAGCTCCGGCAATCTCAGCTTGTAAGCTCCTGGAGCGACATCCTGTCAATCTCAGCAACAGCTGGTCCATCTGTCTGCACGGTAGGCGACCTCATAATCTCTGAGGTATGCTGTACATCAACAGTCCTCTCTCAACTGGCAGCTATAACAATGGCCCGATCATCCGGTGCAAGACCAAGCACTCGCCTCCACTAGAGGTCACAGTCATCAATACTAACTCGAGACGTTCCCATGTCACCAGAAAACACAATGGTCGGCCCTCGTACCAGACGAGCTCGCACTGACCGTAATGCTAGCAGCAGCCCAAACTGCGCTCAACATGGCGACAGGAACCTCAATCGAGTATCGAAGAGAGCAGATCAATGGCAAGAAAGAGAACAGCAGATCCAGAGTGTATACATGATCATAAGAAGGAACAACATCAATAAAGATATGATCATGAAACTAATAGAATCGGGGATCTCAAATGGATGTATAATCATGGATATGAAGAGGATCACTGATCTCGAAAATATGTACATCCTAAGGTTCCTTAAGCGGAGTGGCGTGTCGTAAGTATGCCGCGGAACATACCCACGGTACGTCACTCTACTTTAGTCACCTATTCCATCAACCAAGGGTCATCCTGCGCGACAAAAGTTCGGGTCTAATACCCCCGCGACTAAGTCTAAGTTCCGTAAGGTCAAGCCTAAGTTCCGTATATATATAGACGCCCTAGGTTCCACATAGTCAAACTTAGACTCGAACCAAGGTCACCCTAGCGCTCTGATACCAACTTTGTCACGACCCGAAAGAGCACGTGACTGGCCCTTGAACCATATGAAGTCTATAGGACTCCATCTGATCCAAGTAAGCCAAAAGCCCAGAAATATAAAACCATTTTAAGGATAAATAAACAACAAGCAATATACTATACAACGCCGAATGGTGAGGATCAAAATTTAAAAAAACCCAGATAAGCATGAAAACTGTAACACTACTAAGCACGACTCTAAGGTCGAAATAATACATCACTAGTGTCTAAGTCTGAAACAATATACAAGTTTTGGTTGATGGAATTTCTAGATACAAAGAATAATACATGTACAACGGCGGTTCTGATACAAAGAACCCATCTACCAAGCAAATCACCCGCAAAGGAAAGCAGTGTGCCAGAAGCGCCGCTATAGAACCTGTACGGCAAGCCCCGCAAGAACTGTGGCACAACGGGGGTGAGTTGCCAACTCGTGAATAGAAAATATCTACAAGCAGAAATCGAATGCAAGACATAATCCTAAGTCAATACAATCAGTATATAATATAACCCTCAAGAGTAAGTCTGAAGCATAAAAATGTGGCAGTGTAACATCTAATCATGTAGGTAGTGCCAAGTACTCGTGCCAGTGCCTCAGATAATAACATGTCATAATGTAAGGTATGTCTGCATGAAGTAAACATGATGAAGCATCAAATGGATATCAATACACATATATTAGCGTCCCATTCCACTAATATTGGTGTAAGGGTATATATATAACAGCGCCCTCGTACCCTGTTATATATACAAATGAAGTATGATCAATGTAGTCAAGGTCTGTATGTAATCAATATCTGTATAAACATGGAACCCGTCCACCCATCACCCAATGACAATAAACGTGGAACCCATCCACCCGTCACCCAATGACAATAAACGTCATGCATGCAAATATGACGATATAATCAAAACCATGGAAATCGTCATGAAACTCGTGCCTAGCATCGACACGTAAATTCTCATCTATCGGGCTCCGTCAGTCTGGATCAGCCCACGGGCTATGTCTGCGGAATCGGCCCTCGGCCCCGGCAGTACGCCCATATCCATCTATCGACTCTGGTCAGTATCCTCCGGATAACTGCCAGGTCCAACCAATCACCGGTAGGTAGTAGTCCCTCTGCCAGGCTCACCGTCTACTACACAGTGAAACCGTTCTCGCCCCGGGGTACCATACCGGGTCCACCATGTACCCGCAATCGGCCTCATCCGCCTCCTCGAATCGGGTTTCACATGTCGCTCTCAGCACCGAGAAAACACATGGTGGACGCACTGAAATATCATATCAAGGGTAACCAGGTTTTTAAAACAATTATATATTCTCTTTTGAAATACCCACGGTTCCCAAATCCAGAAATATCATGGAAACAACATATCTCAATGCGTATAATCAAAACATGATGTATGCGACATGTAAAGAAAGGTAAGCATATCAGAAGTCATGCAACATGGAATAATAATGTGCACATGTCGAGGGAAGCCGCTCTTTTAAAACGAATCAGTTTTGAAGAATATCTTGCGGTTCCTAAATCCCTAAACAAGTCAGAATCATCTATGTTTGTGTACAGGTATAAGTGTACAATATGCCATGCAAGAATCATATCATGAATGCAACAGTACTACAGTGTAGTGGCATGGCAATTATCGATGATGAAGTGTGTGAGCCGGCAAATAGTGTACGTGGAACATACGCATCATCGATAATGGTGCTGGTGTCCTAACAGCATGATACTAATATAGAAATAAACATATGCAAGCAATGCGAATAGCATGAATATGCGGAAATCAAATAATCAACACCACAGTGAAGAATCTACTATGCAAACTACAGATCTAAGTATCAAGTCAATCGGGAGGGGTATGGAAACCGCCTAAATCTGAGTCGATATACAAATATATATATATATACAATAGTCGGTGATCTCACCTCAATAGTATCACGTACGATACGGTATATCATTTAACATCCTCGAGTCATGAGTGCGGATCTAACATCAATAGAAAGCTCGTACGATAAATCGTCGTACGGCATCCCAATAGCTGGGTACGGGTCAGTATCACATTCCTCTCATCAAATATCAGGTATCATTATCATCATATCATATAATCTGGGGTATAGATCTAAGTCTAGTATAAATCGATACCATTTATAAAGTATGAATGCGGGAGTAAACACACATCCAAAGCCCGCAAGAATCACATGTCGTATCCCAAATACGAATCATATCAAATCACCGATCTCACGGCACAATGCCCAAACCATCGACTCATCTCCAATATCATCCATTATCATCATCAACACAGTGTAAATAAAATGAAAATGCAAGGGTGTGCATGTAGGTGTAAATCTATTCTAGGGTTCGCGGCTATGAACTACACTAGTCACTTCTAACCCTACACTATCCATAATACCTCTAACTATCATATACATAATATAACAACTACGGACTGCGGGGGTGCTATACGCCATCCACCTGACTTTCCCCTGTTGATATAATCTACTCACCTTGCGCCTTCATTTGTCGACGTCTCCACGCAATTTACTTGTCGTCCCGAAGTCTTCATGGGGTACCTACATATCAAAGTATCGTATATGCATATTAAAACAAAATCAAAGCTAACACGGCACACGAAACCCAAAACGATACGATAAGGGGCCTATAGGTTAGAACCTATGGCACGCCTTCAAAACCATCAATAAATTCTCTATATCGTCGTATAAATGCCAAATAGTCGAGGTAAAACACAAGACACAAATTCAGAATTAAGAATACGGAATACGGAAACACGAATCCAAAACAGCAACTTTGGAAATATGTTCCAGATTTCACCCTAGGTCAAATTGGACAAATCTATATATACCAGGGGTCTAATCTATGCATGTAGGGGCTACAGAACCAAAACGAGAAGGTTTGGTGTAGGTATGGACGCAAATTGCGGCCAATAGGAATTAATCTGCGGCCGGCTTGATGAGTTAGGGGTTGGGGTCTTGGTGGTAGCTTCCTGGGTGCCTGCACATGTCACTGTCCAATCAATTTTAATTTAGGATGCCTCGGGTGATAGCAGATTCAATATACCCTTCACAGATTCCACAATTTCTTCGATATCGGTTTCTAAATCCGTATTTCGGGTTTCAACTCTAAGGTTAGGGTCTCAATTCATGCACTAGGGTGTTGGTGTAGCCTCTACTGAACTCAATTTCACATCACAACTCATAATTTCCTCAAACCCTAACTAGGTTTTCTTTAAGTCCACAAAATCAACAATATCGGTTCTAAACTAAACATGGGGGTAAAGGAAATGCTAAAACTAAGTTAATGATCCAGAAAATACCTCATTTGGCAACTCAAGAATTTTCTTGAGTTTCCCCTAGTGGCCAAAATCCTTGCTTCCTTGGTCCAATGTGTAGATCTTGAGCTTGTGCACATATTTAATGAAATGAGAGTGGGGTTTTGGAGTTGTTTTCATGGTGATTTGAGGAGTTGAAGAGGGGAGGGAGAATGACGTGCAGGGGCAGCAGCAGCAAGCAAAGAAGAGGGAGAGAGAAATGGTGAAGACAATGGAGGAATGGCTAAGTCTTGATCAAAGAAGCCCATACCTCTCTCTTTCTCTCACCAACTACTAAATTCTTTAATATAAACCCTTTTTCCATTTCTTTTCTTTTCTCTAAATTCCTTCTCACTCAAATAGTAAACCCAAATGAGAAACCATGGTAGAAAATGCACAAGTGTAAGAAGAATGATATGTGCATGTTTTGAACAAAAAAATGCTAAAAAACCGATTAGCGATTTTTAATCGCGATTAGCACTAAATTAGCATATAACTAAACAATTAAACTTAGAAATGGCATAATTCTCTAATTTACCCTATTTTAGAATTTTCCATAATTTTCCATAATTTTTCCCCATTTATTTGTATTTAATTATACCGAATTATTAAAATATTCAATAAAATAATATTAAATTATAAATTTCCCAAAAATAATATTTTTATTATTTCGAAATGTTGCAGTAATGTAGAACTGGAAAGGTTCCTGCTATACAAACTACAGCAGATGATTTGATAGAACCAAAAAATTCAATAGTTACCAACGAACCTCAGTCTCTCCGCCGATCTAGTAGGGTTCCTCACCCACCTGAGAGATACTTCGGTTTCTCTATGACAGTGGGAGCGAGAATTGCATCATGAGATGATGACCCAACTAGTTTCGAGCAGGCCATCAGGAGTGGGACTCTATAAGAATGGCTGGATGCTTAGCGATCTGAGATGGAATCCTTATACACCAACAAAGTATGGACTTTGGTTGCTTTATCTGAAGGGTTAAATCCCCATCAGGAGCAAGTATATCTTGAGAAGATTACTTGGTGTAGATGGAAAAGTTGAGACTTTCAAAGCTAGACTTGTTAAAGGTTTTTCGTCATCGACCAGGCGTGGATAATGATGAAACCTTTTTCCAGTGGCTATGGTTAAGTCCATCCAGATCCTACTTGCCACGGCTACATACCATGACTACGATATCTGGCGGTTGGGTGTCATGACTGCTTTTCTAAAATGATGTTTTAGAAGAGAGCATCTGTAAGTACACAGCCAGAGGGCTTCGTAGACAGTGGGAGCAGCGGAAACGTGTACAAGATGCTTTATAAGATTAAAGCAGGCATCGTGGAGTTGGAACATCTGTTTTGATGAGTTAATCAAAGAGTTTGACATCATCAAAATGCTAGATGAACCTTGTATATACAAAAAGGTAGTAGGGAGTATGGTGGTGATCCTCGTAGAGTACGTGGATGACATACTCTTGATAGGGAAGAAGTTTCCTATGCTACGCTCGGTCAATCTCCGCTTATCACAATGATTCTCCATATAGGATCAAAGTGATACCTCCTAAATCCTGGGTTTTGGATCTATGAGATAGATCTAATTGGATATTAGGATACACACTAGTTGTAGTGAGATGGTATCAGTTGATCCTGGGGAGAATCACTGGAAAGGTTCCAGGGTGATAAGGACGAATGAAAGTCAGTCACATGCATTGTCTTTACCCTCAGTAAAGGGACGGTATGTTGGAAGAGTTCCAAGCTAGATACCGTGGCAAACTAGACGATATAGGCTGGATACATCACTACTTAAGATGCTACCAAAATAGGCAGTCTGGATGTATATTTGTTCATGAGATGAACTTAGTTCCTCCCATTGTGTGAAAATGGAGTTGTGGCTTATGCCAAGGAACGTCCGTCCCATCAGTGATCCAGACATATTCTAAGGCAGTATCACCTGATCATGGAGATGGTTGATTTCCAAAGAGATCGAGGTTAGGAGAGTAGACTCAGAGGACAACACGGCGGATCCACTCACAAAGGCCTTTTCCCAGAGAGAGACTTTTATGGGATGGTTGAATATGAGATACTGCAACCACTGCTACAGATGGCCCTAGTGCAAGTGGGAGATTGTTAGTTATATGTATGCCCTAGAGGCCATTACTATACATAGTATGTATATTGTAGTGGATGCTTGGACATATATAAGGAGGACTTTCTTGCTCGACATGATAGTATGCTATCTGGTTGCTCTTTACCTTAACGTGTACACTGATTGTCTCTCTGTTACATGTTGGTAAAGCCCTTAGGATGTGTACTTGACTACCTGGACTATGATGCAGATCATACTAGTGGGGACATGGTAGTCCATAAGTACATCCTTCAAGGTCCCTAGTCGTGGGTGTATCGAGACGGGGCATCGATATACCAGAGTAGACTAGCGTATACCTTCTCAACCCATACAGATGGGCGATGGATGATCCCATATCCATTGGTGTTTGACATCAGAGATGATATATGGGTGCTCAGTGGAGACTGGGTACACTGGACGGACTCGCTGAGAACTCCCAGATGGTATTATACCTTACGTCAGATGGCAGTTCTCTGGTGACACTGGTACAGGTTAGTGTGTAGACCCGAGATCGTCATAGAGTCTTGTGTGATTCCCACTGTGCTTTGATTTCCACCTTACCACGTCCAAGAGGGCATGTAAAACGGTGGTTTTTGGGTGCAGTCCCGAATCACATGGAGGCAATGAGCGATAGGAGAGGATTCGTCTCTCCCGGTATAGGGAGTTGATGTTGCGCTGTGTTCGATTGGCTATAACCGGAAATCCCTGGCCAGGGTTGCTGAGATTTACTGGTAAGTGTTACCAGTAGTTTCTCGAACTGTTATAGACCTCATATCGACACGACTTATCGAGCTACTGGGGTCTGACGTTTACCACCCCTAGGCGAGATTTGCGACATATCAGACGATCAGACCAGACTGTACGGTATGTGTTACTGGTCGGATTCACAGGAGTGTGAGCGGGCTTGCTCGTTGATCTTCTGATCGCTCAATACCCGGGTGGCCGTTACGTTTAGCAGACCGCTTGCGGCTTGTGGGTGCTTGATATGATCATCATCTGCTGCCGGCGTATTGGCGAGTCTTTAGAGTCCTACACAGAGGTTTCCTGGCTCAAGCGAAACGAAATAGGAGCGCATATGAGATATGTGCGGGATCGAGAATAATGCGTGTATGTGATACCGTATTCTATTCTCGCAATGAATGTATCGATTGGTTATATGTGATATAACCTAGTTATCGAATCGAGGATTGATTCGATAAGTCGATACATTGGATATTAGTCGGTCATATGCGATATGACCGGATCGTTAAATCAAGTGTTGATTTAATGATTTAATATATAATTATATATATTTGATATATTACTTTGCATTAACTAATATTGGTTCATTTAAGATGGATTTTCTCACTTAATGTGCACATTGTATATATGATATAGTTTTGTGCACTAGTTTGTATCATGTTTGATGATACATGCAAACTTGGGTGTGTGTTTATTTTAAACCATGTTTAGGTTAATGGTTAGGTTTTATATTTGTTTTATTTATTCTTTTATCCATTTATTTTTGGAAAGGAAAATGAAATAGTGGCTTGCTTTGTCTTTTGTTGAAGCTTCATGAAGCTTTGAATAAGTAACCATTTTGTTTCTTTCCTTTAACCTAACCATTCACCTAAACCATAGTTTATTCTCTACACTCAACCATGGTTGCAAAAATGATAAGAATCACTTGGATTTTATCTTTAATAATGCTTTTTCTTTTCTTCTTCTTCTTCTTCTTCATGAAGAGAAGAAAGTTCTCTTGAAAATTTCCAAGTGATGATTTCAAGTGAGAAATCCAAATCCAAAGTGAACCCACTTCCTATTTCTTCATCCTCTACCACTTTCCATGTAATATTGGGTGTTTTCTTCACAAGTTTCATGACTTGGTGAAGTTGGAGCTTGATCTTGAGTTGCCTCGACGTAGATCATCTTCGGCATCGAAGTCGACGACCTAGCCCGATCATTTCTTCGACGAAACCATCGCTAGAGTCCGGGATCCGATGATCGCAGCGGAGGGACATCATCACGGAGCTAAGGAAGTGGAGGACCGGATCTACAAAGGTTGTAGTCACTTTCCTTTTAGTTAAAGATGTTAACTTGCATTTTTTCGCCTATCATCTAGTTAATGATCTAGTTTAGGGTTTCTCGGCATATAGAATTTTTTTTGAATTTGGCATGGTTGATGCCTTGTGGAACCTCTTGAGTGTACCTAGGAACCCTACAGTTTGTTCAGCCCAATTTGGATATGGTTTTATCAGTTTTTCTGGGTAATTCGGGGGTTATTTCGGATTCGATATTTTATAATATTGTTTAAAGTTTACAGTGCATTACATTATATCTGTGACCGTGAATGTCATTTGATCGGTAAATCTTGTCTAATCGCTATAGCCCTTTTAGACGGATTTGCGAACGTGACATTCGCGTTGATGTTCTGTGTTGTGCTGTGATGTTGCGGATTTGTCGTGGTGGATAGCCTGGATGCAATGGTAGTACAGTTTGGTTAAATTTGTACATTTGATATTGCGGGGTGAGCGTTCGACATGTGGACTGCCATTACTGCCTGTTTGAATATTATTCTTTTAGGGCACGACCGGGTTGAGGTCGATGTCACCGTTGTACATATTTTTATTTTCTGTACTAGGATTACCCCGCGGTGGGGTGCACGGATAACCGGGTTCTAGAGGGCAACGGGCCCGCATCTCATGGCTTTGAGACGGAGGGGGCTTTACTCTAGAATTGGCGGGCTAATCGCCGCACACGTAGGGGGTATAGGTTGACCCAAGGAGAGACGCTCAAGTTACCGGATTCCGTGAAGTGCTGGGTAGTCCATTCACTTTGTTGAAGAGGGATGCCTCGCTTCAGGTTTTAGCGGGTAACTTGCTGCACCCATAGGGGTCTAGGATTTCATTGCACAGGCTATCCACACAACCAGGTGAACGTCGGGTTTCACTTGCGGCTCAAAGGAAACCCGGGGATCCCAGATTATCTGTATTGTTCTGTGATGCTTATTACATTTCTGTGATGTTGCATTTATCACGCCTTGAGCGATTATTATATATTGATATATATACTAGTAGATGTTGTATATGTTTTACACCCGCACTAGTCCAGTCCCCGCTCTGTCGTTAGTTAAGTAACCTAACGGGTGATGACGGGACCCAGTAGCGAATGCGGATGGCATATACGTACATCATATTTTCGTTCTTTATTGGTGTGATCAATTGATGGGACTGCATTGATTCGGATCAATGCAAGCTAAACAAACCTGTTTGATGTTGTTGGAATAATTTTTCAAAAAGCTGTTATTACAAGGACGTTCCCTTTTGCTTTGCACAGTGGTATTCGGTTATGAATATCCAGCACCTCAGTCGACGAGGCAAGGGCCGAGATACCTTCACCGGGAGTGACCCCTTGGGCAGAAGTTTGCGTCAGGGTAATAACTTCACTATAGTCGATTACTATTTGGTTTGCATCGTGGTATTCAGTTGGAATATCCTGCACCTCATTCTACGGGGAAAGAGCCGAGATCCCTTCACCGGGAGTGACCTCTTTAGCAAAGGTTTTCGCCACTGTATTTGTAAAAAGCTATCCGGTTCCTTCAACGATATCAAGTTCATTACGTTAAAGGTTTTTCACCAAAAACCATAAGTAGCCCTCCGTCATTTCAGACGGGTAGCACTTAGTATTTATGCTATGTTTGTTAGCCTTCGTCAAGACAAAGTGTATGGTAGCTGCTTGTTACCTTTCTGCTGCATTGATAGATGCGTTGGTTTGGGACAGTCGTAAAGCCTTGTTAACCTTCGTCAAGGGCTTGTACAGGTGGGTTCAAATTAACCTGGACAATGACGGGTAGAACTTGACATGTGACTTATGATTTGTTGACCTTCGTCAAGGTCATAAGAGCATGAAGTAAAAATCACATCGGGAGTTTCTAAAGAAACTAAAACTTGCCAGATATGCACATACCTTCTGGAGTGTGATAACGTGAGTGGATTCCATCATGTTATCATGCGATGATAGTTGGATCCAGATTTCCACTGATGAGTTGGTTTACTCCTAGGGTGATCCCGACTAATTCTTCTTTCAGGTTTGGAGGAGAATTTGAGGTTACAATGGGAGGTTTCCTGATTAGATAAAGTGATAACCATTCTGATCTAGGTTAGAGTGCACGCAGAGTGTTTCTTTTCTCTCTCTCTTTGGCAGCGCCCATGGCCCGACCCTAGACTATGACTCAGTGACCAAGTTAACTGAACTTTCTTAAAACACTGGCTTTTGGATTGTCTGAGTTGCATACCTCATTGTCACTCCTACTTTTACCCTTTTTCTCCGGAACATTTTGTATCACTACGAACGTCCATTTTCATTGGATAAAACCATCGTATGGTTATATACGAACTCGAAAGAACTTGTTCCAGATTAGAGGATGCTTTCCGTTTCTGGAGAAAATGAATAGGACTATTCAGTTGTCTTTTCCTTTTACCTTCTCTCAGGTTGCGAGTGCTCCTTGGATTAGGACGGTACACCTATTATGCTAATTGGATAGTCTTCTTCCAAACCATAGGCTGGTGCCGAACGGTAGGGAATGAAGAAAACCAATTAGCCTAACGATGGTGTACGGAAGGTAATAAGTTAAGACAAATAAAGGGATTAGAAAGAGGGCAAAGTAAACTGCGACTGCTATTCACGACCAAACCAAGTATTTCATCGCCACTCCTACTTCACCTTTGTATTTCTCCAGGACACTCCGTATCACTACGAAGATCCACAGTTATTTGGATACTCCATCGTATGGTTATATACGAACTCGAAGGGACTTGTTCCAGTTCGGGGATGGATTCTGGTTCAGGAGAAATAGGAATAAGGTTTATTCAGTTGTCTTTTATCTTTACCTTCTCTCGCGTTGCGAGTGCTCCTAGGATTAGGAAAGAACACCCATTATGCTTATTGGATAGTCTTCCTCCAAACCATAGGTTGGTGCCGAACGGTAGGGAAGGAAGAAAACCATTTTGCCTAAAGGTGGTGTACAGAAGGTAATGACTAAAGACATATAAAGGGATTTAGAGAGATGGCAAAGAAATATACGGTTACAGTTATGAATCTGATAATGGAAGAGGCATTACTAGGAATACCCGGATACCCTTTCGAAACATTTTCATGTTTCAGTTTCACTGTGTATTGTTAAAAGAAAACTGATTTCCCAATTAGCCCTTGTCCAGGGTATGTATTTACCAGGTTTGATTCTCACATCTTTATGGTTTTACAGATGATGAGTGGGAGTAAGTTATTGGGAATTAGGTGATGATCCTCATTATATCGGGATTCGTTGTAATTGGTGATATTTGAGGAAATCGCCTGGGTGTTTGCCGGACGACAAATATTTGGTTTTGAATATCCGTTGTTATGAACCAATTTCAAATTGATATATCTGTACGTTTAGTTTTATAAAGTGAGATATAAATTTTTAAAATTATGTCCATGACATTTACCTATATCAGTGGATGCTTAGGTAAGGAACATTAAACAACGGTGTAATTCTTCTTAACCATAAGTACAGTTTTCAACCTACGACGCACAGGGAATGAGTTATTAGACTCAGGGGACTTATACAGAGTATTGTATGTTGTCCAGTGTCCATTAGGACAGAGGGGTTGGTACTCGTACTATATTCTGTTTACTTATGACTTCTCTAGTTCTTAGACATGTATTTCATAGAAATACAAGATCCAAGTTTTGAGAAGTTATAAGTATATGAATAAAGTAGAGAACCAGGTATTGCAAGTATCAGGATTCTTCAAGATGATCGAAGATGTAGATACTTGTGTATCGTATTCAGTTGATAGTAATGATTATGAGAACTGGCTTCTCTTTCAGGTTACTCATATCTGGATGTATTCCTAAGTTGAGTAATGCTGATCGGCCTTTCTCCATTTAGTTGACATGCACTGGACACAGGTGCATGATTTGAATCTGGTTCCAATTAAATCAGTGCCTCTGTTTCTATATTGGATATAGAATAGTTCATATCTTATCAATGTTAAGGTACGGGGAGTTGTCCGGCTTATGCTTAAAACCAGACTCTGGATAACTCAAGGTGTGTTTCTGTAATGGTTGTTTGTGGGTTAACCCGGGCTATGACGAGGGTTGATTTTCTACCATCTGGAAGATCAATAGCGATATTGTTCTTTAACTCGCCACGGTTTTAATAAAAATGGATTTTTTCAGAAAACAGTAGTGGGAGTATGGTATAACTGGAAGTGATTCCAGAACCACAAACGATTACTGGAAATTTGATAAGAACCTAAAGATTCGATCGGGTTTGACATTCCATTAGCCACTCCGTAGATATGGTGGGTAACGTCAAGCACCCGAGAGGTACTCCTGTTAGTTATATGTATGCCCTAGAGGCTATTACTGTACATACGTTGTATATTGTAGTGGATGCTTGGACATATATAGGGAGGACTTTCTTGCTCGACATGATAGTATGCTATCTGGTTACTCTTTATCTTAACATGTACTCTGATTGTCTCTATTTCACATGTTTATAAAGCCCTTAGGATGAGTACTTGACTACCAGGACTACGATGCAGATCATACTAGTGGGGACAGTGTAGTCACCAAGTATATCCTTCAAATGTTCCTAGTCATGGGAGTACCGAGACAGGGCATCGATACTCCAGAGTAGACTAGCGTATGCGCTTCTTGACCCATATGATGAGCGATGGATGATGTCATATCCATTGGTGTTTGACATCAGAGAAGGTATACGAGTGCTCAGTGGAGACTGGCTACACTGGACGGACTCGCCGAGAACTCCCAGATGGTATTATACCTCATGTCAGATGGCAGTTCTCTGGTGACACTGGTACAGGTTAGTCTGTAAACCCGAGATCGTCATAGAGTCTTGTGTGATTCCCACTGTACTTTGATTTCTATCATACCACGTCCAAGAGGGCATGCAAAAAGGTGGCTTTTGGGTACAGTCCCGAATCACATGGAGGCAATGAGCGATAGGAGGGTTTTCGTCTCTCCCGGTATAGGGAGTTGATGTTGTGCTGTGTTTGATTGGCTATAACTGGAAATCCCTGGCCAGGGTTGCTGAGATTTACTGGTAAGTGTTATCAGTAGTTTCTCGAACTGTTATAGACCTCATATCGACATGACTTATCAAGCTACTGGGGTCTAACGTTTACCACCCCTAGGCGAGATATGCGACATATCAGACGAAGAGACCGGACTGTACGGGAGTGTTACTGGTTGGATTCACGGGAGAAAGTACAGGCTTGCTTGTTGATCTTCTGATCGCTCAATACCTGGGTGGCTGTTACGTTTAGCTGACCGCTTGCAGCTTGTGAGTGTTTGATATGATCATCACCTACTGCCGGCGTATTGATGATTCTTTAGAGTCCTACACAGAGGTTTCCTGGCTCAGGCAAAACGGAGTAGGAGCACATATGTGATATGTGCGGGACAGAGAATAATACGTGTATGCGATACCGTATTAGATTCTCGCGATATGTGATATCGACCGGGTATATGTGACATAGCCGGGTCATCGGATCAAGTGTTGATTCGATGAACTGATACAGATTATATTAGTCGGTTATTTGTGAAATAGCCGGATTATCGGATCAAGTGTTGATTCGATAATTTAATGTATAATTATATATTTGATATATAAAATTACATTAACTAATATAAGCTCACTTAAAGATTCTTTTTCTCACTCGGGTAATACATTGATATATATGCGATATATGTTAATTGTATTATTTTATTTTGTTACAATAAATATTGTATATGTGATATATAATATTGTAACATGTTGTGGTTATAAATGCAACATGATTAGTGGAGATTAAAAATGGTTAGGGTTTGATTTGGGTTAATCTTTTCTAGAAGCTTCTAGAAGCTTTGCTTTTGTTTTTAACTAAAGATATTTTCTAAAGATATTTTGGTTGATATTTCTTAACCCAACCCAACCCTTCACCATGGTTAAGTCTCTACATGGGTTAAGTTATCATTCTTAACCCATGTTTGCAATTCTAACCACACACACTTTCATTATTCATGACAAATAGATTCTTCTTCTTCTTCCTCTTGAAAAAGCTTTCTAGCATTTTGCAAAGTGATAAAAATGAGTGAGATAAAGAAAACAAATGAGAGCTAAATTCCTACTTCATCATCCTCATCTATTCTATCCACTTAGATTAGGGTGTTTGCTTTGCTAATACTTGATTAGTGAAGCAAAAGCTTGGGCTTGAGTTTCTTCAAGGTAGATCATCTTTGTTATCGAAGATCGGAAGCAAGCTTGCATCTTTCTCTTTATGGAGCCTCTCTAGAGTCTGGGTACTCGATGATCGTAGTGATGGGACCTCAACACGAAGCTTTATAAGTGAAGGAATGGACTACAAAGGTTGTAATCCCTAACTCTTAGAAGTAAAGTTGTTTACTTGCTTTGTTTCGCCTAATCTCTAATCTAAGATCTTGGTTAGGATTGTTCGGCATGTCTAAAATTTAAATTGGGCATGGTTGATGCCTTATACCCTTGTGACAGTGCCTAGTAACCCTACAGTGGTATCAGAGCCAAGCTAGAGCTTTAGACGAAGTCTAGACGAAGTTTAAAGTCCGATCGAACCCCGAAACGTCGCAAAATACACCCTCTCTGGAAATTTTTTAAAATGTTGATTTTTTCTATATTAAAAATACTCAGAAAATTAAGCAGGGAATTCTAAGGATAACTGTAAAATACGACATCCCAATTCTTTCAAAGCGCAACGGAACCGCGGCAATACCCTGCCTTGCGCGGCGGTTCCGCGGCCGTACAGTGGAATTAGGGTTTGGTTTTGTACAGTTACATCCGTAGGTACTTTTGCATGCTTCTGGGAATTTTTAATTTTACTCAATTGTTGAGTTTCTGGAGATCTTTTGTATTCGTTGATTCGATCGGAAAGTTTAACTTCGTTTAAGTTTTTTCCGGGTAATTTAGAACGTGTTAAAAAGTTCGAACGGATATCAATAACTCACTTTTTCCCCTGCCGAAAAATATCCAAGTGTTGGATTTTTTCCTTAGTTAAAGAACGTTCTAAGTCGTGCAAGTAACGCAGTGGATCCACTAGAAGAACACAAACCATAACTCGATTATGTGACCGTCTGAACCGCCTCTAAACCTTAGGGTTTGGGGCAGTACGGCGTTGCCACATGTGAGGCGTTGGTTTGACCCTTCTACGTACGGCTGGACCATTGGTACTGTGGCATATGATGGATACTTTTTGAACTCCGCTCAAGAGTTGAGCTATTTGGGAAATCTTGGGTGTTTATTTATTCGGTCGGAAACTTTAACACTGTCTATTTATCTGGAATGTGATACAATATTTGGAATCCACAAGTAGTGATGAGATAACTAATTTGAATGTTATAAATCTAGCAGTTTAGTCTCATTTGATCGGTTGCCACGGGATTTTGATGTGATCAAAAGTCCGTCGCAATCACGTAGTGTATGCGGACACTCGCCGGGTAAACTTAATAGATAGCCACGCCCCATAGCCCCGACCAAGTGACTGTAAGAGAATCCCGTCGCCAAAAGCATCCGTCAGGGTGCTCGCGGCAGCGGTGTTCCGCCTTAGTGCACTTCATCGACGGCATCCGAAGGTGCGGCCGTCTACTAAAGTTTGCGACGAGCATTCAATCAGGATGTCGGGAATCTTGTTGAATTGCCCGACTTGATATTGAAAAGTGTTTTCGAGATCGAGACTAAAATGCGGGGTTTAGAATTGCTAGGCATGCGATGTCTAAGGAATTCATTTGGTTTGGCATGCGATGTCTAAGAAAGTTGCAGATTCCAACTGTTGTAGTTTTACACTTTCTTTTCTGCGACTGTAAGTGTAATATGTGGTGTATCGCCGGTTTCGTTGCTATACATCAACGACAATTGGGATAAGCATATTTACTTACGTTGATGATATGTGATATTATGTGTTGCTGTGATATGTTATATTGGATCGTCGCGTTTTGAATAACCGGGGGTTTTATGTGATGAGGGTTTTTATTTTCATTCATGTAAAATTCATTGTATGTAAAATTCTTTTATTGGGGCACTTCCGGGATGAGGATAATGTCACCATTGTATATTATTTACTTTTCCGCATTAGGTAGATCCAAGGCAGGGGGCACAAGTAACCAGGTTTTAGGGTCCAGTGCGAGACCATCTCGAGGAGTTGAGACCGGGTCTCCTAACACTAGAATTGGCAGAGTTGCTTGTCGCTCTCGTAGGGGTCTAGGAATGTGGGTTTGGATATTCATCGCCCGTGGAATCCGTGTTTTATACAGGCTTGTATTAAAAACACGGACCTTCTAGTATATCTAATATTTCATATATGTTCTTCTGCTGCAATGTTCTGTGATGAGATCATATTACTACCTGAGACGAATGTTTATATTATATATATGAGATATATATTATATAATGTTGATTTCGTTTCATATCTGATGCTTATGAAGCATAATTTAAATGGGACTTCATTAATGAGATTAATGAAATAAAAGAAACCTAAAGATATTGTAGAAACTTGTTTAAAAACTGGTAGCTCTAGTTCTTGCTTTGCATAGCGGTGTTTCTTGTAGAAATCCATCACCTTATTCGATAAGGAAAGAGCCGAGATCCCTTCACCGGGAGTGGCCTCTTTAGCGAAACTAGCAGATGCTGCATACTGGGTTTGTCTTTTGATTGTTTTTATAGTTTTTGCTTTGCATAGTGATATTTGTGAAATATCCTGCATCTTATTCGATGAGAAAAGAGCCGAGATCCCTTCACCGGGAGTGACCTCTTTAGCAAAACTAGAAAATGCCTCAAAAACATTCCTTTTAAAAATCACTCGATTCTACAACGATATCAAGTTCATTACGCAAAGGGTTTTCTTAAAAACCTTTCGTAGCCCTCCGTCATTTCAGATAAGTACTACTTAGTATTCGTGCTGCGGTAGTTTGGCATGCGTCAAGGCGTAGTGTACGGTAGCTAACTAGTGCTTATATGCCAGCATACGATGCGATTGGATTAGGGTATTCGTACGGAGTTGTTTGGCATGCGTCAAGGGTCGTGCGGGTGGGTTTAATTCAATCAAGAAATGTACGGGTTGAACTTGACTAGCGGACTGTGGGTTGTTTGGCATGCGTCAAGGTCATAGCACGCTAGGGGTAAAATATTATTGGGAATTTCAAGTGTTGAAATTTGCAATGAGATTGCATACCTTCTATGAGATAGTTGGATCCCGATACCCGCTGCGAGTAAGAGTTACTCCTGCGAGAGTTTTACACATTACAATTAGCCGATCAAGTAGGTGTCTAGAAAGTTGTCAACGGGGTTACGCCCCTGGGAAAATGAGGTTTACTTTAATTAGGTCCGTGCGAAAGCACGGGGAACCTCCCTCAAACTACCGGCACTGGCCTGGCTGAAAGATTGGCGAACTTGTAGGGTGTAATTAATCCCGGCTAGTTTTTTCTTTTAGGGTTTGAAGGAAGATTTGACTAAAACAGTAGGAGACATCCTGATTAGATATATTGATAACCAATCTAATCTTGTAAAAGCGCATGCTGAGTGTTTTCTTCTCTCTCTCTCCAGGTAGGGACCATGTCACGCCTTAATCAAGATAATAATACGGATGTATTGACCGAACCCGCTTGTTATACTGCACTAGGGAACGTTGGTCCCGCTCCAACTTATAATTGTTATAAGACAGAGCAGGAAATTAGGGATTACCAGAATTCCCGTGCCGCCCAAACGAAGAAAGTGCATGTTGATGCATCATCTTCGGGTGTGTTCATTACAGAGAACTGTTTCTCAGTATTCTTTACGTCTAGGGTATGAGATACTGGATCAGGATCCCGCATATGTAATCTGTTACGTGGGCTACAGATAAGTAGAGAACTGAGAATGGGTGATACGTTTCAAGAGATGGAAATGGTGCAATTGTTGCAGCCAAGTCTGTTGGCAGTTATCACCCTGTATTACCAGAATACATTGATCCTGAACGAATGTTATTAGATACCGAACCTGATACACAACATCATATCAGTCTCTTTATTGTAGTAAGGAAGGATATAATTTTGTATTGTTGGATAATGTTTTGAACATTTTCTATATCAAGTGTTGATCGGTTCAGGCACATTTTCTAAAAGCATAGACGTTCTAAATCAAACCACGGTTCTTAACCTACAGAACACACACAAGAGGAAGAGTTCAGAAATGAACGAATCCTTCTTGAGGCATTGTAGACTAGGTCATATCAATGCGACCCGACTAGCTGAAGTTATATAAAGATGCATATTTAAATTAGTTTGGATTTACATCTTGTAAAACTTGCCAGTCATGTCACAAAGATAAGATGACCACAGCTCCATTTATTGGAAACAGAGAAAGAGTTAGTGAACTCTTGGGATTGATACATACTGATGTATGAAGGTCCCCTATCTATACATGTCAAGACCGGTTCTTTGTACTTCATTACATTCACTGATGATCTCTTAAGATTCAGACATATGTTCCTGTTGAAACACAAGTCTGAAACTTTTGAGATAATCACAGAATATAAGTTAGAAGTAGAGAACCAAAAACCGGTATAAGTATTATGTCCTTTGATGTGATCAAGGAGGAGAATACTTGAGCACGGAATTCATGGACTATTCTAAAAGAGAATAAGATTCTCTCTCAACATTACTCCTCCGTATACACCATAGCACGTCGGTGTATCGGGGCGGAGCTGTAGGGTTACTAGGCACTCTAATAAGGTTCTACAATGCATCAACCATGCCCGTTAAAATTTTTAGCCATGCCGAATAACCCTAAACAAGATCGTTGCTAGAAAATTAGGGTTTCACATGCTAGTAAAAGACATTTACTACTAAGTGAATATGAAATACAACCTTTGTAGATCGGTCCTTCACTTCATTAGCTCCTTGTTGAAGTCCCTTCACTGCGATCGTGGTTCTCCCGGACTCTTGCATGGCTTCACGAGGCGAAAGAAGCGTCCTTGCTTGAAGTCTTCGAGGCCGAAGATGATCTACGTCGAGGGAATATCAACTCAAGCTACTACTTCACTAACTAGAGAATTAGTGAAGCAAACACCCTAAACTAAAGTGCTAGTCTAGTAGAGGATGGAGAAATAGGAAGTGGTTTCTCTTTAGAATTTTATTTCTCACAATCTTTCACTCTCTTTTTAAAACCCTAGCAAGCTTTTCCTTTTTGCTCAAAGAAGAAGAAGATGAACAAAAGAAAAAGAATGAGGATAATGATCAAGTGAGTGAGCTAACCATGATGAGTGAGTATCATATACTAACTCATGTAGAGACATAACCATGGCTAATCCAAATGGTTAGGTTAACAAAAAATCTAAAGTAAAGACAAAGCTAGTGGACTTTATCAAAGCAAAGCAAGCTTCTACAAGCTTCATGCTCTTTCCAAAATTCCACTAATTTTGTAATTACCTTAAATAATTATAACCCACCATAATAAATAGAATGGTGTATGTCTTACACACCCATGTCAAGTGTATCATCAACCATGATACAAAAAGAAAACACATTTTAATATATATCACATATATATTAAAGTTGTGCACATGTGAGAAAAATTCTTAAGTGAACAAGTGTTAGTTAATGTAAACTAGTATATCTAATATACAATTATACACTAAATTAATAAATCAACACTTGACTTAATAATCCGGTCATATCTCATATAACCGACTAACATCCATTGTATCGACTTATCGAATCTACACTTGATTCGATAACCCGGCTATATTATATATATAACCGACCGATACAAAAAGTCACGAGAATAGAATACGGTATCATATACACGCATTATTCTCGGTCCCGCACATATCACATACGTGCTCCTATTTCGTTTTTCCTGAGCCAGTAAAACCTCTATGTAGGACTCTAAAGACTCGTCAATACGCCGGCAGTAGGTGATGATCACATCAAGCACCCACAAGCCGTCAGCGGTACTAGCTGGACGTAACGGCTACCCGGGTATTGAGCGATCAGAAGATCAGCAAGCAAGCCCGCTCCAACTCCTGTAAAAGCCTGCCGGTAACTCTTCCCGTGCAGTCCGGTCTCCTCATCTGATATGTCGCATATCAAGTCTAGGGGTGGTAAATGTCAGACCCCAATAACCGATAAGTCATGCCGATGTGAGGCTCATAACGGGTCGAGAAACTACTAGTAACACTTACCAGTAAATCTCTAAATCAACCCTGGTCAGGGACTTCCCTGTCACGGCCAGTCGAGCATAACACAACATCAACCCCCAATACCGGAAGAGACGAAACCCCTCCTATCGCTCATTGCCTCCATGTGACTCGGGAGTGTACCCAAAAACCACCGTTTTGCATGCCCTCTTGGACGCGGTAAGGTGGAAATTAAAGCACAGTGTGAATCACACAAGACTCTATGACGATCTCGGGTCTATAGACTAACCTGCACAAGTGTCACCAGAGAACTTCCATATGACGTCAGGTATAATACCAGCTGGGAGTTCTCGGCGAGTCCGTCCAGTATACCCAGTCTCCACTGAGCACCCGTATACCATCTCTGATGTCAAACACCAATGGATATGGGATCATCCATCGCCCATCACATGGGTCGGGAAGCGTATACGCTAGCCTACTCTGGTATATTGATGCCCTGTTTCGATACACCTACGACTAGGAACATTAAAGGATGTACTTATGGACTACTCTGTCCCTACTAGTATGATCTGCATCATAGTCCAGGTAGTCAAGTACACATCCTAAGGGCTTTACCAACATGTAACTATAAGACAGCATCAAGAGATAAGTATACATGTTAAGATAAAGAGCAACCAGATAGCATACTATCGTATCGAGCAAGAAAGTCCTCTCTATATATGTCCAAGCATCCAATATAATATACATCATCTGTACAATACTGGCCTCTAGGGCATACATACAACTAACAATCTCCCACTTGCACTAGGGCCAACTGCTGTAGTATCGCATACCGATCATCCCGAAGAGTCTCTCAAACTGTATCTGGGGAATGGCCTTCGTGAGTGGATCGGCTGTGCTTTTCTTTGTGTCAACCCTCCTGACCTCGATCTCCCAGCGATCAACTATCTCCCGGATCAGGTGATACCGCCTCAGCATATGCCTGGATCGTTGATGGGACCTGGGTTCCTTGGCCAAAGCCACCGCTCCATTGTTATCACAATACAAAGGTATTGGATGCTCAATGGATGGAACCACTCCAAGTTCAGTAATGAACTTCTTGATCCAGACAGCCTCTTTGGCAGCATCGTTGGCAGCGATGTATTCAGCCTCCATCGTCGAGTCTGCCACGGTTTCCTGCTTGGAACTCTTCCAGCTAACCGCCCCTCCGTAAAGGGTAAAGACAAATCCCGAGTGCAACTTAGAGTTGTCCTTATCACTCTGGAAGCTCGAATCGGTAAAGGACTCCACTTGGAGTTCTCCGTTACCATACACCAAGAGCATCTCTTTGGTCCTTCGTAAGTACTTGAGAATGCTCTTCACAGCTGTCCAGTGACTCTCTCCAAGATCAGCTTGATACCTACTCACTATACTTAGTGAGTATGCTACATCGGGTCTGGTACATAGCATCGCGTACATGATAGAGCCTACAGCCGAATAATAGGGTATCCCTTGCATGCGAGCTCTCTCCAAATCAGTCTTGGGAGACATCTCTTTTGAGAGAGTGAGTCCAGAGATCGTGGGAAAGTTCCCACGCTTGGATTCTTCCATACTAAACCTCTTTAGTGTGGTGTCAATGTACCTGGATTGGGATAATCCCAATATCCTTTTAGATCTATCTCTATAGATCATAATTCCCAATATGCAGGAGGCATCACCAAGATCTTTCATTGAGAATCTTTGTGATAAGAAGAGCTTGACCGATTGCAGCATAGGAATGTCATTTCCTATCAAGAGTATGTCGTCTACGTACAATACGAGGAAGACAACCTTACTCTCTGCGACCTTCTTGTAGATACAAGGTTCATCTACGTTTTTGACGAAATCAAACTCTTTGATAACGACGTCAAAGCAGATGTTCCAACTCCGCGATGCTTGTTTTAATCCATAAATGGATTTAAGTAGCTTGCACACCTTCCCGCTGCTCCCACTATCTACGAAGCCCTCTGGCTGAGTCATGTACACGAACTCTTCTAAATCACCGTTTAGAAAAGCGGTCTTAACATCCATTTGCCAGATTTCGTAGTCATGATATGCAGCGATGGCAAGCATGATCCGGATGGATTTAATCATAGCCACTGGAGAAAAGGTTTCGTCATAGTCCACACCTGGTCTTTGACGAAAACCCTTTGCAACAAGTCTAGCTTTGAAAGTCTCCACTTTCCCATCTACACCAAGTTTTTTCTTGAAGATCCACTTGCTCCCAATGGGTTTTACCCCTTCAGGAGCATCTTCCAAAGTCCATATTTTGTTGGTGTACAAGGATTCCATCTCGGACCGCATTGCATCCAGCCATTTCACTGAGTCCCCACTCGTGATGGCCTGCTCGAAGCTAGTTGGGTCATCATAAACCATGATGCAATCCTCGCTCCCACCATCCATGAGAAAACCGTAGTATCTCTCAGATGGGTGAGGAACCCTACTAGATCGGCGGAGAGGCTGAGGTTCGTTGGGAACTACCGAATCCTCCGGTTCAACCAAATCTTCTGTCGTAGTCTGTATTGCTGGAACCTCTTCCAGTTCTACCTCCTTACCACTAATCTCTTTTTCAAGAAATTCCTTTTCTAAAAAGATGGCATATCGAGAAACAAACACCTTTTGTTCCTCGGTGTGGTTGAAGATATACCCGCCTGAATGTTTGGGATATCCAATAAACTTACACAGAATGGACCTTGCCGCGAGTTTGTCTGGATTTTGTGTTTTTACATATGCCGGACAACCCCATATCTTAACATAATTAAGACATGGTATCTTTCCTTTCCATATCTCATATGGATTGGTTGGCACAGGTTTGGTGGGAACCATATTCAATAGGTCTGCAGCTGTTTCCAGTGCATACCCCCAGAAGGAAGTAGGTAACTC
Organism: Agapanthus africanus; assembly: GCA_030015575.1. Lineage (NCBI taxonomy): Eukaryota > Viridiplantae > Streptophyta > Magnoliopsida > Asparagales > Amaryllidaceae > Agapanthus > Agapanthus africanus. The sequence goes on along the minus strand of CM057338.1, from coordinate 708,134,805 downwards.
GGCTGTGCTCATCATAGAGCGCACCATATCTAATAGGGTGCGGTTCCTCCGTTCCGATACACCGTTGTGCTGTGGTGTATATGGAGGAGTTAGCTGAGAGAGAATCCCATTCTCTTTTAGGAAGTCCAGGAATTCATTGCTCAAGTATTCACCTCCTCGATCAGATCGAAGGATTTTAATACTTTTTCCGGTTTGGTTCTCGACTTCTTGTTTATATTCTCTAAATTTCTCAAAAGCTTCTGATTTGTGTTTCATCAGGAACACATATCCGAACCTAGAGAGATCGTCAGTGAATGTAATGAAGTATGAAGAACTATTCCTGGCATGTGTAGATATGGGACCGCATACATCACTATGTACCAATCCCAAGAGTTCTGTAGCTCTTTCTCCATGTCCCGTAAACGGAGTTTTGGTCATCTTGCTTTTGAGACATGACTGGAAAGTGTCATAAGATGAAAATTCAAACGGATTCAAATATCCATCCTTATGCAACTTAGCTTGTCGTGTCGCATTGATGTGACCCAGTCTACAATGCTACAAGAAGGATTCGTTTAGTTCTGAACTCTTCCTCTTGTTTGTGTTTGTTATAGTCAGAACTGTTGATTGATTTAGAACATAAATGCCATTGCACATCGTGCCTGATCCAACCAACTTTTGGTTTAGAAAAATGTTCATAACATTATCCTGTAATACAAAATTATATCCTTCTTTACTCAACAAAGAAACCGATATAATGTTGCATATCAGGTTCGGCATGTAATAGCGTTCGTTCAGAATCAATGTATTACCAGTTGGCAATACAAGGTGATATTCCCCGACGGTTCTAGCTGCAACAATTGCACCATTTCCAACCCTTATGTCTTTATCACCTTCTCCAAATTCTTTACCTTTCCTAAGCCCATGTTACTGATTATATATATGGGATCCTGACACGGTATCTAATACCCAGGACGTAGAGGAAATGGAGAAACAGTTCTCAGTAACGAACACACCCGAAGAAAATGCATCAACATGTACTTTCTTCATTCGGGTGGCATGGGAATCCTGGTATTCCCTTATATCCTGTTTAGTCTTATAACTTTTATAAGAAAGAACGGAACCAACGTTCCCCAACACAGTATAACATGTGGGTTCGGTCAATACATCCATATTATTATCTTTATTAAGGCATGATATGGTCGCTACCTGGAGAGAGAGAGAAGAAAACACTTTAGCGTATGCTCTTGTAAGATAAGATTGGTTATTATTTTATCTAATCAGGATGGCTCCCACTGTTTTTATCAAATCTTCCTTCAAACCCTAAAAGGAAAGACTAGCCGGGATTAATTACACCCTACAATTTCGCCAGTCTTTCAGCCAGGCCAGTGTCGGTACTTTGAGGGAGGTTCCCCGTGCTTTCGCACGGACCTAATTAAAGTAAACCTCGTTTTTCCCAGAGGCGTAACCCCATTGACACCTTTCTAGACACCTACTTGATCGGCTAATTGTCCTGTGTAAAACTCTCCCGGGAGTAACAATTACTTGCAGTGGGTATCGGGATCCAACTATCTCATAGAAGGTATGCAATCTCATTGCAAATTTCAACACTTGAAATTCCCGATAATATTTTGCCCCTAGCGTCCCATGACCTTGACGCAGGCCAACAAACCATAGTGCGCTAGTCAAGTTCAACCCGTCATTTCTTGATTGAATTAAACCCACCCGCACGACCCTTGACGCAGGCCAACAAAGTCGCACGACTACCCTAATCCAATCTGCATCATATGCATAAACAGATAAATACTAGTTAGCTACCGCACACTACGCCTTGACGAAGGCCAACAAACGTAGCACGAATACTAAGTAGGACTTATCTGAAATAACGGAGGGCTATGACAGGTTTTTCTGAAAACCTATTGCGTAATGAACTTGATATCGTTGTAGAATCGAGTGAATTTTGAAATGGAGTGTTTTTTAGGCTTTTATTAGTTTTGCTAAAGAGGTTACTCCCGGTGAAGGGATCTCGGCTCTTTCCTTATGGAATAAGGTGCAGGATATATCATATATATCGCTATGCAAAGCAAAAACTCCAAAAGCAATCAAAAACAAACCAAGTGTTGTAGCATCTGCCAGTTTTGCTAACGAGGTCACTCCCGGTGAAGGGATCTCGGCTCTTTCCTCATCGAATAAGGTGTAGGATATATCATATATATCGCTATGCAAAGCAAAAACTGTAGCTACCCCTTTATTTTTTGAAAATTTGATTCTACAACATCTTTTAGATTTCTTTTCTTTCATTAATCACATTAATGAATTCCCATCATTTAAGTCACCTAAACATCACAGATAAATACGACGTACACTTATGCCATCCGCATTCGCCTCGATGTCCCCTCGTGCACCGTTAGGTTAGGTAACTAACGGCAGAGCGGGGCAGGGCTAGCGCGGGTGTAAAACATAAGTAACGTCTATATAATATATCATATATACTATATACAGTATTTATCACAACACATCAAATGATCACATCAAAGATATCGCTGCAAAATAAACATATGAAATATTGGATATACTAGGACGTCCGTGTTTTATTTTGAGCCTCTATAAAACACGGATTCCACGGTTGCAATGAATAGCCAAACCCATATCCCTAGACCCCTACGAGAGCGGCAACTAACCCTACCAATTCTAGAGTTAGGAGACCCGGACTCGACTCCTCGAGTTGGTCTCCCACTGGACTCTAGGACCCGGCTACTCGTGCTCTCCTCCTTGGGTCTATCTAATGCGGAAAAGTAAATAATATACAAATGGTGACATCAACCTCATCCCGCATCGCATGTCATCAACGTAAGTAAATATACGTATCCCAATTGTCGTTGATATTTAGCAACGAAACCGACGATATCACATATTACACTTACGGTCGCAAAAAAGAAAGTGTAAAACTACAACATTTGGAATCCACAATCTCTTTAGACATCGTAAATCCGAAATATCACATACTTCGCATTTCATGCCTAACTATATGAATTCCACATATTGTATCACATTCCAGATAAATAGACAGTATTAAACTTTCCGATCGAATAATCAAATACCCAAGATTTCCTTAATAGCTCAACACTTGAGCGGAGTTCAGAAATTCCAGATTACGTCACAGTAGCAACGGTCTAGCCGTAGAAGGGTCAAGCCAACGCCTTACATGTGGCACGCCGTACTGCCCCAAGCCCTAAGGTTCAAAAGGCAGTTCAAGACGGTCACATAATCGAGTTAAGGTTTGTTGTCTTCTAGAGGGTCCATCGCGTTACATGCACGTTTTTCCGAAAGATTTAAACTCGATAAAAATTCAACACTTGAAAGTTTTTCGTGCTGGGAAAAATTGAGTTAATGATATCCGTTCGAACATTTTAATACTTTCTAAATTATCCGGAAAACAGCACGAAATTAAATATTCCGATCGAATCAACGAATACAAAATAAACCCCAGATCACTCAACACTTGAGTCAGTTTAAAAATACCCAGAAAAAAATATAGGAATAGCTACGGAGGTTACTGCACAAAATACTGTTCACAATTCACTTAACCAGCCGCGGAACTGCCGCAAAAAGTGGGTTGAGGCCGTGGTTCCGCGGCGTATGTACGGAATTATGAGCTCGAATTTTATGGTAATTCTTAGAAATCCCTGCTAATTTTTTTAGGCATTTTTTGTAAGTGCACGGCGGCGCCCCGGCCGTCAATCCGACGGCCAAATGCGGAAGCGGTGAAAAACTTTAATTTTGCGAACTTAGCAAACCGGCACCACCGCGCACTAAACCCCGGATCGGGCCATTAAACTTGTCCTAGCAAACTTACAAGATAGGGAAGAGATATACCGAGTGATCCGAGTCCTCCGGTCTTCTCGTCATCGTCCCGATCTCCCGCGGAAACTCCGGTCGTCGCCTCCTTGCCGGAAGGGCACCACATCGCCTGCATCTTTTACGGGCTCCCACCTCAATACCGAGGCAACTCGGGCACGAAGCTGGCAAGTCGACGTGCCCAAGATGTGCTGTAGAATATAGTGTAGAGTGCATGTCTCACTTTAGGGTATTGGTTGCCTTGATGGAGGAATGAAGGTATGAAAAATGGTGCTTTCATTTTTCATTACATGAAAATGAGATGAAGGAAATATGCCACAAGCTCACAAATGAAATTCTCTCATTCTCCTCAATTGAAGTGGCCGGCCCCTCTCATATTAGAATGGTGGAGGGAATGGAATATATGCATGAAGGGAGGTGATGGTAGGATAAAGCAAGTGGTGACCTTAAACAAAACATCAACCATGCTTAAAGCACAACAAAACCATACCCTCTCTTTAATGCAAAAGCATGGTGGAAAAGAAAAGAATGGTATCATAATTAATCCATATGCAAGAAAACCCCTCCACAAATGTTATTTGCACAATTGCAAATAACCCCCTCCATCGGAAAAGTCCGGCCGGGAAAGAACAAAGGAAAACCGGCCGGAACGGAATGCAAACTGGCAACTCCAGAAAACTGGTCCCGTAATAAATTACAGGAAAACCCCGATACTGTGCATACACACCCGCATCTGTATTCCGTCCGGATACAAATGCAAAGAGACAAAATCTACACTGTACTATACTAGGATCCGGCTTAAACCAAAACCGGCTAGTAATATCCGTTCGATCCTGATCCGTGCAATACCGCACGTATCTGATCGAGCCCTGCCATATCTCCATACGGCCTCTACAGCGTTTCGCCCGAAAGCTTGAGTAACTGAAAGTGTGGTGGACTCTAAAGACTCGTCAATACTATGGCTGTGGATTTAACCACCAGCACGTCAGAGGTATAAGCCAATACGTGACGGGCCACCAGCTATTGACCAAAAGGGACGTCGATGAGCGAACTCATCCTGACACCCTACTGAGCCTGTCAGTGACAATATCCGTACAGTCCGGTCCGTTCGTCTATGAGCATCGCATGTCGGGCCTAGGGGGTGGGTAAAAGTCAGACCCCCAAAAGCGGTACAAGTCGTGTCGGAGTGTAGCCCAGAACACCCTGAGATACTACTGGAATACCTACCAGTAAATCTCCTTCCTTGGCCAAGGACTTCGTGTAATGGCTCTCCTAGACACAGCGCGACCTCACCCCCAATACCGGGAGAGACGAACCCCTGAAGATCCGCTCACTGCCTCCATGTGGCTCGGGACTGTACCCAACTAAAACCTGTTTGCACGACTCCTTTGAGCCGTGGTAGGGTAGTAATCAAAGCACAGTGGGAACTGTTGCGCCACGGCAACGCCCCGGCCGTCTTACTCGAGGCCAAATAGCGGAATCAAAAATTTTTCCTTACTCGGAAACCGGCGCTACCGCGGACAAAGAAAACCCGGATCGTTAACCATTAACCTACGCTAGCAAACAAGAGATGGGAAAAGAAGTATACCGAGTGATCCGAGTCCTCCGGTCTTCTCGTCATCGTCCCGATCTCCCGCGAAAAGTGTTGCCTCCACATCGTCGCCTCCTCGCCGGAAAGGGCACCACATCGCCTTCTTCTTTTACGGGCTCCCGCCTCAATACCGAGGCAACTCGAGCATGAAGCCGGCAACTCGACATGCTCAAGATATGCTGTAGAATGTAGTGTAGAAGATGCTTGTCTCATTTGGGGTTTGTTGCCATGGTGATGGAGGAATCAAGAATAGAAAAATGGTGCTTGCATTTTTCTAGCAAGAAAATGAGATCATGAAAGAAACTCTCAAGATGAAGCTCTCTTCTTCTTCTTCTCTCTTTCTTTTTCCTCTCATGAAAAACTTATCATATTTCTCAAGTAAGAAGAAGAATGGTGGAGGAAACAATATGAACACATAAACATGAAGGGAGGTGAGTGTAGGAAAAAAAGGAGAGGGTGACCATATCCTAACATCATCATCACAAACTCACATCAAGCTTAAAATCAATCCTAATCACCTTTTCAAGAAATGATGATAGAAAAGAAAGGAATATAAAAGATGCTTTCATAATAAATACTTTTACAAATAAATCCTCCACAAAGAGTAATTTGCAAAACTGCAAATTACCCCCTCCATCGGAAAAGTCCGGCCGGGAAAGAACAAAGGAAAACCGGCCGGAACGGAAAGCAAACTGGCAACTCCAGAAAACTGGTCCCGTAATAAATTACAGGAAAACCCCGATACTGTGCATACACACCCGCATCTGTATTCCGACCGGATACAAATGCAATGAGACAAAATCTACACTGTACTAAACTAGGACCGGCTTAAACCAAAGCCGGCTAGTAAAATCCGTTCGATCCTCATCCGCGCAATACCGCACGTATCAGATCAAACCCTGCCATATAACTATACGGCCACTAGTACAAAACTGTCCGATCCTGATCCGTGCAATACCGCACGTATCTGATCGGACCCTGCCATATCTCCATACGGACTCTACAGCGTTTCGCCCGAAACTTGAGTAACTGTAACTGTGGTGGACTCTAAAGACTCGTCAATACTATGGCTGTGGATTTAACCACTGGCACGTCAGAGGTATAAGCCAATACGTGACGGGCCACCAGCTATTGACCAAATGGGACGTCGATGAGGAAGCTCACCCCGACACCCAACTGAGCCTGTCAGTGACAATATCCGTACAGTCCGGTCCGTTCGTCTATGAGTATCGCATGGCGGGCCTAGGGGGTTGGTAAAAGTCAGACCCCCAAAAGCGGTACAAGTCGTGTCGGAGTGTAGCCCAGAACGCCCTGAGATACTACTGGAATACCTACCAGTAAATCTCCTGCCTCGGCCGAGGGCTTTGCGTAATGGCTCTCCTAGACACAGCGCGACCTCACCCCCAATACCGGGAGAGACGAACCCCTGCAGATCCGCTCACTGCCTCCATGTGGCTCGGGACTGTACCCAACTAAAACCTGTTTGCACGACTCCTTTGAGCCGTGGTAGGGTAGTAATCAAAGCACAGTGGGAACTCACACGAGACAAATGACGATCTCAGGTCGATGAACTAACCTGTACACATGTCACCAGGGAACTGCTATCTGACGTCTGATATAAGACCAACTAGCAGGTTCCCGGCGAGTCCTGTCCGGTGTACTCATAACCCAATGAGCACCTGTATACATCTTAGGTGAACCAACTGACACCAGTGGCTTGTGAGACCGGCCACCGCCCCTCGTCGGGGTCTCGACGGTATACACTAGTCTACTAATGGAGTATCGATGCCCTGTCTCGAAACTCCTACGACTAGGGACCTTTTAAGGATGTGCTTATAGACTACCAGCTCCCACGTATATGATCGCCATCATACTGCTGGTAGTCAAGCAAGAATCCTAGGGGCTCTATCAACGTGTAATAGCGACATGTCAGGTCACCTAAAGCAGTACACGATGATAAAGATAAACCAGATAGCATACTATCATCTCGAGTAAGACTGTCCTACCGGGATAGGTCCTCCCTCAATCATTGCAATCACGTGCCTGTGATCCAATAATTGACTCTGAGGGCACTATCTCCAATAATCTCCCACTTGCACTCAAGGCTAATTATTGCGATGTCGCATACTCACAGCCCGTATGATACCGAACACCCAACTCCTCTACAAGTCAGTCTCACAAAGCTCGTCTGCGAGACTATTGCGTTCGAGGAATAGCCTCAGTGAGTGGATCCGCAGTGATGTTTCTTTCTGTGTCTCTCTATATCTCAAGTTCGCGGAGAAAGCCATCTCCCGAAAAGAGCAATACCTGTCTTAGAATGTCTGGATGTCTGATGGGACCTAGCTCATAAATGAACTCCAAATCCAAACTTCTTAGACTGTATCATCAACCGAACTTAATCAGTATCCTGCGCCATGCCTCCCTCAGTATTGCCTTGGACCACCTGTCCAAAATACTGCCCCTCGTCAGAGGGAGAACTATAACTCTGACAACCTCCTTGTCGTCCATGTCACCTTGGAAGCCTGGAGTGATAACCGTCTCCTAAAAGAGGCAGCCGTTATCATATCCCTAGAACATTCACTTATGTTCTAAAACTGCTTCCGACTGTTCCTCCAGGATTGGATCAATATCAACTTATTGCATCTAGTGCAAGAACAACATCTGGTGTGGTACTTGACATCTCATGATTGACTCAATTGCCTAAGCAAGTGATCTGTCAATCATGCGTATCCCTCTCCCCTTTAGTCTGTAAGACACCTTTAGAGAGGGTGACTCCATTACCTGCAGGTGTACTACCGTGCCAGGAGTCGTCCATTCTAAATACTCATAGAATGCTGTCAAGGTACCCAGATTGGGAAACCACCCAAATCTAGATCTAAAACCATAGATCTAGTAACCAGTATGTCTGATATAATATCCAAGTCCCATGTGGAGAAAACACTGTGTGACGACCAAAGTATAACCGATCGTAGTATAGGAATATCACTTCCTACTACCTTCTCAACAGATCCATCCCCTATTCTGATGACGTCAAACCTATGACTGTCACATCAGAAATAGATGATCTATCTCCGCTAAATCTGCTTTAGTCTATAAATAAACACAAGCCTGATGTCCACCAATGCTTCCGCTGCTCCCACTGACTACGACAACCCTCTGGCAGAGTCATATAGACGTGCACTTCTAAAGCTAGTTTAGAACGACGCTATACTCATCCTCCTGCCGGGTCTCGCAGCCTGGAACAACAGCAATGGTAATTGTGGGTAAACAAGAACTTCCCTGTCACCGTCCTTGAGGCTACCGGAGTACCTCTCGGGTGCCTGAAGTTACCCACCTTATCTGCGGAGTGGCCAATGGAATGTCAAATCAGATTGAATCTTTAGGTTCCTTATCAAATCTTCAGTAATCGTTTGTGGTTCTGGAATCACTTCCAGTTCTACCATACTCCCACTACTTTTTCTGAAAAAATCCATTTTTAATAAAAACTGTGGCGAGTCTAGAACAATATTGCTATAGTTCATCCAGATGGTAGAAAGTCAACCCTCGTCATAGCCTGGGTCAACCCACAAACAGCCATTACAGAAACGTGCCTTGAGTTATCTGGAGTCTGGTTTTAAGCATAAGCCGGACAACTCCCCGTACCTTAACATCATTAAGATATGAACTGTTCTATATCCAATATAGAACCAGAGGCACTGATTTAATTGAACCAGATTCAAATCATGCAACTTTCTCCAGTGCATGTCAACTAAATGGAAGGAGGTCGATCAGCGTTACTCAACTTAGGAATGCTTCCAATTATGAGTAACCTGAAAGAGAAGCAATCTGTCTTCATCATTACTATCAACTGAATATCATACACAAGTATCTACATCTTCAATCTCTTTGAAGAATCCCGATACTTGCTACACCTGGTACTCTACTCTATTCAAATACCTATAACTCCTCAAAACTTAGACCCTGTGTTTCCACGAAACAGCTGTCTAAAATCTAGAGAAGTCATAAGTAAACCGAATATAGTACGAGGACCAACCCCTCTGTCCTGATGGACACTGGACAACATACAATACTCTGTATAAGTCCGCTGAGTCTAACAACTCTTTCACTGTGTGTCGTAGGTTGAAAACTGTACTTGTGGTTAAGAAGAATTACACCGCTGTTTAATGCTCCTTACCTAACCATCCACTGATATAGGTAAATGTCATAGACATAATATCAAAAGGTATATCTCACTCTATGAAAATAGACGTACAGATATATCAATTTGAAATTGGTGCACAACATCGGATATTCAAAACCAAATATCTGCCGACCGGCAATCAACCCAGGTGACTTCCTCAAATATCACCGATTACAACGAATCCCGATATAATGAGGATGATCACCCAATTCCCAATAACTTACTCCCACTCATCATCTGTAAAACCATACAGATGTGAGAATCCAACCTGGTAAATACATACCCTGGAGTAAGTGTCTAATCGGGAAATCAGTTTTCTATTAACAGTACACAGTGAAACTGAAACATTGAAATGTTTCGTCGGGGTATCCTGGTATTCCTAGTAATGCCTCTTCCATTATCCAGATTCACAACTATAACCGTATAATTCTTTGCCACCTCTCCAAATCCCTTCATATGTCTTTAGTCATTACCTTCTGTACACCCCTTTAGGCCAAATGGTTTTCTTCCTTCCCTACCGTTCGGCACCAGCCTATGGTTTGGAAGAAGACTATCCAATAAGCATAATGGGTGTACTGTCCTAGTCCTAGGAGCACTCGCAACGCGAGAGAAGGTGAAGATAAAAGACACCTGAATGTACTTTATTCCTATTTCTCCTGAACCATAATCCATCCCCGAACTGGAACAAGTTCCTTTCGAGTTCGTATATAACCATACGATGGAGTATCCAATAAAATGGGATCTTCGTAGTGATACGGAGTGTCCTGGAGAAATACAAAGGTGATTTAGGATTGGCGAAGAAATACTTGGTTTGGTCGTGAATATCAGTCGCAATTTACTTTGCCCTCCTACTAATCCCTTGCTTTGTCTTAACTTAATACCTTCTGCACACCATTGTTATGCTAATTGGTTTTCTTCATTCCCTACCCGTCGGCACCAGCCTATGGTTTGGAAGAAGACTATCCAATTTGCGTAATAGGTGTACTATTCCTAAACCAAGGAGTACTCGCAACCTGAGAGAAGGTGAAAAGAAAAGACAACTGAATAATCCTATTCGTTTTCTCCAGAACCAGAAACCATCCTCGAAGTCCTTCGAGTTCGTATCTAACCATACGATGGTTTATCCAATGGAAGTGGACGTTCGTAATAATACGGGGTGTCCTGGAGAAAAGGGTAAAAGTAGGAGTGGCAATGAGGTCTGCAACTCTGATAATCCAAAAGCCAGTGTTAAGAAGGTTCGGTCAACTTGGTCACTGAGTCATAGTCCAGGGTCGGGTCAATGGTCGCTGCCAGAGAGAGAGAAAAGAAACACTCAGCGTGCACTCTAACCTAGATCAGAATGGTTATCACTTTTCCTAATCAGGAATCCTCCCACTGTACCTCAAATTCTCCTCCAAACCTGAAAGAAGAATTAGTCGGGATCACCCGAGGAGTAAACCAACTCATCAGTGGGAATCGGGATCCAACTATCATCGCATGATAACTTGACGGAATCCACTCAAGTCACCACACTCCAGAAGGTATGCGCATGCCTGGCAAGTTTCAGTTCTTTTGAAACTCCCGATGTGATTTTTACCCCTAGGACCCAAGTGACCTTGACAATGCCAACATATCAAAGAGTCCTAGTCAAGTTCAGCCCGTCATTAACTTGATTGCATTAAACCCACCCGTACGAGTCCTTGACAATGCCAACATAACTGTACGACTGTCCTAACCAATCCACTTATCCAAGCGACAGAAAAGTATTACACAGCTACAGAACACTACGCCTCGGCAATGCACGACATACGTAGCACGAATACTAAGTAATACTAATCTGAAATGACGGAGGGCTACGGATGGTTTTTGGCGAAAAACCTTTTACCGTAATGAACTTGATATCGTTGAAGGAACTGCATAGTTTTTATAAAAATATAGTGACGAAAGCCTTTGCTAAAGAGGTCACTCCCGGTGAAGGGATCTCGGCTCTTTCCCCGTAGAATTAGGTGCAGGATATTCCAACTGAATACCACGATGCAAAGCAAAAGTAATCGGCTATAATGAAGTTATTGCCCTGACACAAACTTCTGTCCAAGGGGTCACTCCCGGTGAAGGGATCTCGGCCCTTGCCTCGTCGACTGAGGAGCAGGATATTCCAAATGAATACCACGATGCAAAACAAAAGTGAACGTCCTTGCAATAACAGCTTTTTAAAAAATGTTCCAACAACATCAGAATAGGTTTGTTTATCTTGCATTGATCCGAATCAATGCAGTCCCATCAATTGATCACACCAGAAAGAACGAAAATATACTGACGTACGTATATGCCATCCGCATTCGCCACTGGGTCCCGTCATTACCCGTTAGGTTAGCTAACTAACGGCAGAGCGGGGACTGGACTAGCGCGGATGTAAAACATATACAACATCTACTAATATATATACCAATATATTATATTTCGCTCAAGGCGTGATAAAATGCAACATCACAGAAATGTACAGCATCACAGAACAATACAGATATCTGGAAGCCCCGGGTTTCACAGAGCCGCTGGTGAAACCCGACGTTCCCCTGGTCGTGTGGATAGCCTGTGCAATGAAATCCTAGACCCCTACGGGCGCGGCAAGTCACCCGCCAAAACCTGAAGCGAGGCAGCCCCTTTAAGTACCGTGAATGGACCACCCAGCACTTCACGGAATCCGGCAACTTGGGCACCCCTCCTGGGTCAACCTGTACCCCCTACGAGTGCGGCGAATAGCCCGCCAATTCCAGACTGAAGCCCCCTCCGTCTCAATGCCCTGAGATGCGGGCCCGTTGCCCTCCAGAACCCGGCTATCCGTGCACCCCACCGCGGGGCAACCCTAGTACAGAAAGTAAAATATACATACACCGGGTACATCGACCGCAACCAGGTCGTGCCCCAAAAGAATAATACAAACTGGCAGTGACGGCAGTCCACATGTCGGACGCTCGTCCCGCAATATCAAATGTACATAAAACAACAAAACTGTACTATATTGCAACCAGGCTATCCCCCACGACCGATCCGCAACACCACAGCATAAACATAGAACATCAACGTGAAAGTCACGTTCGCAAATCCGTCTAACCGGGCTATAGCAGTTAGACCGGATTTACCGATCGAGTGACATTCACGGTCGCAGATATAATGTAAATACTGTTAAATAATGTGTTTAAAATTTTCCGATTGACCAAAAATTAACTAGTGGGCCCCCAACCAATACTGTAGCAGTTACAGAAAACCTGGGCCCAAATTTAATATCCCAAAAGCCACAAAATAAGCCTAAAAGCTCAGTGTAAAATTTTGACAAGTTGACCACAGTAGACCGCGGCGGAAGCGCGGCCCGAAGGTGCGTTTGGCCGCCCTTCCGCGCTCTACTGTTCGAATTACACTGTCGAAATTCTACAGTGGTCTTATAATGTCTTGTGCAGTAGTTTTCGACAATCTGAAAAATTTTCTGACACCAAAAAATTCCAACAGAAAACTGATGCAAAAGAAAATGTGGTTTTTGGGATTTCGGTCGATTGGAAATGCAAAACACATTAGAACAAGCTAAGTAAGGTTAATGGCGTGTCTCTGATACCATGTTGCGCCACGGCAACGCCCCGGCCGTCTTACTCGAGGCCAAATAGCGGAATCAAAAATTTTTCCTTACTCGGAAACCGGCGCTACCGCGGACAAAGAAAACCCGGATCGTTAACCATTAACCTACGCTAGCAAACAAGAGATGGGAAAAGAAGTATACCGAGTGTTCCGAGTCCTCCGGTCTTCTCGTCATCGTCCCGAATCTCCCGCGAAAAGTGTTGCCTCCACATCGTCGCCTCCTCGCCGGAAAGGGCACCACATCGCCTTCTTCTTTTACGGGCTCCCGCCTCAATACCGAGGCAACTCGAGCATGAAGCCGGCAACTCGACATGCTCAAGATATGCTGTAGAATGTAGTGTAGAAGATGCTTGTCTCATTTGGGGTTTGTTGCCATGGTGATGGAGGAATCAAGAATAGAAAAATGGTGCTTGCATTTTTCTAGCAAGAAAATGAGATCATGAAAGAAACTCTCAAGATGAAGCTCTCTTCTTCTTCTTCTCTCTTTCTTTTTCCTCTCATGAAAAAACTTATCATATTTCTCAAGTAAGAAGAAGAATGGTGGAGGAAACAATATGAACACATAAACATGAAGGGAGGTGAGTGTAGGAAAAAAAGGAGAGGGTGACCATATCCTAACATCATCATCACAAACTCACATCAAGCTTAAAATCAATCCTAATCACCTTTTCAAGAAATGATGATAGAAAAGAAAGGAATATAAAAGATGCTTTCATAATAAATACTTTTACAAATAAATCCTCCACAAAGAGTAATTTGCAAAACTGCAAATTACCCCCTCCATCGGAAAAGTCCGGCCGGGAAAGAACAAAGGAAAACCGGCCGGAACGGAAAGAAAACTGGCAACTCCAGAAAACTGGTCCCGTAATAAATTACAGGAAAACCCCGATACTGTGCATACACACCCGCATCTGTATTCCGACCGGATACAAATGCAATGAGACAAAATCTACACTGTACTAAACTAGGACCGGCTTAAACCAAAGCCGGCTAGTAAAATCCGTTCGATCCTCATCCGCGCAATACCGCACGTATCAGATCAAACCCTGCCATATAACTATACGGCCACTAGTACAAAACTGTCCGATCCTGATCCGTGCAATACCGCACGTATCTGATCGGACCCTGCCATATCTCCATACGGACTCTACAGCGTTTCGCCCGAAACTTGAGTAACTGTAACTGTGGTGGACTCTAAAGACTCGTCAATACTATGGCTGTGGATTTAACCACTGGCATGTCAGAGGTATAAGCCAATACGTGACGGGCCACCAGCTATTGACCAAATGGGACGTCGATGAGGAAGCTCACCCCGACACCCAACTGAGCCTGTCAGTGACAATATCCGTACAGTCCGGTCCGTTCGTCTATGAGTATCGCATGGCGGGCCTAGGGGGTTGGTAAAAGTCAAACCCCCAAAAGCGGTACAAGTCGTGTCGGAGTGTAGCCCAGAACGCCCTGAGATACTACTGGAATACCTACCAGTAAATCTCCTGCCTCGGCCGAGGGCTTTGCGTAATGGCTCTCCTAGACACAGCGCGACCTCACCCCCAATACCGGGAGAGACGAACCCCTGCAGATCCGCTCACTGCCTCCATGTGGCTCGGGACTGTACCCAACTAAAACCTGTTTGCACGACTCCTTTGAGCCGTGGTAGGGTAGTAATCAAAGCACAGTGGGAACTCACACGAGACAAATGACGATCTCAGGTCGATGAACTAACCTGTACACATGTCACCAGGGAACTGCTATCTGACGTCTGATATAAGACCAACTAGCAGGTTCCCGGCAAGTCCTGTCCGGTGTACTCATAACCCAATGAGCACCTGTATACATCTTAGGTGAACCAACTGACACCAGTGGCTTGTGAGACCGGCCACCGCCCCTCGTCGGGATCTCGACGGTATACACTAGTCTACTAATGGAGTATCGATGCCCTGTCTCGAAACTCCTACGACTAGGGACCTTTTAAGGATGTGCTTATAGACTACCAGCTCCCACGTATATGATCGCCATCATACTGCTGGTAGTCAAGCAAGAATCCTAGGGGCTCTATCAACGTGTAATAGCGACATGTCAGGTCACCTAAAGCAGTACACGATGATAAAGACAAACCAGATAGCATACTATCATCTCGAGTAAGACTGTCCTACCGGGATAGGTCCTCCCTCAATCATTGCAATCACGTGCCTGTGATCCAATAATTGACTCTGAGGGCACTATCTCCAACAGGAACTCACACGAGACAAATGACGATCCCCAGGTCGATGAACTAACCTGTACACATGTCTCCTGGGAACTGCTATCTGACGTCAGGTATAAGACCAACTAGCATGTTCCCGGCGAGTCCTGTCCGGTGTACTCATAACCCAATGAGCACCTGTATACATCTTAGGTGAACCAACTGACACCAGTGGCCTGTGAGACCGGCCACCGCCCCTCGTCGGGGTCTCGACTGTATACACTAGTCTGCTCTGGAGTATCGATGCCCTGTCTCGAAACTCCCACGACTAGGGACCTTTTAAGGATGCGCTTATAGACTTTAGCTCTCACTTATATGATCGCCCTCATACTGCTGGCAGTCAAGCAAGAATCCTAGGGGCTCTATCAACGTGCAATAGCGACCTGTCAGGTCACCTAAAGCAGTACACGATAATAAAGATAAACCAGATAGCATACTATCATCTCGAGTAAGACTGTCGTACCGGGATAGGTCCTCCCTCAATCATTGCAATCACGTGCCTGTGATCCAATAATTGACTCTGAGGGCACTATCTCCAACAATCTCCCACAAGCACTCAAGGCTAATTATTGCGATGTCGCATACTCACAGCCCGTGTGATACCGAACACCCAACTCCTCTACTAGTCAGTCGCACAAAGCCTGTTTGCAAAACTATTGCGTTCGAGGAATAGCCTCAGTGAGTGGATCCGCCTTGATGTTTCTTTCTATGTCTCTCTATATCTCAAGTTCGCGGAGAAAGCCATCTCCCGAAATGAGCAATACCTGTCTTAGAATGTCTGGATGCCTGATGGGACCTAGCTCATGAATGAACTCCAAATCCAAACTTCTTAGACTGTATCGTCAACTGAACTTAATCAGTATCCTGCGCCATGCCACCCTCAGTATTTCCTTGGACCACCTGTCCAAAATACTGCCCCTCGTCAGAAGGAAAACTATGACTCTGACAACCTCCTTGTCGTCCATGTCACCTTGGAAGCCTGGAATGATAACTGTCTCCCAAATGAGGCTGTCGTTATCATATCCCTAGAACATCCACTTATGTCCTAAAACTGCTTCCGACTGTTCCTACAGGATTGGATCAATATCAACTTATTGCATCTAGTGCAAGAACAACATCTGGTGTGGTACTTGACATCTCATGATTGACTCAATTGCCTAAGCAAGTGATCTGCCAATTATGCACATCCCTCTCTACTTTAGTCTATAAGACACCTTTAGAGAGGGTGACTCCATCACCTGCAGGTACACTACCGTGCCAGGAGTCGTCCATTTTAAATACTCTTAGAATGCTGTCATAGTACCCTGATTGGGAAACCACCCAAATCTTGATCTAAAACCATAGATCTAGTAACCAGTATGTCTGATATAATGTCCAAGTCCTTTGTGGAGAAACCACTGTGTGACGACCAAAGTATAACCGATCGTAGTATAGGAATGTCACTCCCTACTGTATGTCATCCAAAACCCGGATATCACACCCTACTACCTTCTCAACAGATCCATCCCCTGTTCTGATGACGTCAAACCTATGACTGTCACATCAGAAATAGATGATCTATCTCCGCTATATCTGCTTTAGTCTATAAATAGACATAAGCCTGATGTCCACCAATGCTTCCGCTGCTCCCACTGATTACGACAACCCTCTGGCAGAGTCATATAGACGTGCACTTCTAAAGCTAGTTTAGAACGACGCTATACTCATCCTCCTACCGGGTCTCGCAGCCTGGAACAACAACAATGGCAAGTGTGGGTAAACAAGAACTTCCCTGTCACCGTCCTTGAGGCTACCGGAGTACCTCTCGGGTGCCTGAAGTTACCCACCTTATCTGCGGAGTGGCCAATGGAATGTCAAAACAGATTGAATCTTTAGGTTCCTTATCAAATCTTCAGTAATCGTTTGCGGTTCTGGAATCACTTCCAGTTCTACCATACTCCCACTACTGTTTTTGAAAAAAAATCCATTTTTATTAAAACTATGGCGAGTCTAGAACAATATTACTATTGATCTCCCAGATGGTAGAAAGTCAACCCTCGTCATAGCCTGGGTCAACCCACAAACAGCCATTACAGAAACGTGCCTTGAGTTATCCAGAGTCTGGTTTTAATCATAAGCCGGACAACTCCCCGTACCTTAACAATGTTAAGATATGAACTGTACTATATCCAATATAGAACCAGAGGCACTGATTTAATTGAACCAGATTCAAATCATGCAGCTGTCTCTAGTGCATGTCAACTAAATGGAAGGAGGCCGATCAGCGTTACTCAACTTAGGAATGCTTCCAATTATGAGTAACCTGAAAGAGAAGCAATTTCTCTTTATTATTACTATCAACTGAATACCATATACAAGTATCTACATCTTCGATCACCTTGAAGAATCCCGATACTTGCTACACCTGGTTCTCTACTCTATTCAAATACCTATAACTCCTCAAAACTTAGACCCTGTGTTTCTACGAAACACATGTCTAAGAACTAGAGAAGTTAAAAGTAAACAGAACATAGTATGAGGACCAACCCCTTTGTCCTAATGGACACTGGACAACATACAATACTCTGTATAAGTCCGCTGAGTCTAACAACTCTTTCACTGTGTGTCGTAGGTTGAAAACTGTACTTATGGTTAAGAAGAATTACACCGCTGTTTAATACTCCTTACCTAACCATCCACTGATATAGGTAAATGTCATCGACATAATATCAAAAGGTATATCTCACTCTATGAAAATAGACGTACAGATATATCAATTTGAAATTGGTGCACAACAGCGGATATTCAAAACCAAATATTTGCCGACCGGCAAATAGCCCAGATGATCTCCTCAAATATCACCGATTACAACGAATCCCGATATAATGAGGATGATCACCCTATTCCCAATAACTTACTCCCACTCATCATCTGTAAAGCCATACAGATGTGAGAATCAAACCTGGTAAATACATACCCTGGAGCAAGTGTCTAATCAGGAAATCAGTTTTCTTTTAACAGTACACAGTTGAACTGAAACATTGAAATGTTTCGATGGGGTATCCTGGTATTCCTAGTAATGCCTCTACCATTATCCAGATTCACAACTATAACCGTATAATTCTTTGCCACCTCTCCAAATCCCTTTACATGTCTTTAGTCATTACCTTCTGCACACCCCTTTAGGCCAATTGGTTTTCTTTCTTCCCTACCGTTCGGCACCAGCCTATGGTTTGGAAGAAGACTATCCAATAAGCATAATGGGTGTACTGTCCTAATCCTAGGAACACTCGCAATGCGAGAGAAGGTGAAGATAAAAGACAACCGAATAAACCTTATTCCTATTTCTCCGGAACCAGAATCCATCCCCGAACTGGAACAAGTTCCTTTCGAGTTCGTATATAACCATACGATGGAGTATCCAATAAACTGTGGACCTTCGTAGTGATACGGAGTGTCCTGGAGAAATACAAAGGTGATTTAGGATTGGCGAAGAAATAGTTGGTTCGGTCGTGAATATCAGTCGCAATTTACTTTGCCCTCTTACTAATCCCTTGCTTTGTCTTAATCTTAATACCTTCTGCACACCATCGTTATGCTAATTGGTTTTCTTCATTCCCTACCGTTCGGCACCAGCCTAAGGTTTGGAAGAAGACTATCCAATTTGCATAATAGGTGTACTATCTCCTAAACCAAGGAGTACTCGCAATGAGAGAAGGTGAAAAGAAAAGACAACTGAATAATCCTATTCGTTTTCTCCAGAACCAGAAACCATCCTCGAAGTCCTTCGAGTTCGTATATAACCATACGATGGTTTTGTCCAATGGAAGTGGACGTTCGTAGTAATACGGGGTGTCCTGGAGAAAAGAGTAAAAGTAGGAGTGGCAATGAGGTCTGCGACTCTGATAATCCAAAAGCCAGTGTTAAGAAGGTTCGGTTGACTTGGTCACTGAGTCGTAGTCTCAGGGTCGGGTCAATGGTCGCTGCCAGAGAGAGAGAGAAAAGAAACATTCAGCGTGCACTCTATCCTAGATCAGAATGGTTACCAATTTATCTAATCTGGAAACCTCCCACTGTACCTCAAACTCTCCTCCAAACCTGAAAGAAGAATTAGTCGGGGTCACCCGAGGAGTAAACCAACTCATCAGTGGGAATCGGGATCCAACTCTCATCGTATGACAACGTGACGGAATCCGCTCACGGTATCACACTCCAGAAGGTATGCGCATATCTGGCAAGTTTCAGTTCTTTTGAAACTCCCGATGTGATTTCTACCCCATGCTCTTATGACCTTAACTTTGGCCAACATATCATAAGCCACATGTCAAGTTCAACCCGTCATTCTCCAGGTTAATTTGAGCCCACCCGTACATACCCTTGACTTGGGCTAAAATGGTAGTACGACTGCCCTAAACCAACACATCTATCTATGCTGCATATGAATAACCAACAGCTACCAAACACTGTGCCTTGACTTTGGCCAACATACACAGCTTGAATACTATTGACTATCCATATGAAACGACGGAGGGCTACGAATGGTTTCTGGCGAAAACCTTTAACGTAATGAACTTGATATCGTTGAAGGAACGGATAGCTTTTTAGAAAATATAGTGACGAAAACCTTTACTAAAGAGGTCACTCCCGGTGAAGGGATCTCGGCTCTTTCCCCGTAGAATGGGGTGCAGGATATTCCAAATGAATACCACGATGCAAAGCAAAAGTAATCGGCTATAGTGAAGTTAATGCCCTGACGCAAACTTCTGTCCAAGGGGTCACTCCCGGTGAAGGGATCTCGGCCCTTGCCTCGTCGACTGAGGAGCAGGATATTCCAACTGAATACCACGATGCAAAACAAAAGAGAACGTCCTTGCAATAACAGCTTTTGAAAAGTGTTCCAACAACATCAGAATAGGTTTGTTTATCTTGCATTGATCCGAATCAATGCAGTCCCATCAATTGATCACACCACAAAGAACGAAAATATACTGACGTACGTATATGCCATCCGCATTCGCCACTGGGTCCCGTCATCACCCGTTAGGTTAGCTAACTAACGGCAGAGCGGGGACTGGACTAGCGCGGATGAAAAACATATACAACATCTACTAATATATATACCAATATATAGTATTTCGCTCAAGGCGTGAATAAAATGTAACATCACAGAAATGTACAGCATCACAGAACAATACAGATATCTGGGATCCCTGGGTTTCACAGAGCCACTACTGAAACCCGACGTTCCCCTGGTCGTGTGGATAGCCTGTGTAATGAAATCCTAGACCCCTACGGGCGCGGCAAGTCACCCGCCAAAACCTGAAGGGAGGCAGCCCCCTTCAGCACCGTGAATGGACCACCCAGCACTTCACGGAATCCGGTAACTTGGGCACCCCTCCTGGGTCAACCTGTACCCCCTACGAGTGCGGCGAATAGCCCGCCAATTCCAGACTGAAGCCCCCTCCGTCCCAATGCCATGAGATGCGGGCTTGTTGCCCTCCAGAACCCGGCTATCCATGCACCCCACCGCGGGGCAATCCTAGTACAGAAAGTAAAATATGCATACACCGGGTACATCGACCGCAACCTGGTCGTGCCCCAAAATAATAATACAAACTGGCAGTGACGGCAGTCCACATGTCGGACGCTCGCCCCGCAATATCAAATGTACATAAAACAACAAAACTGTACTAGCATTGCATCCAGGCTATCCCCCACGACCGATCCGCAACATCACAGCAAAACACAGAACATCAACGTGAAAGTCACGTTCGCAAATCCGTCTAACCGGGCTATAGCAGTTAGACCGGATTTACCGATCAAGTGACATTCACGGTCGCAGATATAATGTAAATACTGTGAAATAATGTGTTTAAAATATCCGATCGATCAAAAATTAACAAGTGGGCCCCCAAGCAATACTGTAGCACTAACAGAAATTCTGGGCCCAATTTTAATATTCCAAAACCCCTATTTTTAGCCCACAAGCCCACTGCAAAAAAAACGATCACATGATCTCTCATTATTGCGGCGGATCCGCGGCCTAGTAAAGGTTAATGGCCGCGGATCCGCGCTCTTGAAGAGGGATCATGTTGTCGAATTTTTCCAGTGTTCTTAGAACTCTCTGCACATCATTCTGAGACAACCTGAAAATTTTTTCGAAACCAAAAAATTTCAACAGAAAACTGATGCGAAGGAAAATGTAGATTTTGGAATTTTGGTCGATCGGAAATGCAAAACACATCAAACGAAGCTAGACGAAGTTAATGGCGAGGCTCTAATACCACTGTAAGTGCACGGCGGCGCCCCGGCCGTCAATCCGACGGCCAAATGCGGAAGCGGTGAAAAACTTTAATTTTGCGAACTTAGCAAACCGGCACCACCGCGCACTAAACCCCGGATCGGGCCATTAAACTTGTCCTAGCAAACTTACAAGATAGGGAAGAGATATACCGAGTGATCCGAGTCCTCCGGTCTTCTCGTCATCGTCCCGATCTCCCGCGGAAACTCCGGTCGTCGCCTCCTTGCCGGAAGGGCACCACATCGCCTGCATCTTTTACGGGCTCCCACCTCAATACCGAGGCAACTCGGGCACGAAGCTGGCAAGTCGACGTGCCCAAGATGTGCTGTAGAATATAGTGTAGAGTGTTTGTCTCACTTTGGGGTATTGGTTGCCTTGATGGAGGAATGAAGGTATGAAAAATGGTGCTTTCATTTTTCATTACATGAAAATGAGATGAAGGAAATATGCCACAAGCTCACAAATGAAATTCTCTCATTCTCCTCAATTGAAGTGGCCGGCCCCTCTCATATTAGAATGGTGGAGGGAATGGAATATATGCATGAAGGGAGGTGATGGTAGGATAAAGCAAGTGGTGACCTTAAACAAAACATCAACCATGCTTAAAGCACAACAAAACCATACCCTCTCTTTAATGCAAAAGCATGGTGGAAAACAAAAGAATGGTATCATAATTAATCCATATGCAAGAAAACCCCTCCACAAATGTTATTTGCATAATTGCAAATAACCCCCTCCATCGGAAAAGTCCGGCCGGGAAAGAACAAAGGAAAACCGGCCGGAACGGAATGCAAACTGGCAACTCCAGAAAACTGGTCCCGTAATAAATTACAGGAAAACCCCGATACTGTGCATACACACCCGCATCTGTATTCCGTCCGGATACAAATGCAAAGAGACAAAATCTACACTGTACTATACTAGGATCCGGCTTAAACCAAAGCCGGCTAGTAATATCCGTTCGATCCTGATCCGTGCAATACCGCACGTATCTGATCGAGCCCTTCCATATCTCCATACGGCCTCTACAGCATTTCGCCCGAAAGCTTGAGTAACTGAAAGTGTGGTGGACTCTAAAGACTCATCAATACTATGGCTGTGGATTTAACCACCAGCACGTCAGAGGTATAAGCCAATACGTGACGGGCCACCAGCTATTGACCAAAAGGGACGTCGATGAGCGAACTCATCCTGACACCCTACTGAGCCTGTCAGTGACAATATCCGTACAGTCCGGTCCGTTCGTCTATGAGCATCGCATGTCGGGCCTAGGGGGTGGGTAAAAGTCAGACCCCCAAAAGCGGTACAAGTCGTGTCGGAGTGTAGCCCAGAACACCCTGAGATACTACTGGAATACCTACCAGTAAATCTCCTGCCTTGGCCAAGGACTTCGTGTAATGGCTCTCCTAGACACAGCGCGACCTCACCCCCAATACCGGGAGAGACGAACCCCTGAAGATCCGCTCACTGCCTCCATGTGGCTCGGGACTGTACCCAACTAAAACCTGTTTGCACGACTCCTTTGAGCCGTGGTAGGGTAGTAATCAAAGCACAGTGGGAACTCACACGAGACAAATGACGATCCCCAGGTCGATGAACTAACCTGTACACATGTCACCTGGGAACTGCTATCTGACGTCAGGTATAAGACCAACTAGCATGTTCCCGGCGAGTCCTGTCCGGTGTACTCATAACCCAATGAGCACCTGTATACATCTTAGGTGAACCAACTGACACCAGTGGCCTGTGAGACCGGCCACCGCCCCTCGTCGGGGTCTCGACTGTATACACTAGTCTGCTCTGGAGTATCGATGCCCTGTCTCGAAACTCCCACGACTAGGGACCTTTTAAGGATGCGCTTATAGACTCCAGCTCTCACTTATATGATCGCCCTCATACTGCTGGCAGTCAAGCAAGAATCCTAGGGGCTCTATCAACGTGCAATAGCGACCTGTCAGGTCACCTAAAGCAGTACACGATAATAAAGATAAACCAGATAGCATACTATCATCTCGAGTAAGACTGTCGTACCGGGATAGGTCCTCCCTCAATCATTGCAATCACGTGCCTGTGATCCAATAATTGACTCTGAGGGCACTATCTCCAACATTTTTAATTCTGAAAAATCACAGTTTTTAAAAAATGTACAGAGAGGGGGTTAAATTGACGTTTCCGGGTTCGATCGGGGTTTTAACTTCGTATACACGTCGCCTAATACTCTAGCTAGGCTCTGATACCACTGTAGGGTTACTAGGCCATCTAATAAGGTTCTACAATGCATCAACCATGCCCGTTAAAATTTTTAGCCGTGCCGAATAACCCTAAACAAGATCGTTGCTAGAAAATTAGAGTTTCACATGCTAGTAAAAGACAATTACTACTAAGTGAATATGAAATACAACCTTTGTAGATCGGTCCTTCACTTCATTAGCTCCTTGTTGAAGTCCCTTCGCTGCGATCGTGGTTCTCCCGGACACTTGCATGGCTTCACGAGGCGAAAGAAGCGTCCTTGCTTGAAATCTTCGAGGCCGAAGAAGATCTACGTCGAGGGAATATCAACTCAAGCTACTACTTCACTAACTAGAGAATTAGTGAAGCAAACACCCTAAACTAAAGTGCTAGTCTAGTAGAGGATGGAGAAATAGGAAGTGGGTTCTCTTTAGAATTTTATTTCTCACAATCTTTCACTCTCTTTTTAAAACCCTAGCAAGCTTTTCCTTTTTTCTCAAAGAAGAAGAAGATGAACAAAAGAAAAAGAATGAGGATAATGATCAAGTGAGTGAGCTAACCATGGTGAGTGAGTATCATATACTAACTCATGTAGAGACATAACCATGGCTAATCCAAATGGTTAGGTTAACAAAAAATCTAAAGTAAAGACAAAGCTAGTGGACTTTGTCAAAGCAAAGCAAGCTTCTACAAGCTTCATGCTCTTTCCAAAATTCCACTAATTTTGTAATTACCTTAAATAATTATAACCTACCATAATAAAAAGAATGGTGTATGTCTTACACACCCATGTCAAGTGTATCATCAACCATGATACAAAAAGAAAACACATTTTAATATATATCACATATATATTAAAGTTGTGCACATGTGAGAAAAATCCTTAAGTGAATGTTCAGTTGATAAAACTGCACATTTGTATTACATTTTTTCTACCATTTTCATATTAAAAAAGGTCTTTATTATGATATATTATACATATGAGGGTTTATGTGTAAAGACACCATTTTCCATGTGTTAATATATTTTAATTAGTATTTGGTAGAAAAATGTATGCAAATAAATTCATTGACCAAATCCTAGTAGAACTAAGTCTATTAAATATTATTTGAGATTATTGTGCAGAATTTTCCAAGTTGTTATGCAGAATTTAGCAAGCAAATCAAGTTGTTGAAGAAGACTTGCCTAATTAAGAATTAAAACTTGGAGACCAAGTGTGGAAGCAATCGAGAGAAGATTTCTGAATTCTGAAGGTGCCTAGGATTGCCACATGTCCCAAAGACCAAGCCCCAGAAAAATGATGGAGGGATGAGATCAAATGGCCGCGGATCCGCGGCCATACCCCCTCTTTGGCCGCGGATCCGCAGCAATCTAGAGGGATCATTTGCTAAGATTTTGTGGCTTAAATCTCTGCTATATTTTACCAACTTTTGAAGCAAAAGATTGTGGCTTTGGACTATAAAAGGTCACCGAGAGCCTCTTGGAAAAGTTATCAAGCCGAAGAGATCACGAAGCTCCCGACGCTCACGCATCCAGGCTGATCATCGACTGTTCGACTACCTCCTTAGGAAAGATCGAGAAGCAACTAGTTTGTAATCATTTTCTACGGATTAAAGTGTAGTTTGTTCAAGTTGATTAATAAAGGTAGTTATTTTATTTAATTCTTTTTGCATTTTATATTATGTTTTTCCTCTCTTTCTTTTCATCTTCTTCTCCCAACATGCGCGAGTAATTCTCCGCTTGTTAGGGTTCGTAGGATTAGGGTAGGCTAATGGACGATGAAAATAACTAAACCCTTTTTAAGTCCTATAAAGTTTAGGAACTTTATCAAAAGAATCATTAACTTCCTAATCGGGCGCGCTAGCAATTCTTTGCTAGTTCCGACCGTGATTAGAGATTAGATTAATGATTGTTTTGGTAAAGGCTAGATATGAACGGAGTTCTGTGTCGAGATAAGGGTTAAGAGTGGGATTCCTTTTCCCTCCAGAAACCCTAATCTACACGCATCACCGTCATTCTAGTTCTAAATCTATTAATGGATAAAAAGGGTAACTTTTAATTAATCTTCCATAACTACTAAATCCTAACGAACCCTACAAGCCTTCTTATTATATTTACTACATCATTAAAATAATCTAGATCTATATTTTACATTCTTGTTTAACGTAGATCTAGAAACCATTCTATAAAATTCTTTATCCCTCCTCTCTTTCTCAACACATATAAAGTAAGAATGGAAGGTTCCACGTTTCCCAGAGGACGACCCGTACTCATCTCGGTCTAGCTACGTGCGACACCGTTATTGATTGCGGTTAACTAAAAAAACACTCTTCCGTGTTAATCAAATGGCGCCGTTGCCGGGGAAACGTGTGTAATTTTTTTATTCTTACTATCTGTGTTGAATTCTAAGACGATTCATATCATTATTAAAACAAAACTGCAAATTGCATATTTAACGATTTGTGTGTAAATTTTGCGAGGAAATCTGGATTCACGGACTTGAGGAAACAGGAGATCTAGGGTTTCACACTTCTCTGATATCCTTCTTAACTCTTTCTCTCTCCTCTCAAATCCAATAAAATCTATTTTCTGCAGGATTCTTTGCAAAATAGCGCCGCTCAAAAATCTTTTTGCAAAGTTTTGTTTTGCGGTTTGTTTTTGCATATTTTAATACGGATTTTTAAGGGGAAAGACCAAATTCAGATTAGGTGGGGATTTCATCACCCTTCCTAAGCCCCACAAATCACAAACTGAGCATATAGATCAACCCTTCATTAATTTAAAAAATATCTAGACCAGACTCTAAGGACTGTCGCGCTCAATAAGGACAGAAAAAGGTCGTGGGTAATCTATCGCTTATCCGCATTACTTTTGTAGTGCCTAGGCAAGTGTGACAAAGGCTAGTGGTTTTTAATTAGGCCCACTACTGTGGTTCCTTCCCACTTACCTGGCACTTATCTGGCTACAAGGGTAGTACGGAGGCGGTAGAGGATTGATCCTGCGGCTTGTCCTTTGGAAGTCTAGGAGCGGTCTAGAGACTGGACCTAGGTAACCTTAGTTCTAGGGTTATTTGTGCATTTTTGTGTGATTTGTCTAAATCCGTCATTTTTTAAAACAAACCAATTATTTTCTTCCCTTTTTACCTCTTCCCCCTTCTTCTCTTCTTATAATAGGTGACCTAAACAGAAGAACACTTGCCGAGTATTGCTGTCCACAACCAGATATCTCTTATTTTCGAAATCCCTTCGGTATACCGTCCGGCTCTTCCATGTCCTTAAGAGATCATATAGAACAAGCAGGAAGAAACAGTTGGCCACCTCAGTCTAGGTCTTATCAACCGTATCCTAATCCTACACCTGTTTCAATTGATACCCAGAGTGAGGAAGCTCCTAGACGAATGTCTATTGCTGAGCACATAGCTAGGTCTAGAGGCCAAAGTTTCAACCCAGACCAATATCAACCTTCACCACCACTGTCCAGAGAAGAGTTTGATATGCGGTTTGTGCCATATAAGATGTCTGTTGAAAATAGCCAGCCAACCAACACATATCAATATTCTTCTTATCATCCTACTCCTACCCAAGTTCCGCAACCATTCTATTCCTATCAATCGAATCCGACTTTTCCACCTACTCTAGACAGTTCTTCTAATCAGTCATTTGGGAGTTTTAATTATCCACAGGAATTTCAATCTTATACTGAAACCCCTTATCAACCCAAGACTAGTCTGGAGCAGACATTAGAAAAATTTATGGA
The DNA here is from genome assembly GCA_030015575.1 of Agapanthus africanus. Taxonomy (NCBI): domain Eukaryota; kingdom Viridiplantae; phylum Streptophyta; class Magnoliopsida; order Asparagales; family Amaryllidaceae; genus Agapanthus; species Agapanthus africanus. The sequence goes on along the minus strand of CM057338.1, from coordinate 708,107,087 downwards.
ACTGTCGAACCAAATTATGAAGGATTTGGGTAGTAAGACAGAACTGTACACCCTCCCTAATCAAACCTCCCCATTCCAAACTGAAATCCATAACTCCAGTTTCATAGATTCATCAAGTACACTGTCTGATAAGTTGTGTGACTTTGTAGTGTTTGATTTACCTAACTGTGAAGGGTCCATTTCAAGTGAAACCATACCCAACCCTTGTGATCTCTACACCTCCACTCTTGAACCAAAACTGATTGAAAACAATACTTTTGATGAGGAGTTTGAGAATTTTAACCTTCACTTGAATGAGGTGATTGACGTTGGGGATATTTTGATTGATGAACCCGAAATTTTGGATGATTTTGTCCCACCAATTCATCAAATCCTTTCACTTCCTTGTGGTCATCATCTTGAGCCTTTAATTCTTCCCGAACCCCAAATATGTCTTGAAGTTGATAATAATGGTATACACGAAGATCAGTCCGAAATACAGCCTCCATCTTCCACATCTGGTTCAACAACACTCGACACACCAATTTGTTTACCCATTTCACCTTCTACTTTCTCCGGTTCTTCTTCTGTTCCTATAGTTTCAGTGAGTTTTGATGAACCACAATCCGTTAATTCAAGTTCAATAATACCAGAAATTCAACTTGATTTGGATATTTTTGAACATGAGGTAGATAAGTTTTTCGAGTCCTCTACCTCAATGATTTTTGATGAATCAAGTAGGATAAATTCTGGCACAAAACTCTTTGACAGCAAAATGCTCAATCACTCCATTGATAAAAGTTTTGAAGAACTTTTTGCTGGCGAACTTGAATTTTTAAACAATACGGATTTTGTGATTGATCAATCTCCACCTATAGAGGTTGAACCGCCACCATTCCTTCTTCCTAATCATTCATATTCATCCTCATTCTTTCTTTTCTCTAATTTCAAACCCTTTCCAGACCACCTCTTATCCCTTCCCCACTTTTTCTTGACTCGATACAACACAATCTTCCACCAACCTATAAGATATGCTGATAAAATCTTTGAATGGTTGGTATTAACTTTTGGTCTTTGTAAAGTCTTACTTTGATCAAATGACTCACCCTCTCTTAAAATGGTTCGTATTGCCTAACTCATGTTTGAGAGGGGGTATATTTTTGGCTCTTGAACATAACTTTTGTCCTCAAATTTGTGAACCAAAAATAAGTTTGGGGGAGGATTTTCATTTTCATATATTTTTGCCCCCATTAATAATGTCCTCCCAAGCTTACAGGTTTTTGTGATCCAGCAGATAGCAACAGTGAAGACACTGTTGAAAACAAGTTTGGGGGAGCTTTGTGTTTATTTACACATCAATTTGCATCATATTTTGCATAAGCACAAATTTTATTTATTTTTTGATAACAAAAGAGTAGAAAGTGAAAAAATTACATCCAAAAGATAGGAATAGTTTAAGAAAACCAAGAAAATTAGAAGTTTTCTTAAACGAACTGGTAATAAGTAGTTATGAGCTGTTGTCCCAAGGGTTAGTAAGATGAAGGAAGTCACTAATCTGAGGATAAAAATAAGTCTGAAAAATAGTTTCTATTCTGGAAGCCAAACATTTGAATGTTGATACCCTACTATTTGCACTTACACACGTCTTGAAACTCGGGATAGTAGAGGATACCTTGAAATTCTCTTGTCTAAAAGCCAAAGTTTGAAAAAAAAAATGAAGAAAATATAAAATGGTGAAAAGAAAAAAATGAACACTGGTTTTGTTATCGCCAAGGTAGCAATAAAAAAAATATAGCGAGGGTGCCTCTTCACCTAGTGCCCTAAGGCCAACTGGTCTGGGAGTCACTGCTAAGCCTTAGGTGGTGCAAGACGAGGAAAATATTATCACCTAATCAGCAAGCACATGAGTAATCGGTCGGTTAGTACCTCAAGAAGTATTAACAGTCGCATGAAAATGTGTGAGCAAATCTAAATATTCATCAAATTAAAAAGTACTGAGGTAGATGGACAAGAGTATGATAGCTTGAATTGAATTCTCCGAGTGTAGGGATGTTCTTAACACACACGTGGGGTTATATGATCAATGTTTGGATGAAAGATAGGAATGAAGAATAAAGACGATGTTTTGTTGAGGGATAATGTGATTTCTAACATTTTTTCATGACTATTAAGATAGGGCTCATAACAACTGAAAAGCTAGTGTAGTTGGAAACTCTTATTTTCGAAGCCTTTCTTTTATGGTTCTTATCTTTATATGTAAATTTCACTATCTCTCTTTTGTTATAGGATTTTGTGAGTGTAATCCGCTTAAAACCCTCAGGAGACAACACTCCTCCTACTAGGGACACCTAGAGGTTTAACAGCTTGTTGCACGTGCTCAGTGCAATCGTGTTTGCCTATGAAAGTGTGCTTAGTTTTATCCTTTCTTTTTTTCTTCTTCTCTTGAATAAACTAGTTTTCTCGGGACGATCAAAGATAAGTTTGGGGGTATTTGTTCAGTTGATAAAACTACACATTTGTATTACATTTTTTCTACCATTTTCATATTAAAAAAGGACTTTATTATGATATATTATACATATGAGGGTTTATGTGTAAAGACACCATTTTCCATGTGTTAATATATTTTAATTAGTATTTGGTAGAAAAATGTATGCAAATAAATTCATTGACCAAATCCTAGTAGAACTAAGTCTACTAAATATTATTTGAGATTATTGTGCAGAATTTTCCAAGTTGTTATGCAGAATTTAGCAAGCAAATCAAGTTGTTGAAGAAGACTTGCCTAATTAAGAATTAAAACTTGGAGACCAAGTCTGGAAGCAACCGAGAGAAGATTTCTGAATTCTGAAGATGCCTAGGATTGCCACATGTCCCGAAGACCAAGCCCCAGAAAAATGATGGAGGGATGAGATCAAATGGCCGCGGATCCGCGGCCATACCCCCCCTTTGGCCGCGGAGCCGCGGCAATCTAGAGGGATCATTTGCTAAGATTTTGTGGCTTAAATCTCTGCTATATTTTACCAACTTTTGAAGCAAAAGATTGTGGGTTTGGACTATAAAAGGTCACCGAGAGCCTCTTAGAAAAGTTATCAAGCCGAAGAGATCCCAAAGCTCCCGACGCTCACGCATCCAGGCTGATCATCGACTGTTCGACTACCTCCTTAGGAAAGATCGAGAAGCAACTAGTTTGTAATCATTTTCTACGGATTAAAGTGTGGTTTGTTCAAGTTGATTAATAAAGGTAGTTATTTTATTTAATTCTTTTTGCATTTTACATTATGTTTTTCCTCTCTTTCTTTTTATCTTCTTCTCCCAACATGCGCGAGTAATTCTCCGCTTGTTAAGGTTCGTAGGATTAGGGTAGGCTAATGGACGATGAAAATAACTAAACCCTTTTTAAGTCCTATAAAGTTTAGGAACTTTATCAAAAGAATCATTAACTTCCTAATCGGACGCGCTAGCAATTCTTTGCTAGTTCCGACCGCGGTTAGAGATTAGATTAATGATTGTTTTGGTAAAGGCTAGATATGAACGGAGTTCCATGTCGAGATAAGGGTTAAGAGTGGGATTCCTTTTCCCTCCAAAAACCCTAATCTACACGCATCACCGTCGTTCTAGTTCTAAATCTATTAATGGATAAAAAGAGTAACTTTTAATTAATCGTCCATAACTATTAAATCCTAACGAACCCTACAAGCCTTCTTATTATATTTACTACATCTTTAAAATAATCTAGATCTATATTTTACATTCTTGTTTAACGTAGATCTTGAAACCATTCTATAAAATTCTTTATCCCTCCTCTCTTTCTCAACACATCTAAAGTAAGAATAGAAGGTTCCACGTTTCCCAGAGGACGACCCGTACTCATCTCGGTCTAGCTACGTGCGACACCGTTATTGATTGCGGTTAACTACAAAAACACTCTTCCGTGTTAATCAGTGAACAAGTGTTAGTTAATGTAAACTAGTATATCAAATATACAAATATACACTAAATTATTAAATCAACACTTGACTTAATAATCCGGTCATATCTCATATAACCGACTAACATCTATTGTATCGACTTATCGAATCTACACTTGATTCGATAACCCGGCTATATTATATATATAACCGACCGATACAAAAAGTCGCGAGAATAGAATACGGTATCACATACACGCATTATTCTCGGTCCCGCACATATCACATACGTGCTCCTATTTCGTTTTGGCTGAGCCAGTAAAACCTCTATGTAGGACTCTAAAGACTCGTCAATACGCCGGCAGTAGGTGATGATCACATCAAGCACCCACAAGCCGTCAGCGGTACTAGCTGGACGTAACGGCTACCCGGGTATTGAGCGATCAGAAGATCAACAAGCAAGCCCGCTCCAACACCTGTAAAAGGCCGGTAACACTTCCCGTACAGTCCGGTCTCCTCGTCTGATATGTCGCATATCAAGTCTAGGGGTGGTAAACATCTGACCCCAATAACAAATAAGTCGTGCCGATGTGAGGCACATAACGGGTCAAGAAACTACTAGTAACACTTACCAGTAAATCTCTAAATCAGCCCTGGCCAGGGACTTCCCTGTCACGGCCAATCAAGCACAGTGCAACATCAACCCCCAATACCGGGAGAGAAGAAACCCCTCCTATCGCTCATTTCCTCCATGTGACTCGGGACTGTACCCAAAAACCACCGTTTTGCATGCCCTCTTGGACGTGGTAAGGTGGAAATCAAAGCACAGTGGGAATCACACAAGACTCTATGATGATCTCGGGTCTACAGACTAACCTGCACAAGTGTCACCATAGAACTGCCCTCTGACGTGAGGTAAAATACCAGCTGGGAGTTCTCGACGAGTCCGTCCAGTGTACCCAGTCTCCACTGAGCACCCGTATACCATCTCTGATGTAAAACACCAATGGATATGGGATCATCCATCGCCCATCACATAGGTCGGGAAGCATATACTCTAGTCTACTCTGGTATATTGATGCCCTGTCTCGATACACCTACGACTAGGAACATTAAAGGATGTACTTATGGACTACTCTGTCCCTACTAGTATGATCTGCATCATAGTCCAGGTAGTCAAGTACACATCCTAAGGGCCTTACCGACATGTAACTATAAGACAGCATCAAGAGATAGGTGTACATGTTAAGATAAAGAGCAACCGGATAGCATACTATCGTATCGAGCAAGAAAGTCCTCTCTATATATGTCCAAGCATCCATTATAATATACATCATCTGTACAATACTGGCCTCTAGGGCATACATACAACTAACAATCTCCCACTTGCACTAGGGCCAGCTGCTGTAGTATCGCATACCGAGCATTCCGAAGAGTCTCTCAAACTGTATCTGGGGAATGGCCTTCGTGAGTGGATCCGCTGTGTTGTTCTTCGTGTCAACCCTCCTGACCTCCATCTCCCGGTGATCAACTATCTACCGGATCAGGTGATACCGCCTCAAAATATGCCTGGATCGCTGATGGGACCTGGGTTCCTTGGCCAAAGCCACCGCTCCATTGTTATCACAATACAAAGGTATTGGATGCTCAATGGATGGAACCACTCCAAGTTCAGTAATGAACTTCTTGATCCAGACAGCCTCTTTGGCAGCATCGTTATGAATTCAGCCTCCATCGTCGAGTCTGCCACGGTTTCCTGCTTGGAACTCTTCCAGCTAACCGCCCCTCCGTAAAGGGTAAAGACAAATCTCGAGTGCGACTTAGAGTCGTCCTTATCACTCTGGAAGCTCGAATCGGTAAAGGACTCCACTTGGAGTTCTCCGTTACCATACAACAAGAGCATCTCTTTAGTCCTTCGTAAGTACTTGAGAATGCTCTTCACAGTTGTCCAGTGACTCTCTCAAGGATCAGCTTGATACCTACTCACTACACTTAGTGAGTATGCTACATCGGGTCTGGTACATAGCATCGCGTACATGATAGAGCCTACAGCCGAAGCATAGGGTATCCCTTGCATGTGAGCTCTCTCCAAATCAGTCTTGGGAGTCATCTCTTTGGAGAGAGTGAGTCCAGAGATCGTGGGTAAGTTCCCACGCTTGGATTCTTCCATACTAAACCTCTTTAGTATGGTGTCAATGTACCTGGATTGGGACAATCCCAATATCCTTTTAGATCTATCTCTATAGATCATAATTCCCAATATGCAGGAGGCATCACCAAGATCTTTCATTGATAATCTTTGTGATAAGAAGAGCTTGACCGATTGCAGCATAGGAATGTCATTTCCTATCAAGAGTATGTCGTCTATGTACAATACGAGGAAGACAACCTTACTCTCTGCGACCTTCTTGTAGATACAAGGTTCATCTACGTTTTTGACGAAATCAAACTCTTTGATAACGACGTCAAAGCAGATGTTCCAACTCCGCGATGCTTGCTTTAATCCATAAATGGATTTAAGCAGCTTGCACACCTTCCCGCTGCTCCCACTATCTATGAAGCCCTCTGGCTGAGTCATGTACACGCACTCTTCTAAATCACCGTTTAGAAAGGCGGTCTTAACATCCATTTGCCAGATTTCGTAGTCATGATATGCAGCGATGGCAAGCATGATCTGGATGGATTTAAGCATAGCCACTGGAGAAAAGGTTTCGTCATAGTCCATACCTGGTCTTTGACGAAAACCCTTTGCAACAAGTCTAGCTTTGAAAGTCTCCACTTTCCCATCTACACCAAGTTTTTTCTTGAAGATCCACTTGCTCCCAATGGGTTTTACCCCTTCAGGAGCATCTTCCAAAGTCCATACTTTGTTGGTGTACATGGATTCCATCTCGGACCACATTGCATCCAGCCATTTCACTGAGTCCCCACTCGTGATGGCCTGCCCGAAGCTAGTTGGGTCATCATCAACCATGATGCAATCCTCGCTCCCACCATCCATGAGAAAACCGTAGTATCTCTCAGGTGGGTGAGGAACCCTACTAGATCGGCGGAGAGGCTGAGCATCGTTGGGAACTACCGAATCCTCCGGTTCAACCAAATCTTCTGTCGTAGTCTGTATTGCTGGAACCTCTTCCAGTTCTACCTTCTTGCCACTAATCTCTTTTTCAAGAAATTCCTTTTCTAAAAAGGTGGCATGTCGAGAAACAAACACCTTTTGTTCTTCGGTGTGGTAGAAGATATACCCGCGCGAATGTTTGGGATATCCAATAAACTTACACAGAATGGACCTTGCCACGAGTTTGTCCGGATTTTGTGTTTTTACAAATGCCGGACAACCCTATATCTTAACATAATTAAGACATGGTATCTTTCCTTTCCATATCTCATATGGAGTGGTTGGCACAGATTTGGTGGAAACCATATTCAATAGGTCTGCAGCTGTTTCCAGTGCATACCCCCAGAAGGAAATAGGTAACTGTCACGACCCAAAGTTTGGCCCGTGACCGGCACTTAACCATGTAACGTCTACAGGCGTAACGCGACTAAGTGAACCGAAAACCCAGAAATCAAACCAGTAAAAGTATAGAGTGTTTTAAGAATGAAATGGAAGCATTTATTAAATGTTAAGAGATCCAAGTAAACAATCACCAAGATAGAAATATATGACGCCGTAGCGAAGAAAATGAGCAACAAGTGGGAACATCACTGATAGAATAAACTGCATAAGTAAAGTCGGCTCACAACGAGCTCGACACCAGAATACAAATAATATATATCATCGTCCTCACACTGTCTCTAAGTCAAGTACATATATGGTAGATGGAGAATACTAGATACAAAAGTGTGTACAATAAAAGTAACCAGATACCACAACCCACCTAACAGCAAAACAGCTCACGCACCAACTGTAGTGGTATCTGTAGCCAAAAGATGTAAGAAAGCAGCCTGCCGTGACTACTCCGAGGGGCAACCTGCAAATACTGTGGCACAGCAGAGGTGAGTTGCCAACTCGTGAATAGAGATAACATATAAAGGTAATCGCGAGCAAGCACGTACTGCGCTACTTTATCATATGCCAACAGATGATATCAATGCATGATAAGCAGTATGTGCAATAATCATGCAAGTGCTCTATCAGGTAATATAACTACAGGATGAGATACAATAATGAATGCTGAGCATGGGAAATAAAACATCTACACGGAATGTCAATGTGGAATATATAATCGGTGTCTATCAATGCACCCCAAATCCCTTCAACCCAGACGCCGGCACTCCCATCGGCCCTCAAATCCTGTACATCACTGAGAATCATGAGTGCCCAACATCGGCACCCAAATATCATAAATACTCGTGTCTAGCATCGACACGCAAATCTTCCTATTTCGGGCATCCGTCAGTCCGGGTCAGCCCCCCCTCTCTCATATATCGGGCATCCGTAAGTCCGGGTCAGTCCTCTCTCTCTCATATATCGGGCATCCGTCAGTCCGGGTCAGCCCTCTCTCTCTCATATATCAGGCATCCGTCAGTCCGGGTCAGCCCTCTCTCTCTCTCATATATCGGGCTCTAGCACCGAGAAAACACATGGTGGACGCACTGAAATATCATATCAAAGAAAACCGGGTTTTTAAATAATTACTTATTCTCTTTTGAAATATCCACGGTTCCCAAATCCAGAAATCACATGTAATCCAAACCAATATGCAAGTCAATGCAATGTGATATATGCATCAAGTATGAATATAACATCTGCTAATATGCGGCAAGTCATGGCAACATCAATAATGCGGAATCGATCTGACATATGATTTATAGCAATCCTATAATGTGAGTGTCATGGCAATCACTAACGGTATGAGTGTAGCATATAAATCGTGCTCGTGCAGCTTGAACCGTTAGTAATAGTGCGGTGTTCTATCAATTCTAACTTATATACACATAGCAGGGAATGCAGTATGTAAATAACAGTAGTCATGTAGGTGAATGCAATACATATCGCTATAATGTCCTATCAGCCCTGACGCATAATGCCATGCGGGCGATATCCCCGTAGATGTTAAATCTACTCACCGTAGTCTCTCGCTAGGTATAGCCGATGACTTGTTTCCCCTTCTTCGCGGCGTTCGTCGCACTCGCTTGCGAACCTAGAATTTCACAGAATATCACACATAAGCTCAAAACCATACAAACACGACATTTAAAGTCAACTAGAAACCCGTGTCGCAAACCAAGCGCGCGTGTGCACGATACGCTAAAACGTGTGATTACGCGCCTGAAGCCACTCCGACGCGTCACGATACGCAGAAACCCCAAACCCACACATACGTATCACGCGTGTCGCGAAAGATTAAAAATATGGGAAATAGGGTATTCAACTCCAGATTTTGATACAGAACAGATATTATAAAAATATATATACCAAAATACTCCACATAGCAGTAGACTCCAGTAGCCCAAACCCCAACCCCTAACTCACCCATCTGGCCGCAAATTGCGGCCAGAATGAATATTCCGGTGGCCTGTCTTGGGAATTAAGCTCCCAGGTTTTGTGTGTGCACTCTATACCCCCTATACATGCTACAGTAAATCCAATTTCATTCTGAAACAACTCGGGTAGCAGCAGATCCTACAGAACCCTATTTCTAGTTAAAAACCACACTTTTACACTAAAATGATACTTTATGGTATTTTCCTGAAATCTGAAGCAAATCCAAGTCTAAAACTACATTAATAACCCATTACCAAGCTAACCAAGCCATAAAAATGTTACTTTTAACATATCATCACAAAATCCCTTCAATAGCACAAAACAATGCACAAAAAGTGATATTTTGCTAGAATTACTACAAGTTATGAAAAGGAGTGTTAAGTGTGAGTGTAATACCTTCAAAAGACTTTAGAAAAACCCAAAAGTTCCAGCTCTGGCCCCAGGTGCACTGATTTGCTCCAAACACCTCAAAAGAGCCACTAAATCAAGGTTTGTGTGAAGGAATTATGAGGTTTTTGGGTAGGGTTTGAATGAGGGTCTAAAGAGAAATGAAAAGAGAAGAGAAAATGGAGAAAGATGAGGGTTTTTCTGCAGCTCCTCTGCAGGAAATCTGAAAGGGGAAGGAGAGAGAAAAGAGAGGGGATAATGGTCAAACAAAAGTCCAATTTCTCTACCTAACCACCGTACCTTCATTTTCTATTCAAAATTTGAATTATTAAAAAGGGTTACCTAGTTAAAATGGGTGGGGGATAATTACAACCATGCAAGGAATGAAAAGGGTTAACATACTAACACTTTTAACCTAGGTCAAGGAAAATTGTGCTAAGTGTGCACTAACACAAGAAATTTCCCAATTAGGGTAAACCCGACTAGAAATAATTAATAACCCTAAAATTATATATAGACATATATATATATATATAACACTTCACAACACAATTATCATTAGCCAAGAAGGAAAATACGACACTCGGGCTTTTATGAAAAACAAGCCAAATTGCTAAATAACGCGGAAACATTCAAAGTGTTACAATCTACTCCCCTTAAAGAAATTCGGTCCCCGAATTTCAAAATCTAACTACACGTACCTTAAAAAAGGTAGGGATACCTCTTCCTCATCTCGCTCTCGGTCTCCCAAGTGACCTCCTCTCTGCTCGGACCACGCCAAAGTACCTTGACAGACGGTATCTCTTTCGACCTCAATTTCTTCACTTATCGATCCAAGATCATCACCGGCTGCTCTGCATAGGAAAGGTCGCGCTCAAGCTGGATCGTCAGGTGCTGAATCGCATGCGAAGGATCATGAAGATATCTGCGGAGCATCGAAACGTGAAATACGGGGTGCACGTCTGGAAAACTGGGCGGAAGGGCTAACCGATACGCAACTGCACCAACGCGCTCGAGGATCTCGAAGGGGCCCACATATCTGGGACTAAGCTTCCCCTTCTTCCCAAATCTCATCACACCTTTCATTGGGGAGACCCTCAAGAAAACATGGTCACCAACAGAAAACTCAAGTCTGCGCCGACGACGGTCCGCATAAGATCTCTGCCTACTCTGGGCTGCTCTCATCCTATCGCGAATCAACTGGATCTTCGCTGTCGTCTCCTCCATAATCTGTGGCCCTAAGATACTGCTCTCACTGAGCTTTGTCCAATAGGTGGGCGATCAGCATCTCCTCTCATAATGAGCCTCAAACGGTGCCATCTGAATGGTCTCCTGGTAGCTGTTGTTGTAGGAGAACTCTACTAAGGGTAAATGATGATCCCAGCTACCTCCAAAGTCTAAGACGCACGCTCTGAGCATGTCCTCGAGTGTCTGAATAGTCCGCTCTGACTGTCCGTCGGTCTGCGGATGAAATGCTGTGCTGAAACTCAAGTGATTGCCCAAAGCCTCCTGAAGTCTCTGCCATAGCCGGCTAGTAAACTGGGTGCCTCTGTCGGACACGATACATGTCGGAACTCCGTGCAGTCGTACAATCTCGTCGATGTAAATCTGGGCATACTGAGCAAATCCGAAAGTCGTCTTCACCGGTAGAAAGTGAGCCGCTTTCGTCAAACGGTCCACGATCACCCAGATGGAGTCATACCCTCGACTAGTCCTGAGCAGACCCACAATGAAGTCCATAGAAATCTGCTCCCATTTCGACTCCGGAATGGGTAACGGCTGTAGCTCTCCCGCGGGCCTATGGTGCTCAGCCTTGACTTGCTGACAAGTCAGGCATCTCGACACAAAATCTACGATCTCTCTCTTCATTCCGTCCCACCAGTAAACACCTCTCATGTCATGGTACATCTTTGTGGAACCGGGATGAACACTGTATACCGATCGATGTACCTCCTCTAGGAACTCACGCCGCAATCCCTCAGCATCTGGTACGCACAGTCTAGCCCCAAATCGTAGTATCCCCTGATCATCGATCACGAACTCAGAAAATCTGCCATGTCCAATCTGTGTCCTAATCTCTGAACATCGGTCATCACTGAGCTGTGCCTCATGTATACGGTCAAGCAACTGTGGGTGTGCACGAACATGCGCAATCTGTCCTCCGATCGGCGTAAACGCGAACTGTACCCGGCTGTCGCATAAGATCTGCCAATCTGCCGACGACTGCCTCTGTACTGCGCTCAAACAAGATAGACTACCCCCGGGCCTCCTGCTCAAAGCATCCGCCACTACATTAGCCCTGCCCGGGTGATACAAGATCTCACAATCGTAGTCCTTCACTAATTCCATCCATTGGCGCTGCCTAAGGTTCAGGTCTCGCTGCTGAAATATATACTTTAAGCTCTTGTGATCAGTGAATATCTGGCACGACTCGCCGTATAGGTAATGTCGCCAGATCTTAAGTGCAAAGACCACTGCAGCCATCTCCAAATCATGAGTGGGGTAGTTCTGTTCATGTTTCTTTAATTGCCGCGAAGCATACGCGATCACCCTGTCATGCTGCATCAATACGCACCCTAGCCCCACTCGTGAAGCATCACAATAGACCACAAATCCGCCTGATCCTGAAGGCAATGATAGCACTGGTGTCGTAGTCAGTAGAGCCCGTAGCTGCTGGAAACTGTGCTCACACTCCTCCGTCCAATCGAAACGAACTCCTTTCCTGGTCAACCCGGTCAAAGGTGTAGCAATGCGGGAGAAGTCCTGCACGAATCGCCTGCAGTAGCCTGCCAGCCCTAGAAAGCTGCGAACCTCCGTCACTGACGTGGGTCTAGGCCAACTCCGAACGGCCTCAATCTTCCTCGGGTCTACACATATACCATATCGTGTAATCACGTGCCCCAAGAAGTCTACGCTGTCCAGCCAGAAAGAACACTTTGAGAATTTGGCGAAAAGCTGATGCTCCCTCAAGGTCTGCAGTGTAATCCGCAGGTGCTGCTCGTGCTCCTTTCTACTCCGAGAATACACCAAGATATCGTCAATGAATACGATGATGAACAGATCAAGATATGGCCGGAAAATACGGTTCATCAAGTCCATAAATGCTGCTGGCGCGTTGGTGAGTCCGAACGACATCACCAAAAACTCATAATGGCCGTAACGCGTGCGGAAAGCTGTCCTCAGAATGTCCTCCGGTCGAACCCGCAGCTGATGGTAGCCTGATCGCAAATCGATTCTCGAAAAGTATCTTGCCCCCTGAAGCTGGTCGAACAAATCGTCGATGCGTGGCAAAGGATACCTGTTCCGTACTGTCACCCTGTTCAGCTGGCGGTAGTCGATACACAAACGCATACTACCGTCCTTCTTCTTGACAAATAGGACTGGAGCACCCTAAGGAGAAACACTGGGTCGAATAAGTCCCTTATCCAGCAAATCTTGCAACTGACCCTTCAATTCTCTAAGTTCTGCCGGGGCCATCCGATAAGGCGGTATGGAAATAGGCCCCGTGCCAGGAACCAAATCAATACAGAAAGAAATATCACGCTCGGGCGGTAGCCCAGGAAGCTCGTCAGGGAACACATCAGGGAACTCGCTAACAACCGGAACCTGATCCATCGGAACCTCTGTAGCTCTAGTATTGCAAACATAGGCGAGAAATCCCTGACATCCCTTCCTCAAAAGCTGTCCAGCGCGAACAGAAGAAATCACACTGTGAGGGGTGGCACCACGGTCCCCCAACACAACAAAAACCGACTCGTCGGGAAAACAAAATCTAACTGTCTTCTCGCGGCAGTCAATAGAAGCATAGCACGTGGCTAACCAATCCATGCCCAAAAGAACGTCGAAGTCCAACATCTCGAGAAGGCTCAAATCGACCGGCAACTCTCTCTCGCCAATACGGACGATACAGGATCGGAACACGTGCCTAGCAACAAACGACTCTCCCACAGGAGTAGTCACAACAAGCGGCTGATCAAGCAAACCTGACTCTCTACCCAAACTCGGCACAAAGTGTGTGGATACGTACGAGTGCGTGGATCCGGGATCGAATAACATATGTGCATCAACCGAACATACTGGAAGGATACCTGAGACCACCGCATTGGACGCCTGCGCGTCCTGATGCATCAAAGCAAAAACTCGCGCCTGTCCTCCAACTGCGACTGACTGTCCCCTGCCGGCAGCTAGCTGTCCTCGGCATCGATCACCTCGTCCTCTATGAACAAATCCTCCGCGACCATGACCTCTCTGTGCATGAGTCTGACGCGGAGTAACAGTAGGTACAATAGGCAACGCCGTGTGGGGTGGTGAAGGTGGTAATGTGACATGCGGTGCTGCTGCCTCCCTCCGGGGTATCTCAGGACAATCTCGTACACGATGATAAGAATTCCCGCAGCGAAAACATCCCGACGATGACCGCTGACCCTCCTGGGGATAGGAACTGAACAACCGGCCTCGCCCTAAATCTCTGCTACCTGCAAGACGTCTATCACGGCGTCGAAAAGGCTGTCTCTGCGTTGATATATCCGCACGAACTCTCTTCGGCTCTGGAACTACCGAAGTCTCAGCAAGGCGCTCCTCGACTAATAGGGCTGCGTCCACAGCTGCTGCATATGTCTCGTAATGCTGTGCGCTGATCGCTAGAAACAGTGGTGTAAGCAAGCCTCGGACAAATCTCTTGACTCGCAACTCCTCAGTAGCCACTAGGTACGGAGCATACACTGATAGCTCGGTGAACAGGACATCATACTCTGCCACTGACATCTCCGGAGTCTGACGTAAGGACTCGAACCTGCATGCTCTAGCATCTCTGATGCTCAGTGGAAGAAAACGGGCAAGGAATAGCGCCACAAACTCTGTCCAGGTCATAGGAGGAAGACCTGCTGCTCTACCCTTCTCGACTGATTCACACCATTTCTGCGTGAGACCTTCCAGGCGAAAGCTCACGAACTCAACCCATCTCGCATCTGCGCATCTAAGTGAACGACATATCCGCGCCATCCTATCAATGAAAGACTGTGGGTCCTCGGCCCCATCGGTGCCTGTGAAGACCGGAGGCTTCAGCCTCATAAACTCTAATAGCAATACTGAGATGACCTCTGTAGCGGTAGGGACAACTGCCTGTACTGTGGGTACCACCGCGGTCTCTGCAACGGATAGAACTATCTCTGGTCACTACGCTCGAAGTGTCTCCACTAGAGATCCCATCATCTAGCGCATCTCCTGCATACTGGATCCTTCCGTCTGGCGCATCTCCTGCACACCAGCCCCTTACATGGCAATCTGATCTGTTATGGCAGGAACAGCCTGCTCGGGCACAACCGGTGTACTACCCGGATCAGTCCTCGTCTCGGACGAGTCAACTCGAATCTTGGCCCTCGCGGCCCCTCTCTGCGCCCTCGTAGTCTTTGGCGGCATAATGGCTGAAAGGAACAATAGGATTCGATAAGGATACGAAAATCGAATCGCAAGAATGTATATACTCAAGAAGGAATTTTAAATCAACAATTCCTAAGGTTGCTTAGGCGAAGTACCGTGTCATGAGTATGCCGCGGAACATACGCACGCTACGCCATTCTGCTTCAGCTACCTACTCCATCATACCAGGGTCATCCTAGGAACACTCCGAAAGGTAAAACCTGGCTCTGATACCAACTTTGTCACGACCCAAAGTTTGGCCCGTGACCGGCACTTAACCACGTAACGTCTACAGGCGTAACGCGACTAAGTGAACCGAAAACCCAGAAATCAAACCAGTAAAAGTATAGAGTGTTTTAAGCATTAAATGGAAGCATTTATTAAATGTTAAGAGATCCAAGTAAACAATCACCAAGATAGAAATATACGACGCCGTAGCGAAGAAAATGAGCAACAAGTGGGAACATCACTGATAGAATAAACTGCATAAGTAAGGTCGGCTCACAACGAGCTCGACACCAGAATACAAATAATATATATCATTGTCCTCAAACTGTCTCTAAGTCAAGTACATATATGGTAGATGGAGAATACTAGATACAAAAGTGTGTACAATAAAAGTAACCAGATACCATAACCCACCTAACAGCAAAACAACTCACGCACCAACTGTAGTGGTATCTGTAGCCAAAAGATGTAAGAAAGTAGCCTGCCGCGACTACTCCGAGGGGCAACCTGCAAATACTGTAGCACAATGGGGGTGAGTTGCCAACTCATGAATAGAGATAACATATAAAGGTAATCGCGAGCATGCACGTACTGCGCTACTCTATCATATGCCAACAGATGATATCAATGCATGATAAGCAGTATGTGCAATAATCATGTAAGTGCTCTATCAGGTAATATAACTACCGGATGAGATACAATAATGAATGATGAGCATGGGAAATATAACATCTACACGGAATGTCAACGTGGAATATATAATCGGTATCCATCAATGCACCCCAAATCCCCTCAACCCAGACGCCGGCACTCCTATCGGCCCTCAAATCCTGTACATCACTGAGAATCACGAGTGCCCAACATCGGCACCCAAATATCATAAATACTCGTGTCTAGCATCGACACGCAAATCTTCCTATGTCGGGCATCCGTAAGTCCGGGTCAGTCCTCTCTCTCTCATATATCGGGCATCCGTCAGTCCGGGTCAGCCCTCTCTCTCTCATATATCAGGCATCCGTCAGTCCGGGTCAGCCCTCTCTCTCTCTCATATATCGGGCTCTAGCACCGAGAAAACACATGGTGGACGCACTGAAATATCATATCAAAGAAAACCGGGTTTTTAAATAATTACTTATTCTCTTTTGAAATATCCACGGTTCCCAAATCCAGAAATCACATGTAATCCAAACCAATATGCAAGTCAATGCAATGTGATATATGCATCAAGTATGAATATAACATCTGCTAATATGCGACAAGTCATGGCAACATCAATAATGCGGAATCGATCTGACATATGATTTATAGCAATCCTATAATGTGAGTGTCATGGCAATCACTAACGGTATGAGTGTAGCATATAAATCGTGCTCGTGCAGCTTGAACCGTTAGTAATAGTGCGGTGTTCTATCAATTCTAACTTATATACACATAGCAGGGAATGCAGTATGTAAATAACAGTAGTCATGTAGGTGAATGCAATACATATCGCTATAATGTCCTATCAGCCCTGACGCATAATGCCATGCGGGCGATATCCCCGTAGATGTTAAATCTACTCACTGTAGTCTCTCGCTAGGTATAGCCGGTGACTTGTTTCCCCTTCTTCGCGGCGTCCGTCGCACTCGCCTGCGAACCTAGAATTTCACAGAATATCACACATAAGCTCAAAACCATACAAACACGACATTTAAAGTCAACTAGAAACCCGTGTCGCAAACCAAGAGCGCGTGTGCGCGATACGCTAAAACGTATGATTACGCGCCTGAAGCCACTCCGACGCGTCACGATACGCAGAAACCCCAAACCCACACATACGTATCACGCGTGTCGCGAAAGATTAAAAATACGGGAAATAGGGTATTCAACTCCAGATTTTGATACAGAACAGATATTATAAAAATATATGTACCAAAATACTCCACATAGCAGCAGACTCCAGTGGCCCAAACCCCAACCCCCAACTCACCCATCTGGCCGCAAATTGCGGCCAGAATGAATATTCCGGCGGCCTGTATTGGGAATTGGGCTCCCAGGTTTTGTGTGTGCACTCTATACCCCCTATACATGCTACAGTAAATCTAATTTCATTCTGAAACAACTCGGGTAGCAGCAGATCCTACAGAACCCTATTTCTAGTTAAAAACCACACTTTTACACTAAAATGATACTTTATGGTATTTGCCTGAAATCTGAAGCAAACCCAAGTCTAAAACCACACTAATAACCCATTACCAAGCTAACCAAGCCATAAAAATGTTACTTTGAACATATCATCACAAAATCCCTTCAATAGCACAAAACAATGCACAAAAAGTGATATTTTGCTAGAATTACTACAAGTTATGAAAAGGAGTGTTAAGTGTGAGTGTAATACCTTCAAAAGACTTTAGAAAAACCCAAAAGTTCCAGCTCTGGCCCCAGGTGCACTGATTTGCTCCAAACACCTCAAAAGAGCCACTAAATCAAGGTTTGTGTGAAGGAATTATGAGGTTTTTGGGTAGGGTTTGAATGAGGGTCTAAAGAGAAATGAAAAGAGAAGAGAAAATGGAGAAAGATGAGGGTTTTTCTGCAGCTCCTCTGCAGGAAATCTGAAAGGGGAAGGAGAGAGAAAAGAGAGGGGATAATGGTCAAACAAAAGTCTAATTTCTCTACCTAACCACCGTACCTTCATTTTCTATTCAAAATTTGAATTATTAAAAAGGGTTACCTAGTTAAAATGGGTGGGGGATAATTACAACCATGCAAGGAATGAAAAGGGTTAACATACTAACACTTTTAACCTAGGTCAAGGAAAATTGTGCTAAGTGTGCACTAACACAAGAAATTTCCCAATTAGGGTAAACCCGACTAGAAATAATTAATAACCCTAAAATTATATATAGACATATATATATAACACTTCAAAACACAATTATCATGAGCCAAGAAGGAAAATACGACACTCGGGCTTTTATGAAAAACACGCCAAATTGCTAAATAACGCGGAAACATTCAAAGTGTTACAGTAACTCGGCTGTGCTCATCATAGAACGCACCATATCTAATAGGGTGCGGTTCCTCCGTTCCGATACACCTTTGTGCTGTGGTGTATATGGAGGAGTTAGCTGAGAGAGAATCACATTCTCTTTTAGGAAGTCCAGGAATTCATTGCTCAAGTAATCACCTCCTCGATCAGATCGAAGGATTTTAATACTTTTTCCGGTTTGGTTCTCGACTTCTTGTTTATATTCTCTAAATTTCTCAAAAGCTTCTGATTTGTGTTTCATCAGGAACACATATCCGAACCTAGAGAGATCGCCAGTGAATGTAATGAAGTATGAAGAACCATTCCTGGCATGTGTAGACATGGGACCGCATACATCACTATGTACCAGTCCCAAGAGTTCCGTAACTCTTTCTCCGTGTCCCGTAAACGGAGTTTTGGTCATCTTGCCTTTGAGACATGACTGGCAAGTGTCATAAGATGAAAATTCAAACGGATTCAAATATCCATCCTTATGCAACTTAGCTAGTCGTGTCGCATTGATGTGACCCAGTCTACAATGCTACAAGAAGGATTCGTTCAGTTCTGAACTCTTCCTCTTGTTTGTGTTTGTTATAGTCAGAACTGTTAATTGATTTAGAACATAAATGCCATTGCACATCGTGCCTGATCCAATCAACTTTTAGTTTAGAAAAATGTTCATAACATTATCCTGTAATACAAAATTATATCCTTCTTTACTCAATAAAGAAACCGATATAATTTTGCATATCAGGTTCGGCATGTAATAGCATTCGTTCAGAATCAATGTATTACCAGTTGGCAATACAAGATGATATTCTCCGACGGTTCTAGCTGCAACAATTGCACCATTTCCAACCCTTATGTCTTTATCATCTTCTCCAAGTTCTCTACCTTTCCTAAGCCCATGTAACTGATTACATATATGGGATCCTGACCCGGTATCTAATACACAGGACGTAGAGGAAATGGAGAAACAGTTCTCAGTAACGAACACACCCGAAGAAAATGCATCAACATGTACTTTCTTCATTCGGGTGGCATGGGAATCCTGGTATTCCCCTATATCATGTTCAGTCTTATAACTTTTATAAGAAAGAACGGAACCAACGTTCCCCAGCACAGTGTAACATGCGGGTTCGGTCAATACATCCATATTATTATCTTTATTAAGGCATGATATGGTCGCTACCTGAAGAGAGAGAGAAGAAAACAGTTTAGCGTACTTTGAGGGAGGTTCCCCGTGCTTTCGCACGGACCTAATTAAAGTAAACCTCTTTTTTCCCAGAGGCGTAACCCCGTTGACACCTTTCTAGACACCTACTTGATCGGCTAATTGTCCTGTGTAAAACTCTCCCGGGAGTAACAATTACTCGCAGTGGGTATCGGGATCCAACTATCTCATAGAAGGTATGCAATCTCATTGCAAATTTCAACACTTGAAATTCCCGATAATATTTTGCCCCTAGCGTCCCATGACCTTGACGTAAGTCAACAAACCATAGTGCGCTAGTCAAGTTCAACCCATCATTTCTTGATTGAATTAAACCCATCCGCACGACCCTTGACGCAGGCCAATAAAGTCGCACGACTACTCTAATCCAATCTGCATCATATGCATAAACAGATAAATACTAGTTAGCTACCGCACACTATGCCTTGACGCAGGCCAACAAACGCAGCACGAATACTAGGTAGGACTTATCTGAAATGACAGAGGGCTATGGCAGGTTTTTCTGAAAACCTATTGCGTAATGAACTTGATATCGTTGTAGAATCGAGTGAATTTTGAAATGGAGTGTTTTTGAGGCTTTTATTAGTTTTGCTAAAGAGGTCACTCCCGGTGAAGGGATCTCGGCTCTTTCCTTATGGAATAAGGTGCAGGATATATCATATATATCGCTATGCAAAGCAAAAACTCCAAAAGCAATCAAAAACAAACCAAGTATTGTAGCATCTGCCAGTTTTGCTAAAGAGGCCACTCCCGGTGAGGGGATCTCGGCTCTTTCCTCATCGAATAAAGTGCAGGATATATCATATATATCCCTATGCAAAGCAAAAACTGTAGCTACCCCCTTTTTTTTTGAAAATTTGATTCTACAACATCTTTTAGGTTTCTTTTTCTTTCATTAATCACATTAATGAAGTCCCATCATTTAAGTCACCTAAACATCACAGATAAATACGACGTACACTTATGCCATTCGCATTCGCCTCGATGTCCCCTCATGCACCGTTAGGTTAGGTAACTAACGGCAGAGCGGGGCAGGGCTAGCGCGGGTGTAAAACATAAGTAACATCTATATAATATATCATATATACTATATACAGTATTTATCACAACACATCACAGATATCACAGCAGAAGAAACATATGAAACATTGGATATACTAGGACGTCCGTGTTTTATTTTGAGCCTCTATAAAACACGGATTCCACGGTCGCGATGAATAGCCAAACCCACATCCCTAGACCCCTATGAGAGCGGCAAGCAACCCTACCAATTCTAGAGTTAGGAGACCCGGACTCGACTCCTCGAGTTGGTCTCCTACTGGACTCTAGAACCCGGTTACTCGTGCTCTCCTCATTAGGTTTACCTAATGCGGAAAAGTAAATAATATACAAATGGTGACATCAACCTCATCCCGGAAGTGCCCCAATAAAAGAATATTACATACATTTAATTTTACATGAATGAAAATAAAAACCCTCATCTCACATAAAAGCCCCCGGCTATTCAGAACACGACGACCCAATATAACATATCCAGCAACACATAACATCGCATGTCATCAACGTAAGTAAATATACGTATTCCAATTGTCGTTGATATATAGCAACGAAACCGGCGATATCACATATTACACTTACGGTCGCAAAAAATAAAGTGTAAAACTACAACATTTGGAATCCACAATCTCTTTAGACATCGTAAATCCGAAATATCACATACTTCGCATTTCATGCCTAACTATATGAATTCCACATATTGTATCACATTCCAGATAAATAGACAGTATTAAACTTTCCGATCGAATAATCAAATACCCAAGATTTCCTTAATAGCTCAACACTTGAGCGGAGTTCAGAAATTCCAGATTACGTCACAGTAGCAACGGTCCAGCCATAGAAGGGTCAAGCCAACGCCTCACATGTGGCACGCCGTACTGCCCCAAACCCTAAGGTTCAAAAGGCAGTTCAAGACGGTCACATAATCGAGTTAAGGTTTGTTGTCTTATAGAGGGTCCATCGCGTTACATGCACGTTTTTCCGAAAGATTTAAACTCGATAAAAATTCAACACTTGAAAGTTTTTCGTGCCGGGAAAAATTGAGTTAATGATATACGTTCGAACATTTTAATACTTTCTAAATTATCCGGAAAACAGCACGAAATTAAATATTCCGATCGAATCAACGAATACAAAATAAACCCCAGATCACTCAACACTTGAGTCAGTTTAAAAATACCCAGAAGAAAATATAGGAATAGCTACGGAGGTTACTGCACAAAATACTGTTCACAATTCACTTAACCAGCCGCGGAACCGCCGCAAAAAGTGGGTTGAGGCCGTGGTTCCGCGGCGTATGAACGGAATTATGAGCTCGAATTTTATGGTAATTCTTAGAATTCCCTGCTGATTTTTTTAGGCATTTTTAATTCTGAAAAATCACAGTTTTTAAAAAATGTACAGAGAGGGGGTTAAATTGACGTTTCCGGGTTCGATCAGGGTTTTAACTTCGTATACACGTCGCCTAATGCTCTAGCTAGGCTCTGATACCACTGTAGGGTTACTAGGCACTCTAATAAGGTTCTACAATGCATCAACCATGTAGGGGTTCCTAGGAACACTAATGAAGTCTTACATGTGATCAAGCATGCCCAATTCAAAAATTTCATGTGCCTACAAACCCTAATACGGATCGTTAACTAGATAATGAGGCGATGCAAACAAGTAAACGAATTTATAGCTAAAGGAAAGTAACTACAACCTTTGTAGATCCGGTCCTCCACTCCTTTAGCTCCGCGTAGACTTCCTTCCGCTGTACAAATCAAAATCCTAGACTCTTGCGATGGTTTCATTGGAGAAATGGGCGGGCTAGGTCGTCGACTTCGATGCCGTAGATGATCTACGTCGAGGCAACACAAGATCAAGCTCCAACTTCACCAAGCCATGAAACTTATGAAGAAAACACCCTATACTACTTGGCAAGTGGTAAAGGATGAAGAAATAGGAAGTGGGTTCACTTTAGAATTGGATTTCTCACTCTTTTTCTCAAGTTGCCATTAATGGTTGCAAGGTTTCTTCATTGTTGAGGATGAAGAAGATGAAGAAAGAATATGATAAGTCTTATTTAAAATAGAAAGATAAAATGAATACTTATCATATAGCAACCATGGTTAGGTGTAGAGACTAAACTAGGGTTAGGTTAAATGGTTAGGTTAAGGAAAAGAACAAGAATGGTCAAGCTTTCAACACTTCAAGAAGTTTCATGAAAGAAACAAAATAAGCCACCATTCTATTTATCTTGCAAAAGTGAATAAATAAATAAAAGAAATAGATAAGTAAACAAAACCCTAATCATTCATATAACCATGGTTTAATCATACACACAAACTCAAGTTAGCATGTATCATCAAACATGATACAAACAAGTGCACAAAAGTATATCACATATTCAACTTGTGTACTTCAAGTGAGAAAATCCATTTAAAGTGAACCAATACTAGTTAATGCAAAGTAATATATCAAATATATAATTATACATTAAATCATTAAATCAATACTTGATTTAACGATCCGGTCATATCGCATATAACCGACTAATATCCAATGTATCGGCTTATCGAATCAATCCTCGATTCGATAACTAGGTTATATCGCATACAACCAATCGATACATTCATCGCGAGAATGGAATACGGTATCACATACACGCATTATTCTCGGTCCCGCACATATCTCATATGCGCTCCTATTTCGTTTCGCATGAGCCAGGAAACCTCTGTGTAGGACTCTAAAGACTCGTCAATACGCCGGCAGCAGGTGATGATCATATCAAACACCCACAAGCCGCAAGCGGTCTGCTAAATGTAACGGCCACCCGGGTATTGAACGATCAGAAGATCGACGAGCAAGCCCGCTCACACTCCTGTGAATCCAACCAGTAACACTTACCGTACAGTCCGGTCTGTTCGTCTGATATGTCGCATATCTCGCCTAGGGGTGGTAAACGTCAGACCCCAATAGCTCGATAAGTCATGCTGACGTGAGGTCCATAACATTCGTGAAACTACTGATAACTCTTACCAGTATATCACTGCAACCCTGGCCAGGGATTTCCTGTTATGGCCAGTCGAGCATAGCGCAACATCAACCCACAATACCGGGAGAGACGAATCCCCTCCTATCGCTCATTGCCTCCATGTGAATCGGGACTGTACCCAAAAACCACCTATTTGCACGACTCAGTAGAGCCGTGGTAGGGTGGAAATCAAAGCACAGTGGGAGACACACAAGACTCTATGACGATCTCGGGTCAACAGACTAAGCTGCACCAGTGTCACCAGAGAACTGCCATCTGACGTGAGGTATAATACCATCTGGGAGTTCTCGGCGAGTCCGTTCAGTGTACCCAGTCTCCACTGAGCACCCGTATACCATCTCTGATGTCAAACACCAATGGATATGGGATCATCCATCGCCCATCACATGGGTCGAGAAGATATACGCTAGTCTACTCTGGAATATCGATGCCCCGTCTCGATATTCACACGATAGGAACATTGAAGGATGTACTCATGGACTATCCAGGCCCCACTAGTATGATCTAAATCATAGTCCTGGAAGTCGAGCACACATCCTAAGGGCTTTATCAACATGTAATCAGAGAGGCAGAGAGTATACATGTTAAGATAAAGAGCAACCAGATAGCGTACTATCATGTCGAGCAAGAAAGTCCTACCTATATATGTCCCAGCATCCACTACAATATACATCCAATGTACAGTAATGGCCTCTAGGGCATACATATAACTAACAATCTCCCACTTGCACTAGGGCCATCTGTAGCAGTAGTTGTAGTATCTAATACTCAACCATCCCCTAAAAGTCTCTCTTTGGGTAAAGGCCTCCGTGAGTGGATCCGCCGTGTTGTCCTCTGAGTCTACTCTCCTAACCTCGATCACCCTGGAGATCAACTATCTCCATGATCATGTGATACTGCCTCAGAATATGTCTGGGTCACTGATGGGATCGGGGTTCCTTGGCCAAAGCCACACTTCCATTGTCATACAATGGTAGGAACCTAGTACATCTTATGAACCAATATACACCCAAACTGCCTCTTTGGTAGTATCTTTAATAGCGATGTTACCATCCTTTATCGTCTAGTTTGCCACGGTATCTAGCTTGGAACTCTTCCAACATACCGTCCCTTTACTGAGGGTAAAGACAATGCCTGTGACTGACATTCAGTCGTCTTTATCACCCTGGAACCCTTCCAGTGATTCTCCCCAGGATCGATTGATACGATCTCACTACATCTAGTGAGAATCCTAGCATCCAATTACATCTATCTCATAGATGAAAACTCAGGATTTAGGAGGTATCACTTTGATCCTATTGGAGAATCCTTGTGATAAGCGGAGATTGACCGAGCGTAATATAGGAAACCCCTTTCCTATCAAGAGTATGTTGTCCACATACAATACGAGGATGACCACCTTACTCTCTACTACCTTTTTGTACTTACAAGGTTCATCTACCATTTTGATGAAGTCAAACTCTTTGACTACCACATCAAAACAGACGTTCCAACTCCGCGATGCCTGCTTTATCATGTAAAGCAACTTGCACACGTTTCCGCTGCTCCCACTGTTTACGAAGCCCTCTGGCTGTGTTCTTATAGACGTTCTCTTCTAAATCATTATTTAGAAAAGTAGTCATGGCACCCAACCACCAGATATCGTAGTCATGGTATGTAGCAATGGCAAGTAGGATCTGGATGGACTTAAGCATAGTCCCTGGAAGAGGTTTCATCATTATCCATGCCTGGTTGATGACGAAAACCTTTAACAAGTCTAGCTTTAAAAGTCTCAACTTTTCCATCTACACCAAGTAATCTTCTCAAGATCTACTTGCTCCTGATGGGGATTTAACCCTTCAGATACAGCAGCCAAAGTCCATACTTTGCTGGTGTACATGGATTCCATCTAAGATCGCTAAGCATCCAGCCATTCTTACAGAGTCCCTACTCTCGATGGCCTGCTCGAAACTAGTTGGGTCATCATCTCATGATGCATTCCTCACTCCCACTGTCATCGAGAAACCGAGGTATCTCTCAGGCAGGTGAAGAACCCTACTAGATCAGCGGAGAGGCTTGAGGTTCGTTGGGGACTATAGAATCCTTTGGTCCAGTCAAATCAGCTGCAGTTTTGTATAGTTGGAACCTTTCCAGTTCTACAGAACTGACCTTGCCTCGATCTTGTCCGGATTTTGCTTTTGACACAGGCCGGACAATCCCAAATCTTAACTTACTTAAGAGATAGGCTCTTCCCATACCATATCTTATATGGAGTGGTAGGCACTGATTTGAATCGAACCCTATTCAATAGGTATGCAACTTCATAAGTGCATAACTCCCTAAAAGGAAATAGGAAACTCAGTAGTACTTATCATAGAGCGCACCATATCGAATAGGGTGCAATTGCTCCGCTCCGATATACCATCGTGCTATGGTGTATACTGAGGAGTAATGCTGAGAGAGAATCTCATTCTCCTTTAGAATAGTCCAGGAATTCCATGCACAAGTATTCTCCTCCCTGATCTTATCATAGGATATAATACTTATACCCGGTTATTGGTTCTCTACTTCTAACTTATATTCTATGAATATCTCAAAAGCTTCGGGCCTATGTTTCAACAGGAACATATGTCTGAATCTTGAGAGATCATCAGAGAACATAATGAAGTACAAAGAACGTGTCCTGGCATGTGTAGACAGGAGACCTTACATACATCATCATGTATCAGTCCCAAGAGTTTACTAACTCTTTCTCTGTTTCCAATAAACAGAGCTATGGTCATCTTAATTTTGTGATATGACTGGCAAGTTTCACAAGATGTAAATTCAAACTGATTTAAATATGCATCTAAAATGTAACTTCAGCTAGTCGGGTCGCATTGATATGACCTAGTCTACAATGCCTCAAGAAGGATTCGTTCATTTCTGAACTCTTCCTCTTGTGTGTGTTCTGTATACGAGGAACTGTAGTTTGATTTAGAACGTCAATGCTTTTAGATAACGTGCCTGAACTGATCAACTTTTGAAATAGGAAATGTTCAAAACAATATCCAACAATACAAAATTATATCCTTCTTTACTAATAAAGAAACTGATATGATTTTGTATATCAGGTTCAGTATCTAATAGCATTTGTTCAGAATCAATGTATTGGTAATACAGGGTGACAGTGACCAACAGACTTGGCTGCAACACTTGCCCCGTTTTCTGTCTCATGAAACTTATCACCCATTCTCAGTTTTTCTACCTTTTTGTAGCCCTATGTAACAGATTACATATCTGGGATCCTGATACGGTATCAAATACCCAGGATGCAGAGGATACTGAGAAACAGTTCTTTGTAATGAACACACTCGAAGGAGATGCATCATATGCACTTTCTTTGTTTGGACGGCATAGGAATTCTGATATTCCCCTATTTCCTGCTCTGTCTTATAACAATTATAAGTTGGAGCGGGACCAACGTTCCCCAGCTCAGTATAACAAGCGGGTTTGGTCAATACATCCATATTATTATCTTGATTAAGACGTGATATGGTCGCTACCTGGAGAGAGAGAGAAGAAAACACTCTGCGTGCGCTCTTGCAAGATTAGATTGGTTATTTATTTTATCTAATCAGGATGGCTCCCACTGTTTTTATCAAATCTTCCTTCAAACCTTAAAAGGAAAGACTAGCCGGGATTAATTACAATCTACAAGTTCGCTAATCTTTCAGCCAGGCCAGTGTCGGTACTTTGAGGGAGGCTCCCCGTGCTTTCGCACGGACCTAATTACAGTAAACCTCGTTTTCCCAGAGGCGTAACCCCGTTGACACCTTTCTAGACACCTACTTGATCGGCTAATTGCAAAGTGCAAAACTTGTAGGGTTCCTAGGCACTCCAATGGAGTCTCACAAGTGATCAAACATGCACAAATCAAAAATTCCTTGTGCCTACAAACCCTAATACGGATCGTTAACTAGAAATCAAGGCGATGCAAGCAAGTAAACAGAATTATAGCTAAAGGGAAGGGGCTACAACCTTTGTAGATCCGGTCCTCCACCTCCTAAGCTCCGCGATGAAGTATCCTCGCTGTACTAATCGGATCTTGGGCTCTAGCGTCGGCTTCATCGGAGAAAAAGCGGGCTAGGTCATCGACGACGATGCCGAAGATGATCTACGTCGAGGCATCGCTAGATCAAGCTCCAACTTCACCAAGTCAAGAAAACTTGTGAAGGAAACACCCTATACTACTTGGCAAGAGGTAGAGGATGAAGAAATAGGAAGTGGGTAGACATTAGATTTGGATTTCTCACACTTTTTCATCAATCACCATTGATGTAGCAAGCTTTCTTCATGGAAGAAGAAGATGAAGAAGAAGAAGAAGATATGATAAGTTAATAATAATAGAAAAGAAATATAATACTTATCATATACTAACCCTTGGTTAAGTGTAGAGAATGAACTAGGGTTAGTATAAATGGTTAGGGTTAAGCATGAGACAAGAATGGTGACTTAGTCAATACTTCATGAATCTTCAACTAAAAACAAACATAGCCACCATTCATTTATCTTTATCATTTTCTTTTTCCAAAATAAACAAAAAGAATAAATAAATGAATAAGTAAATAAAATGAAACCCTAACCATTCATATAACCATGGTCAATTCTTTACACAAACCCAAGTTTGCATGTATCATCAAACATGATACAATCTTGTGCATAAAAGTATATCACATATACAACTTGCACAATCCAAGTGAGAAAATCCATTTAAAGTGAACCAATACCAGTTAATGCAAAGTAATATATCAAATATATAATTATACATTAAATCATTAAATCAACACTTGATTCAGTGATCCGGTCATGTCGCATATAACCGGCTAGTATCCAATGTATCGGCTTATCGAATCAATCCTTGATTCGACAACTAGGTTATATCGCATATAACCAATCGATACATTCGTCGCGAGAATGGAATACGGTATCACATACACGAATTATTCTCGGTCCCGCACATATCTCATATGCGCTCCTATTTCGTTTCTCTTGAGCCAGGAAACCTCTGTGTAGGACTCTAAAGACTCGTCAATACGCCGGCAGCGGATGATGATCATATAAAACATCCACAAGCCGCAAGCGGTCTGCTAAACGTAACGGCTACCCGGGTATTGAGCGATCAGAAGATCGACGAGCAAGCCCGCTCACACTCCTGTGAATCCAACCAGTAACACTTACCGTACAGTCCGGTCTGTTCGTCTGATA
This sequence comes from Agapanthus africanus, assembly GCA_030015575.1. Classification (NCBI taxonomy): domain Eukaryota; kingdom Viridiplantae; phylum Streptophyta; class Magnoliopsida; order Asparagales; family Amaryllidaceae; genus Agapanthus; species Agapanthus africanus. The sequence continues at coordinate 708,078,113 of CM057338.1, read as the reverse complement.
TGTCGCATATCTCGCCTAGGGGTGGTAAACGTCAGACCCCAGTAGCTCGATAAGTCATGCCGACTTGAGGTCCATAACATTCGTGAAACTACTGATAACTCTTACCAGCATATCACTGCAACCCTGGCCAGGGATTTCCTGTTATGGCCAGTCGAGCATAGCACAACATCAACCCCCAATACCGGGAGAGACGAATCCCCTCCTATCGCTCATTGCCTCCATGTGAATCGGGACTGTACCCAAAAACCACCTGCTTGCACGACTCAGTAGAGCCGTGGTAGGGTGGAAATCAAAGCACAGTGGGAGACACACAAGACTCTATGACGATCTCGGGTCAACAGACTAAGCTGTACCAGTGTCACCAGAGAACTGCCATCTGACGTGAGGTATAATACCATCTGGGAGTTCTCGGCGAGTCCGTTCAGTGTACCCAGTCTCCACTGAGCACCCGTATACCATCTCTGATGTCAAACACCAATGGATATGGGATCATCCATCGCCCATCACATGGGTCGAGAAGATATATGCTAGTCTACTCTGGAATATCGATGCCCCGTCTCGATATTCCCACGACTAGGAACAATGAAGGATGTACTCATTGACTACCCAGGCCCCACTAGTATGATCTGCATCATAGTCCTGGAAGTCGAGTACTCATCCTAAGGGCTTTATCAACATGTAATCAGAGAGACAGAAAGTATACATGTTAAGACAAAGAGCAACCAGATAGCGTACTATCATGTCGAGCAAGAAAGTCCTACCTATATATGTCCCAGCATCCACTACAATATACATCCAATGTACAGTAATGGCCTCTAGGGCATACATATAACTAACAATCTCCCACTTGCACTAGGGCCATCTGTAGCAGTGGTTGTAATATCTAATACTCAACCATCCCCTAAAAGTCTCTCTTTGGGAAAAGGCCTTCGTGAGTGGATCCGCCGTGTTCTCCTCTGAGTCTACTCTCCTAACCTCGATCACCCTGGAGATCAACTATCTCCATGATCAGGTGATGCTGCCTCAGAATATGTCTGGGTCACTGATGGGACCAGGGTTCCAGGGCCGAAGCCACACTTCCATTGTCATACAATGGTAGGAACCTAGTTCATCTTATGAACCAATATACACCCAAACTTCCTCTTTGGTAGTATCTTTAATAGCGATGTTACCAGCCTTTATCGTCTAGTTTGTCACGGTATCTAGCTTGGAAATCTTCCAACATACCGTCCCTTTACCGAGGGTAAAGACAATGCCTGCGACTGACATTCAGTCGTCCTTATCACTCTGGAACCCTTCCAGTGATTCTCCCCAGGATCGATTGATACCATCTCATTACAACTAGTGAGTATCCTAACATCCAATTAAATCTATCTCATAGATCCAAAGCTTAGGATTTAGTAGGTATCACTTTGATCCTATATGGAAAATCATTGTGATAAGCGGAGATTGATCGAGCGTAGCATAGGAAACTCCTTCCCTAACAAGAGTATGTCATCCACGTATTCTACGAGGATCGTCACCATACTCCCTACTACCTTTTTGTTTATACAAGATTCATCTACCATTTTGATGATGTCAACTTCTTTGACTAATCCATCAAAACAGATGTTCCAACTCCGCGATGCCTGCTTTATCCTATAAAGCATCATGCACACGTTTCCGCTGCTCCCACTGTCTACGAGGCCCTCTGGCTGTGTTCTTATAGACGTTCTCTTCTAAATCAATATTTAGAAAAGTAGTCAAAGCACCCAACCACCAGATATCGTAGTCATGGTATGTAGCCGTGGCAAGTAGGATCTGGATGGACTTAAACATAGTCCCTGGAAAAGGTTTCATCATTATCTGTGCCTGGTTAATGACGAAAAACTTTAACAAGTCTAGCTTTGAAAGTCTCAACTTTTCCATGTACACCAAGTAATCTTCTCAAGATATACTTGCTCCTGATGGGGATTTAACCCTTCAGATATAGCAACCAAAGTCCATACTTTGTTGGTGTATAAGGATTCCATCTCAGATCACTAAGCATCCAGCCATTCTTACAGTGTCCCTACTCTCGATGGCCTGCTCGAAACTGGTTGGGTCATCATCTCATGATGCAATCCTCGCTCCCACTGTCATCGAGAAACCGAGGTATCTCTCAGGCAGGCGAGGAACCCTACCAGATCGGCGGAGAGGATGAGGTTCGTCGGGGACTATAAAATCCTTTGGTTTTGTTAAATCTTCAGCTGTAGTTTCGAATAGCTGGAACCTTTTCAGTTCTACAGAACTGACCTTGCCTCGATCTTGTCCAGATTTTGCTTTTGACATAGGCCGGACAATCCCAAATCTTAACTTACTTAAGAGATAGGATCTTCCCACACCATATCTTATATGGAGTGGTAGGCACTGATTTGATTCGAACCTAATTCATTAGGTATGCAGCTTCTCAAGCGCATAACTCCCAAAAGAAAATAGGTAACTCAGTAATACTCATCATAGAGCACACGATATCTAATATTGTGCGATTGCTCCGCCCTGATACACCGTTGTGCTGTGGTGTATTCAGAGGAGTAATACGGAGAGAGAATCTCATTTTCTTTTAGAATAGTCCAGGAATGCCATGCACTAGTATTCTCCTCCCTGATCTTATCATAGGACATAATACTTATACCCGGTTGTTGGTTCTCTACTTCTAACTCATATTCTGTGAATATCTCAAAAGGTTCGGACTTGTGTTTCAATAGGAACATATGTCAGAATCTTGAGAGATCATCAGAGAACGTAATGAAGTATAAAGAACCAGTCCTGGCATGTGTAGACAGGAGACCTTACATACATCATCATGTATCAGTCCCAAGAGTTTACCAACTCTTCCTCTGTTTCCAGTAAACAGAGCTGGTGTCATTATATCTTTGTGACATGACTGGCAAGTTTCACAAGATGTAAATTCAAACTGATTTAAATATGCATCTAAAATGTAACTTCAGCCAGTCGGGTCGCATTGATATGACCTAGTCTACAATGCCTCAAGAATGATTCGTTCATTTCTGAACTTTTCCTCTTGTGTGTGTTCTGAATACTAAGAACTGTAGTTTGATTTAGAACGTCAATGCTTTTAGATAACGTGCCTGAACCGATCAACTTTTGATATAGGAAATGTTCAAAACATTATCCAACAATAGAAAATTTTATCATTTCTTTACTTGTAAAGAGAGTGATATGATTTTTTATATCAGGTTCGGTATCTAATAACATTCGTTCAGAATCAATGTATTGGTAATACAGGGTGACAGTGACCAACAGACTTGGCTGCAACACTTGCCCCGTTTTTTGTCTCATGAAACTTATCACCCTTTCTCAGTTTTTCTACCCTTTTGTAGCCCTATGTAACAAATTACATATCTGGGATACTGATCCGGTATCGAATACCCAGGATTCAGAGGATACTGAGAAACAGTTCTTTATAATGAACACACCCGAAGATGATGCATCAGCATGCACTCTCTTCGTTTGGGCGGCACGGGAATCCTGGTATTCCCCTTATTTCCTGCTCTGTCTTATAATAATTATAAGTTGGAGCGGGACCAACGTTCCCCAGCTCAGTATAACAAGCGGGTTCGGTCAATACATCCATATTATTATCTTGATTAAGGCGTGATATGGTCGCTACCTGGAGAGAGAGAGAAGAAATCACTCAGCGTGCGCTCTTGCAAGATTAGATTGGTTATATATTTTATCTAATCAGGATGGCTCCCACTGTTTTTATCAAATCTTCCTTCAAACCATAAAAGGAAAGACTAGCCGGGATTAATTACACTCTACAAGTTCGCCAATCTTTCAGCCAGGCCAGTGTCGGTACTTTGAGGGAGGTTCCCCGTGCTTTCGCACGGACCTAATTACAGTAAACCTCGTTTTCCCAGAGGCGTAACCCCGTTGACACCTTTGTAGACACCTACTTGATCGGCTAATTGCAAACTGCAAAACTCTCCCAGGAGTAACAATTACTCGCAGTGGGTATCGGGATCCAACTATCATATAGAAGGTATGCAATCTCATTGCAAATTTCAACACTTGAAACTCCCGATAAAGGTTTTTACCCCTAGCACTTATGACCTTAACTATGGTCAACAAATCATAAGTACTAGTCAAGTTCTACCCGTCATTTCATGATTAATTAGACCCACCCACATGACCCTTAACTAAGGTCAACAAAGTCACGCGACTGTCCTAACTAATCGCATCATATGCGGTGTAGGAAGACATCACTTAGCTACCGTACACTGTGCCTTGACTATGGTCAACAAACACAGCACGAATACTAAGTACTCTACTTCCTAAAATGACGGAGGGTTGCGAATGGTTTTTATGAAAACCTTTAACGCTTTGAACTTGATCTTGTTGCGGAATCAAATGGTTTTTTAAATGGAATGTTTTCGAGGCTTTTCTAGTTTTGCTAAAGGGGTCACTCCCGGTAAAGGGATCGTCGGCCCTTTCCTCGTCGAATGAGGTGCGGGATATATCATATATATCACTGTGCAAAGCGGAAACTATAGAAGCGATCAAAGACAAACCGAGGGTTGTAGCATCTGCCAGTTATTGCTAAAGGAGTCACTCCCGGTGAAGGGATCTCGGTCCTTTCCTCATCGAATAAGGTGCAGGATGTTCTATAATGAACACCGCGATGCAAAGCAAGAACTGTAGCTACCTGTTTTATTTTGAAATTCGATTCCACAACATCAATTAGGTTTATTTTCTTTCATTAATCTCATTAATGAATATCCCATCATTAAGGTCCACCTAAACATCACAGATAAATATAACGTACGCTTATGCCATCCGCATTCGCCTCGATGTCCCGTCTGCACCGTTAGGTTAGGTAACTAACGGCAGAGCGGGGCAGGGCTAGCGTGGGTGTAAAACATAAGCAACGTTTATATAATATATCATATGTACTATATACAATATCTGTCACAGAACATCACATGATTATATCACAGATAAATCACAGCAGAAGAAACATATGAAATATTGGATATACTAGGACGTCCGTGTTTTCAATACGAGCCAGTATAAAACACGGATTCCACGGTCGTGATGAATAGCCAATCCCATACCCCTAGACCCCTACGAGAGCGGCAAGCAACCCTACCAATTCTAGGGTTAGGAGACCCGGACTCGACTCCTCGAGATGGTCTCCCACTGGACCCCAGAACCCGGTTACTTGTGCTCCCCTCCTTGGGTCTATCCTAGTGCAGAAAAGTAAATAGTATATATCAACGGTGACGTCTTCCGCAACCTGGAAGTGCCCCAATAAAAGAATATTACATACAAGTTTTTACATGAATGAAAATGAAAAACACTCATCTCACATAAAACCCCCCGGCTATTCAAACACGACAATCCAATATAACATATCCAGCAACACATAACATCACATGTCATCAACGTAAGTAACTTTGCGCATCCCAATTGGCGTTGACATATAGCAACGAAACCGGCGATATCACATATTACACTTACGGTCACAGAAAAGAAAGCGTAAAACTACAACAGTTGGAATCCGCAAACTCTTTAGACATCACATGCCTAATCATATGAATACCTTAGACATCGCATGCCTAACAATTATAAACCCCGCATTTTAGTCTCAAAATAGAAAACACTTTTCAATATCAAGTCGTGCAATTCAACAAGATTCCCGACATCCTGATCGAATGCTCGTCGCAAACATCAGTAGACGGCCGCACCCCTGATGCCATCGACGAAGTGCACCAAGGCGGAACACCGCTACTGCGAGCATCCGAACGGATGCTTTCGGCGACGGGGTTCTCCTACAGTCACTTGGTCGGGGCTATGGAGTGAGGCTGTCTATTAAGTTTACCCGGCGAGTATCCGTGTACGCTACGTGATTGCGACGGACTTTTGATCTCATCAAAATTCCGTGGCAACCGATCAAGTGAGACTAAACTGCTATGTTTATAATATTCATTCCATTATCTCATAACTACTTGTGAATTCCAATTATTGTATCACATTCCGGATAAACAGAAAATGTTAAACTTTCCGATCGAACATTCGAACACCCAAGTTTTCCCGATACGGCTCAACACATGAAATAAGTCTAACAGCATTCAGTTCGTGCCTCAGTACCAACGGTCCAGCCGTAGAAGGGTCAAGCCAACGCCTCACATGTGGCACGCCGTACTGCCCCAAACCCGAAGGTTCAAAGGGCAGTTCAAGACGGTCACATAATCGAGTTAAGGTTTGTTGTCTTCTAGAGGGTCCATCGCGTTACTTGTACTACTTAGAACGTCGTTAAACTACGGAAAAATCCAACAATTGGAAATTTCCTGGCAGGGGAAAAAGTGGGTATTTATATCCGGTCGAACTTTTTAACATATTCTAAAATACCCGGAAAAACACACTGACAAAATTAGACAATCCGATCGATACACTGAGTTCCCAATACAACCCAGAAAATTCAACTCTTGGAAAAATATTAAAAATTCCCAGGAAAACCAGCACTGCATACTAGGAATTACTGTGCACAATTCATTAAACAAGGATACATTATGGCCGCGGAACCGCCGCATAAGCCATGCTTATGCGGCGGAAACGCGGCTCTTTGATGGATACAGGAGCTCGAATTTCACAGTAAGTCTTATATCTTCCAGCTGATTTTTCTGCATATTTTTAATTCACAAAAATCCACGAATTTCAAAAAAGTCCAGAGAGCATGTTAAAATCGGGGTTTCGGGTCGATCGGACTTCTAACTCCGTCTACGCATCGCCTAAGGCTCTAGCTAGGCTCTGATACCACTGTAGGGTTCCTAGGCACTCTAATGGAGTCTCACAAGTGATCAAACATGCATAAATCAAAAATTCCTTGTGCCTACAAACCCTAATACGGATCGTTAACTAGAAATCAAGGCGATGCAAGCAAGTAAACAGAATTATAGCTAAAGGGAAACGGCTACAACCTTTGTAGATCCGGTCCTCCACCTCCTAAGCTCCGCGATGAAGTATCCTCGCTGTACTAATCGGATCTTGGGCTTTAGCGTCGGCTTCATCGGAGAAAAAGCGGGCTAGGTCATCGACGACGATGCCGAAGATGATCTACGTCGAGGCATCGCTAGATCAAGCTCCAACTTCACCAAGTCAAGAAAACTTGTGAAGGAAACACCCTATACTACTTGGCAAGAGGTAGAGGATGAAGAAATAGGAAGTGGGTAGACTTTAGATTTGGATTTCTTACACTTTTTCATCAATCACCATTGATGTAGCAAGCTTTCTTCATGGAAGAAGAAGATGAAGAAGAAGAAGAAGATATGATAAGTTAATAATAATAGAAAAGAAATATAATACTTATCATATACTAACCTTTGGTTAAGTGTAGAGAATGAACTAGGGTTAGTATAATTGGTTAGGGTTAAGCATGAGACAAGAATGGTGACTTAGTCAATACTTCATGAATCTTCAACTAAAAACAAACATAGCCACTATTCATTTATCTTTATCATTTTCTTTTTCCAAAATAAACAAAAAGAATAAATAAATGAATAAGTAAATAAAATGAAACCCTAACCATTCATATAACCATGGTCAATTCTTTACACAAACCCAAGCTTGCATGTATCATCAAACATGATACAATCTTGTGCATAAAAGTATATCACATATACAACTTGCATAATCCAAGTGAGAAAATATATTTAAAGTGAACCAATACCAGTTAATGCAAAGTAATATATCAAATATATAATTATACATTAAATCATTAAATCAAAACTTGATTCAGTGATCCGGTCATGTCGCATATAACTGGCTAGTATCCAATGTATCGGCTTATCGAATCAATCTTTGATTCGACAACTAGGTTATATCGCATATAACCAATCGATACATTCGTCGCGAGAATGGAATACGGTATCACATACACGAATTATTCTCGGTCCCGCACATATCTCATATGCGCTCCTATTTCGTTTCGCTTGAGCCAGGAAACCTCTGTGTAGGACTCTAAAGACTCGTCAATACGCCGACAGCGGATGATGATCATATCAAACATCCACAAGCCGCAAGCGGTCTGCTAAACGTAACGGCCACCCGGGTATTGAGCGATCAGAAGATCGACGAGCAAGCCCGCTCACACTCCTGTGAATCCAACCAGTAACACTTACCGTACAGTCCGGTCTGTTCGTCTGATATGTCGCATATCTCGCCTAGGGGTGGTAAACGTCAGACCCCAGTAGCTCGATAAGTCATGCCGACTTGAGGTCCATAACATTCATGAAACTACTGATAACTCTTACCAGTATATCACTGCAACCCTGGCCAGGGATTTCCTGTTATGGCCAGTCGAGCATAGCACAACATCAACCCCCAATACCGGGAGAGACGAATCCCCTCCTATCGCTCATTGCCTCCATGTGAATCGGGACTGTACCCAAAAACCACCTGCTTGCATGACTCAGTAGAGCCGTGGTAGGGTGGAAATCAAAGCACAGTGGGAGACACACAAGACTCTATGACGATCTCGGGTCAACAGACTAAGCTGTACCAGTGTCACCAGAGAACTGACATCTGACGTGAGGTATAATACCATCTGGGAGTTCTCGGCGAGTCCGTTCAGTGTACCCAGTCTCCACTGAGCACCCGTATACCATCTCTGATGTCAAACACCAATGGATATGGGATCATCCATCGCCCATCACATGGGTCGAGAAGATATATGCTAGTCTACTCTGGAATATCGATGCCCCGTCTCGATATTCCCACGACTAGGAACAATGAAGGATGTACTCATTGACTACCCAGGCCCCACTAGTATGATCTGCATCATAGTCCTGGAAGTCGAGTACTCATCCTAAGGGCTTTATCAACATGTAATCAGAGAGACAGAAAGTATACATGTTAAGACAAAGAGCAACCAGATAGTGTACTATCATGTCGAGCAAGAAAGTCCTACCTATATATGTCCCAGCATCCACTACAATATACATCCAATGTACAGTAATGGCCTCTAGGGCATACATATAACTAACAAAACTCTCCCAGGAGTAACAATTACTCACAGTGGGTATCGGGATCCAACTATCATATAGAAGGTATGCAATCTCATTGCAAATTTCAACACTTGAAACTCCCGATAATGGTTTTTACCCCTAGCACCTATGACCTTGGCTAAGGTCAACAAATCATAGGTACTAGTCAAGTTCTACCCGTCATTTCATGATTAATTAGACCCACCCACATGACCCTTGGCTAAGGTCAACAAAGCCACATGACTGTCCTAACTAATCGCATCATATGCTGTATAGGAAGACATCACTTAGCTACCGCACACTACGCCTCGGCTATAGTCGACAAACGTAGCACGAATACTAAGTACTCTACTTCCTAAAATGATGGAGGGTTGCGAATGGTTTTTGTGAAAACCTTTAACGCTTTGAACTTGATCTCGTTGCTGAATCAAATGGTTTTTAAATGGAATGTTTTTGAGGCTTTTCTAGTTTTGCTAAAGGGGTCACTCCCGGTGAAGGGATCGTCGGCCCTTTCCTCGTCGAATGAGGTGCGGGATATATCATATATATCACTGTGCAAAGCAGAAACTATAGAAGCAATCAAAAGACAAACCGAGGGTTGTAGCATCTGCCTGTTATTGCTAAAGGAGTCACTCCCGGTGAAGGGATCTCGGTCCTTTCCTCATCGAATAAGGTGCATGATGTTCTATAATGAACACCGCGATGCAAAGCAAGAACTGTAGCTACCTGTTTTATTTTGAAATTCGATTCCACAACATCAATTAGGTTTATTTTCTTTCATTAATCTCATTAATGAATATCCCATCATTTAAGTCCACCTAAACATCACAGATAAATATAACGTACGCTTATGCCATCCGCATTCGCCTCGATGTCCCGTCTGCACCGTTAGATTAGGTAACTAACGCCAGAACGAGGTAGGGCTAGCGCGGGTGTAAAAGATAAGCAACGTCTATATAATATATCATACATACTATATATAATATCTATCTGAACAAATCACATGATCACATCACAGATAACGCAGCAGAAAATATCATATGAAATATTGGATATACTAGGACGTCCGTGTTTTTAATACGAGCCAGTATAAAATACGGATTCCACGGTCGTGATGAATAGCCAATCCCACACCCCTAGACCCCTACGAGAGCGGCAAGCAACCCTACCAATTCTAGGGTTAGGAGACCCGGACTCGACTCCTCGAGATGGTCTCCCACTGGACCCTAGAACCCGGTTACTTGTGCTCCCCTCCTTGGGTCTATCCTAATGCGGAAAAGTAAATAATATACAAATGGTGACATCATCCGCAACCTGGAAGTGCCCCAATAAAAGAATATTACATACAAGTTTTTACATGAATGAAAAGGAAAAACACTCATCTCACATAAAAAAAACCCGGCTATTCAAACACGACGATCCAATATAACATATCCAGCAACACATAACATCACATGTCATCAACGTAAGTAAATATGCGCATCTCAATTATCGTTGACATATAGCAACGAAACCGGCGATATCACATATTACACTTACGGTCACAGAAAAGAAAGTGTAAAACTACAACAGTTGGAATCCGCAACCTCTTTAGACATCACATGCCTAATCAAATGAAATACTTAGACATCGCATGCCTAACAATTATAAACCCCGCATTTTAGTCTCAAAATCGAAAACACTTTTCAATATAAAGTCGGGCAATTCAACAGGATTCCCGACATTCTGATCAAATGCTCGTCGCAAACTTTAGTAGACGGCCGCACCCCCAATACCGTCGACGAAGTGCACTAAGGCGGAACACTGCTGCCGTGAGCACCCGAACGGATGATTTCGGCGACGGGGTTCTCCTATAGTCACTTGGTCGGGGCTATGGGGCGAGGCTGTCTATTAAGTTTACCCGGCGAGTATCCGCGTATACTACGTGATTGCGACGGACTTTTGATCGCATCAAAATTCCATGGCAACCGATCAAGTGAGACTAAACTGCTATGTTTATAATATTCATTCAGTTATCTCATAACTACTTGTGAATTCCAAATGTTGTATCACATTCCGGTTAAATAGAAAATGTTAAACTTTCCGATCGAACAAACGAACACCCAAGTTTTCCCGAAACAGCTCAACACATGAAATAAGTTTAAAAACATTCACTTCGTGCCTCAGTACCAACGGTCCAGCCGTAGAAGGGTCAAGCCAACGCCTCACATATGGCACGCCGTACTGCCCCAAACCCTAAGGTTCAAAGGGCTATTCAAGACGGTCACATAATCGAGTTAAGGTTTGTTGTCTTCTAGAGGGACCATCGCGTTACTTGCACTACTTAGAACGTCGTTAAACTACGGAAAAATCCAACAATTGGAAATTTTCCGGCAGGGGAAAAAGTGGGTATTTATATCCGGTCGAACTTTTTAACATATTGTAAAATATCCGGAAAACACATAGACAAAGTTTGATAATCCGATCGAATCTACGAACTCCCAATACAACCCAGAATATTCAACTCTTGAATAAATATTAAAAAATCCAAGAAAATCTAGAACCAAAATATAGGAATTACTGTGCAAAAATTATTGGTCAATGAGACCATACGGTCGCGGAACCGCCGCAGAAGCCATGCTTCTGCCGCTGTTCCGCGGCTGTTTGATGGATTTAGGAGCACCGTTTTGCACCATAATTCTTAGATCTTCCTGCTGAATTTTTTAAGAATTTTTAATCTGTAAAAAACCCAGTTTTTAAAAAATGTACAGAGAGCCGTTTTTGTATTAGGGTTTCGGTTCGATCGGACTTCTAACTCCGTCTACGCATCGCCTAAGGCTCTAGCTAGGCTCTGATACCACTGTAGGGTTACTAGGCACTCTAATAAGGTTCTACAATGCATCAACCATGTAGGGGTTCCTAGGCACACTAATGAAGTCTTACATGTGATCAAGCATGCCCAATTCAAAAATTTCGTGTGCCTACAAACCCTAATACGGATCGTTAACTAGATAATGAGGCGATGCAAGCAAGTAAACGAATTTATAGCTAAAGGAAAGTGACTACAACCTTTGTAGATCCGGTCCTCCACTCCCTTAGCTCCGCGTAGACTTCCCTCCGCTGTACAAATCGAAATCCTAGACTCTTGCGATGGTTTCATCGGAGAAATGGGCGGGCTAGGTCGTCGACTTCGATGCCGAAGATGATCTACGTCGAGGCAACACAAGATCAAGCTCCAACTTCACCAAGCCATGAAACTTGTGAAGAAAACACCCTATACTACTTGGCAAATGGTAGAGGATGAAGAAATAGGAAGTGGGTTCACTTTAGAATTGGATTTCTCACTCTTTTTCTCAAGTTGCCATTGATGGTTGCAAGGTTTCTTCATTGTTGAAGATGAAGAAGATGAAGAAAGAATATGATAAGTCTTATTTAAAATAGAAAGATAAAATGAATACTTATCATATAGCAACCATGGTTAGGTGTAGAGACTAAACTAGGGTTAGGTTAAATGGTTAGGTTAAGGAAAAGAACAAGAATGGTCAAGCTTTCAACACTTCAAGAAGTTTCATGAAAGAAACAAAATAAGCCACCATTCTATTTATCTTGCAAAAGTGAATAAATAAATAAAAGAAATAGATAAGTAAACAAAACCCTAACCATTCATATAACCATGGTTTAATCATACACACAAACTCAAGTTAGCATGTATCATCAAACATGATACAAACAAGTGCACAAAAGTATATCACATATACAACTTGTGTACTTCAAGTGAGAAAATCCATTTAAAGTGAACCAATACTAGTTAATGCAAAGTAATATATCAAATATATAATTATACATTAAATCATTAAATCAATACTTGATTTAACGATCCGGTCATATCGCATATAACCGACTAATATCCAATGTATCGGCTTATCGAATCAATCCTCGATTCGATAACTAGGTTATATCGCATACAACCAATAGATACATTCATCGCGAGAATGGAATACGGTATCACATACACGCATTATTCTCGGTCCCGCACATATCTCATATGCGCTCCTATTTCGTTTCGCTTGAGCCAGGAAACCTCTGTGTAGGACTCTAAAGACTCGTCAATACGCCGGCAGCAGGTGATGATCATATCAAACACCCACAAGCCGCAAGCGGTCTGCTAAACGTAACAGCCACCCAGGTATTGAGCGATCAGAAGATCGACGAGCAAGCCCGCTCACACTCCTGTGAATCCAACCAGTAACACTTACCGTACAGTCCGGTCCGTTCGTCTGATATGTCGCATATCTCGCCTAGGGGTGGTAAACGTCAGACCCCAATAGCTCGATAAGTCATGCCGACGTGAGGTCCATAACATTCGTGAAACTGCTGATAACTCTTACCAGTATATCACTGCAACCTTGGCCAGGGATTTCCTGTTATGGCCAGTCGAGCATAACGCAACATCAACCCCCAATATCGGGAGAGACGAATCCCCTCCTATCGCTCATTGCCTCCATGTGAATCGGGACTGTACCCAAAAACCACCTGTTTGTACGACTCAGTAGAGCCGTGGTAGGGTGGAAATCAAAGCACAGTGGGAGACACACAAGACTCTATGACGATCTCGGGTCAACAGACTAAGCTGCACCAGTGTCACCAGAGAACTGCCATCTGACGTGAGGTATAATACCATCTGGGAGTTCTCGGCGAGTCCATTCAGTGTTCCCAGTCTCCACTGAGCACCCGCATACCATCTCTGATGTCAAACACCAATGGATATGGGATCATCCATCGCCCATCACATGGGTCGAGAAGACATACGCTAGTCTACTCTGGAATATCGATGCCCCGTCTCGATATTCCCACGACTAGGAACATTGAAGGATGTACTCATGGACTATCCCGGCCCCACAAGTATGATCTACATCATAGTCCTGGAAGTCGAGCACACATCCTAAGGGCTTTATCAACATGTAATCAGAGAGGCAGAGAGTATACATGTTAAGATAAAGAGCAACCAGATAGCGTACTATCATGTCGAGCAAGAAAGTCCTACCTATATATGTCCCAGCATCTACTACAATATACATCCAATGTACAGTAATGGCCTCTAGGGCATACATATAACTAACAAACCATGCCCGTTAAAATTTTTAGCCGTGCCGAATAACCCTAAATAAGATCGTTGCTAGAAAATTAGGGTTTCACATGCTAGTAAAATACATTTACTACTAAGTGAATATGAAATACAACCTTTGTAGATCGGTCCTTCACTTCATTAGCTCCTTGTTGAAGTCCCTTCACTGCGATCGTGGTTCTCCCGGACTCTTGCATGGCTTCATGAGGCGAAAGAAGCGTCCTTGCTTGAAGTCTTCGAGGCCGAAGATGATCTACGTCGAGGGAATATCAACTCAAGCTACTACTTCACTAACTAGAGAATTAGTGAAGCAAACACCGTAAACTAAAGTGCTAGTCTAGTAGAGGATGGAGAAATAGGAAGTGGGTTCTCTTTAGAATTTTATTTCTCACAATCTTTCACTCTCTTTTTAAAACCATAGCAAGCTTTTCCTTTTTGCTCAAAGAAGAAGAAGATGAACAAAAGAAAAAGAATGAGGATACTGATCAAGTGAGTGAGCTAACCATGGTGAGTGAGTATCATATACTAACTCATGTAGAGACATAACCATGGCTACTCCAAATGGTTAGGTTAACAAAAAATCTAAAGTAAAGACAAAGCTAGTGGACTTTGTCAAAGCAAAGCAAGCTTCTACAAGCTTCATGCTCTTTCCAAAATTCCACTAATTTTGTAATTACCTTAAATAATTATAACCCACCATAATAAATAGAATGGTGTATGTCTTACACACCCATGTCAAGTGTATCATCAACCATGATACAAAAAGAAAACACATTTTAATATATATCACATATATATTAAAGTTGTGCACATGTGAGAAAAATCCTTAAGTGAACAAGTGTTAGTTAATGTAAACTAGTATATCTAATATACAATTATACACTAAATTATTAAATCAACACTTGACTTAGTAATCCGGTTATATCTCATATAACCGACTAACATCCATTGTATCGACTTATCGAATCTACACTTGATTCGATAACCCGGCTATATTATATATATAACCGACCAATACAAAAAGTCGCGAGAATAGAATACGGTATCACATACACGCATTATTCTCGGTTCCGCACATATCACATACGTGCTCCTATTTCGTTTTGCCTGAGCCAGTAAAACCTCTATGTAGGACTCTAAAGACTCGTCAATACGCCGGCAGTAGGTGATGATCACATCAAGCACCCACAAGCCGTCAGCGGTACTAGCTGGACGTAACGGCTACCCGGGTATTGAGCGATCAGAAGATCAGCAAGCAAGCCCGCTCCAACTCCTGTAAAAGCCTGCCGGTAACACTTCCCGTACAGTCCGGTCTCCTCGTCTGATATGTCGCATATCAAGTCTAGGGGTGGTAAATGTCAGACCCCAATAACCGATAAGTCGTGCCGATGTGAGGCTCATAACGGGTCGAGAAACTACTAGTAACACTTACCTGTAAATCTCTAAATCAGCCCTGGCCAGGGACTTCCCTGTCACGGCCAATCGAGCACAGTGCAACATCAACCCCCAATACCGGGAGAGACGAAACCCCTCCTATCGCTCATTGCCTCCATGTGACTCGAGACTGTACCCAGATACCACCATTTTGCACGCCCTCTTGGACGTGGTAAGGTGGAAATGAAAGCACAGTGGGAATCACACAAGACTCTATGACGATCTCGGGCCTACAGACTAACCTGCACAAGTGTCACCAGAGAACTGCCATCTGACGTGAGGTATATACCAGTTGGGAGTTCTCGGCGAGTCCATCCAGTGTACCCAGTCTCCACTGAGCACCCGTATACCATCTCTGATGTCAAACACCAATGGATATGGGATCATCCATCGCCCATCACATGGCTCGGAAGCGTATACGCTAGTCTACTCTGGTATATCGATGCCCTGTCTCGATACACCTACGACTAGGAACATTAAAGGATGTACTTATGGACTACTCTGTCCCCACTAGTATGATCTGCCTCATAGTCCAGGTAGTCAAGTACACATCCTAAGGGCTTTACCAATATATAACTATAAGATAGCATCAAGAGATAAGTGTACATGTTAAGATAAAGAGCAACCAGATAGCATACTATCGTATCGAGCAAGAAAGTCCTCTCTATATATGTCCAAGCATCCAATATAATATACATCATCTGTACAATACTGGCCTCTAGGGCATACATACAACTAACAGGAGCAAAAACACCCTATGAGATATGGTGTGCTCTATGATGAGTACTACTGAGTTGCCTATTTTCTTTTGGGGTTATGCACTTGAGAGGCTGCATACCTATTGAATAGGGTTCCAATCAAATCTGATGCCTACCACTCCATATATGATATGGTATGGGAAGAGCCCATCTCTTAAGGAAGTTAAGATTTGGGGTTGTCCGGCCTATGTCTAAAAGAAAGATAATCCGAACAAGCTCGAGGTAAAGTCAGTTCTGTAGAAGTTTGTTGGATATCCCAAGCATTAGCAAGGGAATATCTTCTACCACATCGAGGGATAAAAGATGTTTTGTTTCTCAGCATGCCACCTTTGTGAAAGGGAATTTCTTGTGAAGAAATAAGTGGCCATGAGGTAGAACTAGAAGGAGTTCCAGCTATACAAACTGCAGCTGATGATTTGGTAAACCCGGAGGATTCAATAGTTTCCAACGAACCTCAGCCTCTCCGCCAATCTGGTAGGGTTCTTCATCCACCTGTGAGATACTTCGTTTTCTCTATGACAGTGGGAGCGAGGATTGCATCATGAGATGATGACCCAACTAGTTTCGAGCAGGCTATCAGGAGTGGTGACTCTGTGAGAATGGCTGGATGCTTAGCGATCTGAGATGGAATCCTTATACACCAACAAAGTATGGACTTTGGTTGCTTTATCTGACGGGTTAAATCCCCATCAGGAGCAAGTATATCTTGAGAATATTACTTGGTGTACATGGAAAAGTTGAGACTTTCAAAGCTATGCTTAAGTCCATCCAGATCCTACTTGCCACGGCTATATACCATGACTACGATATCTGGCGGTTGGGTGTCATGACTGCTTTTCTAAATATTGATTTGGAAGAGAGCGTCTATAAGTACATAACCAGAGGGCTTTGTAGACAGTGGGAGCAGCGGAAACGTGTGCAAGTTATTTTATGCGATAAAATA
Source organism: Agapanthus africanus (assembly GCA_030015575.1). Lineage (NCBI taxonomy): Eukaryota > Viridiplantae > Streptophyta > Magnoliopsida > Asparagales > Amaryllidaceae > Agapanthus > Agapanthus africanus. Next base: position 708,060,848 of record CM057338.1, on the reverse strand, counting down.
GGCATCGCGGAGTTGGAACGTCTGTTTTGATGTGATAGTCAAAGAGTTTGACTTCATCAAAATTGTAGATGAACCTTGTATATACAAAAAGGTAGTAGAGAGTATGGTGGTGATCCTCGTATTGTACGTGAATGACATACTCTTGATAGGGAAGGAGTTTCCTATGCTACGCTCGGTCAATCTCCGCTTATCACAAGGATTCTCCATATAGGATCAAAGTGATACCTCCTAAATCCTAGTTTTTATATCTATGAGATAGATCTAAATGGATGTTAGGATTTTCACTAGTTGTAGTGAGATGGTATCAATCGATCCTAGGGAGAATTACTGGAAAGGTTCAAGGGTGATAAGGACGACTGAATGTCAGTCGCAGGCATTGTCTTTACCCTCAGTCGAGGGACGGTATGTTGGAAGAGTTCCAAGCTAGATACCGTGACTGACTTGACGATTAAAGGCAAGATACATCGTTACCAAGGATGCTACCAAAGAGGCAGTCTGGAATATATATAAGTTCATGAGATGAACTTCGTTTCTTCCATTGTGTGACAATGGAGTTGTGGCTTATGCCAAGGAACCCCCGTCCCAATTGTGATCCAGATATATTCTTAGGCAGTATCACCTGATCATGGAGATGGTTGATCTCCAGGGAGATTGAGGTTAGGAGAGTAGACACAGAGGACAACAGCGCGGATCTACTCATAAAGGCCTATTTCCTAGTAGAGACTTTTATGAGATGGTTGAGTATGAGATACTTCAACCACAGCTGATTGTTGGGTATACGATACCACAACAGATGGCCCTAGTGCAAGTGGGAGATTGTTAGTTATATGTATGCCCTAGAGGCCATTACTGTACATACGTTGTATATTGTAGTGGATGCTTAGACATATATAGGGATGACTTTCTTTCTCGACATGATAGTATGCTATCTGGTTACTCTTTATCTTAACATGTACTCTGATTGTCTCTATGTCACATGTTGATAAAGCTCTTAGGATGAGTACTTGACTATCAGGACTGTGATGCAGATCATACTAGTGGGGACAGTGTAGTCGCCAAGTACATCCTTCAAATGTTCCTAGTCGTGGGAGTACCGAGACAAGGCATCGATACTCCAGAGTAGACTAGCGTATGCGCTTCTTGACCCATATGATGGGCGATGGATTATCTCATATCCATTGGTGTTTGACATCAGAGAAGGTATATGGGTGCTCAGTGGAGACTGGGTATACTGGACGGACTCGCCGAGAACTCCCAGATGGTATTATACCTCACGTCAGATGGCAGTTCTCTGGTGACACTGGTACAGGTTAGTCTGTAGACCCGAGATCATCATAGAGTCTTGTGTGATTCCCACCGTGCTTTGATTTCCATTATACCACGTCCAAGAGGGCATGCAAAAAGGTGGCTTTTGGGTACAGTCCCGAATCACATGGAGGCAATGAGCAATAGGAGGGGTTTTGTCTCTCCCGGTATAGGGAGTTGATGTTGTGCTGTGTTTGCTTGACTATAACTGGAAATCCCTGGCCAGGGTTGCTGAGATTTACTGGTAAGTGTTATCAGTAGTTTCTTAAACTGTTATAGACCTCATATCGACACGACTTATCAAGCTACTGGGGTCTAACGTTTACCACCCCTGGACGAGATATGCGACATATCAGATGAAGAGACCGGACTGTACAGGAGTGTTACTGGTTGGATTCATGGGAGAAAGGACAGGCTTGCTTGTTTATCTTCTAATCGTTCAATACCTGGATGGCTGTTACGTTTAGCTGACCGCTTGCAGCTTGTGGGTGTTTGATATGATCATCACCTACTGCCGGCGTATTGATGATTCTTTAGAATCCTACACAGAGGTTTCCTGGCTCAGGCAAAACGGAGTAAGAGCATATATGTGATATGTGCGGGACCGAGAATAATACGTGTATGCGATACCGTATTAGATTCTCGCAATATGTGATATCGGCCGGGTATATGTGATATAGCCGGGTCATCGGATCAAGTGTTGATTCGATGAACTGATATAAATTATATTAGTCGGTTATTTATGAAATAGCCAGATTATCGGATCAAGTGTTGATTCGATAATTTAATGTATAATTATATATTTGATATATAAAATTACATTAACTAATATAAGCTCACTTAAAGATTCTTTTTCTCACTCGGGTAATACATAGATATATATATGCGATATATGTTAATTGTATTATTTTATTTTGTTACAATAAATATTGTATATGTGATATATCATATTGTAACATATTGTGGTTATAAATGCAACATGATTAGTGGAGATTAAACATGGTTAGGGTTTGATTTGGGTTAATCTTTTCTAGAAGCTTCCAGAAGCTTTGCTTTTGTTTTTAACTAAAGATATTTTCTAAAGATATTTTGGTTGATATTTCTTAACCCAACCCAGCCCTTCACCATGGTTAAGTCTCTACATGGGTTAAATTATCATTCTTAACCTATGGTTGCAATTCTAACCATACACACTTTCATTATTCATCACAAATAGATTCTTCTTCTTCTTCCTCTTGAAAAAGCTTTCTAGCTTTTTGCAAAGTGATGAAAATGAGTGAGATAAACAAAACAAATGAGAGCTAAATTCCTACTTCATCATCCTCATCTATTCTAGCCACTTAGATTATGGTGTTTGCTTTGCTAATACTTGATTAGTGAAGCAAAAGCTTGGGCTTGAGTTTCTTCAAAGGTAGATCATCTTTGTTATCGAAGATCGGAAGCAAGCTTGCATCTTTCTCTTCATGGAGCCTCTCTAGACTCCGGGTACTTGATGATCGCAGCGAAGGGACCTCAACACGGAGCTTTAGAAGTGAAGGAACGGACTACAAAAGTTGTAATCCCTAATTCTTAGAAGTAAAGTTGTTTACTTGCTTTGTTTCGCCTAATCTCTAGTCTAAGATCTTGGTTAGAGTTGTTCGGCACGTTTAAAATTTAAATCGGGCATGGTTGATGCCTTATAGACCCTTGTGACAGTGCCTAGTAACCCTACAACTCTGGTATCCTCAAGGACGGTAACAGGGAGGTTCTTGTTTACCCAGACTTGACACTACTGTTGTTCCAGACTATGAGACCCGGCAGGAGGATGAATATAGCGTTGTTCTAAACTAGCTTTAGAAGTGCATGTGTATATGACTCTGCCAGAGGGTTTTCGTAGTCAGTGGTGTAGGGTTCCTAGGCACACTAGTGAGGTCTCCCAAGCCATCAACCATGGTAATTTCAAAAATTATGGTGCCGAGAAACCCTAAACTACGGATCGATAACTAGATGTCTAGGCGAAAAAGAACTAGTTAACACTTAACTATTGGGAATACGGAAATACAACCTTTGTAGATCCGGTGCTCCACCTTCATAGCTCCGCAACGAGGTCATCTCCGCTGTCCAAATCAAATCCGGGCTCTAGAGTCGGCTTCGTCGGAGAATGGGCAAGCTAGGTCGTCGATGTCCATGCCGAAGATGATCTACGTCGAGGCATCGCTAGATCAAGCTCACAACTTCCCCAAGTCATAAAACTTGTGAAGTAAACACACTCTACTACTTGGCAAGAGGTAGAGGATGAAGAAATAGGAGTTGGGTTAACTTTAGAATTGGATTTCTCACTCTAATTCATCAATCACCATTGATGAGGTAAGCTTTCTTCTTTAAGTTCAAGGAAGAAGAAGAAGCAAAATAGTTATGATAAGATAAAAGAAAAAGAAAAGAATAATCAAAACTTATCATGACTAAACCATGGTAAAGTGTAGAGATTGAACTAGGGTTCAAACAAATGGTTAGGTTAAGCATGAGATAAGAATGGTGGACAAAGTCAAAGGTTCATGAATCTTCAACTACAATCCAAAACAAGCCACCATTATCCTCATTTCCTTTTCCAAAAAGAAAATAAATAAATAAATAAATAAATAGATAAATAAAGGAAATGAAACCCTAACCATTCTTTTAACCATGGTTTAAATCTTTGCACTTAACCAAGTAAACATCTATCATCAAACATGATACAATCAAATGCACAAAATCATATCGCATATGTAATGCGCACATCCGAGTGAGAAAATCCATCTTAAGTAAACCGATACTAGTTGATGCAAAGTAATATATCAAATATATAAATATGCATTAAATCATTAAATCAACACTTGATTCAATGATCCGGTTATGTCGCACACAACCGACTAGTATACAATATATCGGCTTATCGAATCAACGCTTGAATCGATAACTAGGTTATATCGCATACAACCATTCGATACATTTATCGCCAGAATAGAATACGGTATCACATACACGCATTATTCTCGGTCCCGCACATATCTCATATGCGCTCCTATTTCGTTTCGCTTGAGCCAGGAAACCTCTGTGTAGGACTCTAAAGACTCGTCAATACGCCGGCAGCGGATGATGATCATATCAAACATCCACAAGCCGCAAGCGGTCTGCTAAACGTAACGGCCACCCGGGTATTGAGCGATCTGAAGATCGACGAGCAAGCCCGCTCACACTCCAGTGAATCCGACCAGTAACACTACCGTACAGTCCGGTCTGATCGTCTGATATGTCGCATATCTCGCCTAGGGGTGGTAAACGTCAGACCCCAATAGCTCAATAAGTCGTGTCGATATGAGGTCTATAACTGTTCGAGAAACTACTGGTAACACTTACCAGTAAATCTCAGCAACCCTGGCCAGGGATTTCCTGTTATAGCCAATCGAACACAGCGCAACATCAACCCCTTATACCGGGAGAGACGAATCCCCTCCTATCGCTCATTGCCTCCATGTGACTCGGGACTGTACCCAAAAACCACCGTTTTGCACGCCCTCTTGGACGTGGTAAGATGGAAATCAAAGCACAGTGGGAACCACACAAGACTCTATGACGATCTCGGGTCAACAGACTACTCTGTACCAGTGTCACCAGAGAACTGCCATCTGACGTGAGGTATAATACCATCTAGGAGTTCTCGGCGAGTCCGTCCAGTGTACCCAGTCTCTACTGAGCACCCGTATATCTCCTCTGATGTCAAACACCGATGGATATGGGATCATCCATCGCCCATCTGTATGGGTCGAGAAGGTACACGCTAGTCTACTCTGGTATATCGATGCCCCGTCTCGATACACCCACGACTAGGGACTTTGAAGGATGTACTTATAGACTACCATGTCCCCACTAGTATGATCCGCATCATAGTCCAGGTAGTCAAGTACAGATCCTAAGGGCTTTACCAACATGTAACAGAGAGACAATCAGTATACACGTTAAGGTAAAGTTCAACCAGATAGCATACTATCATGTCGAGCAAGAAAGTCCTCCCTATATACGTCCCAGCATCCACTACAATATACATCCTATGTACAGTAATGGCCTCTAGGGCATACATATAACTAACAATCTCCCACTTGCACTAGGGCCATCTGATAGCAGTGGTTGTAGTATCTCATACTCAACCATCCCATAAAAGTCTCTCTCTGGGAACAGGCCATTGTGAGTGGATCCGCTGTGTTGTCCTCTGAGTCTACTCTCCTAACCTCGCTCTCCCTGGAGATCAACCATCTCCATGATCAAGTGATACTGCCTTAGAATATGTCTGGATCACTGATGGGACCGGCGTTCCTTAGCATGAGCCACAACTCCATTGTCACACAATGGGAGGAACTAAGTTCATCTCATGAACCAATATACACCCAGACAGCCACTTTGGTAGCATCTTAAGTAGCGATGTATCTAGCCTTTATCGTCTAGTATGTCACGGTATCTAGCTTGGAACTCTTCCAACATACCGTCCCTTCACTGAGGGTAAAGACAATGCCTGTGACTGACATTCAGTCATCTTATCACCCTGGAACCTTTCCAGTGATTCTCCCCAGGATCGATTGATACCATCTCACTACAACTAGTGAGTATCCTAACATCCATTTAGATCTATCTCATAGGTCCAAAATCCAGGATTTAGGAGGTATCACTTTGATCCTATATGGAGAATCATTGTGATAAGCGGAGATTGATCGAGCGTAGCATAGGAAACTTCTTCCCTATCTAGAGTATGTCATCCACGTACTCTACGAGGATCGTCACCATACTCCCTACTACCTTCTTGTTTATACAAGGTTCATCTACCATTTTGATGATGTCAACTTCTTTGACTAATCCATCAAAACAGATGTTCCAACTCCGCGATGCCTGCTTTATCCTATAAAGCATCTTGTACACGTTTCCGCTGCTCCCACTGTCTACGAAGCCCTCTGGCTGTGTACTTATAGACGCTTTCTTCCAAATCATCATTTAGAAAAGCAGTCAAGACACCCAACCACCAGATATCGCAGTCATGGTATGTAGCCGTGGCAAGTAGGATCTGGATGGACTTAAGCATAGCTACTTGAAAAGGTTTCATCATAATCCATGCCTGGTCGATGACGAAAAGCTTTAACAAGTCTAGCTTTGAAAGTCTCAACCTTTCCATGTACACCAAGTAATCTTCTCAAGATATACTTGCTCCTGATGGGGATTTAACCCTTCAGATATAGCAACCAAAGTCCATACTTTGTTGGTGTATAAGGATTCCATCTCAGATCGCTAAACATCCAGCCATTCTTACAGAGTCTTACTCCTGATGGCCAGCTTGAAACTAGTTGGGTCATCATCTCATGATGTAATCCTCGCTCCCACTGTCATAGAGAAACTGAAGTATCTCTCAGGTGGGTGAGGAACCCTACTAGATCGGCGGAGAGGCTGAGGTTCGTTGGAATCTACTGAATCCTTTGGTTCTATCAAATCATCTTCTGTAGTTTGTATAGTTGGAACCTTTCCAGTTCTACATAACAGACCTTGCCTCGAGCTTGTCCGGATTTTGCTTTTAGACATAGGCCGGACAATCCCCAAATCTTAACTAACTTAAGACATGGGTTCTTCCCATTCCATATCACATATGAAGCGGTAGGCAACTGATTTGATTAGAACCCTATTCAATAGGTATGCAGCTTCTCAAGTGCATAACACCCTAAAGGAAACAGGTAACTCAGTATTACTCATCATAGAGCACACCTTATCATATAGGGTGTGATTGCTCCACCCTGATATACCATCGTGCTATGGTGTATACAGAGGAGTAATGCTGAGAGAGAATCTCATTCTCCTTTAAAATAGTCCAGGATTTCCGTGCTCAAGTATTCTCCTCCTTGATCACATCAAAGGACATAATACTTATACCCGTATTTTGGTTCTCTACTTCTAACTTATATTCCGTGAATATCTCAAAGGTTCGGACTTGTGTTTCAACAGGAACATAGGTCTGAATCTAAAGAGATCATCAGAGAACATAATGAAGTATAAAGAACCAGTCTTGGCATGTGTAGACAGGGGACCTACATACATCAACATGTATTATCCCAAGAGTTCACTAACTCTTTCTCTGTTTCCAATAAACAGAGCTAGTGTCATTTTATCTTTGTGACATGACTGGCGAGTTTCACAAGATGTAAGTTCAAACTAATTTAAATATGCATCTTTATGTAACTCTAGCCAGTCGGGTCGCATTGATCTGACCTAGTCTACAATACCTCAAGAAGGATTCGTTCAATTCTGAACTTTTCCTCTTGTGTGTGATCCGTATACTTAGAACTGTAGTTTGATTTAGAACATCAACGCTTTTAGATAACGTGCCTGAACCGATCAACTTTTGATATAGGAAATGTTCAAAACATTATCCAACAATACAAAATTTTATCATTTCTTTACTTATAAAGAGACAGATATGATTTTGTATATCAGGTTCGGTATCTAATAACATTCGTTCAGAATCAATGTATCGGTAATACAGGGTGACAGTGACCGATAGACTTGGCTGCAACACTTGCCCCGTTTTCTGCCTCATGAAACTTATCACCCGTTCTCAGTTCTCTACCTATCTGTAGCCCTATATAACAAATTACATATCTGGGATCCTGATCTGGTATCTCATACCCAGGACGTAAAGGATACTGAGAAACAGTTCTGTATAATGAACACACCCGAAGATGATGCATCAGCATGCACTCTCTTCGTTTGGGCGGCACGGGAAATCTGGTATTCCCCAATTTCCTGCTCTGTCTTATAACAATTATAAGTTGGAGCGGGACCAACGTTCCCCAGCTCAGTATAACAAATGGGTTCGGTCAATAATCCGTATTATTATCTTGATTAAGGCGTGATATGGTCGCTACCTGGAGAGAGAGAAGAAAACACTCAGCGTGCGCTCTGTCAAGAATAGATTGGTTATTATTTTATCTAATCAGGATGGCTCCCACTGCTTTTTATCAAATCTTCCTTCAAACCCTAAAAGGAAAGACTAGCCGGGATTAATTACACACTACAAGTTCGCCAATCTTTCAGCCAGGCCAGTGTCGGTACTTTGAGGGAGGTCCCCCGTGCTTTCGCACGAACCTATTTAATGTAAACCTCGTTTTCCCAGAGGCGTAACCTCGTTAACACCTTTCTAGACACCTACTTGATCGGCTAATTGTAATGTATAAAACTCTCCCAGGAGTAACTCTTACTCGCAGCGGGTATCGGGATCCAACTATCTCATAGAAGGTATGCAATCTCATTGCAAATTTCAACACTTGAAATTCCCGATAATATTTTGCCCCGAACGATCTATGACCTTGACAAGGTCAACAAACCATAGATCGCAAGTCAAGTTCAACCCGTCATTTCTTGATTGAATCAAACCCACCCGCACGACCCTTGACAAGGTCAACAAGGCCGCACGACTACCCTAACCCAATCTGCGTCATATGCATAAGCAGATAAATACTGGTTAGCTACCGCACACTGCGCCTTGACAAGGTCAACAAACGCAGCACGAATACTAAACAGGATTTATCTGAAATGACGGAGGGCTACGACAGGTTTTTCTGAAAACCTATTGCGTAATGAACTTGATATCGTTGTAGAATCAAATGATTTTTTTAAAATGGAGTGTTTTTGAGGCTTTTCTAGTTTTGCTAAAGGAGTCACTCCCGGTAAAGGGATCGTCGGTCCTTTCCTCGTCGAATGAGGTGCGGGATATATCATATATATCACTGTGCAAAGCAAAAACTCTTAAAAGCAATCAAAATACAAACCGAGTGTGTAGCATCTTCCAGTTATTGCTAAAGGAGTCACTCCCGGTGAAGGGATCTCGGTCCTTTCCTCATCGAATAAGGTGCAGGATATATCACATATACCGCTGTGCAAAGCAAGAACTGTAGCTACCTGTTTTTATTTTGAAATTCGATTCTACAACATCTTAGGTTTCTTTTAATTTCATTAATCATATTAATGAAGTCCCATCATTTAAGTACCTAAACATCACAGATAAATACGACGTACACCTATGCCATCCGCATTCGCCTCGATGTCCCTTCGTGCACCGTTAAGTTAGGTAACTAACGACAGAGCGGGGCAGGGCTAGCGTGGGTGTAAAACATAAGTAACGTCTATATAATATATCATATATACTATATACTGTATCTATCACAGAACATCACATGATCACATCACAGATATCGCAGCAGAAGAAACATATGAAATATTGGATATACTAGGACGTCCGTGTTTTCAATACGAGCCAGTATAAAACACGGATTCCACTGTCGTGATGAATAGCCAAACCCACACCCTTAGACCCCTACGAGAGCGGCAAGCAACCCTACCAATTCTAGGGTTAGGAGACCCGGACTCGACTCCTCGAGTTGGTCTCCCACTGGACCCCAGAACTCGGTTACTTGTGCCCTCCTCCTTGGGTCTATCCTAGTGCGGAAAAGTAAATAATATACAAACGGTGACTACTTCTGCAACCTGGAAGCGCCCCAAATAAAAGAATATTACATACAAGTTTTTACATGAATGAAAATGAAAAACACACATCTCACATAAAAACCCCCGGCTATTCAAACACGACGATCCAATATAACATATCCAGCAACACATAACATCACATGTCATCAACGTAAGTAAATATGTCCATCCCAATTGTCGTTGACATATAGCAACGAAACCGGCGATATCACATATTACACTTACGGTCACAGAAAAGAAAGTGTAAAACTACAACAGTTGGAATCCGCAATCACCTCAGACATCGCATGCCTGACCAAATGAATTACTTAGACATCGCATGCCTAACAATTATAAACCCCGCATTTTAGTCTCAAAATCGAAAACACTTTTCAATACCAAGTCGGGTAATTCAACAAGATTCCCGACATCCTGATCGAATGCTCGTCGCAAACTTCAGTAGGCGGCTGCACCCCCGATACCGTCGACGAAGTGCACCGAGGCGAAACACCGCTACCGCGAGCACCCGAACGGATGCTTTCGGCGACGGGGTTCTCCTACAGTCACTTGGTCGGGGCTATGGGGTGTAGCTGTCTATTAAGTTTACCCGGCGAGTATCCGCGTACGCTACGTGATTGCGACGGACTTTTGATCACATCAAAATTCCGTGGCAACCGATCAAGTGAGACTAAAGTGCTACGTTTATAACATTCATTTAGTTATCACATAACTACTTGTGAATTCCAATTATTGTATCCCATTCCAGATAAATAGAAAATGCTAAACTTTTCGATCGAACAATCGAACACCCAAGTTTTCCCGATACAGATCAACACATGAAATAAGTCTAACAACATTCAGTTCGTGCCTCAGTACCGACGGTCCAGCCGTAGAAGGGTCAAGCCAACGCCTCACATGTGGCACGCCGTACTGCCCCAAACCCGAAGGTTCAAAGGGCAGTTCAAGACGGTCACATAATCGAGTTAAGGTTTGTGTCTTCTAGAGGGACCATCGCGTTACTTGCACTACTTAGAACGTCGTTAAACTTCGAAAAAATCCAACACTTGGAAATTTCCCGACAGGGGAAAAATTGGGTATTTATATCCGGTCGAACTTTTTAACATATTCTAAAATTTATCCGGAAAGCCACAAAAGACGAAATTTGATAATCCGATCGAAATACCGAATCCCCAAAACAACTGCAGAAAATTCAACTCTTTAAACAGTATTAAAAATTCCCAGAAAATCCATAATAAAATAATAAGAGTTACTGTGCAGATCTTGGAGGATGACGTCATCATTGTGCCGCTAATCCGCCACCTAATGAAGGAATATGCCGCGGATCCGCGCTACAGTGAACTGTTCATGGCCCCAATTTTGCGCCGTAATTCTTATATTTTCCTGCTTATTTCTCTGGATATTTTTAATCATGAAAAATCACTGTTTTTAGAAAAAGGACAGAGAGCATTTTGGGTTTGGGTTTTCGGGTTCGTTCGGGTTTCAAATCGCGTCTAGACTTCGCCTAAGGCTCTAGCTTGGCTCTGATACCACTGTAGGGTTCCTAGGCACACTAGTGAGGTCTCCCAAGCCATCAACCATGGTAATTTCAAAAATTATGGTGCCGATAAACCCTAAACTACGGATCGATAACTAGATGTCTAGGCGAAAAAGAACTAGTTAACACTTAACTATTGGGAATACGGAAATACAACCTTTGTAGATCCGGTGCTCCACCTTCATAGCTCCGCAACGAGGTCATCTCCGCTGTCCAAATCAAATCCGGGCTCTAGAGTCGGCTTCGTCGGAGAATGGGCAAGCTAGGTCGTCGATGTCCATGCCGAAGATGATCTACGTCGAGGCATCGCTAGATCAAGCTCACAACTTCCCCAAGTCATAAAACTTGTGAAGTAAACACACTCTACTACTTGGCAAGAGGTAGAGGATGAAGAAATAGGAGTTGGGTTAACTTTAGAATTGGATTTCTCACTCTAATTCATCAATCACCATTGATGAGGTAAGCTTTCTTCTTTAAGTTCAAGGAAGAAGAAGAAGCAAAATAGTTATGATAAGATAAAAGAAAAAGAAAAGAATAATCAAAACTTATCATGACTAAACCATGGTAAAGTGTAGAGATTGAACTAGGGTTCAAACAAATGGTTAGGTTAAGCATGAGATAAGAATGGTGGACAAAGTCAAAGGTTCATGAATCTTCAACTACAATCCAAAACAAGCCACCATTATCCTCATTTCCTTTTCCAAAAAGAAAATAAATAAATAAATAGATAAATAAAGGAAATGAAACCCTAACCATTCTTTTAACCATGGTTTAAATCTTTGCACTTAACCAAGTAAACATGTATCATCAAACATGATACAATCAAATGCACAAAATCATATCGCATATGTAATGCGCACATCCGAGTGAGAAAATCCATCTTAAGTAAACCGATACTAGTTGATGCAAAGTAATATATCAAATATATAAATATGCATTAAATCATTAAATCAACACTTGATTCAATGATCCGGTTATGTCGCACACAACCGACTAGTATACAATATATCGGCTTATCGAATCAACGCTTGAATCGATAACTAGGTTATATCGCATACAACCATTCGATACATTTATCGCGAGAATAGAATACGGTATCACATACACGCATTATTCTCGGTCCCGCACATATCTCATATGCGCTCCTATTTCGTTTCGCTTGAGCCAGGAAACCTCTGTGTAGGACTCTAAAGACTCGTCAATACGCCGGCAGCGGATGATGATCATATCAAACATCCACAAGCCGCAAGCGGTCTGCTAAACATAACGGCCACCCGGGTATTGAGCGATCTGAAGATCGACGAGCAAGCCCGCTCACACTCCAGTGAATCCGACCAGTAACACTACCGTACAGTCCGGTCTGATCGTCTGATATGTCGCATATCTCGCCTAGGGGTGGTAAACGTCAGACCCCAATAGCTCAATAAGTCGTGTCGATATGAGGTCTATAACTGTTCGAGAAACTACTGGTAACACTTACCAGTAAATCTCAGCAACCCTGGCCAGGGATTTCCTGTTATAGCCAATCGAACACAGCGCAACATCAACCCCTTATACCGGGAGAGACGAATCCCCTCCTATCGCTCATTGCCTCCATGTGACTCGGGACTGTACCCAAAAACCACCGTTTTGCACGCCCTCTTGGACGTGGTAAGATGGAAATCAAAGCACAGTGGGAACCACACAAGACTCTATGACGATCTCGGGTCAACAGACTACTCTGTACCAGTGTCACCAGAGAACTGCCATCTGACGTGAGGTATAATACCATCTGGGAGTTCTCGGCGAGTCCGTCCAGTGTACCCAGTCTCTACTGAGCACCCGTATATCTCCTCTGATGTCAAACACCGATGGATATGGGATCATCCATCGCCCATCTGTATGGGTCGAGATGGTACACGCTAGTCTACTCTGGTATATCGATGCCCCGTCTCGATACACCCACGACTAGGGACTTTGAAGGATGTACTTATAGACTACCATGTCCCCACTAGTATGATCCGCATCATAGTCCAGGTAGTCAAGTACAGATCCTAAGGGCTTTACCAACATGTAACAGAGAGACAATCAGTATACACGTTAAGGTAAAGTTCAACCAGATAGCATACTATCATGTCGAGCAAGAAAGTCCTCCCTATATACGTCCCAGCATCCACTACAATATACATCCTATGTACAGTAATGTCCTCTAGGGCATACATATAACTAACAAGTGGGAGCAGCGGAAGCATAGTGGACAAGTAGCTTATGTCTATTTATAGACTAAAGCAGATATAGCGGAGATAGATCATCTATTTCTGATGTGACAGTCATAGGTTTGACTTCATCAGAATAGGGGATGGATCTGTTAAGAAGGTAGTAGGGTGTGATGTCCTGGTATTTGGATGACATACACAGAGTCAGAAGTGAAATTCCTATACTACGATCGGTTATACTTTGGTTGTCACACAGTGGTTTCTCCACACAGGATATAGATATAATATCAGACATTCTGGTTACTAGATCTATGGTTTTAGATCTGGATTTGGGTAGTGTTCCAATCTGGGTACTTAGACAGCATTCTAAAGGTGTTTTAGAATGGATGACTCCTGGCACGTTAGTATACCTGCAGGTGATGGAGTCACCCTCTCTAAAGGTGTCTTACAGGCTAAAGGGGAGAGGGATGCGCATGACTGGCACATCACTTGCTTAGGCAATTGAGTCAATCATGAGATGTCAAGTACCACACCAGATATTGTTTTTACACTAGATGCAATAAGTTTTGATATTAATCCAATTCTGGAGAAACATTTAGAAGCAGTTTTAGAACATAAGTGGATGTTCTAGGGATATGATAACGACAGCCTCCTTCGGGAGACGGTTATCATTTCAGGCTTCTAAGGTGACCTGGATGACAGAGTGACTGTCAGAGTTATAGTTTTCCCTCTAATGAAGGGCAGTTGTTTGGACAGGTAGTCCAAGAGGATACTGAGGGAGGCATGGCGCATGATACTGATTGAGCTCAGTTAACGATATTGTCTAAGAAGCTTGGATTTGGAGTTCATTTATGAACTAGGTCCCATCAGATATTTAGACATATTCTAAGACAGATATTGCTCATTTCGGGAGATGGATTTCTCCACGAACTTGAGATAAAGAGAGACATAGAAAGAAACATCAAGGCGTATCCACTCACTGAGGCTATTCCTCGAACGCAATAGTTTCGCAAATGGGCTTTGTGAGACTGATCAGTAGAGGAGTTGGGTATTCGGTATTACACGGGCTGTGAGTATGCGACATCGCAATAATTAGCCTTGAGTGAAAGTGGGAGATTGTTAGATATAGTGCCCTCAAAGTCAATTATTGGATCGCAGGCACGTGATTGCAATGATTGAGGGAGGACCTATACCGGTAGGACAGTCTTATTCAAGATGATAGTATGCTATCTGGTTTATCTTTATCATCGTGTACAGCTTTAGGTGATATTACAGATCACTATTACGCGTTGATAGAGCCCTTAGGATTCTTTCTTGACTACCAGCAGTATGATGGCAATCATATATGTGAGAGTTTGTTAGTCTATAAGTACATCCTTAAAGTGGTTCCTAGTCGTGGGAGTTTTGAGACTGGGCATCGATACTCCATTAGTAGACTAGTGTATACAGTCCAGACCCAACGAGGGGCGGTGGCCGGTCTCACAAGCTATTGGTGTCTGTTTGATCACCTAAGATGTATACAGGTGCTCATTGGGTTATGAGTACACCGGACAGGACTCGCCGGGAACATGCTAGTTGGTATTATACCTGACATCAGATAGCAGTTCCCTGGTAACATGTGTACAAGTTAGTTCATTGACCTGAGATCATCATTTGTCTCGTGTGAGTTCCCACTGTGCTTTGATTACTACCCTACCACGGCTCAAAGGAGTCGTGCAAACAGGTTTTAGTTGGGTACAGCCCCGAGCCACATGAAGGCGGTGAGCGGATCGGCAGGGGTTTCGTCTCTCCCGGTATTGGGGGTGAGATCGCGCTGTATCTAGGAGAGCCATTACACAAAGTCCTTGGCCAAGGCAAGCGAGATTTATTGGTAGGTATTCCAGTAGTATCTCAGGGTGTTCTGGGCTACACTCCGACATGACTTGTACCGCTTTTGGGGGTCTGACTTTTACCAACCCCCTAGGCCCGACATGCGAAGCTCGTAGACGAACGGACCGAACTGTACGGATATTGTCACTGACAAGCTCAGTAGGGTGTCAGGATGAGTTCTCTCATCGACCTGCATTTTGGTCAATACCTGGTAGCCCGTTACGTACAGCTAGTACCACTGACGTGCTAGTGGTTAAATCCACAGCCAAAATATTGACGAGTCTTTAGAGTCCCCGACAGACAGTTTCTCAAGTTTCGGGCGAAACGTTGTAGAGGCCGTATGGTATTATGGCAGGGTTCGATCATATACGTGCAGTCGTGCACGGATCATGATCGGGCGGATCATACTAGTGGGCTTTGGTTTAAGCCGGATCCTAGTATTAGATTGTTGGATTACTTTAGTCTCATCGCATTTGCATTCAGTCGGAATGCGGATGCAGGTATGTATATACAGGTGAGGGGTATCCTTGTGATCCGTCACTAGTTTACTTTAGATATTGCCATATCTTTTTATTGTTGCAAACATTTGGATTAATGTTTGCTTGTGGAAATTGTGAGTGGATTTCATCATGAAGGGCATTAAATGTGACATGGACATGGGTAGTGACTCATGGTCTCTTTTCTTGTGCTATGTCAATTTATTTGATTGATTATTATGTTGATATGATGCTTGGAGAGAGAGAGGGCAGCTATGTTAGGCTTGGGGTTGCTCTTGATTTATTGAAGCACTCTCATTTTTCTTCATCTCAAGATAATAACAAAAAGCTCTCCATTTTATTTCTTCTTCTTGCTCACAAGTTCCACTATTGGCATCATCTTCTACCTCCACTCTAACCATCTCATGTGTTGAGAATCCTAGAGTGTCAAGAAACAAAGTTATCACACACATTCTCTACTTCACCTTGGACACGTCAGCTAGCAAACCTCGTGTCCGAGTTGCTTCGGTTCGAAGCAGGAGCCTGTAAAAGGATTCATAGATGTAGTGCCCTTTTCGACGAGGAGACCGGAGATCGAGCGAGATCGGAGATGCCGCAAGGAGATAAAGACGGTGGCTAAAGAACGAAGGACACGAATCGATCGGTATAGCTTTTCTAACTCTCTTTAGATTGCTAGTTTAATGTTAATGGTTTGATCCGAGTAAAAGTCTGCGTTAGCGCCAGTTTCAAGTTTATGAAAAGTTTTTGTTTCCGCATTTTGGCCTCGGATCGACGGCCGGGGCGCTATCGTAGACTTACATATGGGCCCACATACATCACTATGTATGATGCCTAAGAGCTCTGTAGCTCTTTCTCCGTGTTCAGTAAACGGAGTTTTGGTCATTTTCCCTTTGATACAAGACAGACAAGTCGCATAAAATTTATATTCAAAAGGATTTAAATATCCATCTTTATAAAGCTTGTTTAGTCTTGTTTCATTAATATGACCAAGTCTGCAATGCCAAAGAAATGCTTCATTTATATCTGAAAAATTTCTTTTATTTGTGTGTTGTATGTTGAAAACTGTGTCTTGATTTAGGACGTATATCCCGTTATTTAGTGTACCATAACCAATCAACTCTTGATTCAGTTTAATGTTCATAACATTATACTGCAAAACAAAATGATATCCTTCATTGTCTAACAAAGAAACATATATTATATTACAAAGCATTCTTGGTACAAAATAACATGGGTTCAAAACCAATATACGACCCGATGGCAACCGTAGGTGATACTCTCCTACTGAAACTGCATGTACATTGGAACCATTTCCAACTCGGAGAGTATGATCATCGGTCTTCAAAACTCTGCTATTTCTCAACGCCTGCATAGAATTCCAGATATGAGAACCCAAACCGGTATCCAATACCCAGGAAGCAGAGTTTATAGAAAAACGGTTTTCAGTTACAAACACACCTCAAGCTGAAGCATCACCATGCTTCCTTTTCTTGAGTTAAAGGTACTCAGTACAGTTTGCTTCCAGTACCCCGTCTTCTTACAATGAAAACATTCTCCTTTCCCCGACTCGCAGCTTTGGATTTGTTCTTTCCCTTTGCCTTCTTGATTCCACCTCTTGGTTTGGTGTATTTCATCTTATTCTTTCTCTTGGCCTTGGCTTTTGGGACGGAAGAGGAAGATTGTCCAACAATCAGAGATGGGGACTTTGCCTTAAGCGTTCACTCCGCACTTCTCAACATATTAAGAAGTTCGGGTAGTGATTTCTCCATGTTATGCATGTTGAAATTCACTATGAATGGAGCAAAGGTGGAAGGAAGAGACTGTAGAACAATATCAGTATACTGTTCGTTATCCATTGTCCGTCCGAGATCCTCAAGCTCTTCTATAAGAGCTATCATCTTCAAAACGTGATCGCCTACTGGTGTACCAGGAGTCATACGCATCTGAAAAAGTTTTCGAGATGCTTCGTATCTCAGGGTCCGAGATTGCTCCCCATATAACTCTTTTACATGGAGAAAGATGGATTGAACATCCATCTGTTGTAGGGTTACTAGGCACACTAACAAGGCTCTACAAGGCATCGACCATGCCAAAATAAAATTTTTATATGCCGAATAACCTTAAGCAAGATCGTATACTAGAGATTAGGGTTTCATATGCAAGTAAACTATGTTTACAACTAAGTGAATATGAAATACAACCTTTCTAGATCGGTCCTTCACTTCTTTAGCTCCTTGTTGAAGTCCCTTCGCTGCGATCAAGGTTCTCCCGGGCTCTTGCATGGCTTCACGATGCGAAGGATGCGACCTTGCTTGAAGTCTCCGAGGCCGAAGATGATCTACGTCGAGGGAATTCCGACTCAAGCTACTACTTCACTAACTAGAGAATTAGTGAAGCAAACACCCTATACTAAAGTGCTAGTCTAGTAGAGGATGGAGAAATAGGAAGTGGGTTCTCTTTGGATTTTTATTTCTCATAATCTTTTGCTCTCTTTTCAAAACACTAGTTTTCTTTTTCTTTTGTTCAATGAAGAAGATGAACAAAAGAAAGAGGAGAGAATAATGATCAAGTGTGTAGGCTAACCATGGTGAGTGAGTATCATATACTAACTCTTGTAGAGCCATAACTATAGCTAACACTTATGGTTGGGTTAAGAAATATCTATGGTAAAAACAAAGTGGACTTAGTCAATGCATCCACAAGCTTCCACAAGCTTCATGCATTGATCTAATCCTCCACTTAATTTTGTAATTACTTAAAATATAAAAACCCAACATAATATATAGCATGGTGTAAGTCTCATACACCTAAGTCATGTGTATCATCAACCATGATACATTAAAACACAATTTTAATATATATCATATATACATTAAAATTATGCTCATGTGAGAAAAACCTTAAAGTGAACAAGTGTTAGTAAATGTAATGTCACGACCCGAAAGCGCACGTGACTGGCCCTTGAACCATATGAAGTCTATAGGACTCCATCTGATCCAAGTAAGCCAAAAGCCCAGAAATCTAAAACCATTTTAAGGATAAATAAACAACAAGCATTATACTATACAACGCCGAATGGCGAGGGTCAAAATTTAAAAGAAACCCAGATAAGCATGAAAACTGCAACACTACTAAGCGCGACTCTAAGGTCGAAATAATACATCACTAGTGTCTGAGTCTGAAACAATATACAAGTTTTTGGTTGATGGAATTTCTAGATACAATGAATAATGCAAGTACAATGGTGGTTCTTGATGCAAAAGAATCCACCTGCCAAAAGCAGTTCACCCGCAAGGAAGCAGTGTGCCAGAAGTGCCGCTATGGAACCTGTACGGCAAGCCCTGCAAGAACTGTGGCACAACGGGGGTGAGTTCCCAACTCGTGAATAGAAAATATCTACAAGCAGAAATCGAATGCAAGACATAATCCTAAGTCAATACAATCAGTATATAATATAACCCTCGAGAGTAAGTCTGAAGCATGAAAATGTGGCAGTGTAACATCTAATCATGTAGGTAGTGCCAAGTACTCGTGCCAGTGCCTCAGATAATAACATGTCATAAATGTAAGGTATGTCTGCATGAAGTAAACATGATGAAGTATCAAATGGATATCAATACACATATATTAGCGTCCCATTCCACTAATATTGGTGTAAGGGTATATATAACAGCGCTCTCGTACCCTGTTATATATACAAATGAAGTATGATCAATGTAGTCAAGGTCTGTATGTAATCAATGTCTGTATAAACGTGGAACCCGTCCACCCGTCACCCAATGACAATAAACGTGGAACCCATCCACCCGTCACCCAATGAAAATAAACGTCATGCATGCAAATATGAGGATATAATCAAGATCATGGAAATCGTCATGAAACCCGTGCCTAGCATCGACACGTAAATCCTCATCTATCGGGCTCCGTCAGTCCGGATCAGCCCACGGGCTATGTCTGCGGAATCGGCCCTCGGCCCCGGCAGTACGCCCATATCCATCTATCGACTCTGGTCAGTATCCTCCGGATAACTGCCAGGTCCAACCAATCACCGGTAGGTAGTAGTCCCTCTGCCAGGCTCACCGTCTACTACACAGCGAAACCGTTCTCGCCCCGGGGTACCATACCGGGTCCACCATGTACCGTAATCGGCCTCATCCAACTCCTCGATTCGGGTTCACACATATCACTCTCGCACCGAGAAAACACATGGTGGACGCACCGAAATATCATATCAAGGGAAACCGGGTTTTTAAATAATTAACTATTTTCTTTGAAAAATCCACGGTTCCCCAAATCCAGAATAAACATGGAAACAATATATCTCAATGCGTAATCTAAGAAAGTATGAAGGTATCAATGTATGTGTACAAGTATGAGTATGTGACATATAAAGGAAATGCAAGTATAACAGTATATCATGCAATACGGAAATAATAGTATGCACATACAAGGTCATATCCTGATGCAATAATGCTACTGTGTAGTGACATGGCAATTATCGATGATGAAGTGTGTGAGCCGGCAAGCAAGTGTACGTGGAACATACGCATCATCGATAATGGTGCTAGTGTCCTAGCAACATGATAGTAATATAACAATAAACATATGCAAAGCAATGTGAATAGCATGAATATGCGGAAATAGAATAATCAACGCAACAGTAAAGAATCTACACCCATATGTATATGTCATGCAGTTCTGTCATTTGAAATAAGAATGACTCGTGTCTAGTTTAACATCTACTATGCAAACTACAGATCTAAGTATCAAGTCAATCGGGAGGGGTATGGAAACCACCTAAATCTGAGTCGATATACAAATATATATATACAATAGTCGGTGATCTCGCCTCAATAGTATCACGTACGACACGATATATCATTTAACACCCTCGAGTCATGAGAGCGGATCTAACATCAATAGAAAGCTCGTACGGTAAATCGTCGTACGGCATCCCAATAGCTGGATACGGGTCAGTATCACATTCCTCTCATCAAATATCAGGTATTATTATCATCATATCACATAATCTGGGGTATAGATCTAAGTCTAGTACAAATCAATACCATCCATATAAGTATGAAAGCGGGGGTAAAACACATGCCCAACGGCCCGCTAAGATCACATGTCGTACCGCAAGTACAAATCACATCACATCACCAATCTCACGGCACAATGCCCAAAATCATCGACTCATCTCCAATGTCATCCAATATCCTCATCAACACTGTGTAAGTATAGTGAATATGCAAGGGTGCGCGTGTGGTGTAAACCTATTCTAGGGTTCGTGACTAGGAACTATACTAGTTTATTGCTAACCCTAAGCTAACCATACTACACCTAACATAATATCCATGACACACTATAACTATCAAACATAATATATAGTATACCAACTATGGACTGCGGGGGTGCTATACGCCATCCACCCGACTTCCCCCAGTAGATATAATCTACTCACCTTGCGTCTTCATTTGTCGACGTCTCCACGCGCTTTACTTGTCGTCCCGAAGTCTTCATGGGGTACCTACACATCAAAGTATCGTATATGCGTATTAAAACCAAATCCAAGCTAACACGGCACACGAAACCCAAAACGATACGATAAGGGGCCTATAGGTTAGAACCTATGGGCACGCCTTCAAAACCATCAACAAATCCTCGATATCGTCGTATAAACGCCAAATAGTCGAGGTAAATCACAATACACAATTCAGAACTAAAAATACGGAATACGGAAACACGAATCCAAAACAACAACTTAGGAAATAGACTCCAGATTTCACCATAGGTCAAATTAGACAAATCTATACATACCAGGGGCCTAATCTACAGATAAGGGAACACCAAAACCAAAACGAGGCAAATCCACCATGGTCTGGCCGCAAATTGCGGCCAGAATGGATAAATCTGTGGCCGGGTATAGGAGGTAGGGCCTAGGGTTCTGGTGGTAGCTTCCTGGGTGCCTGCACATGTCACTTTCCAATCAATTTTAATTTAGGATGTCTCGGGTGATAGCAGATTCAATATACCCTTCACAGATTCCACAAATTCTCCGATATCGGTTTCTAAATCCGTATTTCGGGTTTCAACTCTCAGGTTAGGGTCTCAATTCATGCACTGGGGTGTTGGTGTAGCCTCTACTGAACTCAATTTCACATTACAACTCATAATTTCCTCAAACCCTAACTAGGTTTCCTTAACTCCACAATATCAAACAATATCGGTTCAATCTAAACATGGGGGTATAAGTAATGCCAAAACTAAGCTAATAGTCCAGAAAATACCTCATTTGGCAACTCAAGAATTTTCTTGAGTTGCGTATAGTGGCCAAAATCCTTTCTTCCTTGGTCCAATGTGTAGATCTTGAGCTTGTGCACACTTTTAATGAAATGAGAGTGGGGTTTTGGAGTTGTTTTCATGGTGATTTGAGTAGTTGAAGAGGGGAGGGAGAATGAGGTGCAGGAGCAGCAGCAGCAGCAAGCAAAGAAGAGGGAGAGAGAAATGGTGAAGACAATGGAGGAATGGCTAAGTCTTGGTCAAAGAAGCTCATACCTCTCTCTCTCTCTCACCAACTACTAAATTCTTTAATATAAACCCTTTTTCCATTTTTTTTCTTTTCTCTAAATTCCTTCTCACTCAAATAGTAAACCCAAATGAGAAACCATGGTAGAAAATGCATAAGTGTAAGAAGAATGATATGTGCATGTTTTGCACAAAAATGCTAAAAAAACCGATTAGCGATTTTTAATCGCGATTAGCACTAAATTAGCATATAACTAAACAATTAAACTTAGAAATGGCATAATTCTCTAATTTAGCCTATTTTAGAATTTTCCATAATTTTCCAAAAATTTTCCCTATTTATTTGTATTTAATTATACCGAATTATTAAAATATTCAATAAAATAATATTAAATTATAAATATTCCCTAAAAATAATATTTTTATTACTTCGAAATGTTACAATCTACCCCCCTTAAATAAATTCGGTCCCCGAATTTAAATTTAAACCCCCAATACTAAAATATTTCAGCAAAATCCAATTTGTCGGGGCTCCGAAAACATCAATACATAGCGAATATCATCGAAGTGTACTGCTCTACTAGAAATCAATCCACAAAAATGTATACAAGAATATCCGGTGCGTCTGGTGCGCACGGAAACAAAATCCATGTATGTGTCATACAGGTGAACAAAACAACATCTAGGTGCAACTGGTGTGTACGAAACATCTGTCGTAGGCAACGTGTGTGCATGACAGCAAAATCAGGCACATTTGACATGCACGAAGAATTTCGATTTAGTGCATCTGGCGTGCACCAAGATCGTATATCAAAACCAAATCATAAGTACCGTCGTCGGTAGTGCCTTCTTCAAGGTCGAGAAGGAGTCGGTGCATCCAATGCTAGCAGCGCAAGATATCTACTTGCCTCTTGCTCACGGTCTGGCGTCCTCTGACTCTGGGTCCTTATCTTCTCTGCGGATTACCTACCTCGCAGTCAATCGGCTCATCGGCCCTGTCAGGTGTGCTAACGGGGACGATTCCGTTCTGGCACTTCTCTGGTCATCTCTCGGTCAATCCTCACGACCACTCGTAAAGCAGTATGTCACTAGCGTCGGCCTCTGGCTCTCTGAATGCACATCACACATCTGATCCTGGGTGCAAACATCATTGCAGCAATGTCCTAGAAGGAATCCTGCTCAAGGTCTCTTCCGATCTTGCCTATGCCGAACTGTACGGAGGCTGTCTCTCTTGCATAATCTCTTCTCACTCGATGGACATCTGTGTCCTCAGCATAACATTTTCTCGAAAATTGGTCGCATCCCAACGCCTCTGTAAGCATATCAGGTCTCTAGTCTCGACGGGAAGTAATGACAGCTCGTCAGCGTCTCGCACGAACCTCTGGTTCCACTTGTCTTTATCGTCGTCCACTATGACGTCACGCCATGCTATCTACGCACTGCACTGCTCTCGGCCATGGTTAATCCGAAGTCTCTCGTACGGACTCGAAAGCGCATACTCTGTAGCTTCATCATTCTATAGAAGATGTCTGGCCGAAGAGGTCCTCGGGAACGCGTCCCAACCATCGGAGGAATACTCAATACTCGTCCGTCCTTGATCAATTCGCAACGCATCTGGGTAAGGTCCTTTATCTGAACCTGGTCAACTACTTTGTCGACGATGCCGAACTCTGGCCTGCTAGGTGTGCGTAATATGGCCACTCCTGGGTCTAGGTCTTCTCGTATCGTATTCCAGAAAGGTCCTGTATAGGTTTCTCTCTCAAATCTCATTCCTGCCGAATTGCCCGGAAGTCATCATCTATTGCTGAAGCTAATTCTTATTCCGGAACGGCTGCGTACGTAACGCGCCTCTTTCTGGAAGATATATCCATATACAACGCCTCTGGGTGCGTATCACATCTCTCATGTCAGCGGAGTGGGACGTCATCTCGTCAAAATCTCTTGCGAACTCTTTACTTCACTCTGCCTCAATGTCGACTGATTCGGACTCGTCTCATCGTGGCTGCATGGACTGTGCTCCAATGGCTATACTCGTATCTGGAGTCTCCCAACCAAAGCATCCCATCACATGATATCCGAATGATGTCGAAACATTCGATCGACTCGTCAGAACCTTATAATCCCCCAAGAGATCAACATCTTGAGTACAGTTTAATAGTATCGAGTACATGCCACAGCGTCGGTGGTCCAACCGTAGAAGGGCAAACCTAAGTCTCACTAATAGCGCCGCGGAACTGCCGCAAACCCTAAGGTTCAAAGGCTTTCACACGGTCATTAAGTCGAGTTAGGGTTTCATTCTTCTAGAGGGTCCATAGAATCACCTGCATGTCTTTCCGTATACTTTAAACTTGGAAAATGGGCTCCTGACATTCGATCGTCTCTATCGACTCTCAACGAACCTGCATGAAGTCGTCTCTAGCTGGAAACAATCTATCTGATGACCTCGCATCGGTAAACGAACGAACCACATGTCCTAGTCATTCATCCTCAGGTGACTAGCGACCGCCCATCATATCTCTAAGTATATGCTCATGCTGCAGTAGCTCCAACCATCTGGGCGATATCTCGTTATTTGCAGCAACAACTGGCTCATTCGCCTGTACGCCGAACAGCGCCTCAATCCTCCAGGAAAGGCGATACATTGGCGGTCATCTCTGAATCGGTCTGCTCTAGATCTGAGTAAGACTCTCCACACTGGAAATCTTCAACTCAACTGGGCCCGCTCCGGCGCATAAATCGAACGAATCACCTTCGTCTCTCAAATCGAGTAGACTAGCTATCATCTGTCTCATATCTGCCTGGAAGCTCCGGCAATCTCAGCTCGTAAGCTCCAGGAGCGACATCCTGTCAATCTCAGCAACAGCTGGTCCATCTGTCTGCACGGTAGGCGACGTCATAATCTCTGAGGTATGCTGTACATCAACAGTCCTCTCTCAACTGGCAGCTCTAACAATGGCCCGATCATCCGGTGCAAGACCAAGCACTCGCCTCCATTAGAGGTCACAGTCACCAATACTAACTCGAGACGTTCCCATGTCACCAGAAAACACAATGGTCGGCCCTCGTACCAGACGAGCTCGCACCGACCACAACCCTAGCAGCAGCCCAAACTGCGCTCAAACATGGCGACAGGAACCTCAATCGAGTATCGAAGAGAGCAGATCAATGGCAAGAAAGAGAACAACAGATCCAGAGTGGATACATGATCATAAGAAGGAACAGCATCAATGAAGGTATGATCATGAAACTAATAGTATCGAGGATCTCAAATGGATGTATAATCATGGATATGAAGAGAATCACTGATCTCAAAAATATGTACATCCTAATGTTCCTTAAGCGGAGTGGCGTGTCGTAAGTATGCCGCGGAACATACCCACGGTACGTCACTCTACTTTAGTCACCTATTCCATCAACCAAGGGTTATCCTACGCGACGAAAGTTCGGGTCTAATACCCCCCTCGACTAAGTCTAAGTTCCGTAAGGTCAAGCCTAAGTTCCGTATATATATAGACGCCCTAGGCTCCACATAGTCAAACTTAGACTCGAACTAAGGTCAACCTAGCACTCTGATACCAACTTTGTCACGACCCGAAAGAGCACGTGACTGGCCCTTGAACCATATGAAGTCTATAGGACTCCATCTGATTCAAGTAAGCCAAAAGCCCAGAAATCTAAAACCATTTTAAGGATAAATAAACAACAAGCAATATACTATACAATGCCGAATGGCGAGGGTCAAAATTTAAAAGAAACCAAGATAAGCATGAAAACTGCAACACTACTAAGCGCGACTCTAAGGTCGAAATAATACATCACTAGTGTCTGAGTCTGAAACAATATACAAGTTTTTGGTTGATGGAATTTCTAGATACAATAAATAATACAAGTACAATGGTGGTTCTTGATGCAAAAGAATCCACCTGCCAAAAGCAGTTCACCCACAAGGAAACAGTATGCCAGAAGTGCTGCTATGGAACCTGTACGGCAAGCCCTGCAAGAACTATGGCACAACGGGGGTGAGTTGCCAACTCGTGAATAGAAAATATCTACAAGCAGAAATCGAATGCAAGACATAATCCTAAGTCAATACAATCAGTATATAATATAACCCTCGAGAGTAAGTCTGAAGCATGAAAATGTGGCAGTGTAACATCTAATCATGTAGGTAGTGCCAAGTACTCGTGCCAGTGCCTCAGATAATAACATGTCATACATGTAAGGTATGTCTGCATGAAGTAAACATGATGAAGTATCAAATGGATATTAATACACATATATTAGCGTCCCATTCCACTAATATTGGTGTAAGGGTATATATAAAAGCGCCCTCGTACCCTGTTATATATACAAATGAAGTATGATCAATGTAGTCAAGGTCTGTATGTAATCAATGTCTGTATAAACGTGGAACCCGCCCACCCGTCACCCAATGACAATAAACGTGGAACCCATCCACCCGTCACCCAATGAAAATAAACGTCATGCATGCAAATATGAGGATATAATCAAGATCATGGAAATCGTCATGAAACCCGTGCCTAGCATCGACACGTAAATCCTCATCTATCGGGCTCCGTCAGTCCGGATCAGCCCACGGGCTATGTCTGCGGAATCGGCCCTCGGCCCCGGCAGTACGCCCATATCCATCTATTGACTCTGGTCAGTATCCTCCGGATAACTGCCAGGTCCAACCAATCACCGGTAGGTAGTAGTCCCTCTGCCAGGCTCACCGTCTACTACACAGCGAAACCGTTCTCGCCCCGGGGTACCATACCGGGTCCACCATGTACCCGTAATCGGCCTCATCCAACTCCTCGATTCGGGTTCACACATATCACTCTCGCACCGAGAAAACACATGGTGGACGCACCGAAATATCATATCAAGGGAAACTGGGTTTTTAAATAATTAACTATTTTCTTTGAAATATCCACGGTTCCCCAAATCCAGAATAAACATGGAAACAACATATCTCAATGTGTAATCTAAGCAAGTATGAAGGTATCAATGTATGTGTACAAGTATGAGTATGTGACATATAAAGGAAATGCAAGTATAACAGTATATCATGCAACACGGAAATAATAGTATGCACATACAAGGTCATATCCTGATGCAATAATGCTACTGTGTAGTGACATGGCAATTATCGATGATGAAGTGTGTGAGCCGGCAAGCAAGTGTACGTGGAACATACGCATCATCGATAATGGTGCTAGTGTCCTAGCAACATGATAGTAATATAACAATAAACATATGCAAAGCAATGTGAATAGCATGATATGCGGAAATAGAATAATCAACGCAACAGTAAAGAATCTACACCCATATGTATATGTCATGCAGTTCTGCCATTTGAAATAAGAATGACTCGGGTCTAGTTTAACATCTACTATGCAAACTACAGATCTAAGTATCAAGTCGATCGGGAGGGGTATGGAAACCACCTAAATCTGAGTCGATATACAAATATATATATATACAATAGTCGGTGATCTCGCCTCAATAGTATCACGTACGACACGGTATATCATTTAACACCCTCGAGTCATGAGAGCGGATCTAACATCAATAGAAAGCTCGTACGGTAAATCGTCGTACGACATCCCAATAGCTGGGTACGGGTCAGTATCACATTCCTCTCATCAAATATCAGGTATTATTAGCATCATATCACATAATCTGGGGTATAGATCTAAGTCTAGTACAAATCAATACCATCTATATAAGTATGAAAGCGGGGGTAAAACACATGCCCAACGGCCCGCTAAGATCACATGTCGTACCGCAAGTACAAATCACATCACATCACCGATCTCACGGCACAATGCCCAAAATCATCGACTCATCTCCAATGTCATCCAATATCCTCATCAACACTGTGTAAGTATAGTGAATATGCAAGGGTGCGCGTGTGGTGTAAACCTATTCTAGGGTTCGTGACTAGGAACTATACTAGTTTATTGCTAACCCTAAGCTAACCATACTACACCTAACACAATATCCATGACACACTATAACTATCAAACATAATATATAGTATACCAACTACGGACTGCGGAGGTGCTATACGCCATCCACCCGACTTCCCCCAGTAGATATAATCTACTCACCTTGCGTCTTCATTTGTCGACGTCTCCACGCGCTTTACTTGTTGTCCCGAAGTCTTCATGGGGTACCTACACATCAAAGTATCGTATATGCGTATTAAAACCAAATCCAAGCTAACACGGCACACGAAACCCAAAACGATACGATAAGGGGCCTATAGGTTAGAACCTATGGGCACGCCTTCAAAACCATCAACAAATCCTCGATATCGTCGTATAAATGCCAAATAGTCGAGGTAAATCACAATACACAATTCAGAACTAAAAATACGGAATACGGAAACACGAATCCAAAACAGCAACTTAGGAAATAGGCTCTAGATTTCACCATAGGTCAAATTAGACAAATCTATACATACCAGGGGCCTAATCTACAGATAAGGGAACACCAAAACCAAAACGAGGCAAATCCACCATGGTCTGGCCGCAAATTGCGGCCAGAATGGATAAATCTGCGGCCGGGTATAGGAGGTAGGGGCTAGGGTTCTGGTGGTAGCTTCCTGGGTGCCTGCACATGTCACTTTCCAATCAATTTTAATTTAGGATGTCTCGGGTGATAGCAGATTCAATATACCCTTCACAGATTCCACAAATTCTCCGATATCAGTTTCTAAATCCGTATTTCGGGTTTCAACTCTCAGGTTAGGGTCTCAATTCATGCACTAGGGTGTGGGTGTAGCCTCTACTGAACTCAATTTCACATTACAACTCATAATTT
The DNA here is from genome assembly GCA_030015575.1 of Agapanthus africanus. Lineage (NCBI taxonomy): Eukaryota > Viridiplantae > Streptophyta > Magnoliopsida > Asparagales > Amaryllidaceae > Agapanthus > Agapanthus africanus. The sequence goes on along the minus strand of CM057338.1, from coordinate 708,031,560 downwards.
CCTCAAACCCTAACTAGGTTTCCTTAACTCCACAATATCAAACAATATTGGTTCAATCTAAACATGGGGGTATAAGTAATTCTAAAACTAAGCTAATAGTCCAGAAAATACCTCATTTGGCAACTCAATAATTTTCTTGAGTTGCCCCTAGTGGCCAAAATCCTTGCTTCCTTGGTTCAATGTGTAGATCTTGAGCTTGTGCACACTTTTAATGAAATGAGAGTGGGGTTTTGGAGTTGTTTTCATGGTGATTTGAGTAGATGAAGAGGGGAGGGAGAATGAGGTGCAGGAGCAGCAGCAGCAAGCAAAGAAGAGGGAGAGAGAAATAGTGAAGACAATGGAAGAATGGCTAAGTCTTGGTCAAAGAAGCCCATACCTCTCTCTCTCTCACCCCAACTACTAAATTCTTTAATATAAATCCTTTTTCCATTTCTTTTCTTTTCTCTAAATTCCTTCTCACTCAAATAGTAAACCCAAATGAGAAACCATGGTAGAAAATGCACAAGTGTAAGAAGAATGATATGTGCATGTTTTGCACAAAAATGCTAAAAGAACCGATTAGCGATTTTTAATCGCGATTAGCACTAAATTAGCATATAACTAAACAATTAAACATTGAAATGGCATAATTCTCTAATTTACCCTATTTTAGAATTTTCCATAATTTTTCCCCATTTATTTGTATTTAATTATACCGAATTATTAAAATATTCAATAAAATAATATTAAATTATAAATATTCCCTAAAAATAATATTTTTATTATTTCGAAATGTTACATGTAAACTAGCATATCTAATATACAATTATACACTTAATTATTAAATCAACACTTGACTTAATAATCCGGTCATATCTCATATAACCGGCTAACATCCATTGTATCGACTTATCGAATCAACACTTGATTCGATAACCCGGCTATATCATATATAACTGACCGATACAAAAAGTCGCGAGAATAGAATACGGTATCACATACATGCATTATTCTCGGTCTCCCACATATCACATATGCGCTCCTTTTTCGTTTTGCCTGAGCCAGTAAAACCTCTATGTAGGACTCTAAAGACTCGTCAATACGCCGGCAGTAGGTGATGATCACATCAAGCACCCACAAACCGTCAGCGGTACTAGCTGGACGTAACGGCTACCCGGGTATTGAGCGATCAGAAGATCAGCAAGCAAGCCCGCTCCAACTCCTGTAAAAGCCTGGCGGTAACACTTCCCGTACAGTCCGGTCTCCTCGTCTGATATGTCGCATATCAAGTCTAGGGGTGGTAAGCATCAGACCCCAATAACCGATAAGTCATGCCGATGTGAGGCTCATAACGGGTCGAGAAACTACTGGTAACACTTACCAGCAAATCTCTGAATCAGCCCTGGCTAGGGACTTCCCAGTTACGGCCAATCGAGCACAGCGCAACATCAACCCCCAATACCGGGAGAGACGAAACCCCTCCTATCGCTCATTGCCTCCATATGACTCTGGACTGTACCCAAAAACCATCGTCTTGCACGCCCTCATGGACGTGGTAAGCTGGAAATCAAAGCACAGTGGGAATCACACAAGACTCTATGATGATCTCGGGTCTACAGACTAACCTGCACAAGTGTCACCAGAGAACTACCATCTGACGTGAGGTATAATACCATCTGGGAGTTCTCGACGAGTCCGTCCAGTGTACCCAGTCTCCACTGAGCACCCGTATACCATCTCTGATGTCAAATACCAATGGATATGGGATCATCCATCGCCCATCTCATGGGTCGAGAAGCGTATACGCTAGTCTACTCTGGTATATCGATGCCCTGTCTCGATACACCCACGACTAGGGACCTTGAAGGATGTACTTATGGACTACCATGTCCCCACTAGTATGATCTGCATCATAGTCCAGGTAGTCAAGTACACATCCTAAGGGCTTTACCAACATGTAATTATAAGACAGTATAAAGAGACAAGTATACATGTTAAGATAAAGAGAAACCAGATAGCATACTATCATATCGAGCAAGAAAGTCCTCTCTATATATGTCTAAGAATCCAATATAATATACATCATCTGTACAATACTGGCCTCTAGGGCATACATACAACTAACAATCTCCCACTTGCACTAGGGCCAGCTGCTGTAGTATCGCATACCGAGCATCCCGAAGAGTCTCTCAAACTGTATCTGGGGAATGGCCTTCGTGAGTGGATCCGCTGTGTTGTTCTTCGTGTCAACCCTCCTGACCTCGATCTCCCAGCGATCAACTATCTCCCGGATCAAGTGATACCGCCTCAGAATATGCCTGGATCGCTGATGGGACCTGGGTTCCTTGGCTAAAGCCACCGCTCCATTGTTATCGCAATACAAAGGTATTGGATGCTCAATGGATGGAACCACTCCAAGTTCAGTAATGAACTTCTTGATCCAGACAGCCTCTTTGGCAGCATCGTTGGCAGCGATGTATTCAGCCTCCATCGTCGAGTCTGCCATGGTTTCCTGCTTGGAACTCTTCCAGCTAACCGCCCCTCTGTAAAGGGTAAAGACAAATCCCGACTGCGACTTAGAGTCGTCCTTATCACTCTGGAAGCTCGAATCGGTAAAGGACTCCACTTGGAGTTCTCCATTACCATACACCAAGAGCATCTCTTTAGTCCTTTGCAAGTACTTGAGAATTCTCTTCACAGCAGTCCAGTGACTCTCTCCAGGATCAGCTTGATACCTACTCACTAAACTTAGTGAGTATGCTACATCGGGTCTGGTACATAGCATCACATACATGATAGAGCCTACTGCCAAAGCATAGGGTATCCCTTGCATGCGAGCTCTCTCCAAATCAGTCTTGGGAGACATCTCTTTGGAGAGAGTGAGCCCTGAGATCGTGGGTAAAAACCCACGTTTGAACTCTTCCATACTAAACCTCTTTAGTATGGTGTCAATGTACCTAGATTGGGACAATCCCAATATCCTTTTAGATCTATCTCTATAGATCATAATTCCCAATATGCAGGAGGCATCACCTAGATCTTTCATTGAGAATCTATGTGATAAGAAGAGCTTGACCGATTGCAGCATAGGAATGTCATTTCCTATCAGGAGTATGTCATCCACGTACAATACGAGGAAGACAACCTTACTCCCTGCTACCTTCTTGTAGATACAAGGTTCATCTAAGTTTTTGACGAAATCAAACTCTTTGATAACGACGTCAAAGCAGATGTTCCAACTCCGCGATGCTTGCTTTAATCCATAAATGGATTTAAGCAGCTTGCACACCTTCCCGCTGCTCCCACTATCTACGAAGCCCTCTGGCTGAGTCATGTACACGCACTCTTCTAAATCACCGTTTAGAAAGGCGGTCTTAACATCCATTTGCCAGATTTCGTAGTCATGATATGCAGCGATGGCAAGCATGATCCGGATGGATTTAAGCATAGCCACTGGAGAAAAGGTTTCGTTATAGTCCACACCTGGTCTTTGACGAAAACCCTTTGCAACAAGTCTAGCTTTGAAAGTCTCCACTTTCCCATCTACACCAAGTTTTTTCTTGAAGATCCACTTGCTCCCAATGGGTTTTACCCCTTCAGGAGCAACTTCCAAAGTCCATACTTTGTTGGTGTACATGGATTCCATCTCGGACCGCATTGCATCCAGCCATTTCACTGAGTCCCCACTCGTGATGGCCTGCTCGAAGCTAGTTGGGTCATCATCAACCATGATGCAATCCTCGCTCCCACCATCCATGAGAAAACCGTAGTATCTCTCAGGTGGGTGAGGAACCCTACTAGATCGGCGGAGTGGCTGGGGTTCATCGGGAACTACCAAATCCTCTGGTTCTACCAAATCTTCTGTTGTGGTTTGTACAGCTGGAACCTCTTCCAGTTCTACCTCAGAGCCACTAATCTCTTTTGCAAGAAATTCCTTTTCTAGAAAGGTGGCGTGTTGAGCAACAAATACCCTTTGTTCCTCACTGTGGTAGAAGATATACCCTCGCGAATGCTTGGGATATCCAACAAACTTACACAAAACATACCTTGCCTCGAGTTTGTCCGGTTTTTGTCTTTTGACATAGGCCGGGCAACCCCATATCTTAATAAAATTAAGATATGGTCTCTTCCCCTCCCATATCTCATATGGGGTGGTAAGCACAGATTTGGAAGGAACCCTATTCAGTAGGTATGCTGCTGTCTCCAGTGCATATCCCCAGAAGGAAATAGGTAACTCAACTATACTCATCATTGAGCGCACCATATCTAATAGGGTGCGGTTCCTCCGTTCTGATACACCGTTGTGCTGTGGTGTATATGGACGAGTTAGCTGAGAGAGAATCCCATTCTCTTTTAGGAAGTCCATGAATTCATTGCTTAAGTATTCACCTCCTCGATCAGATCGAAGGATTTTAATACTTTTCCCGGTTTGGTTCTCGACTTCTTGTTTATATTCTCTAAATTTCTCAAAAACTTCTGATTTGTGTTTCATCAGGAACACATATCCGAATCTAGAGAGATCGTCAGTGAATGTAATGAAGTACGAAGAACCATCCCTGGCATGTGTAGACATGGGATCGCATACATCACTATGTATCAGTCCTAAGAGTTCGGTAACTCTTTCTCCGTGTCCCGTAAACGGAGTTTTGGTCATCTTGCCTTTGAGACATGACTGGCAAGTATCATAAGATGAAAATTCAAATGGATTTAAATATCCATCCTTATGCAACTTAGCTAGTCGTGTCGCATTGATGTGACCCAGTCTACAATGCCATAAGAAGGATTCGTTCAGTTCTGAACTCTTCCTCTTGTGTGTGTTTGTTATGCTCAGAACTGTTGATTGATTTAGAACAGAAATGCCATTGCACAACGTGCCTGATCCAACCAACCTTTGGTTCAAAAAAATGTTCATAACATTATCCTGTAATACAAAATTATATCCCTCTTTACTTAGTAAAGAAACCGATATAATGTTGCATATCAGGTTCGGCATGTAATAGCATTCGTTCAGAACCAATGTATTACATGTTGGCAATACAAGGTGATATTCCCCGACGGTTTTAGCTGCAACAATTGCACCATTTCCAACCCATATGTCTTTATCACCTTCTCCAAGTTCTCTACCTTTTCTAAGCCCATGTAACTGATTACATATATGGGATCCTGACCCGGTATCTAATACCCAGGACGTAGAGCAAATGGAGAAACAGTTCTCCGTAACGAACACACCCGAAGAAAATGCATCAACATGTACTTTCTTCACACGGATGGCATGGGAATCCTGGTATTCCCCTATATCCTGTTCAGTCTTATAACTCTTATAAGAAAGAACGGAACCAACGTTCCCCAGCACAGTATAACATGTGGGTTCGGTGAATACATCCATATTATTATCTTGATTAAGGCATGAAATGGTCGCTACCTGGAGAGAGAGAGAAGAAAACACTTTAGCGTATGCTCTTGCAAGATCAGATTGGTTATTATTTTATCTAATCAGGATGGCTCCCACTGTTTTTATCAAATCTTCCTTCAAACCCTAAAAGGAAAGACTAGCCGGGATTAATTACACCCTACAACTTCACCAATCTTTCAGCCAGGCCAGTGTCGGTACTTTGAGGGAGGTTCCCCGTGCTTTCGCACGGACCTAATTAAAGTAAACCTCGTTTTCCCAGAGGCGTAACCCCATTGACACCTTTCTAGACACCTACTTGATCGGCTAATTGTCCTGTGTAAAACTCTCCCAGGAGTAACAATTACTCGCAGTGGGTATCGGGATCCAACTATCTCATAGAAGGTATGCAATCTCATTGCAAATCTCAACACTTGAAATTCCCGATAATATTTTGCCCCAAGCATCCTATGACCTTGACGGAGGTCAACAAACCATAGGGTACAAGTCAAGTTCAACCCGTCATTTCTTGATTGAATCAAACCCACCCGCACGACCCTTGACGGAGGTCAACAAAGTCGTACGACTACCCTAATCCAATCTGCATCATATGCATAAGCAGATAAATACTAGTTAGCTACCGCACACTACGCCTTGACGGAGGTCAACAAACGTAGCACGAATATGTAGGGTTCCTAGGCACTCTAATGGAGTCTCCCAAGTGATCAAACATGCACAAATCGAAATTTTACAAGTGCCGAGAAAACCTAGAACGGATCGTTAACTAGAAATCAAGGCGAAGCAAGCAAGTAATCGAATTAAATGCTAAGGGAAAGTAACTACAACCTTTGTAGATCCGGTCCACCACCTCCATAGCTCCGCAACGAAGTCCCTTTGCTGTCCAAAACATATCTCGGGCTCTAGCGTCGGCTTCGTCGGATAATAAGTGAGCTAGGTCGTCGATGTCCATGCCGAAGATGATCTACGTCGAGGCATCGCTAGATCAAGCTCCAACTTCACCAAGTCTTGAAAACTTGTGAAGGAAACACACTCTACTACTTGGCAAGAGGTAGAGGATAAAGAAATAGGAGTTGGGTTTACTTTAGAATTGGATTTCTCACTCATTTGCATCAATCACCATTGATGGAGGATGGTTTTCTTCACTTGAAGAATAAAGAAGATGAAGAAGCTATTATGATAAGAATTATGGAATAGAAAAATGAATAATAATTTCTTATCATAATTGAACCATAGTAAAGTGTAGAGAGTTAACCAAGGTTAGTGAGTGGTTAGGGTTTGAGATAAAAACAAAATGGTCACTTTTGGTCAAAGCTTCATGAAGCTTCATTAAGCTTCATGAAAGAATGAAAGCTAACCATTTTGTTTCTTTCTCATTATGCTTATTATAAATACCATAATGAATAAAACAAATAAATAAAGGAATAAGCAAATAGTAAACCCTAAGGATTTCATTAACCAAGGTTTAATTCTTTACACTTAACCAAAAAGACATGTATCATCAAACATGATACAAACTAGTGCACAATATCATATCGCATATGCAATGCGCACATCCGAGCGAGAAAATCCATTTAAAGTGAACCGATACTAGTTAATGCAAAGTAATATATCAAATATATAATTATACATTAAATCATTAAATCAACACTTGATTTAACGATCCGGTCATATCGCATATAACCGACTAGTATCCAATGTATCGGCTTATCGAATCAATCCTTGATTCGATAGCTAGGGTATATCGCATATAACCTGATCGATACATTCATCGCGAGAATAGAATACGGTATCACATACACGCATTATTCTCGGTCCCGCACATATCTCATATGCGCTCCTATTTCGTTTCGCTTGAGCCAGGAAACCTCTGTGTAGGACTCTAAAGACTCGTCAATACGCCGGCAGCAGGTGATGATCATATCAAACACCCACAAGCCGCAAGCGGTCTGCTAAACGTAACGGCCACCCGGGTATTGAGCGATCAGAAGATCGACGAGCAAGCCCGCTCACACTCCTGCGAATCCAACCAGTAACACTTACCGTATAGTCCGGTCTGTTCGTCTGATATGTCGCATATCTCGCCTAGGGGTGGTAAACGTCAGACCCCAATAGCTCGATAAGTCATGCCGACTTGAGGTCCATAACATTCGTGAAACTACTGATAACTCTTACCAGTATATCACAGCAACCCTGGCCAGGGATTTCCTGTTATGGCCAGTCGAGCATAGCACAACATCAACCCCCAATACCGGGAGAGACGAATCCCCTCCTATCGCTCATTGCCTCCATGTGAATCGGGACTGTACCCAAAAACCACCTGTTTGCACAACTCAGTAGAGCCGTGGTAGGGTGGAAATCAAAGCACAGTGGGAGACACACAAGACTCTATGACGATCTCGGGTCAACAGACTAAGCTGTACCAGTGTCACCAGAGAACTGCCATCTGACGTGAGGTATAATACCATCTGGGAGTTCTCGGCGAGTCCGTTCAGTGTACCCAGTCTCCACTGAGCACCCGCATACCATCTTCGATGTCAAACACCAATGGATATGGGATCATCCATCGCCCATCGCATGGGTCGAGAAGATATGCGCTAGTCTACTCTGGAATATCGATGCCCCGTCTCGATATTCCCACGACTAGGAACATTTCAAGGATGTACTCATGGACTACCCAGGACCCACTAGTATGATCTGCATCATAGTCCTGGAAGTCGAGTACACATCCTAAGGGCTTTATCAACATGTAATCAGAGAGACAGAAAGTATACAAGTTAAGATAAAGAGCAACCAGATAGCGTACTATCATGTCGAGCAAGAAAGTCCTACCTATATATGTCCCAGCATCCACTACAATATACATCCAATGTACAGTAATGGCCTCTAGGGCATACATATAACTAACAATCTCCCACTTGCACTAGGGCCATCTGCAGCAGTGGTTGCAGTATCACATACTCAACCATCCCCTAAAAGTCTCTCTTTGGGAAAAAGGCCTTCGTGAGTGGATCCGCCGTGTTGTCCTGTGAGTCTACTCTCCTAACCTCGATCACCCTGGAGGTCAACTATCTCCATGATCAGGTGATGCTGCCTCAGAATATGTCTGGGTCACTGATGGGACCAGGGTTCCAGGGCCAAAGCCACACTTCCATTGTCATACAATGGCAGGAACCTAGTTCATCTTATGAACCAATATACACCCAAACTTCCTCTTTGGTAGTATCTTTAATAGCGATGTTACCAGCCTTTATCGTCTAGTTTGCCACGGTATCGAGCTTGGAACTCTTCCAGCATACCGTCCCTTTACTGAGGGTAAAGACAGTGCCTGTGACTGACACTCAGTCGTCTTTATCACCCTGGAACATTTCCAGTGATTTCCCCATGATCAACTGATACCATCTCACTACAGCTAGTGAGTATTCTAACATCCATTTAGATCTATCTCATAGATCCAGGATTTAGTAGGTATCACTTTGATCCTATTTGGGGAATCTTAGTGATAATAGGAGATTGATCGATCGTAGTATAGGAAACTCTTTTCCTATCAAGAGTATGTTGTCTACGTACAATACGAAGATGACCACTTTACTCTCTACTACCCTTTTGTATATACAAGGTTCGTCTACCATTTTGATGAAGTCAAACACTTTGACTATTACATCAAAACAGCCGTTCCAACTCCGCGATGCCTGCTTCATTATGTAAAGCAACTCGCACACGTTTCCGCTGCTCCCACTGTTTACGAAGACCTCTGGCTGTGTTCTTATAGACGTTCTCTTCTAAATCAGTATTTAGAAAAGCAGTCATGGCACCCAACCGCCAGATATCGTAGTCATGGTATGTAGCCGTGGTAAGTAGGATCTGGATAGAATTAAGCATAGCTACTGGAAAAAGGTTTCATCATTATCCACGCCTGGCCGATGACGAAAACCTTTAACAAGTCTAGCTTTGAAAGTCTCAACTTTTCCATCTACACCAAGTAATCTTCTCAAGATATACTTGCTCCTGATGGGGATTTAACCCTTCAGATATAGCAGTTAAAGTCCATACTTTGCTGGTGTACATGGATTCCATCTCAGATCGCTAAGCATCCAGCCATTCTTACAGAGTTCCTACTCTCGATGGCCTGCTCGAAACTAGTTGGGTCATCATCTCATGATGCAATCCTTGCTCCCACTGTCATCGAGAAACCGAGGTATCTCTCAGGCGGATGAGGAACCCTACTAGATCGGCGGAGAGGCTGAGGTTCGTCGGGAACTATAGAATCTTATGGTTCTGTCAAATCATCAACTGCAGTTTTGTATAGCTGGAACCGTTCCAGTTCTACAGAACTGATCCTGCCTCGATCTTGTCCGGATTTTGCTTTAAACATAGGCCGGACAACCCCAAATCTTAACTCGCTTAAGAGATGGGTTCTTCCCATTCCATATCTCATATGGAGTGGTAGGCACTGATTTGATTCAAACCTAATTTAATAGGTATGCAGCTTCTCAAGTGCATAACCCCAAAAAGAAATAGGTAACTCAGTAATACTCATCATAGAGCACACCATATCTAATATTGTGCAATTGCTCCGTCCTGATACACCGTTGTGCTGTGGTGTATTCAGAGGAGTAACACTGAGAGAAAATCTCATTCTCCTTTAGAATAGTCCAGGAATTCTATGCACAAGTATTCTCCTCCCTGATCTTATCATAGGACATAATACTTATACCCGTATTTTGGTTCTCTACTTCTAACTTATATTCTGTGAATATCTCAAAAGGTTCGGACTTATGTTTCAACAGGAACATATGACTGAATCTTGAGAGATTATCGGAGAATATAATGAAGTATGAAGAACCAGTCCTGGCATGTGTAGACAGGAGACTTTACATTCATCATCATGTATCAGTCCCAAGAGTTTACTAACTCTTTCTCTGTTTACAGTAAACGGAGCTATGGTCATCTTATCTTTGTGACACGACTGGCAAGTTTCACAAGATGTAAATTCAAACTGATTTAAATATGCATCTAAAATGTAACTTCAGCCAGTCGGGTCGCATTGATATGACCTAGTCTACAATGCCTCAAGAATGATTCGTTCATTTCTGAACTCTTCCTCTTGTGTGTGTTCTGTATACGAGGAACTGTAGTTTGATTTAGAACGTCAATGCTTTTAGATAACGTGCCTGAACCGATCAACTTTTGATATAGGAAATGTTCAAAACATTATCCATCTATACAAAATTATATCATTTCTTTACTAATAAAGAGACTGATATGATTTTGTATATCAGGTTCGGTATCTAATAGCATTTGTTCAGAATCAATGTATTGGTAATACAGGGTGATAGTGACCAACAGACTTGGCTGCAACACTTGCCCCGGTTTCTGTCTCATGAAACTTATCACCCGTTCTCAGTTTTTCTACCATTTTGTAGCCCTATGTAACAGATTACATATCTGGGATCCTGATCCGGTATCATATACCCAGGATGCAGAGGATACTGAGAAACAGTTCTTTTATAATGAACACACCCGAAGGAGATGCATCATATGCACTTTCTTCGTTTTGGGCGGCATAGAAATTCTGGTATTCCCCTATTTCCTGCTCTGTCTTATAACAATTATAAGTTGGAGCGGGACCAACGTTCCCCAGCTCAGTATAACAAGCGGGTTCGGTCAATTCATCATATTATTATCTTGATTAAGGCGTGATATGGTCGCTACCAGGAGAGAGAGAGAAGAAAACACTCTGCGTGCGCTCTAGCAAGATCAGATTGGTTATATATATTTTATCTAATCAGGATGGCTCCCACTGTTTTTATCAAATCTTCCTTCAAACCCTAAAAGGAAAGACTAGCCGGGATTAATTACACTCTACATGTTCGCCAATCTTTCAGCCAGGCCAGTGTCGGTACTTTGAGGGAGGTTCCCCGTGCTTTCGCACGGACCTAATTACTGTAAACCTCGTTTTCCCAGAGGCGTAACCCCGTTGACACCTTTCTAGACACCTACTTGATCGGCTAATTGCAAAGTGCAAAACTCTCCCAGGAGTAACAATTACTCGCAGTGGGTATCGGGATCCAACTATCACATAGAAGGTATGCAATCTCATTGCAAATTCCAACACTTGAAACTCCCGATAAAGGTTTTTACCCCTAGCACCTATGACCTTAACTATGGTCAACAAATCATAAGTACTAGTCAAGTTCTACCCGTCATTTCGTGATTAATTAGACCCACCCACATGACCCTTAACTAAGGTCAACAAAGTCACGCGACTGTCCTAACTAATCGCATCATATGCGGTGTAGGAAGACATCACTTAGCTACCGTACACTGTGCCTTGACTATGGTCAACAAACACAGCACGAATACTAAGTACTCTACTTCCTAAAATGACAGAGGGTTGCGAATGGTTTTTGTGAAAACCTTTAACGCTTTGAACTTGATCTCGTTGCTGAATCAAATGGTTTTTAAATGGAATGTTTTCGAGGCTTTTCTAGTTTTGCTAAAGGGGTCACTCCCGGTGAAGGGATCGTCGGCCCTTTCCTCGTCGAATGAGGTGCGGGATATATCATATATATCACTGTGCAAAGCAGAAACTATAGAAGCGATCAAAGGACAAACCGAGTGATGTAGCATGTGCCAGTTATTGCTAAAGGAGTCACTCCCGGTGAAGGGATCTCGGTCCTTTCCCTATCGAATAAGGTGCAGGATGTTCTACAAGGAACACCACGATGCAAAGCAAGAACTGTAGCTACCTGTTTTATTTTGAAATTCGATTCCACAACATCAATTAGGTTTATTTTCTTTCATTAATCTCATTAATGAATATCCCATCATTTAAATTACCTAAACATCACAGATAAATATGACGTACACTTATGCCATCCGCATTCGCCTCGATGTCCCCTCGTGCACCGTTAGGTTAGGTAACTAACGGCAGAGCGGGGCAGGGCTAGCGCGGGTGTAAAACATAAGCAACGTCTATATAATATATCATATATACTATATATAATACCTGTCACAGAACATCGTATGATCACATCACAGATAAATCACAGCAGAAGAAACATATGAAATATTGGATATACTAGGACGTCCGTGTTTTCAATACGAGCCAGTATAAAACACGGATTCCACGGTCGTGATGAATAGCCAATCCCACATCCCTAGACCCCTACGAGAGCGGCAAGCAACCCTACCAATTCTAGGGTTAGGAGACCCGGACTCGACTCCTCGAGTTGGTCTCCCACTGGACCCTAGAACCCGGTTACTTGTGCTCCACTCCTTGGGTCTATCCTAGTGCAGAAAAGTAAATAATATACAACGGGTGACGACTTCCGCAACCTGGAAGTGCCCCAATAAAAGAATATTACATACAAGTTTTTACATGAATGAAAATGAAAAACACTCATCTCACATAAAAACCCCCCGGCTATTCAAACACGACGATCCAATATAACATATCCAGCAAAACATAACATCACATGTCATCAACGTAAGTAAATATGCGCATCCCAATTGTCGTTGACATATAGCAACGAAACCGGCGATATCACATATTACACTTACGGTCACAGAAAAGAAAGTGTAAAACTACAACAGTTGGAATCCGCAACCACCTCAGACATCGCATGCCTGACCAAATGAATTACTTAGACATCGCATGCCTAACAATTATAAACCCCGCATTTTAGTCTCAAAATCGAAAACACTTTTCAATAAAAAATCGGGCAATTCAACAAGATTCCCGACATCCTGATCGAATACTCGTCGCAAACTTCAGTAGGCGGCCGCACCCCCGATACCGTCGACGAAGTGCACCAAGGCGGAACACCGCTACCGCGAGCACCCGAACGGATGTTTTCGGCGACGGGGTTCTCCTACAGTCACTTGGTCGGGGCTATGGAGTGAGGCTGTCTATTAAGTTTACCCGGCGAGTATCCGCGTACGCTACGTGATTGCGACGGACTTTTGATCACATCAAAATTCCGTGGCAACCGATCAAGTGAGACTAAAGTGCTATGTTTATAACATTCATTTAGTTATCTCATAACTTGTTGTGAATTCCAAGTATTGTATCACATTCCAGATAAATAGAAAATGCTAAACTTTTCGATCGAACAGTCAAACACCCAAGTTTTCCCGATACAGATCAACACATGAAATAAGTCTAACAATATTCAGTTCGTGCCTCAGTACCAACGGTCCAGCCGTAGAAGGGTCAAGCCAACGCCTTACATGTGGCACGCCGTACTACCCCAAACCCGAAGGTTCAAAGGGCAGTTCAAGACGGTCACATAATCGAGTTAAGGTTTGTTGTCTTCTAGAGGGTCCATCGCGTTACTTGCACTACTTAGAACGTCGTTAAACTACGGAAAAGTCCAAGAATTGGAAATTTCCCGGTAGGGGAAAAGTTGGGTATTTATATCCGGTCGAACTTTTTAACATATTCTAAAAATACCCGGAAAAGCATACCGACAAAATTAGACAGTCCGATCGAATACACCGAATCCCCAATACAACCCAGAAAAATCAAATCTTTAAAAAATTATTAAAAATTTCCAGAAACACTAACAATAAACTACAAGAATTACGGTGCAGAAACATGTGCCAGAGGAGACCAACATGCCGCGGAACCGCCGCATTAGGCATGCATATGCGGCGGTTCCGCCGCACAATGAACGATTCAGAGCCCCCGTTTTCAACAGTAATTCTTATAATATTGTACTGAGGTTTCTGAATATTTTTAATCAGGAAAAAACCCAGTTTTTCAAAATCGTCCAGAGAGCATTTTAAATCGGGGTTTTGTGTTCGATCGGACTTCTAACTCCGTCAGGACTTCGCCTAAGGCTCTAGCTAGGCTCTGATACCACTGTAGGGTTCCTAGGCACTCTAATGGAGTCTCCCAAGTGATCAAACATGCACAAATCGAAATTTTACAAGTGCCGAGAAAACCTAGAACGGATCGTTAACTAGAAATCAAGGCGAAGCAAGCAAGTAATCGAATTAAATGCTAAGGGAAAGTAACTACAACCTTTGTAGATCCGGTCCACCACCTCCATAGCTTCGCAACGAAGTCCCTTTGCTGTCCAAAACATATCTCGGGCTCTAGCGTCGGCTTCGTCGGATAATAAGTGAGCTAGGTCGTCGATGTCCATGCCGAAGATGATCTACGTCGAGGCATCGCTAGATCAAGCTCCAACTTCACCAAGTCTTGAAAACTTGTGAAGGAAACATACTCTACTACTTGGCAAGAGGTAGAGGATGAAGAAATAGGAGTTGGGTTTACTTTAGAATTGGATTTCTCACTCATTTGCATCAATCACCATTGATGGAGGATGGTTTTCTTCACTTGAAGAATAAAGAAGATGAAGAAGCTATTATGATAAGAATTATGGAATAGAAAAATGAATAATAATTTCTTATCATAATTGAACCATAGTAAAGTGTAGAGAGTTAACCAAGGTTAGTGAGTGGTTAGGGTTTGAGATAAAAACAAAATGGTCACTTTTGGTCAAAGCTTCATGAAGCTTCATTAAGCTTCATGAAAGAATGAAAGCTAACCATTTTGTTTCTTTCTCATTATGCTTATTATAAATACCATAATGAATAAAACAAATAAATAAAGGAATAAGCAAATAGTAAACCCTAAGGATTTCATTAACCAAGGTTTAATTCTTTACACTTAACCAAAAAGACATGTATCATCAAACATGATACAAACTAGTGCACAATATCATATCGCATATGCAATGCGCACATCCGAGCGAGAAAATCCATTTAAAGTGAACCGATACTAGTTAATGCAAAGTAATATATCAAATATATAATTATACATTAAATCATTAAATCAACACTTGATTTAACGATCCGGTCATATCGCATATAACCGACTAGTATCCAATGTATCGGCTTATAGAATCAATCCTTGATTCGATAGCTAGGGTATATCGCATATAACCTGATCGATACATTCATCGCGAGAATAGAATACGGTATCACATACACGCATTATTCTCGGTCCCGCACATATCTCATATGCGCTCCTATTTCGTTTCGCTTGAGCCAGGAAACCTCTGTGTAGGACTCTAAAGACTCGTCAATACGCCGGCAGCAGGTGATGATCATATCAAACACCCACAAGCCGCAAGCGGTCTGCTAAACGTAACGGCCACCCGGGTATTGAGCGATCAGAAGATCGACGAGCAAGCCCGCTCACACTCCTGCGAATCCAACCAGTAACACTTACCGTATAGTCCGGTCTGTTCGTCTGATATGTCGCATATCTCGCCTATGGGTGGTAAACGTCAGACCCCAATAGCTCGATAAGTCATGCCGACTTGAGGTCCATAACATTCATGAAACTACTGATAACTCTTACCAGTATATCACAGCAACCCTGGCCAGGGATTTCCTGTTATAGCCAGTCGAGCATAGCACAACATCAACCCCCAATACCGGGAGAGACGAATCCCCTCCTATCGCTCATTGCCTCCATGTGAATCGGGACTGTACCCAAAAACCACCTGTTTGCACAACTCAGTAGAGCCGTGGTAGGGTGGAAATCAAAGCACAGTGGGAGACACACAAGACTCTATGACGATCTCGGGTCAACAGACTAAGCTGTACCAGTGTCACCAGAGAACTTCCATCTGACGGGAGGTATAATACCATCTGGGAGTTCTCGGCGAGTCCGTTCAGTGTACCCAGTCTCCACTGAGCACCCGCATACCATCTTCGATGTCAAACACCAATGGATATGGGATCATCCATCGCCCATCGCATGGGTCGAGAAGATATGCGCTAGTCTACTCTGGAATATCGATGCCCCGTCTCGATATTCCCACGACTAGGAACATTTCAAGGATGTACTCATGGACTACCCAGGCCCCACTAGTATGATCTGCATCATAGTCCTGGAAGTCGAGTACACATCCTAAGGGCTTTATCAACATGTAATCAGAGAGACAGAAAGTATACATGTTAAGATAAAGAGCAACCAGATAGAGTACTATCATGTCGAGCAAGAAAGTCCTACCTATATATGTTCCAGCATCCACTACAATATACATCCAATGTACAGTAATGGCCTCTAGGGCATACATATAACTAACAGAATACTAAGTAGGACTAATCTGAAATGACGGAGGGCTACGACAGGTTTTTCTGAAAACCTATTGCGTAATGAACTTGATATCGTTGTAGAATCAAGTAAAATTTTGAAATGGAGTGATTTTGAGGCTTTCATTAGTTTTGCTAAAGAGGTCACTCCCGGTGAAGGGATCTCGGCTCTTTCCTCATCGAATAAGGTGCAGGATATATCATATATATCGCTATGCAAAGCAAAACTCCAAAAGCAGTCAAAAGTCAAACCGAGTATTGTAGCATCTTCCAGTTTTGCTAAAGAGGTCACTCCCGGTGAAGGGATCTCGGCTCTTTCCCCATCGAATAAGGTGCAGGGTATATCATATATACCGCTATGGAAAGCAAAACTGTAGCTACCCTTTTGTTTGAAAATTTGATTCTACAACATCTTTTAGGTTTCTTTTCTTTCATTAATCACATTAATGAAGTCCCATCATTTAAGTCACCTAAACATCACAGATAAATACGACGTACACTTATGCCATTCGCATTCGCCTCGATGTCCCCTCGTGTACCGTTAGGTTAGGTAACTAACGGCAGAGCAGGGCAGGGCTAGCGCGGGTGTAAAACATAAGTAGCGTCTATATAATGTATCATATATACTATATATAGTATCTATTACAGCACATCACATGATCACATCACAGATATCGCAGCAGAAGAAACATATGAAACATTAGATATACTAGGACGTCCGTGTTTTATTTTGAGCCTCTATAAAACACGGATTCCACGGTCGCGATGAATAGCCAAACCCACACCCCTAGACCCATACGAGAGCGGCAAGAAACCCTACCAATTCTAGAGTTAGGAGACCCGGACTCGACTCCTCGAGTTGGTCTCCTACTGGACTCTAGAACCCGGTTACTTGTGCTCTCCTCCTTGGGTCTATCCTAGTGCGGAAAAGTAAATAATATACAAATGGTGACATCGACCTCATCCCGGAAGTGCCCCAATAAAAGAATATTACATACATTTAAATTTTACATGAATGAAAATAAAAACTCTTATCTCACATAAAAAAAACCCCGCTATTCAGAACGCGACGATCCAATATAACTTATCCAGCAACACAGAATATCACATGTCATCAACGTAAGTAAATATGCGCATCCCAATTGTCGTTGACATATAGAAACGAAACCGGCGATATCACATATTACAGTTACGGTCGCAGAAAAGAAAAAGTAAAACTACAACATTTGGAATCCACAATCTCTTTAGACATCGTAAATCCGAAATATCACATATTTCGCATTTCATGTCTAACTGTATGAATTCCACATATTGTATCACATTCCAGATAAATAGACAGTATTAAACTTTCCGATCGAATAATCAAACACCCAAGATTTCCATAATAGCTCAACACTTGAGCGGAGTTCAAAAATTCCAGAATACGTCACAGTAGCAACGGTCCAGCCGTAGAAGGGTCAAGCCAACGCCTCACATGTGGCACGCCGTACTGCCCCAAACCCTAAGGTTCAAAGGGCAGTTCAAGACGGTCATATAATCGAGTTAAGGTTTGTTGTCTTCTAGAGGGTCCATCGCGTCACATGCACGTTTTTCCGAAAGATTTAAACCCGAGAAAAATTCAACACTTGAATGTTTTTCGTGCCGGGAAAAATTGAGTTAATGATATCCGTTCGAACATTTTAATACTTTCTAAATTATCCGGAATAACAAAACAAAATTAAATTCTCCGATCGAATCGACGAATACAAAAGGATCCCCAGAATACTCAACACTTGAGTCAGTTTAAAAATACCCATAAAATAGTATTATCAGATAAAAGTATTACTGTGCAAACCCCAAGTCAAACACTCTCTGTACGGCCGCGGTTCCGCGGCATAAGCAGGGTATTGCCGCGGAACCGCGGCGGTCCGTACAGATTACGTCACCAATTTTGCACCGTAATGCTTAGAAATCCCTGCTGTATTTTTTAGGTATTTTTAATTCTGAAAAAACCCAGATTTTGAAAAAAGTCCAGAGAGGGGGTCGTTTTGACGTTTTCGGGTTCGATCGGGGTTTTAACTTCGTTAACACATCGTCTAATGCTCTAGCTAGGCTCTGATACCACTGTAGGATTACTAAGCACACTAACAAGGCTCTACAAGACATTGACCATGCCAAAATAAAAATTTTATATGCCGAATAACCCTAAGCAAGATCGTATACTAGAGATTAGGGTTTCATATGCAAGTAAACTATGTTTACAACTAAGTGAATACGAAATACAACCTTTGTAGATCGGTCCTTCACTTCTTTAGCTCCTTGTTGAAGTCCCTTCGCTGCGATCAAGGTTCTCCAGGGTTCTTGCATGGCTTCACGACGCGAAGGATGCGACCTTGCTTGAAGTCTCCGAGGCCGAAGATGATCTACGTCGAGGGAATTCCGACTCAAGCTACTACTTCACTAACTAGAGAATTAGTGAAGCAAACACCCTATACTAAAGTGCTAGTCTAGTAGAGGATGGAGAAATAGGAAGTGGGTTCTCTTTGGATTTTTATTTCTCATAATCTTTTGCTCTCTTTTCAAAACCCTAGTTTTCTTTTTATTTTTTTCAATGAAAAAGATGAACAAAAGAAAGAGGAGAGGATAATGATCAAGTGTGTAGGCTAACCATGGTGAGTGAGTATCATATACTAACTCTTGTAGAGCCATAACCATAGCTAACACTTATGGTTGGGTTAAAAATATCTATGGTAAACAAACTCAAGTGGACTTAGTCAATGCATCCACAAGCTTCCACAAGCTTCATGCATTGATCTAATCCTCCACTTAATTTTGTAATTACTTAAAATATAAAAACCCAACATAATATATAGCATGGTGTAAGTCTCATACACCCAAGTCATGTGTATCATCAACCATGATACATTAAAACACAATTTTAATATATATCATATATAGATTAAAATTGTGCTCATGTGAGAAAAACCCTAAAGTGAACAAGTGTTAGTAAATGTAAACTAGTATATCTAATATACAATTATACACTTAATTATTAAATCAACAATTGACTTAATAATCCGGTCATATCTCATATAACCGGCTAACATCCATTGTATCGACTTATCGAATCAACACTTGATTCGATAACCCGGCTATATCATATATAACCGACCGATACAAAAAGTCGCGAGAATAGAATACGGTATCACATACACGCATTATTCTCGGTCTCGCACATATCACATATGCGCTCCTATTTCGTTTTTCCTGAGCCAGTAAAACCTCTGTGTAGGACTCTAAAGACTCGTCAATACGCCGGCAGTAGGTGATGATCACATCAAGCACCCACAAACCGTCAGCGGTACTAGCTGGACGTAACGGCTACCCGGGTATTGAGCGATCAGAAGATCAGCAAGAAAGCCCGCTCCAACTCCTGTAAAAGCCTGCCGGTAACACTTCCCGTACAGTCCGGTCTCCTCGTCTGATATGTCGCATATCAAGTCTAGGGGTGGTAAACGTCAGACCCCAATAACCGATAAGTCGTGCCGATGTGAGGCTCATAACGGGTCGAGAAACTACTGGTAACACTTACCAGCAAATCTCTGAATCAGCCCTGGCCAGGGACTTCCCTGTTACGGCCAATCGAGCACAGCGCAACATCAAACCCCAATACCGGGAGAGACGAAACCCCTCCTATCGCTCATTGCCTCCATGTGACTCGGGACTGTACCCAAAAACCACCGTCTTTCACGCCCTCATGGACGTGGTAAGGTGGAAATCAAAGCACGGTAGGAATCACACAAGACTCTATAACGATCTCGGGTCTACAGACTAACCTACACAAGTGTCACCAGAGAACTGCCATCTGACGTGAGGTATAATACCATCTGGGAGTTCTCGGCGAGTCCGTCCAGTGTACCCAGTCTCCACTGAGCACCCGTATACCATCTCTGATGTCAAACACCAATGGATATGGGATCATCCATCGCCCATCTCATGGGTCGAGAAGCGTATACGCTAGTCTACTCTGGTATATCGATGCCCTGTCTCGATACACCCACGACTAGGGACCTTGAAGGATGTACTTATGGACTACCATGTCCCCACTAGTATGATCTGCATCATAGTCCAGGTAGTCAAGTACACATCCTAAGGGCTTTACCAACATGTAACTATTAGACAGTATAAAGAGACAAGTATACATGTTAAGATAAAGAGCAACCAGATAGCATACTATCATATCGAGCAAGAAAGTCCTCTCTATATATGTCTAAGCATCCAATATAATATACATCATCTGTACAATACTGGCCTCTAGGGCATACATACAACTAACATCTGCTCGTGCTGCTTTTGATGTGTATTGTCCATCGATACAAGCGCGAGACATTTGGCAGTGGCACAGTCAATATCCCATGTTTTGCGGATTTCCTTATCCGCAACAGAAGATTCAGGGCCTTGGGTAGGTAGGGCTGAGGCAGTGAGGACATATGATACTTTATCATATATAAGAGCAATGTTAATGTTCCTCATCTAGTCTTTGTAGTTCGGTCCGGTCAGCTTGTTTTTATCTAGTAGAAGCTTAAGGCCTGTCATTGAGAGAGAGAAAAGAATACACTCAGTGAAAGCTCTTGCAAAGTTCAGATTGGTTATTATCTTTTCTAATCGATGTCTCCCACTGTTTTTATCAAATTTTCCTTAAAACCTTTAAAAAGAAAATTAGCCGGGATTAATTACATTCTACAACTTCGCTAACCGTTCATACAGGCCAGTGCCGGTACTTTGAAGGAGGTTCCCCGTGCTGTCGCATGGACCTAATTAGAATAAACCTCTTTTTCCCAGAGGCGTAGCCCCGTTGACACCTTTCTAGACACCTAATGGGTTAGCTAATTGTAAAGTGCAAAACTCTCCCGGGAGCAACTCCTGCTCACAGTGGGATCGGGATCCTACTATCACATAGAAGGTATGCAATCTCATTGTAAACTTCAACTCTTGAAACTCCCGATATGATTTTTACCCCTAAAACTCATGACCTTGACTATAGTCAACATATCATAAGTACTAGTCAAGTTCTTCCCATTATTTCGTGATTAACCAGACCCACCCATATGACCCTTAACTATAGTCAACAAAATCATATGAATGTCCTAACTAATCGCATCATTTGCGGTGTAGGAAGACATCACTTAGCTACCGTACACTGCGCCTTAACTATAGTTAAAATACGCAGCACGAATACTAAGTACTCTACTTTCTAAAATAACGGAGGGTTGCGAATAGTTTTTAAGAAAACTTTTAACGCTTTAAACTTGATATCCTTGCAGAATCAAATGGGTTTAAAAGGAGTGGCTTAAGCTCCGCACTTTGAAATCTTGCTTTTTCATAAAAAGCCGAGTGGGTTTCAAATCCGATTCTACAACATATTTTAGGTTCATTTTTCTTTACATTAATCTCATTAATGTAGTCCCATCATTTAAATCCTAAAGCCATCACAGAAAGAAATAAAAATAGAACGTACGCTTATACCATTCGCATTCGCCGCAATGTCCCGTTATGCACCGTTAGGTTACTTAACTAACGGCATAGCGGGGCGGGACTAGCGCGGATGTAAAACATAAGCAACGTTTATTATATATCATATATATAAACCACCATTCGTCTCATCATATAAAGCGATCACATCACAGAATATCAACAGCAGAAGCACATATGAAAATATAGGATATCTACGAGGTCCGTATTTTGTATTTAGCCAATAATAGAAAATACGGATTCCACGGTCGGGATGAATAGCCAAGCCCAAACCCCTAGACCCCTATGAGAGCAGAAAGTGACCCTACCAATTTTAGAGTTTAGGAGACCCAGTCTCGACTCCTCGAGATGGCCTCCTACTGAACCCTAGAACCCGGTCACTTGTGCTGCCCTCCTTGGTTCTATCCTAATGTGGAAAAGTAAATAATATACAACAATGGTGACATCATCCTCAACCCGGAAGTGCCCCAAATAAAAGAATATTACATACAATTTAATTTTACATGAATGAAAATAAAAACTCTCATATCACATAAAACCCCCGGCTATTCAATCACGACGATCCTGCACATCATATCTCAGCAACACATAACATCACATGCCATCAACATAAGTAAGTATGCGTACCCCGATTGTCGTTGATGTATAGAAATGAAATCGGCGATACACCACATACTACACTTACGGTCGCAGAAAAGAAAGTGAAAAACAACAACACTTGGAATCATCACTTTCACATATGTCAAGACGCTGTCAAACATTTCGATCGAATCAGCAAACATCCACAAATTACCCCAAGAGCTCAACACTTGAGCAAAGTTGAAATGCCCAAAAACATGCCACGGTGTCTATGGACCAGCCGTAGAAGGGTCAACCAATGCCTCACCTATGGCACCACGGAACTACGGCAAACCCTAGGGTTCGGTCGCGGTTCCGTGGACATAGAATCGAGTTAAGGTTTATGTTCTTCTAGAGGGTCTATAGGAATACTTGCACGACCATTGAATATAATCAACTTAGAAAATTACAACTCTTGAAAATTTCAGAAGGGGTCTAGATGTGGGGTTTCAAGTTCGTTCGAATTGTTAAATATTGTCTAGGTTACCATTATAATGTTAAAATATACGACTACGAAACACCACGAATTAGCCCCTAAGCAAAATAAACATCACATGAAATTTTAGGCTAAACAAGCAATACCTGAAACCCCAAATCCTACAGAACAGAGTACTGGTGAAATACGAGGTGATTTGGAGCATTGGGATGCTCGGGTCAAATCCGAGCAATAGGCCTCGTATTTCACCTGTGTTCATTATGTATCACATACATCCTTCTGCAGTTGCGTAAATAATTTTTAAACGACTTTTTCGAAAATTTACAGAGAGCAATTTCTAGGGTTTCAAATATCGTATTTTTCGGAGTTGTTTTCATTTTCGTAATAGTTATAACATCATGACTAGATTTCTAGCTTGGCTCTGATACACTATAGGGATTCCTTAATACCATGCCTAGGGTTTGATAGCATCACACATGCCACAATTTAAAAATTAGGGGGTGCTAAGCAATCTAACCTAGGAATCGAACTAGAAAAGCTAGGGTAACAGCAATAATATCACATACTATAAACTATTTATCACTAAGTGAAGAGAATACAACCTTTGTAGTCCTCTTCTCTTGACTCCTTGGATCCTTGAGAGTTTGAACCGGCTCCCTAGCGACCTTCCAAGTCCACGATGATCCACCCGGAGTCTATTTGTCCAAGCTCCTAGCTTCACTTGATCAATGAGGAAGTGGAGCTAACACTCTAAACTAATAGGCTAAACTAGTATAGAATGATGATGTAGTTTGTTTTCTCACTTCAAAACCCTTTCTTTTTTACTAACTCACTCACTAGAAATCTCAAGAGAGCAAGAGAGAGGAGGAAGAAGAAGATGGAAAGCTTGAGCTCAATGTTGTGATAATTAACAAAATAAAAATGAGAATGAATAATATAAATAAAAGTCACTCTCACAATTAACCATGGGTTAATAAATATCAAGATATTTATTTTGGAGTCAAAGCAACCAAGGAAAATAAACTCAAGGTCAAAACAAGGCTTAAGTGAAAGAAGTGTGCAGAATTATCAACCATGAGAGAATTTTCCTTTTCTTTAATTCTAAAATAAATATATATCCATAATTTATTCCCATATGAGTCTTGCATTGCCATCTTATATGTATTAACAACCATGACACCATGTATGTATGCATGTGTGCATTCACATCATCATGTGCATCAACAAAAATATATGCATACATGCATGCATACTGTAGGGTTACTAGGCACTCGCACAAGGGTCTATAAGGCATCAACCATGCCCGATTTAAAATTTAGACGTGCCGATCAACCCTTAACAAGATCTTTAAACTAGAGTTTAGGTAAAACAAAGCTTGTTAAATACTTTAACACTAAGTGAGAGGGATCACAACCTTTGTAGATCCGATCCTTCACTTCATAAGCTCCGTGTTGTGGTCCCTTCGCTGCGATCATCAAGTTCCGTACTCTCGAGAGGCTCCACGAAGACAAAGATGCAAGCTTGCTTCCGATCTTCAATAACTAAGATGATCTACCTTGAAGTTTCCTTAACCCAAGCTCTCACTCACTAAATGAAGTGAACACCCTCATCTAAATGGCAAGGATAGATGAGGATGATGAAGTAGGATTTTAGCTCTCATTTGTTTTCATATTTTCACTCAAAATCATCACTTCATAAAAATCTAGAAAGCTTTTCATGAAAGAACTCAAGGAAGAAGATGAAGAATCCTTTTGTGATGAATAATGAAAGTCAAGTATGAGGTTAAAAATGCAACAGTGGTCAATGTAACCTTTCTAGAGATTTAACTAGGGCTAGGGTTTTGGTTGGGTTAAAGAATGAGTCACTTAAAATATCAACACAAATATCTTTGCACAAAACAAAACAAAACCTTCTAGAAACTTCTAGAAAAGCTTAACCCAAATCAAACCCTAACCATGTTTAATCTCCACTAATCATGTTGCATTAATAACCATATCATGTTACAATATTATATATCACATATATAATATTTATTGTAACAAAATAAAATAATACAATTAACATATATCGCATATATATCAATGTATTACCCGAGTGAGAAAAAGAATCTTTTAGTGGGCTGATATTAGTTAATGTAATTTAATATATTATATATATAATTATAGATTAAATCATCGAATCAACACTTGATCCGACAATCCGGCTATATCGCATATAACCGACTAATATATCATTTACCGATTCATCGAATCAACACTTGATCCGATGACCCGGCTGATATCAAATATCGCGAGAATAGAATACGGTATCTCATATCGCATTATCCTCGGTCCTGCACATATCACATATGTGCGCCTACTCCGTTTTGCCTGAGTCAAGAAACCTCTGTGTAGGACTCTAAAGAATCGTCAATACGCCGGCAGTAGGTGATGATCATATCAAACACCCACAAGCTGCAAGCGGTCGGCTAAACGTAACAGCCACCCAGGTATTGAGCGATCAGAAGATCAACAAGCAAGCCGGTACATTCTCCTGCGAATCCAATCAGCAAAACTCCCGTACAGTCCGGTCTCGTCGTCTGATATGTCGCATATCTTGCCTAGGGGTGGTATACGTCAGACCCCAGTAGCTTGATAAGTCGTGTCGATATGAGGTCTATAGCAGTTCGAGAAACTACTGATAACACTTACCAGTAAATCTCAGCAACCCTGGCCAGGGATTTCCAGTTATAGCCAATCGAACACAGCACAACATCAACTCCCTATACCGGGAGAGACGAATCCCCTCCTATCGCTCATTGCCTCCATGTGATTCGGGACTGTACCCAAAAGCCACCTTTTTGCACGCCCTCTTGGACGTGGTATGATGGAAATCAAAGCACAGTGGGAATCACACAAGACTCTATGACAATCTCGGGTCAACAGACTACTATGTACCAGTGTCACCGGAGAACTGCCATCTGACGTGTGGTATAATACCGTCTGGGAGTCCTCGGTGAGTCCGTCCAGTGTACCCAGTCTCTACTGAGCACCTGTACACCATCCTTGATGTCAAACACCGATGGATATGGGATCATCCACCGCCCATCATATGGGTCAAGATGCGTATACGCTAGTCTACTCTGGTGCATCGATTCCCTGTCTCGATACACCCTCGACTAGGAACAGTTATAGGATGTACTCGTCGACTACCGTGGCCCCACTAGTATGATCTCATCATAGTCCTAGTAGTTGAGTACATATCCTAAGGGCTTTATCAACATGTAACATAGAGATAACCAGAGTACATGTTAAGATAAAGTACAACCAGATAGCATACTATCATGTCGAGCAAGAAAGTCCTCCCTATATATGCCCAAGCATCCATTACAATATACATCATATGTACAGTAATGGTCTCTAGGGCATACATATAACTAACAATCTCTTATTTGCACTAGGGCCATCTGTTGTGGTATCACATACCCAACAATTAGCAGTGGTTGAAGTATCTCATACTCAACCATCCCATAAAAGTCTCTACTGGGAAAAAGGCCTTTGTGAGTGGATCCGCGTTGTTGTCCTTTGTGTCTACTCCCCTAACCTCGATCTTCCTGGAGATCAACCATCTCCATGATCAGGTGATACCACCTAAGAATTATATCTGGATTTCTGATGGGACGGGCGTTCCTTGGCATAAGCCACAACTCCATTGTCACACAATGGTAGGAACGAAGTTCATCTCATGAACTTATATATCCAGACTGCCTCTTTGGTAGCATCCTTGGTAACGATGTATCTTGCCTTTAATCGTCTAGTAAGTCACAGTATCTAGCTTGGAACTCTTCCAACATACCGCCCCTCCACTGAGGGTAAAGACAATGCCTGCGACTGACATTCAGTTGTCCTTATCACCTTGGAACCTTTCTAGTGATTCTCCCCAGGATCGATTGATACCATCTCACTACATCTAGTGAGAATCTTAATATCCAAATAGATCTATCTCATAGATCCATAACCCAGGATTTAGGAGGTATCACCTTGATCCTATATGGAGAATCCTTGTGATAAGCGGAGATTGACCAAGCGTAGCATAGGAAACTCCTTCCCTATCAAGAGTATGTCATCCACGTACTCTACGAGGATCACCACCATACTCTCTACTACCTTTTTGTATATACAAGGTTCATCTACCATTTTGATGAAGTCAAACTCTTTGACTACCACATCAAAACAGACGTTCCAACTCCGCGATGCCTGATTTATCACATAAAACAACTTGCACACATTTCCGCTGCTCCCACTGTCTACGAAGACCTCTGGCTGTGTACTTATAGACGCTCTCTTCTAAAACATCATTTAGAAAAGCAGCCATGACACCCAACCACCAGATATCGTAGTCATGGTATGTAGTCGTGGCAAGTAGGATCTGGATGGACTTAAGCATAGCTTTGAAAGTTTCAACTTTTCCATGTACACCAAGTAATCTTCTCAAGATATACTTGCTCCTGATGGGGATTTAACCCTTCAGATAAAGCAACTAAAGTCCATACTTTGTTGGTATATAAGGATTCCATCTCAGATCACTAAGCATCCAGCCATTCTTATAGGGTCCAACTCCTGATGGCCTGCTCGAATCTAGTTGAGTCATCATCTCATGATGCTATCCTCGCTCCCACTGTCATAGAGAAACCGAAGTATCTCTCAGGTGGGTGAGGAACCCTACTAGATTGGCGGAGAGGCTGAGGTTCGTTAGTTACTATTGAATCCTTTGGTTCTACCAAATCATCTGCTGTAGTTTGTATAGCTGGAACTGTTTCCAGTTCTACCTCATGACCACTAATTTCTTCACAATAAATTCCCTTTCACAAAGGTGGCATGTTGAGAAACAAAACATATTTTGTTCCTCTGTTAGGTAGAAGATATTCCCTTGCATATGCTTGGGATATCCAACAAACTTCTACAGATTTGTCTTTTCCTCGAGCTTGTCCAGATTTTGCTTTTTAGACATAGGACGGACAACCCCAAATCTTAACAAACTTAAGATATGGGCTCTTCCCTTTCCATATCACATATGAAGTGGTAGGCAACTGATTTGATTGGAACCCTATTCAATAGGTATGCAGCTTCTCAAGTGTATAACTCCCAAAAGGAAATAGGAAACTCAGTAGTACTCATCATAGAGCACACCATATCATATAGGGTGCTATTGCTCCGCCACGATATACCATCGTGCTATGGTGTATACGGAGGAGTAAGGTCGAGAGAGAATCTCATTCTCCTTTAGAATAGTCCAGGAATTCCGTGCTCAAGTATTCTCCTCCCTGATCTCATCATAGGACATAATACTTATACCCGTTTTTGGTTCTCTACTTCTAACTTATATTCTGTGAATATCTCAAAAGCTTCGGACTTGTGTTTCAACAGGAACATATGTCTAAATCTTGAGAGATCATCAGAGAATGTAATGAAGTATAAAGAACCGGTCTTGGTATGTATAGACAGGGGACTTACATACATCATCATGTATCAATCCCAAGAGTTCACTAACTCTTTCTCTGTTTCCAATAAACAGAGCTCTGGTAATCTTATCTTAGTGACATGACCGGTAAGTTTCACAAGATGTAAATTCAAACTAATTCAAATATGCATCTAAATGTAACTTCAGCTAATCGGGTCGCATTGATATGACCTAGTCTACAATACCTCAAGAAGGATTCGTTCATTTCTGAACTCTTCCTCTTGTGTTTGTTCTGTATACTAAAAACTGTGGTTTGATTTAGAACGTCAATACTTTTAGATAACGTGCCTGAACCGATCAACTCTTGATATAGGAAATGTTCAAAACACTATCCAACAATACAAAATTATATCATTCTTTACTAATAAAGAGACTGATATGATGTTGTATATCAAGTTCGGTATCTAATAACATTAGTTCAGAATCAATGTATTTGCCAATACAGGGTGATAACTACCAACAGACTTGGCTGCAACACTTGCACCGTTTCTATCTTATGAAATTTATCACCCGTTCTCAGTTCTCTACCTATCTGTAGCCCATGTAACAAATTACATATGTGGGATCTTGATCCGGTATCAAATACCCAGGACGTAAAGGACATTGAGAAGACAGTTCTCTGTAATGAACACACCCGAAGAAGATGCATCAGCATGCAATTTCTTTGTTTGGGCGGCACGGGAATTCTGGTAATCCCCTATTTGCTGCTCTGTCTTATAACAATTATAAGTTAGAGCAGGACCAACGTTCCCTAGCGCAGTATAACAAGCGGGTTCGGTCAATACATCCATATTATTATCTTGATTAAGGCATGACATGGTCCCTACCTGGAGAGAGAGAGAGAAGAAAACACTCAGCGTATGCTCTTGCAAGAATAAATTAGTTATCTAATATATCTAATCAGGATGTCTCCCACTGTTTTAGTCAAATCTTCCTTCAAACCCTAAAAGGAAAGACTAGCTGGGATTAATTACACCCTACAAGTTCGCCAATCTTTCAGCCAGGCCAGTGCCGGTACTTTGAGGGAGGTTCCCCGTGCTTTCGCACGAACCTAATTAAAGTAAACCTCGTTTTCCCAGGGGCGTAACCCGTTGACATCTTTCTAGAAACCTACTTGATCGGCTAATTGTAATGTGTAAAACTCTCCCAAGAGTAACTCTTACTCGCAGCGGGTATCGGGATCCAACTATATCATAGAAGGTATGCAATCTCATTGCAAATTTCAACACTTGAAATTCCCAATAATATTTTACCCCTAGCGTCCTATGACCTTGACGGAGGTCAACAAACCATAGGCTACTAGTCAAGTTTAACCCGTCATTTCCTGATTGAATTAAACCCACCCGCACGACCCTTGACGGAGGTCAACAAGGACGACGACTACCCTAATCCAATCTGCATCATATGCATAAGCAGATAAATACTAGTCAGCTACCGCACACTACGCCTTGACGGAGGTCAACAAACGTAGCACGAATACTAAGTAGGACTTATCTGAAATGACGGAGGGCTACGACAGGTTTTTAAGAAAACTCTTTGCGTAATGAACTTGATATCGTTGTAGAATCGAGTGATTTTAAATGGAGTGTTTTTGAGGATTTTCTAGTTTTGCTAAAGAGATCACTCCCGGTGAAGGGATCGTCGGCTCTTTCCTCATCGAATAAGGTGTAAGATATTTCGCAAATATCACTATGCAAAGCAAGAACTATAGAAGCAATCAAAAGATAAACCGAGTTTGTAGCATCTGCTAGTTTCACTAAAGAGGTCACTCCCGGTGAAGGGATCTCGGCTCTTTCCTTATCGAATAAGGTGCTAGATGTTCTATAAGGAACACCGCTATGCAAAGTAAGAACTAGAGCTACCAGTTTTTAAACAAGTTTCTACAACATCTTTAGGTTTCTTTTATTTCAATAATCTCATTAATGAAGTCCCATTTTATTATGCTTCACAAGCATCATATATGAAACGAAATCAACAATATATATATATATATATATATATAATATAAACATTCGTCTCAGGTAGTAATATGATCTCATCACAGAACATTGCAGCAGAAGAACATATATGAAATATTGGATATACTAGGATGTCCGTATTTTCAATACGAGCCTGTATAAAACACGGATTCCACGATCGCGATGAATAGCCAAACCCACATACCTAGACCCCTACGAGAGCGGCAAGTAACACTGCCAATTCTAGGGTTAGGAGACCCGGTCTCGACTCCTCGAGATGGCCTCCCACTGGACCCTAGAACCTGGTTACTTATGCTCCCCGCCTTGGGTCTACCTAATACGGAAAAGTAAATAATATACAATGGTGACATCATCCTCAGCCCGGAAGTGCCCCAATAAATGAATATTACATACAAATGAATTTTACATGAATGAAAATGAAAAACTCCCATCTCACATAAAACCCCCGGCTATTCAAACACGACGATCCAATATAACATATCACGGCAACACATAATATCTCATATCATCAACGTAAGTAAGTATGCATACACCGATTGTCGTTGATGTATACCAACGAAAACCGGCGATATAACTACATACTACACTTACGGTCACAGAAAAGAAAGTGTAAAACTACAACAGTTGGAATCTGCAACCTCCTTAGACATCGCATGCCTAACCAAATGAATTCCTTAGGCATCTCATGCCTAACAATTATAAACCCCACATTTTAGTCTCATTATCGAAAAATCTTTTCAATATCAAGTCGGGCAATTTAACAAGATTCCCGACATCCTGATCGAATGCTCGTCGCAAACTTTAGTAGACGGCCGCACCCCCGATACCGTCGACGAAGTGCACTAAGGCGGAATACCGCTGCTGTGAGCACCCGAACGGATGCTTTTGGCTATGGGGTTCTCCTACAGTCACTTGGTCGGGGCTATGGGGCGTGGTTGTCTATTAAGTTTACCCGGCGAGTATCCGCGTACGCTACGTGATTGCAACAGACTTTTGATCACATCAAAATTCCATGGCAACCGATCATCTGAGACTGAACTGCTAGATTTATAGCATTCAAATTAGTTATCTCATAACTTCATGTGGATTCCAAGTATTGTATCACATTCCAGATAAATAGACAATGTTAAACTTTCCGATCGAATAATCAAACACCCAAGTTTTCCCAAATGGTTCTCAACACTTGAAATTAGTTTAAAAATTTCCATCACATGCTACAGTACCAATGGTCCAGCCGTAGAAGGGTCAAGCCAACGCCTCACATGTGGCACGCCGTACTGTCCCAAACCCTAAGGTTCAGAGGCAGTTCAAGACGGTCACATAATAGAGTTAAGGTTTGTTGTCTTCTAGAGGGTCCACCGTGTTACTTGCACGACTTAGAACGTTCTTAAACTACAGAAAAATCCAACGCTTGGAAATTTTCCGGCAGGGGAAAAAGTGAGTTATTGATATCCGTTCGAACTTTTTAACACGTTCTAAAAATTACCCGGACAAACTAAACAAAGTTAAATTATCCGATCGAATCAACGAGTCCCCAATACAACCCAGAATACTCAACTCTTGAGTATAATTAAAAATTCCCAGAAGAATCAGGAAACACATACGGATGTTACTGTGGAAACAGTGAAAAATATGTCTGCTGTTTGGCCGCGGAACCGCCGCCAAAGCCATGGTACGGCCGCGGTTCCGAGGAGCTTTAGTGGTATTTGGGGCACGTGTTTCACAGTAACTCATGTATTTCCCTGCTGATTTTTTTGAGCATTTTTAATACAGAAAAAATCACAATTTTAGAAAATTTCCAGAAACTAGAGTTTTACGGGTATTCGGAGTTCGATCGGACCTTAAACTTCGCCTAGACTTCGCCTAAAGCTCTAGCTTGGCTCTGATACCGCTGTGGGGTTACTAGGCACTCTCACAAGGGTCTATAAGGCATCAACCATGCCCGATTTAAAATTTAGACGTGCCGAACAACCCTTAACAAGATCTTTAAACTAGAGTTTAGGTGGAACAAAGCATGTTAAACACTTTAACACTAAGTGAGAGGGATTACAACCTTTGTAGATCCGGTCCTTCACTTCATAATCTCCATATTGTGGTCCCTTCGCTGCGATCATCAAGTTCCAGACTCTCGAGAGGCTCTACGAAGAGAAAGATGCAAGCTTGCTTCCGATCTTCGATAACTAAGATGATCTACCTTGAAGTTTCCTTAACCCAAGCTCTCACTCACTAAATGAAATGAACACCCTCATATAAATGGCAAGGATAGATGAGGATGATGAAGTAGGATTTTAGCACTCATTTGTTTTCGTATTCTCACTCAAAATCATCACTTCATAAAAAGCTAGAAAGCTTTTCATGAAAGAACTCAACGAAGAAGATGAAGAATCCTTTTGTGATGAATAATGAAAGTCAAGTATGAGGTTAGAAATGCAACCATGGTCAATGTAACCTTTGTAGAGATTTAACTAGGGCTAGTGTAGCGTTTTGAAAATCGTTTCGGTGAAATTTCGGAAAATCGGTAAAATAAGGGGGTTTTCTGTAAAAAAGTCAAAATACAAATATCTTATTATAAAAATTAAATATACATATTCTAGCTATGTAATTGCTAGTATTTGGTGTTTATTGAGCCACTGGTGAAATTTCAAATTTTCTGAAAAAAATTATTTTATTATTATTTTAAGCCGTCACTAATACATTTAATTAGGGAAAATTACAAACTGGAATGGGTTGAAACAAATTTTGTGCATCATAACACATTAAACAAAATTTTATCATATGGTTTTTGAAATGAAATGGTTTACCAAAACGGTTTAGAAAATATCGAAGAAAAAGGCTTTTTTTCGGTGAAATTAGTGTAATGGATGTGGGTTACTACACTTATCTCTTTTTCTCACCCAAACAAAACCCACACCCATTTCTCCAACATGCTCTGGCCGGCCCCCTTGATCAGCCCAACATTCTTGGGCCTCTCATTTCACACAATAAAGCAAAGAAAAGAAAAGGAAATGAAAGAAATTAGATAATGAGGTATGGGCTTAGTTGACTTTGACCATTCCATTGACCCACACAACACATTCTCTCTCTCCCCCTCACCATACCAGCCGAAACCCACTGCCCCCCCTCAACAGCAGCCCCTCCCCTTGCTTCTTGCTCTTTCTTGTTCAAAGAAAACCCTAAATTTCCATCAAAAATCCAAAGAAAAACACACAAAATCAAACCAAAATCAAAATCCACCTCCTACCCATTTTTCCTTGGCTACTTTAGCATGGATCTAGGGATCAAGATTTCAATTTGGGAGGCTAAGTGTGCTTGTGGGATCTTCAAATTAATTGGGTATAAATTCTAACCTTTTTGCTTAATATGTTGTTAATTGTTTTAAGTTAGCTTAATTAAGTGTTTAATTAGGTTTTTAATTGGTTCAAATTGCATGATTTTAAAATTCAAGAGAGGGGTTTGAATTAAAATTGGGGTTTTGTGTTATGAGATTATGGTTATGTGATATAATTGACATATTAATGTTATGCTAAAACTAATTTAATTGCTAGTTGCAAAGGGTTAAATTTAAATTGTAGTAATTTTAAGAAATTGCAAACTAGGTTTTAGTGAAATACATATATAATTGAGATTAAAATGTAATTAAGTTTTTCATGACATCATTAACATTATTATGAGTGGTTTAATATCTTAGGTTATGCAAAACCAAGCTTAATTGTTGAATTGTGAATTTTGCTTTAAAAGGTGTTAAAAATTGATATTTTTGCAAACTAGGATTTTGGAATTTATGCAAATTGATGAGAATAAATTATAGGAATGGTTTATATGACTTTGTTATGATATTTAGTGGATATTGTGGCCGCTAGATTCGTTTATACATCGAGTTTTGTACTAAAACGGTTAATTTTGCTTGCTAGATTTTCGGAAAAATAGCTTTTTAAGTGAGTTTGAGGTTTTTGTGAATTGCAACCTAATTCATATTATAATTTGTGTTTGTGAATGTGTAAATGGGTGTGTTTGGGTTTTTCTCGGTGGTTTGGCGTTTGTACATCGACATCGAGGGTTGGTTTAGCTATTCTTGCATGCGTAGACGATAAGTTTTGACCTATGCGTGATACGCGTGCCGAATTGGTTTTCGTATACCGTTTCGATTTCGGATTTGGTTTTTATGCGATACGATACGTTGTGATATGTAGGTACCCCCATGTGGACTTCAAGACGACAAGCAAGCATGTGGCGACGTCGGCACCGCCGAGCGAGGACCAGGTGAGTAGATTTATATCTACGGGGAGAAGTCGGGTGGATGGCGTATAGCACCCCCGCAGTCCGTAGTATAGTTCATATATATATATATATATATATATATATGTTTATATAAGTGTTTTATGATATGATTATATGTTCATGGATTAGCTTTGGGTTAATTGCGAAACCCTAGAGTATTTATTATACCCACATACGCACACACAGACTTGCATACATTACTTTCTTGTGCGTAGATGGGATGTGTATATATGTATATATGCGTGGGTATGGGACTATGCATATATACATTCATATACACATGCATGGATGATGAGGATAGTACTTAGGATTTAAGATGAGTCGATAAGATTTGATTTGAGGCCGTGAGATCGGTGATATGGCAGGGTTCGTATTTGAGATACGACATGACGTTGTAGCGGGTCCTTGACGTAGTGTTTCACACAAGTGCATGCATACTTAGGCGGTATCAGTATTGTACTAGACGTAGATCAGTACCCCGATCATGATATTTGATAAAGAGGATTCCTGATGAATGTGATATTGACCCGTACCCAGATTTGGGATGTCGTACGATGGATTTACGTACGAGCTATATATTGATGATTGATCCGCACTCTTGACTTGGGATGTCTGATTATAGATATGGTATCGGATATGATATTATTGAGGCGGGATCACCGACTATACATATACAGGTATGTATATGTATCGACTCAGATGATAGGCGGTTTTCTTACCTGTAGTTCAGCTTGTTAGTTCAGCCGTATAGTTTAGTGTAGTTGTTAGATTAGATTAGACACCTACCTATTTCAAAACTAGCGGATCGTGGGTATTTTAAAAGACAGGTCAAGGGATCTACGAATATTTCAAAAGACGTATCCTTTCTTAAAACCACCGTAGCCCTTATTTTCAAAACCCCACGATTCGTGTTATTTCAAATGGCACCATTGTTTAATATTTAGCTCCCGCTCATTTTGGTTGCTCGCTCCGCATCGCATACTTACATTGTTATTTCATATTGCATTGTTGACATTATGCTGTTAGGACACCAGCACCATTACCGATGATGCGTATATACCACGTACACTTACTTGCCGGCTCACACACATCTTCATCGGTAATTGCCATGTCACGTACACCTTAGAAAATATTATTGATTAACTTACCTTGATAGCTAGTAGTTTGACATAATATTAGTGTACTTACCTTATATGCCAGCTTAGATATTGTAGTTATTACTTGTCACTTCATGCATACTGTTATTCATTCTTATGCCGTATTCATGGATTCTCATGCCTATATTCATGGGTTTACATGCTATCGATGATTTGGATTCGGATTTCCATGAGATTTTCTGGATTTGAGGGAAAACCGCAAAACTTGTATAAGCTTCTTTCCTCTCTTTTAAATAAAAAGTGCGGTTTTCCCATGATGTATGAGTCGTCCACCATGAGTTTGCTGATGGATTTCGAGTCCCGATTCGAGGAGATGGATGAACCGTTTCGGGTACATGGTGGGCCCGGTGCGGTACTCCGGGGCAAGAAGATCGTGTTGTTGACGTTGAGCCTGTGCAGGGGAGCACGACCGACCGGTGATTTCACCCGACGCGTCGGATATCTGGAGGATACCGTCGTGATCATGAGATGGATGGTAGGGGCCGGCCTGGACTGACGGCGCCCTAGTCATTGTGATTGAGACATTGAGATTTCGAGATATTGAGGTACAGAGACCGTGATACAGAGATATCGAGATATTGGGATTACGTTTTGTGCCGATGCTAGGCACTGTTTTATACTGATTTCATTATGATACCTCATTTTAAAAATACAGAAATCTCACTAATTTATGAATGCAGTTTTCTTCAGTACATGCATTCTGTTTCATGCATTCATACATCATCCATACGATATATTGCTACCTGAGGCACTGACACGGGCATATGGGATTACACTTGGGTTAGATATTTACCCTAGTCATTGTTATAGACTGCTGGTTATATTTGAGGATTATATATTATGATCGTATAACCTAGGATTGCGTCATACATGCGATTTCTATTCGTAGATGTTTTTCTATTCACGAGTTGGCAACTCACCCCCGTTGTGACCCAGTTTCTTGCAGGTTTGCCGTACAGGTTTCATTACGGCTTTGCGGGCACAGTTCGTTCGGGTGACTTGCTAGTAGGTGGGTTTTTTTTGGTATCGTACCCATCATATTACCTTGTATAATATTATTCAGTTGTATCTAGTAAATTCCATCAACTAAACATGTATTTATTTCAGATAGAGACCAGTGATATTTATTCTTTTGACCTTAGAGTCGCGCGTTGTATTTCTATGGATTTCTTGCTGTTTTGAGTTTCCTTTTGAGTTTTGATCCTCGCCCTTGGCGTTGTATATTATATTGCTTGTGTGGTTGTGACCGTCGATTGACGAAGAGCTAGATCCCGCTTGGGGATGCCTTTTTATTGATTCCGTATACTATTCATGCTGTATCCCGTTTGGGGGCCAATATTTACAAAGGAGACTCTGTGTAACACCTTAGAATGTGTTTTGTAGCTAATTATATTTTAATGTACGGTTTTTTAATAAAAAGTTTACCAAATTAAGTTTTAAATCTTTTATCTTATTTATTGTGTATTTTAGTAGAATTTTGTTAGGCACACACACACTTGTGCATGTAAACTAGGGTGTTATTTGTGGTTTAACCATTGCTTAATCTAGTTTATTATTGTTTAAGTGTTTTGGGTTAAATAGTTATGGTTGTTATTAGGAAATAAAATGAATTTGGAAAAGGTTTTAATATTTATTTGAATGTTGACTTTGTGTGAGAGAGAGGGCATGGGGGGCATGGGGTGAACCATACCTCATTAATGAGGAAAGAGAGAGAGAAGGGAGAGGTTTAGTGTTACTCTCATTTCTTCTTCTCATTTTCATTCCTCATTCCCTCACTCTCTCAAACACACACACACACACTCACCTGACCCAGCAACAGCAGCAGCAGCAGAAGGCAACAGCAGCAGCAGCTTCAGAAGCAGCAGCAGCAGAGGCAAGCAGCAGTAGCAGCAACTGTAGCAGCAGGAGCCCCAGCAGCAGTAGCAACCCCTCACACACTTCTTCACCTGCTTCTTGGAGGTCTTTAGGGTATAACTCTTGGACCCAATTTCCCTTATTGCTAGCTTATGTGTTAATTGGTGTCGGTTAGTGTTAACTAGCTAGTTTAGAGCTAGTTTTGGTGATTTGTGAGTTGTGATGGCAAATTGATGATTTTGTTAGATAACCCTACCTATTTTAGTGTTAATAGGGTCACTTCAACTAAGTTTAACCCCTGATTACACTAAAATACCACAGGTTTTCCTTATTGTGTATTTTGGTGTTTTAAAGCGATATTTTGGGTTTCTGGAAGCTGCTATGGACCCGATGCCTTCAGGTCAAAATTGAGGAGACTGGGACATGATACCTAGGTCTAGAACACACCACCAGAAGACGAGCCCCTACCCCCGTATTTTGGCCGCCAATTAAATCAATCTGGCCGCAAATTGCGGCCAGGAAGAGGAGTTAGGTGTTGGGGTTTTGTGTAGGGTTCCCTGCTGTGTTGTCTAGGTCTTTGGCATGTCTAGTTTTGTAAGATTTGACCTGTAGGAAAATCTGGGACTATATATCGTATTTGGTGTCCGTTGTGTTTGCGCGATACGCGCGATACGTGAGTGGGTTCTGTGATCCAGCGTATCGCGGCGTGTCGCGATGGTTTTAGACGCGTACACACACGTTTCAGCGTATCGTGCACACGCGCGTTTAGTTCGCGACGCGAGTTTCTCGTTTTGATTCGATATCGCGTTTCGCAGAATATTTGGCTTATATGTGAATTCCATGCCTTATTTGCAGGTTTGCAGGCAGGGACTACGGACATGGCTACAGGGGGAGCAGATGGTAGGATTCACCTAGCGTGGAGCGTAGGTGAGTAGATTTAACATCTACAGGGGAATCGCCCGCATGGCGTTATGCGTCTGGGCTAGGATTCAATTACCTGTCGCACCTTCTACGTCATTGTTAGAATTGCGCCCTTACTGTATTTACTTAGATATAGTTATACTGTGACTAGCAGCCGTAGGACACTGCACATATTATTGACGGTTCATGTTGCACGACCACGGATTGTACGCTACACTCACACCGTCAATAATTGCCATGTCACACACAACCATTTTAGACATTATATTGCTTATCACAGAGGACATTACCATACCTATATACCTATAGAGTATCGTACCATTAGTGATAGGTACACTTACCCTTTACAATACATCTACAGGTATACCTTTCATATTTTCTTATACCCAGGGGGGTATACGACATCGGTTCTTATAGGTAGATACCTATACATTGCTACACCTGTATGTTACACCCATATTCAGTTGCAGTTACATATTTACCTTTACCGATGATTACTTAGCTGTACCTTATTGGTTTTGCATACATCTGGTTTCAGCTACATATTCTCATTTATATGCTCGCATTTCAGATATATCGCATTTGTTTATTCCTGGATTGCGCATTATTATTTGGATTTTAGATGATGTTTTCTGGATTTGGGAACCGCGGGAGTTCATGAAATTATGCATACATTGAAAAACCCGGTTTCCTTGATATGATATTTGCGCATCCACCATGAGCTTTATCGGTGCTGATTATATATACCCCTACGAGGAGGCGTCTAGGCCGTAGAGGGTACATGGTGGGGCCCGGTATGGTTACCTTCGGTAAGAAGATCGATGGGTTTGCCGATTGAGCCTGGAGGCGGGCGAGTACCTACCGGTGACTGGTTGGACCTGGCAGTTGTCCGGAGGATACTGGCCAGAGTCGAGAGATGGATGCGGGATGATCTGTACTGCCGGGGCCGAGGGCCGACACCGCAGACGGACCCCGTAGGCCGATCCGGACTGACAGAGCCCGATATACGAGGATTTCTGTGTCGATACTGGGCACATTGTTTTCATGATATTTCTCTTAAACCCCTTTTGTATATATAACAGGGGATTTAGCCGTTGTTATATATACCCTTACACCAATATTAGTGGAATGGGACGCTAATATATGTGTATTGCCCCCATCATATTTATTTCTGCAAATACATATATACCTTTAGGATGTTAGAAACTTACTCGAGATTCGACTTGGGATATAGGTGATTCATTGAGATTGGATATTGGATATGAAAGAGATTGTGGATTTGTACATTCGAGATATAGGAGAGCTACTCGATATCGTACATTGAGGTGATGTGAGACCTAGGTGATGTGAGAGCCCAGTTGGGGGCTGATTTGAGGATTTTGGGATTTGAGTGTCTTGATGGATTGTGATCCTACCACGATATCAGGTTTCCGTGGAAATGACATACTCCACCCTATACCTCACCCTTACCTACCTTATGCACAGATTCATATATTGGTAGTACTTGTAGTATACCCTTATGATAGTTGCATATCTACTCTCTCATATCCCTATTGCATGGTTATTGCATACTATTGTCATGTTATTACCGCTTTACATATGGATTGTACCTGTTACTGTACTTCCCTTATTTCAGCATTTGCATGACATGTTATTACTGTAATCGCATATCTTAGATTCATGCTGTACGTACATTCCTGCGATTACCTGCATATGTTATCTACTATTCACGAGTTGGCAACTCACCCCCGTTGTGCCACAGGTGTTTCAGGTTGTTCCCCAGAGTAGTCGAGGCAGGTTATTTCTCTATTCAGCTATTCAGCTATCATCTTTTGCTCCAGATACCGCATCAGCTCACAGTACTATTTTGCTTAGGTGGGTTTTTGGTGGTTATCTGTATTTTGTATTGTACATTCATTGTATCTTGTACTCTCCATCTACTATTGTATTGATGACTTAGAGACTTGGTGAGGACGTTACTGTATATTGTGTGGGTTGTTGTCTTTTATATACAGCTTTCTCTCTATTGTCCTTATTTCTTCGCTACGGCGTCGTATATTCTGTTGTATTCATCTTGATTAGTCTTTACAAAAAGGGGGTGTTGCTAAAATTTTAAAGAAAGAAAGTAGACCTTTTTAAAGAATTTAGGTTGCGATTTCAAATGTTTCCAAAGCTTATATTATCTTTTTCCTTATTTTCATGGTTTAGATTTCTGGGTTTGGCTTTCTTTTACTACGTTGCGTCTTTAGGCGTTGCGTAGTATTAGGGCCGTCACGGGCCAATTTTTGGGTCGTGACAAAGTTGGTATCAGAGCGTTAGGTTTTACCTTTCGGAGTGTAGGATGACCTTAGTATGATGGAGTAGGTAGCTTAAGCAGAGTAACGTAGTGTGTGTATGTCTGCAGCATACCCACGATGCGGTACTTTGCATTAAGTGACCTAAGTACAATTTGCTTGAAATTCCTTCCTTGATGATTCATATCCTGAGATTCGATTTCCTTATCCTTATCGAATCTTATCTCATATCTATTTATAGCCTTGCCGCTGATGACTATGGGGACTCAGAGTGATGCAGCGAGGGCCGAGGTCAGAGTTGGCTCGGGTGAGACGAGTACTGACCAGGATGGCACTCTAGTCGCACAGGTGCAGACGGAGCAGCCTACGATCTATACTATGGATAGGCTGGTGGCAGAGATGCAGGACTTCCGCCAGATGATGAGTTCTTTAGTTGATGTCGTTCGGGAGCTACGACAGGAGGTTGTTACCCCGGTTACTCAGCTGTCCCTTACGATCAGCATGCAGCAGTCCGTCACTTACATAGCACCAGTGGTTGCAGCTCCAGTTGACGAGGCGCATATTTCAGAGGCTCAGAGAGTTCCAGGACAGTGGAGGACTCGTACCAGCGTACCAGCCCAGAGACAGAGGTTTGGTCGTCGAGACAGATTTCGTGGCCACTACGGGAGTAGCAGAGGCTTAGGACGAGGACAGTCGTTCAGCTCTCATCCCCAGGATGGTCAGCAGTCAGCGCGTGGATGTTTTCGATGCGGAAGCCTTCAGCACTTCGTCAGGGATTGTTCCTTAGCACCTCGTCAGAGTCGTACTCAGAGAGGCCGTGGACGTGGAAGATTCGCTCAGAGGGCTCAGTCTACCAGAGGAGTTCATCCAGCTACGAGAAGAGGGCAGACACAGGAGTTTGCTTCTACTCATCGGGACGCGCAGACGTCCAATGTGGAGTTTTCAGGTATCCTTATTTATATGTTCTTTTGATGTACTCGTTTGTTCTTCATGCTTGTATCGTGGTTGGGTAGATTAGTCGTAGTTGTTTTAACTTCTGTCAGCGATCCTTTTGTTGCGCGACGTGTATTTCAGTTGTGTGCCAACCGAGATGGAGATTCGTCCGTCGTCTTGATCTGTCTAGAGATGTTGGATTTGACGTTCTCCTGGGCACGGACTGGTTAACTATGTGTTAGGCGTCTGTGGACTACCGTGAGGAAACAGTCAGGGTGTTTCCCTGGCAAGTCAGTTCTTGTTGTGCAGGTGGATAGTTGTGCCGCCTTTCACAGCTTGAATTCAGCCTTTTTCGCTAGTCGGCTACTGAGGAGATGTCGTGGATTCTTGGCGTTCACCTGTGATACCGGAGCCGCAGTGGGATTGTTGGACCGGGTTCTTTTCGCGCGAGAGTTTTTCCGACGTTATTCCGGATGAGCCGACGAAGCTTGGGAGCTTAAGGATCAGCTGCAGAGTTGTGGTTTGGGGAGTTTTGTGTGTCCGAGTGTTTCGCTTTTGGAGGCTCCGATTTCTGTTCGTCGAGGAGGAAGACGGCAGTTTGAGGTTGTGTATCGACGGATCGTCAATTGAACCGGCTTACGATGCGGATAGGTAACCCCTACCTCGCATTGACGATTTCTTCGATCAGCTCCAGAGTGCGAGACATTTTCTAAGTTCGTTTGGGATCAGGTCATCATTATTGCAGGTTCGGAGTGATGGCATTCCGAAGACTGCCTTGTGCATGCTACGGGCTTTATGTGTTTTGTGAGTCGTTGGATTTACTGATGCCCTAGCAGCATTCGTAGATGTGATGAACCGGATTTCTTCAGGCCGTTCCTCGACCAGTTTCTGTTGTGTTATTTACGACATTCTGGTCTATCTAATGTATCTTGAGGAACAGGAACAGCATTTGAGGATTTGTTTTGCAGATACTGGGAGAGCACCAGCAGTTTGCTAAATTCTCGGAGTGTTTCTTCAGGCTTGTTTTGGTGTTGACTCCTAGGTCTTGTAGTCACGGGAGACGGTTTCGTATGGTTCCGAGGGAGATCTTGACCGTACAGCTTAGGTCCAGACATGTGTGCAGGACGGAGATCCGCAGATTCTTGGACTTAGCAGGTTTTTACTGCCGTTTCGTGCAGGATTACGAGAGTAGTGCTGCACCGTCGACTGAATTGACCAAGATGGAGGTTTCTTTTCCGTGGACTGAGGCATGTGTACGGAGTTTCGGCAGTTAGAGATTCCGTTAACAGCTGCAACAGTTCTTTCTTGCTTTTGATTCGGGCGACCTTGTTGTTTAACTGTAATGTTTCTTGAGTGGGCTCGAGTGTGTTCTGATGTGACACTACAGAGTTATCGCTTTTACTTCCCTACATTTGGAGGAAGTACGAGGAGGATATTCCACTCATGATCTGGAGATGGCCGCGGTGGTTTTGCGTTGGAGATTTGGGGACACTACTTGTTTGAGAGTCGTGTCAGATTTTCCACGGACCACTAGAGCTTAATGAACATCTTCCTGCAGCGGATTCTGATTGTTGTGATAGTCTTCTGCAGATTTACAGTTCTTGTATGATCGTTGAGTACAGCTTTAGTTCGTCTCTACGGAGTGAACAGCTTGCTCATGTCCGCGCCCGACCACCTTTCCTTAAGACGTTTTCGCGAGACACTGCCCGCCGATACTCGTTCGTCAGTGATACTCGAGTATACTCGGCTGGGTAATGATTCGGAGACCTTGATTTATGACAATGATGTGCTAAGTTAGGGACGCGTTTGTGTACCTGGTTTCATCGGGTAGAGACGTGAAACCCTAGAGCATGCACATCTGTCAACTCTCTAGGTGCATTCAAGTTCCGCCAATAGTGACGTGACTTGTGAGATGGTTACAGGTGGACAGGATGTAAAGAGATGTTTCAGGTTTCATTTCAAGGTGTCTGTCTTGTTGTGTGCTTGAGTCGAGCATCTGAGGCCGGCTGGAGAGATGCAACCTTTTACCGTTCCGAAGCAGGGATGGGAGCAGATCTCCATGAATTTCGTTATGGTTTCTACCCAAGTTTAGTCAGGGTGTGACTCTATTCGGATTCTTGTCGTCCGGTTATACTCAGTTGCTCAGTTGTTTCTTGTTAAGTTGAGTGTTTGTTTAGATTGTTGTCAGCAGTTGGGATCGTCACTCGCCATCGTTAGGGTTCTCCTTCGATAGCTGTTATCAGGAGACACTCCAATTGGC
This sequence comes from Agapanthus africanus, assembly GCA_030015575.1. Classification (NCBI taxonomy): domain Eukaryota; kingdom Viridiplantae; phylum Streptophyta; class Magnoliopsida; order Asparagales; family Amaryllidaceae; genus Agapanthus; species Agapanthus africanus. The sequence goes on along the minus strand of CM057338.1, from coordinate 707,987,316 downwards.
CACCTTTAGGTTTAGGGGTTAGGTCGTGTCGATCACCGGTCTGTTGTTTTTCTGACTCTGCGTAAGTAGGACCTTGGACCCCAGCTAGTCTAGAGACTTCGGAGATGATCCAATTGATTCAGGTCAGGATGGGAATTGTCCATTGCGAACTGAGGTCTTATGCCGACTGTGTTGGTCATAGACTCGAGTTCGCAGGGACAGATCATGTATTCCTATGGACTTTCCGATGAATGACGGTGTTGGATTTTGGGAAGTTTGTCCCAGGATTTAGGTCCTTTTAAGATCCTATAAGCGAGTTAGTTTTGTTGCCTTTAATTTGGCACTTCCGCTCAGATTATTAGATTTTCATCCCGTATCCCTTGTGATGATACTCTACGATTACCTTCATGACCTTCTCACATGATTTGGCACCAGACCATTTAGCTTGGACGCGATCTTTCGTTTGCCAGCAGCCAATTGTGTTAATGGCTCGACAGGCAGAGGAACATCGGTCAAGGGTCTTGCCATCTGTGAAGGGTTTTCCTTGGACGTAGCCGTATAGTGAGATAATCACTTGGGAGGCTGCGAGCGAGGTTTGAGGATTTTTATCTTCTCTTTGAAGGTACGCGTAGAAGTATATTTTTAAATTCGGGGACGAATTTCTTTTAAGGGGGGGAGATTGTAACACCTTAGAATGTGTTTTGTAGCTAATTATATTTTAATGTATGGTTTTTTAATAAAAAGTTTACCAAACTAAGTTTTAAATATTTTATCTTATTTATTGTGTATTTTAGTAGAATTTTGTTAAGCACACACACACACTTGTGCATGTAAACTAGGGTGTTATTTGTGGTTTAACCATTGCTTAATCTAGTTTATTATTGTTTAAGTGTTTTGGGTTAAATAGTTATGGTTGTTATTTGGAAATAAAATGAATTTGGAAAAGGTTTTAATATTTATTTGAATGTTGACTTTGTGTGAGAGAGAGGGCATGGGGGGCATGGGGTGAACCATACCTCATTAATGAGGAAAGAGAGAGAGAAGGGAGAGGTTTAGTGTTACTCTCATTTCTTCTTCTCATTTTCATTCCTCATTCCCTCACTCTCTCAAACACACACACACACACACTCAACTGACCCAGCAGCAACAGCAGCAACTTCAGAAGCAGCAGCAGCAGAAGGCAACAGCAGCAGAGGCAAGCAGCAGTAGCAGCAACTGTAGCAGCAGGAGCCCCAGCAGCAGGAGCAACCCCTCACACACTTCTTCACCTGCTTCTTGGAGGTCTTTAGGGTATAACTCTTGGACCCAATTTCCCTTATTGCTAGCTTATGTGTTAATTGGTGTCGGTTAGTGTTAACTAGCTAGTTTAGAGCTAGTTTTGGTGATTTGTGAGTTGTGATGGCAAATTGATGATTTTGTTAGATAACCCTACCTATTTTAGTGTTAATAGGGTCACTTCAACTAAGTTTAACCCCTGATTACACTAAAATACCATAGGTTTTCCTTATTGTGCATTTTGGTGTTTTAAAGCGATATTTTGGGTTTCTGGAAGCTGCTATGGACCCGATGCCTTCAGGTCAAAATTGAGGAGACTGGGACATGATACCTAGGTCTAGAACACACCACCAGAAGACGAGCCCCTACCCCCATATTTTGGCCGCCAATTAAATCAATCTGGCCGCAAATTGCGGCCAGGAAGAGGACTTAGGTGTTGGGGTTTTGTGTAGGGTTCCCTGCTGTGTTGTCTAGGTCTTTGGCATGTCTAGTTTTGTAAGATTTGACCTGTAGGAAAATCTGGGACTATATATCGTATTTGGTGTCCGTTGTGTTTGCGCGATACGCGCGATACGTGAGTGGGTTCTGTGATCCAGCGTATCGCGGCGTGTCGCGATGGTTTTAGACGCGTACACACACGTTTCAGCGTATCGTGCACACGCGCGTTTAGTTCGCGACGCAAGTTTCTCGTTTTGATTCGATATCGCGTTTCGCGGAATATTTGGCTTATATGTGAATTCCATGCCTTATTTGCAGGTTTGCAGGCAGGGACTACGGACACGGCTACAGGGGGAGCAGATGGTAGGATTCACCTAGCGTGGAGCGTAGGTGAGTAGATTTAACATCTACAGGGGAATCGCCCGCATGGCGTTATGCGTCTGGGCTAGGATTCAATTACCTGTCGCACCTTCTACGTCATTGTTAGAATTGCGCCTTTACTGTATTTACTTAGATATAGTTATACTGTGACTAGCAGCCGTAGGACACTGCACATATTATTGACGGTTCATGTTGCACGACCACGGATTGTACGCTACACTCACACCGTCAATAATTGCCATGTCACACACAACCATTTTAGACATTATATTGCTTATCACAGAGGACATTACCATACCTATATACCTATAGAGTATCGTACCATTAGTGATAGGTACACTTACCCTTTACGATACATCTACAGGTATACCTTTCATATTTTCTTATACCCAGGGGGGTATACGACATCGGTTCTTATAGGTAGATACCTATACATTGCTACACCTGTATGTTACACCCATATTCAGTTGCAGTTACATATTTACCTTTACCGATGATTACTTAGCTGTACCTTATTGGTTTTGCATACATCTGGTTTCAGCTACATATTCTCATTTATATGCTCGCATTTCAGATATATCGCATTTGTTTATTCCTGGATTGCGCATTATTATTTGGATTTTAGATGATGTTTTCTGGATTTGGGAACCGCGGGAGTTCATGAAATTATGCATACATTGAAAAACCCGGTTTCCTTGATATGATATTTGCGCATCCACCATGAGCTTTATCAGTGCTGATTATATATACCCCTACGAGGAGGCGTCGAGGCCGTAGAGGGTACATGGTGGGGCCCGGTATGGTTCCCCTCGGCAAGAAGATCGATGGGTTTGCCGATTGAGCCTGGAGGCGGGCGAGTACCTACCGGTGACTGGTTGGACCTGGCAGTTGTCCGGAGGATACTGGCCAGAGTCGAGAGATGGATGCGGGATGATTTGTACTGCCGGGGCCGAGGGCCGACACCGCAGACGGACCCCGTTGGCCGATCCGGACTGACGGAGCCCGATATACGAGGATTTCTGTGTCGATGCTGGGCACATTGTTTTCATGATATTTCTTTTAAACCCCTTTTGTATATATAATAGGGGATTTAGCCGTTGTTATATATACCCTTACACCAATATTAGTGGAATGGGATGCTAATATATGTGTATTGCCCCCATCATATTTATTTCTGCAAATACATATATACCTTTAGGATGTTAGAAACTTACTCGAGATTCGACTTGGGATATAGGTGATTCATTGAGATTGGATATTGGATATGAAAGAGATTGTGGATTTGTACATTCGAGATATAGGAGAGCTACTCGATATCGTACATTGAGGTGATGTGAGACCTAGGTGATGTGAGAGCCCAGTTGGGGGCTGATTTGAGGATTTTGGGATTTGAGTGTCTTGATGGATTGTGATCCTACCACGATGTCAGGTTTCCGTGGAAATGACATACTCCACCCTATACCTCACCCTTACCTACCTTATGCACAGATTCATATATTGGTAGTACTTGTAGTATACCCTTATGATAGTTGCATATCTACTCTCTCATATCCCTATTGCATGGTTATTTCATACTATTGTCATGTTATTACCGCTTTACATATGGATTGTACCTGTTACTGTACTTCCCTTATTTCAGCATTTGCATGACATGTTATTACTGTAATCGCATATCTTAGATTCATGCTGTACGTACATTCCTGCGATTACCTGCATATGTTATCTACTATTCACGAGTTGGCAACTCACCCCCGTTGTGCCACAGGTGTTTCAGGTTATTCCCCAGAGTAGTCGAGGCAGGCTATTTCTCTATTCAGCTATTCAGCAATCATCTTTTGCTCCAGATACCGCATCAGCTCACAGTACTATTTTGCTTAGGTGGGTTTTGGTGGTTATCTGTATTTTGTATTGTACATTCGTTGTATCTTGTACTCTCCATCTACTATTGTATTGATGACTTAGAGACTTGGTGAGGACGTTACTGTATATTGTGTGGGTTGTTGTCTTTTATATACAGCTTTCTCTCTATTGTCCTTATTTCTTCGCTACGGCGTCGTATATTCTGTTGTATTCATCTTGATTAGTCTTTACAAAAAGGGGGTGTTGCTAAAATTTTAAAGAAAGAAAGTAGACCTTTTTAAAGAATTTGGGTTGCGATTTCAAATGTTTCCAAAGCTTATATTATCTTTTTCCGTATTTTCATGGTTTAGATTTCTGGGTTTGGCTTTCTTTTACTACGTTGCGTCTTTAGGCGTTGCGTAGTATTAGGGCCGTCACGGGCCAATTTTTGGGTCGTGACACTCTGCCGAAATTTTCAGAAAATACTTGATGTTTTTAAACAAAACGTATAATTCGGCTTATGCTTTTAAAACTACTTGTTTTAAGTTGGTTTTCCTTCACTCTACTACAATTCTTGCTTTGGATTTCTGGGTTTTCGGCTTACTTAGAATACGTACGCCTCGAGACGTTTCATAGTTTAAGTGCCGGTCATGTTCCGTACTTTTGGGACGTGACAGCTAGGGTTTTGGTTGGGTTAAAGAATGAGTCACTTAAAATATCAACACAAATATCTTTGCACAAAACAAAACCTTCTAGACACTTCTAGAAAAGTTTAACCTAAATCAAACCCTAACCATGTTTAATCTCCACTAATCATGTTGGATTAATAACCATATCATGTTACAATATTATATATCATATATATAATATTTATTGTAATAAAATAAAATAATACAATCCGGCTATATCGCATATATATCAATGTATTACCTGAGTGAGAAAAAGAATCTTTTAGTGAGCTGATATTAGTTAATGTAATTTAATATATCATATATATAATTATACATTAAATCATCGAATCAACACTTGATCCGACAATCCGGCTATATCGCATATAACCGACTAATATATCATTTACCGATTCATCGAATCAACACTTAATCCAATGACCCGGCTAATATCAAATATCGCGAGAATAGAATACGGTATCTTATATCGCATTATCCTCGGTCCTGCATATATCACATATGTGCGCCTACTCCGTTTTTCCTGAGTCAAGAAACCTCTGTGTAGGACTCTAAAGAATCGTCAATACGCCGGTAGTAGGTGATGATCATATCAAACACCCACAAGCTGCAAGCGGTCAACTAAACGTAACAGCCATCCAGGTATTGAGCGATCAGAAGATCAACAAGCAAGCCTGTACATTCTCCTGCGAATCCAATCAGTAACGCTCCCGTACAGTCCGGTCTCGTCATCTGATATGTCGCATATCTCGCCTAGGGGTGGTATACGTCAGACCCAGTAGCTTGATAAGTCGTGTCGATATGAGATCTATAACAGTTCAAGAAACTACTGATAACACTTACCAGTAAATCTCAGCAACCCTGGCCAGGGATTTCCAGTTATAGCCAATCGAACATAGCACAACATCAACTCCCTATACCGGGAGAGACGAATCCCCTTCTATCGCTCATTGCCTCCATGTGATTCGGGACTGTACCCAAAAGCCACCTTTTTGCATGCCCTCTTGGACATGGTATGATGGAAATCAAAGCATAGTGGGAATCACACAAGACTCTATGACGATCTCGGGTCAACAGACTACTCTGTACCAGTGTCACCGGAGAACTGCCATCCGACGTGAGGTATAATACCATCTGGGAGTTCTCGGCGAGTCCGTCCAGTGTACCCAGTCTCTACTGAGCACCCATACACCATCCTTGATGTCAAACACCGATGGATATGGGATCATCCATCGCCCATAATATGGGTCAAGATGCGTATACGCTAGTCTACTCTGGTGCATCGATGCCCTGTCTCGATACACCCTCGACTAGGAACGGTTATAGGATGTACTCGTCGACTACCGTGTGTTGGATAATGTGCCCTCAGAGTCAATTATTGGATCACAGGCACGTGATTGCAATGATTGGGGGAGGACCTATACCGGTAGGACAGTCTTACTCAAGATGATAGTATGCTATCTGGTCTGTCTTTATCATCGTGTACTGCTTTAGGTGACCTTACAGGTCGCTATTGCACGCTGATAGAGCCCTTAGGATTCTTGCTTGATGACCAGCAATATGATGGCGATCATATACGTGGGAGCTGGGGTCTATAAGCACATCCTTAAAAGGTCCCTAATCGTGGGAGTTTCGAGACTGGGCATCAATACTCCATTAGTAGACTAGTGTATACAGTCGAGACCCCGACGAGGGGCGGTGGCCGGTCCCACAAGCCATTGGTGTCAGTTGGCTCACCTAAGATGTATACAGGTGCTCATTGGGTTATGAGTACACCGGACAGGACTCGTCGGGAACATGCTAGTTGGTATTATACCTGACGTCAGATAGAAGTTCCCTGGTGACATGTGTATAGGTTAGTTCATCGACCTGAGATCGTCATTTGTCTCGTGTGAGTTCCAACTGTGCTTTGATTACTACCCTACTACGGCTCAAAGGAGTCGTGCAAACAGGTTTTAGTTGGGTACAGTCCCGAGCCACATGGAGGCAGTGAGCGGATCGGCAGGGGTTCGTCTCTCCCGGTATGGGGGTGAGGTCGCGATATGTCTAGGAGAGCCATTACACAAAGCCCTAGGCCAAGGCAGGAGATTTACTTATAGGTATTCCAGTAGTATCTCAGGGTGTTCTGGGCTATACCCCGACACGACTTGTACCGCTTTTGGGGGTCTGACTTTTACCAACCCTCTAGGCCCGCCATGCGATGCTCATAGACGAACGGACCGGACTGTATGGATATTGTCACTGACAGGCTCAGTAGGGTGTCAGGATGAGTTCGCTCATCGACCTCACTTTTGGTCAATACTTGGTAGCCCGTTACGTACGGCTAATACCTCTGACGTGCTAGTGGTTAAATCCACAGCCAAAGTATTAACGAGTCTTTAGAGTCCCCCACAGACAGTTTCTCAAGTTTCGGGCGAAACGTTGTAGAGGCCGTATGATATATGGCAGGGTTCGATCATATACGTGCGGTATTGTACGGATCATGATCGGACGGATCATACTAGTGGGCTTTGGTTTAAGCCGGATCCTAGTATTAGATTTGTTGGATTACTTTAGTCTCATCGCATTTGCATTCAGTCGGAATGCGGATGCAGGTATGTATATACAGGTGAGGGGTATCCTTGTGATCCGTCACGAGTTTACTTTTGATGTTTCCGGATCTTTTTGTTAGACCAAACATTTAGATTAATGTTTTGATAATGGAATTAGTGAGCTTGAAATCATCATTTGATGCATTAATGTGACGTAGACATATACTATGAGTCATGGTCTCTTTTTTAGCAAATGTGTCACATTAATGGATTGATTTGTGTCATGAAATGAGGAGGAGAGAGAAGGGGGCTGCCATATGATATGTTAGCTCTTGTATTTCTTTTTCTGACACTCTCTCACTCTCATTATTCATAGCATCACAACAAAAGAAAAGAAAAGAAGTGAGAGTCTCTTCTTCTTCTTCTTCCTCTAGCTCACAACTCCATTAATGGCAACACCTTCAACCTCCATCCAAGCCATGGATGTAAGAGGAAAAGTGATCACAAACATTCTCTACAACACCTTGGACGCGTCGGCTAGCACACTTCGCGCCTGAGTTGCTTCGGATGAAGCGGGAGCCCGTAAAAAGACTTCTCGATGTGATGCCCTTTCCGACGAGGAGATGAAGACCGGAGTTGCCGCGGGGAGATCGGGAAGGTGGCTGAAGACCGAAGGACACGGATCGCTAGGTATAGCTCTCTACCCTTTCTCTAGTTTGCTAGTAGTAGGTTAATGGTCCGATCCGAGTTTTAAGCATACGATAGCGCCGGTTTTCAATTTTAGAAAAATTTTCGTTTCCGCATTTTGGCCTCGGAAAGACGGCCGGGGCGCTACCGTAGTCTTACATGGTATCAGAGCCACGCCATTAACCTTTTCTAGCTTGCTCTAACGTGTTTAGAACTTCGATCGAACAAAAATTCCAAAACCACAATTTCAAAAACACAGTTTCTGTCGATTCTGTTTTGTGCTCAAAAAATTATTTGGTATGTTGAAGAAATATGTGCAGGCTTTTCGAAGAAAACTGAGAAAATTTGGTGGGCTGATTTTACTGTAGCGCGGCGGATCCACGGCCAAAACCACGTTTTAGCCGTGTATCCGCGGCCGTACTGTAGCCACAGTGCACCAAATTTCTTCAATAGGTTTCTGACTTGGAATTAGGGTTTATGCTATATTCTTTTTGGGCCCAGATTTATTTTGAGTGCTACAGTTGTGCTTGGGGCCCATTTCGGGAAATTTAGTCGATCGAAAATTTTAAACACGTTAGTTCAAAGTATTTACATTATATCTGCGACCGTGAATGTCACTTGATCGGTAAATCCTGTCTAACTGCTATAGCTCTTTTAGACGGATTTGCGAACGTGACATTCACGTTGATGTTCTGTGTTGTGATGTGATGTTGCGGATTTGTCGTGGTGAATAGCCTGGATTCAATGGTTGTACAGTTTGGTTGTATATGAACATTTGATTGCGGGGCGAGGTCCTACATGTGGACTGCCGTCACTGCATGTTTGTATATTATTCATTTGGGGCACGACCGGGCTGAGCTCGATGTACCCGTTGTATACTTTACTTTGTGTACTAGGATTACCCCACGGAGGGGTGCACGGATAGCCAGGTTCTAGAGGGCAACGGGCCCGCATCTCATAGCGTTGAGACGGAGGGGGCTTCACTCTAGAATTGGCGGGCTATTCGCCCCACTCGTAGGGGGTACAGTTTGACCCAAGGAGGGGGGCTCAAGTTACCGGATTCCATGAAGTGTTGGGTGGTCCATTCACGTAGTTGAAGGGGGCTGCCTCACTTCAGGTTTTGGCAGGTAACTTGCCGTGCCCGTAGGGGTCTAGGATTTCATTGCACAGGCTATCCACACGACCAGGGGAACGTCGGGTTTCAGTAGCGGCTCTATGAAACCCGGGGATCTCAGATTATCTGTATTATTTTGTGATGCTTATTACATTTCTGTGATGTTGCATTTTATCACGCCTTGAGCGAATATTATATATTGATATATATACTAGTAGATGTTGTATATGTTTTACACCCGCGCTAGTCCAGTCCCCGCTCTGTCGTTAGTTAAGTAACCTAACGGGTGATGACGGGACCTAGTGGCGAATGCGGATGGCATATACGTACATCGTATTTTCATTCTTTATTGGTGTGAGCAATTGATGGGACTGCATTGCTTCGGATCAATGCAAGCTAAACAAACCTATTCTGATGTTGTTGGAACATTTTTCAAAAAGCTGTTATTGCAATGACGTTCTCTTTTGTTTTGCACAGTGGTATTCGGTTATGAATATCCAGCACCTCAGTCGACGAGGCAAGGGCCGAGATCCTTTCACCGAGAGTGACCCCTTGGACAGAAGTTTGCGTTAGGGTAATAACTTCATTATAGCCGATTATTTTTTGCTTTGCAAAATGGTATTCAGTTGGAATATCCTGCACCTCATTCTACGGGAAAAAAGCCGAGATCCCTTCACCTGGAGTGACCACTTTAGCAAAGGTTTTCGTCACTATATTTTTATAAAAAGCCATGCAGTTCCTTCAACGATATCAAGTTCATTACGTTAAAGGTTTTTCGCCAAAAACCAGCCGTAGCCCTCCGTCATTTCTTACGGGTATTATTTAGTATTCGTGCTGCGTTTGTTGACCTAGTCAAGACGTAGTGTTCGGTAGCTAAGTGGTACTTGTTTGTTGCATAAGTGGGATTGGTTAGGACAGTCGTGCGGCCTTGTTGACCTAGTCAAGGGCACGTACGGGTGCGTTTAATGTAATCCAGAATAATGACGGGTTGAACTTGACTGGCGGTTTATGGTTTGTTGACCTAGTCAAGGTCATAAGCCGCTTGGGGTAAAAACACACATCGGGAGTTTCTAAAGAAACTGAAACTTGCCAGGCATGCGCATACCTTCTGGAGTGTGATAACGTGAGTGGATTCCGTCACGTTATCATGAGATGATAGGTGGATCCCGATTCCCACTGATGAGTTGGTTTACTCCTCGGGTGATCCCGACTAATTCTTCTTTCAGGTTTGGAGGAGAATTTAAGGTTACAGTGGGAGGTTTCCTAATTAGATAAAGTGATAACCATTCTGATCTAGGTTAGAGTGCACGCTGAGTGTTTCTTTTCTCTCTCTCTTTGGCAGTGACCATGGCCCGACCCTTGACTATGACTCAGTGACCAAGTTGACCGAACCTTCTTAAAACACTGGCTTTTGGATTGTCAGAGTTGCATACTTCATTGCCACTCCTACTTTTACCCTTTTCTCCAGAACACCCCGTATTATTACGAATATCCACTTCCATTGGATAAAACCATCGTATGGTTATATACGAACTTGAAGGAGCTTGTTCCAGATTCGAAGATGGTTTCCGGTTCTGGAGAAAACGAATAGGACTATTCAGTTGTCTTTTCCTTTTACCTTCTCTCAGGTTATGAGTGCTCCTTAGATTAGGACAGTACACCTATTACGCTAATTGGATAGTCTTCTTCCAAACCATAGGAAGGTGCCGAACGGTAGGGAATGAAGAAAACCATTTAGCCTATAAGGTGTACAGAAGGTATTAAATAAAGACAAATAAAGGGATTAAAAAGAAGGCAAAGTAAACTGCGACTGCAATTCGCGACAAAACCAAGTATTTCATCGCCACTCCTATTTCACCTTTGTATTTCTCCAGGACACTCCATATCACTACGAAGATCCACAGTTTATTGGATACTCCATCGTATGGTTATATACGAACTCGAAGGGACTTGTTCCAGTTCGGGGATGGATTCTGGTTCAGGAGAAATAGGAATAAGGTTTTATTCAGTTGTCTTTTATCTTTACCTTCTCTCGGGTTGCGAGTGCTCCTAGGATTAGGACAGTACACCCATTATGCTGATTGGTTAGTCTTCTTCCAAACCATAGGCTGGTGCCGAACAGTAGGGAAGGAAGAAAACCATTTAGCCTAACGATGGTCTACAGAAGGTAACGACTAAAGACATATAAAGGGATTTGGAGAGATGGCAAAGAAATATATGGTTATAGTCATGAATCTGGATAATGGAAGAGGCATTACTAGGAATACCCGGATACCCCTACAAAATATTTCAATGTTTCAGTTTCATTGTGTACTGTTAAAAGAAAACTGATTTCCCAATTAGCCCTTGCTCCAGGGTATGTATTTACCATGTATGATTCTCACATCTGTATGGTTTTACAGATGATGAGTGGGAGTAAATTATTGGGAATTAGGTGATCATCTTCATTATATCGGGATTCGTTGTAATTGGTGATATTTGAGGAAATCACCTGGGTTGTTTGCCGGACGGCAAATATTTGGTTTTGGATATCTGTTGTTATGCACCAATTTCAAATTGATATATCTGTACGTTTATTTTTATAAAGTGAGATATAACTTTTTGAAATTATGTCTATGACATTTACCTATATCAGTGGATGGTTAGGTAAGGAGCATTAAACAGCGGTGTAATTCTTCTTAACCATAAGTACAGTTTTCAACCTACGACACACAGGGAATGAGTTATTAGACTCAAGGGACTTATACAAAGTATTTTATGTTGTCCAGCGTCTATGAGGACGGAGGGGTTGGTACTCGTACTATATTCTGTTTACTTGTGACTTCTCTAGTTCTCAAACAAGTGTTTAGTAGAGACACAAGGTCTGAGTTTTGAGAAGTTATAGGTATAAGAGTAAAGTAGAGAACCAGATGTTGCGAGTATCGGGATTCTTCAAGGTGATCGAAGATGTAGATACTTGTGTATGGTATTCAGTTAATAGTAATGATTAAGAGAACTTGCTTCTATTTCAGGTTACTCATAATTGGAAGCATTCCTAAGTTGAATAACGCTGATCGTCCTCTTTCCATTTAGTTGACATGCACTAGAGACAGTTGCATGATTTGAATCTGGTTCCAATTAAATCAGTGCCTCTGTTTCTATATTGGATATAGAACGGTTCATATCTTAACGATGTTAAGGTACGGGGAGTTGTCCGGCTTATGCTTAAAACCAGACTCTGGATAACTCAAGGCACGTTTCTGTAATGGTTGTTTATGGGTTGACCCGGGCTATGACGAGGGTTGTTTTTCTACCATCTGGAAGATCAATAGTGATATTGTTCTAGACTCGCCACAATTTTAATAAAAATGGATTTTTTCAGAAAACGGTAGTGGGAGTATGGTAGAACTGGAAGTGATTCCAGAACCGCAAACGATTACTGAAAATTTGATAAGAACCTAAAGATTAAATCTGGTTTGACATTCCATTGGCCACTCCGCAGATAAGGTGGGTAACCTCAGGCACACGAGAGGTACTCCGGTATGCTCAAAGACGGTGGCAGGGAGGTTCTTGTTTACCCAGACTTGCCATTGCTGTTGTTCCAGACTGTGAGACCCGGCAGGAGGATGAGTATAGCGTCGTTCTAAACTAGCTTTAGAAGTGTACGTTTATATGACACTGCCAGAGGGTTGTCGTAGTCAGTGGGAGCAGCGGAAGCATAGTGGACAAGTGTCTTTTGTCTATTTATGGACTAAAGCAGATATAGCGGAGATAGATTATCTATTTCCGATCTGACAGTCATAGGTTTGACTTCATCAGAATAGGGGATGGATCTATTAAGAAGGTAGTAGGATGTGATGTCCTAGTATTTGGATGACATACACAGAGTAGGAAGTGAAGTTCCTATACTACGATCGGTTATACTTTGGTTGTCACACAGTGGTTTCTCCACATAGGACTTGGATATTATTTCTAACATTCTGGTTACTAGATCTATAGTTTTTAGATCTAGATTTGGGTAGTTTTCCAATCTGGGTACTTAGACAGCATTCTACAAGTGTTTTAGAATGGACGACTCCTGGCATGGTAGTGTACCTGCAGGTGATGGAGTCACCCTCTCTAAAGGTGTCTTACAGACTAAAGGGGAGAGGGATGTGCATGATTGGCAGATCACTTGCTTAGGAAATTGAGTCAATCATGAGATGTCAAGTACCACACCAGATGTTGTTTTTGTAGTAGATACAATAAGATGATATTGATCCAATCCTGGAGAAACATTCGGAAGCAGTTTTAGAACATAAGTGGATGTTCTAGGGAAATAATAACGGCAGCCTCCTTCGGGAGACAGTTATCATTCCAGACTTCCAAGGTGACCTGGATGACAGAGTGACTGTCAGAGTTATAGTTTTCCCTCAGACAAGGGCCGGTATTTTGGATAGGTGGTCCAAACGGATACTGAGGTAGGCATGGCGCAGGATACTGATTATGTTCAGTTGACGATACAGTCTAAGAAGTTTGGATTTGGAGTTCATTTATGAGCTAGGTCCCATCCGATATCCAGACACATTCTAAGACAGGTATTGCTCATTTCGGGAGATGGTTTTCTCCGCGAACTTGAGATAAAGAGAGAAATAGAAAGAAACATCAGGGCGGATCCACCCACTGAGGCTATTCCTCGAACGTAATCGTTTCGCAAACGAGTTTTGTGAGACTGATTAGTAGAGGAGTTGGGTGTTCGGTATCACACGGGCTATGAGTATGCGACATCGCAATAATTAGCCTTAAATGCAAGTGGGAGATTGTTGGATATACTGCCCTCAGAGTCAATTATTGGATCACAGGCACGTGATTGCAATGATTGAGGGAGGACCTATACCGGTAGGACAGTCTTACTCAAGATGATAGTATGCTATCTGGTTTGTCTTTATCATCGTGTACTGCTTTAGGTGACCTTACAGGTCGCTATTGCACGCTGATAGAGCCCTTAGGATTTTTGCTTGATGACCAACAATATGATGGCGATCATATATGTGGGAGCTGGGGTCTATAAGCACATCCTTAAAAGGTCCCTAGTCATGGGAGTTTCGAGACTGGGCATCGATACTCCATTAGTAGACTAGTGTATACAGTCGAGACCCCGACGAGGGGCGGTGGCCGTTCTCATAAGCCATTGGTGTCATTTGGTTCACCTAAGATGTATACAGATGCTCATTGGGTTTTGAGTACACCGAACAGGACTCGCCGGGAACATGCTAGTTGGTATTATACCTGACGTCGGATAGCAGTTCCCTGGTGACATGTGTACAGGTTAGTTCATCGACCTGAGATCGTCATTTGTCTCGTATGAGTTCCCACTGTACTTTGATTACTACCCTACCACGGCTCAAAGGAGTCGTGCAAACAGGTGTTAGTTGGGTACAGTCCCGAGCCACATGGAGGCAGTGAGCGGATCGGCAGGGGTTCGTCTCTCCCGGTATTGGGGGTGAGGTCGCGCTGTGTCTAGGAGAGCCATTACACAAAACCCTCGGCCGAGGTAGGAGATTTACTGGTAGGTATTCCAGTAGTATCTCAGAGTGTTCTGGGCTACACTCCGACACGACTTGTACCGCTTTTGGGGGTCTGACTTTTACCAACCCTCTAGGCCCGCCATGCGATGCTCATAGACGAACGGACTGGACTGTACGGATATTGTCACTGACAGGCTCAGTAGGGTGTCAGGATGAGTTCGCTCATCGACCTCCCTTTTGGTCAATACTTGGTAGCCCGTTACATACGGCTAATACCTCTGACGTGCTAGTGGTAAAATCCATAGCCAAAGTATTGACGAGTCTTTAGAGTCCCCCACAGACAGTTTCTCAAGTTTCGGGCAAAACTTTGTCGAGGCCGTATGATATATGGCAGGGTTCGATCATATACGTGCAGTATTGCACAGATCATGATCGGACGGATCATACTAGTGGGCTTTGGTTTAAGACGGATCCTAGTATTAGATTTGTTGGATTACTTTAGTCTCATCGCATTTGCATTTAGTCGGAATGCGGATGCAGGTATGTATATACAGGTGAGGGGTATCCTTGTGATCCGTCACGAGTTTACTTTAGATGTTGTCGGATCTTTTTGTTGGACCAAACATTTAGATTAATGTTTGGATAATGGAATTAGTAAGCTAGAAATCATCATTTGATGCATTAATGTGACATAGACATATACTATGAGTCGTGGTCTCTTTTTTAGCAAATGTGTCACATTAATGGATTGATTTGTGTCATGAAATGAGGAGGAGAGAGAAGGGGGCTGCCATATGATATGTTAGCTCTTGTATTTCTTTTTCTAACACTCTTTCACTCTCATTATTCATAGCATCACAACAAAAGAAAAGAAAAGAAGTGAGAGCCTCTTGTTCTTCTTCTTCCTCTAGCTCATAACTCCATTAATGGTAACACCCTCAACCTCCATCCAAGCCATGGATGCAAGAGGCAAAGTAATCACAAACATTCTCTACAATACCTTGGATGCGTCGGCTAGCACACTTCGCGCCCGAGTTGCTTCGGATGAAGCGGGAGCCCGTCAAAAGACTTCTCGATGTGGTGCTCTTTCCGACGAGGAGATGAAGACCGCAGTTGCCGCGGGGAGATCGGAATGGTGGCCGAAGACCGAAGGACACGGATCGCTCGGTATAGCTCTTTACCCTTTCTCTAGTTTGCTAGTAGTAGGTTAATGGTCCGATCCGGGTTTTAAGCATACGATAGCGCCGGTTTTCAAGTTTAGAAAAATTTTCGTTTCCGCATTTTGGCCTCGGAAAGACGGCCGGTGCGCTACCATAGTCTTACACCGTGGCCTCACTAGTATGATCTCATCATAGTCCCAGTAGTCGAGTACATATTCTAAGGGCTTTATCAACATGTAACATAGAGACAACCAGATTACATGTTAAGATAAAGTACAACCAGATAGCATACTATCATGTCGAGCAAGAAAGTCCTCACTATATATGTCCAAGCATCCATTACAATATACATCATATGTACAGTAATGGCCTCTAGGGCATACATATAACTAACACATACACAAAGTAGAAAAGGGTTTAATAAAAGTGAGCTATAAAGTCAATGTTAAATCAACACTTGATTTAACAAACCAGTCATATCACATACGACCCGACCAATAGAAAAACGTCCGATTAATATACGGTATCATATACACGCATCTAATCGAGCTCCCGCGCATTTCTCATATGCACACCATATCGTTTCTCCTGAGCTAGGAAACTCCTGTGTGGGACTCTGAGACTCGTCAATACGCTGGCAGTAGGTGATGATCACATCAAACACCCACAAGCCACAGGCGGTCAGCTAAACGTAACGGCCATCCGGGTATTGAGCGTTCAGAAGAAAAACAAGCAAACCTGTCAAAACTCCCATCGAGCCAACTGGCAACACTTACACTACAGTCCGGTCTCTTCGTCAGATATGCTGCATATCAAGTCTAGAGATGGAATCGTCGACCCCAATAACTCAATAAGTCATGCCTGTGTATGGCTCATAATAGATCGAGAAACTACTGATAACACTTATCAGTAAATCTTAGCATCACTGGCCAGGGACTTCCTGTTATAGCCAATCGAGCATAGCGCAACATTAACCCCCGATACCAGGAGAGACGAAACCCCTCCTATCGCTCATTGCCTCCATATGCCTCAGGCCTGTACCCAAAATCCATCTGTTTGCACGACTCAGTAGAGCCGTGGTAGGGTGGAGATCAAATACAGTAGGAGGACACACAAGACTCTATGATGATCTCGGGTCTACAGACTAACCTGTACCAGTGTTACCTGAGAACTGCTATCCGACATGAGATATAATACCACATAAGAGTTCTTAGCGAGTCCGTTCAGTGTAACCAA
Source organism: Agapanthus africanus (assembly GCA_030015575.1). Lineage (NCBI taxonomy): Eukaryota > Viridiplantae > Streptophyta > Magnoliopsida > Asparagales > Amaryllidaceae > Agapanthus > Agapanthus africanus. Next base: position 707,970,504 of record CM057338.1, on the reverse strand, counting down.
TCTCCACTGAGCACCCGTATACAATCTTTGTTGTCACCACACCAGATGGATATGAGATCATCCATCGCCCATCATATGGGACAAGAATGGTATACGCTAGTCTACTCTGGAATATCGATGCCCTGTCTCGATACACCCACGACTAGGAACAGTTCAAGGATATGCTTATAAACTACACGTGTCCCACTAGTATGATCCGCAGCATAGTCCTAGTAGTCAAGCAAATATCCTAAGAGCTTTATCAACATGTACCAAAAGAGTAAAAAGCATGATCAAATGAACATGTCAAGATAAAGTAAACCAGATAGCATACTATCATGTCGAACAAGAATGTCCTCTCAATATATATACACATACCGATACATCCACTATCATATAATGGCCTCTAGGGCATACATATATCCCACACGAACAATATGTTGATATAGTTCTACAGTCTCTCCCCATGCCTATACTCAGTTTATAGTGAGCTTCAATATGCATAATTTGGAGAGATCACTTCCTGAACTTCTCAATATGTTGACGAGTGCAGAGAGCACGCTGAAAGTAGCGAAAACTCCCTCTCTTATTGCTGGGCCATCTTCCTCTTCCGTCCCAAAAGCTAAAGCTAAGGGAAAGAAGAAGAAGAAGAAGAATACCATCAAACCGAGAGGAGGAGTGAAAAAGGCACCGGGGAAAGACAAGACTGGGGCTACTGCATCGGCAAAAGTGGAATGCTTCTACTGCCACAAGACTAGGCACTGGAATAGAAACTGCGTCGGGTACCTCGCTGATCTCAAGAAGAAGAAGCATGCTGATGCTTCCACTTCAGGTGTGTTTGTTACTAAAAACTCTTTTTCAATTAACTCTGCTTCCTGGGTATTAGATACCGGGTCAGGATCTCATATCTGTAATTGTATGCAGGGGCTGAGAAATAGCAAGGTGTTGAAGATGGGTGATCATACTCTCCGAGTTGGGAATGGTTCAAATATACATGCTGTATTAGTGGGAGAGTATCACCTTGGTTTACCATCTGGATGTATATTTGTTTTGAACCCATGTTATTTTGTACCAAGCATGTTGTGTAACATAATATCTGTATCTTTTTTGGACAATGAAAGATATAATTTTGAAGGATATAATTTTGTGTTACAAAGTAATGTTATGAACATTAACCTAAATCAACAGTTGATTGGGTATGGTACATTAAATAACGGGATCTACGTCCTGAATCAACACACAATTTTTAACATACAACACACAAAAAAAGAAAGATTTCAGACATAAATGAAGCTTTCATTTGGCATTATAGACTTGGTCATATTAATGAAACAAGACTAACCAAGCTACATAAAGATGAATATTTAAACCCGTTTGAATATAAATCTTATGCGACTTGTCAGTCTTGTATCAAGGGTAAAATGACCAAAACACCGTTTACTGGACATGGAGAGAGAGCTACTGAACTCTTAGGCCCCATACATAGTGATGTATGTGGACCAATGTCTACACATGAAAGAATCGGTTATTCCTACTTCATAACTTTTACTGATAATTTCTCGAGATTTGGACACGTGTTCTTGTAGAAACATAAGTCTGAAGCTTTCGAAAAGTTCAATGAATACAAAATTGAAGTAGAAAAACAAACTGGGTTGAGTAACAAGAAACTTCGATCAAATCGAGAAAGAGAGTACTTAAGTACAAAGTTTCTAGATTTCCTAAAAGACAATGGGATTCTCTCTCAGCTCACTCCTCCGTACACTCCACAGCACAACGGTGTGTCAGAACGGAGAAATCGTACCCTATTAGATATGGTACGTTTGATGATGAGTGATACCGAGTTACCACTTTCGTTCTGGAGGCATGCATTGGAGACTGCAATATATCTATTAAACAGGATTCTGACCAAAACCGTGCCTACCACTCCATATGAGATACGGTATAGGAAGAGACCATCTCTTAAACGAGTTAGGATATGGGGTTGTTTTGCTTTTGTTAAAAAGAAGAATCCATACAAACTCGAGACACGATCGGTTTTGTGTAAATTTGTGGGGTATCCCAAACATTCATATCGGTATCTTTTCTACCATAAGGAGGAACAAAGAGTATTTGTTTCTCAATATGCCACATTTTTGGAAAATGAGTTTTTACAAATGATAATGTTGGCAATACGGTAGAGCTGGAAGAAATTTCAGAACTACAAACAAATACTGACGATTTGGTTGAACCTGAAGCTTTAATAGAACCCAACGAGCCTTAGCTACTCCGTAGATCTAGTAGGACTTCTCTCCCACCAGATAGATACTATGGTTTTCTAATTGATAATGATAAAGAAGATTGCATCATAGATGATGATGACCATACTAGTTTTCAGCAAGCTATCATGAGTAGTGACTCGGTGAAATGGCTGGATGCCATGCGATCCGAAATGGAATCCATGCACACCAACAAAGTATGGACTTTGGAGGTTGCACCTTCTGGAGTAAAACCCATAGGGTGCAAGTGGATCTTTAAAAAAAAGATTGGTGTAGATGGACAGGTAGAGATCTATAAAGCTAGACTTGTAGCGAAAGGATTTCGTCGAAGACCAGGATTGGACTATAACGAAAAAATTTCTCCAGTCGCAATACTTAAATCCATTCGCATCCTGCTTGTTCTTGCTGCTTACTACGACTATTGTTGGAGATAGTGCCCTCAGAGTCAATTATTGGATCACAGGCACGTGATTGCAATGATTGAGGGAGGACCTATCCCAGTAGGACAGTCTTACTCAAGATGATAGTATGCTATCTGGTTTACCTTTATCATCATGTACTGCTTTAGGTGACCTGACAGGTCGCTATTACACGTTGATAGAGCCCCTAGGATTCTTGCTTGACTGCCAGCAGTATGAGGGCGATCATATACGTGAGAGCTGGTAGTCTATAAGCACATCCTTAAAAGGTCCCTAGTCGTGGGAGTTTCGAGACATGGCATCGATTCTCCAGATTAGACTAGTGTATACAGTCGAGACCCCGACGAGGGGCGGTGGCCGGTCTCACAAGTCACTGGTGTCAGTTGGTTCACCTAAGATGTATACAAGTGCTCATTGGGTTATGAGTACACCGGACAGGACTCGCCGGGAACCTGCTAGTTGGGATTATACCAGACGTCAGATAGCAGTTCCCTGGTGACATGTGTACAGGTTAGTTCATCGACCTGAGATTGTCATTTGTCTCGTGTGAGTTCCCACTGTACTTTGATTACTACCCTACCACGCTCAAAGGAGACGTGCAATCAGGTTTTAGTTGGGTACAGTCCCGAGCCACATGGAGGCAGTGAGCGGATCTGCAGGGGTTCGTCTCTCCCGGTATTGGGGGTGAGGTCACGCTGTGTCTAGGAGAGCCATTACACAAAGCCCTCGGCCGAGGCAGGAGATTTACTGGTAGGTATTCCAGTAGTATCTCAGGGTGTTCTGGGCTATACTCCGACACGACTTGTACCGCTTTTGGGGGTCTGACTTTTACCAACCCCCTAGGCCTGCCATGCGATGCTCATAGACGAACGGACCGGACTGTACGGATATTATCACTGACAGGCTCAGTTGGGTGTCAGGATGAGTTCGCTCATCGACGACCCTTTTGGTCAATACCTGGTAGCCCGTTACGTATAGGCTAATATCTCTGATTTGCTAGTGGTTAAATCCACAACCAAGGTGTTGACGAGTCTTTAGAGTCCCCCACAGACCAGTTTCTCAAGTTTCGGGCGAAACGCTGTAGAGGCCGTATGGAGATATGGCAGGGTTCGATCAGATACGTGCGGTATTGCACGGATCATGATCGGACGGAAAATACTAGCGGGCTTTGGTTTAAGCCGGATCCTAGTATTGCACAGTGTAGATTTTGTCTCATTGCATTTGTATTTCGGTCGGAATACAAATGCGGGTGTGTATACACAGTATCGGGGTTTTCCTGTAATTTATTACGGGACCAGTTTTCTGGAGTTGCCAGTTTATTTTCCTGTTTCGGCTAATTTTCTTTGTATCTTTCATTGGCCGAAGTTTTGGTGGAGGAGGGCTTATTTGCATTTGTGAAAATAAGTATTGTGGAGGGTGGTGTTTGCATTTTCTTATGTCATGATGGTTGCACAATCATTTGACTTGCTCACTTCATGATGGCTTGACTTCTTGTGATGAGATGGGAGTTAGTGGTGGAGTGTTGGATTTTGTTGGTGATGATTTTGTTCTCATAATAAATCATCATTCTTTCTTGCATGACACTTATCCTCTTCTCTTTGGTTATTCCCCCCTTTGAGATATGATCCTCTCTCTCTCTCATTCTCTTACTCCCTTCACTAGAGGAGGCCGGCCACATGAGGTGGGGCTGTCCCATATTTTTGGAGAGGGAAATTTTGTTCTTTTGGCTTCACAAAATCTATTTAACTCCATCTCCAAAACTCCATTCCTCCACCTTCTCAAAAGGCAATTTCTAGTGACCCCAAATGAGACATAGCATTACACTATTCTACTGCAAACCTTGGGCACGTCGACTCGCCAACTTCGTGCCCGAGTTGCCTCGGACCAGAGGTGGGAGCCCGTAAAAGAAGCCGGCGATGTGGTACCCTTCCGGCGACGTGATGGAGATCGGAGATTCCGCGAGAGATCGAGATGACGACGAGAAGACCAGAGGACTCGGATCACTCGATATATCTCTCTTCCCGCTCTTGTAGTTAGCTAGATTTAGTTTAATGGCACGATCCGGGTTTATAGTGCGCGGTGGTGCCGGTTTGAAAAGTTAAAGTAAATCATCGCTTCCGTATTCCGGCGTCAGATTGACGGCCGGCACGCCGCCGTGCACTTACAACTATGAAATCTGGCAGATGGATGTTAAAACAGTATTTCTAAATGGTGATTTAGATGAATGTGTTTTTATGGATCAGCCGGATGGCTTCACAGTGGGAGAAGTGAAAAGGCGTGCAAGTTGCTTAAATCCATCTATGGATTAAAGCAGGCATCACGGAGTTAGAACATCTACTTTGATGATATAATCAAAGAGTTTGATTTTATCAAAAATATAGATAAACCTTGCATTTATAAAAAGATTGTAGGGGGTACAGTCACATTCCTCGTATTGTACGTAGATGACATTCTCTTGATAGGAAATGACGTTCCTATGCTACAATCGGTCAAACAGTTTGTAACATTTCAGAAATATAAAATATTATTTTTGGAAATTAAATATTAGAATAATATATTTCGCGAAAACTATTCGATTTGCGAATAAGGGCTTTTCGTAAAATGGTATAAGTATAAACAAATATTTGGAAAATAAATGGAGATTAAAATGATTTATTTATTATAATGATATTTTTCGGATTTTGGCATTTTTATAATTAATGATATGCAAATTTAAATTAAAATTGATTAGTGCACTACTAATCGCGATTAAGCCAAATCCGTATTTTTACATTTTTCCATAGTTAGTGCTCCATGTCATGTGCATGTTATTCATTTGTGTTTGTGACTTGTGAGTTTTGTGAAAGAAAAAGAGAAAAGAAATAAAACTAGATGCCATGGTTAATGAGAGAGAGATTAAAACAAAAGAGATATTTAGAGAGAGAGAGAGTGAGCTTAAGAGTGAGTGAGATTAAGAGAGAGAGAGAGAGAGAGAAAGGCAACTTTGGCTTCCTTATCTTCTCCTTCATTCCATTCTTCTTCCTTATTCATTTCTTCATCCATTTTCTTCATCTCCTTCATCCCTCACTGTCTCCATGCATCATCTCAAAATCCTTTCCAAAACCCCATGCCACCTTCACAATAAAGATGCATAAGCTTATCATAAACCCTTTGAACCATTCAAGTGTGGATTTTGAGGACTTTGGGCAACTCAAGAATTTTCCTAAGTTGCCAAATGAGGTAATCCCTTCACTTCTAGATTAGTATTTGTGTTTATATATCCTAATTTAGTTTAGAATTTGATTTAGTTAGGTTATGTGACCTTGAAAATTTCCAAGTTGCTGCAAAGTGGTAAATAGAAGTGTAGTGAGTATTTCCAAGACTTTAGTGATGATTTCTGGAGCAAGACCTGAGACTAGAACCCAAAACACGGAGTTAGAATTTCCCCGATATCATATTTTGTGGATTTTGCGAGGGGATACTGAGATCTGCTATAACCCGGAGACACTAAAAATTATTTAGCGAACACAAAGAGTCGTGCAGGAAACCAGGGACCTACCCTAGAAACCCGAGCCCATTCCTTATTGTTATGGCCGCATATTTAATGCATGAGGCCGTAAATTTCGGCCAAGACATGGTGAAATATGTTGATTTTTTGTGTGTGGCATTGTTATCTGATATCTAGAGCAACCCCATATGCAAAATAGCCTAGTTTGGCCTAGGGTAAAATCTGGGAGTGAATTCTCATGTTGCTGAATTTCGTTTTTCGATTTCTGAAATGTGGTTTTTGGTATTTGAGTTTGGATTCCATCGTTGGACGTTTGTACATCAACGGACGAGGGTTGTTGGTTGATCTTGCATACGTAAGCTATAGGTTCTAACCTATGAGCACTTTGTATGCCATATAGGTTCTCCAGATTTGGTTTTAATTGCATTTCGATATGTGTTGAATTGTAAGTACCTTCGCGTGGACTTCCGAGACGACGAAGCACATCGACTTCGAATAAGCGAGGAGTTTAGCTGGTGAGTAGATTAATATCTACGGGGAAAGTCGGGTGGATGGCGTATAGCACCCCCGCAACCATTGATATGGAAGATCGTTTTATAACTTATAATTTTGATAAAGGATATGTTACGAACTTAAGATAACATGATGTGGGATTTGAGATGATAGATATAGGTGACTCGGATTGATCTATGAGAATATGAAATGAGAAGTGAATCATGATAAGTATGAATTAAAAGAGGACAAGTATGAGTTGATAATGATAGGATATGAGATCGAGATCGATATGAATTGAGGTTAACAAGATATGACGTATATGCATGATGACATGATATAAGATTGATATAGATGTGTCATGTGATTGATAAGGTATGCCGTACGAGATTATAGATCCGTACCTTTGCTGGTGAATAGGATGATAGATTCCCTACTCTGTTTGTGACACCGTACGATGGATTACCGTACGTGATGCATTTACCGAATGTTTGATCCGTGCTCATGAATTAAGAATGATGATCGAGGATATTGCAACACCTGATACTATGAGGCGGGATCGTTGACATAAAGAGGCAATCTTATTATAGTTCATATTTATGATGGATTATTCCTCATGTGATACCTATCATGTTTCCAGTATTTAATGTCATATGATATCAACTGCTAGTACACCTGCATAATTACCGTTGATGCGCATGTTATACGTACACAGATTGCCGGCTCACACACTTTCATCATCGGTAATTGCCATGCTACTTACACAGTAGAACTGCCCTATCATGATATTACTCTTAACCGTAAAAGTACATTCATTATTCAATATTATCACTTGACATGCTTGCATGTTATACTCGATATGCTCATATTACTACTCTATGTTGCATACATCATACTTTATGGATATATGCATTGAGATGATGTTTTTATGAGATCTCTGGATTTGAGAACCGCGGTTTAATTTCAAAGGAAACTGTGTATTGTTTTAAAAATTTGGTTTCTCTTGATATGATATTTCGAGGTGTCCACTATGAGTTTTCGTGGTTCTGAGCAGTGAGTATACCCGATTCGAGGAGCGGTAGGCACCGTCTGCAGATACATGGTGGACCCGGTGAGGTACCCCGGGGCAAGAAGACTCGTATTGTTATGCGATGACCTGGCTTGGGAGCACTGCCTACCGGTGATTGTATAGAACTCGGCAGATATCGGGAGGATACCGTTTTGGAGTTATGATATGAAATGGATATGAGTACCGATCTGAGGATACGGCGCCTGAGATGAGATAGATATGAGGGCTGATCTCAGCATGCGGCGCCTAACATATGAGGATTTACGTGTCGATGCTGGATGCGGGTTTTCATGATGTTTCGAGTATCAGTGTTGGACACTCAGGTTCCATGATTTTGATGTGTTGTTGATGGACACGTGGTTAATATCCTCATATATATATATATATATACAGGCTTATGTTTTCATGATTTTCGAGTGTCGGTATGGGACACTCAGGTTCTATGATATTGTTTATATCGTTGATGGACACGTGGATGATATCCACATTCATACAGGCATATGATGTTAGATGTTTATTTATTATGTCATTGCATTGACTCGATTGTTGACATATATGCATACTTCGTCACCCTAAATATCATAGTATTACCTTCAGGATATAGTGACCTAGAAAATTGTTGTTTTATTCGATTTCTACTTACTGATGTTTTCTACTCACGAGTTGGAAACTCACCCCCATTGTGCCACAGTTCTTGCAGGTTTGACCGCTTGAGATCGGTTATGGTATCACTGGCACACAGCTTCATCCAGGGTGTTTTGCTTTGGTAGGTAGGACACACATTGGATCATGCCTACTCTCGTACTTTTATATTCCGTTGTATCTAGATAAACTCCATTAGATCAGATCAAATCAGAGACTAGAATTTGTATATTGGTAGACCTAGTCAGACTTGGGTATTGTGCGAGACTTAGAGCGATGGGTTTATGATCGCTTTTCTTGAGTTTTGATGTCTTGCTTATTATTTGTCTTTCTGGGTTGATCTTCGCCGTTGGGCATTGTATATATGTTTTTGCGTGGTTGTGATTCCTCCAGTTGGCGAAGAGCTAGCTCCCGCTTGGGGATACCTATATATTGTTGTGTATATGGTTTTGGACCAAAATATACAAGGGAGGTGCTGCCCAAAATTTTAAAATACGAAACATGTTTTCAACTCTGGTATAATCCACTTGCATTTTCATGTTTCATTAGCTATGCATTTAAAGAAAAACATGATTCATATTTCAAAACCGCACCCCTACAATTTTCCGCAAAAAGGTTTAGATTTTCTGGGCTTCGGCTTACTTGATTTACGTTACACCTTTAGACGTTGCGTAATTTAAGTGCCGGCCACATGCTAAATTACGGGTCGTGACAAAATTGGTATCAAAGCGTTAGGTTTAACCTTTGTTTAAGTCTGGGTTTGACTATGCGGAGTCTAGGATGTATATATTTCGGAACCTAGGCTTGACCTTACGGAACATAGACATGACGGGGGGTTTTAGACCCGAAATTTCGTTCCATAGGTTGACCTTGATTGATGGAGTAGGTAGCTTGAGTAGAGTGACATACCGTACGTATGTTCCGCGGCATACTTCCGATACAATACTCTGTTAGTGTATATGCCCTGGCCATTACTGTATCATACTAGCTTGTATATTACTTGATGGAAGCTTGGGATATTCACAGTTGTATAGACAATCTTGCTCAAAATGGTAGTATGCTACTTGGTTTGTCTCTACTTCAATATGTGCATGTGTTTCTTTTAGCATATCGCTTATATACATATTAGTAGAGCCCTTAGGATCTATGCTTGATTACCAGCGTTGTGATGGCGCTCACACTCGTGGGGGCTGGGTAATCCATAAGCACATCCTTATACAGGTCCCTAGTCAAAGGACTATCGAGACAGGGCATCGATACTCCAGAGTAGACTAGCGTATGCGCTTCTCATCCCAACGGGGGAGACGGTCTGTCCCACAGCCGTCAGTACGTCGTACTTGAGATAGTATGCGGGTGCTCGTTAGGTTACGAGTACACAGGACAGGACTCGTCGGGAACTGTTGGTTGGTATTATACCTATCGTCAATTATCAGTTCACAGGTGACATGAATACAGCTTAGTCCGCCGACTTGACACTGTCACTTCGTCTCGAGTGTGTTCCCACTGTACTTAGATTACTACCCTACCACGGCTCAAAGGAGTCGTGCAAACAGGTAGTAGTTGGGTGCAGTCCCGAAGCACTTGGAGACAGTGATGGTTAGACAGGATTCGTCTCTCCCGGTATTGGGGGTTGACATCGCGCTGTGTCTAGGGGAGCCATTACACAAGTAGTCCCTGGCCAGGGCAAGCGAGATATACTGGTAGGTTTCCAGTGTTATCTCAGGGTGTTCTGGGCTACACTCCGACACGACTTGTACCGCTATTAGGGGACTGACGTTCACCGCCCCCTAGGCCCGCCATGCGATGTATCAGACGAACAGACCGGACTGTACGGAGATTGTCACATACAGGCTCAGTAGGAATTCGGATGGGTTTACCTCATCGGCCTTCTTATCGACATCTACCTGGGGACCGTTACGTACAGCTAGTGCCGCTTGCGGTCTGTGGTTAAACCCACTGCCAGCGTAGTGTCGAGTCTTTAGAGTCCCACACAGAGAGTTTCCCTGCATTGAGCGAAATGTGTAGAGGCCGTATGGTTTTACGGCAGGGCTACGATCACTTACGTGCACTTGTGTGCGTATGCTGTTCGGGCAGGCAATACTAGTGGGCTTTGGTTTAAGCCAGATCCTAGTATTGCACAGATGGATTTGATTTCTCTTCTGTGCATTCGCATTCTACGGAATGCGTATGCGGGTGTGTATGCACAGTTTTGAGGAGCGATGAAGGAGGAGGTGCCCTATTAGGGTTTTGGCAGTTGGTTCGGCCAAAACCGTAATGTGGCACCATTAGGCTTTTGACAATTCGTTTGGTCAAAACCGTTATGAGCCGGAGACATTGTTTACTAATCCTTTTAGTGATAGATTAGTGATGGCTAATTGCATTGACCATTTGACCACTTAGATCTCTCTTGACTTTGTTGACCCGTTGACCGTGTTGACCATTGACCTTCAAGAGAGATCCACACTCTTCTTTCATTTTCTTTTTATTTCTTGTGTTATGATAATGGTCAATTCAATATGCCATCAACTCTTTCATGATAGGATTAGTAATGATGATTATTGTGTATTATTGCAACCATGGTTCATTTCATTTTGGAATTAATCTTTTCATTATTCTCTTCTCATTCTCTCTCTTGAAATGAGAAGAAAAGAAAAGCTCTATGGTTGCTAACCTTTCTCCTTATTCTTCCTCCTCTTGATCTTATCTTTTGATCTCATGTGTTGAGAGAAAAAGATCCCACAAAGACAAATACATCCATACATCTCCTCTACACATTCTAGGGCTTCTTGACTAGCAATCACTTTGCCCTAGTTGCCTTGGCTTGAGGCGGAGCTTAGTGTACAACTCTCGGGTGGATCGTCTTTGACTCAAGAAGGCCGCGGAGGTGCCCAAGGTCCGGATCGACGCTTGGAGCTTGGATGGACGAGCGGGATAGCGGAATGAAGACCCGAAGGACCAGTTCCGTGAGGTATACTTTCTACAAGCATAGTAGTTAAAACCTCTTAGTGTTTACTAGTTTCTAGTTTAGCAAAGATCCCGACTTTTAGTCCATGTTGCCTTGCGCCAAAATCATTGTTTTTCGTCGTTTCCGCCTCCCCGTAAGAACCAGGGTGAGCAACGTGGACTTACATACTCCACTTAATGTCACGCCCCGCTTCCCAGTGTACGGCGAAGTGGACGCGACGAGGTCCGCTACGTATGTACTCAGAAGTACATACGCTAAGCGTAGCTAAGCAATATAAAATAATCACAAGAGACAAAAGATATTGAAATAACAGCAACTTTTATTAATAACATTCTTTGTACAATGCATGAAATGAAAATACAACTGGAATGAAAAAAAACAATGCCTAAACAGTGGCATAACAGAAATGAAAAATACTGGAAAGAATAAGGTACAATTATCTAGAGCTCTGGGTCTTCTTGGAACTGCTCCAAATCTTCACCAGTGGGCTCGATCTCAGCTTGGTCCAACGCACCTGACGATATTCAAAGAAGAAAGAAATAGAATGTCGTCAGCGAACAGGTCGCTCGGTAAGTCCCAAAGAATAAGAAGAATGAGAATAACAGTTTAACAGTATTTTCTAATGTGTTATATTGTCGGATATTATAAAACATTGTGTAACGCTGTTGTTTGTAGCTTGGTATAGAAGGATGCCAGTGTATACGAGGGGGATCTCTATATGCTAGAGATCAGGGCAAACGGAAAGTACAAGGAACCGTTATGCCATGGTACAACAGCAACAGGATTCAGGTTAGGTGTCTTAATCTGACCACCTCGTGCCACTTTTAACACCTTCCGTACCAATCTACCCCTTAAACCCCGTAGTGTTTTAACAGTATTGTAGTATTGGAATATGTAAGTTGAGTGACTGACCAAAACCATGATATCAGTAAACATGTTGTAACTGTATAATCAGGTAAATGGAATATCAGGATAATGGATGAATATCCATGGTTTGATTCAGTCAAAAAGAATATATTGTTAACTGGATTCAGGGATTCATGTATTCAATTGTGTTAGAATATAAATGAATATGGATTGACTTGAATCATATTCAAGTCAGAAATTAGTCAGACTCTAACCCAAGTCAGACTAAAAGAAGATAATTTGAAGTTCAATATTAGCTAGGGGCCTTATTGCAGTTTGTAAAACTTGAGGGGTTTTATGTAAAAAGTACTTTTGTATAGTTTTCAAAATACACCTCAAGTATTTAATAATCGTCTTTATTGTTATAATGAATGTGAATTTTTTTTGTGTTATTCTAGTGAATATATCCTAATCAAAGTATTAATTGTTTTATTTGAAATTCATGGTATTTTAACGTAACTTTTAATCTTGGAATTTTTAGAAAAAGTGGAAACTTTATCTTATGATAAAATAGGTGTTTAAATGATGAATATATATATATTAACACATGAATAATTTAATATAAATATTTTATTTAAAAAAAATCTTCATTTCCCTTAATATTGTATTTAAAACCTTTCGAGACCGAATGCTCCTTGCGGAGGTCTGAATCTCGCACTACTAGCCTGCGGGTGCACGATGAACCGTACTATCCCTAACAGGTTCCCCAAAAGTGGGTTGTAGCGGCGCTTTGCTTAGGTTTAACAATACTTTTCATTTTGGAAAACGGTTTTATAAATATGGGGTATTTAATTGCAAAAAGTATAGTTTTCCGTATTTTAGTTGTTAGGGTTTCCTAAGCCAACTAGACTACTTCTAAGGTCTAAACGATAAGTCATTAGAAGCCTCAAATCGCCTCTTCGCCGCCAATTGTGGCCAGGTAAGTACAAGTGAGGAGGGAGGGATCCGCTCACGAATCGTGAGACGGGCCTTTTAAAATTACCCAAGCTCACTTGCCTAGCCTAGACACCACAAAATCAATTTAGATAAACGATCGATGTCTATGACCAATCGTGCTTTCATTTTATTAAAAGATTTTACTTAGAAAAGTTTACAACTTAAAGTTTTCAATAAAGGTTATAAAGATTAGGGTATTTTAGTGAAAAGTCCTGTAATTTCGTATTCTGTATTTTTGATATTTATCAATTAGGGTTATATTGAGTGTGTGTAGGGGTAGGTCATTACCCCGTGACTTATATTAAGTTTTGGTGAAGTTTAAAGGGAAAACATGCTATGTTAAACTTAAAGGTATTATAGCGCAAGAATACGGTATTCGAAAACGTTATCATTTTATGTGTGAAATTTCATTCAAATTGGGTTCTACAAGTTTTGTGATCAAGATAAACATATTTAGGAGTGAGGTAATTGATTAAACTAAGAAAAATGAACTTCATGGTATTTTATGAAAAGAGTACGGTTTTGCAAAGAACTTATCATTTCATGTGAAAAAGTTTGATTAAATTGGTTTATGGGTGATTAATAGTCAACAAGCATATGGGTAGATAATATGTATTAGGTGACAAGTGGAAATTTAGAGAAAAATCGAATCGGAAATCGGTTTGTCCGATTTCCGTCGGGTTCCAAAAAGTCGTATTTTTATCTTAAAGAAAAGAGAGATAAAAGAAGGTGGGACTTACGGTTTGGACAAGCTAAGGAAGGTAGAGGTCGTGGTGGTTGCCGATTCGTTGAAAACGTCGCGAAGGTCTTGATCCGGTCGCCGGAATCCGTCGTCGATTTCGGCAGCGCTTCGCTTCTCGCTCTTCGTACCGAGTTCTCGAGAATTTGGGAGAGTGGACTTAGAGTTGTGAAGGGAAAAGGTAGAGTATAGGGGTCTTTATATAGGGCTAGGCTAGGGTTAGGGTTAGGGTTACAAAATATTAAAAATAAATATAAAAATCATTAAAATTTCATTAAATTTGGTCTTAAAAGGGATTTATTGAGAATTGGGTAACAGTAAAAAAAATTTAGAGTATGCAGTTGAATAGACCAGGTCAACACGAATTTTTTTCGTGTTGACGACTCGGCCGACCGGCCGAGTCCGGCCGGCGGCGCCGGCCAATTCGGCCGAGTCGCCGGCCGAGTCGGGTCTCGTTGGGACGGGCTCGGTCTAGGGGGAATTTTGGCATACTTTAATTTTCTTGATTCGCAATAAATCGTGAGTTATGGCTGTTTGACCGTTTGACTTGTAAAAAAAATTAAAACAAAAAGATATAAAAATTATGTGGGGTATGGGATTCGAACTCTGGTGGCTTGGTTCAGCAATGCAAGGTATTACCAATGAGCTACAAGCTCCTTCTTGTAATTATTGTAAAGAAATAGATACTTAAATTGTTTCCAGCAACATCAATACTCCAAATATACACTATATTTAAAGCAAATTTTTGGTATACAAAATTGGAGTTGTTACAATCTACCCTCCTTACAAAAATTTCGTCCTCGAAATTTACAACTTTTATTTAAGGACTAGATTACAAAAAGGTGCGGATATCTTGCACGCGTCTCATCTTCCCTTTCCCACGTGGATTCTCCTGGAGTGTCTTTCCTCCACATTACCCGGACCAAATTAACTTCTTTGTTCTGAAGTGTCTTCACTTTCCTGTCCAGGATCTCCACAGGTTGTTGCTCACAAGACAAATCAGGCTGTATCGTGAGCTCGGAATGATCTAGTACATGGCTGGGATCACTCACATACCTTCTGAGTTGGGAAATATGGAATACGTTATGCACTCCTTCCAATGAGGGTGGGAGCGCTAAACGATATGCCACTTCACCGACTCGTTCGAGTATATCGAACGGTCCAATGTATCTTGGACTCAACTTTCCCCGTCTTCCAAATCTGATCACTCCGCGGTTCGGAGAGATTTTCAGAAATACATGATCTCCTGGCTGGAACTCCAAGTGTCGTCTCTTCGCATCAGCCCAGTGTTTCTGTCTATCTTGGGCTATGCGCATTCTTTCCCTGATAGTACGAACCACATCGACGGTCGCTACTATCATCTCTGGTCCAAGGAGTTCTCTATCTCCGATGTCGTCCCAACTTAATGGTGATCGACACTTCCTTCCATACAACGCTGCAAAAGGTTCCATTCCTATGCTTTCCTGGTAGCTGTTGTTGTACGCAAACTCCACAAGATGCAGGTGATCTTCCCACGATCCTTTGAAGTCGAGCATACATGCTCTGAGCATATCCTCCAAGATCTGAATAGTTCGTTCCGACTGACCATCTGTTTGTGGATGATAAGCCGTGCTGAAGTTCAGACTTGTTCCCAAGCTTGCTTGCAGACTCTGCCAAAATTGCGATCGGAACCTGGTGTCACGATCGGAGACAATGCAGACCGGTACTCCATGAAGTCTCACAATTTCCTCCATGTACTTCTTCGCTAGTGTCTCCGTTGATTGACCAACTCGAAATGGGATGAAGTGAGCCGACTTTGTGAGTCGATCCACAATGACCCAAATCGCATCGTTACCCTTTGTGCTGCGAGGAAGAGCAGTTACAAAGTCCATCGTGATATGCTGCCACTTCCATTCTGGGATTGGTAACGGTTGAAGTAATCCAGCTGTCCTGTGATGTTCAGCCTTTACTTGCTGACACACTAAGCATTTTGCGACACTCCTGGCTACTTCACGCTTCATTCCATGCCACCAATAATTCTGACGTAGATCTTTGTACATTTTGGTACCTCCAGGATGTACTGAATAGGGAGAGCTATGAGCTTCTTTCATTAACTCTTCCCGAATAGGACCCTTTGGTACACACAATCTGCTGCCGTATCTCAAAGATCCGTCTTCATGGATGATGAAATCTGTTCTGAGTCCATTCTCCACTTGTTCTATGATCTTTTGCAACTTAGCATCGCTGGCTTGAGCTGCTTTGATCTGATTGACAATATTTGATTGAACCTGCAGATTCATCAAATTTGAAACATCACCTGGCATGACTAGTTCGATCTCCATCTGATGTAGATTCTGCTGAAGCTTCCACTGAGCGGTGAGATTCATTGCTAATGGTTGGCGACTAAGAGCATCAGGTACTACGTTCACCTTTCCTGGATGATATTGCAAATTGATGTCAAAGTCCGCCATAAGTTCTAACCATCTTCTCTGCCGCATATTCAACTCCTTCTGAGTAAACACATACTTCAGACTCTTGTGATCTGTGTAGATGTTCACTCGTTCACCAAGTAAGTAGTGGCGCCAAATCTTGAGAGCAAAAATGACGGCTGCCAACTCCAGATCATGCGTCGGATAATTGCGCTCATGAGTCTTCAGTTGTCTTGAAGCATAAGCCACAACCTTACCATGCTGATATAGAATACATCCTAGTCCCTTACCGGAAGCATCACAATGTACTTCAAATCCTCCAGATTGATCCGGTATGACGAGAATAGGTGCAGATGTCAGTCTTGACTTGAGTTCTACGAAAGCTTGCTCGCATGCTTCTGACCACACAAATTATTCATCTTTTCGTGTGAGCTTGGTCAGGGGTGTTGCTATCTTCGAAAAGCCTTCAATGAATCTTCTGTAATATCCAGCTAAACCCAAGAAACTCCGAATATCCTTCACTGATTTTGGTGTAGGCCATTCGCTGACTGCTGAAACTTTTGCTGGATCCACAGAAATCCCTTCTCCTGATACGATGTGTCCAAGAAAACCAACTTGTTTTAGCCAAAACTCGCACTTACTGTACTTGGCATAAAGCTGATGTTGACGAAGAGTTTCTAGGACAATTCGTAAGTGCTCCGCATGCTCTTTCCGGTTCTTTGAATATACCAGGATGTCGTCGATGAAAATGACAACGAACCTGTCTAAATACTCCCGGAAGACTTGGTTCATAAGATTCATGAAGATTGCTGGTGCATTGGTCACTCCAAATGGCATTACTAGAAATTCGTAATGTCCATAGCGAGTTCTGAAAGCTGTTTTGTGAATATCAGCTTTCTTGACCTTCACTTGATGATAACCTGAACGAAGATCTAGTTTAGAGAAGACACAAGATCCACTTAGCTGATCGAATAAATCGTCGATGCGCGGGAGTGGATACTTGTTCTTTATAGTAACTTCATTCAAGGCCCTATAGTCGATGCACATTCTGTATGAACCTTCCTTCTTCTTCACCAATAGTACAGGTGCTCCCCAACTTGAAGTGCTGGGACGAATCCATCCTTTCGCCAGTAATTCGTCCAACTGTGTTCGAACTTCCTTCAATCCTTCCGAACTTAGTCTATACGGTGCTTTGATTACTGGTTGTGCTCCTGGTACTAAGTCAATACTGAATTCAAGATCTCGATCGGGAGGCAAACCTGATATATCGTCAGGGAATACATCGTCGAACTCTCGAACTACCTCCGGTCTTGATTCTTCCTCTGCCTGAGCTGCTGCAACTACTGCTTCCCTTGGCTTCGCTGTGTAAGTACTTGGCTTCAGGGTACGATCTCCACTCTTGAAATAGAAGACCGGATGATCGGGAATCTCAAATACTACCCTCCTTTGACGACAGTCGATGGTAGCATAAAAGGTTCCAAGCCAGTCCATTCCTAGAACCACATCGAAGTTTGGTATGTCCAGTACTTTGAAGTCAGCGTAAAACTCTCGACTGCAGACGATTACTGGACACATGCTGTATCCTATAGTTGCCTTTAGAACACCATTCCCAGAACTGACGTTCCAGCTGGATACAAGCGGTGAGACTGGAATCGCATGGGTTCGGACAAATCGTTGCGACATAAAGCAGTGGGATGCTCTAGTATCAAATAGTGCAAGTGCAGGTAGTGAAGCTACTAGGATTGTACCTAAGGTATATGGGATAGGTTTTAGGTATAGGGAAAGTGTGTAGGTAAACAAGACTAAAAGATGAGTTTTTGAGAAAGGAAGTTTACAAGTAATGACTTGGCCAGTGGCCTCCGCTTCTTCCACAGACATCATGAAAGCATGGCGCTTCGGTACAATCCTCCTGGCCTGAGGAGCATTTCTCCTGACCTGAGGAGCATTCCTCTAAACGTTCCTTTGAGCTTGATGGAACTGTCGAGGATGTGGTGCAGCTTGTGGTCCCCTAGGTGGTGCAGGCAGTGCAAGTCTGGGAGTAGGTGCCGGAAGAGCTGGTCGCTGCTGATAAGTATTTGCTGTCCTGGGTGCAGCAACTGAGTTTTGCCTTTGGGGACAAGATCCGATATCATGAGTGGCTGAACCGCAGATTAAGCAGAGGCGGTTCGCTCGACGGCAGTCCTTCATCATATGTCCAGTTCTCTTGCAGTAAGTGCAAAAGGCTGGGCTAGGACGATGAGTTGGTACTCCGGGTCGCCTCGGTACGAAAGATGGTCTGGACGTGGCTCCACCTGCCATCTGGTTGGCAGGGCGTTTGACTCCTACAGACTGAGGTCTGCCCCTCTCTTTTATGACTGCCTCATAACTGCGGGCAGCTTCCAAGGCTTCCTCATGAGTCAAAAACTTTCCTGTCGCTAGAGCGGCCTTAATCTCTGTGTCCAAACCTTGCTGAAAACGACGGGCTCTGATCTCGTCCGTCGGTATCAGGTGTGCCGCGAATCTGTTTAAAGATTGTGTTAGTTGTGTGATATGTGATATTTTAAAGAATTGAACTATTGTGACATATCTTACCGGCTCAACATAGTAAACTCAGCATCGTATTCATCTACCGATTTCTCCCACATTGATCCTTGTTGTAGATGAATAAACTGCTGCTTCATAGCGAACCTGGCAGTCACAGGGAAATATATCGCGTCAAACTTTTCGCGAAATGTCTTCCATTCAATCGGCTGTGCCAGACGGGTCTCTTCTGCCTTCCACCAATTGCGAGCGTTATCCGTGAGCTGTAGCTTCGCTACACGGACCCAAGCGTGGTCTGGCACTTGAGCTGCGGCCAGATCGTCTTCGATGCTTTGTGCCCATTCTTCCGCTGTTAGTTATATGTATGCCCTAGAGGCCATTACTGTACATTGGATGTATATTGTAGTGGATGGTGGGACATATATAGGGAGGACTTTCTTGCTCGACATGATAGTATGCTATCTGGTTGATCTTTACCTTAACGTGTACACTAATTGTCTCTCTGTTACATGTTGGTAAAGCCCTTAGGATGTGTACTTGACTACCTGGACTATGATGCGGATCATACTAGTGGGGACATGGTAGTCTATAAGTACATCCTTCAAAGTCCCTAGTCGTGGGTGTATCGAAACAGGGCATCGATATACCAGAGTAGACTAGCGTGTACCTTCTCGACCCATACAGATGGGCGATGGATGATCCCATATCCATTGGTGTTTGACATCAGAGGAGATATACGGGTGCTCAGTAGAGACTGGGTACACTGGACGGACTCACCGAGAACTCCCAGATGGTATTATACCTTACGTCAGATGGCAGTTCTCTGGTGACACTGGTACAGAGTAGTCTGTTGACCCGAGATCGTCATAGAGTCTTGTGTGGTTCCCACTGTGCTTTGATTTCCATCTTACCACGTCCAAGAGGGCGTGCAAAACGGTGGTTTTTGGGTACAGTCCCGAGTCACATGGAGGCAATGAGCGATAGGAGGGGATTCGTCTCTCCCGGTATAGGGAGTTGATGTTGCGCTGTGTTCGATTGGCTATAACAGGAAATCCCTGGCCAGGGTTGCTGAGATTTACTGGTAAGTGTTACCAGTAGTTTCTCGAACAGTTATAGACCTCATATCGACACGACTTATCGAGCTATTGGGGTCTGACGTTTACCACCCCTAGGCGAGATATGCGACATATCAGACGAACAGACCGGACTGTACGGTAGTGTTACTGGTTGGATTCACTGGAGTGTGAGCGGGCTTGCTCGTCAATCTTCTGATCGCTCAATACCTGGGTGGCCGTTACGTTTAGCAGACCGCTTGCGGCTTGTGGGTGTTTGATATGATCATCACCTGCTACCGGCGTATTGACGAGTTTTTAGAGTCCTACACAGAGGTTTTCTGGCTCAAGCGAAACGAAATAGGAGCGCATATGAGATATGTGCGGGACCGAGAATAATGCGTGTATGTGATACCGTATTCCATTCTCGCGATGAATGTATCGATTAGGTAATATGCGATATACCCTAGTTATCGAATCAAAGGTTGATTCGATAAGCCGATACATAGGATACTAGTCGGTTATATGCGATATGACCGGATCGTTAAATCAAGTGTTGATTTAATGATTTAATGTATAATTATATATTTGATATATTACTTTGCATTAACTAGTATCGGTTCACTTTAAATGGATTTTCTCGCTCGGATGTGCACATTGTATATTCGATATAGTTTTGTGCACATGCTTGTATCATGTATGATGATATATGATAGCTAGGGTTTGTGTAAAGAGTTAATACCTTGGTTAAATAAATGGTTAAGGTTTTTATTCATTTATTCATGCAATTATCTTTTAATTTGGATTAAAAGAAAAAGTGAAAAGAAAATAAAAAGGTTGCTTTCTTACATGAAGCTTCTTGTAGCTTCATGCAACTTTGACTTATGTAACCTTTTTGTCTTCTGATTAAAACCCTAACCATTCATCTAACTTGAGTTAACTCTCTACATCCAACCTTGGTTTAAGTTATGATAAGTATAATTCTTTTTCTATTATTAAATAACTTATGATAATTAGCTTCTTCTTCTTCTTCTTTTCTTCAAGTGAAGAAAGCAAGCTCCATCAATGGTGATTGATGGAAATGAGTGAGAAATCCAATTCTAAAGTCTACCCACTTCCTATTTCTTCATCCTCTACCTCTTGCCAAGTAGTAGAGTGTGTTTCCTTCACAAGTTTTCATGGCTTGGTGAAGGTGGAGCTTGATTTAGCGATGCCTAGACGTAGATCATCTTCGGCATGGACATCGACGACCTAGCTCGCCTATTTTCCGATGAAGCCGACGCTAGAGCCCGGATTCCTTTTGGACAGCAAAGGACTTCGTTGCGGAGCTATGGAGGTGGAGCACCGGATCTACAAAGGTTGTATTTCCGTATTCTTTATAGTTAAGTTGTTAACTAGATTTTTTTTTCGCCTAGATTTCTAGCCAACGGTCCGTTCTAGGGTTTCTCGGCACCGTTTAAATTTGAAATTGGCATGGTTGATGCCTTGTGAGACCTCAATAGGGTGCCTAGGAACCCTACAGTGGTATCAGAGCCTAGCTAGAGCCTTAGGCGAAGTCTAGACGACGTTTGAATCCCGATCGAACCCGAAACCTCATTTTTCCCATGCTCTCTGTCCTTTTTTCAAAACTGTGCATTTTTCAACATTAAAAATATGCAGAAAATTAAGCAGGGTTTTATATGAATTACTGTGAAATACGGGGTCCTAATTCAATTAAACCACCGCGGAACCGCGGCACGAGCTTGGCATGTGCGGCGGTTCCGCGGCCTCATGGTCTCCTCTTGCGTTGACTTTTGCACAGTAATTCCTATTTAACAGTGATGAGTTCTCTGGGTATTTTTAATATTTATTCAAGAGTTGAATAATCTGGGATGTTTTGGAGCTTCGATGATTCGATCGGGTATATCAGATTTTGTCTATTTGGCTTTCCGGATAAATTTTAGAATATGTTAAAAAGTTCGACCGGATATAAATACCCAATTTTTCCCCTGTCGGGAAATTTCCAAGTGTTGGATTTTTCCGTAGTTTAACGACATTCTAAGTAGTGCAAGTAACTCGATGGACCCTCTAGAAGACAACAAACCTTAACTCGATTATGTGACCGTCTTGAACTGCCCTTTGAACTTTCGGGTTTGGGGCAGTACGGCGTGCCACATGTGAGGCGTTGGCTTGACCCTTCTAAGGCTGGACCGTTGGTACTGAGGCACGAACTGAATGTTTTTAGACTTGTTTCATATGTTGATCTGTATCGGGAAAACTTGGGTGTTCGAATGTTCAATCGGAAAGTTTAACATTTTCTGTTTATCCGGAATGTGATACAACAATTGGAATTCACAATAGTTATGTGATAACTGAATGAATGTTATAAACATAGCAGTTTAGTCTCACTTGATCGGTTGCCACGGAATTTTGATGTGATCAAAAGTCCGTCGTAATCACGTAGCGTATGCGGATATTCACCGGTAAACTTAATAGACAGCCTCACTCCATAGCCCCGACCAAATGACTGTAGGAGAACCCCGTCGCCGAAAGCATCCGTTCGGGTGCTCGCGGCAGCGGTGTTCCGCCTTGGTGCACTTCGTCGACGGCGTCGGGGGTGCGGCCGTCTACTGAAGTTTGCGACGAGCATTCGATCAGGATGTCGGGAATCTTGTTGAATTGCCCGACTAGGTATTGAAAAGTGTTTTCGATTTTGAGACTAAAATGCGGGGTTTATAATTGTTAGGCATGAGATGTCTAAGGAATTCATTGTTTTAGGCATGAGATATCTAAGGAGATTGCGGATTCCAACTGTTGTAGTTTTACACTTTCTTTTCTGTGACCGTAAGTGTAATATGTGATATCGCCGGTTTCGTTGCTATATGTCAACGACAATTGGGATGCGCATATTTACTTACGTTGATGACATGTGATGTTATGTGTTGCTGGATATGTTATATTGGATCGTCGTGTTCGAATAGCCGGGGGTTTTTATGTGAGATGAGTGTTTTCATTTTCATTCATGTAAAAACTTGTATGTAATATTCTTTTATTGGGGCACTTCCAGGTTGCGGAAGATGTCACCGTTTGTATATTATTTACTTTTCCGCACTAGGATAGACCCAAGGAGGGGAGCACAAGTAACCGGGTTCTGGAGTCCAGTGGGAGACCAACTCGAGGAGTCGAGTCCGGGTCTCCTAACTCTAAAATTGGTAGGGTTGCTTGCCGCTCTCGTAGGGGTCTAGGGGTGTGGGTTTGGATATTCATCACGACCGTGGAATCCGTGTTTTATACTGGCTTGTATTAAAAACACGGACGTCCTAGTACATCCAATATTTCATATGATTCTTCTGCTGCGATATCTGTGATGTGATCATGTGATGTTCTGTGATAGATACAGTATATAGTATATATGATATATTATATAGATGTTACTTATGTTTTACACCCGCGCTAGCCCTGCCCCGCTCTGCCGTTAGTTACCTAACCTAACGGTGCACGAGGGGACATCGAGGCGAATGCGGATGGCATAAGTGTACGTCGTATTTATCTGTGATGTTTAGGTACTTAAATGAT
Organism: Agapanthus africanus; assembly: GCA_030015575.1. Lineage (NCBI taxonomy): Eukaryota > Viridiplantae > Streptophyta > Magnoliopsida > Asparagales > Amaryllidaceae > Agapanthus > Agapanthus africanus. The sequence goes on along the minus strand of CM057338.1, from coordinate 707,947,080 downwards.
GGGACTTCATTAATGTGATTAATGAAATAAAAGAAACCTAAGATGTTGTAGAATCGAATTTCAAAATAAAACACGTAGCTACAGTTTTTGCTTTGCACAGCGGTATATGTGATATATCCTGCACCTTATTCGATGAGGAAAGGACCGAGATCCCTTCACCGGGAGTGACTCCTTTAGCAATAACTAGCAGATGCTACACACTCGGTTTGTCTTTTGATTGCTTTTAAGTGTTTTTGCTTTGCACAGTGATATATATGATATATCCCGCACCTCATTCGACGAGGAAAGGACCGACGATCCCTTCACCGGGAGTGACTCCTTTAGCAAAACTAGAAAAGCCTCAAAAACACTCCATTTCAAAATTCATTCGATCCTACAACGATATCAAGTTCATTACGCAATAGGTTTTCAGAAAAACCTGTCGTAGCCCTCCGTCATTTCAGATAAGTTGTATATAGTATTCGTGCTGCATTTGTTGGCTTTCGTCAAGGTGCAGTGTGCGGTAGCTATATGCAGCTTATCTGCTAGCATATGATGCGATTGGATTAGGGTAGTCTTGCGGCTTTGTTGGCTTTCGTCAAGGGTCGTGCGGGTGGGTTTAATTCAATCAAGAAATGTACGGGTTGAACTTGACTAGCGGGCTATGGTTTGTTAGCTTTCGTCAAGGTCATAGCACGTTAGGGGCAAAATATTATCGGGAATTTCAAGTGTTGAAATTTGCAATGAGATTGCATACCTTCTATGAGATAGTTGGATCCCGATACCCGCTGCGAGTAAGAGTTACTCCTGGGAGAGTTTTATACATTACAATTAGCCGATCAAGTAGGTGTCTAGAAAGGTGTTAACGAGGTTACGCCTCTGGGAAAACGAGGTTTACATTAATTAGGTTCGTACGAAAGCACGGGGGACCTCCCTCAAAGTACCGACACTGGCCTGGCTGAAAGATTGGCGAACTTGTAGTGTGTAATTAATCCCGGCTAGTCTTTCCTTTTTGGGTTTGAAGGAAGATTTGATAAAAAGCAGTGGGAGCCATCCTGATTAGATAAAATAATAACCAATCTATTCTTGCAGAGCGCACGCTGAGTGTTTTCTTCTCTCTCTCTCCAGGTAGCGACCATATCACGCCTTAATCAAGATAATAATACGGATTATTGACCGAACCCGCTTGTTATACTGAGCTGGGGAACGTTGGTCCCGCTCCAACTTATAATTGTTATAAGACAGAGCAGGAATTGGGGAATACCAGATTTCCCGTGCCGCCCAAACGAAGAGAGTGCATGCTGATGCATCATCTTCGGGTGTGTTCATTACATAGAACTGTTTCTCAGTATCCTTTACGTCCTGGGTATGTGATACCAGATCAGGATCCCAGATATGTAATTTGTTACATAGGGCTACAGAAAGGTAGAGAACTGAGAACGGGTGATAAGTTTCATGAGGCAGAAAACGGGGCAAGAGTTGCAGCCAGGTCTGTTGGTCACTGTCACCCTGTATTACCAATACATTGATTCTGAACGAATGTTATTAGATACCGAACCTGATATACAAAATCATATCTGTCTCTTTATTAGTAAAGAAACGATAAAATTGTTAGTTATATGTATGCCCTAGAGGCCATTACTATACATAGGATGTATATTGTAGTGGATGCTGGGACGTATATAGGAAGGACTTTCTTGCTCGACATGATAGTATGCTATCTGGTTGAACTTTACCTTAACGTGTATGCTGATTGTCTCTCTGTTACATGTTGGTAAAGCCCTTAGGATCTGTACTTGACTACCTGGACTATGATGCGGATCATACTAGTGGGGACATGGTAGTCTATAAGTACATCCTTCAAAGTCCCTAGTCGTGGGTGTATCGAGACGGGGCATCGATATGCCAGAGTAGACTAGCGTGTACCTTCTCGACCCATATAGATGGGCGATGGATGATCCCATATCCATCGGTGTTTGACATCAGAGATGATATACGGGTGCTCAGTAGAGACTGGGTACACTGGACGGACTCGCCGAGAACTCCCAGATGGTATTATACCTCACGTCAGATGGCAGTTCTCTGGTGACACTGGTACAGAGTAGTCTGTTGACCCGAGATCGTCATAGAGTCTTGTGTGGTTCCCACTGTGCTTTGATTTCCATCTTACCACGTCCAAGAGGGCGTGCAAAACGGTGGTTTTTGGGTACAGTCCCGAGTCACATGGAGGCAATGAGCGATAGGAGGGGATTCGTCTCTCCCGGTATATGGGGGTTGATGTTGCGCTGTGTTCGATTGGCTATAACAGGAAATCCCTGGCCAGGGTTGCTGAGATTTACTGGTAAGTGTTACCAGTAGTTTCTCGAATAGTTATAGACCTCATATCGACACGACTTATTGAGCTATTGGGGTCTGACGTCTACCACCCCTAGGCGAGATATGCGACATATCAGACGATCAGACCGGACTGTACGGTAGTGTTACTGGTCGGATTCACTGGAGTGTGAGCGGGCTTGCTCGTCGATCTTCAGATCGCTCAATACCCGGGTGGCCGTTACGTTTAGCAGACCGCTTGCGGCTTGTGGATGTTTGATATGATCATCATCCGCTGCCGGCGTATTGACGAGTCTTTAGAGTCCTACACAGAGGTTTCCTGGTTCAAGCGAAACGAAATAGGAGCGCATATGAGATATGTGCGGGACCGAGAATAATGCGTGTATTTGATACCGTATTCTATTCTCGCGATGATATATATCGAATGGTTGTATGCGATATAACCTAGTTATCGATTCAAGCGTTGATTCGATAAGCCGATATATTGTATACTAGTCGGTTGTGTGCGACATAACCGGGTCATTGAATCAAGTGTTGATTTAATGATTTAATGCATATTTATATATTTGATATATTACTTTGCATCAACTAGTATCGGTTTACTTTAAATGGATTTTCTCACTCGGGTGTGCGCATTACATATGCGATATGATTTTGTGCATTTGATTGTATCATGTTTGATGATACATGATTACTTGGTTAAGTGCAAAGAATTAAACCATGGTTAAAAGAATGGCTAGGGTTTCATTTCCTTTATTTATTCCTTTATTTATTTATTTATTCATTTTGGAAAAGAAGATAAAAGAATGGTTGCTAGATTTGGAGTTTAGTTGAAGCTTCATGAAGCTTTGATAAAGTCAACCATACTTATCTCATCCTTAACCCTAACCATTCCCACTAACCATGATTCATTCTCTACACTTGACCATGGTTAAAATTATGATAAGAATTCATTTTCTTTTCTTTTTCTATTAACTTATCATATCATTTTCCTTCTTCTTCTTCATGCTTCAAGTGAAGAAGCTTGAAGTCCATCAATGGTGATTGATGCATATGAGTGAGAAATCCAATTCTAAAGTCTACCCACTTCCTATTTCTTCATCCTCTACCTCTTGCCAAGTAGTAGAGTGTGTTTCCTTCACAAGTTTCATGACTTGTTGAAGGTGGAGCTTGATTCATCGATGCTTCGACGTAGATCATCTTCGGCATGGACATCGACGACCTAGCTTGCCCATTCTCCGACGAAGCCGACTCTAGAGCCCGGATTTGATTTGGACAGCGGAGACGACCTCGTTGCGGAGCCGTGGAGGTGGAGGACCGGATCTACAAAGGTTGTATTTCCGTATTCTCATTAGTTAACTGTTAACTAGTTCTTGTTCGCCTAGACTTCTAGTATACGATCCGTTGTTTAGGGTTTGTAGGCACCATAATTTTTGAAATTGCCATGGTTGATGGCTTTGGAGACCTCACTAGAGTGCCTAGGAACCCTGCAGTGGTATCAGAGCCTAGCTAGAGCCTTAGGCGAAGTCCAGACGGAATTTGAAGTCCGAACGACACAAAACCGAAACCCAAAACTTGCTCTCTGTACAATTTTTAAAATCTGGGATTTTTCAGTATTAAAAATATCCAGAAAAACATGCAGGAAAATATAAGAATAACTGTGTAACCCGTAGCCCTAATTCCACTAAAGCGCCGCGCTTCCGCGGCACGAGCATGGCTCGTGCGGCGGAAGGGCGGCCGATTTGTCGTTTTGTGAGACCAAGTTTACACAGTAACTCCTAGTTTCCAGTGTTGGTCTTCCTGGGTATTTTTAATATTTTTTCAAGAGTTGAATTTTTCTGAGTTGATTTGGGGATTCGGTATTTCGATCGGGGTATCAAATTTTGTCTGTGTGGCTTTCCAGATAAATTCTAGAATATGTTAAAAAGTTCGACCGGATATAAATACCCAACTTTTCCCCTGTCGGGAAATTTCCAAGTGTTGGATTTTTCCGCATTTTGACGACGTTCTAAGTAGTGCAAGTAACGCGATGGTCCCTAGAAGACACAAACCTTAACTCGATTATGTGACCGTCTTGAACTGCCCTTTGAACCTTTGGATTTGGGGCAGTACGGCGTGCCACATGTGAGGCGTTGGCTTGACCCTTCTATGGATGGATCGTTGGTACTGAGGCACGAACGGAATGTTGTTAGACTTGTTTCATGTGTTGATCTGTTTCGGGAAAAGTTGGGTGTTAGATTGTTCGATCGAAAAGTTTAACATTTTCTGTTTATCTGGAATGGGATACAATAATTGGAATTCACAATAAGTTATATGATAACTGAATGAATGTTATAAACATAGCAATTTAGTCTCACTTGATCGGTTGCCACGGAATTTTGATGTGATCAAAAGTCCGTCGCAATCACGTAGCGTACGCGGATACTCGCCGGGTAAACTTAATAGACAGCCTCGCTCCATAGCCCCGACCAAGTGACTGTAGGAGAACCCCGTCGCCGAAAGCATCCGTTCGGGTGCTCGCGGTAGCGGTGTTCCGCCTTGGTGCACTTCGTCGACGGTATCGGGGGTGCAGCCGTCTACTGAAGTTTGCGACGAGCATTCGATCAGGATGTCGGGAATCTAGTTGAATTGCCCGACTTGATATTGAAAAGTGTTTTCGATTTTGAGACTAAAATGCGGGGTTTATAATTGTTAGGCATGCGATGTCTAAGTAATTCATTTGGTCAGGCATGCGATGTCTGAGGTGATTGCGGATTCCAACTGTTGTAGTTTTACACTTTCTTTTCTGTGACCGTAAGTGTAATATGTGATATCGCCGGTTTCGTTGCTATATGTCAACGACAATTGGGATGCGCATATTTACTTACGTTGATGACATGTGATGTTATGTGTTGATGGATATGTTATATTGGATCGTCGTGTTTGAATAGCCGGGGGTTTTTATGTGAGATGAGTGTTTTTCATTTTCATTCATGTAAAAACTTGTATGTAATATTCTTTTATTTGGGGCGCTTCCAGGTTGCGGGAGTTGTCACCTGTTGTATATTATTTACTTTTCCGCACTAGGATAGACCCAAGGAGGGGAGCACAAGTAACCGGGTTCTGGGGTCCAGTGGGAGACCAACTCGAGGAGTCGAGTCCGGGTCTCCTAACTCCAGAATTGGTAGGGTTGCTTGCCGCTCTCGTAGGGGTCTAGGGGTGTGGGTTTGGCTATTCATCACGACCGTGGAATCCGTGTTTTATACTGGCTCGTATTGAAAACACGGACGTCCTAGTATATCCAATATTTCATATGTTTCTTCTGCTGCGATATCTGTGATGAGATCATGTGATGTTTCTGTGATGGATATAGTATATAGTATATATGATATATTATATAGATGTTACTTATGTTTTACACTCGCGCTAGCCCTGCCCTGCTCTGCCGTTAGTTACCTAACCTAACGGTGCACGAGGGGACATCGAGGCGAATGCGGATGGCATAAGTGTACGTCATATCTATCTGTAATGTTTAGGTATTTAAATGATGGGACTTCATTAATGTGATTAATGAAATAAAAGAAACCTAAGATGTTGTAGAATCGAATTTCAAAATAAAACAGGTAGCTACAGTTCTTGCTTTGCACAGCGGTATATGTGATATATCCTGCACCTTATTCGATGAGGAAAGGACCGAGATCCCTTCACCGGGAGTGACTCCTTTAGCAATAACTGGCAGATGCTACAACCTTCGGTTTGTCTTTTGATTGCTTTTAAGTGTTTTTGCTTTGCACAGCGATATATATGATATATCCCGCACCTCATTCGACGAGGAAAGGACCGACGATCCCTTCACCGGGAGTGACTCCTTTAGCAAAACTAGAAAAGCCTCAAAAACACTCCATTTCAAAATTCATTCGATCCTACAACGATATCAAGTTCATTACGCAATAGGTTTTCAGAAAAACCTGTCGTAGCCCTCCGTCATTTCAGATACGTACTAGTTAGTATTCGTGCTGCGGTTGTTTGGCCTCCGTCAAGGCGTAGTGTACGGTAGCTAACTAGTGCTTATCTGCTAGCATATGATGCGATTGGATTAGGGTATTCGTACGGCGTTGTTTGGCCTCCGTCAAGGGTCGTGCGGGTGGGTTTAATTCAATCAGGAAATGACGGGTTGAACTTGACTAGCGGACTATGGGTTGTTTGGCCTCCGTCAAGGTCATAGCGAGCTAGGGGCAAAATATTATCGGGAATTTCAAGTGTTGAGATTTGCAATGAGATTGCATATCTTCTATGAGATAGTTGGATCCCGATACCCGCTGCGAGTAAGAGTTACTCCTGGGAGAGTTTTATACATTACAATTAGCCGATCAAGTAGGTGTCTAGAAAGGTGTTAACGAGGTTATGCCTCTGGGAAAACGAGGTTTACAGTAATTAGGTTCGTGCGAAAGCACGGGGGACCTCCCTCAAAGTACCGACACTGGCCTGGCTGAAAGATTGGCGAACTTGTAGTGTGTAATTAATCCCGGCTAGTCTTTCCTTTTAGGGTTTGAAGGAAGATTTGATAAAAAGCAGTGGGAGCCATCCTGATTAGATAAAATAATAACCAATCTATTCTTGACAGAGCGCACGCTGAGTGTTTTCTTCTCTCTCTCTCCAGGTAGCGACCATATCACGCCTTAATCAAGATAATAATACGGAATATTGACCGAACCCGCTTGTTATACTGAGCTGGGGAACGTTGGTCCCGCTCCAACTTATAATTGTTATAAGACAGAGCAGGAAATTGGGGATTACCGGAATTCCCGTGCCGCCCAAACGAAGAGAGTGCATGCTGATGCATCATCTTCGGGTGTGTTCGTTATACAGAACTGTTTCTCAGTATCCTTTACGTCCTGGGTATGTGATACCAGATCAGGATCCCATATATGTAATCTGTTACATAGGGCTACAGAAAGGTAGAGAACTGAGAACGGGTGATATGTTTCATGAGGCAGAAAACGGGGCAAGTGTTGCAGCCAAGTCTGTTGGTCACTGTCACCTTGTATTACAATACATTGATTCTGAACGAATGTTATTAGATACCGAACCTGATATACAAAATCATATCAGTCTCTTTATCAGTAAAAAAATGATAAAATTTTGTATTGTTGGATAATGTTTTGAACATTTCCTATATCAAAAGTTGATCGGTTCAGGCACGTTATCTAAAAGCATTAATGTTCTAAATCAAACTACAGTTCTTAGTATACGGAACACACACAAGAGGAAGAGTTCAGAAATGAACGAATCCTTCTTGAGGTATTGTAGACTAGGTCAGATCAATGTGACCCGACTAGCTAGAGTTACATATAGATGCATATTTAAATCAGTTTGAATTTACATCTTGTGAAACTCGCCAGTCATGTCACAAAGATAAGATGACCATAGCTCTGTTTATTGGAAACAGAAAAAGAGTTAGTGAACTCTTGGGACTGATACATGATGATGTATGTAAGGTCTCCTGTCTACACATGCCATGACCGGTTCTTTATACTTCATTACGTTCTCTGATGATCTCTCAAGATTCAGACCTATGTTCCTGTTGAAACACAAGTCCGAACCTTTTGAGATATTCACAGAATATAAGTTAGAAGTAAAGAACCAAAATGTGGGTATAAGTATTATGTCCTTTGATGAGATCAAGGAGGAGAATACTTGAGCACGGAAATCCTGGACTTTTCTAAAGGAGAATGAGATTCTCTCTCAGTATTACTCCTCTGCATACACCATAGCACGATGGTATATCGGGGCGGAGCAAATACACCCTATTTGATATGGTGTGCTCTATGATGAGTACTACTGAGTTACCTATTTCCTTTAGGAAGTTATGCACTTGAGAAGCTGCATACCTATTGAATAGGGTTCAAATCAAATCAGTTGCCTACCGCTTCATATGTTATATGGAATGGGAAGAGCCCATATCTTAAGTTAGTTAAGATTTGGGGTTGACCGGCCTATGTTTAAAAGCACAATCTGGACAAACTCGAGGCAAGAACTGTAATGTAGAACTGGAAAGGTTCCAGCTATACAAACTACAGCTGATGATTTGATAGAACCAAAGTATTCAGTAGATACCAACGAACCTCAGCCTCTCCGCCGATCTAGTAGGGTTCCTCACCCACCTGAGAGATACTTCGGTTTCTCTATGACAGTGGGAGCGAGGATTACATCATGAGATGATGACCCAACTAGTTTCGAGCTGGCCATCAGGAGTGTGACTCTGTAAGAATGGCTGGATGCTTAGCGATCTGAGATGGAATCCTTATACACCAACAAAGTATGGACTTTAGTTGCTATATCTGAAGGGTTAAATCCCCATCAGGAGCAAGTAAATCTTGAGAAGATTACTTGGTGTAGATGGAAAAGTTGAGACTTTCAAAGCTAGACTTGTTAAAGCTTTTCGTCATTGACCAGGCGTGGATCATGATGAAACTTTTTCAAGTAGCTATGCTTAAGTCCATCCAGATCCTACTTGCCACGGCTACATACCATGACTGCGATATCTGGTGGTTGGGTGTCTTGACTGCTTTTCTAAATGATGATTTAGAAGAGAACGTCTATAAGTACACAGCCAGAGGGCCTCGTAGACAGTGGGAGCAGCGGAAACGTGTGCAAGATGTTTTATATGATAAAGCAGGCATCGCGGAGCTGGAACATCTGTTTTGATGAATTAGTCAAAGAAGTTGACATCATCAAAATGGTAGATGAACCTTGTATAAACAAGAAGGTAGTAGGGAGTATGGTGACGATCCTCGTAGAGTACGTGGATGACATACTCTTGATAGGGAAGTAGTTTCCTATGCTGCGCTCGATCAATCTCCGGTTATCACTAGGATTCTCCATATAGGATCAAAGTGATACCTACTAAATCCTGGATTTTGGATCTATGAGATAGATTTAAATGGATGTTAGGATTCTCACTAGTTGTAGTGAGATGGTATCCAACGATCCTGGGGAGAATCACTGGAAGGGTTCCAGGGTGATAAAGACGACTGAATGTCAATCGCAGGCATTGTCTTTACCCTCAGTAAAGGGACGGTATGTTGGAAGAGTTCCAAGCTGGATACCGTGACATACTTGACGATAAAGGCAGGATACATCGCTACTTAAGATGCTACCAAAGAGGCTGTTTGGGTGTATATCGGTTCATAAGATGAACTATGTTCCTCCCATTGTGTGACAATGGAGTTGTGGCTTATGCCAAGGAACGCCGGTCCCATCAGTGATCCAGACATATTCTAAGGCAGTATCACTTGATCATGGAGATGGTTGATCTCCAGGGTGATCGAGGTTTGGAGAGTAGACTCAGAGGACAACACAGCGGATCCACTCACAAAGGCCTGTTCCCAGAGAGAGACTTTCATGGGATGGTTGAGTATGAGATACTTCAAACCACTGCTACAGATGGCCCTAGTGCAAGTGGGAGATTGTTAGTTATATGTATGCCCTAGAGGCCATTACTATACATAGGATGTATATTGTAGTGGATGCTGGGACGTATATAGGAAGGACTTTCTTGCTCGACATGATAGTATGCTATCTGGTTGAACTTTACCTTAACGTGTATGCTGATTGTCTCTCTGTTACATGTTGGTAAAGCCCTTAAGATCTGTACTTGACTACCTGGACTATGATGCGGATCATACTAGTGGGGACATGGTAGTCTATAAGTACATCCTTCAAAGTCCCTAGTCGTGGGTGTATCGAGACGGGGCATCGATATGTCAGAGTAGACTAGCGTGTACCTTCTCGACCCATATAGATGGGCGATGGATGATCCCATATCCATCGGTGTTTGACATCAGAGATGATATACGGGTGCTCAGTAGAGACTGGGTACACTGGACGGACTCGCCGAGAACTCCCAGATGGTATTATACCTCACGTCAGATGGCAGTTCTCTGGTGACACTGGTACAGAGTAGTCTGTTGACCCGAGATCGTCATAGAGTCTTGTGTGGTTCCCACTGTGCTTTGATTTCCATCTTACCACGTCCAAGAGGGCGTGCAAAACGGTGGTTTTTGGGTACAGTCCCGAGTCACATGGAGGCAATGAGCGATAGGAGGGGATTCGTCTCTCCCGGTATATGGGGGTTGATGTTGCGCTGTGTTCGATTGGCTATAACAGGAAATCCCTGGCCAGGGTTGCTGAGATTTACTGGTAAGTGTTACCAGTAGTTTCTCGAATAGTTATAGACCTCATATCGACACGACTTATTGAGCTATTGGGGTCTGACGTCTACCACCCCTAGGCGAGATATGCGACATATCAGACGATCAGACCGGACTGTACGGTAGTGTTACTGGTCGGATTCACTGGAGTGTGAGCGGGCTTGCTCGTCGATCTTCAGATCGCTCAATACCCGGGTGGCCGTTACGTTTAGCAGACCGCTTGCGGCTTGTGGAAGTTTGATATGATCATCATCCGCTGCCGGCGTATTGACGAGTCTTTAGAGTCCTACACAGAGGTTTCCTGGTTCAAGCGAAACGAAATAGGAGCGCATATGAGATATGTGCGGGACCGAGAATAATGCGTGTATGTGATACCATATTCTATTCTCGCGATGATATATATCGAATGGTTGTATGCGATATAACCTAGTTATCGATTCAAGCGTTGATTCGATAAGCCGATATATTGTATACTAATCGGTTGTGTGCGACATAACCGGGTCATTGAATCAAGTGTTGATTTAATGATTTAATGCATATTTATATATTTGATATATTACTTTGCATCAACTAGTATCGGTTTACTTTAAATGGATTTTCTCACTCGGGTGTGCGCATTACATATGCGATATGATTTTGTGCATTTGATTGTATCATGTTTGATGATACATGATTACTTGGTTAAGTGCAAAGAATTAAACCATGGTTAAAAGAATGGCTAGGGTTTCATTTCCTTTATTTATTCCTTTATTTATTTATTTATTCATTTTGGAAAAGAAGAGAAAAGAATGGTTGCTAGATTTGGAGTTTAGTTGAAGCTTCATGAAGCTTTGATAAAGTCAACCATACTTATCTCATCCTTAACCCTAACCATTCCCACTAACCATGATTCATTCTCTACACTTGACCATGGTTAAAATTATGATAAGAATTCATTTTCTTTTCTTTTTCTATTAACTTATCATATCATTTTCCTTCTTCTTCTTCATGCTTCAAGTGAAGAAGCTTGAAGTCCATCAATGGTGATTGATGCATATGAGTGAGAAATCCAATTCTAAAGTCTACCCACTTCCTATTTCTTCATCCTCTACCTCTTGCCAAGTAGTAGAGTGTGTTTCCTTCACAAGTTTCATGACTTGTTGAAGGTGGAGCTTGATTCATCGATGCTTCGACGTAGATCATCTTCGGCATGGACATCGACGACCTAGCTTGCCCATTCTCCGACGAAGCCGACTCTAGAGCCCGGATTTGATTTGGACAGCGGAGACGACCTCGTTGCGGAGCCGTGGAGGTGGAGGACCGGATCTACAAAGGTTGTATTTCCGTATTCTCATTAGTTAACTGTTAACTAGTTCTTGTTCGCCTAGACTTCTAGTATACGATCCGTTGTTTAGGGTTTGTAGGCACCATAATTTTTGAAATTGCCATGGTTGATGGCTTTGGAGACCTCACTAGAGTGCCTAGGAACCCTGCAAAAATTTTGTTTTGTTGGATAATGTTTTGAACATTTCCTATATCAAAAGTTGATCGGTTCAGGCATGTTATCTAAAAGCATTAATGTTCTAAATCAAACTACAGTTTTTTAGTATACGGAACACACACAAGAGGAAAAGTTCAGAACTGAACGAATCCTTCTTAAGGCATTGTAGACTAGGTCATATCAATGCGACCCGACTAGCTGAAGTTACATGTAGATGCATATTTAAATCAGTTTGAATCTACATCTTGTGAAACTTGCCAGTCGTGTCACAAAGATATAATGACACCAGCTCTGTTTATTGGAAACAGAGAAAGAGTTAGTGAACTCTTGGGATGATACATGTTGATGTATGTAAGGTCCCCTGTCTACATATGCCAGGACTGGTTCTTTATACTTCATTACATTCTCTGATGATCTTTCGAGATTCAGACCTATGTTCCTGTTGAAACACAAGTCCGAACCTTTTGAGATATTCACAGAATATGATTTAGAAGTAGAAAACCAAAACACGGGCATAAGTATTATGTCCTTTGATGAGATCGAGGAGGAGAATACTTGAGCACGGGGAGAATACTTGAGCACGGAAATCCTGGATTATTCTAAAGGAGAATGAGATTCTCTCTCAGTATTACTCCTCCGTATACACCATAACACGATGGTATATCGGGATGGAGCAATAGCACCCTATGTGATAAGGTGTGCTCTATGATGAGTACTACTGAGTTACCCATTTCCTTTTGGGAATTATGCACTTGAGAAGCTGCATACCTATTGAATAGGGTTCAAATCAAATCAGTTGCCTACCACTTCATATGTGATATGGAAAGGGTAGAGCCCATCTCTTAAGCTAGTTAAGATTTGGGGTTGTCCAGCCTATGTCTAAAAGCATAATCCGGACAAGCTCGAGGCAAGGTCTGTTATGTACAACTGGAAAGGTTCCAGCTATGCAAACTACAGAAGATGTTTTGATAGAACCAAAGGATTCAATAGGTACCAACGAACCTCGGCCTCTCCGCCGATCTAGTAGGGTTCCTCACCCACCTGAGAGATACTTCGGTTCCTCTATGACAGTGGGAGCGAGGATTGCATCATGAGATGATGACCCAACTAGTTTCGAGCTGGCCATCAGGAGTAAGACTCTATAAGAATGGCTGGATGCTTAGCGATCTGAGATGGAATCCTTATGCACCAACAAAGTATGGACTTTGGTTGCTATATCTGAAGGGTTAAATCCCCATCAGGAGCAAGTATATCTTGAGAAGATTACTTGGTGTACTTGGAAAAGTTGAGACTTTCAAAGCTAGACTTGTTAAAGGTTTTCTTCGTTGACCAGGCGTGGATAATGATGAAACCTTTTTCCAATGTCTATGCTTAAGTCCATCCAGATCCTACTTGCCACGGCTACATACCATGACTACGATATCTGGTGGTTGGGTGTCATGACAGCTTTTCTAAATAATATTTTGGAAGAGAGCGTCTATAAGTACACAGCCAGAGGGCTTCGTAGACAGTGAGAGCAGCGGAAACGTGTGCAAGATGCTTTATAGGATAAAGCAGGCATCGCGGAGTTGGAACATCTGTTTTGATGAATTAGTCAAAGAGTTTGACATCATCAAAATGGTAGATGAACCTTGTATAAACAAAAAGGTAGTAGGGAGTATGGTGACGATCCTCGTAGAGTACGTGGATGACATACTCTTGATGGGGAAGGAGTTTCCTATGCTACGATCGGTCAATCTCCACTTATCACCATAATTCTCCATATAGGATCAAAGTGATACCTCCTAAATCCTGGATTTTGGATCAATGAGATAGATCTAAATGGATGTTAGGATACTCACTAGCTGTAGTGAGACGGTATCAACCGATCCTGGGGAGAATCACTGGAAGGGTTCCAGGGTGATAAAGACGACTGAATGTTAGTCACAGGCATTGTCTTTACCCTCAGTGGAGGGACGGTATGTTGGAAGAGTTCCAAGCTAGATACCGTGACATACTAGACCATAAAGGCTGGATACATCGCTACTTAAGATGCTACCAAAGAGGCTGTTTGGGTGTATATTGGTTCATGAGATGAACTATGTTCCTCCCATTGTGTGACAATGGAGTTGTGGCTTATGCCAAGGAACGCCGGTCCCATCAGTGATCCAGACATATTCTAAGGCAGTATCACTTGATCATGGAGATGGTTGATCTCCAGGGAGATCGAGGTTAGGAGAGTAGACTCAGAGGACAACACAGCGGATCCACTCACAAAGGCCTGTTCCCAGAGAGAGACTTTTATGGGATGGTTGAGTATGAGATACTACAACCACTGCTACAGATGGCCCTAGTGCAAGTGGGAGATTGTTAGTTATATGTATGCCCTAGAGGCCATTACTGTACATTGGATGTATATTGTAGTGGATGCTGGGACATAAATAGGGAGGACTTTCTTGCTCGACATGATAGTATGCTATATGGTTGATCTTTACCTTAACGTGTACACTAATTGTCTCTCTGTTACATGTTGGTAAAGCCCTTAGGATGTGTACTTGACTACCTGGACTATGATGCGGATCATACTAGTGGGGACATGGTAGTCTATAAGTACATCCTTAAAAGTCCCTAGTCGTGGGTGTATCGAGACAGGGCATCGATATACCAGAGTAGACTAGCGTGTACCTTCTCGACCCATACAGATGGGCGATGGATGATCCCATATCCATTGGTGTTTGACATCAGAGGAGATATACGGGTGCTCAGTAGAGACTGGGTACACTGGACGGACTCACCGAGAACTCCCAGATGGTATTATACCTTACGTCAGATGGCAGTTCTCTGGTGACACTGGTACAGAGTAGTCTGTTGACCCGAGATCGTCATAGAGTCTTGTGTGGTTCCCACTGTGCTTTGATTTCCATCTTACCACGTCCAAGAGGGCATGCAAAACGGTGGTTTTTAGGTACAGTCCCGAGTCACATGGAGGCAATGAGCGATAGGAGGGGATTCGTCTCTCCCGGTATAGGGAGTTGATGTTGCGCTGTGTTCGATTGGCTATAACAGGAAATCCCTGGCCAGGGTTGCTGAGATTTACTGGTAAGTGTTACCAGTAGTTTCTCGAACAGTTATAGACCTCATATCGACACGACTTATCGAGCTATTGGGGTCTGACGTTTACCACCCTTAGGCGAGATATGCGACATATCAGACGAACAGACCGGACTGTACGGTAGTGTTACTGGTTGGATTCACTGGAGTGTGAGCGGGCTTGCTCGTCGATCTTCTGATCGCTCAATACCCGGGTGGCCGTTACGTTTAGCAGACCGCTTGCGGCTTGTGGGTGTTTGATATGATCATCACCTGCTACCGGCGTATTGACGAGTCTTTAGAGTCCTACACAGAGGTTTCCTGGCTCAAGCGAAACGAAATAGGAGCGCATATGAGATATGTGCGGGACCGAGAATAATGCGTGTATGTTATACCGTATTCCATTCTCGCGATGAATGTATCGATTAGGTAATATGCGATATACCCTAGTTATCGAATCAAAGGTTGATTCGATAAGCCGATACATAGGATACTAGTCGGTTATATGCGATATGACCGGATCGTTAAATCAAGTGTTGATTTAATGATTTAATGTATAATTATATATTTGATATATTACTTTGCATTAACTAGTATCGGTTCACTTTAAATGGATTTTCTTGCTCGGATGTGCACATTGTATATTCGATATAGTTTTGTGCACATGCTTGTATCATGTATGATGATATATGATAGCTAGGGTTTGTGTAAAGAGTTAATACCTTGGTTAAATAAATGGTTAAGGTTTTTATTCATTTATTCATGCAATTATCTTTTAATTTGGATTAAAAGAAAAAGTGAAAAGAAAATAAAAAGGTTGCTTTCTTAAATGAAGCTTCTTGTAGCTTCATGCAACTTTGACTTATGTAACCTTTTTGTCTTCTTATTAAAACCCTAACCATTCATCTAACTTGAGTTAACTCTCTACATCTAACCTTGGTTTAAGTTATGATAAGTATAATTCTTTTTCTATTATTAAATAACTTATGATAATTAGCTTCTTCTTCTTCTTCTTTTCTTCAAGTGAAGAAAGCAAGCTCCATCAATGGTGATTGATGGAAATGAGTGAGAAATCCAATTCTAAAGTCTACCCACTTCCTATTTCTTCATCCTCTACCTCTTGCCAAGTAGTAGAGTGTGTTTCCTTCATAAGTTTTCATGGCTTGGTGAAGGTGGAGCTTGATTTAGCGATGCCTCGACGTAGATCATCTTCGGCATGGACATCGACGACCTAGCTCGCCTATTTTCCGATGAAGCCGACGCTAGAGCCCGGATTCCTTTTGGACAGCAAAGGACTTCGTTGCGGAGCTATGGAGGTGGAGCACCGGATCTACAAAGGTTGTATTTCCGTATTCTTTATAGTTAAGTTGTTAACTAGATTTTTTTTTTCGCCTAGATTTCTAGCCAACGGTCCGTTCTAGGGTTTCTCGGCACCGTTTAAATTTGAAATTGGCATGGTTGATGCCTTGTGAGACCTCATTAGGGTGCCTAGGAACCCTACATCCGCTTCAAGAGGGCTTCCTTTACCAGAGAATTGCTTTGGATGCAAAGCCCTGAATTGCTTTACTCCCGGTGCATCGGTCTCAGGACGGCTCAATAGTTGTTGATGTCCCTCGAGAAGACTGTGGATCGCATCGAATAGCATTGTTTGCTCAGTGGGTGGTGCCGGAACAACTGGTGTGAGAGGTAGTGCTGGAGGGGTGTTGTTAATGTTGGTGCTGGTATTGTTCGGGGAATCCATAATCCTGAAGAAAAATTTGGATTAGGACAGATTCAAATATATGAAATGATAAGATTCAAGGAATAGAAATTTGCAAGATTCAAAGTACATGAATTGTGAAGAATGTTTTAGTTGCTGGTTCTTGTGTTATATTGCTTAGGTCGTTCACGCAGACCAGAACTGCATGATAGGGATTCATACAGCTCAGACCTGCATGGGCCACCAACAAAACCTGTCACGCCCTGCTTCCCAGTGTACGGCGAAGTGGACGCGACGAGGTCCGCTACGTATGTACTCAGAAGTACATATGCTAAGCGTAGCTAAGCAATATAAAATAATCACAAGAGACAAAAGATATTGAAATAACAGCAACTTTTATTAATAACATTCTTTATACAATGCATGAAATGAAAATACAACTGGAATGAAAAAAAAAACAATGCCTAAACAGTGGCATAACAGAAATGAAAAATACTGGAAAGAACAAGGTACAATTATCTAGAGCTCTGGGTCTTCTTGGAACTGCTCCAAATCTTCACCGGTGGGCTCGATCTCAGCTTGGTCCAACGCACCTGACGACATTCAAAGAAGAAAGAAATAGAATGTCGTCAGCGAACAGGTCGCTCGGTAAGTCCCAAAGAATAAGAAGAATGAGAATGACAGTGTAACAGTATTTTCTAATGTGTTATATTGTCGGATATTATGAAACATTGTGTAACGCTGTTGTTTGTAGCTTGGTACAGAAGGATGCCAGTGTATACGAGGGGGATCTCTATATGCTAGAGATCAGGGCAAACGGAAAGTACAAGGAACCGTTATGCCACGGTACAACAGCAACAGGATTCAGGTTAGGTGTCTTAATCTGACCACCTCGTGCCACTTTTAACACCTTCCGTACCAATCTACCCCTTAAACCCCGTAGTGTTTTAACAGTATTGTAGTATTGGAATATGTAAGTTGAGTGACTGACCAAAACCATGATATCAGTAAACATGTTGTAACTGTATAATCAGGTAAATGGAATATCAGGATAATGGATGAATATCCATGGTTTGATTCAGTCAAAAAGAATATATTGTTAACTGGATTCAGGGATTCATGTTTTCAATTGTGTTAGAATATAAATGAATATGGATTGACTTGAATCATATTCAAGTCAGAAATTAGTCAGACTCTAACCCAAGTCAGACTAAAAGAAGATAATTTGAAGTTCAATATTAGCTAGGGGCCTTATTGTAGTTTGTAAAACTTGAGGGGTTTTATGTAAAAAGTACTTTTGTATAGTTTTCAAAATACACCTCAAGTATTTAATAATCGTCTTTATTGTTATAATGAATGTGAATTTTATTTGTGTTATTCTAGTGAATATATCCTAATCAAAGTATTAATTGTTTTATTTGAAATTCATGGTATTTTAACGTAACTTTTAATCTTGGAATTTTTAGAAAAAGTGGAAACTTTATCTTATGATAAAATAGGTGTTTAAATGATGAATATATATATATTAACACATGAATAAATTAATATAAATATTTTATTTAAAAAAAAACTCATTTCCCTTAATATTGTATTTAAAACCTTTCGAGACCGAATGCTCCTTGCAGAGGTCTGAATCTCGCACTACTAGCCTGCGGGTGCACGATGAACCGTACTATCCCTAACAGATTTCCCAAAAGTGGGTTGTAGCGGCGCTTTGCTTAGGTTTAACATTACTTTTTATTTTGGAAAACGGTTTTATAAATATGGGGTATTTAATTGCAAAAAGTATAGTTTTCCGTATTTTAGTTGTTAGGGTTTCCTAAGCCAACTAGCCTACTTCTAAGGTCTAAACGATAAGTCATTAGAAGCCTCAAATCGCCTCTTCGCCGCCAATTGTGGCCAGGTAAGTACAAGTGAGGAGGGAGGGATCCGCTCACGAATCGTGAGACGGGCTTTTTAAAATTACCCAAGCTCACTTGCCTAGCCTAGACACCACAAAGTCAGTTTAGATAAACGATCGATGTCTATGACCAATTGTGCTTTCATTTTATTAAAAGATTTTACTTAGAAAAGTTTACAACTTAAAGTTTTCAATAAAGGTTATAAAGATTAGGGTATTTTAGTGAAAAGTCCTGTAATTTCGTATTCTGTATTTTTGATATTTTTCAATTAGGGTTATATTGAGTGTGTGTAGGGGTAGGTCATTACCCCGTGACTTATATTAAGTTTTGGTGAAGTTTAAAGGGAAAACATGCTATGTTAAACTTAAAGGTATTATAGCGCAAGAATACGGTATTCGAAAACGTTATCATTTAATGTGTGAAATTTCATTCAAATTGGGTTCTACAAGTTTTGTGATCAAGATAAACATATTTAGGAGTGAGGTAATTGATTAAACTAAGAAAAATGAACTTCATGGTATTTTTATGAAAAGAGTACGGTTTTACAAAGAACTTATCATTTCATGTGAAAAAGTTTGATTAAATTGGTTTATGGGTGATTAATAGTCAACAAGCATATGGGTAGATAATATGTATTAGGTGACAAGTGGAAATTTAGAGAAAAATCGAATCGGAAATCGGTTTGTCCGATTTCCGTCGGGTTCCAAAAAGTCGTATTTTTATCTTAAAGAAAAGAGAGATAGAAGAATGTGGGACTTACGGTTTGGACAAGCTAAGGAAGCTAGAGGTCATGGTGGTTGCCGATTCGTTGAAAACGTCGCGAAGGTCTTGATCCGGTCGCCGGAATCCGTCGTCAATTTCGGCAGCGCTTCGCTTCTCGCTCTTCGTACCGAGTTCTCGAGAATTTGGGAGAGTGGACTTAGAGTTGTGAAGGGAAAAGGTAGAGTATAGGGGTCTTTATATAGGGCTAGGCTAGGGTTAGGGTTAGGGTTACAAAATATTAAAAATAAATATAAAAATCATTAAAATTTCATTAAATTTGGTCTTAAAAGGGATTTATTGAGAATTGGGTAACAGTAAAAAAAATTTAGAGTATGCAGTTGAATAGACCAGGTCAACACGAATTTTTTTCATGTTGACGACTCGGCCGACCGGCCGAGTCCGGCCGGCGGCGCCGGCCGATTCGGCCGAGTCGCCGGTCGATTCGGCTGAGTCGCGGCCGAGTCGGGTCTCGTTGGGACGGGCTCGGTCTAGGGGGAATTTTGGCATACTTTAATTTTCTTGATTCGCAATAAATCATGAGTTATGGCTGTTTGACCGTTTGACTTGTAAAAAAAATTAAAACAAAAAGATATAAAAAATTATGTGGGGTATGGGATTCGAACTCTGGTGGCTTGGTTCAGCAATTCAAGGTATTACCAATGAGCTACAAGCTCCTTCTTGTAATTATTGTAAAGAAATAGATACTTAAATTGTTTCCAGCAACATCAATACTCCAAGTATACACTATATTTAAAGCAAATTTTTGGTATACAAAATTGGAGTTGTTACACTTAAAAAACCTTAGGATATACATATCTTGAGATCTGTGATACTATTCGTTCCTATGATCATATATCCATTTGGGATCTGTTGATTTCTTTCATTCATTTGATCTATCATCATCGATACCTGCTTGAGGTTCCTGTCACCATGGTTTGAGAGCAGATTGAGCTGCTGCTAGTGTTGCGGTCAGGGCGAGCTCTTCACGGACGAGGACTGACCATGTTGTTTCTGGTGACACAGGAACGTGTAGGTATAGTGTTGTGTTGTGATCTCTCGTTTGAGGTGAGTGTTCGGTTTTGCACCGGATGATCGGGTCATTGTTAGAGGCTTCCAGATTGAGAGGACTTTTGATGTACAGCCTACCTCAGAGATCGTGATTTTGTCTACCGTACAGATAGATGACCCAGCTGTTGCTGAAATTGATGGGATGTCATTTCCAGAGTCTATGAGCTGAAACCGCTGGAGCTTTCAGACAGAGATGTGACAGGAGAGAGCTAGTCTATCTTGAGTTGAGCGACTGATATGATTTATCAGATTTGATGTGCTGACACAGGCTCAGATGAGTTGAAAATTTTCAGTTGAAGGATCTTACTTAGATCTAGATTAAATCGAGCAAGAGAGGACGTTGTTCGTTGGATGCTCCGATGTGAGATCGGTAAGTTGACCAGTTTCGGATCAAAGGACCTCACCCATATGCGTTGTGAGTTGATCGAGAATGGATGAATAAAGTGTATTCCTCCGATGATTTGGACGAGTTTCCGAGGACTTGTTCGGCTAGATATTTTCTACAGAGTGATGAAGATACCGAGTTCGTAATTTCGAGTCCGTGTGAGAGACTCCGGATTGACCGTAGCCGAGGACGAATTGCAATATGTAGACAACAAGAGATGACGTCGAAGTAGACGATAATAAAGGCGAGTGGAACAAGAGGTTCATGCGAGATGTTAATGAGCGGTTGTTACTCTTTGTTGATGCTAGAGGATTGATATGTGTGCAGAGGCGTTAGATACAGCCAAATTTCAAAGGAAAGTCGTGCTGAGGACGCAGCTGTCTGGTTGTGAGAAAAGAGTTAAGCAAGAGTGCCAACCTTCGTATAGTTCGGCATAGGTGAGATTAGAAGAAGCCACAAGCAGGTTCTTTCCAGGACACCGCAACGATAAAGATTTGCACTCAGGATCAGTTATATTATGCGTATTCAGAAGGCCAGATGCCGCTGTCAGTAATGTGCCGTTGAGAGTGGTCATATTGATCGGCCAAACGGTGATCAGAGGAGTTCCAGAGCAAAACTGTTCCTTTCATACACCTGACCGGGCCGACAAGAAGAAGGATCATGAGATTGGTAATCCACAAAGAAAACGAGGACCCTTAGACCGGGGATGCTATATTGTGAGCAGGAGGCAAGTAGATGATCTTGCTATGCCAGCTTTGGGCGCACCGGCAGATTTTTCGATATTGTAGGAGGTGTACCTCAATGTCAGTTATTGCGATTTGTGTTTTGTGATCCGAGTATCATACTTTTATCGCTTGGACTTGAGTTTCGACGTTGGGTTTCATGATTTATGTTTTTGTGCACCATGGCTGCACCTACTGGAGATTTATATTTTGTGCACAGTTATTACACTTGATTATGTTGTATACACCGCTACATTGGTTTATGATTTGTGCATATCTATTGCACTTGGTATCGATTTGTGCCTTCGTTTCACGTATTTATGGTTTCATGGATTCGATACTGTCTATTTCGATTTCGTGCATGTCATACCCACTTGACTTGATTTTTGCACTCGGTATAGCTTATATGTGCTTGCAGTGCATTGGGATGGATTTTGTGCACACAGTTGCACACGTTTATGATTCTATACACCTTGGTATACTTGCTGTTGTTTTTGTGAGCATTTGAGATATTGATGAGTTTTTATGCATTGGTTGCACCAGATATGTATTTCATGCATTGATTGCACCAGATTTGTATTTTGTGCATTGGTTGCACCGGGTTTGTATTCCGTGCATTGGTTGCACGAGGTTTGTATTTCATGCATTGGTTGTACCAGATTTGTATTTCGTGCATTTTTTGCACCAGATTTATGTTTTCGTGAGCGTCTACACTTGGCGTTCGTTATCGTGCACGCTACTGCACTAGATATTTTGTGCGAACCTGACGCACTTGATTTGGATTTTCGCGCATGTTGGGTGCATAATATGAGATTTTGTGCACACCGCGTTCACTCGATCGGGATTTTTATTCGTGCATATTAGTTGCACTCGATAGAGATTTTTATTCGTGCATGATTGGATGCACTTGATTAGGATTTTCATTCGTGCATGTTAGTTGCACTGGGTTGAGATTTCCGTGCACTATAGATGCACTTGATATTGTTGTCGTACACATCCGTTGCACTGGACAGATGCTTTCATGCGCACCCATTGCACTTAGTTTTTCTTTTGTTTACATTTGTGGCACTCGTATTGGATTTGATTTCCGTGCACACCGGACGCACGTGATGTTAGATATGCCTTTTGAGGCTGATTTTATTTATGAGTATCGCGTTTTGATGTTGGATACTATATTGTATAGCAGCCGAGCAGGACTGGTCTGAGGACAGTGCCTGAGTACTTTTGCATGCATGAAAAGTTACCAAAAGGTTTTCAAAAAAGAGCTATAGTCTCGCTATTTCCTACGTGTCCATGAGTGATACGAAATTTTATAAGAGAACCTTCCAGGATATTTCAAAAAGGCGGGTTGTATAATTTAAGCAAAACTGTCATGACCCGAAATATTAACTCGTGACCAGCGTTTAAATCACGCAACGTCTAAAGACGTAACGTAATTCAAGTAAGCTGAAATCTAGAAATCTAAACCTTTTTAAGAAAAATAAAAAAGGTGAAGTTTTGAAATAAAGGTATGAGGAAATCTAGTTTTCTTAATGCATAGAAAAGGGACATAAAAATGCAAGTGAAAATTTCTAGTTTGAAAACATGTTTCATCCTTTAAAAGTTTGGGCAGCACCTCTTTTGTATATTTTGATCCAAAACCACAATACAAGATAATATAAAAGGCATCCCCAAGCGGGAGCTAGCTCTTCGCCAAACGGCGAATCACAACCACGCAAGACAGTATATATAAGCATACGACGCCCAACGATGAAGTTCACCACAAAAGATAAATAAATAAGCAAGACATCAACCCAATAGGCGAACATAAAACCCATCGCTCAAGTCTCGCAACTACAAGTCTCACTAAGTCTCATTACTTATACAAATACTAGTTTGATTGATGGAGGTGACTAGATACAATGTGAAATATAAATACAAGAGTAGGTACAATACAAATGTCCCACCTACCAAAGCAATCACCCGAAAGCAACTGTGTGCCAGCGATGCCGCTACTGATCTATGCGATCAACCTGCAAGAACTGTGGCACAACGGGGATGAGTTGCCAACTCGTCTAGAAGTAGAAATCGAATAAACAACGACTCCTAGGTCAACTATATCATAAAGGTAATACTATGATATCTAGGGTGACCTGTAAGGTTCCTAGGCACTATAATGAAGTCTCACAAGGCATCAACCATGCCAATTTCAAACTTTACGGATGCCGAGAAACCCTAATACGGATCGTTGGCTAGATATATAGGCGAAAACTAGAACTAGTAAACTACTTTACTAAGAGTAAACGGAAATACAACCTTTGTAGATCCGGTTCTCCACCTCCATGGCTCCGCGATGAAGTCTCCTTGCTGTACTAATCGGATCTTGGGCTCTAGCGTCGGCTTCATCGGAGAAAGGACGGGCTAGGTTATCGACTACGATGCCGAAGATGATCTACGTCGAGGCATCACTAGATCAAGCTCCACCTTCACCAAGCCATGAAAACTTGTGAAGGAAACACCCTATACTACTTGGCAAGAGGTAGAGGATGAAGAAATAGGAAGTTGGTTCACTTTAGAATTGGATTTCTCACTCTTTTTCATCAATCACCATTGATGGAGGCAAGCTTCTTCATCTTGAAGAAGAAAGAAGAAGATGATGATATTATGATAAGTTATTATGAAAAAGAATAATAAATCATTCTTATCATAATATTAACCATGGTAATGTGTAGAGAGTTAATCATGGTTAAATGGAATGGTTAGGGTTAAGCATGAGACAAAATGGTCACTTGGTCAAAGTCTTCATGAAGCTTCATCAAGCTTCATGAATGAAAAGAAACCATTTTCTCTTTACATGCCTAAAAAGGAAATAACCTAAATAATTAGTTAAGATAATCAAAACCCTAACCATTTAAATAACCATGGTTTAATTCTTTACACAAAAACCCTAGCAAACATGTATCATCAAACATGATACAATCAAGTGCACAAAAATATATCACATATACAATGTGCACATCCGAGTGAGAAAATCCATCTTAAGTGAACCGATACTAGT
Organism: Agapanthus africanus; assembly: GCA_030015575.1. Taxonomy (NCBI): domain Eukaryota; kingdom Viridiplantae; phylum Streptophyta; class Magnoliopsida; order Asparagales; family Amaryllidaceae; genus Agapanthus; species Agapanthus africanus. Next base: position 707,922,452 of record CM057338.1, on the reverse strand, counting down.
TAATGCAAAGTGATATATCAATTATATAATTATACATTAAATCATTAAATCAACACTTGATTTAACGATCCGGTCATATCGCATATAACCGACTAGTATCCTATGTATCGTCTTATCGAATCAATCCTTGATTCGATAACTAGGTTATATCGCATATAACCATTCGATACATTCATCGCGAGAATGGAATACGGTATCACATACACGCATTATTCTCGGTCCCGCACATATCTCATATGCGCTCCTATTTCGTTTCGCTTGAGCCAGGAAACCTCTGTGTAGGACTCTAAAGACTCGTCAATACGCCGGCAGCAGGTGATGATCATATCAAACACCCACAAGCCGCAAGCGGTCTGCTAAACGTAATGGCCACCCGGGTATTGAGCGATCAGAAGATCGACGAGCAAGCCCGCTCATACTCCTGTGAATCCGACTAGTAACACTTACCATACAGTCCGGTCTGATCGTCTGATATGTCGCATATCTCGCCTAGGGGTGGTAAACGTCAGACCCCAATAGCTCGATAAGTCGTGTCGATCTGAGGTCTATAACAGTTCGAGAAACTACTGGTAACACTTACCAGTATATCTCAGCAACCCTGGCCAGGGATTTCCGGTTATAGCCAATCGAACACAGCGCAACATCAACCCCCTATACCGGGAGAGACGAATCCCCTCCTATCGCTCATTGCCTCCATGTGACTCGGGACTGTACCCAAAAACCACCGTTTTGCACGCCCTCTTGGACGTGGTACGGTGGAAATCAAAGCACAGTGGGAACCACACAAGACTCTATGACGATCTCGGGTCAACAGACTACTCTGTACAAGTGTCACCAGAGAACTGCCATCTGACGTAAGGTATAATACCATCTAGGAGTTCTCGGCGAGTCCGTCCAGTGCACCCAGTCTCTACTGAGCACCCGTATATCATCTCTGATGTCAAACACCAATGGATATGGGATCATCCATTGCCTATCTGTATGGGTCGAGAAGGTATACGCTAGTCTACTCTGGTATATCGATGCCCCGTCTCGATACACCCACGACTAGGGACTTTGAAGGATGTACTTATAGACTACCATGTCCCCACTAGTATGATCCGCATCACAGTCCAGGTAGTCAAGTACACATCCTAAGGGCTTTACCAACATGTAACAGAGGGACAATCAGTGTACACGTTAAGGTAAAGAGCAACCAGATAGCATACTATCATGTCGAGCAAGAAACTCCTCCCTATATATGTCCAAGCACCCACTACAATATACATCCTATGTATAGTAATGGCCTCTAGGGCATACATATAACTAACAATCTCCCACTTGCACTAGGGCCATCTGATAGCAGTGGTTGCAGTATCTCATACTCAACCATCCATAAAAGTCTCTCTCTGGGAAAAGGCCTTTATGAGTGGATCCGCCGTGTTGTCCTCTGAGTCTACTCTCCTAACCTCGATCACCCTGGAGATAAACCATCTCCATGATCAGGCGATACTGCCTTAGAATGTGTCTGGATCACTGATGGGACCGGCGTTCCTTGGCATAAGCCACAACTCCATTGTCTCACAATGGTTGGAACGCAGTTCATCTCATGAACCAATATACACCCAAACATCCTCTTTGGTAACATCTTAAGTAGCGATGTATCCAGCCTTAATCGTCTAGTATGCCACGGTATCTAGCTTGGAATTCTTCCAACATACCGTCCCTTTACTGAGGGTAAATACAATGCCTGCGACTGACATTCAGTCGTCTTTATCACCCTGGAACCCTTCCAGTGATTCTCCCCAGGATCGATTGATACCACCTCACTACAACTAGTGAGAATCCTAACATCCAATTAGATCTATCTCATAGATCCAAAACCCAGGATTTAGGAGGTATCATTTTGATCCTATATGGAGAATCATTGTGATAAGCGGAGATTGACTGAGCGTAGCATAGGAAACTCCTTCCCTATCAAGAGTATGTCATCCACGTACTCTACGAGGATCGTCACCATACTCCCTACTACCTTTTTGTTTATACAAGGTTCATCTACCATTTTGATGATGTCAAACTCTTTGACTAAATCATCAAAACAGATGTTCCAACTCCGCGATGCCTGCTTTATCCTATAAAGCATCTTGCACACGTTTCCGCTGCTCCCACTGTCTACGAAGCCCTCTGGCTGTGTACTTATAGACGCTCTCTTCCAAAACATTATTTAGAAAAGCAGTCATGACATCCAACCGCCAGATATCGTAGTCATGGTATGTAGCCGTGGCAAGTAGGATCTGGATGGACTTAAGCATAGCCACTTGAAAAGGTTTCATCATTATCCACGCCTGGTCGATGACGAAAACGCTTTAACAAGTCTAGCTTTGAAAGTCTCAACTTTTCCATCTACACCAAGTAATCTTCTCAAGATATACTTGCTCCTGATGGGGATTTAACCCTTCAGATTTAGCAACTAAAGTCTATACTTTGTTGGTGTACATGGATTCCATCTCAGATCGCTAAGCATCCAGCCATTCTTACAGAGTCCCACTCCTGATGGCCAGTTCAAAACTAGTTGGGTCATCATCTCATGATGCAATCCTCGCTCCCACTGTCATAGAGAAACCAAAGTATCTCTCAGGTGGGTGAGGAACCCTACTAGATCGGCGGAGAGGCTGAGGTTCGTTGGTAACTATTGAATTCTTTGGTTCTGTCAAATCATCAGCTGCAGTTTTGTATAGCTGGAACCTTTCCAGTTCTACATAACAGACCTTGCCTCGAGCTTGTCCGGATTTTGCTTATCAGACATGTTAGTGTATATGCCCTAGAGGCCATTACTGTATCATACTAGTTTGTATATTACTTAATGGATGCTTGGGATATTCACCTTGTATATACAATCTTGCTCAAAATAGTAGTATGCTACTTGGTTTGTTTCTACTTCAATGTGTACTTGTGTTTATTTCAGTATATCACTTATACGCATTAGTGGAGCCCTTAGGATCTTTGCTTGATTACCAGCGTTGTGATGGCAGTCACACTAGTGGGGGCTGGGTAATCTATAAGCACATCCTTATTCAGGTCCCTGGTCGCAGGACTATCGAGACAGGGCATCGATACTCCGGAGTAGACCAGCGCATGCGCTTCTCATCCCAGTGTGGGAGACGGTCTGTCCCACAGCCGTCAGTACGTCGTACTTGAGATAGTATGCGGGTGCTCGTTAGGTTACGGGTACACTGGACAAGACTCGTCGGGAACTGACTAGTTGGTATTATACCTATCGTCAGTTATCAGTTCCCAGGTGACATGAGTACAGCTTAGTCCGCTGACTTGACACTGTCACTTCGCCTCGGGTGTGTTCCCACTGTACTTTGATCACTACCCTACCACGGCTCAAAGGAGTCGTGCAAACAGGTGGTGGTTGGGTGCAGTCCCGAAGCACTTGGAGGCAGTGACGGTTAGACAGGATTCGTCTCTCCCGGTATTGGGGGTTGACATCGCGCTGTGTCTAGGAGAGCCATTACACGAGTAGTCCCTGGCCAGGGCAAATGAGATATACTGGTAGGTTTCCAGTGTTATCTCAGGGTGTATTGGGCTTCACTCCGGCACGACTTGTACCGCTATTGGGGGACTGACGTTTACCGCCCCCTAGGCCCGCCATGCGATGTATCAGACGAACAGACCGGACTGTACGGAGAATGTCACACTCAGGCTCAGTAGGAGTTCAGATGGGTTTCGCCTCGTCGGTCTTCTTGTCGGCATTACCTGGGGACCGTTACGCACAGCTAGTGCCGCTTGCGGTCTGTGGTTAAACCCACTGCCAGCGTAGTGTCGAGTCTTTAGAGTCCCACACAGAAAGCTTTTCGCCTTTAGGCAAAAGAGTAGAGGTCGCATGGTATTGCGACAGGTCGCATGGTTTTGCGACAGGGTTCGGTCACATCCGTGCACTTGTGCACGTACAGTGTCCGGACAGATTACACTAGCGGGCTTTGGTTTAAGCCAGATCCTAGTGTACCTTATGGGATTGGATTTATCCAGTTTGCATTCGTGTTCCTCGGAACGCGGATGCGGGTGTGTATGCACAGTTGACAGGGAGGAACAGACAGCGGATTCTCATTAGGGTTGTTGACAGTTGACCGTTGACTTTTTGACTTTTTGCTCAACCCTAATGAGAATATGATATGTGATTAACTATTATATTAATTAAGTATTATGGTGATATGGTTGTTGACTTGTTGACTTTTGTTGACTTGTTGACTTTGTTGACTTGTTGACTTTTGTTGACTTGTTGACCGGTTGACTAGGCTTGACTAGTTGACCATCATGATAACCATGGTTATCATTTCATGCCAAAGACTTTTTCTTGCTTGCTCATTTGAGTAAAATGAGTGCATGACATGATAAGGTTATGGTTGCTTCTAACCATCACATAAGACTTTTTTGATATGATGAGTTATGATCACTTTGGATTATGAGAGGGTGAAAGACAAAAGAGTTGCTCATTCTTTCTTGCTCATTCTCTCTCTTGTTCTTGAGCTCTCCTCTTGCTCTCACCCTCAACCTCTTGCTCCCTCTCTTGATCTATGGTTCTCTTGTCTCGTGAGTTGAGAATCAAGAACCATAGATAAAATCCCATTCTAAATCATCTCTACTCATTCTAGTTCACTAGGTTTAGCAAACCAAGTGAACTAGTTTCTTCAAAGAACGAAGAAGGAGCTAAAGGTTGGAGCTTTCAAGTGGATCTATCTTCGGCGTACGGAGACAACGAGAAGGAGCCATCGAACCACCATCGGAGCTTGAAGAGAAGGAGTTCAAGTTTAGGTATAACCATCTTCATCCGAGTAGCTAAATATCTTTAGCTTAGTATGCTAGTTTTAGTTTAGGTAAAGATCCCGACCTAGCTTAGTCCATGTTGCCTCTTGCGTTAAAATTTTGATTTTATACCGTTTCCGCCTCCCCGTAAGAACCGGGGGTCGCAACGTGGACTTACAGTGGTATCAGAGCCTAACTAAACTTAAACTAGCTTGGTAGTGAAGTGTAACGAAGTTCGGAACCGGAAAAATCCAAAAACCAAACTTTTACAAAAACTGAGTTTCTGTTGAAATTTTTTTGGCTCAAAATGAAAAACTTTACACTTGTAAATTCGGCTCAGGGTTTTGTGTGAACACCCAAGAAAAACGATACAGTAATTCGTCCAAACCGCCGCCCTTCCGCCGCGCGAGCTAGGCAGCCGCCGCGCTTTGTCGTCTTCTGTGCATTGTTTTTCGTGCAGTGTGTGTCTGTGTTGGTTTTGGGATTTTTGGAATATATTATATGTGCCCAGATTTTCCAGAAAAGAAATTTCCTTTTGGGGTCCTATAATTCCGTATTTTTTCCGAACTTCACTGCACTTTGACTTTGATGGTTATATCTGTGATGTTTGCATGTATTGAACGTCGGCTAATCGCTATAAGTCGATTAGTCGGGGTTATACATGATCTGTAATGTGCTGGAATGTGTATATAAATATGTTGGATTGTCGCGGGTGAATAGCCGGGGGTTGTGAGACGAGAGTTTTCTTTTCTTGCAATTCATGTAAATCTGTAAATTGATGTAATAATTATTTGTATGGCCGCACAACCGGGAAGGGGTTGTAGCCGTCATTGTATAATTTCTTTTTACTGTTTTTGCTCCTAGGATAGACCCATGGAGGGGTGCACAAACTACCGGGTATGCCGAAGTGTCGAGTGGCCTACTCATGGAGATGAGGGAGGTTGCTACGCTTCGGGTACTTGGCGGGTAGTTTGCCGCACCCGTAGGGGTCTTGGGTGGGGTTTTGGCTATTCACCGCGACCGTGTTATCTGTTTTTGTTACAGGCTCGTACAAATTACAGATTGCTAGTATATCCAATGTATTTATCTGTGATCTGAAATGTTTATCATTGCAGTATATCTATATATGATATTATTTAGGCGTTGCTTATGTTTTACAAACGCGCTAGCCCAGCCCCCGCTCTGTCGTTAGTTAAGTAACCTAACGGGTAATGACGGGGCCCCGTGGCGAATGCGAATGGCATAAGCGTACGTCATATTTTGGTTGTTTTCTGCAATGGTAGGATTAAATGATGGGACGCATTAAAAGAACTAATGCAAGAATATCACGCATTAAAAGAACTAATGCAAGATAATAAACCAAGTTAAAGTCGTTGGAACACTTTCGAAAAACCACTCGGTTCTTTTCAAAACAAACTTTTAAAATACGGAGTTTGAGCCACTCCATTTAAAAGCTATCTCGTTCCATCGACCAAATCAAGTTCACTACGTTCACGGTTTTGCCAAAACCATCCGTAGCCCTCCATCATTTCAGTTAAATATTCGGTAGTATTCAAGCTATGTATTTTGACCTCACGCCAAGGCATAGTGATTGGTAGCTGCCGGATATTTATCTGTTGCATAGATAGAATGCGTTGGTTTGAGACAGTCGTACTGCCATTTTGGCCTACGTCAAGGGTATGTCCGGGTGGGTTCAAATTAACCTGGATAATGATGGGACGAACTTGACATGTGACTTATGACATTTTGACCTCACGCCAAGGTCATAAGAGCATGGGGCAAAAATCCACATCGGGAGTTTCATAAGTACTGAAACTTGCTAGATTTGCATACCATTTGGAGTGTGATGATTCTGGTAGGATTCCTTCAGTTTCGTCACGCGATGATATTTGGATCCCGATCCTACTGTGAGTATATGCTACTCCTCGGGAAATTTCTCACTTAACGATCAATGATATAAACCTAGTAGGTGCCTAGAAAGGTGTTAGCGGGGCTACGCCCCCAGGGAAAAGAGGTTCTTTAATTAAGGAACTTCGCGAAAGCGTTGGAAAACCTCCCTCGAAGTACCGACACCGGCCTGGCTGAACGGTTAAGCAAGTATTGTACGGTGGGATTAATCCTGACTAATTCTTCCTTTATGGTTTGAGGAGGGATTCGAGAAACAGTGGGAGCCATCCTGTTTAGACAAATTAAAAACCACTCTAAACTTGCAAGAGCATCATGCTGAGTGTTTCTTCTTCTCTCTCCTAATTGCAGCGACCCATCAACATGACTGGACTTAAGTTACTCCTAGATAAAAACAAACTGACAGGGCCAAACTACAAAGATTGGCTCAGGAATGTCAAGATAGCAATCACTTATGACAAGCTGGGGTATCTTCTTACCACCAAAGCTCCCCCTGTCCCTGGTCCAACTTCCAGTGTCGCTGATAAGGAAATCCGCAAGACTTGGGAGATTGATAGCGCGAAGGCCAAGTGCCTCCTGCTTGCCTCGATGGACAACGAACATCAGAGAAGGCATGAGAATATGGACATGGAGTCCATATTGCTCCATACAAAAGAACTGTATGGAGAGCAATCACGTATCGCAAGATACGAAGCGTCGAAAAAGTTATTTTCGACAAGAATGGCCGTCGGATCATCAGTAGCCGAGCACGTGCTAAAGATGATCGGCTTCATTGAGGAGCTCGCTGACCTAGGGATCACATTGGAGAGTGAGCTATATACGGATATAGTTCTCCAGTCCCTTCCTTCCACTTACGCCCAGTTTATACTGAACTTCAACCTACAAGAAAAAGAGGTTGAACTTTCAGAGCTCCTCAACATGCTGAGGAGCGCAGAGGGCACCCTACAGAAAGGTAGGGAAACATCCACTTTGTTTGTAGGAGGATCATCTTCTTCTAGGTCCAAGGCGAAAGCCAAGGGAAAGAAAAAGAAGGCCCCCGCCAAACCAAGGGGCGGTGTTAGTAAAGTGGATACGAAGGGAAAAGGAAAAGCAACAAAGATAGCGGGGAAGCTTGTGGATAAGGAAGAATGCTTCTATTGTCATAAGAAAGGACACTGGAAGAATGATTGCAGGGCCTGGAAGGCCAGAACACAGGAATTGAAGCAGGTTGCAGCTTCAGCTTCAGGTGTGTATGTTATTGAAAACTGTCTTTCAATAAACTCTACTTCCTGGGTATTGGATACCGGATCAAGATCTCATATCTGTAATTCTTTGCAGGCGTTGAGAAACCGTAGGGTTTTGAAGGCAGGTGACATGACCCTCAGAGTTGCAAACGGAGCTAGCATGGATGCTAAAGCCGTGGGGGACTATCACCTGGGAATGTCAGATGGACATGTTTTGGTTTTGCGTAATTGCTTTTTTGTACCCAACGCAACTTGTAATATCATTTCTGTATCTTTAGTTTCTAAAGAAGGTTATGAATTTGCGTTTGTAAGTAATGTTGTAAACATTCACCTTAATCAAGTTTTGATTGGGTCAGGTACATTGAGTAATGGTATATACGTGTTAAACCAACCGCAGATTTTTAATGTCCAGAATACACACAAAAGAAAGTCTCCAGAAATAAATCAGACTTTCTTATGGCATTGTAGATTGGGTCACATCAATGAGAGAAGGTTGACTAAGTTACATACAGAAGGATATTTGAATGCGTTCGAATATCAATCGTATGCCACTTGTCAATCTTGTCTCAAAGGAAAGATGACAAAGACTCCGTTTACTGGACAAGGAGTAAGAGCGAGCGAGCTCTTGGGACTCGTACACAGTGACGTGTGCGGTCCAATGTCTACACATGCCCGAAGCGGACATTCTTACTTCATTACTTTTACGGATGACTTCTCAAGGTACGGTTATGTCTTCTTAATGAAACATAAGTCCGAGGCCTTTGGAAAATTCCAGGAGTATAAGAATGAAGTAGAGAAACAGACCGGCAAAAGTATTAAGATTCTAAGATCGGATCGAGGTGGAGAATACTTAAGTGCCGAGTTCCTGGACTATTTAAAAGAGAACGGAATTCTCTCTCAGCTTACTCCTCCATACACCCCGCAACATAATGGTGTATCGGAGAGACGGAACCGCACCCTATTGGATATGGTGCGGTCCATGATGAGTAACGCTGAGTTACCGCGATCGTTCTGGGGGTATGCGCTAGAATCAGCTGCATACCTTTTGAACCGAGTTTCGACTAAGACTGTGCCTACCACCCCATATGAAATGTGGAGTGGGAAGAAACCCTATCTTCAATATCTGAAGATCTGGGGATGTCCAGCTTTTGTCAAAAAGCAGCATGCGGACAAACTCGAGGCACGCTCAGTACTGTGCAAGTTTGTGGGATACCCAAAGAACACCAGGGGGTATCTTTTCTACTACGCAGAGGAACAAAAAGTCCTTGTTTCTCGTAATACCCACTTTCTAGAACACCAGTTCTTGGAAAAGGAAATTAGTGGGAGCGCAGTAGAACTGGAAGAAATTCCAGAACCACAGACTATTACTGAAAGGTTAGTGGAACCAGAGGGTTCAACAGAACAGGACATTCCTACGCCGCTCCGCAGGAGTAGTAGGCAGTCTCATCCGCCCGAGAGATACTGCGGTTTTCTCATAGACGGGGATAGAGAGGATTGCATCATAGATTATGATGAGCCTACTAGCTTCCAGCAGGCCGTTCAGAGCGTTGACTCAGTGAAATGGCTGGATGCAATGCGGACCGAAATGGAGTCCATGTACACCAACAAGGTATGGACGTTGGACATTGCTCCAGACGGGGTAAAACCCGTAGGATGCAAGTGGATCTTCAAAAGGAAGATTGGTGTAGATGGACAGGTTGAGACCTATAAAGCTAGGCTGGTAGCAAAGGGTTTTCGTCAAAGACCTGGCTTGGACTACGACGAAACCTTTTCTCCAGTAGCCATGCTGAAATCCATTCGGATCCTTCTTGCCATTGCTGCCTTCCACGATTATGAGATCTGGCAAATGGACGTAAAGACAGCTTTTCTAAATGGAAATTTAGAGGAGTGTGTCTATATGGACCAGCCGGAGGGTTTCATTCAGAGTGGGAGCAGCGGAAAGGTGTGCAAGTTGCTTAAGTCCATCTATGGACTAAAGCAGGCGTCGCGGAGTTGGAACATCTGCTTTGATGAGACGGTCAAGGAATTTGGCTTTATCAAAAATCCAGATGAACCATGTATCTATAGTAGATTTGTAGCGAGAACTGTAGTATTCCTCGTTTTATACGTGGATGACATTCTCTTAATAGGAAATGACATTCCTATGCTACAATCTGTCAAGGGGTTCTTGTCACACAGGTTCTCCATGAAAGACCTGGGTGATGCCTCATACATTCTGGGTATCCGGATCTACCGTGACAGATCCAAGAGGATATTAGGACTTTCTCAGTCCAGGTACATCGACACCATACTGAAGAGATTCAGTATGGAAGATTCCAAGCGCGGTAACCTACCGGCTTGTCACGGGATCACCCTCTCTAAAGAGATGTCTCCCAAGACTGATTTGGAGAGGGATCGCATGTCTATTATACCCTACGCTTCTGCGGTAGGCTCTATAATGTATGCGATGTTGTGTACCAGACCGGATGTAGCTTATGCACTGAGTGTGGTAAGCCGGTATCAGTCAAACCCTGGGGAGAAACACTGGATAGCGGTAAAGAACATTCTCAAGTACCTGAGAAGGACTAAGGAGATGTTCTTGGTGTATGGCGGAAAAGACCTCCAGATCGAGGCCTTTGCTGACTCCAGCTTCCAGAGTGACAAGGATGATTCCAAGTCCATGTCGGGTTTTGTCTTTACCCTCAATGGAGGGGCGGTGTGTTGGAAGAGTTCCAAACAGGAAACCGTTGCAGACTCGACGATGGAAGCGGAATACATCGCTGCATCTGATGCCGCAAAAGAAGCTGTCTGGATGAGGAAGTTCTTGAAAGAACTTCAGGTGGTTCCGTCCATTGTTGATCCAATACCTCTGTATTGCGACAACAACGGGGCTATAGCTTTAGCGAAGGAACCCAGGTCCCATCAGAGATCCAGGCACATCTTGAGGCGGTATCACCTGATCAGGGAGATCGTGGATCGCCAGGAGATCGAGGTTCGGAGAGTCGCTTCAGAAGATAACACTGCAGATCCATTCACCAAGGCCTTGCCCCAGACTCAGTTCGAGCGGCTGATCGAGATGATAGGTCTTCGATACGCCAGTACATGGCCTTAGTGCAAGTGGGAGATTGTTAGTGTATATGCCCTAGAGGCCATTACTGTATCATACTAGTTTGTATATTACTTAATGGATGCTTGGGATATTCACCTTGTATATACAATCTTGCTCAAAATAGTAGTATGCTACTTGGTTTGTTTCTACTTCAATGTGTACTTGTGTTTATTTCAGTATATCACTTATACGCATTAGTGGAGCCCTTAGGATCTTTGCTTGATTACCAGCGTTGTGATGGCAGTCACACTAGTGGGGGCTGGGTAATCTATAAGCACATCCTTATTCAGGTCCCTGGTCGCAGGACTATCGAGACAGGGCATCGATACTCCGGAGTAGACCAGCGCATGCGCTTCTCATCCCAGTGTGGGAGACGGTCTGTCCCACAGCCGTCAGTACGTCGTACTTGAGATAGTATGCGGGTGCTCGTTAGGTTACGGGTACACTGGACAGGACTCGTCGGGAACTGACTAGTTGGTATTATACCTATCGTCAGTTATCAGTTCCCAGGTGACATGAGTACAGCTTAGTCCGCTGACTTGACACTGTCACTTCGCCTCGGGTGTGTTCCCACTGTACTTTGATCACTACCCTACCACGGCTCAAACGAGTCGTGCAAACAGGTGGTGGTTGGGTGCAGTCCCGAAGCACTTGGAGGCAGTGACGGTTAGACAGGATTCGTCTCTCCTGGTATTGGGGGTTGACATCGCGCTGTGTCTAGGAGAGCCATTACACGAGTAGTCCCTGGCCAGGGCAAACGAGATATACTGGTAGGTTTCCAGTGTTATCTCAGGGTGTATTGGGCTTCACTCCGGCACGACTTGTACCGCTATTGGGGGACTGACGTTTACCGCCCCCTAGGCCCGCCATGCGATGTATCAGACGAACAGACCGGACTGTACGGAGAATGTCACACTCAGGCTCAGTAGGAGTTCAGATGGGTTTCGCCTCGTCGGTCTTCTTGTCGGCATTACCTGGGGACCGTTACGCACAGCTAGTGCCGCTTGCGGTCTGTGGTTAAACCCACTGCCAGCGTAGTGTCGAGTCTTTAGAGTCCCACACAGAAAGCTTTTCGCCTTTAGGCAAAAGAGTAGAGGTCGCATGGTATTGCGACAGGTCGCATGGTTTTGCGACAGGGTTCGGTCACATCCGTGCACTTGTGCACGTACAGTGTCCGGACAGATTACACTAGCGGGCTTTGGTTTAAGCCAGATCCTAGTGTACCTTATGGGATTGGATTTATCCAGTTTGCATTCGTGTTCCTCGGAACGCGGATGCGGGTGTATATGCACAGTTGACAGGGAGGCACAGACAGCGGATTCTCATTAGGGTTGTTGACAGTTGACCGTTGACTTTTTGACTTTTTGCTCAACCCTAATGAGAATATGATATGTGATTAACTATTATATTAATTAAGTATTATGGTGATATGGTTGTTGACTTGTTGACTTTTGTTGACTTGTTGACTTTGTTGACTTGTTGACTTTTGTTGACTTGTTGACCGGTTGACTAGGCTTGACTAGTTGACCATCATGATAACCATGGTTATCATTTCATGCCAAAGACTTTTTCTTGCTTGCTCATTTGAGTAAAATGAGTGCATGACATGATAAGGTTATGGTTGCTTCTAACCATCACATAAGACTTTTTTGATATGATGAGTTATGATCACTTTGGATTATGAGAGGGTGAAAGACAAAAGAGTTGCTCATTCTTTCTTGCTCATTCTCTCTCTTGTTCTTGAGCTCTCCTCTTGCTCTCACCCTCAACCTCTTGCTCCCTCTCTTGATCTATGGTTCTCTTGTCTCGTGAGTTGAGAATCAAGAACCATAGATAAAATCCCATTCTAAATCATCTCTACTCATTCTAGTTCACTAGGTTTAGCAAACCAAGTGAACTAGTTTCTTCAAAGAACGAAGAAGGAGCTAAAGGTTGGAGCTTTCAAGTGGATCTATCTTCGGCGTACGGAGACAACGAGAAGGAGCCATCGAACCACCATCGGAGCTTGAAGAGAAGGAGTTCAAGTTTAGGTATAACCATCTTCATCCGAGTAGCTAAATATCTTTAGCTTAGTATGCTAGTTTTAGTTTAGGTAAAGATCCCGACCTAGCTTAGTCCATGTTGCCTCTTGCGTTAAAATTTTGATTTTATACCGTTTCCGCCTCCCCGTAAGAACCGGGGGTCGCAACGTGGACTTACAAGACATAGCCCGGACAACCCCAAATCTTAACCAACTTAAGATATGGGCTCTTCCCTTTCCATATCACATATGAAGTGGTAGACAACTGATTTGATTCGAACCCTATTCAATAGGTATGCAGCTTCTCAAGTGCATAACTCCCAAAAGGAAATAGGTAACTCAGTAGTACTCATCATAGAGCACACCTTATCATATAGGGTGTGATTGCTCCGCCCCGATATACCATCGTGCTATGGTGTATACGGAGGAGTAATGCTGAGAGAGAATCTCATTCTCCTTTAGAATAGTCCAGGAATTCCGTGCTCAAGTATTCTCCTCCTTGATCTCATCAAAGGACATAGTACTTATACCCGTATTGGTTCTCTACTTCTAACTTATATTCTGGGAATATCTCAAAAGGTTCGGACTTGTGTTTCAACAGGAACATAGGTCTGAATCTTGAAAGATCATCAGAGAATGTAATGAAGTATAAAGAACCGGTCTTGGCAAGTGTAGACAGGGGACCTTACATACATCAACATGTATCATCCCAAGAGTTCACTAACTCTTTCTCTGTTTCCAGTAAACAGAGCTATGGTCATCGTATCTTTGTGACATGACTGGCAAGTTTCACAAGATGTAGATTCAAACTGATTTAAATATGCATCTTCATGTAACTTCAGCTAGTCGGGTCACATTGATATGACCTAGTCTACAATGCCTCAAGAAGGATTCGTTCATTTCTGAACTCTTCCTCTTGTGTGTGTTCCGTATACTAAGAACTGTAGTTTGATTTAGAACATCAATGCTTTTAGATAACGTGCCTGAACCGATCAACTTTTGATATAGGAAATGTTCAAAACATTATCAAACAATACAAAATTTTATCATTTATTTACTAATAAAGAGAGTGATATGATTTTGTATATCAGGTTCGGTATCTAATAACATTCGTTCAGAATCAAAGTATTGGTAATACAGGGTGACAGTGACCAACAGACTTGGCTGCAACTCTTGCCCCGTTTTCTGCCTCATGAAACTTATCACCCGTTCTCAGTTCTCTACCTTTCTGTAGCCCTATGTAACAGATTATATATCTGGGATCCTGATCTGGTATCACATACCCAGGATGTAGAGGATACTGAGAAACAGTTCTTGTTATGAACACACCCGAAGATGATGCATCAGCATGCACTCTTTTCGTTTGGGCGGCACGGGAAATCTGGTATTCCCCAATTTCCTGCTCTGTCTTATAACAATTATAAGTTGGAGCGGGACCAACGTTCGCCAGCTCAGTATAACAAGCGGGTTCGGTCAATATTCCGTATTATTATCTTGATTAAGGCGTGATATGGTCGCTACCTGGAGAGAGAGAGAAGAAAACACTCAGCGTGCGCTCTTGCAAGAATAGATTGGTTATTATTTTATCTAATCAGGATGGCTCCCACTGCTTTTTATCAAATCTTCCTTCAAACCCTAAAAGGAAAGACTAGCCGGGATTAATTACACACTACAAGTTCGCCAATCTTTCAGCCAGGCCAGTGTCGGTACTTTGAGGGAGGTCCCCCGTGCTTTCGCACGAACCTAATTAATGTAAACCTCGTTTTCCCAGAGGCGTAACCCCGTTAACACCTTTCTAGACACCTACTTGATCGGCTAATTGTAATGTGTAAAACTCTCCCAGGAGTAACTCTTACTCGCAGCGGGTATCGGGATCCAACTATCTCATAGAAGGTATGCAATCTCATTGCAAATTTCAACACTTGAAATTCCCGATAATATTTTGCCCCTAGTGTTCTATGACCTTGACGAATGCGAAACAACCCATAGTCCACTAGTCAAGTTCAACCCGTACATTTCTTGATTGAACTAAACCCACCCGCACGACCCTTGACGAATGTCAAACAACGCCGTACAAATACCCTAATCCAATCGCATCATATGCTCAAGCAGATAAATACTAGTTAGCTACCGTACACTACGCCTTGACGAATGCCAAACTACCGCAGCACGAATACTAACTAGTACATATCTGAAATGACGGAGGGCTACGACAGGTTTTTCTGAAAACCTATTTCGTAATGAACTTGATATCGTTGTAGAATCAAATGATTTTAAAATGGAGTGCTTTTGAGGCTTTTCTAGTTTTGCTAAAGGAGTCACTCCCGGTGAAGGGATCGTCGGTCCTTTCCTCTTCGAATGAGGTGCGGAATATATCATATATATCACTGTGCAAAGCAAAACACTTAAAAGCAATCAAAAGACAAACCGAGTATGTAGCATCTGCCAGTTATTGCTAAAGGAGTCACTCCCGGTGAAGTGTAGCGTTTTGAAAATCGTTTCGGTGAAATTTCGAAAAAATCGGTAAAATAAGGGGGTTTTCTGTAAAAAGTAAAAATACAAATATCTTATTATAAAAATTAAATATACATATTCTAGCTATGTAATTGCTATTATTTGGTGTTTATTGAGCCGCTGGTGAAATTTCAAATTTTCTGAAAAAAATATTATTTTATTATTATTTAAGCCGTCACTAATACATTTAATTAGGGAAAATTACAAATTGGAATGAGTTGAAACAAATTTTGTGCATCATAAAACATTAAATAAAATTTTATCATGTGGTTTTTGGAACGAAATCATTTGCCAAAACGGTTTGGAAATTATTGAAGAAAAAAAGGCTTTTTTTTAGCGTAAATGGATGTTTGGGGTATTGTATTTATCATTTTTCATCACCCCACACCCGTACCCACACCCACACACCCCCACTTACTCCCCCCATGGCTGAATTCAGCAGCCCCCTCTCTTGTCCCCACTTGGTTTTCAAAGGAAAAGAAATAAAAGAAAAGAATAGAAAATGGATAAAGTAGTTAGACTTTTGACTTTGTTTGACCTTGACTTTGTCCCCCCCCCCCATTTTCTCTACCTCCCTCTCTCTCCTCACACCCATTTCTGGCCGAAATTCCCTGCATCCCACAGCAGCAGCCCCCCCTCCAATTTCCCCTCTCTTTTCTCTTCAAAACTTCATGAAAAATTGTGTTAATTTGCTAATTGCTTACTAGGTTTTTGAAATTTGTTAAATTCTTGGGATTAAAAATGTGATTAGGGTTTTCTTGGCTTCATTAACTTTATTAAGTGTGTTTTAATGCTTTGGATCATGCAAATCTAAGCTAGATTGTAGTTTGTGCATTTTTGCTTTGAAATTGTTAAAAAAGGGTATTTTTGTAAACTAGAATATTAGGATTTTTGGAATTTAATGAGATTAAATTCCGGAAATTGTTTATACGACTTATTTAATATATTTAATAAGTATATTGGCCGCTACTTTCATTTAAACATCATGTTTTGTACAAAAACGGCGAATTGTGCTTGCTAGATTTTCGGAAAAATGACTTTTTAAGTGAAAATGGGGTTTTTGTGAGTTTTAACCTAGTTTATATTAAAATTAGTGTTCGTGAATGTGCAAATGAGTGTGATTGGATTTTTCTCGATGGTTTGACGTTTGTACATCGACATCGAGGGTTGGTTTTACTATTCTTGCATGCGTAGGCGATAGGTTTGGACCTATGCGTGATACGCGTGCCGATTTGATTTTCGAATGCCGTTTCGATCTCGAATTTAGTTTTAATGCGATATGGTGCGTTATGATATGTAGGTACCCCCACGTGGACTTTGAGACGACAAGCAAGCGCGTGGCGACGTCGGCACCGGCGAGCGAGGACCAGGTGAGTAGATTTATATCTACGGGGAGAAGTCGGGTGGATGGCGTATAGCACCCCCGCAGTTCGTGGTGATGTATACGAATACGTATACACACATATATATATATTTTGACTATAATTTGTTTGATATTATCGATGATATAGATATTTGGTGTTCTTGGATGATTTAGTGTCGTGAAACCCTAGAGTAGTGGTCGCACCACACATGCACACACACACCCATACTTGCATACTTTCTTCTTTCATTTGCGCTTATACGGGATTATATAGTTATGTGTTCACATGGGTATGGGACTATGTGTTCACATACGGATTGAGGATGATAGTACTTGGGATTTATGATGAGTCGATGAGATTTGATTTGAGGCCGTGAGATCGGTGATATAGCAGGGTTCGTATCTTAGATACGACATGACGTTGTAGCGGGTCCTTGACGTAGTGTTTCACACACGTCCATGCATATGTAGGCGGTATCAGTATGGTACTAGACGTAGATCAGTACCCCGATCATGATATTTGATAAAGAGGATACCAGGTGAATAGTATGATGAATGTGATATTGACCCGTACCCAGATTGGGATGCCGTACGACGGATTTACGTACGAGCTATATTGATGATTGATCCGCACTCTTGACTTGGGATGCCTGATTATAGATATGGTATCGGATATGATATTATTGAGGCGGGATCACCGACTATACATATACAGGTATGTATATGTATCGACTCAGATGATAGGCGGTTTCCTTACCTGTAGTTCAGCTTGTAGTTTAGCCGTATAGTTTAGTGTAGTTGTTAGATTAGATTAGACTTCTTACCTATTTCAAAAACTAACGAATCGTGGGCATTTTTAAAGACAGCTCAAGGGAATCTACGGATATTTCAAAAACGACGTATCTTTTCATAAAAAACACCGTAGCCCCTATTTTCAAAACCCCATGATTCGTGTTATTTCAAAAGGCACCATTTGTAGGACTTATATTAGATTATTGCAGATTAGTTATCGTTGTGTCTAGTATTCAGCTCCCGCACATTATAGCTGTTCGCTCTGCCTCGCATATTTATTTTGCTGCATATTCCATTATTGATATCATGCTGTTAGGACACCAGCACCATTACCGATGATGCGTATGTACCACGTACACCTACTTGCCGGCTCACACACATCTTCATCGGTAATTGCCATGTCACGTACACTTTAGAGAATATAATTGCTTGACTTAGATTGTTAGCTAGTAGTGTTGACATGATATTAGTGTACTTCCCTTATATGCCATATTAGACATTGTAGTTATTACCTACCACTTCATGCATACTGTTATTCAGTTGTTCATGCCTAGTTCATTATCATTGACATATGCACTTGTGATGATTTCTTGAGATTTATGATATTTCTGGATTTCGGGGAAAGCCGCAAAATTTACAACTTATGATCTTTTAAAATATAAAATGTTGCGGTTTTCTAGTGATGTAAAGTGTCGTCCACCATGAGTTTGCTGTGGTTTTGGAGATCCGTGTCGAGGAGTGGAGGAACCGTCACGGGTACATGGTAGGCCCGGTATGGTATCCCGGGGCAAGAGGAATGTGGTGTTGACGTTGAGCCTGGCTGGGGAGCACTACCTACCGGTGATATTACCCGACGCGTCGGATATCCGGAGGATACCGTCGTGGTCTTGAGATGGATGGTAGGGGCCGGTCTGGACTGACGGCGCCCTAGATATTGAGATTGAGACATTGATATTTCGAGACAGTGAGATTTATGTTTTGTGTCGATGCTAGACACTGTTGATACTGATTTTAATTATGATACCTCAGTTTAAAATATGAAGGAAATCTCACTAATTTATGAAAACAGTTTCTTCATTTACATGTATTCTGTTTTCATGCATTCATACCTCATTCATATGATATATTGCTACCTGAGGCACTGACACGGGCACATGAGTTTACACTCGGGTTAGATATTTACCCTAGCCATTGTTATAGGCTGCATGTTATATATATTTGAGGATATATTATGGTCATTGACCTAGGATTGCGTTATTTATGCGATTTCTGTGCGTAGATGTTTTTCTATTCACGAGTTGGCAACTCACCCCCGTTGTGCCCCAGTTTCTTGCAGGTTGCCGTACAGGTTCATTACGGCTTTGCGGGCATAGTTTCATTCGGGTGATTTGCTAGTAGGTGGGTTTACTTGTATCATACCCCCATTATTTATCTTGTATATCATTATTCTGTTGTATCTAGAATTCCATCAACCAACCATGTATTTATTGAGATAGAGACCAGTGTTGGTTATTCTTTCGACCTTAGAGTCGCTCGTTATTTTTCTGGTGGTTTTGAGTTTTCTTTTGAGTTTTGATCCTCGCCGTTGGCGTTGTATATTATATTGTTTGTGTGGTTGTGACCGTCGATTGACGAAGAGCTAGCTCCCGCTTGGGGATGCCCTTTTCTTGATTTCGTATACTATTCATGTTGTATCCCGTTTGGGGGCCAGTATTTACAAAGGAGACTCTGCCGAAATTTTCAGTAAATTTTTGATGTTTTATAAACCGCATAATTCGGCTTATGCTATTGAAATTACTTGCTTTAAGTTGTTTTTCCTGCACTCTACTATTTTCTTGGTTTGGATTTCTGGGTTTTCGGTTTACTTTGATTACGTACGCCTCGAGACGTTCGTAGTTTAAGTGCCGGTCATGTTCCGTACTTTCGGGTCGTGACATGAAGGGATCTCGGTCCTTTCCTCATCGAATAAGGTGCAGGATATATCATATATACCACTGTGCAAAGCAAGAACTGTAGCTACCTGTTTTATTTTGAAATTCGATTCTACAACATCTTAGGTTTCTTTTTCTTTCATTAATCACATTAATGAAGTCCCATCATTTAAGTACCTAAACATCACAGATAAATACGACGTACACTTATGCCATCCGCATTCGCCTCGATGTCCCCTCGTGCACCGTTAGGTTAGGTAACTAACGACAGAGCGGGGCAGGGCTAGCGCGGGTGTAAAACATAAGTAACGTCTATATAATATATCATATATACTATATACTGAATCTATCACAGAACATCACATGATCACATCACAGATATCGCAGCAGAAGAATCATATGAAATATTGGATATACTAGGACGTCCGTGTTTTCAATACGAGCCAGTATAAAACACGGATTCCACGGTCGTGATGGATAGCCAAACCCACACCCCTAGACCCCTACGAGAGCGGCAAGCAACCCTACCAATTCTAGAGTTAGGAGACCCGGACTCGACGACTCGAGTTGGTCTCCCACTGGACTCCAGAACCCGGTTACTTGTGCTCCCCTCCTTGGGTCTATCCTAGTGCGGAAAAGTAAATAATATACAAATGGTGACATCATCCGCAACCTGGAAGTGCCCCAATAAAAGAATATTATATACAAGTTTTTACATGAATGAAAATGAAAAACACTCATCTCACATAAAAACCCCCGGCTATTCAAACACGACGATCCAATATAACATATCCAGCGACACATAACATCACATGTCATCAACGTAAGTAAATATGCGCATCCCAATTGTCGTTGACATATAGCAACGAAACCGGCGATATCACATATTACACTTACGGTCACAGAAAAGAAAGTGTAAAACTACAACAGTTGGAATCCGCAACCTGCATAGACATCGCATGCCTAATCAAATGAATTCCTTAGACATCACATGCCTAACAATTATAAACCCCGCATTTTAGTCTCATTATCGAAAACACTTTTCAATATCAAGTCGGGCAATTCAACAAGATTTCCGACATCCTGATCGAATGCTCGTCGCAAACTTCAGTAGGCGGCCGCACCCCCGACGCCGTCGACAAAGTGCACCAAGGCGGAACACCACTGCCGCGAGCACCCGAACGGATGCTTTCGGCGACGAGGTTCTCCTACAGTCACTTGGTCAGGGCTATGGAGTGAGGCTCTCTATTAAGTTTACCCGGCGAGTATCCGCGTATGCTACGTGATTGCGACGGACTTTTGATCACATCAAAATTCCGTGGCAACCGATCAAGTGAGACTAAACTACTAGATTTATAACATTCATTCAGTTATCTCATAACTTCTTGTGAATTCCAATTATTGTATCATATTCCGGATAAATAGAAAATGATAAACTTTTCGATCAAACAGTCGAACACCCAAGTTTTCCCGATATAGATCAACACATGAAATAAGTCTGACAACATTCAGTTCGTGCCTCAGTACCAACGGTCCAGCCGTAGAAGGGTCAAGCCAACGCCTCACATGTGGCACGCCGTACTGCCCTAAACCCGAAGGTTCAAAGGGCAGTTCAAGACGGTCACATAATCGAGTTAAGGTTTGTTGTCTTCTAGAGGGTCCATCGCGTTACTTGCACTACTTAGAATGTCTTTAAATCACGGAAAAATCCAACACTTGGAAATTTCCCGACAGGGGAAAAATTGGGTATTTATATCCGGTCGAACTTTTTAACATATTCAAAAAAATTATCCGGAAAGCCATATAGACAAAATCTGATACTCCGATCGAAACACCGAATCCCCAAAACATCCCCAGAAAATTCAACTCTTGAATAAATATTAAAAATTCCCAGAAAATCCAGCATAATAAAATAGGAGTTACTGTGCAAACAGGGGATTATGATGTCATACTTTAGCCGCGGAACCGCCGCAGAAGGCATGCTTCTGCCGCGGTTCCACCGCTCTTTGTACTGTTCATGAGTCAAATTTTGCACCATAATTCTTATAATTCCCTGCTGAATTTTTTAAGCATTTTTAATGTGGAAAAATCCCAGTTTTTAGAAAAAGTCCAGAGAGCATGTTTCGGGTTAGGGTTTTGGTTCGATCGGACTTCAAACTCCGTCTACGCATCGCCTAAGGCTCTAGCTAGGCTCTGATACCACTGTAGGGTTCCTAGGCACTATAATGAGGTCTCACAAGGCATCAACCATGCCAATTTCAAACTTTACGGGTGCCGAGAAACCCTAATACGGATCGTTGGCTAGATATATAGGCGAAAACTAGAACTAGTAAACTACTTTACTAAGAGTAAACGGAAATACAACCTTTGTAGATCCGGTTCTCCACCTCCATGGCTCCGCGATGAAGTCTCCTCGCTGTACTAATCGGATCTTGGGCTCTAGCGTCGGCTTCATCGGAGAAAGGACGGGCTAAGTTATCGACTACGATGCCGAAGATGATCTACGCCGAGGCATCACTAGATCAAGCTCCACCTTCACCAAGCCATGAAAACTTGTGAAGGAAACACCCTATACTACTTGGCAAGAGGTAGAGGATGAAGAAATAGGAAGTGGGTTCACTTTAGAATTGGATTTCTCACTCTTTTTCATCAATCACCATTGATGGAGGCAAGCTTCTTCATCTTGAAGAAGAAAGAAGAAGATGATGATATTATGATAAGTTATTATGAAAAAGAATAATAAAATCATTCTTATCATAATATTAACCATGGTAATGTGTAGAGAGTTAATCATGGTTAAATGGAATGGTTAAGGTTAAGCATGAGACAAAATGGTCACTTGGTCAAAGTCTTCATGAAGCTTCATCAAGCTTCATGAATGAAAAGAAACCATTTTCTCTTTACATGCCTAAAAAGGAAATAACCTAAATAATTAGTTAAGATAATCAAAACCCTAACCATTTAAATAACCATGGTGTAATTCTTTACACAAAAACCCTAGCAAACATGTATCATCAAACATGATACAATCAAGTGCACAAAAATATATCACATATACAATGTGCACATCCGAGTGAGAAAATCCATCTTAAGTGAACCGATACTAGTTAATGCAAAGTGATATATCAATTATATAATTATACATTAAATCATTAAATCAACACTTGATTTAACGATCCGGTCATATCGCATATAACCGACTAGTATCCTATGTATCGTCTTATCGAATCAATCCTTGATTCGATAACTAGGTTATATCGCATATAACCATTCGATACATTCATCGCGAGAATGGAATACGGTATCACATACACGCATTATTCTCGGTCCCGCACATATCTCATATGCGCTCCTATTTCGTTTCGCTTGAGCCAGGAAACCTCTGTGTAGGACTCTAAAGACTCGTCAATACGCCGGCAGCAGGTGATGATCATATCAAACACCCACAAGCCGCAAGCGGTCTGCTAAACGTAACGGCCACCCGGGTATTGAGCGATCAGAAGATCGACGAGCAAGCCCGCTCATACTCCTGTGAATCCGACTAGTAACACTTACCGTACAGTCCGGTCTGATCGTCTGATATGTCGCATATCTCGCCTAGGGGTGGTAAACGTCAGACCCCAATAGCTCGATAAGTCGTGTTGATCTGAGGTCTGTAACAGTTCGAGAAACTACTGGTAACACTTACCAGTATATCTCAGCAACCCTGGCCAGGGATTTCCGGTTATAGCCAATCGAACACAGCGCAACATCAACCCCCTATACCGGGAGAGACGAATCCCCTCCTATCGCTCATTGCCTCCATGTGACTCGGGACTGTACCCAAAAACTGTAGGGTTCTTAGGCACTCTCAAGAGGTCTCACAAGGCATCAACCATGCCAATTTCAAATTTTACAAGTGCCGAGAAACTCTAATACGGATCGTTAACTAGAATTTTAGGCGACAAAGCAAACTAGTTAACACTTAACTACAAGAATACGGAAATACAACCTTTGTAGATCCGGTCCTCCACCTCCACGGCTCCGTAATGAAGTCTCCTCGCTGTCCAAATGGAAACCCGGGCTCTAGCATCGGCTTCATCGGAGAAATGGGCGGGCAAGGTCGTCGGCTTCGTGCCGAAGATGATCTACGTCGAAGCATCACAAGATCAAGCTCCCACTTCACCAAGTCATGAAACTTGTGAAGAAAACACACTCTACTACTTGGCAAGAGGTAGAGGATGAAGAAATAGGAAGTGGGTTCACTTTAGATTTGGATTTCTCACTCTTTTTCATCAATCACCATTGATGAAGAAAGGTTTTCTTCAAGTGAAGAAGAAGAAGAAGATGAAGATAATATTATGATAAGTATTTTAGAAAATAGAAAATAATAGAATACTTATCATAATCAACCATGGTCAAGCGTAGAGAATTGACTAAGGTTAGATGAATGGTTAGGGCTAAAGATGAAGACAATGTGGTGACTTTGGTCAAAGCTTCATGAAGATTCAAGATGCAAACAAAGAAAGCCACCATTTTGTTTTCTTATCCATTTCTTTTTAATCCAATTAAAAAGATATATGAATGAATAACAAAATAAAAACCCTAACCATTTACTTAACCAAGGTTTAATTCTTTACACAAACCCTAGCAAACATGTATCATCAAACATGATACATGCAAGTGCACATCCGAGTGAGAATATCCATTTAAAGTGAATCGATACTAGTTAATGCAAAGTAATATATCAAATATATAATTATACATTAAATCATTAAATCAACACTTGATTTAACGATCCGGTCATATCACATATAACCGACTAATATCCAATGTATCGGCTTATCGAATCAATCCATGATTCGATAACTAGGTTATATCGCATACAACCTTCCGACACATTCATCGCGAGAATAGAATACGGTATCACATACACGCATTATTCTCGGTCCCGCACATATCTCATATGCGCTCCTATTTCGTTTCGCTTGAGCTAGGAAAGCTCTGTGTAGGACTCTAAAGACTCGTCAATACGCCGGCAGCAGGTGATGATCATATCAAACACCCACAAGCCGCAAGCGGTCTGCTAAACGTAACGGCCACCCGGGTATTGAGCGATCAGAAGATTGACGAGCAAGCCCGCTCACACTCCCGTGAATCCATCCAGTAACACTTACCGTACAGTCCGGTCTGATCGTCTGATATGTCGCATATCTCGCCTAGGGGTGGTAAACGTCAGACCCCAATAGCTCGATAAGTCGTGTCGATATGAGGTCTATAACAATTCGAGAAACTACTGGTAACACTTACCAGTAAATCTCAGCAGCCCTGGCCAGGGATTTCCTGTTATAGCCAATCGAACACAGCGCAACATCAACCCCCTATACCGGGAGAGACGAATCCCCTCCTATCGCTCATTGCCTCCATGTGACTCGGGACTGTACCCAAAAACCACCGTTTTGCACGCCCTCTTGGACGTGGTAAGATGGAAATCAAAGCACAGTGGGAACCACACAAGACTCTATGACGATCTCGGGTCAACAGACTACTCTGTACCAGTGTCACCAGAGAACTGACATCTGACGTAAGGTATAATACCATCTGGGAGTTCTCGGCGAGTCCGTCCAGTGTACCCAGTCTCTACTGAGCACCCGTATATAATCTCTGATGTCAAACACCGATGGATATGGGATCATCCATCGCCCATCTGTATGGGTCGAGAAGGTACACGCTAGTCTACTCTGGTATATCGATGCCCCGTCTCGATACACCCACGACTAGGGACTTTGAAGGATGTACTTATGGACTACCATGTCCCCACCAGTATGATCCGCATCATAGTCCAGGTAGTCAAGTATACATCCTAAGGGCTTTACCAACATGTAACAGAGAGACAATCAGTATACACGTTAAGGTAAAGGGTAACCAGATAGCATACTATCATGTCGAGCAAGAAAGTCCTCCCTATATATGTCCCAGCATCCACTACAATATACATCCTATGTACAGTAATGGCCTCTAGGGCATACATATAACTAACAATCTCCCACTTGCACTAGGGCCATCTGTAGCAGTGGTTGCAGTATCTCATACTCAACCATCCCTTAAAAATCTCTCTCTGGGAATAGGCCTTCGTGAGTGGATCCGCCGTGTTGTTTTCTGAGTCTACCCTCCTAACCTCGATCACCCTGGAGATCAACTATCTCCATGATCAGGTGATACTGCCTTAGAATATGTCTGGATCACTGATGGGACGGACGTTCCTTGACACAAGCCACAACTCCATTGTCACACAATGGGAGGAACTTAGTTCATCTCATGAACCAATAAAGACCCAAACATCCTCTTTGGTAGCATCATAAGTAGCGATGTATCCTGCCTTTATCGTCTAGTATGTCACGGTATCTAGCTTGGAACTCTTCCAACATACCGTCCCTCCACTGAGGGTAAAGACAATGCCTGTGACTGACACTCAGTCGTCATTATCACCCTGGAACACTTCCAGTGATTCTTCCCAGGATCAATTGATACCATCTCACTACAGCTAGTGAGTATTCTAACATCCATTTGGATCTATCTCATAGGTCCAAAACCCAGGATTTAGTAGGTATCACTTTGATCCTATGTGGAGAATCATTGTGATAGGCGGAGATTGATCGAGCGTAGCATAGGAAACTCTTTCCCTATCAAGAGTATGTCATCCACGTACTCTACGAGGATCGTCACCATACTCCCTACTACCTTTTTGTTTATACAAGGTTCATCTACCATTTTGATGATGTCAACTTCTTTGACTAATCCATCAAAACAGATGTTCCAACTCCGCGATGCCTGCTTTATCACATAAAACATCTTGCACACGTTTCCGCTGCTCCCACTGTCTACGAGGCACTCTGGCTGTGTACTTATAGACGCTCTATTCTAAAACATCATTTAGAAAAGCTGTCATGACACCTAACCACTAGATATCGTAGTCATGGTATGTAGCCGTGGTAAGTAGGATCTGGATGTACTTAAGCATAGGCACTGGAAAAGGTTTCATCATTATCCATGCCTGGTCGATGATGACAACCTTTAACATGTCTAGCTTTGAAAGTCTCAACTTTTCCAAGTACACCAAGTAATCTTCTCAAGATATACTTGCTCCTGATGGGGATTTAACCCTTCAGATATAGCAACCAAAGTCCATACTTTGTTGGTGTACATGGATTCCATCTCAGATCACTAAGCATCCAGCCATTCTTACAGAGTCCCTACTCTCGATGGCCTGCTCGAAACTAGTTGGGTCATCATCTCATGATGCAATCCTCGCTCCCACTGTCATAGAGAAACCGAAGTATCTCTCAGGTGGGTGAGGAACCCTACTAGATCGGCGGAGAGGCTGAGGTTCGTTGGCATCTACTGAATCCTTTGGTTCTACCAAATTATCTGCTGTATTTTGTATAGCTGGAACCTTTCCAGTTCTACATTACAGACCTTGCCTTGAGCTTGTCCGGATTTTGTTTTTAGACATTAGCCGGACAACCCCAAATCTTAACTAGCTTAAGACATGGGCTCTTCCCTTTCCATATCACATATGAAATGTTAGGCAATTGATTTGATTGGAACCCTATTCAATAGGTATGCAGCTTCTCAAGTGCATAACTCCCAAAAAGGAAAAAGGTAACTCAGTAGTACTCACCATAGAGCACACCATATCAAATAGGGTGTATCTGCTCCGCCCCGATATACCATCGTGCTATGGTGTATACGGAGGAGTAATGCTGAGAGAGAATCTCATTCTCCTTTAGAATAGTCCAGGAATTCCGTGCTCAAGTATTCTCCTCCTTGATCTCATCAAAGGACATAATACTTTTACCCGTATTTTGGTTCTCTACTTCTAGCTTATATTCTGTGAATATCTCAAAAGGTTCGGACTTGTGTTTCAACAGGAACATATGTCTGAATCTTGAGAGATTATCAGAGAATGTAATGAAGTAAAAAGAACCATTCCTGGCATTTGTAGACTGGAGACCTTACATACATCATCATGTATCAATCCCAAGAGTTCACTAACTCTTTCTCTGTTTCCAATAAACAGAGCTATGGTCAACTTATCTTTGTGACATGACTGGCGAGTTTCACAAGATGTAAATTCAAACTGATTTAAATATGCATCTAAATGTAACTCAGCCAGTCGGGTCGCATTGATATGACCTAGTCTACAATACCTCAAGAAGGATTCGTTCATTTCTGAACTCTTCCTCTTGTGTGTGTTCTGTATACTAAAGAACTGTAGTTTGATTTAGAACATCAATGCTTTTAGATAACGTGCCTGAACCGATCAACTTTTGATATAGGAAATGTTCAAAACATTATCCAACAATACAAAATTTTATCGTTTCTTTACTAACAAAGAGACAGATATGATTTTGTATATCAGGTTCGGTATCTAATAACATTCGTTCAGAATCAATGTATTCGTAATACAGGGTGACAGTGACCAACAGACTTGGCTGCAACACTTGCCCCGTTTTCTGCCTCATGAAACTTATCACCCGTTCTCAGTTCTTTACCTATCTTCAGCCCATGTAACATATTACATATGTGGGATCCTGATCCGGTATCATATACCCAGGACGTAAAGGATACTGAGAAACAGTTCTGTATAATGAACACACCCGAAGATGATGCATCAGCATGCACTCTCTTCGTTTGGGCGGCACGGGAAATCTGGTATTCCCCAATTTCCTACTCTGTCTTATAACAATTATAAGTTGGAGCAGGACCAACGTTCCCCAGCTCAGTATAACAAGCGGGTTCGGTCAATAATCCGTATTATTATCTTGATTAAGGCGTGATATGGTCGCTACCTAGAGAGAGAGAGAAGAAAACACTCAGCGTGCGCTCTTGCAAGAATAGATTGGTTATTATTTTATCTAATCAGGATGGCTCCCACTGCTTTTTATCAAATCTTCCTTCAAACCCTAAAAGGAAAGACTAGCCGGGATTAATTACACACTACAAGTTCGCCAATCTTTCAGCCAGGCCAGTGTCGGTACTTTGAGGGAGGTCCCCCGTGCTTTCGCACGAACCTAATTAATGTAAACCTCGTTTTCCCAGAGGCGTAACCTCGTTAACACCTTTCTAGACACCTACTTGATTGGCTAATTATAATGTGTAAAACTCTCCCAGGAGTAACTCTTACTCGCAGCGGGTATCGGGATCCAACTATCTCATAGAAGGTATGCAATCTCATTGCAAATTTCAACACTTGAAATTCCCGATAATATTTTACCCCTAGCGTCCTATGACCTTGACGGAGGCCAAACAACCCATAGTCCGCTAGTCAAGTTCAACCCGTCATTTTCTGATTGAATTAAACCCACCCGCACGACCCTTGACGGAGGCCAAACAACGCCGTACGAATACCCTAATCCAATCGCATCATATGCAAGCAGATAAGTACTAGTTAGCTACCGTACACTACGCCTTGACGGAGGCCAAACAACCGCAGCACGAATACTAACTAGTACTTATCTGAAAAGACGGAGGGCTACGACAGGTTTTTCTGAAAACCTATTGCGTAATGAACTTGATATCGTTGTAGAATCAAATGATTTTAAAAATGGAGTGCTTTTGAGGCTTTTCTAGTTTTGCTAAAGGAGTCACTCCCGGTGAAGGGATCGTCGGTCCTTTCCTCGTCGAATGAGGTGCGGGATATATCATATATATCACTGTGCAAAGCAAAAACTCTTAAAAGCAATCAAAAGACAAACCGAGTGTGTAGCATCTGCCAGTTATTGCTAAAGGAGTCACTCCCGGTGAAGGGATCTCGGTCCTTTCGTCATCGAATAAGGTGCAGGATATATCACATATACCGCTGTGCAAAGCAAGAACTGTAGCTACATGTTTTATTTTTGAAATTCGATTCTACAACATCTTAGGTTTCTTTTATTTCATTAATCACATTAATGAAGTCCCATCATTTAAGTACCTAAACATCACAGATAAATACGACGTACACTTATGCCATCCGCATTCTCCTCGATGTCCCCTCGTGCACCGTTAGGTTAGGTAACTAACGGCAGAGCGGGGCAGGGCTAGCGCGGGTGTAAAACATAAGTAACGACTATATAATATATCATATATACTATATACAGTATCCATCACAGAACATATCACATGATCACATCACAGATATCGCAGCAGAAGAATCATATGAAATATTGGATATACTAGGACGTCCGTGTTTTCAATACGAGCCAGTATAAAACACGGATTCCACGGTCGTGATGAATAGCCAAACCCACACCCCTAGACCCCTACGAGAGCGGCAAGCAACCCTACCAATTCTAGAGTTAGGAGACCCGGACTCGACTCCTCGAGTTGGTCTCCCACTGGACTCCAGAACCCGGTTACTTGTGCCCTCCTCCTTGGGTCTATCCTAGTGCAGAAAAGTAAATAATATACAAATGGTGACATCTTCCGCAACCTGGAAGTGCCCCAATAAAATAATATTACATACAAGTTTTTACGTGAATGAAAATGAAAAACACTCATCTCACATAAAAACCCCCGTCTATTCAAACACGACGATCCAATATAACATATCCAGCAACACATAACATCACATGTCATCAACGTAAGTAAATATGCGCATCCCAATTGTCGTTGACATATAGCAACGAAACCGGCGATATCACATATTACACTTACGGTCGCAGAAAAGAAAGTGTAAAACTACAACAGTTGGAATCCGCAATCTGCATAGACATCGCATGCCTAATCAAATGAATACCTTAGACATCACATGCCTAACAATTATAAACCTCGCATTTTAGTCTCAAAATCGAAAACACTTTTCAATATCAAGTCGGGCAATTCAACAAGATTCCCGACATCCTGATCGAATGCTCGTCGCAAACTTTAGTAGGCGGCCGCACCCCCGACGCCGTCGACGAAGTGCACCAAGGCGGAACACCGCTGCCGCGAGCACCCGAAAGGATGCTTTCGGCGACGGGGTTCTCCTACAGTCACTTGGTCGGGGCTATGGAGCGAGACTGTCTATTAAGTTTACCCGGCGAGTATCCGCGTACGCTACGTGATTGCGACGGACTTTTGATCACATCAAAATTCCGTGGCAACCGATCAAGTGAGACTAAAGTGCTATGTTTATAACATTCATTCAGTTATCACATAACTTATTGTGAATTCCAATTATTGTATCACATTCCGAATAAGATAGAAAATGTTAAACTTTCCGATAGAACAATCGAACACCCATGTTTTCCCGATACTGATCAACGCATGACACAAGTCTAAAAACATTCAGTTCGTGCCTCAGTACCAACGGTCCAGCCGTAGAAGGGTCAAGCCAACGCCTCACATGTGGCACGCCGTACTGCCCCAAACCCGAAGGTTCAAAGGGCAGTTCAAGACGGTCACATAATCGAGTTAAGGTTTGTTGTCTTCTAGAGGGACCATCGCGTTACTTGCACTACTTAGAACGTCTTTAAACCACGGAAAAATCCAACACTTGGAAATTTCCCGACAGGGGAAAAGGTGGGTATTTATATCCGGTCGAACTTTTTAACATATTCTAAAATTATCCGGAAAGCCACATAGACAAAATCTGATACTCCGATCGAAACACCGAATCCCCAAAACAACCCCAAAACACTCATCTCTATAATAAATATTAAAATATCCCAGAAAATACAGCACAACTAAGCAGGAATTACTGTGAAACTTTTATTGTGAGACACGACCGTACGGCCGCGGAACCGCCGCATGAGCCATGCTCATGGCGCGGAACCGCGGCGGTTTAGATGAATTAGGTCCACGAAATTTACAGTAATTCCTACAAAACCCTGCTTAATTTTCTGCATATTTTTAATTTCGAAAAATCCAGATTTTAAAAAATTGGACAGAGAGCAATTTGGAAATGGGTTTTCGGGTTCGTTCGGACTTCAAACTCCGTCTAGTCATCGCCTAAGGCTCTAGCTAGGCTCTGATACCACTGTAGGGTTCCTAGGCACTCTCAAGAGATCTCACAAGGCATCAACCATGCCAATTTCAAATTTTACAAGTGCCGAGAAACTCTAATACGGATCGTTAACTAGAATTTTAGGTGACAAAGCAAACTAGTTAACACTTAACTACAAGAATACGGAAATACAACCTTTGTAGATCCGGTCATCCACCTCCACGGCTCCGTAATGAAGTCTCCTCGCTGTCCAAATGGAAACCCGGGCTCTAGCGTCGGCTTCATCGGAGAAATGGGCGGGCAAGGTCGTCGGCTTCGTGCCGAAGATGATCTACGTCGAAGCATCACAAGATCAAGCTCCCACTTCACCAAGTCATGAAACTTGTGAAGAAA
Organism: Agapanthus africanus; assembly: GCA_030015575.1. Taxonomy (NCBI): domain Eukaryota; kingdom Viridiplantae; phylum Streptophyta; class Magnoliopsida; order Asparagales; family Amaryllidaceae; genus Agapanthus; species Agapanthus africanus. The sequence goes on along the minus strand of CM057338.1, from coordinate 707,890,488 downwards.
ACACACTCTACTACTTGGCAAGAGATAGAGGATGAAGAAATAGGAAGTGGGTTCACTTTAGATTTGGATTTCTCACTCTTTTTCATCAATCACCATTGATGAAGAAAGGTTTTCTTCAAGTGAAGAAGAAGAAGAAGATGAAGATAATATTATGATAAGTATTTTAGAAAATAGAAAATAATAGAATACTTATCATAATCAACCATTGTCAAGTGTAGAGAATTGACTAAGGTTAGATGAATGGTTAGGGTTAAAGATGAAGACAAAGTGGTGACTTTGGTCAAAGCTTCATGAAGATTCAAGATGCAAACAAAGAAAGCCACCATTTTGTTTTCTTATCCATTTCTTTTTAATCCAATTAAAAAGATAAATGAATGAATAACAAAATAAAAACCCTAACCATTTACTTAACCAAGGTTTAATTCTTTACACAAACCCTAGCAAACATGTATCATCAAACATGATACATGCAAGTGCACATCCGAGTGACAATATCCATTTAAAGTGAACCGATACTAGTTAATGCAAAGTAATATATCAAATATATAATTATACATTAAATCATTAAATCAACACTTGATTTAACGATCCGGTCATATCACATATAACCGACTAATATCCAATGTATCGGCTTATCGAATCAATCCATAATTCGATAACTAGGTTATATCGCATACAACCTTCCGACACATTCATCGCGAGAATAGAATACGGTATCACATACACGCATTATTCTCGGTCCCGCACATATCTCATATGCGCTCCTATTTCGTTTCGCTTGAGCCAGGAAAGCTCTGTGTAGGACTCTAAAGACTCGTCAATACGCCGGCAGCAGGTGATGATCATATCAAACACCCACAAGCCGCAAGCGGTCTGCTAAACGTAACGGCCACCCGGGTATTGAGCGATCAGAAGATCGACGAGCAAGCCCGCTCACACTCCCGTGAATCTAACCAGTAACACTTACCGTACAGTCCGGTCTGATCGTCTGATATGTCGCATATCTCGCCTAGGGGTGGTAAACGTCAGACCCCAATAACTCGATAAGTCATGTCGATATGAGGTCTATAATAATTCGAGAAACTACTGGTAACACTTACCAGTAAATCTCAGCAACCCTGGCCAGGGATTTCCTGTTATAGCCAATCGAACACAGCGCAACATCAACCCCCTATACCGGGAGAGACGAATCCCCTCCTATCGCTCATTGCCTCCATGTGACTCGGGACTGTACCCAAAAACCACCGTTTTGCACGCCCTCTTGGACGTGGTAAGATGGAAATCAAAGCACAGTGGGAACCACACAAGACTCTATGACGATCTCGGGTCAACAGACTACTCTGTACCAGTGTCACCAGAGAACTGCCATCTGACGTAAGGTATAATACCATCTGGGAGTTCTCGGCGAGTCCGTCCAGTTTACCCAGTCTCTACTGAGCACCCGTATATCATCTCTGATGTCAAACACCGATAGATATGGGATCATCCATCGCCCATCTGTATGGGTCGAGAAGGTACACGCTAGTCTACTCTGGTATATCGATGCCCTGTCTCGATACACCCACGACTAGGGACTTTGAAGGATGTACTTATGGACTACCATGTCCCCACTAGTATGATCCGCATCATAGTCCAGGTAGTCAAGTATACATCCTAAGGGCTTTACCAACATGTAACAGAGAGACAATCAGTATACACGTTAAGGTAAAGGGTAACCGATAGCATACTATCATGTCGAGCAAGAAAGTCCTCCCTATATATGTCCCAGCATCCACTACAATATACATCCTATGTACAGTAATGGCCTCTAGGGCATACATATAACTAACAAAAACCACCGTTTTGCACGCCCTCTTGGACGTGGTAAGGTGGAAATCAAAGCACAGTGGGAACCACACAAGACTCTATGACGATCTCGGGTCAACAGACTACTCTGTACAAGTGTCACCAGAGAACTGCCATCTGACGTAAGGTATAATACCATCTGGGAGTTCTCGGCGAGTCCGTCCAGTGTACCCAGTCTCCACTGAGCACCCGTATATCATCTCTGATGTCAAACACCAATGGATATGGGATCATCCATCGCCCATCTGTATGGGTCGAGAAGGTATACGCTAGTCTACTCTGGTATATCGATGCCCCGTCTCGATACACCCACGACTAGGGACTTTGAAGGATGTACTTATAGACTACCATGTCCCCACTAGAATGATCCGCATCACAGTCCAGGTAGTCAAGTACACATCCTAAGGGCTTTACCAACATGTAACAGAGGGACAATCAGTGTACACGTTAAGGTAAAGAGCAACCAGATAGCATACAATCATGTCGTGCAAGAAAGTCCTCCCTATATATGTCCAAGCACCCACTACAATATACATCATATGTATAGTAATGGCCTCTAGGGCATATATATAACTAACATGACCGTATCTATATATGTGCCAACAATGTAATCAACATCTGTGTATGCGGATATCATCCAACAATGTGATCAATGTCTATATGCATGTGGGTCTCGTGCAACCATATCATCAGTGTATGTATGCATGTGGATCCCGTCCACGTGTCAACCAATGACACAACAACAACATGCATGTAAATATCATAAAAGAAGATGCATGAAAGTATGAGGATATAAATCAATGTGTGTCCCTCCCGAGACATCAAAATCATGGAACCTGAGTGCCCAGCATCGACACTCGAAACATCATGAAACCCGTGTCCAGCATCGACACGTAAATCCTCATATCTTGGGCTCCGTCAGTCCGTATATATGTGCCAACAATGTAATTAACCTTTACTTTTCTCTAGGACACTCCGTATCACTACGGATATCCACTTCCATTGGATAAATCCATCGTATGGTTATATACGAACTCGAAGGAACTTTTTCGAGGATGGATTCTGGTTCTGGAGAGATAGGATAGGATTATTCAGATGTCTTTTCCCATTACCTTCTCTCTGGTTGCGAGGACTCCTAGGATTATGAGAGTACACCTATTACGCTTATTGGATAGTCTTCTTCCAAACCTTAGGCTGGTGCTGAAGGGTAGGGAAAGAAGAAAACCAATTAGCCTAAAGAAGGTGTACAGAAGGTAATAAGTAAAGACATAATAAAGGGATTGGAGTGAGGGCAGGTAAGTATATGGTTGCTGTCGTGAATCAGGATAGTGGAAGAGGCGTTACTAGGAATACCAGTAAACCCCTTCGAAACATTTTCATGTTTCAGTTTCACTATGCGATATTAATTGATAACAGTTTTCCCAGTTGGAATCTAACTCCAGGGTATGTATTTACCAGATCATTTTCTCACATCTGTATATTATTACAGATGGTGAGTGGGAGTAAGTGTAAGTGCACGGCGGCGCCCTTGCCGTCAATCCGATAGCCAAATGCGGAAGCGGTGATAAACTTTAATTTTGCAAACTAGCAAACCGTCACCACCGCGCACTAAAACCCGGATCGAACCATTAACTAGTCCTAGCTAACTACTAGATGGGGAATAGAGATATACCGACTGATCCGAGTCCTCCGGTCTTCTCGTCGTCGTCCCGATCTCCCGCGGAATGTCTTGTCTCCACCTCGTCGCCGGAAGTGCACCACATCGCCTACATCTTTTACGGGCTCCCACCTCTATGCCGAGGCAACTCGAGCACGAAGCTGGCTAGTCGACGTGCCCAAGATTTGCTGTAGAATGTGTAGTGCTCAAGTCTTATTTGGAGGTTTATGGAATTGCCTTATTGGTGGAGGAAATCATATCAGCTTGTGGAGATGGAACATGTGGGATTTTACAAAGCTCGAAGAACAAAAATCCCACCCCAACAAATTGGGACAGCCCCCTTCCCTCTATGTGGCCGGCCATGACAATAGAATGGAGAGAATGAGAGTGAGAGCAATGAGGGAGTGAGTGAGAGGTGTATGGATGATAGAACCACTATCATAAGCCAAGAGAGAAAAGAATGAACAAAAGAAACAATCATCACAAACAAATCCATACTCCACCAATCAATCATCAACAACCATGATAGCACCAAAACCAACACTCCAACAAGCTAATCATCACTTCCAAAAGTCATGTCATCATGAAGATAGAAGTCAAGCAAGGTCAATGGATGGTGCACCATCATGATACAATAATATGCAAAGACCCCCTCCACAAAAGCTTATTTGCACAATGCAAATAAGCCCTCCTCCACCAATTTTCGGCCAATGAACGATACAAAGGAAATCGGCCGAAACGGAAAGCAAACTGGCAACTCTAGAAAACTGGTCCCATAATAAATTACAGGAAAACCCCGATACTGTGCATACACACCCGCATTTGTATTCCGACCGAAATACAAATGCAATGAGACAAAGTCTACACTGTACTATACTAGGATCCGGCTTAAACCAAAGCCGTCTAGTAATATCCGTCCGATCCTGATCCGTGCAATACCGCACGTATCGGATTGAACCCTGCCATATATCCATACGGCCTGTAGTACAAACTGTCCGATCCTGATCCGTGCAATACCGCACGTATCTGATCGGACCTTGCCATATCTCCATACGGCCTCTACAGCTTTTCGCCTGAAAGCTTGAGTAAATGAATGTGGGGGACTCTAAAGACTCATCAACACCATGGTTGTGGATTTAACCACTAGCACGTCAGAGGTATAAGCCAATACGTAACGGGCTACCAGGTATTGACAAAAAGGGACGTCTGTGAGCGAACTCAGCCTGACACTCTACTGAGCCTGTCAGTGACAATATCCGTACAGTCCGGTCCGTTCGTCTATGAGCATCGCATGGCGGACCTAGGGGGTTGGTAAAAGTCAGACCCCCAAAAGTGGTACAAGTCGTGTCGGAGTGTAGCCCAGAACACCCTGAGATACTACTGGAATACCTACCAGTAAATCTCCTGCCTTGGCCAAGGACTTCGTGTAATGGCTCTCCTAGACACAGCGCGACCTCACCCCCAATACCGGGAGAGACGAACCCCTGAAGATACGCTCACTGCCTTCATGTGGCTCGGGACTGTACCCAACTAAAACCTGTTTGCACGTCTCCTTTGAGCGTGGTAGGGTAGTAATCAAAGTACAGTGGGAACTCACACGAGACAAATGACGATCCTCAAGTCGATGAACTAACCTGTACACATGTCACCAGGGAACTGCTATCTGACGTCAGGTATAAGACCAACTAGCATGTTCCCGACGAGTCCTGTCCGGTGTACTCATAACCCAATGAGCACCTGTATACATCTTAGGTGATCCAACTGACACCAATGACTTGTGAGACCGGCCACCGCCCCTCGTCGGGGTCTCGACTGTATACACTAGTCTACTCTGGAGTATCGATGCCCTGTCTCGAAACTCGCACGACTAGGTACCTTTTAAGGATGTGCTTATAGACTACCAGCTCTCACGTATATGATCGCCCTCATACTGCTGGCAGTCAAGCAAGAATCCTAGGGGCTCTATCAACGTGCAATAGAGACCTGTCAGGTCACCTAAAGCAGTACACGATGATAAAGATAAACCAGATAGCATACTATCATCTCGAGTAAGACTGTCCTACTGGGACAGGTCCTCTCTCAATCATTGTAATCACGTGCCTGTGATCCAATAATTGACTCTGAGGGCACTATCTCCAACAATCTCCCACTTCCACTCAAGGCTAATTATTGCGATGTCGCATACTCACAGCCCGTGTGATACCGAACACCCAACTCCTCTACCAGTCAGTCTCACAAAGCTAGTTTGCGAAACTATTGCGTTTCGAGGAATAGCCTCAGTGAGTGGATCCGTTTTGATGTTTCTTTCTATGTCTCTCTATATCTCAAGTTCGCGGAGAAAGCCATCTCCGAAATGAGCAATACCTGTCTTAGAATATGTCTGGATGTCTGATGGGACCTAGCTCATAAATGAACTCCAAATCCAAACTTCTTAGACTGTATCGTCAACTGAACTTAATCAGTATCCTGCGCCATGCCACCCTCAGTATTGCCTTGGACCACCTGTCCAAAATACTGCCCCTCGTCAGAAGGAAAAACTATAACTCTGACAACCTCCTTGTCTTCCAGGTCACCTTGGAAGCCTGGAATGATAACTGTCTCCTAAATGAGGCTGTCGTTATCATATCCCTAGAACATCCACTTATGCTCTAAAGCTGCTTCCGACTGTTTCTCCAGGATTGGATCAATGTCAACTTATTGCATCTAGTGCAAGAACAACATCTGGTGTGGTACTTGACATCTCATGATTGACTCAATTGCCTGAGCAAGTGATCTGCCAATCATGCACATCCCTCTCCCCTTTAGTCTGTAAAACACCTTTAGAGAGGGTGACTCCATCACCTGCAGGTACACTACCGTGCCAGGAGTCGTCCATTCTAAATACTCTTAGAATGTTGTCTAAGTACCCAGATTGGGAAACTACCCAAATCTAGATCTAAAACCATAGATCTAGTAACCAGTATGTCTGATATAATATCCAAGTCCCATGTGGAGAAACCACTGTGTGACGACCAAAGTATAACCGATTGTAGTATAGGAGTTTCTTTTCCTATTCTGTATATGTCATCCAAATACCATGACATCACACCCTACTACCTTCTCAACAAATCCATCCCCTATTCTGATGAAGTCAAACCTATAACTGTCACATCAGAAATAGATGATCTATCTCCGCTACATCTGCTTTAGTCTATAAATAGACATAAGCCACCTGTCCACCAATGCTTCCGCTGCTCCCACTGACTACGATAACCCTCTGGCAGAGTCATATAAACATACACTTCTAAAGCAAGTTTAGAACGACGCTATACTCATCCTCCTGCCGGGTCTCACAGTCTGGAACAACAGCAATGGCAAGTGTGGGTAAACAAGAACTTCCCTGTCACCGTCCTTGAGGCTACCGGAGTACCTCTCGGATGCCTGAAGTTACCCACCTTATCTGCAGAGTGGCCAATGGAATGTCAAACCAGATTGAATCTTTAGGTTCCTATAAAATCTTCAGTAATCGTTTGTGGTTCTGGAATCACTTCCAGTTCTACCATACTCCCACTACTGTTTTCTGAAAAAATCCATTTTTATTAAAACTGTGGCGAGTCTAGAACAATATCGCTATTGTCCATCCAGATGGTAGAAAATCAACCCGCGTCATAGCCTGGGTCAACCCACAAACAACCATTACAGAAAACGTGCCTTGAGTTATCCAGAGTCTGGTTTTAAGCATAAGCCAGACAACTCCCCGTACCTTAACAACGTTAAGATATGAACTGTTCTATATCCAATATAGAAACAGAGGCACTGATTTAATTGAACCAGATTCAAATCATGCAGCTGTCCCCAGTGCATGTCAACTAAATGGAAAGAGGCCGATCAGCGTTACTCAACTTAGGAATACTTCCAATTATGAGTAACCTGAAAGAGAAGTAAGTTCTCTTAATCATTACTATCAACTGAATACCATACACAAGTATCTACATCTTCGATCAACTTGAAGAATCCCGATACTTGCAACATCTGGTTCTCTACTTTATCCATATACCTATAACTTCTCAAAATTCGGACCCTGTGTTTCCACAAAACACTTGTCTAAAAACCAGAGAAGTCATAAGTAAACCGAATATAGTACGAGGACCAACCCCTCTGTCCTGATGGACCTTGGACAATATACAATACTCTGTATAAGTCCATTGAGTCTGATAACTCATTCACTGTGTGTCGTAGGTTTGAAAACTGTACTATGGTTATGAAGAATTACACCGCTGTTTAATGCTCCTTACCTAACCATCCACTGATATAGGTAAATGTCATAGACATAATTTCAAAAAGGTATATCTCACTCTATGAAAATAGACGTACAGATATATCAATTTGAAATTGGTGCATAACAGCGGATATTCAAAACCAAATATTTGCCGATCGGCAAACAACCCAGGTGATTTCCTCAAATATCACCGATTACAACGAATCCCGATATAATGAGGATGATCACCTAATTCCCACTAACCTACTCCCACTCATCATCTGTAAAACCATACAAATGTGGGAATCATACCTGGTAAATACATACCCTGGAGCAAGTGTCTAATTGGGAAATCAGTTTTCTTTTAACAGTACACGGTGAAACTGAAACATTGAAATGTTTCGATGGGGTATCCCGGTATTCCTAGTAATACCTCTTCCATTATCCAGATTCACAACTGTAACCGTATAATTCTTTGCCACTTCTCCAAATCCCTTTTTATGTCTTTAGTCATTACCTTCTGTACACCCCTTTAGGCCAAATGGTTTTCTTCCTTCCCTACCGTTCGGCACCAGCCTATGGTTTGGAAGAAGACTATCCAATAAGCATAATGGGTGTACTGTCCTAATCCTAGGAGCACTCGCAATGCGAGAGAAGGTGAAGATAAAAGACAACCTGAATGAACTTTATTCCTATTTCTCCTGAACCATGATCCATCCCCGAACTGGAACAAGTTCCTTTCGAGTTCGTATATAACCACACGATGGATTATCCAATAAACTGTGGATCTTCGTAGTGATACGGAGTGTCCTGGAGAAATACAAAGGTGATTTGGGAGTGGTAATGAAATACCTGGTTTGATCATGAATATCAGTTGCAATTTACTTTGCCCTCTTACTAATCCCTTGCTTTGTCTTAACTTAATACCTTCTGTACACCATCGTTAGGCTAATTGGTTTTCTTCATTCCCTACCGGTCGGCACCAGCCTAAGGTTTGGAAGAAGACTATCCAATTTGCGTAATAGGTGTACTATCTCCTAAACCAAGGAGTACTCGCAACCTGAGAGAAGGTAAAAGGAGAAGACAACTGAATAGTCCTATCCGTTTTCTCCAGAACCTGAAACCATCCTCGAATAAATCCCTTCGAGTTCGTATATAACCATACGATGGTTTTTCCCAATGGAAGTGGACGTTCGTAGTAATACGGGGTGTCCTGGAGAAAAGAGTAAAAGTAGGAGTGGCAATGAGGTTAGCGACTCTGACAATCCAAAAGCCAGTGTTAAAGAAGGTTCGGTCAACTTGGTCACTGAGTCATAGTCTTAGGGTCGGGTCAATGGTCGCTGCCAAAGAGAGAGAGAAAAGAAACACTCAGCGTGCACTCTAACCTAGATCAGAATGGTTACCAATTTATCTAATCTGGAAACCTCCCACTGTACCGTCAAATTCTCCTCCAAACCTGAAAGAAGAATTAGTCGGGATCACCCGAGGAGTAAACCAACTCATCAGTGGGAATCGGGATCCAACTATCACCGCATGATAACGTGACGGAATCCGCTCACGTTATCACACTCCAGAAGGTATGCGCATATCTGGCAAGTTTCAGTTCTTTTGAAACTCCCGATGTGATTTTTACCCCATGCTTTTATGACCTTGACTTTGGCCAACATATCATAAGTCACATGTCAAGTTCTACCCGTCATTCTCCAGGTTAATTTGAATCCACCTGTACCTACCCTTGACTTTGGCCAAAATGGCAGTACAACTGTCCCAAACCAACGCATCTATCTATGCTGCATATGAATACCCCAATAGCTACCAATCACTGTGCCTTGACTTTGGCCAACATACACAGCTTGAATACTATTGACCATCCATATGAAACGACGGAGGGCTACGAATGGTTTCTGGCGAAAACCTTTAACGTAATGAACTTGATATCGTTGAAGGAACGGATAGCTTTTTAGAAAAATATAGTGACGAAAACCTTTGCTAAAGAGGTCACTCCCGGTGAAGGGATCTCGGCTCTTTCCCCGTAGAATGAGGTGCAGGATATTCCAACTGAATACCACGGTGCAAAGCAAAAGTAATCGGCTATAGTGAAGTCATTGCCCTGACGCAAACTTTTTGTCCAAGGGGTCACTCCCGGTGAAGGGATCTCGGCCCTTGCCTCGTCGACTGAGGAGCAGGATATTCCAACTGAATACCACGATGCAAAACAAAAGTGAACGTCCTTGCAATAACAGCTTTTTGAAAAGTGTTCCAACAACATCAGATTAGGTTTGTTTTTAACTTGCATTGATCCGAATCAATGCAGTCCCATCAATTGATCACACCAAAAAGAACGAAAATATACTGATGTACGTATATGCCATCCGCATTCGCCACTGGGTCCCGTCATTACCCGTTAGGTTAGCTAACTAACGACAGAGCGGGGACTGGACTAGCGCCGATGCAAAACATATACAACATCTACTAATATATATACCAATATATTATATTTCGCTCAAGGCGTGATAAAATGCAACATCACAGAAATGTACAGCATCACAGAAACAATACAGATATCTGGGATCCCCGGGTTTCACAGAGCCGCTGAAACCCGACGTTCCCCTGGTCGTGTGGATAGCCTGTGCAATGAAATCCTAGACCCCTACGGGCGCGGCAAGTTACCCGCCAAAACCTGAAGCGAGGCAGCCCCCTTCAGCGACGTGAATGGACCACCCAGCACTTCACGGAATCCGGTAACTTGGGCACCCCTCCTGGGTCAACCTGTACCCCCTACGAGTGCGGCGAATAGCCCGCCAATCCTAGAGTGAAGCCCCCTCCGTCTCAATGCCATGAGATGCGGGCTCGTTTCCCTCTAGAACCCGGCTATCCGTGCACCCCTCCGCGGGGCAATCCTAGTACAGAAAGTAAAATATACATACAACGGGTACATCGACCGCAACCTGGTCGTGCCCCAAAATAACAATACAAACAGGCAGTGACGACATTCCACATGTCGGACGCTCGCCCCGCAATATCAAATGTACATAATACAACAAAACAGTACTAGCATTGCATCCAGGCTAATCCCCCACGACCGATCCGCAACATCACAGCAATACACGGAACATCAACGTGAAAGTCACGTTCGCAAATCCGTCTAACCGGGCTATAGCAGTTAGACAGGATTTACCGATCAAGTGACATTCACGGTCGCAGATATAATGTAAATACTGTGAACTAATGTGTTTAAAATATCTGATCGATCAAATTTTAACAAGTGGGCCCCAAGTACTACTGTAGCACATCAAGAAATTCTGGGCCCAAAAATTAATATTCCAAAAATCCTAATTTCAACCCAGAAAGCAACTGCAGAAATTTGATGCAGTGATCTCAACATAGTGCGGCGGAACCGCGGCCCAAAGGGGTTTTTGGCCGCGGTTCCGCGCTCCCACTGTGGAGTCACTGTATCGAATTTCTACAGTGTTCTTAGAATTTCCAGTTCATCACTTTTCTGCAACCTGAAAAAAATTTCGAGACCAGAAAATTTCGACAGAAAACTGATGTGTAGGAAAATACGGTTTTTGGGATTTTGGTCGATCGGAAATGTAAACACATTAAACAAAGCTAGACTAAGTTAATGGTGAGGCTCTGATACCACTGTAAGTGCACGGCGGCGCCCCGGCCGTCAATCCGACGGCCAAATGCGGAAGCGGTGATAAACTTTAATTTTGCAAACTAGCAAACCGGCACCACCGCGCACTAAAACCCGGATCGAACCATTAACTAGTCCTAGCTAACTACTCGATGGGGAATAGAGATATACCGACTGATCCGAGTCCTCCGGTCTTCTCGTCGTCGTCCCGATCTCCCGCGGAATGTCTTGTCTCCACCTCGTCGCCGGAAGTGCACCACATCGCCTACATCTTTTACGGGCTCCCACCTCTATGCCGAGGCAACTCGGGCACGAAACTGGCTAGTCGATGTGCCCAAGATTTGCTGTAGAATGTGTAGTGCTCAAGTCTCATTTGGGGGTTTATGGAATTGCCTTATTGGTGGAGGAAATGATATCAGCTTGTGGAGATGGAACATGTGGGATTTTACAAAGCTCGAAGAACAAAAATCCCACCCCAACAAATTGGGACAGCCCCCTTCCCTCTATGTGGCCGGCCATGACAATGGAATGGAGAGAATGAGAGTGAGAGCAATGAGGGAGTGAGTGAGAGGTGTATGGATGATAGAACCACTATCATAAGCCAAGAAAGAAAAGAATGAACAAAAGAAACAATCATCACAAACAAATCCATACTCCACCAATCAATCATCAACAACCATGATAGCACCAAAACCAACACTCCAACAAGCTAATCATCACTTCCAAAAGTCATGCCATCATGAAGATAGAAGTCAAGCAAGGTCAATGGATGGTGCACCATCATGATACAATAATATGCAAAGACCCCCTCCACAAAAGCTTATTTGCACAATGCAAATAAGCCCTCCTCCACCAATTTTCGGCCAATGAACGATACAAAGGAAATCGGCCGAAACGGAAAGCAAACTGGCAACTCCAGAAAACTGGTCCCATAATAAATTACAGGAAAACCCCGATACTGTGCATACACACCCGCATTTGTATTCCGACCGAAATACAAATGCAATGAGACAAAGTCTACACTGTACTATACTAGGATCCGGCTTAAACCAAAGCCGGCTAGTAATATCCATCCGATCCTGATCCGTGCAATACCGCACGTATCGGATTGAACCCTGCCATATATCCATACGGCCTGTAGTACAAACTGTCCGATCCTGATCCGTGCAATACCGCACGTATCTGATCGGACCTTGCCATATCTCCATACGGCCTCTACAGCTTTTCGCCTGAAAGCTTGAGTAAATGAATGTGGGGGACTCTAAAGACTCATCAACACCATGGTTGTGGATTTAACCACTAGCACGTCAGAGGTATAAGCCAATACGTAACGGGCTACCAGGTATTGACAAAAAGGGACATCTGTAAGCAAACTCAGCCTGACACCCTACTGAGCCTGTCAGTGACAATATTCGTACAGTCCGGTCCGTTCGTCTATGAGCATCGCATGGCGGGCCTAGGGGGTTGGTAAAAGTCAGACCCCCAAAAGCGGTATAAGTCGTGTCGGAGTGTAGCCCAGAACACCCTGAGATACTACTGGAATACCTACCAGTAAATCTCCTGCCTTGGCCAAGGACTTCGTGTAATGGGTCTCCTAGACACAGCGCGACCTCACCCCCAATACTGGGAGAGACGAACCCCTGAAGATACGCTCACTGCCTCCATGTGGCTCGAGACTGTACCCAACTAAAATCTGTTTGCACGTCTCCTTTGAGCGTGGTAGGGTAGTAATCAAAGTACAGTGGGAACTCACACGAGACAAATGACGATCCTCAGGTCGATGAACTAACCTGTACATATGTCACCAGGGAACTGCTATCTGACGTCAGGTATAAGACCAACTAGCATGTTCTCGGCGAGTCCTGTCCGGTGTACTCATAACCCAATGAGCACCTGTATACATCTTAGGTGATCCAACTGACACCAATGGCTTGTGAGACCGGCCACCGCCCCTCGTCGGGGTCTCGACTGTATACACCAGTCTACTCTGGAGTATCGATACCCTGTCTCGAAACTCGCACGACTAGGGACCTTTTAAGGATGTGCTTATAGACTACCAACTCTCACGTATATGATCGCCCTCATACTGCTGGCAGTCAAGCAAGAATCCTAGGGGCTCTATCAACGTGCAATAGAGACCTGTCAGGTCACCTAAAGCAGTACACGATGATAAAGATAAACCAGATAGCATACTATCATCTTGAGTAAGACTGTCCTACTGGGACAGGTCCTCTCTCAATCATTGTAATCACGTGCCTGTGATCCAATAATTGACTCTGAGGGCACTATCTCCAACAGTAATATATTGGGAATTGGGTGATTGGATCCTCATTATATCGGAATTCGTTGTAATTGGTGATATTTGATGAAATCATCTGGATTTTGCCGGATGGCAAATATTTGGTTTTGAATATCCTTTGTTATGCACCAATTTCAAACTGATATATCTGTACATTTATTTTATAAAGTGAGATATAACTTTTTGATATTGTGTCTATGACATTTACCTATATCGGTTAGTGATTAAGTAAGGTGCATTCAACAGCGGTGTAATTCTTCTTAACCATATTACAGTCTTTCAACCTACGACGCACAGGGTTTGATTTAGAACTCAGGGGACTTATACAAAGTATTGTATATTGTCCAGTGTCCATTAGGACAATGGGGTTAGTACTCGCACTACATTCTGTTTACTCATAACTTCTCTGATTCTAGACATGTATTTCGTTGAAGTGCAAGGTTCAGATTTTGAGAAGTTATAGGTATAAGAATAAAGTAGAGAACCATTTGTTGGAAGTATCAGGATTCTTCGAGAAAGTCGAAGATGTAGATACTTGTGTTTGGTATTCCATTGATAGTAATGGTTTTGAGAACCAACATCTCTTTCGGGTTACTCATATATGGATGCACTCCTAGATGAGTAATGCTGATTGTCCTCTTTTCCATTTGGTTGATATGCACTAGAGACAGCTGCATGATTTTGAATCTGGTTCCAATTAAATTAGTGCTTTTGTTTCTATATCAGATATATATGGAATCAATTTATATCTTAACGATGTTAAGGTATAAGGAGTTGTCTGGCTGATGCTTAAAACCAGAATCCGGATAAACTCAAAGCACGTTTCAGTAATGGCAGTTTGTGGGTTATCCCGGGTTTTGACGAGGGTTAACTTTCTACCATCAGGAAGATCAGTATTTATATTGTTCTTGACTCGCCACAGGTTTAGTAAAATAGATTTTTTTCAGAAAAACAAAAGTGGGAGTATGGTAGAACTGGAAGTTATTCCAGAACCATAAACGATTACTGGAAATTTAAAAGAACCTAAGGATTCAATTGGATTTGATGTTCCATTAGCCACTCCGCAGATTTTGGTGGGTAACCTCAGGCACCCGAGAGGTACTTCGATCTTCTCAGAGATGGTGACAGGGAGGTTCTTGTTTACCCAGATTTGCCATTGCTGCTGTTCTAAACTAAAAGACTCGGCAGGAGCATGAGTGTAGCTTTAGAAGTGCACGTGTATATGACTCTGCCAGAAGGTTGTTGTAGTCAGTGGGAGCAGCGAAAGCATAGTAGGCAAGTAGCTTATGTCTATTTATAGACTAAAGCAGGTATAGCGGAAATAGATCATCTATTTTTGATGTGACAGTCATAGGTCTTGAGCTCATCAGAATAGGAGATGGATCTGCTAAGAAGGTACTAGAGAGTGATGTCCAGGTATTAGGATGACATGCACTTGATAGGAAGAGATATTCCTATACTACGATCGGTTATACTATGGTTGCCACAAAGTTGTCTCTCCACATAGGATATGGATATAATATCAGGTTTTCTGGTTACTGGATCTATGTTTTTGGGTCTAGATTTGGGAAGTATCCTAATCTGGGTATTTTGACATTAAATCTACGACTCCTGGCATGGTGGTCTACCTACAGGTGATGGAGTCAACCTTTCTAAAGGTGTCTTACAGACTAAAGGGGAGAGGGTTCTACATGATTAGCATATCACTTGCTTAGGCAATTGAGTTAATCGTGAAATGTCAAGTACCACACCAGATATTGCTTTTGCACTAGATGCAATAAGCAGATATATTAATCCAATCCGGGAGAAACATTGGGAAGCAGTTATTGAATATAAGTGAATGTTCTTGGGAAATGATTACGGCAGCCTCCTTCGGGAGACGATTATCATTTCAGGCTTCTAAGGTGACCTGGATGATAGAGTGACTGTCAGAGTTATAGTTTTCCCTCTTTTGAGGGACAGTATGTTGGACAGGTGGTCCAAGCGGATACTGAGGAAAGGCATGGCGTAGGATACTGATTAAATTCAGTGGACGATACAGTCTAAGTAGTTTGCTGGATTTGAAGTTCATTTATGAACTGGGTCCCATCAGATATCCAGACAAATTCTGAGACAAGTATTGCTCATTTCGGGAGATAGTTTTCTCCGCAAATTTGAGATTAAGAGAGATACAGAAAGAAACATTGGAGAGGATCCACTCAATGAGGCTATTTCTCGAACACAATCATTTTCGCAAACAGGCTTTGCGAAACTGATTAGTAGAGAAGTTGGGTGTTCGGTATCACACGGGCTGTGAGTATGCGACATCTCAATAATTGGCCTTAAGTGCAAGTGGGAGATTGTTGGCTATAGTGCTCTCAAGGCAATTATCATAATCGCGGATTTGTGATTATGATGATTGAGTGAGGACCTATACCGATAAAGCAGTCTTACTCAAGATGATAGTATGCTATCTGGTTTGTCTTTATCATCATATACATGTTGATAGAGCCCATAGGATTCTTACTTGACTTCTAGCATTATGATGGCGATCACATACGTGGGAGCTGGGGGTCTATAAGCACATCCTTAAATGTACCTAGTCGTAGGAGTATCGAGACCGGGCATCGATACTCCAGTATAGACTAGTGTATACTGATCGAGACCCCGACGAGGGGCGGTGGCCAGGTCTCATAAGCCATTGGTGTTAGTTTGTTCACCTAAGATAGTATACAGGTGCTCATTGGGTTATGAGTACACTGGACGGACTCGCCGGGAACCTGGTAGTTGGTATTATACCTATTGTCAGATAGCAGTTCCCAAGTGACATGTGTTCAGGTTAGTCTGTCGACCTAAGATCGTCATTTGTCTCGTGTGAGTTCCCACTGTGCTTTGATTACTATCCTACCACGGCTCAAAGGAGTCGTGCAAACAGTTTTTAGTTGGGTACGGTCCTGAGCCACATGGAGGCAGTGATCTGATCATCAGGGATTCGTCTCTCCCGGTATTGGGGGTTGATGTCGCGTTGTGTACGGATGACCATCACCATAAATCCATGGCCACGGTGGACGAGAATTATCGATCCAGGATCGATAGTTTCTCAGGTGGTGATGGGTTTCATACCGACACTAAATATCGCGTTGTTGGGGGTCTGACTTTATCCACCCCCTAGACTCGATATGCGATACTCTTAGACGAACAGACCGGACTGTGCGGATATTGTCACTGACAGGCTCAGTAGGGGTTCAGGATGAGTTTATTCGTCGGCCTCCTTTTCGCTCAATACCTGGGTAGCCGTTACGTACAGCTAGTGCCGCTGACGTGCTTATGGTTAAACCCACTGCCAGCGTATTGACGAGTCTTTAGAGTCCCACACAGAGGGTTTCACGGTTCAGGCGATATAGTGTACATGAGGTATGTTGATACATACAGGTGTCCGATTAAATATGTGCACATGCTGCGCAGATTTTTATCGGACGGTTGATAATACTAGCGGCTTAGGATTAAGCCGGATTATTAAATCGGGTTTTGATTTAATAATTTATATATGTATTTGTATATACGTATTCTAGTATTATTGTTCACTATTCGTTTTCTCTCTCGGCTATTCGTATTTTGGTACGAATACGCGTATATGTATTTCGATACATGTACCGGGAAGTATTCCGTATTTTATACGGAATGGCTTCTAGAAGATGTGCCACCTCATTATTGATTTTTCTTTTTAGAAAAATCATTTGTTTGATAATGAGGTGGAGGGTGTGAGGTGGCAAAGGCATGGTATTGGGCATGGAACAAAGTATGGTTGATGTTATTTTATTGTAAAAAGAAAATTGAGATTTTGTTGATTGGAGAGAGAGAGAGTTGGCCAGCCATGATTTGGGTGGGGTTCATTTTCATTTTGGAGGGTAACATGATTAATTTACACACTAGCTCACTCTCTCACTCTCTCAAGTTTCATCCAAAGAAATCCTTAACGATTTTTGGGTTGCTTCATGCCAAAGTTAATCACCTCATTCATCTTCTATGCTTGCTCATTGAGCAAAACAAGTTGAGAGAAAATTGTAGTGACACTTTCATACACCCCCACTCTCCATCGCTAGCGATGTTGGAGCGTCGGTTAGCTCGTTCGACGAGGTTGGAGCTTGCGCCGTTTCTCTCGGGTGGATTATCGGAGATGGAGGAAGACCGGCAACCAAACATCATCAAAAGACCGCTAGGAGCTTGGAATGAAGACCGAAGGACTCAGATCAACTCGGTATAACGATTCTAACTCTTAGTTAGCTCGCTAGTTTAGGGTTTAAGGTCGATCCATAAATCGGGTAGCGGTAGCGCCAGTTTAGAAAATTTTTGTTCCGCATTTTGGCCGCATTTCGACAGCCGGGGCGCTGCCGGGGCCCTACATGGTATCAGAGCCACCCTTTAAACCCCTTACTAGCTTGTTTAGACGTGCTTAAAAGATCGATCGACTAATGTTTCCGAAATCACGTTTTCATTTTTCTGTTTGTTGTCGTTTTTCAAAAGTGTTCAAAAAATTATTTGCAGTAGCTTAAAAATCCGTGCAGGCAAATATAAGGATACACAAAAATTTGAGCTCTTAATGCCACTAAAGTGCCGCGGATTCGCCGCACTAAACCCCATTTTGGCGGCGGTTCCGCGGTCATTTATTGGCGACGAGCCTTCAAATTTTTACTGTAGCCCCCTGATGTGAAATTGTGATTTTTGTGATATTCTGTTTTGGCCCAGGTTTCAGTGAAGTATTGTTTTGCTATTGGGGCCAATTTGGAACTTAGTCGATCGATATTTTAAGCGTGTGTTTGACAGTATATACATTATATTCTGCGACCGTGAATGTCACTTGATCGGTAAACTCATCTAATTGCTATATGTCTTTTAGACCGGTTTGCGAACGTGACATTCACGTTGATGTTCTGTGTTGTGCTGTGATGTTGGTTGGATCGTCGTGGTGGATAGATATGGTGCAATGTTAGTACAGTTTATTTTCATTTGTACATTTGATATTGCGGGGCGAGCGTCCGACATGTGGACTGCCGTCACTGCCAGTTTGTATATTATTCTTTTGGGGCACGACCGGGCTGAGGTCGATGTCACCCTTGTATATTATTTTATTTTCTGTACTAGGATTACCCCGCGGTGGGGTGCACGAATAGCCAGATTCTAGAGGGCAACGGGTCCGCATCTCATGGCATTCAGACGGAGGGGACCTTACTCTAGAATTGGCGGGCTATTCGCCGCACTCGTAGGGGGTATAGGTTGACCTAAGAGGGGTGGTCAAGTTACCGGATTCCGTGAAGTGCTGGGTGGTCCATTCACGTTGCTGAAGGGGGCTGCCTCACTTCTGGTTTTGGCGGGTAACTTGCCGCGCTCGTAGGGGTCTAGGTTTCATTGCACAGGCTATCCACACGACAGGGAACGTCGGGTCTCACTTGCGGCTCAAGTGAAACTCGGGGCTCCAGATTATCCACCATTCTGTATTGCTTCTGTGATGTTTCTGTGATGTTGCTTTATATCATGCCTGGGATGAATGTTATATATATATTTATATATACTAGTAGAAGTTGTATATGTTTTGCACCCACGCGAGCCCAGTCCCCGCTCTGTCGTTAGTTAAGTAACATAACGGGTGATGACGGGACCCAGTGGCGAATGCGGATGGCATATACGTACATTTTATTTTCGTTCTTTTCTGGTGTGATTAATTGATGGGACTGCATAGATTCTTATCAATGCAAGGATAAAACAAACCTATATATGATGTTGTTGGAACCAAGTTTTTAAAAACTGACATTACAGACGTACACTTTTGCTTTGCATCGTGGTATTCATTTTGGAATATCCTGCACCTCATTCGACGAAGCAAGGGCCGAAATCCCTTCATCGGGAGTGACCCCTTGGGTAAAAGTTTGCGTCAACATAATAACTTTACTATAGTCGATTGATTTTTCTTTGCATCAT
Organism: Agapanthus africanus; assembly: GCA_030015575.1. Classification (NCBI taxonomy): domain Eukaryota; kingdom Viridiplantae; phylum Streptophyta; class Magnoliopsida; order Asparagales; family Amaryllidaceae; genus Agapanthus; species Agapanthus africanus. The sequence continues at coordinate 707,870,855 of CM057338.1, read as the reverse complement.
GGTATTCAGTTTGGGATATCCTGCACCCCATTCGACGGGGAAAGAGCTGAGATCTCTTCACCGGGAGTGACCTCTTTAGCAAAAGTATTCGCCACTATATATATATTTATAAAACCACTTGGATTCCTTCAACGATATCAAGTTCATTACGTTAAAGGTTTTTCGCCAAAAACCAGCCGTAGCCCTCCATCATTTCAGAAAAGTAGCGCCTAGTATTCGTGCTATGTTTGTTGGCTTCCGTCAAGGCATAGTGTGCCGTAGCTATGTGTTACTTCTCTGTAGCATGGATATGCATTAATCTAGGACAGTCGTCCAGCCTTGTTAGCATCCATCAAGGGCGAGTACAGGTGGGTCTAAATTAATCAGGATAATGATGGGTAGAACTTGACTTGCAACTTATGATTTATTGGCATCCGTCAAGGTCATAAGCTGCTTGGGGTAAAAATTATATCGGGAGTTTCAAACATAAAGGAAACTTGCCAGGCTTGCGCATACCTTCTGGAGTGTGGTGACTTGAGTGGCTTCCATCAAGTTATCATGCGATGATAGTTGGATCCCGATTCCCACTGATGAGTAGGAGTACTCCTTTGGTGATTCCGACTAATTCTCCTTTAGGGTTTGGAGGAGAATTCGAGGAAACAGTGGGAGCCATCCTGATTAGATAAAATGATTAACCATTCTGATCTAGGTTAGAGTGCACGCTGAGTGTTTCTTCTCTCTCTCTCTGGCTGCGACTATGACCCGACCTTTGACTAAAACTCATGAAACCAAGTTGACCGAACCTTCTTAAAACGCTTTGGCTTTTGGAATGTCACGGTGTCGCATACTTCATTGCCGTTTCTATATCACCTTTTGCATTTCTCCAGAACACCCCTATTATTACGAACATCCACTTCCATTGGATAAATCCATCGTATGGTTATATACGAACTCGAAGGAACTTTTTCGAGGATGGATTCTGGTTCTGGAGTGATTGAATAGGATTATTCGGTTGACTTTTCTCTTTACCTTCTCTCAGGATGTGAGGGCTCCTAGGATTAGGAGAGGGTACACCTATTGAGATTATTGGATAGTCTTCTTCCAAACCATAGGCAGGTGCCGAACGGTAGGGAAGGAAGAAAACCAATTAAGCTTAAGTGTGGTGTATAGAAGGTAATAAGTAAAGACATAAAAAAGGGATTAGAATAATGGCAAAGGAAATTGCGACCACCATCATTCACGACAAAAACCGTGTATACCCCTGCCACACCTACATCCACTTTTCTTTTCTCTAGGACACTCTGTATCACTACGGATATCCACTTCCATTGGATAAATCCATCGTATGGTTATATACAAACTCGAAGGAACTTTTTCGAGAATGGATTCTGGTTCTGGAGAGATAGGATAGGATTATTCAGATGTATTTTCCCATTACCTTCTCTCAGGTTGCGAGGGCTCCTAGGATTAGGAGAGTACACCTATTACGCTTATTGGATAGTCTTCTTCCAAACCTTAGGCTGGTGTCGAAGGGTAGGGAAAGAAGAAAACCAATTAGCCTAAAGAAGGTGTACAGAAGGTAATAAGTAAAAACATAATAAAGGGATTGGAGTGAGGGTAGGTAAGTATATGGTTACTGTCGTGAATCAGGATAGTGGAAGAGGCGTTACTAGGAATACCAGTAAACCCCTTCGAAACATTTTCATGTTTCAGTTTCACTGTGCGATGTTAATTGATAACTGTTTTCCCAGTTGGAATCTAACTCCAGGGTATGTATTTACGAGATCATTTTCTCACATCTGTATGTTATTACAGATGGTGAGTGAGAGTAAGATATTAGGAATTGGGTGATTAGATCCTCATTATATCGGAATTCGTTGTAATTGGTGATATTTTAGAAAATCATCTGGATTTTGCCGGATGGCAAATATTTGGTTTTGAATATCCGTTGTTATGCACCAATTTCAAACTGATATATCTGTACATTTATTTTATAAAGTGAGATATAACTTTTTGATATTGTGTCTATGACATTTACCTATATCGGTTGGTGATTAGGTAAGATGCATTCAACAGCGGTGTAATTCTTCTTAACCATACTACAGTCTTTCAACCTACGACGCACAGGGTTTGAGTTAGAACTCAGGGGATTTATACAAAGTATTGTATATTGTCCAGTGTCCATTAGGACAATGGGGTTAGTACTCGCACTACATTCTGTTTACTCATAACTTTCTGATTCTAGACATGTATTTCGTTGAAGTGCAAGGTTCAGATTTTCAGAAGTTATAGGTATAAGAATAAAGTAGAGAACCATTTGTTGGATGTATCAGGATTTTTCGAGGAAGTCGAAGATGTAGATACTTGTTTTTGGTATTCCACTGATAGTAATGGTTTTGAGAACTTGCTTCACTTTCGGGTTACTCATATATTGATGCACTCCTAGATGAGTAATGCTGATTGTCCTCTTTTCCATTTGGTTGATATGCACTGGAGACAGCTGCTTGATTTTGAATCTGGTTCCAATTAAATTAGTGCTTTTGTTTCTATATCAGATATATATGGAATCAATTTATATCTTAACGATGTTAAGGTATAGGGAGTTGTCCGGCTGATGCTTAAAACCAGAATCTGGATAAATTCAAGGCACGTTTCAGTAATGGCAGTTTGTGGGTTATCCCGGGCTTTGACAAGGGTTAACTTTCTACCATCAGGAAGATCAGTATTTATATTGTTCTTGACTCGCCACAGTTTTAGTAAAATGGATTTTTTTCAGAAAAACAAAAGTGGGAGTATGGTATAACTGGAAGTTATTCCAGAAGCACAAACGATTACTGGAAATTTAAAAGAACCTAAGGATTCAATTGGATTTGATGTTCCATTAGCCACTCCGCAGATTTTGGTGGGTAACCTCAGGCACCCGAGAGGTACTTCGATCTTCTCAGAGATGGTGACAGGGAGGTTCTTGTTTACCCAGACTTACCATTGCTGCTGTTCTAGACTATAAGACCCTGCAGGAGGATGAGTGTAGCGTCATTCTAAACTAGCTTTAGAAGTGCACGTGTATATGACTCTGCCAGAGAGTTGTTGTAGTCAGTGGGAGCAGCGAAAGCATAGTAGGCAAGTAGCTTATGTCTATTTATAGACTAAAGCAGGTATAGAGGAAATAGATCATCTATTTTTGATGTGACAGTCATAGGTCTTGACCTCATCAGAATAGGAGATGGATCTGCTAAGAAGGTAGTAGAGAGTGATGTCCAGGTATTAGGATGACATGCACTTGATAGGAAGAGATATTCCTATACTACGATCGGTTATACTATGGTTGTCACAAAGTTGTCTCTCCACATAGGATATGGATATAATATAAGGTTTTCTGGTTACTGGATCTATGTTTTTGGGTCTAGATTTGGGAAGTATCCTAATCTGGGTATTTTGACATTAAATGGACGACTCCTGGCATAGTGGTCTACTTGCAGGTGATGGAGTCAACCTCTCTAAAGGTGTCTTACAGACTAAAGGGGAGAGGGTTCTACATGATTAGCATATCACTTGCTTAGGCAATTGAGTTAATCGTGAAATGTCAAGTACCACACCAGATATTGCTTTTCGACTAGATGCAATAAGCAGATATATTAATCCAATCCTGGAGAAACATTGGGAAGCAGTTATTAAACATAAGTGAATGTTCTTGGGAAATGATTACGGCGGCCTCCTTCGGGAGACGGTTATCATTTCAGGCTTCTAAGATGACCTAGATGACAGAGTGACTGTCAGAGTTATAGTTTTCCCTCTTTTGAGGGACAGTATGTTGGACAGGTGGTCCAAGCGGATACTGAGGAAAGGCAAGGCGTAGTATACTGATTAAATTCAGTGGACGATACAGTCTAAGTAGTTTGCTGGATTTGAAGTTCATTTGTGAACTGGGTCCCATCCGATATCCAAACAAATTCTGAGACAAGTATTGCTCATTTCGGGAGATAGTTTTCTCCGCGAATTTGAGATTAAGAGAGATACAGAAAGAAACATTAGAGCGGATACACTCACTGAGGCTATTTCTAGAACACAATCATTTTCGTAAACAGGCTTTGCGAAACTGATTAGTAGAGAAGTTGGGTGTTCGGTATCACACGGGCTTTGAGTATGCGACATCGCAATAATTGGCTTTAAGTGCAAGTGGGAGATTGTTGGCTATTGTGCCCTCAAGGCAATTATCATAGTCGCGGACTTGTGATTATGATGATTGAGGGAGGACCTATACCGATAAAGCAGTCTTACTCAAGATGATAGTATGCTATCTGGTTTGTCTTTATCATCATATACATGTTGATAGAGCCCATAGGATTCTTTCTTGACTTCTAGCATTGTGATGGTGATCACATACGTGGGAGCTGGGGGTCTATAAGCACATCCTTAAATGTCCCTAGTCATAGGAGTATCGAGACCGGGCATCGATACTCCATTGTCGACTAGTGTATACTGATCGAGTCCGCGACGAGGGGCGGTGGCCAGGTCTCACAAGACATTGGTGTTTTGTTCACCTAAGATAATATAGAGGTGCTCATTGGGTTATGAGTACACTGGACGGACTCGCCAGGAACCTGGTAGTTGGTATTATACCTATTGTCAGATAGCAGTTCCAAGTGACATGTGTACAGGTTAGTCTGTCGACCTGAGATCGTCATTTGTCTCGTGTGAGTTCCCACTGTGCTTTGATTACTAACCTACCACGGCTCAAAGGAGTCGTGCAAACAAGTTTTAGTTGGGTACAGTCCCGAGCCACATGGAGGCAGTGATCGGATCGTCGGGGATTCGTCTCTCCCGGTATTGGGGGTTGATGTCGCATTGTGTACGGATGGCCATCACCATAAATCCGTGACCACGGTGGACGAGAATTATCGATCCAGGATCGATAGTTTCTCAGGTGGTGATGGGTTTCATATCGACACTAAATTGTTGGAGATAGTGCCCTCAGAGTCAATTATTGGATCACAGGCACGTGATTGTAATGATTGAGAGAGGACCTATACCGTTAGAACAGTCTTGCTCAAGATTATAGTATGCTATCTGGTTTATCTTTATCATCGTGTACTGCTTTAGGTGACCTTACAAGTCACTATTGCACGTTGATAGAGCCCTTAGGATTCTTGCTTGACTGCCAGCAGTATGAGGGCGATCATATACGTGGGAGCTGGGGTCTATAAGCACATCCTTAAAAGGTCCCTAGTCATGGGAGTTTCGAGACAGGGCATCGATACTCCAGAGTAGACTAATGTATACAGTCGAGACCCCGACGAGGGGTGGTGGCCGGTCTCACAAGCCACTGGTGTCAGTTGGTTCACCTAAGATGTATACAGTTGCTCATTGGGTTATGAGTACACCGGACAGGACTCGCCGGGAACCTGCTAGTTGGTCTTATACCTGACATCAGATGGCAGTTCCCTGGTGACATGTGTACAGGTTAGTTCATCGACCTGAGATCGTCATTTGTCTCGTGTGAGTTCCCACTGTACTTTGATTACTACCCTACCACGCTCAAAGGAGACGTGCAAACAGGTTTTAGTTGGGTACAGTCTCGAGCCACATGGAGGCAGTGAGTGGATCTTCACGGGTTCGTCTCTCCCGGTATTGGGGGTGAGGTCGCACTGTGTCTAGGAGAGCCATTACACGAAGTCCTTAGCCAAGGCAGGAGATTTACTAGTAGGTATTCCAGTAATATTTCAGGGTGTTCTGGGCTACACTCCGACACGACTTGTACCACTTTTGGGGGTCTGACTTTTACCAACCCCCTAGGCCCGCCATGCGATGCTCATAGACGAACGAACCAGACTGTACGGATATTGTCACTGACAGGCTCAGTAGGGTGTCAGGATGAGTTCGCTCATCGACGTCCCTTTTGGTCAATACCTAGTAGCCCGTTACGTATGGCTAATACCTCTGACGTGCTAGTGGTTAAATCCTCAACCAAAGTATTGACGAGTCTTTAGAGTCCCCCACAGACCGTTTTCTCAAGTTTCGGGCGAAACGCTGTAGAGGCCATATGGAGATATGGCAGGGTTCGATCAGATACGTGCGGTATTGCACGGATCATGATCAGACGGATAATACTAGCGGGCTTTGGTTTAAGCCGGATCCTAGTATTGTACAGTGTAGATTTTGTCTCTTTGCATTTGTATTCAGTGGGAATACAAATGCGGGCATGTTTATGCAATGGCGGGATTTTCCTGTAATTTATTACTGGATCAGTTTTTGGAGTTGCCAGTTTGCATTCCGTTTCGGCCAGTTTTCCTTTGTTACTTCACGGCCGAACTTTTGTGATGGGAGGGGCTAATTTGCAATTGTGCAAATTAGCTAAGTGGAGGGGTTTATTTGTTATTGAGGGATTATGATATTTCTAGCATCATTAGATTCCTTTTGCTTCATGATGGCTAGCATTTATTGTGATAGATTTTGAAAGGATTGATTTGGAAAATGGTGTGACCATTATTTCTCTTTATCCTCACACATTTTCCTCACTTGTTTTTGATCCATCATTTTTCCTCTTCCATTAGAAGGGGCCGGCCACTTTGGAGTGAGAGAGAGAGTTCATTTTTGTTGTGAGGAAAAATGTTCATCTCATTTTTGTATCAAAGTTCAAAAGCTCCATTTCAAAGTTCCTTCTTCACCTCCAATATGCCAACTTCATAAACCCCAAGAGACAATACATTCTACACTTCATCTACAGCATTTCTTGGACACGTCGACTCGCCAACTTCGTGCCCGAGTTGTCTCGGTCCAGAGGTGGGAGCCCGTAAAAGAACCCGGCGATGTGGTGTCTGTTCCGACGAGGAGATGAAGACCGGAGATTCCGCGAGGAGATCGGAGTGGAGGCCGAAGACCGAAGGACACGGATCACTCGGTATAGCTTCCTTCCCATTTTCTAGTTTGCTAGAGTTAGGTTAATGGCCCGATCCGGGATGTTAGTGCGCGGTGGTGCCGGTTTACAAGTTCCGTAAAAGTTTCGTTTCCGCATTTTGGCCTTGGATTGACGGCCGGGGCGCCGCCGTGCACTTACATTGGTATCAGAGCCACGCCATTAACCTAGTCTAGCTTGCTCTAACGTGTTTACAAGTTCGATCGAACGAAAGTTCCAAAAACCGCATTTTCATGTATCAGTTTTCTGTCGAATTTTTTTTGGCTCGAAAAATTATTTTGCGTGTTGCAGAAAATTGTGCAGGGTTTTTTAAGCATTCTGCAAAATTTTGGTTAGGTGATGCTACAGTATGACCGCAGAAACGCGGCCAAACCTCTGGTTTGGCCGCGGTTCCGCGGTGGAAATAAGTCAACTCCGTACCAAAACTTTCCAGTGGCTTTATGACTTGAAAATGTGGTTTCTGGTATATTCTTTTTGGGCCCAAATTTTCTTTGAGTGCTACAGTAGTGCTTGGGGCCCACTTCGGTAAATTTGATCGATCGAAAATTTTAAACATGTTAGTTCACTGTATTTACATTATATCTGCGACCGTGAATGTCACTTGATCGGTAAATCCTGTCTAACTGCTATAGCCCTTATCGACGGATTTGCGAACGTGACATTCATGTTGATGTTCTGTGTTGTGCTGTGATGTTGCGGATTGGTCGTGGGGATAGCCTGGATGCAATGGTAGTACAGTTTGGTTTATTATGTACATTTGATATTGCGGGGCGAGCGTCCGACATGTGGACTGCCGTCACTGCCTGTTTGTATATTATTCTTTTGGGGTACGACCGGGCTGAGGTCGATGTACCCGTTGTATGTATATTTTACTTTCTGTAGTAGGATTACCCCAAGGAGGGGTTCATGGATAGCCGGGTTCTAGAGGGCAACGGGCCTGCATCTCATGGCGTTGAGATAGAGGGGGCTTCACTCTAGAATTGGCGGGCTATTCGCCGCACTCGTAGGGGGTACAGGTTGACCCAGGAGGGGTGCCCAAGTTACCGGATTCCGTGAAGTGCTAGGTGGTCCATTCACATTGCTGAAGGGGGCTGCCTCGCTTCAGGTTTTGGCAGGTAACTTGCCGTGCCCGTAGGGGTCTAGGATTTCATTGCACATGCTATCCACACGACCAGGGGAACGTCGGGTTTCAGTAGCGGCTCTATGAAACCCGGGGATCCCAGATATCTATATTGTTCTGTGATGCTTATTACTTTTCTGTGATGTTGCATTTTATCACGCCCTGAGCGAATATTATATATTAATATATATACTAGTAGATGTTGTATATGTTTTGCATCCGCGCTAGTCCAGTCCCCGCTCTGTCGTTAGTTAAGTAACCTAACGGGTGATGACGGAACCCAGTGGCGAATGCGGATGGCATATACGTACATCATTAATTTCGTTCTTTTGTGGTGTGATCAACTGATGGGACTGCGTTGATTCGGATCAATGCAAGCTAAACAAACCTATTCTGATGTTGTTGGAAAATTTTTTCAAAAAGCTGTTATTGCAAGGGCGTTCTCTTTTGTTTTGCACAGTGGTATTCGGTTATGAATATCCAGCACCTCAGTCGACGAGGCAAGGGCCGAGATCCCTTCACCGGGAGTGACCGCTTGGACAGAAGTTTGCGACAGGGCAATAACGTCACTATAGTCGTTTACTTTTGCTTTGCATCGTGGTATTTAGTTGGAATATCCTGCACCTCATTCTACGGGGAAAGAGCCAAGATCCCTTCACCGGGAGTGACCTCTTTAGTAAAGGTTTTCGCTACTATATTTTTATTGTTAGGTCCACGTTACCTCTCCCGGTACTTGCGGGGTTGCGGAATCGGTAAAACAAAAATTTTTCTGAACATGGTAACATGGACCGTAAAAGCCGGATCTTTGCTAAACAACACACTAGCATCCTAACTAGAGATTTATCTACTCGGTTAGGGGTTATACCTCAACTTGAACTCCTTCTCTTCTTGTTGTTCTTCTCCTTGCTTGCTCCAAGGCTTGATCCGGACTTTGGTCACCTTCGCGGCCTCCTTGAGTCGAAGACGATCCATCCGAGAGATGTACACTAAGCTCCACCTCGAGCCGAGGTAACTAGGGCAAAGAGATTGCTAATCTAGAAGCCCTAGGTTGTGTAGAAGCGATAAAGGGATGGTTTTGTCTTTGTGGGATTTTTATCTCTCAACACATGAGATCAAAAGATGAATCAAGAGGAGGAAGAAGAAGGAGGAGCTAGCAACCATGGTTCTGATCGCACGTTTTTGGCGTGTCGGATGTTCAAAGTTCTAAAGTTTACCGCGATCAGGACGGTGTCGCTATGCAGCTAGCCGGTTGAGCACGGGTCGATCCACAGGGAGATGGTTGTATGTCCGTTCTTGTCTTAGACGAGTCAATAAAGAATTTGTATGAGTTTGTTCGATTCTAACCTATGTGTATTATTTGCAAGTATAAAGTTGTTAAGAAAAAGATACGAGATTATAAGCTAAGGAAATCCGTACTCAAAAACCTTTGAGCCGAGTCTTGACCAATTGAAGCTAAGCAATCGGCAACAACGTGGATTAGGGGATTTAAGCACGGTATTCGTGGAATCCGGCTTATTTACCCTTGTCCTTCCGTTCTTGTCTCTTGCCTTCGCCTCCGGCCAAACCGAACGCAACCGGTCGTGGTTAGGAATCACCGTTACCTTGTTGGGGTAGGGTGCCTAACGGAGCGCTTGCGTATGGTTTGGGCGGAGTTCAATGGAAAATAACGGGAAAAGGAAATGAGAAAAGAAAATCTTAACTTACAATACCGTATTTCTTCTTAACAATAATAATTATATTCATTCACAAAAAGAACCAAAAAGAGCAAAAGAAAAGAACAAAGAAAAGAAAAGATACAAGTATTAAAGTGCATGAATAAAATTGCAAGTAATAAAAGCAAGAATGAAAAATGCAAGTAATAAATAAGCAAATAAAAATAACACGGAAGTAGAACCCAAGCCAAGCATGTGCTCAATAGCCAACCCTTAAACTTGCAAGCTCAATGAAGAGGTTGCAAGATCAAGGGAAGGGTAGAGAACGCATGTGAAGTGAAGAACTAGTCCCGTGAGAAAATACGACCCTTGAGATCAATAACTAACCCTTACCCATTCAAGCTCAATGAAGAGGTTGAATGAGCAAGAGAAAGCAAGAATCTCAAGGGGGAGCAAACTAACAAGAAAGATAAAAAAACCCTCATCTTTATTAATCTTCCACTCAAAAACCTCTCACTACAATTTTAATGGAGAAAGAATGAAGAAGAGGAAGAAGAAGAACAAAATTACACAAAAAAGAGACTAAAGAAAAACTCCATTGGTTTGGCTCAGATCTGCTGTATTTATAGGCAGGAGAATGGAGTTCTAGGGCAACCAGCAGACACAATATGAAGTACCCAAACTACCCAGAAAAAACGACAAGGAGTGGGCCCCACCTAGCCGCGGATGCACGGCCAATACCCCCTATTGGCCGCTCATCCGCGGCCGTACTGGTGAATTGGGTGGTCAAATTTGGTGGCTCTTTCTGGTTTGTCTTTTCCTCGTGTTTGCAATCTTCATATTGCACAGAAGTCTTCAGAATATTTGCAGATTTCAAAGTCCAAGATTACATTATCATTTCTTTACTTTTGACTTTATCTCCCTCGAGCTCCGCGCACCCATTGATTCTTGTGCAGCCCACCTCGTGCTCTGTGCTTGTCCCAGACATGAATGACTACTGTCACATGTCTTGTATCGGGAACCGGTACTCGGCACTGGACGGATATGGATGACCGGAACCCGGCTTTTATCTGCTGTGACAGATGTTCCATATTTTGCCATAACTGTGGAGATTTCGTCCTGATTTGCAATATTTGTATTGGAAACCTTTATTCTGTAAACATGTAACAAACACGGATTAAAAGTACCTACCTATAAACACACGAGCGTAAGAATGGGCGGTATAAAATGCAGTATTCTGTGATGAACAAATACCCCCAAACTTAACTTTTGCTCGTCCCGAGCAAAACCAATTATTCACAAAAATAAAATGATAACCGCACTTTCGCAGGGAACGCGATTGCAATGAGCGCATGCAACAAGCCGTTAAACCTCTAGGTGTCCCTAGTAGGAGGAGTGTTGTCTCCTGAGGGTTTTCAGCGGATACTACCCACAAAATCCGGTCAAGCTAGCTTTGTAAAATAACTAAGATTCAAGCTCCTAAAGTTTTGTTTCAGAAAATAACAATTCTATTATCCTGAGTCTAGACTATCGAACCTTTATTTTTCACACCTCGCTTCTTATTTAACTACAGATTTTATATGTCTTCACGTGCAGTGCAAATAGTGTCGTTAAGTTCCCGAAAAGTCGAATAAAGTCATTATGTCACACAATAAAGCCCAGATAACAATTTTAAAAGGATCACATAAGTTTTATAAAGAGTTAAGCATTTTTCAAGTTTCGTTTTCCAGTAAAGTTTCAACTTCAGAATTTCTATCTTCCCTAACAGGAAACTAGGTCTTATTCTTCACTCCACCTTTTTCTTGTTTTCATTTCATACACACCTCTGTGAACGTGCAATAGTCTTTATCAAAGAGTAAAACCTTCATATCTCCGTTAAGAAATTTTTTTTTTAAAAGCCTGTCTTTTATCAAGATTATTCTCTCACAAAGAACCGTTAGGAATTTTAACTCGGAGAGAACACTTGCTTGACTTTGTTTTTATCTGGACTTTCTAGGCTTCTTAGCGAGCTTTGGGCCAATGCACCCAAACCAGTTGGTTTTAGGGCATTAGGTGTAGAAACACCCCAGCGGACTTAATTACTCAAGTTACCTAGGTCCAAAAACAAAAGACAGTTTGGCGTGAAAAACATGATGATTCAATACGAACGGAGATATAACCGGTAGTTCAATTATTTTTTGGATAAAAGACGTGTTTAGTGGGTTCGGTGTGTAATCATTCCAATCAAGTTTCAGATGGGTTATTTTTCAGACTTAGTTCCAATTAAGGCATCAATAACATTCCTTCATATTCACTCACTTCATAAACTATTCTTGATATATTACTTATTTCAGAACAAACCTATTTGATCCTCAGAAAATCATTTATCTATTTAAAAGTTTTTTTTTAAACATAAAAGACTTATCATCTGATTTCCAAGACTCACAACACGTGTAGTGTAATGTAAAGACGTATATCAGCTATAGTTAACTTCAAAGGAGAGTTATCTTTCAGGTTTTCAAAATCCAAACATAGGATTTAGTTATTCCTATCTTTTCAAACAAAAACCGTCGAATGTTGAATCAGAGTACTTCCACAAGCTAACTTGACAAAAAAGTTTTTATATTTTTAGAAAATTTTCAGATTTTTATGGATTTTTAATAAGGTATGCAAATGCAAAATATATATATGAATGCGAAGGAAGAAAGCTTACCGAGCACACCCCCAAACTTAAACTTGACAGTGCCCTCACTGTCAGGCTATACCAAGAGGGTTAAAATTGCCGGCGCTTCCTAGAAACAAATTATATACAAAACAAAAAGGAAAACAAAAATATATACAAAAAAGTGTCCCCCCCAAACTTAAGTAAAACAGTGTTTCCACTGTTACGCGTTGAAATTCAGGATTTAGGGGGGAAAGAACAGTATCAAGCTATACAAGGCCTTATACAGGCCAAAATTGAGCACCAACCATTCAAAAATCTTATCATGATGAAGCAGTGGCTGGTGAAAGAAGGCGTAGAGAAAAGAGATGGAAAATACACGAGACCGTATGCGAAGAGAAGCGGGATACAGTCTCGGTATATGAGAGGAAGAAGAATGGCGGAAGGGAAAAAGAAGTGGAATACGAACTTGAGGGTGCAAATGGAGTGAATAGATTAGCACAATTTGTGATGAGCGATGTGTAAAAAGCGATTGTGCTAATATATTTACCCGTCGAGAGATTGGGTCAAATCCCTCAAGGTTCGTGAGAAACCATGGGTACGCCGAACTTGGTAAACCAGACATATGAAATGAAAATGAGACGGGTTCTTGCAAGGTCGGAACGATGGAAAGGATGGAGGGAAGTGGTTGAGGAAGGGTATCGGTTAAAGGTTCAGAAGGGTGTACACAGTCAGTGGAAGGAATAGGATGAATTGGAAAATCCGACTCATCAAGCAAAACTGGTTCATCCTCAAAACTATCCTCAATATTCTCCTCAAAATTTAGTACATCCATGCTCTTCTCTTCAAAGTCCAGACGCATATGGGGTTCGGGAAAAACATTTAATGACTCAGGATGATGATTTGAAGAGACAAACTCAGCCAAATCTACGGGTTCATCATCCAAAATATCCCCAGCGTCAATATCCTCAATCAAGTGAAAATCAAAATTCTCTGACACCTCATCAAAAGCATGGATATTAATCGATTCTGGTTCTAAGATATAGGTGTAGAGGTCAAAAGGATTAGGTATGGTTTCACTTGGAAGGGACCCTTCACAATCGGGCAAATCAAACACTACGAAGTCGCACAACTCATTCATCATTCTATCTTCTATTGATAAATCATGTGGGATACTAGATAGACTTTCAAAACAGGAGTTGTGGGATTCAATTTGGGACGGGTAGGTTTGATTTGGAAGGGGGTACATCTCACTCTCTCCACTCAAATTCACAGCCTGTCCTGCCACCTCATCATACATTGAAAAAGTTGGAGCTAGTTGAAAACTAGCTACCGGGTCACTAGGTTGCATGAGGGCGGCCATGGACGCATTCAAATCCATCATTTGTTGGCTTGACGCTACCCTAAAGTCTTCCAACGACTGTTCCAGACTAGACATGGGTTGTGAAGGGGTTTCAGTAAATGATTCAAAGTTATTTGGATACTGAAAACTCCCAAACGGCTGTTCTGAAGTAATGTCTAGGGAAGGTGCAAAAGTAGGGTAGGATTGGTAGGAATTGAATGGCTGGACAGGAGTGGGATCAACATTGGGATAAGAAGGTGAATGGATTTGTTAGTCCCAAGGATTTGTAGTGGTGAAAGGAGTGAAAGATCGGCTACGAGATTGTGCAATATGTTCAGCAATGGACATTGGTCTCGGGGTTACAACTGGATTTTCAAAAGGGGTATCAACACAAGAAGGGGTGAATGTTTGAAACGGTTGATACGAAGTGGATTGCGGGGTCCAGTTGTTCGTCCTAGACGCGTCTATCCGATCTTTCAAAGAAATTTTTGGCATGGATCGATCGTTCGAAGTTCGACCAAAACAAGAACCGTAGGAAGTTATGTCTGGTTGTGGATACCAAAGTTCGGCAAGAGTTTTGCGAGGTGGAGTACCCATGATATGAAGAGAGAGAAAGAAAGGTAGAGAAAAGGAGGGGAAAAAGAATGTGATTTTTTTTAATATTATTATTAACAAAAGAATGAAGTATACAAAAAAGAATATGGACAAAAAATAATCACGACACAAAAAATACCACACACCTAATCGTTCTAGGGTTAACCTAGGTCAGCTAGACCTGCTCCAGAACTTGATTGTCGAAGTAAAACTGTGTCGAGAAACAGGCTCAAAAATACACTGATCACGAGGCCAGGTAAGTGCAGAGATAAGGGGAGGTTTTCCAACGCTTTCGCGAAGTTCCTTAATTAAATAACCCTTTCTCTTTTGGCGGTTTCGCCGTTAACACTTTCCTAGACACCCCGTAAACAATATACCGTTAAGCAAGCTTCTAAATACAGTTAACTTCTCCTAGTGAGCGCGAAGTCCTTAAGGCTTAAAGTCTAGTTTCTTTTAAATTTGTGCGGGTAAACGTTATGCTCAAGTTCGTGATTTGTGGGCCACGGAAAAGGTGATGAAATCCTTTACCGTATATTGTGGGGTTCGCTTGCCCTTAAGTCCATATTAATGTATGCAATGCGCAATTCAAAAAATTCTATAAAGAATCAAACAATCGTTTTTTTTATTTTAAGCGCGGCGCTGCAACAAATACGGGTTAGTCAATTTTGGCGTTTGCTAGCGAACTTGCAAAGAATCCTGCAAAGAATAGTATATTGGAAGCGTCGGATTTGAGAAGAAGGTGTTAGTAAAGTACGTACCGTTAAGTTTTTGGGTTAGGAAACCCCCGTTGAATCAAATCCGGTAAGCTTGAAAGGTTCGCTTGCGCGGGTCAAACTACCCGGATCTTTGGCACTGTACTTCGTAAATCACCCTTGCCTTGAATGCACACTTTGCTTCCCTACTATCGCAGTTTGCAAACTTGCAAAAATCTGCACTCTTGCCCACAAGAATTATCCAAAAAGAACAAAAAGAATATTTTTTTTTATATTATTTTTTTTTTATATATACAAAAAGAATATCAACCCGAATAACAAGAAAGAAAATACGCTACCGTCTCCCCGGCAACGGCGCCATTTGATCGCACGCTTTTGGCGTGTCGGATGTTCAAAGTTCTAAAGTTTACCGCGATCAGGACGGTGTCGCTATGCAGCTAGCCGGTTGAGCACGGGTTGATCCACAGGGAGATGGTTGTATGTCCGTTCTTGTCTTAGACGAGTCAATAAAGAATTTGTATGAGTTTGTTCGATTCTAACCTATGTGTATTATTTGCAAGTATAAAGTTGTTAAGAAAAAGATACGAGATTATAAGCTAAGGAAATCCGTACTCAAAAACCTTTGAGCCGAGTCTTGACCAATTGAAGCTAAGCAATCGGCAACAACGTGGATTAGGGGATTTAAGCACGGTATTCGTGGAATCCAGCTTATTTACCCTTGTCCTTCCGTAATAACTCACTCTTAACCATTCAACCTCAATGAAGAGATTGAATGAGCAAGAGAAAGCAGAAATCTCAAGGGTCGTATTTTCTTCCGGGACTAGCACTTCATTTCACATGCGTTTTCTACCCTTCCCTTGATCTTGCAACCTCTTCATTGAGCTTGCAAGTTTAAGGGTTGGCTATTGAGCACATGCTTGGCTTGGGTCCTAGTTCCGTATTCTTTTATTACTCGCTTTTTATTACTTGTCTTTTTATTACTTGCATTCTATTTCATGCAATTTTATTCATGCTCTTTATTACTTGTATCTTTTCTTTTCTTTGTTCTTTTCTTTTTGTTCTCTTTTGTTCATTTTGTAAATGTTGTAATTATTGTTGTTGATAAGAATTAATACGGTTTTATAAGTTAACATTTCTTTGCCAATTCCTTTTCCCATTATTTTCCATTTGAACTTCGCCCAAACCATACGCAAGCGCTCCGTTAGGCACCGTACCCTGACAAGGTAACGGTGATTCCTAACCACGACCGGTTGCGTTCGGTTTGGCCGGAGGCGAAGGCAAGAGACAAGAACGGAAGGACAGGGGTAAATAAGCCGGATTCCACGAATACCACGCTTAAATCCCCTAATCCACGTTGTTGCCGATTGCTTAGCTTCAATTGGTCAAGACTCGGCTCAAAGGTTTTTGAGTACGGATTTCTTAGCTTACAATCTCGTATTTTCTTAACAACTTTATACTTGCAGATAAACACATAGGTTAGATCAAACAAACACATACAGATTCTTTATTAACTCGTCTAAGACAAGAAGGTAAGATAACACCATCTCCCTGTGGACCGACCCGTGCTCACCGGCTAGCTGCAAAGCGACACCGTCCTGATCGCGGTTACACTTAAATTCTTTGAACATCCGACACGCCAAAAGCGTACGATCAATAATAATTATATTCATTCACAAAAAGAACCAAAAAGAGCAAAAGAAAAGAACAAAGAAAAGAAAAGATACAAGTATTAAAGTGCATGAATAAAATTGCAAGTAATAAAAGCAAGAATGAAAAATGCAAGTAATAAATAAGCAAATAAAAATAACACGGAAGTAGAACCCAAGCCAAGCATGTGCTCAATAGCCAACCCTTAAACTTGCAAGCTCAATGAAGAGGTTGCAAGATCAAGGGAAGGGTAGAGAACGCATGTGAAGTGAAGAACTAGTCCCGTGAGAAAATACGACCCTTGAGATCAATAACTAACCCTTACCCATTCAAGCTCAATGAAGAGGTTGAATGAGCAAGAGAAAGCAAGAATCTCAAGGGGGAGCAAACTAACAAGAAAGATAAAAAACCCTCATCTTCATTAATCTTCCACTCAAAAAGCTCTCACTACAATTTTAATGGAGAAAGAATGAAGAAGAGGAAGAAGAAGAACAAAATTACACAAAAAAGAGACTAAAGAAAAACTCCATTGGTTTGGCTCAGATCTGCTGTATTTATAGGCAGGAGAATGGAGTTCTAGGGCAACCAGCAGACACAATATGAAGTACCCAAACTACCCAGAAAAAACGACAAGGAGTGGGCCCCACCTAGCCGCGGATGCACGGCCAATACCCCCTATTGGCCGCTCATCCGCGGCCGTACTGGTGAATTGGGTGGTCAAATTTGGTGGCTCTTTCTGGTTTGTCTTTTCCTCGTGTTTGCAATCTTCATATTGCACAGAAGTCTTCAGAATATTTGCAAATTTCAAAGTCCAAGATTACATTATCATTTCTTTACTTTTGACTTTATCTCCCTCGAGCTCCGCGCACCCATTGATTCTTGTGCAGCCCACCTCGTGCTCTGTGCTTGTCCCAGACATGAATGACTACTGTCACATGTCTTGTATCGGGAACCGGTACTCGGCACTGGACGGATATGGATGACCGGAACCCGGCTTTTATCTGCTGTGACAGATGTTCCATATTTTGCCGTAACTGTGGAGATTTCGTCCTGATTTGCAATATTTGTACTGGAAACCTTTATTCTGTAAACATGTAACAAACACGGATTAAAAGTACCTACCTATAAACACACGAGCGTAAGAATGGGCGGTATAAAATGCAGTATTCTGTGATGAACAGGTTCATTTCTTTTTCTTCTCACTTGAAAGAGCAAGAGAGAGAATGAGAAAAGAATTATGAGCATAAGAAAATGAACCATGGTTCAATAATGCAAAAACAATATCTTTACTAATCCCATCAAGATAAAGTTTGATGGCTACATTGAAATGACCATTATCATAATCAAAATAGAAAAAGAAAAAGAAAAGAAGAGTGTAGATCTCTCTTGAAAGTCAATGGTCAACACGGTCAACCGGTCAACAAAGTCAAGAGAGGTCAATGGGGTCAAATGGTCAAGGCAATTAGCCATCATAAAATTATCACTAAAAGGATTAGTAAATGATGTCCGCGGCTCATAATGGTTTTGACCAAACGAACTGCCAAAACCCTAATGAGTCCGAATCAACTGTCAAAACCCTAATGAGCCTGCCACATAACGGTTTTGGCCGAACCAACTGCCAAAACCCTGATGAGGCACCTCCTCCTTCATCGCTCGGAAAACTGTGCATACACACCTGCATCCGCATTCCGTAGAATGCGGATGCGCAGAAGACAAATAAATCCATCCGTGCAATACTAGGATCCGGCTTAAACCAAAGCCCACTAGTATTTCCTGCCCGAACACCGCATGCACACAAGTGTACGTAAGTGATCACAGCCCTGCCGAAAAACCATACGGCCTCTACACGTTTCGCTCAGTGCAGGGAAACTTTCTGTGTGGGACTCTAAAGACTCGACACCACGCTGGCAGTGGGTTTAACCACAGACCGTAAGCGGCACTAGCTGTACGTAACGGTCCCCGGGTAGTTGTCTATAAGAAGGCCGATGAGGTAAACCCATCCGAACTCCTACTGAGCCTGTATGTGACAATCTCCGTACAGTCTGGTATGTTCGTCTGATACATCGCATGGCGGGCCTAGGGGCGGTAAACGTCAGTCCCCTAATAGCGGTACAAGTCGTGTCGGAGTGAAGCCCAGAATACCCTGAGATAACACTGGAAACCTACCAGTATATCTCGCTTGCCCTGGCCAGGGACTACATGTGTAATGGCTCTCCTAGACACAGCGCGATGTCAACCCCAATACCGGGAAAGATGAATCATGTCTAACCGTCACTGCCTCCAAGTGCTTCGGGACTGCACCCAACTACTACCTGTTTGCACGACTCAGTAAAGCCGTGGTAGGGTAGTAATCAAAGAACAGTGGGAACACACTCGAGGCGAAGTGACAGTGTCAAGTCAGCGGACTAAGCTGTACTCATGTCACCTGGGAACTGATATCTGACGATAGGTATAATATCAACCATCAGTTCCCGACGAGTCCTGTCCAGTATACTCGTAACCTAACGAGCACCCGCATACTATCTCAAGTACGACGTACTGACGGCTGTGGGACAGACCGTATCCCGTGCTGGGATGAGAAGCGCATACGCTAGTCTACTTCGGAGTATCAATGCCCTGTCTCGATAATCCAATGACTAGGGACGTGAATAAGGATGTGCTTGTGGATTACCCAGCCCCCACGAGTGTGATCACCATCACAACGCCGGCAATCAAGCAAAGATCCTAAGGGCTCTACTAATGCGTATAGGTGATATAATAAAGAAACACATGTACACATTAAAGCAGAGACAAACCAAGTAGCATACTACTATATCCAGCAAGATTGTCTGTACAACTGTGAATATCCTAAGCTTCCATCAAGTAATATACATACTAGTATGATACAGTAATGGCCTCTAGGGCATATACACTAACAATCTCCCACTTGCACTAAGGCCATGTACTGGCGTATCGAAGACCTATCATCTCGATCAGCCGCTCGAACTGAGTCTGGGGTAAGGCCTTCGTGAATGGGTCCGCTGTGTTGTCCTTTGTGTCCACTCCCCGCACCTCGATCTCCTGGCGATCAATGATCTCCCTGATCAGGTGATACCGCCTTAAGATGTGCCTGGATTTCTGATGGGACCTTGGTTCCTTCGCTAAAGCTATAGCCCCATTGTTATCGCAATACAAAGGTATTGGGTCAACAATGGACGGAACCACCTGAAGTTCACTAATGAACTTCTTCATCCAGACCGCCTCTTTTGCGGCATCGCTTGCAGCAATGTATTCAGCCTCCATCGTCGAGTCTGCGACGGTATCCTGTTTGGAACTCCTCCAACATACCGCCCCTCCGTTGAGGGTAAACACAAAACCCGAGACAGACTTGCTGTCATCTTTGTCACTCTGGAAGCTTGAATCGGTAAAGGACTCGACCCTGAGGTCTCCATTACCGTAAACCAGGAACATCTCCTTAGTCCTTCTCAGGTACTTGAGAATGTTCTTCACTGCTGTCCAGTGGTCCTCACCCGGGTCTGAATGATACCGGCTTACCGCGCTCAGCGCGTAAGCTACATCTGGTCTTGTACATAGCATCTCATACATTATAGATCCTACCGCCGAAGCGTAAGGTATAGTGCTCATGCGAACCCTCTCCTCGTCAGACTTAGGAGACATCTTCTTGGAGAGGGTAATTCCATGCAATGCGGGTATGTTACCGCGCTTGGAATCCTCCATACTAAATCTCTTTAGTACGGTCTCTATGTACCTGGACTGCGAAAGTCCCAGTAGTCTCTTGGATCTATCTCTATAGATCTTGATCCCCAGAATGTACGAGGCATCACCCAGGTCCTTCATGGAGAACCGTTGTGACAAAAATAGCTTGACCGATTGTAGCATATGAATGTCATTTCCTATCAAAAGAATGTCGTCCACGTACAAGACTAGGAATACGACAGTTCGTCCTACAATCTTCTTATAGACACAAGGTTCATCTTCGTTCTTGATGAAATCAAATTCCTTGATTGCCTCATCAAAACAGATGTTCCAGCTCCGCGATGCCTGCTTTAATCCATAAATGGATTTAAGCAACTTGCACACCTTTCCGCTGCTCCCACTGTCTACGAAACCTTCTGGCTGATCCATGTACACGCACTCTTCCAAACAACCGTTTAGGAAAGCCGTTTTCACATCCATCTGCCAGATTTCATAGTCATGGAAGGCAGCAATGGCAAGTAAGATCCGAATGGATTTGAGCATAGCCACCGGAGAAAAAGTTTCGTCATAGTCCAAACCAGGTCTTTGACGAAAACCTTTTGCAACGAGTCTAGCCTTATAGGTTTCCACCTGCCCATCTACACCAAGTTTCCTTTTGTAGATCCATTTGCATCCAACGGGTTTTACCCCAGGTGGAGCAATATCCAAGGTCCACACTTTATTGGCGTACATGGACTCCATTTCGGATTGCATTGCTTCCTGCCACTTATCAGAGTCCCTACTGATAATGGCCTGCCTGAAACTGGTAGGGTCATCTTCTTCCAAGATGCAATCCTCTCGATCCCCGTCAATGAGAAAACCGTAGTATCTCTCGGGCGGATGAGAAATCCTACCAGATCTGCGGAGTGGCTGAGGTTCGTTTGGGATTATTGAATCTAGCGGTTCCTCCAAATTTTCAGTTATATTTTATGGTCGCTGAATTTCTTCCAGTTCTACCAAACTCCCACTAGTTTCTTTTGCAAGAAACTCCCTTTCTAAGAAGGTAGCGTGGCGAGATACAAACACCTTCTGTTCCTCAGTGTGGTAGAACAGATATCCTAGTGAGTCTTTAGGATATCCCACAAATTTACACAGAACTGACCGTGCCTCTAGCTTGTCCGGTTTCTGTGTTTTCACATAGGCCGGACAACCCCATATCTTAATAAATTTAAGACATGGTTTCTTACTGCTCCATATTTCATACGGAGTTTTAGGCACAGATTTGGACGGAACTTGATTCAAAAGGTATGCCGCTGTCTGAAGCGCATGTCCCCAGAATGAAAGAGGTAACTCAGCACTACTCATCATGGAGCTAACCATATCCAATAGGGTACGATTCCTCCGCTCCGATACACCATTGTGCTGTGGTGTATAAGGAGGAGTAAGCTGAGAGAGAATACCATTCTCTTTTAAGTAATCTAGGAATTCCGAGCTTAAGTACTCCCCTCCTCTATCAGACCGGAGGATCTTGATACTTTTGCCAGTCTGGTTCTCTACTTCCTTTCTGAATTCCTTGAATTTCTCAAAAGCTTCATATTTGTGTTTCATCAGATACACATATCCGAACCTAGAGAGATCGTCAGTGAATGTGATGATGTAGGAGAACCCACCCCTTGCATGTGTAGACATCGGACCACATACATCACTGTGTATGAGTCCTAAGAGCTCTGCTGCTCTTTCTCCATGTCCGGTGAACGGAGATTTGGTCATCTTCCCTTTGAGACAGGACTGACAAGTTTCATAAGATGAAAACTCGAACGCATTCAAGAGTCCATCTTTATGCAACTTACTCAGTCTTTTCTCTCCGATATGACCAAGTCTACAATGCCACAAGTAGGATTCATTCGTATCTGAATTCTTCCTCTTGCGTGTGTTTTGTATATTGAGAACTGTATTCTGATTTAGAACGTAGATACCATTACACAGTGTACCCTCTGCAACCAGTACCTTATGAAGGTAAATGTTCATGATATTTCTATCAAGAACAAAGTTATATCCATCTTTATCGAGTAAAGAAACTGATATGATATTGCAAACCATGGAGGGTACATAGTAGCAATCGTTCAAAAATTATAGTCTTGCCATTTGGCAATACTAGGTGATATTCACCGACGGCTGCCGCATTAACTTGTGCTCCGTTCGCTACTCTGAGCGACATATCACCCGGTGCAACTTTCCTACTTTTTCTCAGTCCCTGCAATAAATTACATATATGAGATCCTGATCCGGTATCAAGTACCCAGGAGGTAGGGCTGACCGTAAAACAGTTCTCAATTACAAGAACACCTGAAGTAGATGCAAAACCATGCTTCTTCTTCAACTGGGTATCCTGGGAATCCATACAATCCCCTTTCCCTTGCTCATATTCATGACGGTTGTCACAAGTTAGAGCTGAACCAACGTTCCCCAGCCCCGAATAAGAATTCGGATCGGTCAAGCGATACATTTTATTATCTTGATTAGGGCGTGAAAAGGTTGCTACCTGGAGAGAGAGAAAAGAAACACTCAGCGTGCGCTCTTGCAAGATTAGATTGGTTTATTAGTTTATCTAACCAGGATGTCTCCTACTGTTTCCTCAAATTCTTCTTAAAACCTTTTAAAAGAAGAACTAGTCGGGATTTAATTCACGTCACAATACTTGCTTAACCTTTCAGCCAGGCTAGTGTCGGTACTTCGAGGGAGGTTTTCCAACGCTTTCGCGAAGTTCCTTAATTTAAGAACCTCTTTTCCCTGGGGGCGTAGCCCCGCTAACACCTTTCTAGACACCTACTAGGTTTATAGCATTGATTGTTAAGTGAAGTAATTTCCTAAGAGTAATCCAACTCATCAGTGGGATCGGGATCCAACTATCATTGTGTGATGACCTAGATGGAATCCACTCTAGTCACCACACTCCAGAAGGTATGCGAAATCTGCAAGTTTCAGTTTCTTTAGAAACTCCCGATGTGGTTTTTGCCCCTAGGACCCAAGTGACCTGGACGAATAATCAACAAATCAAAAGGTCCTAGTCAAGTTCAACCCGTCGTTATCCAGGATTGCATTAGACCCGCCCGCATGATCCTTGACGAATAATCAAAAAAATCATGCGTTCGTCATAACCAATCGCATCTATCAGTGCAACAGAGAATTATTACTCAGCCACCATTCACTGTGTCTTGACGAATAATCAACAAACGCAGCACGAATACTAAGTATTAATTATCTGAAACGACGGAGGGCTACGGCTGGGTTTTTGGCGAAAAACCCGTTAACGTAATGAACTTGATGTAGTTGAAGGAACATGATAGACTTTTTGAAAATATAGTGGCGAAAAACTTTTGCTAAAGAGGTCACTCCCTGTGAAGGGATCTCGGCTCTTTCCTCGTCGAATGAGGTGCAGGATATTCCAAACTGAATACCTCGATGCAAAGCAAGAGTTAATCGACTATAGTGAAGTTATTACCCTGATGCAAACTTTGTCCAAGGGGTCACTCCCGATGAGGGGATCTCGGCCCTTGCCTCGTCGAATGAGGTGCTGGGCATTCATAATCGAATACTGCGATGCAAAACAAAAATGAACGTCCTTGCAATAACAGTTTTTTGAAAAACTTGTTCCAACAACGTCTTTTAGGTTTATTTTCTTGCATTAGTTCTTTTAATGCGTCCCATCATTTAAATCCTACCATTGCAGAAAACAACCAAAATATGACGTACGCTTATGCCATTCGCATTCGCCACGGGGCCTCGTCATCACCCGTTAGGTTACTTAACTAACGACAGAGCGGGGGCTGGGCTAGCGCGGCTGAAAAACATAAGCAACGCCTAAATAGTTATTATATATATATAGCAATGATAGCCAATCCAGATCACAAATGAACACTTCGGATATACTAGGAACCCGCGATTCGTTCGAGCCTTCAACGAAAAGCGGATTACACGGTCGCGATGAATAGCCAATACCCCACCCAAGACCCCTACGGGTGCGGCAAACTACCCGCCAAGTATCCGAAGCGAAGCAACCTCCCTCAACGCCGTGAGTAGGCTACTCGGCACTTCGAGATACCCGGTAGTTTGTGCACCCCCTCCATGGGCCTATCCTAAGAGCAAAAACAGTAAAAAGAATTATACAATGACGGCTACAACCCCGACCCGGTTGTGCGGTCATACAAATAATATTACATCAATTTACAAATTTATTACATGAATGAAAGAAAAAGAAACACTCATCTCACATCCACCCCGGCTATTCATCCGCGACAATCCAACGAGTTCATATACACATACCATCAATAGCACAGATCACAGATATGTATAACCCCCACTAATCGACGTATAGCGATTAGCAGACATTCAATACACATATAACATTACAGATATAACCATTAGCCAAAGTCTACAGAACATCGACCAAAAAATACGGATTTTTGAGCCCTAAAAACAAATTTTTCTTTCTGGAAAATCTGGGCAAAAAAGTCATATTGTAAAAATCCCAAAATACCCATATAAGAAAACTGCAGGAAAAAGATTCCCCAACTGAGCTAACTCGGCCGCGGTACCGCGGCATAAGCAATCTTATGCCGCGGAACCGCGGCGCTTTAGACGATTTGGGGGATCAAATTTCTCCAGTTTTCTAACAAAAGCCTGAGCCGATTTTTAGTATATGATTTATTAATTTTTGAACAGATCTAAAAATCGGAAGAAACTGAATTTTTCGGGGTATTTTGCGGTTTTTTGTCCGGTCGAAATTCTAGATACTTTGCTAACATGCTAGGATGTGTTTAGTTAGACTCTGATACCACTGTTAGGTCCACGTTAGCTCTCCCGGTACTTGCGGGGTTGCGGAATCGGTAAAACAAAAAAAATTTCTGAACATGGTAACATGGACCGTAAAAGCCGGATCTTTGCTAAACAACACACTAGCATCCTAACGAGAGATTTATCTACTCGGTTAGGGGTTATACCTCAACTTGAACTCCTTCTCTTCTTGTTGTTCTTCTCCTTGCCTGCTCCGAGGCTTCATCCGGACTTTGGTCACCTTCGCGGCCTCCTTGAGTCGAAGACGATCCACCCGAGAGATGTACATCGAGCTCCACCTCGAGCCGAGGTAACTAGGGCAAAGATATTACTAATCTAGAAGCCCTAGGTTGTGTAGAAGTGATAAAGGGATGGTTTTGTCTTTGTGGGATTTTTATCTCTCAACACATGAGATCAAAAGATGAATCAAGAGGAGGAAGAAGAAGGAGGAGCTAGCAACCATGGTTCATTTTTTTTTCTTCTCACTTGAAAGAGCAAGAGAGAGAATGAGAAAAGAATTATGAGCATAAGAAAATGAACCATGGTTCAATAATGCAAAAACAATATCATTACTAATCCCATCAAGATAAAGTTTGATGGCTACATTGAAATGACCATTATCATAATCAAAATAGAAAAAGAAAAAGTAAAGAAGAGTGTAGATCTCTCTTGAAAGTCAATGGTCAACACGGTCAACCGGTCAACAAAGTCAAGAGAGGTCAATGGGGTCAAATGGTCAATGCAATTAGCCATCATAAAATTATCACTAAAAGGATTAGTAAATGATGTCCACGGCTCATAATGGTTTTGACCAAACGAACTGACAAAACCCTAATAAGTCTGAATCAACTGTCAAAACCCTAATGAGCCTACCATATAACGGTTTTGGCCGAACCAACTGCCAAAACCCTGATGAGGCACCTCCCCCTTCATCACTCGGAAAACTGTGCATACACACCTGCATCCGCATTCCGTAGAATGTGGATGCGCAGAAGACAAAACAAATCCATCCGTGCAATACTAGGATCCGGCTTAAACCAAAGCCCACTAGTATTGCCTGCCCGAACACCGCACGCACATAAGTGTACGTAAGTGATCGCAGCCCTGCCGAAAAACCATACGGCCTCTACACGTTTCGCTCAGTGCAGGGAAACTCTCTGTGTGGGACTCTAAAGACTCGACACTACGCTGGCAGTGGGTTTAACCACAGACCGCAAGCGGCACTAGCTGTACGTAACAGTCCCCAGGTAGTTGTCGATAAGAAGGCCGATGAGGTAAACCCATCCGAACTCCTACTGAGCCTGTATGTGACAATCTCCGTACAGTCCGGTCTGTTCGTCTAATACATCGCATGGCGGGCCTAGGGGGGCGGTAAATGTCAGTCCCTTAATAGCGGTACAAGTCGTGTCGGAGTGAAGCCCAGAACACCCTGAGATAACACTGGAAACCTACCAGTATATCTCGCTTGCCCTGGCCAAGGACTACATGTGTAATGGCTCTCCTAGACACAGCGCGATGTCAACCCCAATACCGGGAGAGACGAATCCTGTCTAACCGTCACTGCCTCCAAGTGCTTCAGGACTGCACCCAACTACTACCTGTTTGCACGACTCAGTAGAGACGTGGTAGGGTAGTAATCAAAGAACAGTGGGAACACACTCGAGGCGAAGTGACAGTGTCAAGTCAGCGGACTAAGCTGTACTCATGTCACCTGGGAACTGATATCTAACGATAGGTATAATACCAACCATCAGTTCCCAACGAGTCCTGTCCAGTGTACTCGTAACCTAACGAGCACCCGCATACTATCTCAAGTACGACATACTGACGGCTGTGGGACAGACCGTCTTTCGTGCTAGGATGAGAAGCGCATACACTAGTCTACTCCAGAGTATCGATACCCTGTCTCGATAATCCCATGACTAGGGACATGAATAAGGATGTGCTTGTGGATTACCCAGCCCCCACGAGTGTGATTGCCATCACAACGCCGGCAATCAAGCAAAGATCCTAAGGGCTCTACTAATGCGTATAGGTGATATAATAAAGAAACACATGTACACATTAAAGCAGAGACAAACCAAGTAGCATACTACTATATCGAGCAAGATTGTCTGTACAACTGTGAATATCCCAAGCTTCCATCAAGTAATATACATACTAGTATGATACAGTAATGGCCTCTAGGGCATATACACTAACAATTATAAAGCTATCCAGTTCCTTCAACGATATCAAGTTCATTACGTTAAAGGTTTTTCACCAAAAACCATTCGTAGCCCTCCGTCATTTCAGACGGGTAGCACGTAGTATTCATGCTATATTTGTCGGCCTGAGTCAAGGCATAGTGTTTGGTAGCTGCTTGTTACCTTTCTGCTGCATAGATAGATGCGTTGGTTTGGGACAGTCGTATAGCCTTGTTAGCCTTAGTCAAGGGCTTGCACGGGTGGGTTCAAATTAACCTGGACAATGACGGGTAGAACTTGACATGTGACTTATGATTTGTTGGCCTTAGTCAAGGTCATAAGAGCATGGGGCAAAAATCACATCGGGAGTTTCTAAAGAAACTGAAACTTTCCAGATATGCGAATACCTTCTGGAGTGTGATAACGTGAGCGGATTCCGTCACATTATCATGCGATGATAGTTAGATCCCGATTCCCACTGATGAGTTAGTTTACTCCTCGGGTGATCCCGACTAATTCTTCTTTCAGGTTTAGGGAAGAATTTGACGTTACAGTGGGAGGTTTCCAGATTAGATAAAGTGATAACCATTCTGATCTAGGTTAGAGTGCACGCTGAGTGTTTCTTTTCTCTCTCTCTTTGGCAGCGACCATGACCCGACCCTATACTATGACTCAGTGACCAAGTTGACCGAACCTTCTTAAACACTGGCTTTTGGATTGTCAGAGTTGCATATCTCATTACCACTCCTACTTTTACCCTTTTCTCCAGAACACCCCGTATTTCTAAGAACGTCCACTTCCATTGGATAAAACCATCGTATGGTTATATACGAACTCGAAGGAATTTATTCGAGGATGGTTTCCGGTTCTGGAGAAAACGAATAGGACTATTCAGTTGTCTTTTCCTTTTACCTTCTCTCAGGTTGCGAGTGCTCCTTGGATTAGGGCAGTACACCTATTACGCAAATTGGATAGTCTTCTTCCAAACCATAGGCAGGTGCCGACCGGTAGGGAATGAAGAAAACCAATTAACCTAAACGGTGTACAGAAGGTATTAAGTTAAGACATATAAAGGGATTAGAAGGAGGGCAAAGTAAATTGCGACTGCTATTCACGACCAAAACCAAGTATTTCATTACCACTCCCACTTCACCTTTGTATTTCTCCAGAACACTCCGTATCACTACGAAGATCCACAGTTTATTGGATACTCCATCGTATGGTTATATACGAACTCGAAAGGAACTTGTTCCAGTTCTGGGATGGATTCTGGTTCAGGAGAAATAGGAATAAGGTTTATTCAGGTGTCTTTTATCTTCACCTTCTCTCGCATTACGAGTGCTCCTAGGATTAGGACAATACACCCATTATGCTTATTGGATAGTCTTCTTCCAAACCATAGGCTGGTGCCGAACAGTAGGGAAGGAAGAAAACTATTTAGCCTAAAGGGGTGTACAGAAGGTAATGACTAAAGACATATGAAGGGATGTGGAGATGTGGCAAAGAAATATACGGTTACAGTTGTGAATCTGGATAAAGGAAGAGGCATTACTAGGAATACCCGGATACCCCAACGAAACATTTCAATGTTTCAGTTTCACTGTGTATTGTTAAAAGAAAACTGATTTCCTAATTAGCACTTGCTCCAGGGTATGTATTTACCAGGTATGATTCTCACATCTGTATGGTTTTACAGATGATGAGTGGGAGTAAGTTATTGGGAATTAGGTGATCATCCTCATTATATCGGAATTCGTTGTAATTGATGATATTTGAGGAAACCGCCTGGGCTGTTTGCCGGATGGCAAATATTTGGTTTTGAATATCCGTTGTTATGCACCAATTTCAAATTGATATATCTGTACGTCTATTTTTATAGAGTGAGATATACCTTTTTGAAATTATGTCTATGACATTTACCTATATCAGTGGATGGTTAGGTAAGGAGCATTAAACAGCGGTGTAATTCTTCTTGACCATAAGTACAGTTTTCAACCTACGACGCACATGGTTTGAGTTATTCAACTCAGGGGACTTATACAGAGTTTTGTATGTTGTCCAGTGTCCATTAGGACAGAGGGGTTGGTCCTCGTACTATATTCTATTTACTTGTGACTTCTCTAGTTCTTAGACATGTGTTTCGTAGAAATACAAAGCCAAGTTTTGAAAAGTTATAGGTATATGAATAAAGTAGAGAACCAGGCGTTGCAAGTATCAGGATTCTTCAAAGTGATCGAAGATGTAGATACTTGTGTATGGTATTCAGTTGATAGTAATGATTAAGAGAACTTGCTTCTCTTTCAGGTTACTCATAATTGGAAGCATTCTTAAGTTGAGTAACGTTGATCGGCCTCCTTCCATTTAGTGACATGCACTGGAGACAGATGCATGATTTGAATCTGGTTCAATTAAATCAGTGCCACTGTTTCTGTATTGGATATAGAACAGTTCATATCTTGACGATGTTAAGGTACGGGGAGTTGTCCGGCCTATGCTTAAAACCAGACTCTGGATAACTCAAGGCACATTTCTGTAATGGCTGTTTGTGGGTTGACCCAGGCTATGACGAGGGTTGATTTTCTACCATCTGGAAGATCAATAGTGATATTGTTCTTTTCTCGCCACAGTTTTAATAAAAATGGATTTTTTCAGAAAACAGTAGTGGGAGTATGGTAGAACTGGAAGTAATTCCAGAACCGCAAACGATTACTGAAGATTTGATAAGAAACTAAAGATTCAATTTGGTTTGACATTCCATTGGCCACTCCGCAGATATGGTGGGTAACCTCAGGCACCCGAGAGGTACTTCGGTAGCCTCAAGGACGGTGACAGGGAGGTTCTTGTTTACTCAGACTTGACACAACTGTTGTTCCAGGCTGTGAGACCGGGCAGGAGGATCAGTATAGCGTCGTTCTGAACTAGCTTTAGAAGTGTACGTCTATATGACTCTGCCAGAGGGTTGTCGTAATCAGTGGGAGCAGCGGAAGCATAGTGGACAAGTGGCTTATGTCTATTCATAGACTTAAGCAGATATAGCGGAGATAGATCATCTATTTCTGATATGACAGTCATAGGTTTGACTTCGTCAGAATAGGGATGAGTCTGTTAAGAAGGTAGTAGGGTGTGATGTCCTGGTATTTGGATGAGATACACAGAGTAGGAAGTGAAATTCCTATACTACGATCGGTTATACTTTGGTTGTCACACAGTAGTTTCTCCACATAGGATATAGATGTTGTTTTTGCACTAGATGCAATAAAGTGATATTGATCCAATCCTGGAGAAACGTTCGGAAGCAGTTTTAGAACATAAGTGGATGTTCTAGGGATATGATAATGACGCCTCATTCGGGAAACGGTTATCATTCCAAGCTTCCAAGGTGACCTGGATGACAGAGTGACTGTCAGAGTTATAGTTTTCCCTCTAACGAGGGGCAGTATTTTGGACAGGTGGTCCAAGCGGATACTGAGGGAGGCATGGCGCAGGATACTGATTAAGTTCAGTTGACGATACAGTCTGAGAAGTTTGGATTTGGAGTTCATTTATGAACTAGGTCCCATCAGATATCCAGACATATTCTAAGACAGGTATTGCTCATTTCGGGAGATGGCTTTCTCCGCGAACTTGAGATAAAGAGAGACATAGAAAGAAACATCAGGGCGGATCCACTCACTGAGGCTATTCCTCGAACGCAATAGTTTCGCAAACGAGCTTTGTGAGACTGACTAGTAGAGGAGTTGGGCGTTCGGTATCACACGGGCTATGAGTATGCGACATCGCAATAATTAGCCTTGAGTATAAATAGGAGATTGTTGGAGATAGTGCCCTCAGAGTCAATTATTGGATCACAGGCACGTGATTGTAATGATTGAGAGAGGACCTATACCGTTAGAACAGTCTTGCTCAAGATGATAGTATGCTATCTGGTTTATCTTTATCATCGTGTACTGCTTTAGGTGACCTTTCAAGTCACTATTGCACGTTGATAGAGCCCTTAGGATTCTTTCTTGACTGCCAGCAGTATGAGGGCGATCATATACGTGGGAGGTGGGGTCTATAAGCACATCCTTAAAAGGTCCCTAGTCATGGGAGTTTCAAGACAGGGCATCGATACTCCAGAATAGACTAGTGTATACAGTCGAGACCCCGACGAGGGGCGGTGGCCGGTCTCACAAGCCACTGGTGTCAGTTAGTTCACCTAAGATGTATACAGGTGCTCATTGGGTTATGAGTACACCGGACAGGACTCGCCGGGAACCTGCTAGTTGGTCTTATACCTGACGTTAGATGGAAGTTCCCTGGTGACATGTGTACAGGTTAGTTCATCGACCTGAGATTGTCATTTGTCTCGTGTGAGTTCCCACTGTACTTTGATTACTACCCTACCACGCTCAAAGGAGACGTGCAAACAGGTTTTAGTTAGGTACAGTCCCGAGCCACATGGAGGCAGTGAGCGGATCTTCAGGGGTTCGTCTCTCCCGGTATTGGGGGTGAGCTCACGCTGTGTCTAGGAGAGCCATTACACGAAGTCCTTGGCCAAGGGAGGAGATTTACTGGTAGGTATTCCAGTAGTATCTCATGGTGTTCTGGGCTACACTCCGACACGACTTGTACCGCTTTTGGGGGTCTGACTTTTACCAACCCCCTAGGTCCACCATGCGATGCTCATAGACGAACGGACCAGACTGTACAGATATTGTCACTGACAGGCTCAGTAGGGTGTTAGGATGAGTTCGCTCATCGACGTCTCTTTTGGTCAATACCTGGTAGCCCGTTACGTATGGCTAATACCTCTGACGTGCTAGTGGTTAAATCCTCAACCAAAGTATTGACGAGTCTTTAGAGTCTCCCACAGACCGTTTTCTCAAGTTTCGGGCGAAACGCTGTAGAGGCCATATGGAGATATGGCTAGGTTCGATCAGATACGTGCGGTATTGCACGGATCATGATCGGACGGATAATACTAGCGGGCTTTGGTTTAAGCCGGATCCTAGTATTGTACAGTGTAGATTTTGTCTCTTTGCATTTGTATTCAGTGGGAATACAAATGCGGGCATGTATATGTAGTGGCGGGGTTTCCCTGTAATTTATTACGGGATTAGTTTTTGGAGTTGCCAGTTTGCATTCCGTTTCGGCCAGTTTTCCTTTGTTCCTTCACGGCCGGACTTTTATGATGGGAGGAACTAATATGCAATTGTTCAAATTAGCTAAGTAGAGGGGTTTATTTGTTATTGAGGGATTATGATATTTCTAGCATCATTAGATTCCTTTTGCTTCATGATGGCTAGCATTTATTGTGATAGATTTTGAAAGGATTGATTTGGAAAATGGTGTGACCATTATCTCTTTATCCTCACAAATTTTCCTCACTTGTTTTTGATCCATCATTTTTCCTCTTCCATTAGAAGGGGCTGGCCACTTTGGAGTGAGAGAGAGAGTTGATTTTTGTTGTGAGGAAAAATGTTCATCTCATTTTTGTATCAAAGTTCAAAAGCTCTATTTCAAAGTTCCTTCTTCACATCCAATATGGCAACTTCATAAACCCCAAGAGACAATACATTCTACACTTCATCTACAGCATTTCTTGGACACGTCGACTCGCCAACTTCGTGCCCGAGTTGCCTCGGTCCAGAGGTGGGAGCCCGTAAAAGAACCCGGCGATGTGGTACCCGTTCCGACGAGGAGATGAAGACCGGAGATTCCGCGAGGAGATCGGAGTGGAGGCCGAAGACCGAAGGACACGGATCGCTCGGTATAGCTTCCTTCCTATTTTCTAGTTTGCTAGAGTTAGGTTAATGGCCCGATCCGGGATGTTAGTGCGCGGTGGTGCCGGTTTACAAGTTCCGTAAAAGTTTCATTTCCGCATTTTGGCCTCGGATTGACGGCCGGGGCGCCGCCGTGCACTCACATAAATATCACGTTGTTGGGGGTCTGACTTTATCCACCCTCCTAGACTCGATATGCGATACTCTTAGACGAACAGACCAGACTGTGCGGATATTGTCACTAACAGGCTCAGTAGGGGTTCAGGATGAGTTTGCTCGTCGGCCTCCCTTTCGCTCAATACCTGGGTAGTCTTTACGTACAGCTAGTGCCGCTGACGTGCTTGTGGTTAAACCCACTGCCAGCATATTGACGAGTCTTTAGAGTCCCATACAGAGGGTTTTCACGGTTCAGGCGATATGGTGTACATGAGATATGTTGATACTTAATGTGTCCGATTAAATATGTGCACATGCTGCGCAGACTTTTATCGGACGGTTGATAATACTAGCGGCTGAGGATTAAGCCGGATTATTAAATCGGGTTTTGATTTAATAATTTATATATGTATTTGTATATACGCATTCTAGTATTATTGTTCACTATTCGTTTTCTCTCTCGGCTATTCGTATTTTGGTACGAATACGCGTATATGTATTTCGATACATGTACCGAGAAGTATTCCATATTTTATACAGAATGGCTTCTAGAAGATGTGCCACCTCATTATTGATTTTTCTTTTTAGAAAAATCATTTGTTTGATAATGAGGTGGAGGGTGTGAGGTGGAGGGTGTGAGGTGGCAAAGGCATGGTCTTGGGAATGGAACAAAGTATGGTTGATGTTATTTTATTGTAAAAAGAAAATTGAGATTTTATTGATTGGAGAAGAGAGAGAGTTGGCCGGCCATGATTTGGGTGGGGTTCATTTTCATTTTGGAGGGTTACATGATTAATTTACACACTAGCTCACTCTCTCAAGTTTCATCCAAAGAAAGCCATAACGATTTTTGGGTTGCTTCATGCCAAAGTTCATCACCTCATTCATCTTCTACGCTTGCTCATTGAGCAAAACAAGTTGAGAGAAAATTGTAGTGACACTTTCATACACCCCCACTCTCCATCGCTAGCGACGTTGGAGCGTCGGTTAGCTCGTTCGACGAGGTTGGAGCTTGCGCCGTTTCCCTCGGGTGGATCATCGGAGATGGAGGAAGACCGGCAACCAAACATCATCAAAGGACCGCTAGGAGCTTAGAATAAAGACCGAAGGACTCGGATCAACTCGGTATAACGATTCTAACTCTTAGTTAGCTCGCTAGTTTAGGGTTTAAGGTCGATCCGTAAATCGAGTAGCGGTAGCGCCAGTTTAGAAAATTTTTGTTCCGCATTTTGGCCGCGTTTCAACGGCCGGGGCGCTGCCGGGACCCTACACAATTGTCTCGGCTACATTCAATTCGGAGTCTCTCACACGGACTCGAAATCACGAACTCGGTATCTTCATCACTCTGTAGAAGATCTCTAGCTGAACACGTCCTCGGGAACTCGTCCATACAATCGGAAGAATACTCAATACTCGTCCGTTCTCGATCAGCTCACAACGCTTCTAGGTGAGATCCTCTATCCGAAGCTGGTTAGCTTGCCGATCTCTTATCACATGATATTCGGACAACGTCAAACTTTTCGATCGATTCGTCAAAGTCCCATAATTCCCCGAAAGCTCAACACCTGAGCACAGTCTAATAATATCCCTCACATGCCACAGTACCTATGGACCAACCGTAGAAGGGCAAACCCAAGCCTCACTGATGGCACCGCTGAACTGCTGCAAACCCTAAGGTTCGGAAGTGGTTCTATGGTTATTATGTCGAGTTAGGGTTTCATTCTTCTAGAGGGTCCATAGAATTACTTGCATGTTCCTTCGAATACTTTAAACATGGAAATATTGGGTTTCTGACATTTGTTCGAACTTTCTAACTTCGCCTAGACGACATGCGAGTGCCCTTTGTCCACATGCTAAAGAATGACTCTATCTTCCAGGAAAGACGGTGCATTACGGTCATCTCTGGATCGGTCATCTCTAGACCTGAGTAACACTCTCCACACTGGAAATCTTCAACTCAACTGGGCCTGCGTCGGCACATCAATCTGACGAATCACCTTCGTCTCTCAACTCGGGGTAGACTAGCTATCGTCCGTCGCAGCTCTGCTTGAAAGCTCCAGCGATCTCAGCTCGTAAAGTCTGGAGGCGACATCACATCAATCTCAGCAACAGCTGGGTTATCTGTCTGCACGATAGACGACATCACAATCTCTGAGGTATGCTGTACATCAACAATCCTCACACAACAGGCAGCTCTAACAATGGCCCGATCATCCGTTGTAAAACCAACACTCGCCTCAACAAGAGGTCACAACACAACACTACATCACGACGTTCCCATGTCACCAGAAAACACAATGGTCAGTCCTCGTCCATGACGAGCTCGCCCCGACCGTCTTACTAGCAGCAGCTCCATCTGCGCTCAAACCAAGGTGACAGGAACCTCAAGCGTGAATCGATGAAAACAGATCAAGGGCATGAAAGGAAACGACAGATCTAGAATGGATACATGATCATAAGGAGAAACAGCATCAATGAAAGTATGATCATGGAAACGAACAGAATCAAGGATCTCAAATGGATGTATAATCATGGGTACGTAGAGAATCACAGATCACAAAATATGTACATCCTAAGGTTTCTTAAGTGGAGTATCGTATCGTAAATATGCCGCGGAACATACGTACGGTATGTCACTCTACTCAAGCTACCTACTCCATCAATCAGGGTCAACCTATGAAACGAAAGTTCGGGTCAAATACCCCCCCCCATTCAAGTCTAAGTTCCGTAAGGTCAAGCCTAGGTTCCGAAATACATACCCGCCCTAGACTCCGCATAGTCAAACATAGACTCGAACCAAGCTTAATGTAACATTTTGAAAATTTTAGAAAATAAATAAATTTAATTAATTAAATAATAAAATGTTAATTTAAAAAGTTATTAAAACAAAATAGGACATTTTCATAAGTAGTGTGTGAAACTAATTAAAGTTAAATTTTAGTTTGTAACATTAGTAAATTACAAGGATTTTAGTGTGAGATTTAGCTTCATTTTAATAAAAAGGGTGTTTATATAATAACATATGTAATGAAGGGTTTTGTGTAAAGTTTAGGTAATTGTGAAAACTTGGAAATGTTGAGGGTGTATGTGTAAAAGGGTTGGATAATGTTTAAGTTCAGAAATTTCCTCAAGACACCACAACTTAGAAGTGACCATGCAGAAACACCTCCTTCTTGTATGCACACCCCATGCACCCCACCTCACCCTTGCATGAAAACACCACAACTCCTTTGGTGACACCTCCTCCTACAACCCTCACTCACTATCCTTATATTGTTCAGCTCATATATCTTGTGAATTAAAGAATCAACTGAAGGGAAAAAGAAAAGAAAAATATCTTAGAACAAACAACAAAGAAAAGAAAAGGAAAAACAAGTGAAGAAACAGCTAGATGCTAAAGATTTCACCACCACCCTCTAGCTAGGATCTTGAGCTTAGGCATCTTGGAAGAAGCCTTTCCACTAAACTTATGGAGGTATAATCTTTAATCTCTGTAGAAATTAGTTCCGAAATGTTTAACTTTAGAAATCGAATATCGGATATATGGTGTTTTAGGAAAATATAGGTTCTGTGAAGATGAGCTGTAATTTAGATAATAATTAACCTAACCAAACAGTGCCATCACCTTATAAAATGGACCTAGAATAAACTCTAGGAAGACGAACCATATAGCTCGGAGTTTGGCCGGCGACACATAGGGTAATTCCGAGCTCGCCGGTTTTTTAGAAGAGTTGGGTATTGTGGGTTTTAAGGTAGGTTTCTGTTTATGTATTAAGATGTTTGGTATTGTTTATTTAAGTTATTTTAACAGTATATGGAATCTGGAAGCTAATATCTGAAATAGGGATTAAGATTCTAAAACACGACACGGATGTTCGTAATGCGTTTCTGTTTTCTGTTACGAACAGCGATTGGTTAAAATCCAGTTAGTATAGGTCTTAGATAGTTTGTAATAGTAGTATTTAGTATAGTTAATACGTAAAACATTTATTTTCATGTTTTCGCCATATCGGAGTTTAGTCGTTTCTTATATGAATTAATATCGATGTTAGATTTGAGTACGGGAACTTCGGAGGCCGCAAGGAAAGGAAAGTAATTGATGATCTGAGTTGATTCGACGTATTCCAGTGAGTAAACTAAATATCTACCGGGGGATTTTGTATGGATGGCGTGTTACGCCCGTGGTTTAAGTTTAAATTATAATTGTTCCTTCGTTTATAAAGTTTGATCATATGCATTCATATATATAATATTATCATGTTAATAGTTGTTAGAACACTGCAAAAATTATCGACAAGTCATGCTGCACATGCACATATCTACATGTTACACTACACCTCGTCGATATTAACATGTCACATACACACTTAGTACTTATTATACTAAATATGAATTCCATCATACCTTAAACATCAAGAATGGTAGTTATTTTTCATAAATGTCTTCATGTTTTATCTTCAAGTATTTGTAGTTCGGATAAAAGATGCATTGGATTACTACTGATTTATGGTTTTGAGTTTTATACACTATCGAAAGGATTCAATGATTTTAATGATTGATGTGACATGTCCACCATGAAATGTCGTTTTTTGATTTGGTTTTATTCCGAACCGGCTGGGGTAGCTATACGGTTGTGGAATTTCTTACATATATCCGGGCTGGGTGGGGTACCTATACAGCCGGATTCATGGTGGACCCGATCGAGGCCGAAGGGTAGGAGGGCCGTATTATAGGCGGGGAGCCTAACGAGGATACTCAATACCGGAGTTAGTGGTAAACATGGCGGATATCTAGGTGATACCGACTAGAGTTATTTGATTGACAGGATCGTTCGGGGAACGATGCCTGATGAAACACCGAAAATTTGTGTCGATGTTGGACACGGAAAGAAATTGAACCTTATTTGGAAAATAATTGATGAGAATTCAGTTTTGATTTATACATTGAGTAGTACATATTCATGCTTCCACCTGTTATTATGCATCGCATTCATTATTGTTGATATTAGTTCTAGTTCGGCATACTTACATTATCAGCCGATATATGTTGGTTTTATTCACTGAGTTGGCAACTCACCCCCGTTGTGCCATAGTTTCTTGCAGGAGTCGTGTAGACGCGTAGCAGCAGTGCGGATCCACTTATCATCTTTTGTCACTCTTTTTTGCTAGGTGGGTTACCTATGTAGTAACCTCCTATTTTGGTTTTGTATATTGGATCTAGTATTACTCCATCAGACCTTGTATAGTTGACTTAGAACGAGATGTGGTTGTATGTATCGTATTTTGGCTGTTGAGATCGTTTAGTGGTTTTAAATTATATTCCTTTTATTTATGCGTAAGATTCTTCATTTTGAGTGTCGTATTACTATTATGTATTGATTTACGCTATTTGGCTTCGTTTTGCTCCCAACTAGGGATGTAACTTATTTCCACACCCCATAACTGCTTAATTAATAACTAAAAAGGAAGTACTGTCGAAATTTCAAAACCAGTTGTTTAAACTTCTATTATTTAAAAACCATTCGACATGCTACTTCATTCTTTTACTTAAAAACTAAAATTTTCTAAATTCCACAAAAAGGGTTTTGATCTTGGTTTTTGGCTTACTCAGATTGTGTCGACGTCTTTAGATATCATATAATCTAAGTGCCGGTTACATCCAAATTTTGGGTCGTGACAAAGTTGGTATCAGAGCTTAGGATTAACCTTACGGAACCGAGTACTGAATTGAGTATAGTAGGCTTTAATTTCGTTAGGTGGGTTGACCCTTGGTTGATGGAATAGGTGGTTTAGGATGAGTAGAGTATCGTACATATGTTCCGCGGCATATTTACGCTACGATACTCAGCCTAAATGACCTTAGGACATATTTATTTTTACTTCCTTTCTTGATTCCATGTATCCTATGATTCGATTGCAATGTCCTTATCAATTCTGTTTCTTACTCTAGCCACTAAGTCATCAATGACTATGAGGACTCAGTAGGCCGCTGTTAGAGATGAGATTGGAGCGGGCTCGTCTGAGACGAGGATAGACCAAGGCAGTGCGCCTATCCTTCATGAACAGATTGATCCACCCTCTATTGATAGTATAGCTAGGATGGAGGCGAGTGTTCAGGAGATGCGCCAAATGATCGAATCCTTGATAGAGATTAGTCGAGTACGGAGATCGGCCATTACTCCATGTACGGTTGTTCAGAGGCCAAGGCGAATTAGTACTAATACATCAGCTCCTAGGCATGCTCGTAGAGGCCGTGGCGGATTCTTTATGAACCAGTTACGTTTTTTATACCCATATAGTCAACAGCCCTCGCAAAGATGTTTCGGGTGTGGATGTCTGTTGGGTTACGGCAGCGCCCCGGCCATCAATCCAAGGCCAAATGCGGAACAAAAACTTTTCAAACTTGACGCTACCGCAACCATTCACCCGGATCGAACCATTAACGCTAAACTAGCTAACTACTAAAATGATAGAATGGCTATACTGATCGATCCGTGTCCTTCTGTCTTTAGCCACCATCTTTAGCTCCTCACGGCATCTCCGATCTCGCTCTATCTCCGGTCTCCTCCTCGTCGAAAAGGGCACCACATCAAGAAGTTTTTTTACGGGGTCCCACTTCAAACCGAAGCAACTCGGACTTGAAGTTTGCTAGCCGACATGTCCAAAGTGATGTAGAGAATGTGTTTAATAACTTTGTCTCAAGCATCCATTGATTCTCAACACATGAGAGTGTATGGATGGAGGTTGAAGATGATTCCATTGGTGGAAGTTATGAGCTAGAGAGAAAAGAAGAATAAGAGCTTTTCTTCTCTATTGTGTTGAGATGGAAAAATGAGAGAGCTCTCCTCAATCCCAAGAGCTAGCCCAAGGCTAAGTGGATGTCCACTCTCTCTCCACCTCTCATTTCAACACAATAATCAATCACAAATGTGACATTAGCACAAAAAATAATACCATGACTCACCAATGAAGCACATGGCACATTTAATGCACTAAATCATGACATCCACTCACAATTTCCACCATCTAAACATTAATCCAAATGTCTAGTCCAACAATAAGATATGGCAACATCTAAAGTAAACTCGTAACGGATCACAAGAATACCCCTCACCTGTATATACATACCTGCATCCGCATTCCGACTGAATGCAAATGCGATGAGACTAAAGTAATCTAACAAATCTAATACTAGGATCCGGCTTAAACCAAATCCC
This sequence comes from Agapanthus africanus, assembly GCA_030015575.1. Taxonomy (NCBI): domain Eukaryota; kingdom Viridiplantae; phylum Streptophyta; class Magnoliopsida; order Asparagales; family Amaryllidaceae; genus Agapanthus; species Agapanthus africanus. The sequence continues at coordinate 707,830,423 of CM057338.1, read as the reverse complement.
ACTAGTATGATCCGTCCGATCATGACACGTGTACTAGTGCACGTATATGATCGAACCCTGCCATAAAACCATACGGCCTCTACAAGATTTCGTCCGAACTTGGGAAACTATCTGTGGGGGACTCTAAAGACTCGTCAATACGCTGGCAGTGGGTTTAACCACAAGCACGTCAGTGGTCCTAGCTGTACGTAACGGCTACTCTTGTATTGACCAAAAGGGAGACCGATGAGCGAACTCATCCTGAAACCCTACTGAGCCTGTCAGTCACAATATCCATACATTCCGGTCCGTTAGTCTATGAGTATCGCATGTCGGGCCTATGGGGCTGGTAAACGTCAGACCCCCAAAAGCGGTACAAGTCATGTCGGAGTGTAGCCCAGAACACCCTGAGATACTAATGGAATACCTACAAGTAAATCTCACTTACCTTGGCCAAGAACTTCGTGTAATGGCTCTCCTAAACACAGCGCGATCTCACCCCCAATACCGGGAGAGACGAATCCCCTGCCGATCCGCTCACTGCCTCCATGTAGCTCGGAACTGCCGTACCGAGTAGCTCCTATCAAGGGCTTACCCAACTAAAACCTGTTTGCATGACTCCTTTAAGCCGTGGTAGGGTAGTAATCAAAGCACAGTGGGAACTCACACGAGACAAATGACGATCTCGGGTCGATAGACTAACCTGTATACATGTCACCAGGGAACTGCTATCTGACGCTAGGTATAAAACCAACTAGCATGTTCCCGGCGAGTCCGTCCGGTGTACTCATAACCCAATGAGCACCTATATACATCTTAGGTGAACCAACTGACACCAATGGGTTGTGAGACCGGCCACCGCCCCTCGTCGGGGTCTCGACTGTATACACTAGTCTACTGATGGAGTATCGATGCCCAGTCTCGAAACTCCCACGACTAGGGACATTTTAAGGATGTGCTTTAGACCACCCAACTCCCACGTATATGATCGCCATCATATTGTTGATAGTCAAGCAAGAATCCTAAGGGCTCTATCAACATGTAATAGTGATCTATAATATCACCTAAAGCATGTACATGATGACAAAGATAAACGAGATAGCATACTATCATCTTGAGTAAGACTGTCCTACCGGTACAGGTCTTCCCTCAATCATTGAAATCACGTGCTTGCGATCCAATAATTGACTTTGAGGGCACTATATCCAACAATCTCCCACTTGCACTTAAGGCCAATTATTGCGATGTCGCATACTCACAGCCCGTGTGATACCGAACACCCAACTCCTCTACTAATCAGTTTCACAAAGCTCGTTTGTAAAACTATTGCGTTCGAGAAATAACCTCAGTGAGTGGATCCGCCCTGATGTTTCTTGCTATGTCTCTCTTTATCTCAAGTTCGCGGAGAAAGCCATCTCCCGAATATGTCTGGATATCAGATGGGACATAGTTCATGAATGAACTCCAAATCTAGCAAACTTCTTAGACTGTATCGTCAACTGAACTTAATAAGTATCCTGCATCATGCCTCCCTCAGTATCCGCTTGGATCACCTGTCCAAACTACTGCCCCTCGTCAGAGGGAAAACTATAACTCTGACAGCCACTCTGTCATCCAGGTCACCTTGGAAGCCTGGAATGATAACCATCTCCCGATGGAGGCTGTTGTTATCATATCCATAGAACATCTACTTATGCTCATAAACTGCTTCCAAATATTTCTCCAGGATTGGATTAAAATCCCTACTTATTTTATCTATTGCAAAAACAACATCTGGTGTGGTACTTGACATCTCATGATTGACTCAATTGCCAAAGCAAGTGATATGCCAATCATGCACATCCCTCTCCCCATTAGTCTGTAAGACACCTTTAGAGAGGGTGACTCCATCACCTGCAGGTATACTACCGTGCCAGGAGTCGTCCATTCTAAAATACCTTTAGAATACTATCTAAGTACCCAGATTGTGAAACTACCCAAATCCAGATCTAAAACCATAGATCTAGTAACCAGAATGTCAGATATAATATCAATATCCTTTGCGGAGAAACTACTGTGTGACAACCACATTATAATCGATCGTACTATAGGAATTTCACTTCCTACTATGTGCATGTCATCCAAATACCAGGACATCACACCCTACTACCTTCTTAACAAATCCATCCCCTATTTTGATGAAGTCAAAGCCCATGACTGTCACATCAAAAATAGATGATCTATCTCCACTATATCTGGTCTAGTCTATAAATAGACATAAGCTACTTGTACACTATGCTTCCGCTTCTCCTACTGACCACGACAACCCTCTGGAAGAATAATATATACGTGCACTTCTAAAGCTAGTTTAGAACGACGCTATACTTATCCTCCTGCCGGGTCTCATAGCCTGGAACAACAGTAGTGTCAAGTCTGGGTAAACAAGAACCTCCCTGTCACCGTCTTTGAGGCCACCGAAGTACCTCTCGGGTGCCTGAGCTTACCCACCATATCTGCGAAGTGGCTAATGGAATGTCAAACCCGATTGAATTTTTAGGTCTTATTAAATTTTCAGTAATCGTCTGTGGTTTTGGAATCACTTCCAGTTCTACCATACTCCCACTACTGTTTTCTGAAAAAATCCATTTTACTAAAACTGTAGCGAGTCAAGAACAATATCACTATTGATCTTCCAGATGGTAGAAAGTTAACCCTCGTCATAGCCCGGGTTAACCCACAAACTGCCATTACTGAAACGTGTCTTGAGTTATCTAGAGTCTGGTTTTAAGCATAAGCCGGACAACTCGCCGTACCTTAACATCGTTAAGATATGAACCATTCTATATACAATATAGAAACATAGGCACTGATTTAATTGGAACCAGATTCAAATCATGCAGCTGTCTCCAGTGGATGTCAACTAAATAGGGAGAGGCCGATCAGCATTACTCAACTTAGGAGTGCATCCAATTATAAGTAACGTGAAAGAGAAACAAGTTTCTCAAAACCATTACTATCAACTGAATACCAAACACAGGTATCTACATCTTCGATAACCTTGAAGAATCCTGATGCTTGTGACACCTGGTTCTCTACTTTATTCTTGTACCTATAACTTCTCAAAACTTAGACCTTGTATTTCTATGAAACACATGTCTAAAACTGGAGAAGTCACAAGTAAATAGAATATAGCACGATTACCAACCCCTGTATCGTAATTGACACTGGACAACATACAATACTTTGTATAAGTCCTCTAAGTTGAATAACTCAAACCATGTACATCGTAGGTTGAAAACTGTACTATGGTTATGAAGAATTACACCGCTGTTAAATGCTCCTTACCTAACCATCAACTGATATTCATCGACATAATTTCAAAATGTTATATCTCACTTTATAAAATAAACGTACAGATATATCACTTTGAAATTGGTGCATAACAATGGATATTCAAAACAATATTTGCCGTCCGGCAAAAACCCAGAAGATTTTCTCAAATATCACCAATTACAACGAATTCCAATATAATGAGGATGATCACCAAATTCCCAATAACTTACTCCCACTCATCATCTGTAAAACCATACAGATGTGAAAATCATACCTGGTAAATACATACCCAGGAGCAAGTATCTAATTGGGAAATAAGTTTTCAATTAATAATGCGCAGTGAAATTGAAACATAAAAATGTTTCGAAGAGGTATCCTGGTATTCCTAGTAATGCCTCTTCCATTATCCAGATTCATGAGTGTAACCGTATATCTCGTTGTCATCTCTCCAAATCCCTTTATTTGTCTTTAGTCGTTACCTTCTGTACACCATCGTTAGGCTTAATCATTTTCTTCCTTCCCCACCGTTCGGCACCAGCCTATGGTTAGGAAGAAGACTATCCAATAAGCGTAATAGGTGTACTCTCCTAATCCTAAGAGTACACACAACCTGAAAGAAGGTGATGATAAAAGACAACTGAATAAACTTTATTCATATTTCTCCTGAACCAGAATCCATCCTCGAAAAAGTTCCTTCGAGTTCGTATATAACCATACGATGGATTTATCCAATGGAATTGGATGTTCGTAGTGATACGGGGTGTTCTGGAGAAATACAAAGGTGAAGTAGGAGTGGCGATGAAATACGTGGTTTGGTCGTGAATGTTAACAGTCGCAATTTACTTTGCCCTCTTTTGGATCCCTTTATTTGTCTTTACTTATTACCTTCTGGACTGAGGCTAATTGGTATTCTTCATTCCCTACCTTTCGGCACCTGCCTATGGTTTGGAAGAAGACTATCCAATAAGCGTACTAGGTGTACCCTCCTAATCCAAGGAGTACTCACAACCTGAAAAAAGGTAAAAAGGATAAAGACAACTAAATAATCATATTCTATCTCTCCAGAACCAAAATCCATCCTTGAATCTGGAACAAGTTCCTTTAAGTTCGTATATAACCATACGATGGATTTATCCAATGGAAGTGGATATTCGTAGTAATACGGGGTGTTCTTGAGAAATGCAAAAGGTAAAAGAAGGAGTTGCAATGATGTATGCAACTCAGACAATGCAAAAGCCAGTATCTTAAGAAAGTTCGGTTAACTTGGTCACTGAGTCATAGTCTAGGGTCAGGCCATGGTCGCTGTCAAGAGAGAGAGAAAGAAACACTCTGCGTGCACTCTTACCTGGATCAGAATGGTTAGTCACTTTATCTAATCAGGATGTCTCCCACTGTATCCTCAAATTCTCCTCCAAACCTGAAAGAAGAATTAGTCGGGATCATCTAAAATCACCCGAGGAGTAAACCAACTCATCAGTGGGAATTGGGATCCAACTATCATCGCATGATAACGTGATAGAATCCACTCACGTTATCACACTCCAGAAAGTATACGCATGCCTGGCAAGTTTCAGTTTCTTTAGAAACTCCCGATGTGTGTTTTTACCCCAAGCAGCTTATGACATTGACTAGGTCAACAAACCATAGACCGCTAGTCAATTTCAACCCGTTATTATTCTGGATTGTATTAAACCCATCCGTACGTGCCCTTGACTGGGTCAACAAGGCCGCACGACTATCCTAACCAATCCCATTGATGCAACAAACAAGCACCACATAGCTACTGAATACTACGTAATGACAAGGTCAACAAACTCAGCACGAATACTAGATAATACCCGTAAGAAATGACGGAGGGCTATGGCTGGTTTTTGGCGAAAAACCTTTAACGTAATGAACTTGATATTGTTGAAGGAACTGCATTGCTTTTTATAAATGTATAGTAGCGAAAACCTTTGCTAAAGAGGTCACTCCCGGTGAAGGGATCTCGGCTCTTTCCCTGTAGAATGAGGTGCAGGATATTCCAACTGAATACCGCGATGCAAAGCAAAAAGTAATCGACTATAGTAAAGTTATTACCCTGACGCAAACCTCTATCCAAGGGGTCACTACCTATGAAAGGATCTCGGCCCTTGCCTCGTCGAATGAGGTGCTGGATATTCATGACCGAAAATCACTGTGCAAAACAAAAGAGAACATCCTTGCAATAACAGCATTTTGAAAAATGTTCCAACAACATCGAATAGGTTTGTTTTCCTTGCATTGATTAGAATCAATGCAGTCCCATCAATTAATCACACCGGAAAAGAACGAAAATAAAATGTATGTATATGCCATCCGCATTCGCCACTGGGTCCCGTCATCACCCGTTAGGTTACTTAACTAATGACAGAGCGGGGACTGGACTAGCACAGGTGTAAAACATATACAACATCTACTAGTATATATATAAATATATAATAATCGCTCCAGGTATGATAAATGCAACATCACAGAAAAGTAATAAGCATCATAAAAAAATACAGATAATCTGGGAGCCCCGGGTTTCATAGAGCTGCAACTGAAACCCGACGTTCCCCTGGTCGTGTGGATAGCCTGTGCAATGAAAACCTAGATCCCTACGGGTGCGGCAAGTTACCCACCAAAACCAGAAGCGAGGCAGCCCCTTCAGCAAAGTGAATGGATGATCAGTCGAAAATATTGCATTTTTAACACATCAATTTCCCTACTATTTGCAATCATCTAAATGTGTTCGGTATGAATATAGCACATATTAGCAAAACATCTGTAAAATACCAAATAATTTGTGATATGTATTTTAACCAACACTTTGAGGGAAATTGAGTGTTTATCATTGCACGCATAATCTTTGTATAGCGCAACACTTGTCTCGAGAATCTGTGCAGGAAATTCCAAGAAAAGAGCCGAAACAGCTAACAGTGCTGATAAAAATACGCCAAGTCCAAGACTTGTGATCTGGCAATGATGTAGAAAGAAATATGAGATTCCACACATCAGAAACATACCATAAGGCCAACACAAGGCAGCACAAGAAATTTGATCCACAGATGCCTTCAATGGGCCGCGGATCCGCGGCCGAAGGGCCCTTCCCACGGCGGATCCGCGGCCACGTGATGGTGACGTCAGCGGTTCATTGCTTCAGGTTTCTCCATTCAAGTTCCACACTCATTTCAGCCAATGCAAATTCCAGAGATCTCCATAAGGTTCTGTCCGAACAGCAAAGTTTATTGTTCAAGCTAAACACTTCCAAACTTCTTAAACAAGCCCCATAACTACCTAAGCCTAGAAGCTTCTCCCTAACCTCCGAGCTTATCAAGAAAGCTAGCTCTAACTAACTAATTCTAGAAACTTCTTCCTAACTACCAATCTTGCAAGTGAAGCTAACCCTAACCTAGCTTCTAAAGGAAGCTAATCCTAATCAAGCTTCTAGGGGAAGCTAAGGAGAAGGCTATAGAAGAGGACCTAAGGCTTGTTGTTGAAGGGTTGTTGAAAATTGAGCCAAAATTCCAAACACAAGTTGAGTGACACAACTTGTGCACCCAAACCCTAATCCAATCACCAAAGCCAAATTCAAGATCTCCGAGTACAAATCAAGCAAGAAGCCTTCAACCTTTTAGAAGCGACGCCGATCTTCAACCGAGCAAGTGATCCAAGACGATCCGCGACTCACGGAGACGATGCGAAGCTAATTCGACGATCGAGTTCTTTCCTCAAATTCTTGTAGTTCTTGAGCGAATTGTAACGGAATTGTTGAATAATAGAAGGTGAAATTTCTTTATCTTGCTTATCTTTATATTTGAGCATTATGATGAGTTTTTGATTCTTGATTGATTTCTTTGCCATGATGTTTGAGTAGAAACTCCGCTCGTGGAAGAGTCGAGAAAATCAATAGATGATGATGATTACAATCTTGAAACAATTCTTAATTCCTATAAGTTTTGTAAACTCTTGTAAATTGAATCATCGACAATCTAGTTTCGAGCGAGATGCTTTCTTGAATGGTTTCACTCTTAATTAGATATCAACGATCAGTAATTCAATTTACTAGAGGCTAGCATTTGAATGATCATCAACGAAAGGACAAAGGATGAGATGAAGAAACCCTAGTTCCTTCAAAAGATCCTTAAACCCCGTCGATCGTCATCGATCTAGCAACAAATCATTAATGGATAAGAAAACGTAATCACAAGTTTTCATCACTTCTATAGATTCGATCGATTCCTACGAGCCTCATCACAAATCTTGATTACTAATTCGATTTGGATATCATCAATTCTTGATTCTTGATTTTTAGTATTTCTTGATATTAGATCTAGATTTTGATAATTCTTGAAATTCACTTTTATAAATCTTGAATCGAATTCTTTTTTTTCTCTTTAATTTTCAACTCGACTAAAACAATTACGATCAAATCACACTTTCCCTGTGGACGATCCGCACTCGCTAACGAACCTACAATTGACACCGTTATTGATTGCGGTTTACAAATTTCTTTGGTTGTGATTTCTATACATTTTCTACCTACACACCGAGAATCAATTCAATCAAATGGCGTCGTTGCCGGGGATCGTGTGCTAATTTGTTCGTTTTTGAAATTTCAGTTGAAAATTTTATTCCATCAGAATTTTTAGATCAAAATTCGCACAAACACTAAACGATTCGTTGTGATTTGTTGCGAGGAAATCAGGAATCTGTGGAGTGAGAGGAAAAATTTTCAGAGCATTCCAGAGAGCTCAGGAGGTGAATAGGAACAGTTCCTGAGAATTTGGCGCAGAGATATTAACATAGGACCGCGTTTCCGCGGCTAACAGGTACATCTCGCGGTGGATCCGCGATGGGCCTAGGGGTTCACTGTACGAAACTTTTCTGGTATCTCCTGTACTTTCTTATCTCCTCCTTGATCTGGTCCAATAACCAATTTCTGCAGGTTTTTTGCAAAAATTCGCAGCACCGCAAAAATAAAAAAATTGTGCGTGTTTGATCTTGGTTGTTTGCATTTTTAATACGGAAATTAAGGGGCAAAGACCAAATTCAGATTAGATAGGAAGTTCATTACCCTTCCTAAGCCCCGAAAATCGCAAAACTGCATCCGCATTACCCTCATTAACTAAAAAAGATCTAGACATGACTCTAAGGACCGTCGCGCTCAATTAGGACAGAAGGAGGTCATGGGTAATCTATTGCTTATCCGCGTTTCTTTTGTGGTGTCTAAGGCAAGTGTGTCTAAGGCAAGTGGTTACTTAATTAGGCCCACTACTTACATAGTGGAGAACATCCCACTTACCTGGCACTTACCTGGCCACAGGAGGGACAAAGAGGCAGTAGAGGATTGATCCTGCGATTTGTCTTCTGGCAGTTTGGAGCGGTCTAAAGACTTGACCTAGGTGACCATTAGACTTAGGGTTGTGTGTGCATTTTTGTGATTTGCAGTTTTTCAAAAATCCGTATCTTTTTCAAAACAAACACCACTTCATATTTCCCCTAATTATCTTAACGCTGCCACTTGTGCTAAACCCTTTAGTGCAAGCTCGGCTGGACACGGGATTCTAATGCCCGTCTTGTCCGTGTTTTCCCCTATCGACCCCAAAGTCGTTATTTCTACATTTTCTTTTTCCCACCACCACCGCGATGGACGGATTTCCATCAAACGTCTACACCACTCTGCCACCGCCCGCAGGTGCGCAGAATCCTCCACGCATTTCTGTCTAAAAGAGATGCTATCCTTCACGTGTTCCCCTTCCCACCTGTCTTTCTATACCACCAGCCAATGGGGACAATTTTGAAATCAACCCCCAATTCATCAAACTGTTACCCAAATTTCACGGTCTTGATTCTGAAGACGCATACGTTTTTATCTCCAAATTTGAAAACGTATGTGCAATGATTGGAACGTCACAACTGTCTTTGGATGCTCTGCGTCTACATTTTCTCCCATTCACTTTGTGTGATTTAGCCGAGAAGTGGCTTTACAACACAACCACACATTCTATTTCAAAATGGGACGAATTTGTTGCAGCATTCCTTAAGAAATTTTATCCCAATCACAAGACCAGCCGTGTTCGGAGCGAAATCTTCAAATTCACCCAACTTCCCAATGAACCATTCTGGAAATGCTTTGAACGGTTCAAGAATCTTCTTTTACAATGCCCTCATCACAGAATCTCCAGATGGGATTTGTGTCGAATTCTCTATGAGGATATTGATCTCACTACTAGACAGATGCTTGAAACCATGTGTCATTGCCAATTATATCTAAAGATGATGGTGAAGCTTGGAAATACCTAGAAGATTTAGCTCAAAACACTTTACAATGGGAAAGTGTTAGACCACCATCACCTAGGGAAGATATCAATCAGCTCGATGTTTCTGTCACAATGAGAGCCGAAATGGCCGCAATACAAAGGAAGCTCGACGCTATAGAAAACAAAATCGCTTCAGCCTCCCTAAACCAATACACACTTCCCAAAACTGTCTGTGGCTGCTGTTCAAACCCTTTACATTTGACGGAAGAATGTCCTTTGAATGTACCGTTTCAAGGTCACACTAATGCTGCATTTCAGCAAAGACCTAAAAACAATCCTTCTTCTTCCTCATATACTCAAGATTGGAGGAATCACCCTGATCTTTCTTGGATCCAACACCAAAATCAATACACGGATCTAAACCAGAATAACTTTCAATGGGTTCCTCCACCACAACAGCAACCACTTCAATTGAGTCAGCACCCCTACCAATCACAAAACTTTTAAAACCCGGTCAACACACCTGCACCAAATAATCCTTTGCAGTTGACCGGTACTGATGAATCCTCTTCACTCAAGAATTTTCTTCTGACAAATCTCATGCAAGTTTCGGCTGAAATAAATACTTCCGTCAATGATATAAAGAAAAACTCCACCTCTCAAGCTGAGAGTATTACATCGATGGAAGCAGAAATTGCAAGATTAAAAGCCGAATTGAGTGCTAGAGAAAAAGGGAAATTTCCAGCTCAACATTTACCTGATCCTGGACCTTCACATTACACTAATGTGGATGCACTTACCACGTTGAGATCTGGAAGAGTGCTAGACAATCATGTGGGTGAACAAATTGATAATGATGAATTGATCATTAACACCCTGGCTTCCACTTCCACTTCCACTCCCACTTCTACTTCTTACCCTATTTCTTCTAATTTACCGTCTTCTTCCGAGCCTATTCTCCGTTTTCCCAAAGGCTCGAACCCTCCACCCACTTCATCCTTCCCACCCCCACAAACTTCTCCACAAATGTTGGACCCAACACTTATTGATAGAGCTCTATTTCCAAATAGGTTGAGGCCCAACAAACCCAATGTCCAAATGGAGAAGCTTGTGGACATGTTTAAGCAAGTTAACATCAACATCCCTCTCCTAGATGCTATCCAACAAGTTCCGTCCTATGCGAAAACTCTTAAGAACTTGTGCACTAGGAAGAGGAAGACTCAAGTGCCGAAAAAAGTGTTCATGTCGAGTACTGTAGACACGGCTTTCCCCAACAATTACCAAGGAAACGTAAGGACCCTGGCTGTCCTACTATTTCTATTTCTATTGGGGATAAACACATTAACCATGTTTTACTTGACCTTGGCGCTAGTATTAACTTGCTTCCATATTCAGTCTATGAGCAACTAGTTATCGGAGTGTTAAAGCCCTCGAACATAACTCTCCAGATGGCTGACCGATCAATCACCAAACCTAGGGGTGAACTAGAGGATGTGTTGATAAAAATCGGGGAATTTGTATTCCCTGTGGACTTTATTTTTCTTGATACACAGCCTGTAGCGAACCCACGGAATCAAATTCCGGTGATTCTTGGTCGCTCCTTTTTGGCTACTTCCAACGCTGTAATCAACTGTAGAAATGGCTCTATGAACCTATCTTTCGGGAATAGGTCAATTGAGCTCAACATTTACAGGTTGGGAAGTTAACCCTCCGATCCTCATGCTCGAGTATGTTCTGTCGAATTAATGGATGTCGACAGCACCGAATTTGACGATCCTCATGATACAGATCTTGACTCTTTTCATATGTTGTTGTTGGACCCAACTATGTAGCATACACATACGGACTCTTCCACCGAGTTGTCCGGGTCAACAACTAACACTGATTATGAACCGTTTTTGGAGTCTTAAGATCACCCCGCGCTTTGTGATGACATTATTCTTCGGAGTATTGATGAGACTTTTGAGGAGATCTTCGCTCATGAACTCGCATTTTTGAAAAGCACGGGTGTTGAGATGAATCATCTCCCAAACAATGAAATTGAACCTCCACCCCTTCTTCTGGACTGTAAAGAGAATGGGAGTAATCCATCACAATCATTGCATAGTCTCTCCAAAACGAGACGTAAACACATTCTATTCCACCACTTACCTTTTCCCCACTTCTTCTTCCACCAACCGATGCACGTGTTAGTTATATGTATGCCCTAGAGGCCATTACTGTACATTGGATGTATATTGTAGTGGATGCTGGGACATATATAGGGAGGACTTTCTTGCTCGACATGATAGTATGCTATCTGGTTACCCTTTACCTTAACGTGTATGCTGATTGTCTCTCTGTTACATGTTGGTAAAGCCCTTAGGATGTGTGCTTGACTACCTGGACTATGATGCGGATCATACTAGTGGGGACATGGTAGTCCATAAGTACATCCTTCAAAGTCCCTAGTCGTGGGTGTATCGAGACGGGGCATCGATATACCAGAGTAGACTAGCGTATACCTTCTCGACCCATACAGATGGGCGATGGATGATCCCATATCCATTGGTGTTTGACATCAGAGATGATATACGGGTGCTCAGTAGAGACTGGGTACACTGGACGGACTCGCCGAGAACTCCCAGATGGTATTATACCTCACGTCAGATGGCAGTTCTCTGGTGACACTGGTACAGAGTAGTCTGTTGACCCGAGATCGTCATAGAGTCTTGTGTGGTTCCCACTGTGCTTTGATTTCCATCTTACCACGTCCAAGAGGGCGTGCAAAACGGTGGTTTTTGGGTACAGTCCCGAGTCACATGGAGGAAATGAGCGATAGGAGGGGATTCGTCTCTCCCGGTATAGGGGGTTGATGTTGCGCTGTGTTCGATTGGCTATAACAGGAAATCCCTGGCCAGGGTTGCTGAGATTTACTGGTAAGTGTTACCAGTAGTTTCTCGAACAGTTATAGACCTCATATCGACACGACTTATCGAGCTATTGGGGTCTGACATTTACCACCCCTAGGCGAGATATGCGACATATCAGACGATCAGACCGGACTGTACGGTAGTGTTACTGGTCGGATTCACTGGAGTGTGAGCGGGCTTGCTCGTCGATCTTCAGATCGCTCAATACCCGGGTGGCCGTTACGTTTAGCAGACCGCTTGCGGCTTGTGGGTGCTTGATATGATCATCACCTGCTGCCGGCGTATTGACGAGTCTTTAGAGTCCTACACAGAGGTTTCCTGGCTCAAGCGAAACGAAATAGGAGCGCATATGAGATATGTGCGGGACCGAGAATAATGCGCGTATGTGATACCGTATTCCATTCTCGCGATGAATGTATCGAAAGGTTGTATGCGATATAACCTAGTTATCGAATCAAGGGTTGGTTCGATAAGCCGATACATAGAATACTAGTCGGTTATATGCGATATGACCGGATCGTTAAATCAAGTGTTGATTTAATGATTTAATGCATAATTATATATTTGATATATTACTTTGCATTAACTAGTATTGGTTCACTTTAAATGGATTTTCTCACTCGGATTGTACACATTGTATATGTGATATACTTTTGTGCACTTAATTGTATCATGTTTGATGATACATGTTATGCTAGGGTTTTTGTGTAAAGATCAAACCATGGTTACATGATTATGGTTAGGGTTTTGTTTTATTCACTTATTTATTTATCCATTTCATTTTGGAAAATAAATGAGAAGAGAAAAGAATGGTGGCTTTATTTGTTGTTTAGTTGAAGCTTCATGAAGCTTTGACTTTGTCCACCATTCTTATCTCATCCTTAACCCTAACCATTCCTTTAACCCTTGGTTAATTCTCTACACATAACCATAGTTAGAATTATGATAAGTTTTGTTTTTTCTATTCTTTTTATTAACTTATCATATATCATTTTCTTCTTCTTCTTCCTTGAACTCAAGAAGAAAACCATTCTTCATCAATGGTGATTGATGAAAACAAGTGAGAAATCCAATTCTAAAGTCTACCCACTTCCTATTTCTTCATCCTCTACCTCTTGCCAAGTAGTAGAGTGTGTTTTCTTCACAAGTTTCTTGACTTGGTGAAGTCGGAGCTTGATTTAGCGATGCCTCGACGTAGATCATCTTCGGCATGGACATCGATGACCTAGCCCGTCCATTCTCCGATGAAGCCGACGCTAGAGCCCGGGACTTGTTATGGACAGCGAGGAGACTTCATTGCGGAGCTATGGAGGTGGAGAACCGGATCTACAAAGGTTGTATTTCCGTATCTCTTAGTTAATTGTTAACTAGTTATCTTTTCGCCTAGAAATCTAGCCATCGATCCGTACACTAGGGTTTCTCGGCACCATAATTTTTGAAATTGGCATGGTTGATGCCTTGTGAGACCTCACTAGGGTGCCTAGTAACCCTACAGTGGTATCAGAGCCTAGCTAGAGCCTTAGGCGAAGTCTAGAAGGAATTTGAAGTCCGAACGAACCCGAAACCCGATCACAAACATGCTCTCTGTCCAATTTTCAAAAACTGGGTTTTTTCAAGATTAAAAATATGCAGAGAAATAAGCATGAAAATATAAGGATTACTGTAAAATTCGTGTTGCTAATTCCTTCATTGAGACGCGGTTCCGCGGCACAAGCAAGGCTCGTGCGGCGGATCCGCGACCATTTTGTCTTATGTGGCATCCTATTTTACACAGTAATTCATTGTTTTCAGTGCTGACTTCTCTGGGTATTTTTAAAATTTATTCAAGAGTTGAATTTTCTGGAGTTGTTTTGGGGATTCGGTGTTTCGATCGGATTATCAAATTTTTGTCTGTTTGGCTTTCCGGATAAATTTTAGAATATGTTAAAAAGTTCGACCGGATATAAATACCCAATTTTTCCCCTGTCGGGAAATTTCCAAGTGTTGGATTTTTCCGTAGTTTAACGACGTTCTAAGTAGTGCAAGTAACGCGATGGTCCCTCTAGAAGACAACAAACCTTAACTCGATTATGTGACCGTCTTGAACTGCCCTTTGAACCTTCGGGTTTGGGGCAGTACGGCGTGCCACATGTGAGGCGTTGGCTTGACCCTTCTACGGCTGGACCGTTGGTACTGAGGCACGAACTGAATGTTGTTAGACTTATTTCATGTGTTGATATTTCGGGAAAACTTAGGTGTTCGATTGGTCGATCGGAAAGTTTAACATTTTCTATTTATCTGGAATGGGATACAATAATTAGAATTCACAAGAAGTTATGAGATAACTAAATGAATGTTATAAACATAGCACTTTAGTCTCACTTGATCGGTTGCCACGGAATTTTGATGTGATCAAAAGTCCGTCGCAATCACGTAGCGTACGCGGATACTCGCCGGGTAAACTTAATAGACAGCCTCGCTCCATAGCCCCGACCAAGTGACTGTAGGAGAACCCCGTCGCCGAAAGCATCCGTTCGGGTGCTCGCGGTAGCGGTGTTCCGCCTTGGTGCACTTCGTCGACGGCATCGGGGGTGCGGCCGTCTACTGAAGTTTGCGACGAGCATTCGATCAGGATGTCGGGAATCTTGTTGAATTGCCCGACTCGATATTGAAAAGTGTTTTCGATAATGAGACTAAAATGCGGGGTTTATAATTGTTAGGCATGTGATGTCTAAGGAATTCATTTGATTAGGCATGTGATGTCTATGGAGATTGCGGATTCCAACTGTTGTAGTTTTACACTTTCTTTTCTGTGACCGTAAGTGTAATATGTGATATCGCCGGTTTCGTTGCTATATGTCAACGACAATTGGGATGCGCATATTTACTTACGTTGATGACATGTGATGTTATGTGTTGCTGGATATGTTATATTGGATCGTCGTGTTTGAATAGCCGGGGGTTTTTATGTGAGATGAGTGTTTTTCATTTTCATTCATGTAAAAACATGTATGTAATATTCTTTTATTGGGGCACTTCCAGGTTGCGGAAGTTGTCACCCTTTGTATATTATTTACTTTTCCGCACTAGGATAGACCCAAGGAGGGGAGCACAAGTAACCGGGTTCTGGAGTCCAGTGGGAGACCAACTCGAGGAGTCGAGTCCGGGTCTCCTAACTCTAGAATTGGTAGGGTTGCTTGCCGCTCTCATAGGGGTCTAGGGGTGTGGGTTTGGCTATTCATCACGACCGTGGAATCCGTGTTTTATACTGGCTCGTATTGAAAACACGGACGTCCTAGTATATCCAATATTTCATATGATTCTTCTGCTGCGATATCTATGATGTGATCATGTGATGTTCTATGATAGATACAGTATATAGTATATATGATATATTATATAGACGTTACTTATGTTTTACACCCGCGCTAGCCCTGTCCTGCTCTGCCGTTAGTTACCTAACCTAACGGTACACGAGGGGACATCGAGGCGAATGCGGATGGCATAAGTGTACGTCGTATTTATCTGTGATGTTTAGGTACATAATTGATGGGACTTCATTAATGTGATTAATGAAAGTAAAAGAAACCTAAGATGTTGTAGAATCGAATTTCAAAATAAAACAGGTAGCTACAGTTCTTGCTTTGCACAGAGGTATATGTGATATATCCTGCACCTTATTCGATGAGGAAAGGACCGAGATCCCTTCACCGGGAGTGACTCCTTTAGCAATAACTGGCAGATGCTACACCTTCGGTTTGTTTTTTGATTGCTTTTAAGAGTTTTTGCTTTGCACAGTGATATATATGATATATCCCGCACCTCATTCGACGAGGAAAGGACCGACGATCCCTTCACCGGGAGTGACTCCTTTAGCAAAACTAGAAAAACTTCAAAAACACTCCATTTCAAAATTCATTCGATCCTACAACGATATCAAGTTCATTACGCAATAGGTTTTTAGAAAAACCTGTCGTAGCCCTCCGTCATTTCAGATAAATCCTGTTTAGTATTCGTGCTGCGTTTGTTGACCTTGTCAAGGCGCAGTGTGCGGTAGCTAACCAGTATTTATCTGCTTATGCATATGATGCAGATTGGGTTAGGGTAGTCGTGCGACCTTGTTGACCTTGTCAAGGGTCGTGCGGGTGGGTTTGATTCAATCAAGAAATGACGGATTGAACTTGACTTGCGGTCTATGGTTTGTTGACCTTGTCAAGGTCATAGATCGTTCGGGGCAAAATATTATCGGGAATTTCAAGTGTTGAAATTTGCAATGAGATTGCATACCTTCTATGAGATAGTTGGATCCCGATACCCGCTGCGAGTAAGAGTTACTCCTGGGAGAGTTTTATACATTACAATTAGCCGATCAAGTAGGTGTCTAGAAAGGTGTCAACGGGGTTACGCCTCTGGGAAAACGAGGTTTACATTAATTAGGTTCGTGCGAAAGCACGGGGGACCTCCCTCAAAGTACCGACACTGGCCTGGCTGAAAGATTGGCGAACTTGTAGTGTGTAATTAATCCCGGCTAGTCTTTCCTTTTAGGGTTTGAAGGAAGATTTGATAAAAAGCAGTGGGAGCCATCCTGATTAGATAAAATAATAACCAATCTATTCTTGCAAGAGCGCACGCTGAGTGTTTTCTTCTCTCTCTCTCCAGGTAGCGACCATATCACGCCTTAATCAAGATAATAATACGGAATATTGACCGAACCCGCTTGTTATACTGAGCTGGGGAACGTTGGTCCCGCTCCAACTTATAATTGTTATAAGACAGAGCAGGAAATTGGGGAATACCAGATTTCCCGTGCCGACCAAACGAAGAGAGTGCATGCTGATGCATCATCTTCGGGTGTGTTCATTACAAAGAACTGTTTCTCTGTATCCTCTACGTCCTGGGTATGTGATATCAGATCAGGATCCCAGATATGTAATCTGTTACATAGGGCTACAGAAAGGTAGAGAACTGAGAACGGGTGATAAGTTTCATGAGGCAGAAAACGGGGCAAGTGTTGCAGCCAAGTCTGTTGGTCACTGTCACCCTGTATTACCAATACATTGATTCTGAACGAATGTTATTAGATACCGAACCTGATATACAAAATCATATCAGTCTCTTTATTAGTAAAGAAATGATAAAATTTTGTATGGTTGGATTATGTTTTGAACATTTCCTATATCAAAAGTTGATCGGTTCAGGCACGTTATCTAAAAGCATTAATGTTCTAAATCAAACCACAGTTCTTAGTATACGGAACACACACAAGAGGAAGAGTTCAGAAATGAACAATTCCTTCTTGAGGTATTGTAGACTGGGTCATATCAATGCGACCCGACTAGCTGAAGTTACACATAGATGCATATTTAAATCTGTTTGAATTTACATCTTGTGAAACTTGCCAGTCATGTCACAAAGATAAGATGACCACAGCTCCGTTTATTGGAAACAGAGAAAGAGTTAGTGAACTCTTGGGATGATACATGTTGATGTATGTAGGTCCCCTGTCTACACATGCCAAGACCGGTTCTTTGTACTTCATTACATTCTCTGATAATCTCTCAAGATTCAGACATATGTTCCTGTTGAAACACAAGTCCGAACCTTTTGAGATATTCATAGAATATAAGTTAGAAGTAGAGAACCAATAAGGGTATAAGTATTATGTCCTATGATGAGATCAGGGAGGAGAATACTTGTTCATGGAATTCCTGGAATATTCTAAAGGAGAATGAGATTCTCTCTCAGCATTACTCCTCTGTATACACCATAGCACGATGGTATATCGGGGCGGAGCAGATACACCCTATTTGATATGGTGTGCTCTATGATGAGTACTACTGAGTTACCTATTTCCTTTTGGGAGTTATGCGCTTGAGAAGCTGCATACCTATTGAACAGGGTTCCAATCAAATCAGTTGCCTACCATTTCATATGTGATATGGAAAGGGAAGAGCCCATGTCTTAAGTTAGTTAAGATTTGGGGTTGACCGGCCTATGTCTAAAAGCAAAATCCGGACAAGCTCGAGGCAAGATCTGTTATGTAGAACTGGAAATGTTCCAGCTATACAAACTGCAGCAGATGATTTGATAGAACCAAGGGATTCAGTAGATACCAACGAACCTCAGCCTCTCCGCCGATCTAGTAGGGTTCCTCACCCACCTGAGAGATACTTCGGTTTCTCTATGACAGTGGGAGCGAGGATTGCATCATGAGATGATGACCCAACTAGTTCCGAGCTGGCCATCAGGAGTGTGACTCTGTAAGAATGGCTGGATGCTTAGTGATCTGAGATGGAATCCATGTACACCAACAAAGTATGGACTTTGGTTGCTATATCTGAAGGGTTAAATCCCCATCAGGAGCAAGTATATCTTGAGAAGATTACTTGGTGTAAATGGAAAAGTTGAGACTTTCAAAGCTAGACTTGTTAAAGGTTTGCATCATTGACCAGGTGTGGATTATGATGAAACTTTTTCTAAGGATCTATGTTTAAGTCCATCCAGATCCTACTTGTCACGGCTACATACCATGACTGCGATATCTGGTGGTTGGGTGTCTTGACTGCTTTTCTAAATGATGATTTAGAAGAGAGCGTCTATAAGTACACAGCCAGAGGGCTTCGTAGACAGTGGGAGCAGCGGAAACGTGTGCAAGATACTTTATAGGATTAAAGCAGGCATCGCGGAGTTGGAACATCTGTTTTGATGGATTAGTCAAAGAGTTTGACATCATCAAAATGGTAGATGAACCTTGTGTAAACAAAAAGGTAGTAGGGAGTATGGTGGTGATCCTCGTAGAGTACGTGGATGACATACTCTTGATAAGAAAAGAGTTTCTTATGCTACGCTCGATCAATCTCCGTTTATCACAATGATTCTCCGTGTAGGATCAAAATGATACCTCCTAAATCCTGGATTTTGGATCTATGAGATAGATCTAATTGGAAATTAGGATACTCACTAGTTTTAGTGAGATGGTATCAATCGATCCTGGGGAGAATCGCTGGAAGGGTTCCAGTGTGATAAAGACGACTGAATGTCAGTCGCAGGCATTGTCTTTACCCTCAGTAAAGGGACGGTATGTTGGAAGAGTTCCAAGCTAGATACCGTGGCATACTAGACGATAAAGGCTGGATACATCGCTACTTAAGATGCTACCAAAGTGGCTGTCTGGGTGTATATTGGTTCATGAGATGAACTTAGTTCCTCCCATTGTGTGACAATGGAGTTGTGGCTTATGCCAAGGAACGTCCGTCCCATCAGTGATCCAGACATATTCTAAGGCAGTATCACTTGATCATGGAGATGGTTGATCTCCAGGGAGATCGAGGTTAGGAGAGAGACTCAGAGGACAACACAGCGGATCCACTCACAAAGGCCTGTTCCCAGAGAGAGATTTTTATGGGATGGTTGAGTATGAGATACTACAACCACTGCTACAGATGGCCCTAGTGCAAGTGGGAGATTGTTAGTTATATGTATGCCCTAGAGGCCATTACTGTACATTGGATGTATATTGTAGTGGATGTTGGGACATATATAGGGAGGACTTTCTTGCTCGACATGATAGTATGCTATCTGGTTTCCCTTTACCTTAACGTGTATGCTGATTGTCTCTCTGTTACATGTTGGTAAAGCCCTTAGGATGTGTGCTTGACTACCTGGACTATGATGCGGATCATACTAGTGGGGACATGGTAGTCCATAAGTACATCCTTCAAAGTCCCTAGTCGTGGGTGTATCAAGACGGGGCATCGATATACCAGAGTAGACTAGCGTATACCTTCTCGACCCATACAGATGGGCGATGGATGATCCCATATCCATTGGTGTTTGACATCAGAGATGATATACGGGTGCTCAGTAGAGACTGGGTACACTGGACGGACTCGCCGAGAACTCCCAGATGGTATTATACCTCACGTCAGATGGCAGTTCTCTGGTGACACTGGTACAGAGTAGTCTGTTGACCCGAGATCGTCATAGAGTCTTGTGTGGTTCCCACTGTGCTTTGATTTCCATCTTACCACGTCCAAGAGGGCGTGCAAAAAGGTGGTTTTTGGGTACAGTCCCGAGTCACATGGAGGCAATGAGCGATAGGAGGGGATTCGTCTCTCCCGGTATAGGGGGTTGATGTTGCGCTGTGTTCGATTGGCTATAACAGGAAATCCCTGGCCAGGGTTGCTGAGATTTACTGGTAAGTGTTACCAGTAGTTTCTCGAACAGTTATAGACCTCATATCGACACGACTTATCGAGCTATTGGGGTCTGACGTTTACCACCCCTAGGCGAGATATGCGACATATCAGACGATCAGACCGGACTGTACGGTAGTGTTACTGGTCGGATTCACTGGAGTGTGAGCGGGCTTGCTCGTCGATCTTCAGATCGCTCAATACCCGGGTGGCCGTTACGTTTAGCAGACCGCTTGCGGCTTGTGGATGCTTGATATGATCATCACCTGCTGCCGGCGTATTGACGAGTCTTTAGAGTCCTACACAGAGGTTTCCTGGCTCAAGCGAAACGAAATAGGAGCGCATATGAGATATGTGCGGGACCGAGAATAATACGCGTATGTGATACCGTATTCCATTCTCGCGATGAATGTATCGAAAGGTTGTATGCGATATAACCTAGTTATCGAATCAAGAGTTGGTTCGATAAGCCGATACATAGAATACTAGTCGGTTATATGCGATATGACCGGATCGTTAAATCAAGTGTTGATTTAATGATTTAATGCATAATTATATATTTGATATATTACTTTGCATTAACTAGTATTGGTTCACTTTAAATGGATTTTCTCACTCGGATTGTACACATTGTATATGTGATATACTTTTGTGCACTTAATTGTATCATGTTTGATGATACATGTTATGCTAGGGTTTTTGTGTAAAGATCAAACCATGGTTACATGATTATGGTTAGGGTTTTGTTTTATTCACTTATTTATTTATCCATTTCATTTTGGAAAATAAATGAGAAGAGAAAAGAATGGTGGCTTTATTTGTTGTTTAGTTGAAGCTTCATGAAGCTTTGACTTTGTCCACCATTCTTATCTCATCCTTAACCCTAACCATTCCTTTAACCCTTGGTTAATTCTCTACACATAACCATAGTTAGAATTATGATAAGTTTTGTTTTTTCTATTCTTTTTATTAACTTATCATATATCATTTTCTTCTTCTTCTTCCTTGAACTCAAGAAGAAAACCATTCTTCATCAATGGCGATTGATGAAAACAAGTGAGAAATCCAATTCTAAAGTCTACCCACTTCCTATTTCTTCATCCTCTACCTCTTGCCAAGTAGTAGAGTGTGTTTTCTTCACAAGTTTCTTGACTTGGTGAAGTCGGAGCTTGATTTAGCGATGCCTCGACGTAGATCATCTTCGGCATGGACATCGATGACCTAGCCCATCCATTCTCCGATGAAGCCGACGCTAGAGCCCGGGACTTGTTATGGACAGCGAGGAGACTTCATTGCGGAGCTATGGAGGTGGAGAACCGGATCTACAAAGGTTGTATTTCCTTATCTCTTAGTTAATTGTTAACTAGTTATCTTTTCGCCTAGAAATCTAGCCATCGATCCGTACACTAGGGTTTCTCGGCACCATAATTTTTGAAATTGGCATGGTTGATGCCTTGTGAGACCTCACTAGGGTGCCTAGTAACCCTACAGCACGGCATTGATAAAATTTTCGAATGGTTGGTGTTGACCTTCGGTCTTTGCAAAGCTTAGCATCGACCAATAATATTGACCCCCTCTTGTGATTTTCAAAATGTTTAACATTGTTTAACTCAAGTTTGGGGGGTATAATCTGGCTCCTGAAAAGAAAATTTTTACTGAAAATGATGAGCCAAAAATAAGTTTGGGGGAGGATTTTCACGATCATATTTATTGCCCCCATTAATAAATTTCCTCCCAAGCTTACAGGTTTTTGGTGATCTAGCAGAAGGCAACAGTAAAGACACTGTTGAAAACAAGTTTAGGGGAGGTTTGTGCTTATTTTCGCATCATTTGCATCATACTTTGGATAACACAAAACTTTTAAAACCTATAAAAATTTAAAAATTTTCAAAAATAAAATTTTTTTGTACATAAATAAGATAATAAAAGATTAGATAGTGAAAAATTACATCCAAAAGATTGGAAAAATTTAAGAAAACCAAGAAAATTAAAAGTTTTCTTGAACGAACTAGTAATAAGTAGTTATGAGCCGTTGTCCCAAGAGTTAGTAAGATGAAGGAAGTCACTAATCTGAGGATAAAAATAAGTCTGAAAAATAGTTCCTATTCTGGAAGCCATACATTTGAACGTTGATACCCTACTATACGCACTTACACACGTCTTGAAACTCGAGATAGTAGAGGATACCTTGAAATGCTCTTGTCTAAAAGCCAAAGTATGAAGGAAATAATAGATGAATAAAAGATAAAATGGTGAAGAAAAAAGAACACTGGTTTTTTTATCGCCAAGGCAGCAATAAAAAATATAGCGAGGGTGCTTCATCACCTAGTGCCTTAGACCAACTGGTCTGGGAGTCACTGCTAAGCCTTAGGTGGTGCAAGACGAGGAAAATACACTGTATAAGCAAGCACATGAGTAATCGGTCGGTTAGTACCTCAAGAAGTATTAACGGTCGCATGAAAATGTGTGAGCAAATCCATCTAAATATTCATTAATTAAAAAGTACTGAGGCAGATGGACAAGAGTATGATAGCTTGAATTGAATTCTCCGAGTGTAGGGATGTCTTATACACACACGTAGGGTTATATGATCAATGTTTGGAAGAAATATAGGAAAGAAGAATAAAGACGATGTTTTATTGAGGGATGATGTGATTTCTAACATCTTTTCATGACTATTAAGATAGGGCTCATGACAACCGAAAAGCTAGTATAGTTGGAAACTCTAATTTTCAAAGTCTTTCTTTTATAATTCTTATCTTTATATATAACTTTCACGGTCTTCCTTTTATTATTGGATTTTGTGGGTGCAATCCGCTGAAAACCCTCAGGAGACAACACTCCTCCTACTAGGGACACCTAGAGGTTTAAAGGCTTGTTGCACGTGCTCAGTGCAATCATGTTGCCTACGAAAGTGTGCTAATTAGTTTTTCTTTTTCTTTAAGAAAAATAAAAGAGGTGAAGTTTTGAAATAAAGGTATAAGGAAATCAAGTTTTCTTAATACATAGAAAAAGGACTAAAAAATGCAAGTGAAAATTTCTAGTTTGAAAACATGTTTCATCCTTTAAAAATTTGGGCAGCACCTCCTTTGTATATTTTGATCCAAAACCACAATACAAGGTAATATAAAAGGCATCCCCAAGCGGTAGCTAGCTCTTCGCCAAACGGCGGATCACAACCACACAAGACAGTATATATAAGTATACGACGCCCAACGGCGAAGTTCACCACAAAAGATAAATAAATAAGCAAGACATCAACCCAATAGGCGAACATAAAACCCATCGCTCAAGTCTCGCAACTATAAGTCTCACTAAGTCTCATTACTTATACAAATACTAGTTTGATTGATGGAGTTGACTAGATACAATGTGAAATATAAATACAAGAGTGGGTACGATACAAATGTCCCACCTACTAAAGTAATCACCCGAAAGCAACTGTGTGCCAGCGATACCGCTACTGACCATGCGGTCAACCTGCAAGAACTGTGGCACAACGGGGTGAGTTGCCAACTCGTGAGTAGAAAAACATCTACAAGTAGAAATCGAATAAACAACGACTCCTAGGCCAACTATATCATAAAGGTAATACTATGATATTTAGGGTGACCGTATCTATATAAGTGCCAATAATGTAATCAACATCTATGTATGCGGATATCATCCAACCATGTGATCAATGTCTGTATGCATGTGGGTCTCGTCCAACCATATCATTAGTGTATGTATGCATGTGGATCCCGTCCACGTGTCAACCAATGACACAACAACATCATGCATGTAAATATCATAAAAGAAGATGCATGAAAGTATGAGGATATAAATCAACGTGTGTCCCTCCCGACACATCAAAATCATGGAACCTGAGTGCCCAGCATCGACACTCGAAATATCATGAAACCCGTGTCCAGCATAGACACATAAATCCTCATATCTCAGGCTCCGTCAGTCCGGATCTGCCCTCGGGCTCCGTCTGTAGGATCTGTAAGTCGACGTTAGACACCCCATGCGGGGAGGCGGAATAGATAAAACAATCATTTTGTTTAAACTGACATCGACTAACTTTACGGATCTTTGTTAAACCCTAACTAACAACAACATAGAAGAGATTAGCTACTATGAAAGATGATTATACCTAATGAATCAAGTCCTTCTTGTTCTCGTAGACCACCTCCTCGTCGGCCTCCTCATTATGATAGAAGATCCACCCGAGAGTTACTTCTCCAAGCTTAACCTCTCACTTGAGGTAACTAGGTTGCTAAGAGTGCTAATCAAAGTAACCTAGAGAATATAGAATAGGATTAGGGATCTATTAGTCTTGCTAACCCTTGGATCTCAACATATGAGAGGTTAGGGTTAGTTCTTTGAAGAGAGAGAGCTTGAGGAGAGAGAAGGTGAGAGTGAGAATGATATGAAATAATATCTCATTTGTGAATATATATGAAGCATAATAATTATTAAATGAATAACAAATAATAATATCAACCATGCTTCATTAACTCACTTTGTGTGATTCATCTCATGAGTCATTAAGCAATAAATGCATCATTAACTCCTTTGGATGAATCACACCATGAGTCATTAAATCATTTAATGCAAATTCCACCTAAGCCTCCAACTCATCAATCTTCTAGAAGCTTCTCGACTAATTACGAGAATGCCCCACCCATCCGTGAAAACACGGAAATACTGAGACTGTATAAATCCAATAATCCAATACTAGAATCTGGCTTAAACCAAAGCCTGCTAGTATAAACTTTCCGAACATCGTACGTGCGTAAAAACACGTATCTGTCTGAACCCTGTCGTAAAACCATACGACCTCTATATCGTTTTGCCCGATGCAGGGAAACTCTCTGTGTGGGACTCTAAAGACTCGACACTATGCTGGCAGTGGGTTTAACCACAGACCGCAAGCGGCACTAGCTGTACGTAACGGTCCCCAAGTAGATGTCGATAAGAAGGCCGATGAGGAAACCCATCCGAACTCCTACTGAGCCTGATGTGACAATCTCCGTACAGTCCGGTCTGTTCGTCTATGACTATCATATATCGGGCCTAGGGGGCGGCAAGCGTCAGTCCCCTATAAGCGGTATAAGTCGTGTCGGAGTGAAGCCCATTACACCTTGAGAAGCTACTGGAAATCCTACCAGTAAATCTCGCTTGCCCTGGCCAGGGACTTTGCGTAATGGCTTTCCAAACACAGCGTGATATCAACTCCCAATCCCGGGAGAGACGAATCATATCTAACCGCCACTACCTCAAAGTGCTTCGGGACTGCACCCAACCGCTACCTGTTTGCACGACTCCTTTGAGCCGTGGTAGGGTAGCAATCTAAGAACAATGGGAACACACTCGAGACGAAGCAGCAGTGTCAAGTCTGCGGACTAAGTTGTACTCATGTCACCTGGGAACTGTTAACTGACGACGGGTATAATACCAACCAACAGTTCCCTGCGAGTCCTATCCGGTGTACCTGTAACCCAACAAGCACCTGTATACTATCTCTAGTACAACGTACTGATGGCTGTGGGACAAACCATCTCCCCAACTGGGATGAGAAGCGCACACACTAGTCTACTCCGGAGTATCGATGCCCTGTCTCGATAATCCTACGACTAAGGACCTGAAAAAGGATGTGCTTGTAGACTACCCAGCCCCCACTAGTGTGACTGCCATTACAATGCTGGTAGTCAAGCAAGATCCTAAGGGCTCTATCAATATGTATTCTCGATATGCTAACATATACACATATTAAGATAGATATAAACCAAGTAGCATACTACCAAGTTTAGCAAGACTGTTAATATAACTGTGAATATTCCAAGCTTCCATTAAGTAATATACAAGCTAGTATGATACAATAATGGCCCCTAGGGCATATACACTAACAATCTCCCACTTGCACCAGGGCCATGTATTGGCGTATCGAAGACCTATCATCTTGAGTAGCCTCTCGAACTGAATCTGAGGTAAGGCCTTAGTGAATGGATCTGCAGTGTTCTCCTCTGTAGGAACTCTCCGGACCTCGATCTCCTGTCGATCTATGATCTCCCTGATCAGGTGATACCGCCTCAAGATGTGTCTGGACTTCTGATGGGACCTGGGTTCCTTCGCTAAAGCTATAGCTCCGTTGTTGTCACAATACAGCGGTATTGGATCAGCAATGGTAGGAACCACCTGAAGTTCTGTTAGGAACTTCTTTATCCAGACTGCTTCTTTTGCAGCATCACAAGCAGTGATATAATCCACTTCCATCGTCGAGTCAGCAATGGTGTCCTGCTTGGAACTCTTCCAGCACACCGCCCCTCCATTGAGGGTAAAGACATAACCAGACATGGACTTGGAGTCATCCTTGTCACTCTGGAAGCTGGAGTCGGCAAAAGCCTCGATCTGGAGGTCTTTTCCACCGTAAACCAAGAACATATCCTTAGTCCTTCTCAGGTACTTGAGAATGTTCTTTACTGCTATCCAGTGCTTCTCCCCTGGGTCTGACTGATACCTGCTTACCACGCTCAGTGCGTAAGCTACATCTGGTCTGGTGCACAACATTGCATACATTACAGAGCCTACCGCAGAAGCGTAGGGTATAATTGACATGCGATCCCTTTCCAAATCAGTCTTGGGAGACATCTCTTTGGATAGGGTGATTCCGTGACAAGCCGGTAAATTACCACGCTTAGAATCTTCCATACTGAATCTTTTCAGTACAGTGTTGATA
This sequence comes from Agapanthus africanus, assembly GCA_030015575.1. Taxonomy (NCBI): domain Eukaryota; kingdom Viridiplantae; phylum Streptophyta; class Magnoliopsida; order Asparagales; family Amaryllidaceae; genus Agapanthus; species Agapanthus africanus. Next base: position 707,803,059 of record CM057338.1, on the reverse strand, counting down.
TACCTGGACTGCGAAAGTCCCAACATCCTCTTAGATCTATCACGATAGATCTGGATCCCCAGAATGTAAGAGGCATCACCCAGGTCTTTCATGGAGAACCTGTGTGACAAGAATCCTTTGATAGATTGTGGCGTAGGAATGTCATTTCCTATCAATAGAATGTCATCCACGTACAAGACGAGGAATACGACAGTTCGTGCTATAATTTTACTATATATACGTGATTCATCTGGATTTTTGATAAAGTCATATTCTTTGACCGTTTCATCAAAACAGATGTTCCAACTCCGCGATGCCTGCTTTAGTCCATAAATGGACTTAAGCAACTTGCACACTTTCCCGCTGCTACCACTCTGATTGAAGCCTTTTGGCTGATCCATATAGACGCACTCTTCTAAACTACCATTTAGAAAAGCCGTCTTTACGTCCATCTGCCAGATCTCATAATCATGGAAGGCGGCAATGAAAAGAAGGATCCGAATGGATTTGAGCATAGCCACTGGAGAAAAAGTTTCGTCATAGTCCAAACCAGGTCTTTGACAAAAACCCTTTGCAACAAGTCTAGCCTTATAGGTTTCCACCTGTCCATCTACACCAATCTTTTTCTTGAAGATCCATTTGCATCCTATGGGTTTTATCCCACCTGGAGCAAAGTCCAAATTCCATACTTTGTTGGTGTACATGGACTCCATCTCGGTCCGCATTGCATCTAGCCATCTTACTGAGTCACCGCTCTGGATGGCCTGCTGGAAGCTAGTAGATTCATCATTATAAATGACGCAATCTTCTCTATCCCCATCTATGAGAAACCGTAGTATCTCTCAGGCGGATGAGACGGCCTACTACTCCCGCGGAGGGATGTGTGAATGTCCTGTTCTTCTTGAACTACTGGTTCTACCAAACTTTCAGTAGTAGTTTGTGGTTCTGGAATTTCTTCCAGTTCTATTGCGCTCCCACTTATTTCCTTTTCTAAAAACTGATGTTCTAGAAAATGGGCATTACGAGAAACAAAAACCTTTTGTTCCTCTGCGTAATAGAAGAAATACCTCTTGGAGTTCTTTGGATATCTCACAAACTTACACTGTACTGATCGTGCCTCGAGTTTGTCCGCATGCTGCTTTTTAACAAAAGCTGGACATCCCCATATCTTCAGATACTGAAGATAGGGTTTCTTCCCACTCCACATCTGATATGGCGTGGTAGGCACAGTCTTGGTAGGAGCCCTGTTCAAAAGATATGCTGCTGATTCTAGCGCATAACCGTAGAAAGATCGCGGTAACTCAGCATTACTCATCATGGAACGTACCATGTCCAATAGGGTTCGGTTCCGTCTCTCCGATACACCGTTATGCTGTGGAGTGTATGGAGGAGTAAGCTGAGAGAGAATTCCTTTCTCTTTTAGGTAACCCAGGAACTCCGCACTTAAGTATTCACAACCTCGATCAGATCTCAGTGTCTTGATACTTTTGCCGGTTTGGTTTTCTACTTCATTCTTATATTCTTGGAATTTATCAAAGGCCTCGGATTTATGTTTCATTAAGAAAATGAATCCATACCTAGAGTAATCATCCGTAAAAGTAATGAAATATGAAAAACCATCTCTTGCATGTGTAAACATTGGACCACATACATCGCTGTGTATGAGTCCTAAGAGCTCGCTCGCTCTTACTCCATGTCCAGTGAATGGAGTCTTTGTCATCTTTCCTTTGAGACATGATTGACAAGTTGCATAAGATTGATATTCGAATGGATTCAAATATCCTTCTTTATGTAACTTAGTTAACCTTGTCTCATTGATGTGACCCAGTCTACAATGCCATAAGAAAGTTCTATTTATATCTTGAGACTTTCTTTTTAGTGTGTTCTGGACATTGAAAATCTGTAATTGGTTTAATACGTATATACCGTTATCTAGTGTACCGGACCCAATCAAACTATGATTAAGGTGGATGTTAACAACATCGCTTACAAACATGAAATCATAACCTTCTTTTGATAACAACGATACTGATATGATATTACACGTTAAACTAGGTACACAAAAACAGTTGCGCAAAACCAAAATATGTCCACTCGTCAATCCTAGGTGATAATCACCTACGGACACAGCACCCACGCTAGCTCCGTTAGCAACCTGGAGGGTCATATCACCAACCTTCAGCACTCTACGGTCTTTCAGTGCCTGCAATGAATTGCATATATGAGATCCTGTTCCGGTATCCAATACCTAGGAAGTAGAGTTGATTGACAGACAATTTTTAATTACAAACACACCTGAAGTCGAAGCCACAGCTTGCTTCGGGTCCTGGTTCTTGGAAATCCAAGCTTTGCAATCTTTCTTCCAATGGCATTTCCTACGACAGTGGAAGCACTCGTCCTTTGCCACTACTGGCACAGCAACCTTTGCCTTTCCCTTAACTCCCGCCTTACCAACACCACCTCTTGGTTTGGTAGCGGCCTTCATCTTCCTTCCTTTGGCCCTTGCCTTGGACCTGGAAGAGGAAGCACCGCGAACAAACATAGTGGGTGTTTCCCTTGCTTTCTGAAAGGTGCCCTCTGCACTCCTCAACATGTTAAGGAGTTCTGGAAGTTCAACTTCTTTTCCTTCAATGTTGAAATTCAGAATAAACTGGGCGTAGGTAGAAGGAAGGGACTGAAGAACCAAGTCTGTATAGAGCTCGTTCTCTAAAGTCGTCCCGAGGTCCGCGAGCTCTTCTATATAGCCAATCATCTTTAGGACATGTTCTCCTACAGATGATCCGACGACCAGCCCCGACTGAAACAAGTTCTTCTAGGTCTCGTATCTAGCTATACGAGATTGCTCTCCATACAGATCTTTTGTGTGGAGAAATATGGATTCAAGATCCATATCCTCGTGCCTCCTCTGATGTTCATTATTCATAGAGGCAAGCACGATACATTTGGCCGTCACGCAATCTAACTCCCAGGTCTTTTGGATTTCCTTATCCGCAATACTGGAATCTGGACCAGGGACAGCAGGTGACTTAGCAGTAAGGACATACCCTAATTTGTCATAAGTCAAAACCATCTTAACATTCCGGAACCAATCTTTATAGTTTGGCCCTGTCAAAATATTTTTTTCTAATAGTAACTTAAGGCCTGTCATGTTCTGGGTCGCTGCAATGAGAGAGAAAGGGAACACTTTAGCATGATGCTCTTGCAAGTTTAGAGTGGTTTTAGTTTATCTAAACTGGATGGCTTCCACTGTTTTTCGAATCCCTCCTCAAACCAAAAAGGAAGAACTAGTCAGGACTATTCTCACCGTACAATACTTGTTTAACCGTTCAGCCAGGCCGGTGTCGGTACTTCGAGGGAGGTTTTACGACGCTTTCGCGAAGTTCCTTAATTAAATAACCTCTTTTCTCTGGGGGCGTAGCCCCGCTGACACCTTTCTTGACACCTACATGGTTTATAGCATTGATCGTTAAGTGACGAATCTCCTGATGAGTAGCGGATACTCACAGTAGGATCGGGATCCAAATATCATCGTGTGATAAAGCTGAAGGAATCCTACCAAAATTATCACACTCCAAATGGTATGCAACTCTTAGCAAATTTCAGTTTCTTTAGAAATTCCCGATATAAATTTCTTCCCCATGCTCTTATGACCTTGGCGTTGGTCAAAATGTCATAAGTCACATGTCAAGTTCTACCCATCATTATCTTGTTAATTTGAACACATCCGTACATACCCCTGATGTTGGCCAAATGATAATACGACTATCCCAAACTAACTCATCTATCTATGCAACAAATGAATACCCAGCAGCTACCAAACACTATGCCTTGGCGTTGGTCAAAATGCATAGCTTGAATACTACTAACTACCCAAATGAAATGACGGAGGGCTACGAATGGTTTTGGCGAAACCGTGAACGTAGTGAACTTGATATGATCGAAGGAACCTGATAGCTTTTTAAAAGGAGTGGCTTAAGCTCCGCAATTTAAAAAATATCCTCTGTTTTAAAATAACCGAGTGGTTTCTTCTAAACTGTTCCAACGATTCATCTTTGGTTTATTTTCTTTGCATTAATATAATGTGTCCCATCAATTAACCTATCATTGCAGAAAACAACGAAAATACAACGTCCTCTTATGCCATCCGCATTCGCCACTGGGTCCCGTCATTCACCCGTTAGGTTACTTAACTAACGACAGTGCAGGGGCTGGGCAAGCGCGGGTGTAAAACATAAGTGACGCCTAATAGCTATCATATATAGATATTGTACATTCGTCAGACGCAATAATAGGCATTCCAGATCACAGATGAACATATTGGATTTTCTACGAATCCGCATTCTTTTTGAGCCTGCAAAGAAAAACGGATTATACAGTCGCGATGAATAGCCAAAACCCCACCCTAGACCCCTATGGGTACGGCAAACTACCCGCCAAGTACCCGAAGTGAAGAGGTCTCCCTCAACAACGTAAGTAGGACACTAAACACTTCAAAGTACCCGGTAGTTTGTGCACCCCATCTTGGGTCTATCTAGGAGCAGAAAACAATAAATGAAATAATACAACGGTGGCTACAACCTCAACCCGGATGTGCCCCGCAAAAGAGTATTACAACAATTTACAAATTACATTTGAATGAAAGAAACGCTCATCTCACATCCCCGGCTATCCATTCACGACAATCCAACAAGTCCACAAACACAAACCAGTAAAAACCATTACAGAAATATGCAACCTGATCAGTCGAAAATATTGCATATTTTAACCGGCAATTTCCATATCATCTGCATACAATTAGAAGTGTTCGACATTCATATTCTACATATTAGCAAATCGGTCGCAAAATATCAGATTACATGTATTCGACCTTAAAATCGGCATTTCTAGGGAAATTGACTGCATTGCATTACATAGCATATTTTCCATATCTTGCAACCCCTGTTTCGAAGTCTGTGCAGGAAAAGAGAAGCTTGCTCGATCATTACAGTGCTCGACCATTACAATTGCTCGTAAACTCACTTAACTCAAATCTGGTATCAACACAGAAGAGGAAGTACAAATCTAAACATCAAAGAAAGTCCCAAACAGTAGTACCAAGCCACTGAAGAATTTACAGATCCCAAGGCCAACAATACGCGGCGGAAGGGCGGCCAATTCCAGGTTCTTGCGGCGGAAGCGCGGCCCAATGATGACGTCAGCATCCCAATTTCAGTGCACAACTCCTGTACTATGGCCCACTGCTCAATTATGCACACAAACTTCCAGATGATTCCAGATACTTCCTCCAGATCAGCAAACACCTAAACTAGCCTAATACTTCTAGAACTTTCCCTAAAACCCTAGCTTAAACCCTAAGCTAACTCCTAACAAACTCCTTCTAGAAACCCTTCAACAAACTTTGGGAGGGAAAGTTCTAATTCAAATCTAACCTAGGGTTTGGGAGCTCTATAAATAAGACCCTAGGCTCATTATTCAAGAGGATATTCAACTTTGGGAAAGTTTAGAAAATCAATCTCTTTCTTCATCCCCTCTTCCTCAAGTTTAGTGAGAGAGCTTGTAGGAAACCCTAACCCTAAATCCAACAACAATTCAAGATCTTGAGTGCAAGCCAAGCAAGATGCCTTCAACCCTTTTATGAGCCGAGCCGATCTTCAATCGGGCAAGAGATCAAAGTAGATCCACGATCCACGGAGACGAGCGAAGCCGAGTCAACGATCGATTTCTTCTTCTTGTAGATTCTTGAAAGAATGTATTGAAATTGTTGATTAAATAAAAGGTGATATTCTTTTATCTTGTTTTCTTTAAATTCCGCATCATGTTATCTTTACACTTCTTGAATATTATCTGTGTGGTGATGTGTGAATAAAACTCCGCTCGTCGAGGAGTCGAGACGATCTTTAGTATGATGATGTAACAAATTTGTAATCGATTCTTGAATCCCACGAGTTTGTAAACCCTAGCAAGTTCAAGAACCGACAACCCATTTCGTTACGATGCTTTCTTGAATGATATCGCTCGAAATGGGGGAGTTAGGATCGTTTCTTGAAATTGCTAGAGGCTAGAATGTGAATGATATCGACAACAGAACAAGGGATAAGATGAAACCCTAGTTTCACGAGAAAACCCTAACTCTTGTCGATCATCATCGATCTAGTATCAATCCTTCGAAGGACAAGAACACGAAACCCTTTAGATTGCATCACGTCTAAAGATCCGATCGACTCCTACGAGCCTCTCTTATATTCTTGATTGTTGATTGGAAATATTATCAAAATAACCGATTCTTGATTGTTTATAGTTTCTTGATTCTTGAGTAAAGAATAGTGACACTCGAATACAAATCACATCTTGAATCATGTTTTCGTTTATTGTTGTTTAACATTTCATTTCAAACGTATCAAAATACAATTGAATTGCACAATCCCTGTGGACGATCCGCACTCATTCATTAACTACATCCGACACCGTAGTTTGATTGCGGTCAATATAATTTTTTGATTGTCGTTACCTTTTACATATACACGTCAGAAAATATTTCAATCAAAATGGCGCCGTTGCCGGGGATCGCGCTAATTCATTTGCATTTTTAGTTTGAAGTGAAAGAATTATTACGTTTTACTTCTTGAAATTAAAATTCGTACAAACTCTTACACGTATGTTGTGATTTGATTGCAAGGTGATCTGGAGCAATCTGTGCTGTGGAAAACTTATTTGGGATATACCAGAGAGTTGAGGGAAGCAACAGAGAGCATCTGTTGAAATATTGTACACTGTTCCCAACACTTGAGCGCGGAAGGGCGGCATTAGCAGCTATATGCGGCGGAACCGCCGCAGACTTGGGTGTTCTCTGCATAATTTTCAGTGCAGGTGATTTCTGTCTCTCTCCCCTCTCCCTTTTTAGCTCCAACTAACCCTTTTCTGCAGGATTCTTTGCAAATAAATCGCAGCGCGCAAAAGCAAAATAAAAATTGTGTGTGATTTTGATTTCTTGGTTGTTTGCATTCTAATACGGAAATTTAAGGGGCACGGCCAAATCCAAATTAGGTGGGGATTTCATTACCCTTCCTAGGCCCCGAAAATCGTCAAACTTGCATCCGCATTACCTCCATTAACTAAAAGAAATCTAGAGAAGACTCTAAGGACTGTCGCGCTCAATAGGACAAGAGAAGGTCGTGGGTAATTCATTGCTTATCCGCGTTTTCTTGTGGTGCCTAAGGCGAGTGTGTCTAAGGCTAGTGGTTATTAATTAGGTCCACTGTAGTGGTGGTTCCTTCCCACTTACCTGGCACTTATCCGGCCACAGGGGGACAAAGAGGCAGTGGAGGATTCTATCCTGCGGCTTGTCTTTTGGCAGTTAGGAGCGGTCTAGAGATCGGACCTAGGTGACCATCAGATTCTAGGGTTTGTGTGCTGCATTTGTTTTGTCGCATCATTTTTTTTCAAAATCCGTCCCTTTTTCAAAGCAAGCACCGCATTCATTCATCCCTAATTATAAGTCAACGCTGCCACTTGTACTAACCCTTTTTAGTACAAGATAGGCTGGACACGGGATTCTAGTGCCCGTTTAGTCCGCGTACCTTTTATCGACTCCGAAGTCGATAATTCTCCATTTACCTTTTCTTTACCCACTACCACACCCACACCGATGGATCCGAATCCATCGAACTTCTTTGACCCTAATCTGCCACCGTCCGTTGGTGCGCAGAATCCTACTCCACCCCACATTTCTCTCCAGGAAAGATGCTATCCACTTAGAGGTCCTCTTTCGACCTGCTTATCCACACCACCAGCCAATGGGGACAACTTTGAAATAAAGCCCCAGTATATCAATCTTTTACCCAAATACCACGGACTCGAGACCGAGGACGCTTACGTTTTCATTACCAAATTTGAAAACGTTTGCGCAATGATGGGTACGTCACAACTTTCAGTGGATGCTATGCGTCTACGACTTCTCCCATTTACCTTGTGCGATATAGCCGAGAAGTGGCTATACAACACTACCGCACATTCTATTACAAATTGGGGAGAATTCGTCGCGGCATTCCTTAAGAAATTTTACCCAATACAAAAGACAGCTCGAATCCGTAGCGAACTGAATCAATTTGCCCAGCTCCCCGCTGAACCATTCTCTAAATGCTTTGAACGTTTCAAGGATCTATTGGTTCAATGTCCTCATCACGGCATCCCGAGATGGGAGCTTTGCCGAATCATATATGAGGGCAGTAACCCTAACACTAAACAGAGCCTTGAAAACATGTGTCAAGGTACCTTCATGTCTAAGGATGATGGGGAAGCTTGGCGATACTTAGAAGAGTTCGCTGAGAAGTCCTTACAGTGGGAAAGTCCATCATTTAGGAGTGGCAATAACCAATCGGATGTTTCCATAGGAGTTAGAGCTGACATTTCAGCTATACAAAAGAAACTCGAGACTATGGAAAACAAATTTTTAGCTGCCTCCCTTAATCAAATGTCACTTTCCAAAACTGTATGTAGCTGCTGTTCTGATCCGTCTCACTTGACGGAAGAATGTCCGTTTCAAGGTCGTGAGCATACCAATGCCGCATTTCAACGACCTAGAAACGATCCTTTTTCTTCCACATATAATCAGGGATGGAGGAATCACCCTAATTTTTCTTGGAACCAACCACAATCACAAAACACGGTTCCAAACCAAAACAATTTCCAAAGGGCCCCTCCACCACAACAGCAGCCACAACTTCAATTAAGTCAGCACCCATTTCAAGCACATAATTTTCAAAATACGGTCAACACACCTGCACTGTCTAGTCCTTTACAGTTGACCGGAACTGATGAATCCTCTTCTTTTGCACAATACATGAATTTGGTCTTGACAAATATCATGCAAGTTGCGGCTGAAATGAAATCTTCCGTCGATGACATGAAGAAAAACTCTGCGTCCCAAAACGAGAGTATTAAATCGATGGAAGAAGAGATTGCACGATTAAAAGCCGAACTAAGTGCAAGAGAGAAAGGGAAACTTCCAGCTCAACCCTTACCCAATCCTGGTTATTCACATCATGTGAATGCAATCACCACTTTGAGATCTGGAAGAGTGCTTGACAATCATGTTGGGGAAGAAGTTGATGATACTGATAATCCTATTAACACCCCGGCTGAGACCTTTCCATACATACACACACACACTTCTGATCCTACTTCTTCTGACCCTACTTCTTCTACCCCACCACCCTCTTCCGAGCCTATTCTCCATTTCCCAAAAGGCTCGCCACTACAGCCCACCTCTTTTACCCCTCCACGGACGATCCCCACTTCTATACTGGGATCGGTTCCACACACACTTCCTTCTCCTATGATGGACCCAGCGCTTATTGCTAAAGCACCTTACCCTAATCGGTTAAGGGCTAACACACCAAGTCCACAAATGGAGAAGATCACTGAGATGTTTAAACAGGTTAACATCAATATCCCTCTTCTAGATGCAATTCAACAAGTCCCTGCATACGCAAAAGTTCTTAAAGATTTTTGCACTAGAAAGAGGAAGAAACAAATGCCCAAGAAGATATTCATGGCTAAGACAGTAGACACAGCTTTCCCCCAGCAATTACCGAGGAAACGTAAGGATCCTGGCTATCCTACGATTTCCATCTCTATTGGGGAGAAACACATTAACCGTGCTCTACTAGATCTTGGGGCAAGTGTTAACCTGCTTCCTTTCTCAGTTTATGAGCAGTTAGGAATCGGAGAGTTGAAACCATCTCCTTGCACTCTCCAGATGGCTGACCGATCAATCACCAGACCTAGGGGTGAACTAGAGGATGTGTTAATAAAAATCGGGGAATTTATTTTCCCTGTGGATTTTATTGTAATTGATACACAACCTGTAGCGAACTCACGGAATCAAATTCCGGTGATTTTAGGTCGCCCCTTTTTGGCCACTTCCAATGCTATCATCAATTGTCGTAACGGTTCCATGACCCTATCCTTTGGAAACAGGACAATTGAGATGAACATTTATAAGTTAGGAAGTGTACCCTCCGAACCTACTGTTCAGGTCTGTTCTGTCGACTTAATGGATGTCGACAGCAGCGAATTAGATAATCCTCCTGATACCGATCTTGACTCTTTTCATATGTTATTGTTTGACCCAACTATGTATCATACACATACGGACGCTTCCACCGAGATGTCCGGGTCAACAATTAACACTGATTATGAACTGCTTTTAGAGTCTGAAGATCACCCCGCACCTTGTGATGACATTATTCTTCGGGGTATAGATGAAACTTTTGAGGAAATCTTCGCTGATGAACTCGCATTTCTAAATAGCACGGGTGTTGAGATGAATCATCTCCAAATCAATGAAATTGAACCTCCACCCCTTCTTCTGAAATGTAAGAAGAATGCGAGTAATCCATCACATACACTGCATCGTCTCTCCAAAATGAGACGCACACACATTCTATTCCATCACTTACCTTTTCCCCACTTTTTCTTCCACCAACCCGAGCACTGCATTGATAAAATTTTTGAATGGTTGGTGTTAACCTTCGGTCTTTGCAAAGCTTGGCATCGACCAATGATTTTTTACCCCCACTTGTGATTTTCAAAGTTTAACATTGCATAAAACAAGTTTGGGGGGGTATAATTTTTCGGGCTCCTGAAAAGAGAATTTTTTACAAAATGATGAGCCAAAAATAAATTTGGGGGAGGGGGTTCTTCACTTAAATATTTTGCCCCCACTAATAAATTCCTCCCAAGCTTACAGGTTTTTCAAGATTTAGCAGATGGCAACAGTGAGGACACTGTTGAAAACAAGTTTGGGGGGAGGTTTGTGCTTATTTTCGCATCATTTCCATCATACTTTGCATAAGCACAAAACATTTTCGAAAACCTATAAAAATTTAAAAAAATTTCAAAAAGATAAAAATATTTTTGTACATAAATAAGATAATAAAAGATTAGATAGTGAAAAATTACATCTATGAGATTAGAAAAATTTTAGAAAACTAAGAAAATTAGAAGTTTTCTTATACGAACTAGTAATAAGTAGTTATGAGCCGTTGTCCCAAGGGTTAGTAAGATGAAGGACGTCACTAATCTGAGGATAAAAATAAGTCTGAAAAATAGTTTCTATTCTGGAAGCCAAACATTTTGAACGTGGCTACCCTGCTATTCGCACTTACACACGTCTTGAAGCCTGGGATAGTAGAGGATACCTTGAAATGCTCTTGTCTTAAAGCCAAAAGTATAAAAAAAAAAAAAAATATGTGTTTTAAAGTGGTGAGAAAAATGGATACTGGTTTTGTTATCACCGAGGGCAATAAAAATATATAGCAAAAGGGTGCTTCTTCACCTAGTGCCCCAAGGTCAACTGGTCTGGGAGTCACTGCTATGCCTGAGGTGGTGCAAGACGAGGAAAATACACCAAGCATGCAAGCACATTAGTAATCGGTCGGTTAGTACCTCAAGAAGTATTGACGGTCGCATGAAAGTGTGTAAGCAATCTCGTTTGCCAAGAAGTACTGAGGCCGATGGGCAAGGGTATGATAGCTTGAATTGAATTCTCTGGGTGTAGGGATGTCTTTACACACACACAGGGTTATATGATCGATGTTTGGAATACAGATAGGAATGAAGAATAAGACGATGTTTTATTGAGGGAGGACGTGATTTCTAACATCTTTTCATGACCATTAAGATAGGGCTCATGACAACCGAAAAGCTAGCTTAGTTGGAAACCCTAATTTTCAAAGTCTTTCTTTTACAATTCTCTTCTTTAAATGTAATATTCATGTTCTTGCTTTTATTATTGGATTTTGTGGGTGCAATCCGCTGAAAACCCTCAGGAGACAACACTCCTCCTACTAGGGACACCTAGAGGTTTAAAGGCTTGTTGCACATGCTCAGTGCAATCGTGTTGCCTACGAAAGTGTGCTAGTTAGTTTTTCTCTTTCTTTATTTTCTCCTTCTCTCTTTTTAATAAAACATTCGCTCGAGACGATCGAAATTAAGTTTGGGGGTATTTGATCAGTCGAAAATATTGCATATTTTAACCGGCAATTTCCATATCATCTGCATACAATTAGAAGTGTTCGACATTCATATTCTACATATTAGCAAATCGGTCGCAAAATATCAGATTACATGTATTCGACCTTAAAATCGGCATTTCTAGGGAAATTGACTGCATTGCATTACATAGCATATTTTCCATATCTTGCAACCCCTGTTTCGAAGTCTGTGCAGGAAAAGAGAAGCTTGCTCGATCATTACAGTGCTCGACCATTACAATTGCTCGTAAACTCACTTAACTCAAATCTGGTATCAACACAGAAGAGGAAGTACAAATCTAAACATCAAAGAAAGTCCCAAACAGTAGTACCAAGCCACTGAAGAATTTACAGATCCCAAGGCCAACAATACGCGGCGGAAGGGCGGCCAATTCCAGGTTCTTGCGGCGGAAGCGCGGCCCAATGATGACGTCAGCATCCCAATTTCAGTGCACAACTCCTGTACTATGGCCCACTGCTCAATTATGCACACAAACTTCCAGATGATTCCAGATACTTCCTCCAGATCAGCAAACACCTAAACTAGCCTAATACTTCTAGAACTTTCCCTAAAACCCTAGCTTAAACCCTAAGCTAACTCCTAACAAACTCCTTCTAGAAACCCTTCAACAAACTTTGGGAGGGAAAGTTCTAATTCAAATCTAACCTAGGGTTTGGGAGCTCTATAAATAAGACCCTAGGCTCATTATTCAAGAGGATATTCAACTTTGGGAAAGTTTAGAAAATCAATCTCTTTCTTCATCCCCTCTTCCTCAAGTTTAGTGAGAGAGCTTGTAGGAAACCCTAACCCTAAATCCAACAACAATTCAAGATCTTGAGTGCAAGCCAAGCAAGATGCCTTCAACCCTTTTATGAGCCGAGCCGATCTTCAATCGGGCAAGAGATCAAAGTAGATCCACGATCCACGGAGACGAGCGAAGCCGAGTCAACGATCGATTTCTTCTTCTTGTAGATTCTTGAAAGAATGTATTGAAATTGTTGATTAAATAAAAGGTGATATTCTTTTATCTTGTTTTCTTTAAATTCCGCATCATGTTATCTTTACACTTCTTGAATATTATCTGTGTGGTGATGTGTGAATAAAACTCCGCTCGTCGAGGAGTCGAGACGATCTTTAGTATGATGATGTAACAAATTTGTAATCGATTCTTGAATCCCACGAGTTTGTAAACCCTAGCAAGTTCAAGAACCGACAACCCATTTCGTTACGATGCTTTCTTGAATGATATCGCTCGAAATGGGGGAGTTAGGATCGTTTCTTGAAATTGCTAGAGGCTAGAATGTGAATGATATCGACAACAGAACAAGGGATAAGATGAAACCCTAGTTTCACGAGAAAACCCTAACTCTTGTCGATCATCATCGATCTAGTATCAATCCTTCGAAGGACAAGAACACGAAACCCTTTAGATTGCATCACGTCTAAAGATCCGATCGACTCCTACGAGCCTCTCTTATATTCTTGATTGTTGATTGGAAATATTATCAAAATAACCGATTCTTGATTGTTTATAGTTTCTTGATTCTTGAGTAAAGAATAGTGACACTCGAATACAAATCACATCTTGAATCATGTTTTCGTTTATTGTTGTTTAACATTTCATTTCAAACGTATCAAAATACAATTGAATTGCACAATCCCTGTGGACGATCCGCACTCATTCATTAACTACATCCGACACCGTAGTTTGATTGCGGTCAATATAATTTTTTGATTGTCGTTACCTTTTACATATACACGTCAGAAAATATTTCAATCACAACCCCCTGCTAACCGACATACTAGCAGTTAGGGGAGGTTTACGAACACATTAAACACATCACAGATATAATCATATTAGCCAAACATCTTAGAATTTCGATCAAGCAAACACAAATGATTCTACTCCAAATAATTCTCTGTGCACCTGAAACCTGAGCAGAAACAAAATATTCCAGAAAAAACAAAATCAACACAGAAGAGTTACTGGGCAAATTTAGGCTGACTCGGCTTCAACTCGGCCGCGGATCCGCGGCGGATCGCTTGGATCTGCCACAGTTCCGCGGCGCTTTTGCCGAGTCATGATCCCAAATTTCTCCAGCAATCTTATAATTCCCTGCTTGTATTTTTAAGGGTCCCTGAAAAATTTTTAGACCCTGTTTTAAAAACGGCAGAAACTTGGTTAAAATGATGTTTTTTCGGGTTCATTTTGCGATCGAATTTGTAACAACTTTGCTAACAAGTTAGTTATGGTTTACCAAGGCTCTGATACCACTGTAAGTCGATGTTAGACACCCCACATGATGTGGGAAGGCGGAATAGGTAAAATAATCATTTTGTTTAAACTAACATCGACTAACTTTACGGATCTTTGCTAAACCCTAACTAAAAACAACATAGAAGAGATTGGCTACTATGAAAAATTATTATACCTAATGAATCAAGTCCTTCTTGTTCTCGTAGACCACCTCCTTGTCGGCCTCCTCGTTGTGATAGAAGATCCACCCGAGAGCTACTTCTCCAAGCTTAACCTCTCACTTGAGGTAACTAGGTTGCTAAGAGTGCTAATCAAAGTAACCTAGAGGATATAGAATAGGATTAGGGATCTATTAGTCTTGCTAACCCTTGGATCTCAACACATGAGAGGTTAGGGTTAGTTCTTTGAAGAAAGAGAGCTTGAGGAGAGAGAAGGTGAGAGTAAGAATGATATAAAATAATATCTCATTTGTGAATATATATGAAGCATAATAATTATTAAATAAATAACAAATAATAATCTCAACCATGCTTCATTAACTCACTTTGTGTGATTCATCTCATGAGTCATTAAGCAATAAATGCATCATTAACTCCTTTGGATGAATCACACCATGAGTCATTAAATCATTTAATGTAAATTCCACCTAAGCCTCCAACTCATCAATCTTCTAGAAGCTTCTCGACTAATTACGAGAATACTCCTCCCATCCGTGAAAACACGGAAATACTAAGACTGTATAGATCCAATAATCCAATACTAGAATCTGGCTTAAACCAAAGCGTGCTAGTATAAACTGTCCGAACATCGTACGTGCGTAAAAACACGTATGTGTCCGAACCCTGTCGTAAAACCATACGACCTCTATATCGTTTCGTCCGAAGCAGGGAAACTCTCTGTGTGGGACTTTAAAGACTTGACACTATGCTGGCAGTGGGTTTAACCACAGACCGCAAGCGGCACTAGCTGTACGTAACGGTCCCCAAGTAGATGTCGATAAGAAGGCCGATAAGGAAACCCATCCGAACTCCTACTGAGCCTGATGTGACAATCTCTATACAGTCCGGTCTGTTCGTCTATGACTATCGCATATCGGGCTTAGGGGGCGGCAAGCGTCAGTCCCCTATAAGTGGTATAAGTCGTGTCGGAGTGAAGCCCATTACACCTTGAGAAGCTACTGGAAATCCTACCAGTAAATCTCTCTTGCCCTGGCCAGGGACTTTGCGTAATGGCTTTCCAAATACAGCGCGATATCAACTCCCAATACCGGGAGAGACGAATCCTATCTAACCGCCACTGCCTCCAAGTGCTTCAGGACTGCACCCAACTGCTACCTGTTTGCACGACTCCTTTGAGCCGTGGTAGGGTAGCAATCTAAGAACAGTGGGAACACACTCGAGACGAAGCAGCAGTGTCAAGTCTGCGGACTAAGCTGTACTCATGTCATCTGGGAATTGTTAACTGACGACGGGTATAATACCAACCAACAGTTCCCTGCGAGTCATGTCCGGTGTACCCGTAACCCAACAAGCACCTGTATACTATCTCGAGTACAATGTACTGATGGCTGTGGGACAGACCATCTCCCCAACTGGGATGAGAAGCGCACACACTAGTCTACTCTGGAGTATCGATGCCCTGTCTCGATAATCCTACGACTAGGGACCTGAAAAAGGATGTGCTTGTAGACTACCCAGCCCCCACTAGTATGACTGCCATCACAACGCTGGTAGTCAAGCAAGATCCTAAGGGCTCTATCAATATGTATTCTCGATATGCTAACATATACACATATTAAGATAGATATATACCAAGTAGCATACTACAATGTTTAGCAAGACTGTTAATATAACTGTGAATATCCCAAGCTTCCTTTAAGTAATATACAAGCTAGTATGATACAATAATGGCCTCTAGGGCATATACACTAACAGGATCGGCCTGCGGGCTCCGGCAGACGGATTGGCCCAATATCCATCTCTCGACCCGGTCGGTATCCTCCGGATAACCACCAGGCCCAACCAATCACCGGTAGGTAGTAGTCCCTCTGCCAGGCTCATCGTCATCCCCACAATCTTCTCGTCCCGGGGTACCGTACTGGGTCCACCATGAACCCGCAAACGGATCATCCAACTCCTCGAATCGGGATTCACATATCACACGTCTCAGAACCGAGAAAACGCATGGTAGACGCACTGAAATATCATATCAAGAGTAACCGGGTTTTTAAAACAATACATACTTTCTTTTAAAATGACCGCGGTTCTCAAATCCAGAAATCTCATGAAAACAACATATCTCGATGCGTATAATCATAAAAGCATGATGTATGCGACATATAATAGAAATGTAAGCATATCCGTATATCATGCAACATAGAACAGTAATATGCACATATCGAGGGAAAACCGCTCTTTTAAATGAATCCAGTTTTGAAATATATCATGCGGTTCCCAAATCTCCAAAATCGAATGCAATATCGTATAGAGGTGCATATGTGTATGTACGCAAGTATGGACGTACAAATGTGTATCTCCGCAAGTATGGGTGTACAATATGTATGTACGCAAATATGGATGTACAATATGTATGTACGCAAGTATGGATGTACAATATGTATGTACGCAAGTATGGATGTACAATATGTATGTACGCAAGTATATCATGCAAGGAGTCATATCCTGATGCAGCAGTTCTACTGTGTAGTGACATAGCAATTATCGATGATGAAGTGTATGAGCCGGCCAATCTGTGTAAGTGTAACATACGCATCATCGATAATGGTGTAGGTGTACTAGCATAAGTATATGTAATGCAATGAGGATGACATGAACGTAGCATAAAATAAAACGTCAGCTAAAAGCTATAAGGTATACGTATCTAACATGGCCGAGTCGGTGAATCTATCAATCGACATCTAGCCTCACAACATCACGTACGGTATAATCTATCGTACGGCGTCCTCTAGTCAAGGGTATGGATCAATCATCAAGTCAAACTCATCACATACGGAAAATCATCATACGGCGGCATCAAACCATTAGGAATCTTATCAACCTTTACGACGATAAGGGTACGCACCTAACGTCTCATACGCCTATCATTCATGATTCACAACATGAATACACAAAAATATCCATATACCTATATCCCAAGTCACATCCATAACAATCTCATATCAGGAGACCGGCAAGGTATCAACCATCTCAATCGACTCGCATCCGTATACCAACACATCATCAGATCATCATATCGCATCGTACTTTCTTTTCATCGCATTTATATCCCACATCAAGTCATTTTTACAAATACATTCTACCCTTAGTATAAGCATACGTATCTAATCTAACATACACACCCGGAACATACAATCAGTTTTTAAAAGATGCGAATCGTAGTTTTGAAAGTAGGGGCTACGGTGTTTTTAAGGAAAAGATATCATTTGAAAATCCGTAACGTCCCTCAAGGTATCTGTTTTTAAAATATGCATATGATTCTTCGATTTGGAAATAGATATGGTTCGGATGACACATTTATATCGGCTATCTAGTCTTATAGTATCCTAAACGGCAATATCATCAACATCATCATCGAATCCTGTCATCACATATTAGTCGTATCATATCACTTCTAACTATCCTTTAGTTTCTAATATGGTTTCTCTAACTATCTTTTAACTCTATTTATAGTTTTCTATTTAAGGTTCCCTTAACCATATTCTATATATAAATCGGTTTCCATCAAAGTTTGCGGGGGTGCTATACGCCATCTACCCGACTTCCCCCCGTAGATATAGATCTACTCACCTTGATCCTTACTTGCCGAAGTTGATGATGCCATGCTCCATCGTCTCGGAATCCATGTGGAGGTACCTACAATAATACATAAATCGCAATCGCTATTAACATTACGTCCGGAAAACCAAAACGGCACACGGATCGCCTATAGGTTAGAATCTATAGCCCATGCATGCAAAACCAACCAATTATCCCTAGTCGTTGATGTACAAACATCCAACAACAAAATACAATACCAAATATCAAAACTTAGCATTCAAAATACAGAAAACACGAAAACAGCAACATAGGAAAACCACTCTCAGATTTCACACTAGGCCAAACTAGCACATTTTGCATATTGGGTTGCTCTAGACAATAGATAAGGAAGCTACAGAACCAAATTCACCATGTTCCATACAGGTGTGGCTGCAATTTGCGGCCACAGGGGATATATTTGCGGCCAGAAAATGGGGGGAGGGGCTCAGGTTTCGAGGGATGATTCATGGTTGCCTGCACGTCTCATGGTCAAGGGAACTTCTTTTACAATGGTCTCGGGTCATCCCAGATCTCTAAATACCATCACAAATCCACAAAAACCTGATATCGACGAATCTAAAGTTCGTATTTTGGGGTTTTGGTCACTGTTCTAGGTCAAGAATTGGTCTCTAGGGTCTTGTAACAGCCACTAGGCATCACCCATTCCACACAACACTCAAACCCCTCTCTTGAAATTTCCAAGTTCACAAATCACCACTAAACCAATTCTAAACTAAAACTAGAATATAAAGGAACTTAAAACTATCTAAATGGTAGAAATTATACCTCATTTAGGCCACTCAAGAAAACCCTAGCTTCTCAATGTCATCAAAATCCCACTTTGCTTGGTCCAATGCGATGGGGGTAAGGAGGTGATCATTTTTTGTGAAAGGGTATAGGGTTTTGGCAAGGTTTTTGAGATGGATTTTGGGGTTGAAGGTGGAGGGAGATAAGGGTAAGGAAGATGAAGGAAAACAAATGGGGGATATAATGGTGGCTGCCCTCTCTTATTCTACTCTTACCCTCACTTTCTCTCTCTCTTATTCTCACCTCCCAATCATTTCTTACTTTAACCTTTTCTCTTTTCTTTTCTTTTCTCACCAATAAACACATAAACACAATAACACAACACAAATGAAATAACATGTAACATGTCATGGTGCACTAACCATGGAAAACTGTAGAAACACGGATTTGGCCTAATCGCGATTAGCAGTGCACTAATTGGGTTTTTATCCAAACTGTATATAATAAATTTTTAAAATGCCAAATCCTTTAAATATATTTTTAAATGAATAAATCATTTTAATTCCCAATTATTTCATAATTATTGGTATATATTTATACTCTTTTTCGAAAACCCCAATTTCGCAAATCGGGCAGTTTTCGGGAAATATATTATTTTAATATTAAATTCCAGAAATAATATATTATATTTTCTGAAATGTTGCAAAAACATATATAGGTATATATATTTACTACTTTACAAATGATCGTCCACCACTTGTGCCGTGAGCTACGCATAGCACGACGATTTGGAAAAGATTTTGCATGTGTTTTATTCAGCTTTAGAGGATTGTACGAGTATGCATACTATTTACGTATTATTATTTGACTATAATATATTTGAATTTCAGCAGTGGATTTCGAGATTTAGCATCTCTATTATAACTCCAGTGATTGTGTGATGCTTGACGAAATTTGATTTTGAGTTTCGTACTCGTTTTCAGGCGCACACGATGCGTTGTTGTATTTCTATATCTTCCGTAATTTCGGAGCCCCGTTGATTTCAACTGATTATTGAAATGTTTTAGTATTTGGGGATTTAAATTTAAAATCGGGGACCGAATTTATTTAAGGGGGGAAGACTGTAACATTTCAGAAATATAAAATATTAATTTTGGAAATTAAATATTAAAATAATATATTTCGCGAAAACTATTCGATTTGCGAATAAGGGTTTTTCGTAAAATGGTATAAGTATATACCAATATTTGGAAAGTAAGTGGAGATTAAAATGATTTATTTATTATAATGATATTTATCGGATTTTGGCATTTTTATAATTAATGATATGCAAATTTAAATTAAACTTGATTAGTGCACTACTAATCGCGATTAAACCAAATCCGTATTTTTACATTTTTTCATGGCTAGCGCACTATGTCATGTGCATGTTATTCATTTGTGTTTGTGACTTGTGAGTTTTGTAAAAGAGAAAGAGAAAAGAAATGAAATTAGATGCCATGATTAATGAGAGAGAGAGAGTAAAACAAAAGAGATATTTAGAGAGAGAGAGTGTGTGAGCTTAAGAGAGAGTGAGATTAAGAGAGAGAGAGGCATCCTTGACTTCCTTATCTTCTCCTTCATTCCATTCTTCTTCCTTATTCATTTCTTCATCCATTTTCTTCATCTCCTTCATCCCTCACTGCCTCCATGCATCATCTCCAAATCCTTTCCAAAACCCCATGCCACCTTCACAATAAAGATGTACAAGATTATCCTAAACCCTTTGAACCATTCAAGTGTGGATTTTGAGGACTTTGGGCAACTCAAGAATTTTCCTAAGTTGCCAAATGAGGTAATCCCTTCACTTCAAGATTAGTATTTATGTTTATATATCCTAGTTTAGTTTAGAATTTGATTTAGTTAGGTTATGTGATCTTGGAAATTTTCAAGTTGTTGTTAAGTGGTAAATAGAGGTGTAGTGAGTGTTTGCAAGACTTTAGTGATGATTTCTAGACCAAGACCTGAGACTAGAACCCAAAACACAGAGTTAGAATTTCCCCGATATCGTATTTTGTGGATTTTGTGAGGGGATACTGAAATCTGCTATAACCCGGAGACACTAAAAATTATTTACCGAACACAGAGAGTCGTGCAGGCAACCGGGGACCTACCTTATAAACCCGAGCCCATTCCCTATTGTTATTGTAGGATTACCTATCATGACAGCAAGGTTTTGGGAGGCATCATTCATGCCGTTTTCAAAAATTTGCCATGCTATATAACCCTAACCCTAGAATCTTAACTAGAGATTTAGACAATACAACATGTAAACTCCTTTACATCTAAGTGAATATAGAATACAACCTTTGTAGACCGGTCCTTCACTTCAATAGCTCCGTGTGGTAGTCCCTTCGCTCCAAGTAGTGATCTTCCGGACTCTAGAACGGCTCCACAAGATGAAAGGAACAAGCTTGCACGAAGTCTTCGAGGCCGAAGATGATCTACGTCGAGTAGACACTAACCCAAACTACCTCTTCACTAATTAGGGATTAGTGAAGCTAACACTCTAAACTAAAAGGCTAATCTAGTAGAGGATGATGAAGTAGGATTTTTGCTCACTTTAGAATTAATTTTCTCACCATTAATCTTCACCTCTCCAAAAACTAGAGAGCTCACTCTTGAGGAAGAAGAAGATGAGGCCAATAATGTTATGGCAACCATGGATGAGAAATATCTCATATAACTCATGTAGAGATTTGACCATGAGTTTAGATAATGGTTGGGTTAATAAATATCTAGTGTAAGACAAAACTAGTGGACTAAGTCAATGGTTCTACAAGCTTCCACTAAGCTCACCCATGTGACTTATTTCCAACTAATATTTGATTTACTCTAAATAAATAAACCCTACATTATCATGATCATGGTGTGAGTCTCATACACCCATGTAGCATGTGGCATCAAGCATGACACAATAAGAAATACAATTAATATATATCACATATATATTAAATGCATAAGTGAGAAAAAAAATGCTTAAGTGAGCTAATATTAGTTAATGTAAATTAATATATCAAATATATAATTATACATTAAATCATTAAATCAACACTTGATTTAATAATCCGGCTATATCTCATATGACCGACTAATATTATTTGTATCAACTTATCGAATCAACACTTGATTTGATAACCCGGTTATATCTCATATAACGGACTGATATCACAAATCGTGAGAATAGAATACGGCATCACATACTCGTATTAATCTTGGTCCCGCATATATCACATATGTGCTCCTACTTCGTTTTGCCTGAGCCGGTAAACCTCTGTGTAGGATTCTAAAGACTCATCAATACGCTGGCAGTAGGTGATGATCATATCAGTCACCCACAAGCCGTCAGCGGTACTAGCTGGACGTAACGGCTACCCGGGTATTGAGCGATCAGAAGATCAACAAGTAAGCCTGCTCATACTCCTGTAAAGCATGTCAGTAATACTACCGTACAGTCCGGTCTCTTCGTCTGATATGTCGCATATCTAATCTAGGGGTGGTAAACGTCAGACCCCAGTAACCGATAAGTCGTGCCAATATGAGGCTCATAACGGGTCGAGAAACTACTGATAACACTTACCAGTAGATCTCCGTATCAGCCCTGGCCAGGGACTTCCTATTATAGCCAATCGAGCACAGTGCAACATCAACCCCGAATACCGGGAGAGACGAATCCCCTCCTATCGCTCATTGCCTCCATGTGATTCGAGATTGTACCCAAAAGCCACCATCTTACACGTTCTCTTGAATGTGGTAAGGTGGAAATCAAAGCACGGAGGGAATCACACAAGACTCTATGACGATCTCGGGTCTACAGACTAACATGTACCAATATCACCAGAGAACTGCTATCTAACGATAGGTATAATACCAACTAGGAGTTCTCGATGAGTCCGTTCAGTGAACCCAGTCTCCACTGAGCACCCGTATACCATCTTTGATGTCAAACACCAATGGATATGGGATCATCCATCGCCCATCATATGGTCAAGAAGAGTATACGCTAGTCTACTCTGGAATATCGATGCCTGTCTCGATACACCCTCGACTAGGAACAATTAAAGGATGTACTTATGGACTACCCTGGCCCCACTAGTATAATCTCCATCATAGTCCTAGTAGTCAAGTACACATCCTAAGGGCTTTATCAACATGTGAGAGCAAGACAGTATCACAATACAAGTCTACATGTTAAGACAAAGAGCAACCAGATAGCATACAATCATGTCGAGCAAGAAAGTCCTCTTTATATATATCCAAGCATCCACTATAATATACATCATATGTACAATAATGGCCTCTAGGGAATACATATAACTAACAGTTATGGCCGCAGATTTAATGCATGAGGCCGCAAATTTCGGCCAAGACATAGTGAAATGTGTTGATTTTTGGTGTGTGGCATTATTATCTGATATCTAGAGCAACCCCATATGCAAAATAGCCTAGTTTGTCCTAGAGCAAAATCTGGGAGTGAATTTTCATGTTGCTGAATTTCGTTTTCCGATTTCTGAAACGTGGTTTTTGGTATTTGAGTTTGGATTCCATCATTGGACGTTTGTACGTCAACGAACAAGGTTGTTGGTTGATCTTGTTGGGTTTTGCCGGTGCCCCGGCCATCAATCCGTGGCCAAATGCGGAACAAAAACTTTCAAAAATTTGGCGCAAACAAAACCCGCACAAGATCGAACCAAAAACCCTAGCAAACATGCAAAGAGGAGTTTGGAGAGGCTATACCGATCGATCCGTGTCCTTCGGTCTTCAACCTCTGTCCAAGCTCGTCGAGGCTGCCCCGATGTAGTTCGATCTCCGGTCTTCTTTCGTCGAAGAAGATCCACGTCGAGGGTTCTTTATATGGGCTCCTGCTTCAAAAACCGATGCAACTCGAGTAACTAGTTTGCTAGCCTAGGTGCCCAAGATGAAGAAGAGACAGTGTGTGATTACTTTGTCTCATAACACTCTAGGATTCTCAACACATGAGAGGGATATAGTGGAGGTTGAAGAAGATGCCCATGGTGAAAGATGTGAGCTCAAGAAGAAAGCTAGTGAAAGAAAATGGCATGAGTTATTGTGTGAGATATATTGTGAGAGCTCTAAAAACAACTCAAGATAAATCCCCACCTCAAGTGGCTGCCCTCTCTCTCTCCACAAATTAATCCCACACAATAAATCAATAAAGAAATAGACATGGCACAAAGAAACACACCATGAATCTCCAAAAATGCACATGCCACATTCAATGCCCTAGGTCAAAACTTGCACTCACAATTTCCACATAATTAAACATTAAACTAAATGTTTAATCAAAAAGAGAATGGCAACTTCTAAAGTAAACTCGTAACGGATCACAAGAATACCCCTCATCTGTATATAGATACCCGCATCCGTATTCCGACTGAATACGAATACTACGAGACGAAAATAATCCAACAATCTAATACTAGGATCCGGCTTAAACCAAAGCCCACTAGTATGATCCGTCCGATCATGATCCGTGTACAAGTGCACGTATATGATCGAACCCTTCCATAAAACCATACGGCCTCTACAACGTTTCACCCGAACTTAGGAAACTCTCTGTGTGGGACTCTAAAGACTCATCACGCTGGCAGTGGGTTTAACCACAAGCACGCCAATGGCACTAGCTGTACGTAACGGCTGCCCAGGTATTGAGCGAAAGGGAAGACAACGAGCGAACTCATCCTGAAACCCTACTAAGCCTGACAGTGACAATATCCGTACAGTCCGGTCCGTTCGTCTATGAATATCTCATATCGGGCCTAGGGGTGGTAAATGTCACACCCCTAATAGCAGTTTAAGACGTATCGGAGTGTAACCCAGAACACCCTGAGAAACTACTGGAATACCTACCAGTAAATCTCACTTACCCTGGCCAGCGACTTTGTGTAATGGCTCTCCAAACACAGCGCGATATCAACCCCCAATACCCGGAGAGACGAATCCACTGACGATCCGCTCACTGCCTCCATGTGGCTCGGGACTGTACCCAACTAAAACCTGTTTGCATGACTCCTTTGTGCTATGGTTGGGGAGTAATCAAAGCACAGTGGGAAATCACACGAGACAAATGACGATCTCAGGTCGATAAACTAACCTGTACACATGTCACCAGGGATCTGCGATCTTACAATAGGTATAATACCAACTAGCATGTTCCCGGCGAGTCAGTCCGGTGTACTAATAACCCAATGAGCACCTGTATACGTCTTAGGTGAACCAACTGACACCAATGGCTTGTGTGACCGGCCACCGCCTCTCATCGGGGTCTCGATCCGTATACACTAGTCTACTCATAGAGTATCGATGCCTAGTCTCGAAACTCCCATGACTAGGGACACTTTAAGGATGTGCTTATAGACCACCCAACTCTCATGTATATGATCGACATCATACTGCTAGTAGTCAAGAAAGAATCCTATGGGCTCTATCAACATGTAATAGTGATCTGTAATATCACCTAAAGCATGTACACGACGATAAAGAAAAACCAGATAGTATACTATCATCTCGAGTAAGACTGTTCTACCGGTATAGGTCATCCCTCAATCATTACAATCACGTGCCTGCGATCCAATAATTGACTTTGAGGGCACTATATCCAACAATCTCCCACTTGCACTTAATGCTAATTATTGCAATGTCGCATACTCACAGCCCGTGTGATACCGAACACCCAACTCCTTTACTAATCAGTTTCACAAAGCTCGTTTGTGAAACTATCGCGTTCGAGAAATAGCCTCAGTGAGTGGATCCGCTCTGATGTTTCTTTCTAATCTCTCTTTTCTCAAGTTCGCGGAGAAAACCATCTCCCGAAATGAGCAATACCAATCTTAGAATATGTCTGGATATCTGATGGGACGCAGTTCACAAATGAACTCCAAATCCAGTAAACTTCTTAGACTGTATCGTCAACTGAATTTAATCAGTATCCTGCGCCATGCCTCCTTCAGTATTCGCTTGGACCACCTGTCCAAACTACTGCCCCTCGTCAAGAGAGAAAACTATAACTCTGACAGTCACACTGTCATCTAGGTCACCTTGGAAGCCTGGAATGATAACCGTCTCCCTAAGGAGACTGTCGTTATCAAATCTCTAGAACATCCACTTATGTTCATAAACTGCTTCCGAACGTTTCTCCAAGATTGGATTAATATATCAACTTATTGCAGCTAGTGCAAAAACAACATCTGGTGTGGTACTTGACATCTCATGATTGACTCAATTGCCTAAGCAAGTGATATGCCAATCATGCACATCCCTCTCCCCTTTAGTCTGTAAGACACCTTTAGAGAGGGTGACTCCATCACTTGGAGGTACACCACCATGTCAGGAGTCGTCTATTCTAAAACACCTTTAGAATATTGTCTACGTACCCAGATTGGGAAACTACCCAAATCTAGATCTAAAACGATAGATCTATTAACCAGAATGCCTGATATAAAATCTAAATCCTATATGGAGAAACCACTGTGTGACAACCACAGTATAACCGATTGTAGTATAGAAATGTCACTTCCTACAATGTGCATTTCATCCAAATACCAGGACATCACACCCTACTGCCTTCTCAACAGATCCATCTCCTATTCTGATGAAGTCGAAGCCTATGACTGTCACATCAAAAATAGATGATCTATCTCCGCTATATCCGCTTTAGTCTATAAATAGACATAAGCTACTTGTCCATTATGCTTCCGCTGCTCCCACTGACTACAACAACCCTCTAGCAGAGTCATATACACGTGCACTTCTAAAGCTAGTTTAGAACGACGCTATATTCATCCTCCTGCCGGGTCTCATAGTCTGGAACAACAGTAGTGTCAAGTCTGGGTAAACAAGAACCTCCATGTCACCGTCTTTGAGGATACCGAAGTACCTCTCGGGCGCCTGAGGTTACCCACCATATCTGCGGAGTGGCTAATGGAATATGAAACCCAATTGAATCTTTAGGATCTATTAAATTTTCAGTAATCGTTTGTGGTTCTGGAATCACTTCCAGTTCTACCATACTCCCACTACTGTTTTCTGAAAAAATCCATTTTACTAAAACTATGGTGAGTCAAGAACAACATCACTATTGATCTTCCAGATGGTAGAAAGTTAACCCTCGTCATAGCCCGGGATAACCCACAAACTGCCATTACAGAAACGTGCCTTGAGTTATCCAGAGTCTGGTTTTATGCATAAGCCGAACAACTCCATATACCTTAACATCGTTAAGATATGAACCATTCTATATACAATATAGAAACAGAGGCACTGATTTAATTAGAACCAGATTCAAATCATGCATCTGTCGCCAGTGCATGTCAACAAATGGAAGGAGGGTGATTAGCATTACTCAACTAGGAGTGCATCCGGATATGAGTAACCTGAAAGAGAAGCAAGTTCTCAAAATCATTACTATCAGCTGAATACCAAACACAGGTATCAACATTTTCGATCACCTTGAAGAATCCTGATACTTGCAACACATGGTTCTCTACTTTATTCTTGTACCTATAACTTCTCAAAACTTTGACCTTGTATTTCTACGAAACACTTGTCTAAAACTAGAGAAGTCATAAGTAAACAGAATATAGTACGAGTACCAACCCCTCTGTCCTAATGGACACTGGACAACATACAATACTTTGTATAAGTCCCCTGAGTTCAATAACTCAAACCCGGTGCGTCGTAGGTTGAAAACTGAACTTATGGTTAAGAAGAATTACATCGCTGTTTAATGCTCCTTACCTAACCATCAACTGATATAGGTAAATGTCATGGACATAATTTCAAAAAGTTATATCTCACTTTATAAAATAAACGTACAGATATATCAGTTTGAAATTGGTGCATAACAATGGATATTCAAAACCAAATATCTGCCATCAGGCAAAAACCCAGGTGATTTCCTCAAATATCGCCAATTACAACGAATTCCGATATAATGAGGATGATCACCTAATTCTCAATAACTTACTCCCGCTCATCATCTGTAAAACCATACAGATGTGAGAATCAAACCTGGTAAATACATACCCTGGAGTAAGGATTTAATTAGGAAATCAGTTTTCAATTAACAACATATAGTGAAACTGAAACATGAAAATGTTTCGAAGGGTATCCAGGTATTCCTAGTAATGCCTCTTCCATTATCCAGATTCATAACTGTAACCGTATATTTCCTTGTCGTCTCTCTAAATCGCTTTATTTGTCTTTACTTATTGCCTTCTGTACACCTCTCTCTTAGGCTAAATGGTTTTCTTCCTTCCCTACCGTTCGGCACCAACCTATGGTTTGGAAGAAGACTATCCAATAAGCGTAATAGGTGTACCCTCCTAATCCTAGGAGCCCTCGCAACCTGAGAGAAGGTAAAGATAAAAGACAACTGAATAATCCTTATTCTATTTCTCCTGAACCAGAATCCATCCTCGAACTGGAACAAGTTCCTTTCGTATATAACCATACGATGGATTATCCAATAACTGTGGATCTTCGTAGTGATACGGGGTGTTTTGGAGAAATACAAGGTGAAATAGGAGAGGCGGTGATATACGTGGTTTAGTTGTGAATCATAGCGGTCGCAATTTACTTTGCCCTCCTTCTAATCCCTTTATCTGTCTTTACTTATTACCTCATGTACACCACACTTAGGGTAATTGGTTTTCTTCTTTACCTGCTTTTCGGCACCTGCCTATGGTTTGGAAGAAGACTATCCAATAAGAACAATAGGTGTACCCTCTCCTAATCTTAGGAGCCCTCA
This sequence comes from Agapanthus africanus, assembly GCA_030015575.1. Taxonomy (NCBI): domain Eukaryota; kingdom Viridiplantae; phylum Streptophyta; class Magnoliopsida; order Asparagales; family Amaryllidaceae; genus Agapanthus; species Agapanthus africanus. The sequence continues at coordinate 707,774,417 of CM057338.1, read as the reverse complement.
CAACCTGAGAGAAGGTAAAAGGAAAAGACAACTGAATAGTCTTATTTAATTTCTCCAGAACCGGAAACCATCCTCGAACCTGAAACAAGTTTCTTCGAGCTCGTATGTAACTATACGATGGTCATATCTAATAACTGTGGAACTTCTTAGTGATAAGGAATGTTCCGGAGAAATGCAAAGGGTAAAAGTAAGAGTGGCAATGAAGTATGCAACTCTGACAATCCAAAAGCCAGTGCTTTAAGAAAGTTCGGTTAACATGGTTACTGAGTTATAGTCTAGGGTCGGGCCATGGTCGCTGCCAAAAAGAGAGAAAAGAAACACTCTGCGTGCACTCTAACCTAGATCAGAATGGTTGATCACTTTATCTAATCAGAATGTCCCCCACTGTATCCTCAAATTCTCCTCCAAACCTGAAAGAAGAATTAATCGGGATCATCTAAAATCACCCGAGGAGTAAACCAACTCATCAGTGGGTATCGGGATCCAACTATCATCGCATGATAACATGATGGAATCCACTCACGTTATCACACTCCAGAAGGTATGCGCATGCTTGGCAAGTTTCCTGTATGTTTGAAACTCCCGATGTGGATTTTTACCCCATGCTCTTATAACTTTGACGAAAGTCAACAAATCATAAGTCGCATGTCAAGTTCTACACGTCATTGTCCAGGTTAATTTGAACCCATCCGTACTCGCCCTTGACGAAGGTCAACAAGGCTGTACGACTGTCCCAAACCAACGCATCTATCTATGCAACAGAAAGGTAACAAACAGCTACAATACACTATGCCTTGACGAAGGTCAACAAACATAGCACAAATACTAAGTGCTACCCATCTGAAATGACGGAGGGCTACGAATGGTTTTTGGAGAAAAAACTTTAACGTAATGAACTTGATATCGTTGAAGGAACCGGAGAGCTTTTTACAAATATATAGTGGCGAAAACCTTTGCTAAAGAGGTCGCTCCCGGTGAAGGGATCTTGGCTCTTTCCACATAGAATGAGGTGCAGGATATTCCAACTGAATACCGTGATGCAAAGCAAAAAGTAATCGACTATTGCGAAGTTATTACCCTGACGCAAACTTCTGCCCAAAGGGTCACTCCCGTTGAAGGGATCTCGGCCCTTGCCTCGTCGAATGAGGTGCTGGATATTCATAACCGAATACCACTGTGCAAAATAAAAGAAAACGCCCTTGCAATAATAGCTTTTTGAAAATTGTTCCAACAACATCGAATAGGTTTGTTTTCCTTGCATTGATCTGAATCAATGCAGTCCCATCAATTAATCACACCACAAAAGAACGAAAATATGATGTACGTATATGCCATCCGCATTCGCCACTAGGTCCCGTCATCACCCGTTAGGTTACTTAACTAACGACAGAGCGGGGACTGGACTAGCGTGGGTGTAAAATATATACAACATCTACTAGTATATATAGCAATATATAATAATCGCTCCAGACATGATAAATGCAACATCACAAATAAGTAATAAGCATCACAGAATAATACAGATAATCTGGGAGCCCCGGGTTTCTTTTGAGCCGCAAGTGAAACCCGACGTTCCCCTGGTCGTGTGAATAGTCTGTGTAATGAAAACCTAGACCCCTACGAGCACGGCAAGTTACCCGCCAAAACCAGAAGTGAGGCAGCCCCCTTCATCAAAGTGAATAGGCCACCCGGCACTTCACGGAATCCGGTAACTTCAGCACCCCACCTTGGGTCAACCTGTACCCCCTACGAGTGCGGCCAATAGCCCGCCAATTCTAGAGTGAGGCCCCCTCTTTCTCAACGCTATGAGATGCAGACCCGTTGCCCTCCAGAACCCAGCTATCCGTGCACTCCACCGTGAGGTAATCCTAGTACAGAAAAGAAAATATGTACAACGGTGACATCGACCTCAACCCGGTCATGCCCCAAACAAATAATATAAAAACAGGCAGTGACGGCAGTCCATATGTTGGGCGCTCGCCCCGCAATATCAAATGTACAAATAAAACTAGACTGCACTACCATTGCACCGAAGGCTATCCATCACAAAAATCCGCACAAACATAACCAGATTTATCCACAGAAACAAGTAACCGAATCATGTGTGTAACCCCGTCTAATTGAGCATATAGCAATTAGACAGCGTTACCAACATATCCACGCATGAAAACGAAGTCACGACATTAGAATTCCAAAACACAATTAGCGCACATCCCAAATATACTAAGGATCAAAAACCAAGTGCACTAAACATCCAAAAAAGTCGAGATTTGAGCCAATTCGGAGGTCCGAAACAAAACGAAACACGTCCGAAGCTTCGTGGGAAGTTAAAGCATGAAATTAATTTCGAGTCGGGGGGCTTAGAGGGGGTACCCTACCCCCGAGGCCACCACGAGGTGGCCAGAGGGTGAGGCAAACCCGAAACTACCCATGCAGGGGCAGTTTCGGGTCCCCACCCCCAAGACCACCTTGTGGTGGTCTTGGGGAGTGGGCCCAGCCATTCATCCCCTTCCCCCTGGGGTCACCCCAGGGTGCCCACGCAGCACCCTATGGATTCTCGGTTCAAACAGAGAGACCGTGGGGTGTGCTAACATCTCAAAACTCAAAAATTCAGGATTATTTATTCGACAGTTTTCGATGCCCGAAAAAACATGAATTCTAATGTCGTAACTAGCTAGTTTAAGGTGTTTAGGTGGCTCTGATACCATGTTGGGTTTTATCGGGGCCCCATCCATCAATCCGTGTCCAAACGCAGAACAAAAACTTTCAAAACTTTGGCGCAAACAAAACCCGCATAAGATCGAACCAAAAACCCTATACTAGCAAACATGCAAAGAGGAGTTTGGAGAGGTTATACCGATTGATCCGTGTCCTTCGGTCTTTAACCTCTGTCCATGCTCGTCACGGCTGCCGTGATGTACTTCAATCTCTGGTCTCCATTCGTTGAAGAAGATCCACGTCGAGGGTTCTTTATATGGGCTCCCGCTTCAAAAACCGTAGCAACTCGAGCAACTAGTTTGCTAGCCTAGGTGCCCAAGATGAAGTAGAGATAGTGTGTGATTATTTTGTCTCATAACACTTTAGGATTCTCAACACATGAGAGGGATAGAGTGGAGGTTGAAGAAGATGTCCATGGTGAAAGATGTGAGCTCAAGAAGAAAGCTAGTGAAAGAAAATGGCATGAGTTATTGTATGAGATATATTGTGAGAGCTCTAAAAACAACTCAAGATAAATCCCCACCTCAAGAGGCTGCCCTCTCTCTCTCCACAAATTAATCCCACACAATAAATCAATAAAGAAATAGACATGGCATAAAGAAACACACCATGAGTCTCCAAAAATGCACATGCCACATTCAATGCCCTAGGTCAAAACTTGAACTCACAATTTCCATATAATTAAACATTAAACTAAATGTTTGATCAAGAAGGGAATAGCAACTTCTAAAGTAAACTCGTAACGGATTACAAGAATACCCCTCATCTGTATATACATACCGGCATCCGTATTCCGACTGAATACGAATACTACAAGACGAAAATAATCCAACAATCTAATACTAGGATCCGGCTTAAACCAAAGCCCACTAGTATGATCCGTCCGATAATGATCCGTGCATAAGTGTACGTAAATGATCGAACCCTGCCATAAAACCATACGGCCTCTACAAAGTTTTGCCCAAACTTGGGAAACTCTCTGTGTGGGACTCTAAAGACTCGTCAATACGCTGGCAGTGGGTTTAACCACAAGCACGTCAGTGGCACTAGATGTACGTAACAGTTGCCCAGTTATTGAGCGAAAGGGTGGCCGACGAGCGAACTCATCCTGAAACCCTACTGAGCCTGACAGTGACAATATCCGTACAGTCTGGGCTGTTCGTCTATGAATATCGCATATCGGGCCTAGGGGTGGTAAATGTCAGACCCCTAATAGCGGTATAAGTCATGTCGGAGTGTAGCCCAGAACACCCTGAGAAACTACTGGAATACCTACCAGTAAATCTCACTTGCCCTGGCCAGGGACTTTGTGTAATGGCTCTCCAAACACAGCGCGATATCAACCCCCAATACCGGGAGAGACGAAGTCAATTATTAGATCACAGGCACATTGACTTCGGCTAAGCAAGGAGTTTAGAAGTTGAGTAGATTAATATCTACGGGGGAAGTCGGGTGGATGGCGTATAGCACCCCCGCAACCATTAATATGGAAGATCGTTTTATAACTTATAATTTTTATAAAGGATATGTTACGAACTTAAGATAACATGATGTGGGGTATTGAGATGATAGATATAGATGGCTCAGATTGATATATGAGAATATGAAATGAGAAGTGAATCATGATAAGTATGAATTGAAAGAGGACAAGTATGAGTTGATAATGATAGGATATGAGATCGAGATCGATATGAATTGAGGTTAACAAGATATGACATATATGCACGATGACATGATATAAGATTGATATAGATGTGTCATGTGATTGATAAGGTATGTCGTACGAGATTATAGATCCGTACCTTTGCTGGTGAATAAGATGATAGATTCCCTACTCTATTTGTGACACCGTACGATGGATTACCGTACGCGATGCGTTTACTGAATATTTGATCCACGCTCATGAATTGAGAATGATGATTGAGAATATTGTGACACATGATACTATGAGGCGGGATCGTTGACATAAAGAGGCTACCTTATTACAGTTCATATTTATGTTGGATTATTCCTTATGTGATACCTATCATGTTTCCAGTATTTAGTGTTATATGATATTAACTGCTAGTACACCTACACAATTACCATTGATGCGCATATTATACGTACACAGATTGCCGGCTCACACACTTTCATCATCAGTAATTGCCATGCTACTTACACAGTAGAACTATCCTATCATGATATTACTCTTAACCGTAAAAGTACATTCATTGCTCAGTATTATCACTCGACATGCTTGCATGATATACTCGATATGCTTATATTACTACTCTATGTTGCATACATCGTACTTTATGGTTATATGCATTGAGATGCAGTTTTTATGAGATCTCTGGATTTGAGAACCGCGGTTTAATTTCAAAGAAAATTTTGTATTGTTTTAAAAATGTTGTTTCTCTTGATATGATATTTCAAGGTGTCCACCATGAGTTTTCTTGGTTCTGAGTAGTGAGTATTCCCGATTCGGGGAGCGGTAGGCACCGTCGGCGGATACATGGTGGACCCGGTGAAGTACCCCAGGGCAAGAAGACTCGTATTGTTAGGCGGTGAGCCTGGCTGGGGAGCACTACCTACCGGTGATTGTATAAAACTCGGCGAATATCCGAAAGATACCGTTTTGGAGTTATGATATGAGATGGATATGAGGACCGATCTGAGGATACGGCGCCTAAGATGAGATATATATGAGGGCCGATCTAAGTATGCGGCGCCTGAGATATGAGGATTTACGTGTCGATGCTGGACACGGGTTTTCATGATGTTTCGAGTGTCGATGTTGGACACTCAGGTTCCATGATTTTGATGTGTCGTTGATGGACACGTGGTTGATATCCTCATATATATATATATATATACAGGCTTATGTTTTCATGATTTTCGAGTGTCGGTGTGGGACACTCAGGTTCTATGATATTGTTTATATCGTTGATGGACACGTGGATGATATCTACATTCATACAGGCATATGATGTCAGATGTTTATTTATTTATGTCATTGCATTGACTCGATTGTTAACATATATGCATACTTAGTCACCCTAGATATCATAGTATTACCTTCAGGATATAGTGACCTAGGAAATCGTTGTTTTATTCGATTTCTACTTGCTGATGTTTTCTACTCACGAGTTGGCAACTCACCCCCATTGTGCCACAGTTCTTGCAGGTTTGACCGCTTAGGATCGGTTGTGGTATCGCTGGCACACAGCTTCATCCAGGGTGTTTTTCTTTGGTAGGTGGGACACACATTGGATCGGATAAACTCCATCAAATCTGATCAAATCAGAGACTAGAATTTGTATATTGGTAGACCTAGTCAGACTTGGGTATTGTGCGAGACTTAAAGCGATGGGTTTATGATCACTTTTCTTGAGTTTTGATGTCCTGCTTATTATTTGTCTTTCTGGGTTGATCTTCGCCATTGGGCGTTGTATATATGTTTTTGCGTGGTTGTGATTCCGCCGGTTGGCGAAGAGCTAGCTCCTGCTTGGGGATGCCTGTATATTTTTGTGTATATGGTTTTGGACCAAAATATACAAGGGAGGTGCTGCCCGAAATTTTAAAATACGAAACATGTTTTCAACTCTAGTATAATCCACTTGCATTTTCATGTTTCATTAGCTATGCATTTAAAGAAAAGGATGATTCATTATACCTTTATTTCAAAACTGCACCCCCACTATTTTTTGCAAAAAGGTTTAGATTTTCTTGGCTTCGGCTTACTTGATTTACGTTACGCCTTTAGACGTTGTATAATTTAAGTGCCAGACACGTGCTAAATTACGGGTCGTGACAAAGTTGGTATCAAAGCATTAGGTTTAACCTTTGTTTGAGTCTGGGTTTGACTATGCGGAGTCTAAGACGTATATATTTCGGAACCTAGGCTTGACCTTACGGAACTTAGACTTGACGGGGGGTATAAGGCCCGAAATTTCGTTTCATAGGTTAACCTTGATTGATGGAGTAAGTAGCTTGAGTAGAGTGACGTACCGTACGTATGTTCCGCCGCATACTTACGATACGATACTCCACTTAAGAAATCTTAGGATATACATATCTTGAGATCTGTGATACTATTCGTTCCTATGATCATATATCTATTTGGGATCTGTTGATTTCTTTCATTCATTTGATCTATCATCATCGATACCTGCTTGAGGTTCCTGTCACCATGGTTTGATAGCAGATTGGGCTGCTGCTAGTGTTGCGGTCAGAGCGACCTCGTCACGGACGAGGACTGACCATGTTGTTTCTGGTGACACAGGAATGTGTAGGTATAGTGATGTGTTGTGATCTCTCGTTTGAGGGGAGTGTTCGGTTTTGCACCGGAAGATCGGGCCACTGTTAGAGGCTGCCAGATTGAGAGGACTGTTGATGTACAGCCTACCTCAGAGATCGTGATGTTGTCTACCGTACAGACGGATGACCCAGTTGTTGCTGAGATTGATGGGATGTCATTTCCAGAGTCTATGAGCTGAAACCGCTGGAGTTTTCAGACAGAGATATGACAGGAGAGAGCTAGTCTATCTTGAGTTGAGCGACCGATATGATTCGTCAGATTTGATGTGCCGACGCAAGCTCAGTTGAGTTGAAGAATTTCAGTTGAAGGATCTTACTTAGATCTAGATTAAATTGAGCAAGAGAGGACGTTGTTCGTTGGATGCTCCGATATGAGATCGGTAAGTTAACCAGTTTCGGATAAAAGGACCTCACCCAGACGCATTGTGAGTTGATCGAGAACGGACGAATAAAGTGTATTCCTTCGATGATTTGGACGAGTTCCCGAGGACGTGTTCGGCTAGATATCTTCTATAGAGTGATGAAGATACCGAGTTTGTAATTTCGAGTTCGTGTGAGAGAATCCGGATTGACCATAGCCGAGGACGAATTGCAATATACAGACAGCAAGAGATGACGTCGAAGTGGACGATAATAAAGGTGAGTGGAACAAGAGGTTCATGCGAGATGTTAATGAGTGGTTGTTACTCTCCGTTGATGCTAGAGGATTGATATGTGTGCAGAGGCGTTAGATACAGTCAAATTTCAAAGGAAAGCCGTGCTGAAGACGCAGCTGTCCGGTTATGAGAAAAGAGTTAAGCAAGAATGCCAACCTTCGTATAGTTCGGTATAGGTGAGATCGGAAGAAGCCACGAGCAGGTTCTTTCCAAGACACCGCAATGATAAAGATTTGCACTCAGGATTAGTTATATCGTGCGTATTCAGAGGGCCAGATGCCGCCGTCAGTAATGTGCCGTTGAGAGTGGTCATGTTGATTGGCCAAATGGTGATCAGAGAAGTTCCAGAGCAGTACTGTTCCGTTCGTACACCTGACCGGGCCGACGAGCAGAAGAATCGTGAAATTGATAATCCACAGAGAAATCGAGGACCCTGAGACCGGGAACGCCATATTGTGAGCAGGAGGCAAGTAGATGATCTTACTCTGCCAGCTTTGGGCGCACCTGCAGATTTTTCGATATTGTAGGAAGTGTACCTCAATATCAGTTATTGCAATTTGCGTTTTGTGATCCAAGTATCACACTTTTATCACTTGGACTTGAGTTTCGACGATTGGGTTTCATGATTTATATTTTTATGCACCATGGCTGAACCTACTGGAGATTTATATTTTGTGCACAGTTATTGCACTTGATTATGTTGTATACACCGCCGCATTGGTTTATGATTTTTGCATGTCTATTGCACTTGGTATCGATTTGTTCTTTCGTTGCACGTATTTATGGTTTCGTGGATTCGATACTGTCTATTTCGATTCCGTGCATGTCATACGCACTTGACTTGATTTTTGCACTCGGTATAGCTTATATGTGCTTGCAGTGTATTGGGATGGATTTTGTGCACACAGTTGCACATGTTTATGATTCTATACACCTTGATATACTCGTTGTTGTTTTTGTGAGTATTTGAGATATTGTGAGTTTTCGTGCATTGGTTGCACCAGATTTGTATTTCGTGCATTGGTTGCACTGGGTTTGTATTTCATGTATTGGTTGCACCAGGTTTGTATTTCGTGCATTGGTTGTACCGGATTTGTATTTCGTGCATTTGTTGCACCAGATTTATGTTTTCGTGAGCGTCTAAATTTGGCATTCGTTATCGTGGATGCTGCTGCACTAGATGTTTTGTGCGAACCTGACACACTTGATTTGGATTTTCGCGCATGATGGGCGCATGATATGAGATTTTATGCACACCGGGTGCACTCGATTGGGATTTTTATTCGTGCATATTAGTTGCACTCGATAGAGATTTTTATTCGCGCATGATTGGATGCACTTGTTTAGGATTTTCATTCGTGCATGTTAGTTGCACTGGGTTGAGATTTTCATGCACTATAGATGCACTTGATATTGTTGTCGTGTATAGCCGTTGCACTGGACAGATGCTTTCGTGCACACCCGTTGCACTTAGTTTTGCTTTTGTTCACATTTGTGGCACTTGTATTGGATTTGATTTCTGTGCGCACCAGACGCACGTGATGTTGGATATGCCTTTTGAGGCTGATTTTATTTATGAGTATCGCGTTTTGATGTTGGATACTATATTGTACAGTAGCCGAGCAGGACTGGTCTGAGGACAGTGCCTGAGTACTTTTGCATGCATGAAAAGTTACCAAAAGGTTTTCAAAAAGGAGCTATAGTCTCGTTATTTCCTACGTATCCGCGAGTGACACGAAATTTTATAAGAGAACCTTCTGGGATATTTCAAAAAGGCGGGTCGTATAATTTAAGCAAAATATATATAGGTATATATATTTACTATTTTACAAATGATCTTCCGCCACTCGTGCCGTGAGCTATGCATAGCACGACGATTTGGGAAAGATTTTGCATGTGTTTTATTCAGCTTTAGAGGATTGTACGAGTATGTGTACTATTTACGTATTATGATTTGACTATAATATATATGAATTTCAGCAGTGGATTTCGAGATTTGGCATCTCTATTATAACTCCAGTGATTGCATGATGCTTGACGGAGTTTGATTTTGAGTTTCGTACTCGTTTTCAGGCGCACACGATGCGTTGTGGTATTTCTATATCTTCCGTGATTTCGGAGCCCCGTTGATTTGAGCTGATTATTAAAATGTTTTAGTATTTAGGGATTTAAATTTAAAATCGGGGACCGAATTTATTTAAGGGGGAAGACTGTAACATTTCAGAAATATAAAATATTATTTTCGGAAATTAAATATTAAAATAATATATTTCGCGAAAACTATTCGATTTGCGAATAGGGGCTTTTCGTAAAATGGTATAAGTATATACCAATATTTGGAAAATAAGTGGAGATTAAAATGATTTATTTATTATAATGATATTTATTGGATTTTGGCATTTTTATAATTAATGATATGCAAATTTAAATTAAACTTGATTAGTGCACAACTAATCGCGATTAAGCCAAATTCGTATTTTTACATTTTTCCATGGCTAGCGCACCATGTCATGTGCATGTTATTCATTTGTGTTTGTGACTTGTGAGTTTTGTGAAAGAAAAAGAGAAAAGAAATGAAATTAGATGCCATAGTTAATGAGAGAGGGAGAGAGTAAAACAAAAGAGATATTTAGAGAGAGAGAGAGAGAGTGAGCTTAAGTGAGAGTGAGATTAAGAGAGAGAGAGAGAGAGGCATCTTTGACTTCCTTATCTTCTCCTTCATTACATTCTTCTTCCTTATTCATTTCTTCATCCATTTTCTTCATCTCCTTCATCCCCCGCTGCCTCCATGCATCATCTCCAAATCCTTTCCAAAACCCCATGCCACCTTAACAATAAAGATGCACAAGCTTATCCTAAACCCTTTGAACCATTCAAGTGTGGATTTTGAGGACTTTGGGCAACTCAAGAATTTTCCTAAGTTGCTAAAATGAAGTAATCCCTTCACTTCTGGATTAGTATTTGTGTTTATATATCCTAGTTTAGTTTAGAATTTGATTTAGTTAGGTTATGTGATCTTGGAAATTTCCAAGTTGCTGTTAAGTGGTAAATAGAGGTGTAGTGAGTGTTTTCAAGACTTTAGTGAAGATTTCTGGATCAAGACCTGAGACTAGAACCCAAACACGGAGTTAGAATTTCCCCGATATCGTATTTTGTGGAATTTGTGAGGGGATACTGAGATCTGCTATAACCTGGAGACACTAAAAATTATTTAGCGAATACAGAGAGTCGTGCAGGCGACCAGGGACCTATCCTAGAAACCCGAGCCCATTCCCTATTGTTATTGTAGGATTACCTAGCACGACAGCAAGGTTTCGGGAGGCAGCATCCATACCGTTTTCAAAAATTTACCATGCTACATAACCCTAATCCTAGATTCTTAACTAGAAATTTAGACAATACAACATGTAAACTCCTTTACATCTAAGTGAATATGGAATAAAACCTTTGTAGACCGGTCCTTCACTTCAATAGCTCCGTGTGGTAGTCCCTTCGCTCCAAGTAGTGATCTTCCGGACTCTAGAACGGCTCCACAAGATGAAAAGAACAAGCTTGCACGAACTTTTCGAGACCGAAGATGATCTACGTCGAGGAGACACTAACCCAAGCTATCTCTTCACTAATTAGGGATTAGTGAAGCTAACACCCTAAACTAAAATGCTAATCTAGTAGAGAATTGTGAAGTAGGATTTTTGCTTACTTTAGAATTAATTTTCTCACTATTATTCTTCACCTCTCCAAAAACTAGAGAGCTCACTCTTGAGGAAGAAGAAGATGAGGCCAATAATGTTATGGCAACCATGGGTGAGAAATATCTCATATAACTCATGTAGAGACTTGACCATGGGTTTAGATAATGGTTGGGTTAATAAATATCTAGTGTAAGACAAAACTAATAGACTAAGTCAATGGTTCTACAAGTTTCCACTAAGCTCACCCATGTGACTTATTTCCAACTAATATTTGATTTACTCTAAATAAATAAACCCTACATTATCATGATCATGGTGTGAGTCTCATACACCCATGTAGCATGTGGCATCAAGCATGACACAATAAGAAATACAATTAATATATATCACATATATATTAAATGCATAAGTGAGAAAAGAAATGCTTATGTGAGCTAATATTAGTTAATGTAAATTAATATATCAAATATATAAGTATACATTAAATCATTAAATCAACACTTGATTTAATAATCCGGCTATATCTTATATGACCGACTAATATTATTTGTATCAACTTATCGAATCAACACTTGATTTGATAACCCGGCTATATCTCATATAACCGACCGATATCACAAATCGCAAGAATAAAATACGGTATCACATACTCGTATTAATCTCGGTCCTGCACATATCACATATGTGCTCCTACTTCATTTTTCCTGAGCCGGTAAACCTCTGTGTAGGACTCTAAACACTCGTCAATACGCTGGCAGTGGGTGATGATCATATCAGTCACCCACAAGCCGTCAGCGGTACTAGCTGGACGTAACGGCTACCCGGATATTGAGCGATCAGAAGATCAACAAGCAAGCGTGCTCATACTCCTGTAAAGCCTGTCAGTAACACTACCGTATAGTCCGGTCTCTTCGTCTAATATGTCGCATATCTAGTCTAGGGGTGGTAAACGTCAGACCCCAGTAACCGATAAGTCGTGTCAATATGAGGCTCATAACGGGTCGAGAAACTACTGATAACACTTACCAGTAGGTCTCCGTATCAGCCCTGGCCAGGGACTTCCTGTTATAGCCAATCGAGCACAACGCAACATCAACCCCCAATACCGGGAGAAACAAATCCCCTCCTATCGCTCATTGCCTCTATGTGATTCGAGATTGTACCCAAAAGCCACCATTTTGCACGTTCTCTTGAATGTGGTAAGGTGGAAATCAAAGCACAATGGGAATCACACAAGTCTCTATGACGATCTCGGGTCTACAGACTAACATGTACCAGTGTCACCAGAGAACTGCTATCTAACGATAGGTATAATACCAACTAGGAGTTCTCGGCAAGTCCGTTCAGTATACCCAGTCTCTACTGATCACCCGTATACCATCTTTGATGTCAAACACCAATGGATGTGGGATCATCCATCGCCAATCATATGGGTCAAGAAGAGTTTACACTAGTCTACTCTGGAATATCGATGCCTGTCTCGATACACCGTCGACTAGGAACAATTAAAGGATGTACTTATGGACTACCCTGGCCCCACTAGTATGATCTCCATCATAGTCCTAGCAGTCAAGTACACATCCTAAGGGCTTTATCAACATGTGAGAGCAAGACAGTATCACAATACAAGTCTACATGTAAAGACAAAGAGCAACCAGATAGCATACTATCATGTCGAGTAAGAAGGTCCTCTTTATATATATCCAAACATCCACTATAATATACATCATATGTACAATAATGGCCTCTAGGGTATACATATAACTAACAGTTATGGCCGCAGATTTAATACATGAGGCCGTAAATTTCGGCCAAGACATGGTGAAATGTGTTGATTTTTGGTGTGTGGCATTACTATCTGATATCTAGAGCAACCCTATATGCAAAATAGCCTAGTTTGGCCTAGGGTAAAATCTGGGAGTGAATTCTCATGTTGCTGAATTTCGTTTTCCGATTTCTGAAACGTGGTTTTTGGTATTTGAGTTTGGATTCCGTCGTTGGACATTTGTACGTGTAACATTTCAGAAAAATAAAATATTATTTTTGGGAATTTTTATAATTAAATAATAAATATATTGAATATTTTATTAATGCGATATAATTAAATACCGATAAATCGGAAAATATTTGGAAAAATTATAAAAATTACTGAAATGAGGATGTTTTATGTGATTTAAGCAAATTATAACTTTTTATAATTAATCATATTCATTTTTAAAGCTAATCGCGATTAAATATCGCTAATCGTGCATTAAGCCGGTTTTGTGCACATGACATGCACCATATCACATTTTTATACTTGTGCATTTTGTTAACCATGACATTTTGCTTTTGGATTTTCATTTGGGTTTACAAATAAAAGAAAACAAAAGAAAATAATAAAGAAAGAGGGATGGGCAAGAAAGAGAGAGGTGAGGGGTCAACCCAAGACCATGGCTTCTTGTCCTTTCATTATTTCTTCTTCATTTCTCTCCCCTCTCTTCTCTCATGGCAGCACCCATCTCCCTCCTCCCTCTAAACATCTCATTTCATCATCAAAAACACCTTAAAACTCCATCCTCACTTCATTAAAAATGTGCACAAGCCCTCTAGCTACACTTTGGACCAAGAAAGCAAGGATTTTGGATACATGGGGCAACTCAAGAAAATTCTTGAGTTGCCAAATGAGATAATCCTTTCACCATTTGTGTAGTTTTTCATTCACTTTAGCACCTATATTAGTTTAGAACCGATTTAGTGTCGTTTAGTGAACTTTGAAAATTTCAAGTTGGGTTTGTGAAATTATTGATTCCAAAGGTGCAATTGAGGTGTAATTAGGGACTTCAACCCCTGTGGTGATTGATTAAAGACCTAGACCATAGACTCAAACCCCAAATACGAACTTTGAAATTTTGTCGATATTAGATTTTGTGGAAATTGTGATAGTATTTTGATATCTGCTAACACCCGGGGCACCTGAAAAATATTTAGCGAAGACTGAGAGATGTGCAGGCAACCTAGAACCTATACCCAAAACCTGAGACCCCCACTCCAAGTTCTGGCCACAGATTTAATCATTTGGGCCACAAATTGTGGCCTTGGTACTTCCAAATTGGTTCGTTCTTGGTCCAGGGCTTTATATTCAGTAAATTAGACCCTCTATATCTGCAAAATTGGCTAATTTCACCTAGGGTAAAATCTTGGACCATTTTCATGAGTTGCTGCATTGTTTTGCGACTTTGTTTTAATTTGGGATTTGGTATTTGTTTTTGTGTTCCGTCGTCTGGTGTTTGTAAGTCAGCGACGGGGGTTGATTGATGGTTTTGCAGGCGTAGGCTATAGGTTCTAACCTATAAGCGATTCGCATGCCGTTTTGGCTTTCATATTCGATTCTTGATACTATATGATGCATTGGAAATTGTAGGTACCCTCACGTGGACTTTGAGACGACGAAGATGAGCATGGCGTCATCGACTCCAGCAAGCGAAGATCAAGGTGAGTAGATATATATCTACGGGGGAAGTCGAGTGGATGTCGTATAGCACCCCCGCAGTTCATAGTGTAGTGTAGGGTACATATTATATGGATATATTCATATGTTTATTTTGAGATTATGAGTATCTAGATAGACTTTGGGAAGTCATGGATAATTTTAGTATAATTGGATGATAGCGTCATTAGTTAGTTTAGTCGTGGACCTTAGAATAAGGTTTACACCCACACGCACACACACATGTTTACTTTGTTTTACTTGTGCGTTTATGGGGATATGTATATATATATATACACACACACACATAGGTATGGGACTACATATATATATATATATATATATATATATATACACGTATACCTATACATGGATGATGAGGATTTTAGATGGTACTTGAAGATGAGTCGATAAAATTAGGCATGATGCCGTGAGATCGGTGATATGTTTTGGTTCGTATTATGAGATGCGACATGAGATTATAGCAGGCCTTTAGGCATGTGTTTTCATACACGCATATATATATAGATGGTATCAGTATGTACTAGACTTAGATCAGTACCACTAATACAGGATATGATGATAATGGATACCAGATGAATAATGGGATGAATGTGATATTTGACCCGTACCCAGATTTGTGATGCCGTACGACGGATTTACGTACGAGCTATATGTTGATGATAGATCTGCACTTTTGACTCGAGGTTGTCATAATATATATTATATCGTATGTGATACTATTGAGGCGAGATCACCGACTATTATATTTATATGTATCGACTCAGATTTAGGTGGTTTCCTTACCTTTCGATTAGTCCTGTAGTTTACTTATAGATGTTAGACTAGACTCGAGTCATACCTATTTCAAAACTATCGAATCATGAGTATTTTAAAAACAGACCAAGGGATTCTATGGATATTTTCAAAAGACGCATCTTTTCTTAAAAACACCGTAGCTCTTATTTTTCTAAACACCACGATTCGTGTTATTTCAAATGGCAAAACTGTATGACATATATATATATATATATATATATATATATATTGATGTAGATTCTTCGCTGTTGCGTTTATTATTCATTTTTCACATATTCTTGCTATTCGCATCGCATTGTATGTTTAAATGTGTTTATTGTTATATTAAACCCATGCTGTCAAGACACCAGCACCATTATCGATGATGCGTATATTCCACGTACACCTGCTTGCCGGCTCACACACTTCATCATCGATAATTGCCATGTCACTACACAGTAGGATTGTTGCATCAGGATATGACTCCTTGTATGATATACTGGCGTACATACATATTGTACACCCATACTGGCGTACATACATATTGTACACCCATACTTGCGTACACACATATTGTACACCCATACATGCATACATACATATTTGCACATACATAGATGATTCTGGCTTAATTTTGGAGATTTGGGAACTGCATGATATATTTTTTAAACTGGATTCATTTAAAGAGCGGTTTTCCCTCGATATATGCATATTACCGTTTTATGTTGCATGACATACTGATATGCTTACATTTCTATTATAGGTCGCATACATCATGCTTTATGATTATACGCATTGAGATATGTTGTTTCCATGATATTTCTAGATTTGACAACCATGGGTATTTCAAAAGAAAGTATGTACTGTTTTAAAAACCCGGTTTCTCTTGATATGATATCTCAGCAGCCACCATGAGTTTTATCGGTTCTAATATATATACCCCATGCAAGGAGACGTCATGGGCCATGTGCGGGTACATGGTGGGGCCCGGAGGTACCCCGGGGCAAGAAAGGTATGTCGATGGACCACGCCGATGAGCCTGACAGGGGAACCATACCTACCGGTGATAGTATTTGGGCTCGGCGGATATCCAGAGGATACCGACCGGAGTCGAGAGATGGTATGGACCGATCCGGACTGACGGAGCCCGAGGGCCGATCCGGACTGACGGAGCCCGAGAGATGAGGATTTACGTGTCGATGCTGGGCACGGTTTTCATGATGTTTCGAGTGTCGATGCTGGACACTTAGGTTTCACGATTTTGATGTGTCGCAAGGGACACACGTTGATTTATATCTGTCACGACCCAAAATATTAGCTCGTGACCAGCACTTAAATCACGCAACGTCTAAAGGCGTAACGTAATTCAAGTAAGCTGGGACCCAGAAATCTAAACCTTTTTAAGAAAATAAAAGATGTGAAGTTTTGAAATAAGGGTATAAGGAAATCAAGTTTTCTTAATGCATAGAAAAAGGACATAAAAATGCAAGTGAATGTTTCTAGTTTGAAAACATGTTTTGTCTTTTAAAAATCTGGGCAGCACCTCCTTTGTATTTTTTGATCCAAAACCATAAATACATAATAATAATAAAAGCATCCCTAAGAGGGAACTAGCTCTTCACCAAACGGCGGATCACAACCATGCAAGACAGTATATATAAGTATACGACGCCCGACGGCGAAGTTCACCACAAAAGATAAATAAATAAGCAAGACATCAACCCCAAATGCGAACATAAAAACTATCGCTCAAGTCTCACAACTACAAGTCTTGCTAAGTCTCATTTCTTATACAAATACTAGTTTGATTGATGGAGTTTACTAGATACAATATGAAATGTAAATACAAGAGTGGGTACGATACAAATGTCCCACCTACCAAAGCAATCACACGAAAGCAACTGTGTGCCAGCGATGCCGCTGCTGATCCATGCGGTCAACCTACAAGAACTGTGGCACAATGGGGGTGAGTTGCCAACTCGTGAGTAGAAAAAGATCAACAAGTAGAAATCGAATAAACAACGACTCCTAGGTCAACTATATCATAAAGGTGAAACTATGGTATCTAGGGTGACCGGGTCTGTATATGTGCCAACACTAATATCAATGACAATCAGCATGTGGATATCATCCAACAATATAATCAATGTCTGTATGCAACCATATCATTAATGTATGTATGCAAGTGGATCCCGTCCACGTGTCAACCAATGACACAACAACATCATGCATGTAAATATCATAAAAGCATATGCATGGAGGTATGAGGATATAAATCAACGTGTGTCCCTCGCGACACATCAAAATCATGGAACCTGGGTGTCCAGCATCGACACTCGAAAACATCATGAGACCCGTGTCCAGCATCGACATGTAAATCCTCATATCTCGGGCTCCGTCAGTCCAGATTGGCCCATATCATCTCTCAACTCCGGTCGGTATCCTTCGGATATCCGCCGAGCCCAAATACTATCACTGGTAGGTAGTAGTCTCTCTGCCAGGCTCATCGTCATCCACACGAAATCTCTCTCTCGTCCCGGGGTACCATACCGGGTCCACTATGTACCCGCAAACGGAATCATCCGCCTCCTCGAGTCGGGTTTCACATGTCACTCTCAGAACCGAGAAAACACATAGTGGACGCACTGAAATATTATCTCGAGAAACTGGGTTTTTAAAACAGTACATACTTTCTTTTGAAATAGCCACGGTTCTCAAATCCAGAAATCTCATGAAAACAGCATATTTCAATGCGTAAAATTATGAAGCATGATGTATGCGACATATGATAGAAATGTAAGCATATCCGTATATCATGCAACATGGAATAGTAATATGACATATTTACGGAAAACCTCTCTTTTAAATTGATTCCAGTTTTAAAATATATCCTGCGGTTCCCAATTCTCCAAAACCAAAGCCGGCATCATCTATGTATGTGCAATAAGTATGTATATAGGTATGGATGCACAAGTGGTATGTACGCAAGAATGAGTGTACAATATGTATGTGCGGAAGTATGGATGTACAAGTGGTATATACGCATGTATGAGTGTACAATATGTATGTGCACCAATATGGATATACAAATGGGTATATACGCAAGTATGGGTGTACAATATATATGTCATGATGCAGCAACCCTACTGTGTAGTGACATGGCAATTATCGATGATGCGGTGTGTGAGCCGGCAAATCTGTGTACGTGTAATATACGCATCATCGATAATGGTGTAAGTGTACTAGCACAGGTATAAGTAATGCAATGTGAATAACATGAATGCATCATAAGGTAAATCGTCAGCTAAAAGCTATAAGGTATACAGATCTAACATGATCGAGTCGGTGAATCTATCAATCGGCATCCAGCCTAACAACATCGCGTACGGTATAATCCATCATACGGCAACCTCTAGTCAAGGGTAAGGATCAATCATCAAGTCAAACTCATCACGCACGGAAAATCATCGTACGGCGGCATTAAGCTATCAGGGATCCTATCAACCTATAAGACGAGGAGGGTACGGACCTAACGTCACGTACGGCTAACACTCATGATTCACAACACATATAAATATCTCTATATACCTATGTCCCAGGTCACATCCGCAACAATCTCATATCAGGGAACCGGCAGGGTATAAATCATCTCAATCGACTCGCATCCGTATACCAACATATCATCAAATCACATATCACTTCTTATATTCTTTTCATCGCATTTATATCCCTCGTCAAGCCAATTTTACAAATACATTCTACCTTTACTATAAGCACAAGTATTTAATCTAACATACACACTCGAACCATACAAATAGTTTTTGAAAGATGCGAATCGTAGTTTTGAAAGTAGGGGCTACGGTGTTTTTAAAGAAAAGATATCATTTGAAAATCCGTAACATCCCTCAAGATATCTGTTTAAAAGATACATACAATTCTTCAGTTTGGAAATAGGTATGGTTCGGATGACACACCAACGTCGACTATCTAGTCCTATAGTACCCTAAACGGCAAAATGGTCAAATATCATCCTCAAGTTCCGTCATCACATAATAGTCTTATCATATCGCTTTTAACTATCCTTAGTTTCTAATATGGTTTATCTAACTATCTTTTACTCTATCTATAGTTTTCTATTAATGGTTTCATTAACCATAATCTACATATAAATCGGTTTCCATCAAAGTGTGCAGGGGTGTTATATGCCATCCACCCGACTTCCCCCGTAGATATAAATCTACTCACCTTGGTCTTCGCTTGCCGATGTCGATGACGCCACGTTCCGTCGCCTCGGAATCCACGCGAAGGTACCTACAATAACAACACATATCGCAACGCTATAAAAATCAAGTTCTGAAACCAAAACGGCACAAGTTCCGCTCATAGGTTAAAACCTATAGCTTCGCGTGTAAAACACGACTAAAAATCCTAGTCGTTGATGTTCAAACGCCACACGACCAAATACAAATCCCAATATCAAAACCAAGCATCCCAAAATACAGAAAATATAGCCAAAAACACCCCAATGTGCTCCCAGATTTTACCCTAGGACAAATTGGTCAATTCTGCACATATGGAGGGTCTAATATACTAAAGATAAAGCCCTGGAACCAACACGGATCAAATCCACCCAACTCTGGCCACAAATTGCGGCCAGAATGATTAAATCTATGGCCATTGGGTGGAGTTAGAGTCTCGGGTCTCTGTGGTAGCTTCTTGGGTGCCTGCATGTGTCACTGTGTTCGCTAAATTGTTTTTAGTGCCCCCGGGTTACTCCAGATTCCATAATACTACCTCAAACTGTCAATTTAACCGATGTCATAAAGGTTCTAAGTTCGTGTTTCCTATCCTAGGCCATACAAATCCACAATAAGGTCTGTAGGCAGCCACTACACATCACCAATTCCAACCAAATACTCAAACCCTTCTCTTGGGATTTCTAAGATCACAATTCCACACACAAACAACCTCTAAACTACACAAGAATGTAAGGAAACTAAAACTAAACTAAAGGGAAGAATTTATACCTCATGGATGTCACTCAAGAGAAACCCTAGCTTCCCAAAGTTTGTCAAAATCCCACTTTGCTAGGTCCATTTTGTAGAGGATGAAGAGGTGGTCAATTTTTGTAAAAAGGGTTTAGGGTTTTGAGGAGTATTTTGAGATGGATCTAGGGTTGAGGGTGGAGGGAAGTGAGTTGAGGAAGATGAAGAAGGAAAAATAATGGGGGAAATGAATAACATGGCTGCCCTCTCTCTCTCCTCCTCTTATTCTCACCCACCCTTTCATCTATTTACCCTTTTACCCTTTTCACTTTTCTTTTCTCATTTCTTTTAAAACAAAACCATAAAATACCCAAAACAACACAAGAAAACAACATATAACCATAATGCAACATGACATGGTGCACTAGCCATGAAAAACTATAGAAACACGGATTTGACTTAATCGCGATTAGCAGTGCACTAATCGGGTTTTTATCGAAACTGCATATAAAAAAGTTTTAAAAATTCCAAATCCTTTAAATATACTATTGAATGAATAAATCATTTTAATTTCCATTTATTTCATAATTATTGGTATATATTTATACCCTTTTTCGAAAACTCCAATTTCGCAAATCGGGCAGTTTTCGGGAAATATATTATTTTAATAATAAATTCCAAAAATAATATTTTATATTTTCTGAAATGTTACAATATCCTCATACTTTCATACATATGCTTTTCTGACTTTTACATGCATGATGTTGTTATGTCATTGGTTGACACGTGGACGAGATCCACATGCATACAGGCATTGATTATATAATTGGATGATATCCACATACTTATAGACTTCATGATATAGTTGACACTGATTTCATGATGATTATATTGATCACACCTCATGTTTATGATATGTTGCTACCAGAGACACTGACACGAGCACTTGGTATTACACTTGGTATAGATGTTTACCCTTGCCACCTTTTCATGCTTCAGACTTTATCATATTGAGGATATATATATATTACTGATCGTTTGACCTAGGATTGAGTCATATATACGATATTTGCTCTTTGATGTTTTCTACTCACGAGTTGGCAACTCACCCCCGTTGTGCCACGGTTTCTTGCAGGTTTTGCCGTACAGATTCGTTGCGGCTTTGCTGGCACACTGTCCTTTTTCGGTGATTGCTTCAGTTGGTGGGCTCACTTGTATCGTGACCACCATTGTACTCTATATTTATTCAGTTGTATCTAGTAAACTCCATCAACCAGAATTGTATATTATTTCAGACTTAGAAAACCAGTTGTTTATTCTTTCGACCTTAGAGTCGCGCATTGTATTATTATGATTTTCTTGATATTTTGGGTTCCTTTTGAGTTTTGATCCTCGCCCTTCGGCGTTGTATATTATATTGCTTGCGTGGTTGTGACCGTCAATTGACGAAGAAATAGCTCCCGCTTGGGGATGCCTTTTATCATTGTGCATATATTATTCATGTTGTACCCCGTTTGGGGCCAGTATTTACAAAGGAAACTCTGCCGAATTTTTCAGAAAAGACTTGGGATTTTAAAAATGCATACTTCGTCTTATGTTTTTAAAACCACTTGTTTTAAAACTAGTTTTCTTCACTTCTTCCTTAAAATGGTTTAGATTTCTGGGATTTTTGGCTTACTTGAATTAGATGGGGTCCTATAGACTTCATATGATTCAAGTGCCAGTCACGTGCCATTTCGGTTCATGACAAAGTTGGTATCAGAGCGCTAGGTTAACCTTGGTTCGAGTCTAAGTTTGACTATGCGAAGCCTAGAGCGTTTGTATATATTCGGAACTTAGGCTTGACCTTACGGAACTTAGACTTAGTCGAGGAGGTATTAGACCCGAACTTTCGTCGCGTAGGTTGACCTTGGTTGATGGAGTAGGTGACTTAAGGAGAGTGATGTACTGTGTGTATGTTCCGCGGCATACTTACAATACGCTACTCCGCTTAGGGAGCCTTAGGATGTACATTTTCTTGCACAGTATTATATTCATTCCTATGATCTATCCTCATCGATATTGGTTTATGGTTTTGCTGCCACGATTACATGGGCAGAGAGAGCTACGGCTAGTGTTGCGTCAGCATGAGCTCGTCACGGGCAAGGACTGACTGGGGCGTGATTCCAGGGACACACGATTTGCATAGATGCGTCGTTTTATTGTGTTTTCATGCCATAAGCGTTTGATGGATCGCTGTTACAAGATTTCTCGGACGTGCAGATCAGCACCAGAGAATTGGGCCACTGCTAGAGGCCAGCCAGAATGTGATGACCGTCAAAGCACCAATTATTTTGATGATTGAGGTACTGTTCAGCGTGCGGACGAATGAGCCAGTTATTGCTGCGAATGATGAGATATCGCCCCAGATGTTGGAGCTATTGCCGCACGAGTTGTACTTAGGGATGTGACAGAAGATCGCTAGTCACCCAAGGAGGAATAGCTAGGACATGTGATTCGTTGCCTACCCCGATGCGAGGTCATCAGATTGATTGATTCCGGCTAGAAACGACTTCACGTAGGTACGTTATGAGTCGAAGGAAACGATCGAATGTCAGAAACCCATTTTCCAAGTTTAAAGTATTCGGAAAAACATGCAAGTAATTCCGTGGACCCTCTAGAAGAATGAAACCCTAACTTAACATAATGACCATGGGAATGCTTTTGAACCTTAGGGTTGGCAGCAGTTCCGCGGTGCCATTAGTAAGGCTTGGGTTTGCCCTTCTACGGTTGGTCCATAGGTACTGTGGCATGTACTTGATATTATTAAACTGTACCCAAGATGATTGAGCTCTTGGGGGATTATGGAACCTTGACAAATCGATCGGAAGGTTCGACATCATTCGGATATCATGTGATGGGATACATTGCTTAGGAGACTCCAAATACGAGTATAGCCGTTGGAGCGCAGTCCATGCAGCCACGAAGAGACGAGTCCGAAGCAGTCGACATTAGAGAAAAGCGGAGTAAGAGATTCATACGAGATCTTGATGAGATGATGTTCCACTCCGCCGACATCAGAGATGTGATACGCATGCAGAGGCGTTGTATATGGATGTATCTTCTAGAAGGAGTCACGATGAGCATGCAGCCATTCCGGAACAAGATACAGATTTAGTAAAAGATGATAACTTCTGGGCAGTTCAGCAGAAATGAGATTTGGGAAAGACCTCGACATGACCTTTCTGGAATACTATACGAAAATACTTGGACCCAGGAGCGGTCATATTGCGCACACCTAGTAGGCCAGAGTTCGGCATCGTCGACGAGATAGTTGGACAGAGATCTTTAGAGGATGTGCCAGAACGGGACTGTTTCTGTCATCATTCCATATTTGGCCGTTGAGCCAAGGAGCTATATATCTAGCAATTCGCCGTAAAAGACAAGAGCCTAAAAGCACCAGGCGCCAGACCATGAACAGGAGGCAAGTAGATATCTTGCTCTGCTGGCTTTGGATGCACCGACACCTTCTCGACTGCAAGGAAAGGACATATCAGCGACAGTGTTTACGATCTGGGATTTGGTGATTCGAATATCACGCATCCGTCATTTTTTGGATTTCGGTATTTTGGACGATTTGTTCGCATGATTGAGATTTTTGTACACTACGGTTGCACTTGACTTCGATTGATATCATTCGAGATATTGATTTTGATTTCATGCCTATGATATGCATATGATTTGACTTGTACTTTCGGCATAGTTTTCATGCACTTTTAGTATTTGATTTGATTTTGTGCACGCTGATGCACATGGTTGTGGATTATATACCACGGTATACCTGATTTGGATTTGGATTGAATGTGTCGTATATCTTCAATTTCGATTTTGATATTCAATATTTGTTTTCGTACACTTGATTTGGATTCTTGCGCATGCTTGGGCGCTTGATGCGATTTTGATGCACACCAGATGCACTAAATCGAGATTCTTCGTGCATATCAGATGCACCTGATATTGCTGTCAGGCACACCCGTTGCCTTGACAGGTGTTTTCGTGCACACCCATTGCACTTAGGATTTGTTTCTGTGCACAGATAGGGCACATTCATGGATTTCGCTTTCCGTGCACACCAGACACACATGGCATTCTTATGCACTTTTTGGGATTGATTTCCCTTGAGCAGCATGTTTTATGATATTTACTATTTGATATAGTAGCTGAGCAGGACTAGTCCGAGGACAGTACCTGAATATATTTTTGCATGCATTGATAACTATCGAAGGGATTTCCAAAAAGGAGCTATAGTCTCAGTATTTACATACGTGTCCGAGATGATACGAAACTTTTAACAAAGGAAACCCTTCTAAATTATTTTCAAAATGGCGGGGCGTGTATGTTAAACAAGGATATAGAATATATATATATACATATATATAGTTATTTTCTTACAATAGACGTCCGCCACTGTGCAGTGATACGCACATCGCACAGTGATTTGAAAAGAGTTTGGCATGCATTTCTTTTAGATGTTTTGACGAGTTTACACCGACACGTACTATGTACGTGTTATAGTTTTGATGTATATCATGTTGGTTTTCGTTTTGGGCTCTGACATTAATGTCTTTGCCATATCTCCGATGATGGAGAGATGCTTGACGGAATTCTGATTTTGATTTTGAGTTATATGCTCATTTTTCATGCGCATGCTTTGCGCTACAATGTGTTTTATGTATTTATGATTTCGGAGCCCCGACGACATGATCATTTTGCTGAAATATTTTTGAAATTGGGGGAGTTTAAATTTAAATTCGGGGACCGAATTTCTTTAAGGGGGGAAGACTGTAACATTTCATAAAAATAAAATATTATTTTTGGGAATTTTTATAATTAATAATAAATATATTGAATATTTTATTAATGCGGTATAATTAAATACCGATAAATCGGAAAATATTTGGAAAATTATAGAAATTACTGAAATGAGGATGTTTTATGTGATAAGCAAATTATAACTTTTTATAATTAATCATATTCATTTTTTAAGCTAATCGCGATTAAATATCGCTAATCGCGCATTAAGCCGGTTTTGTGTACATGACATGCACCATATCACATTTTTATACTTGTGCATTTTGTTAACCATGACATTTTGCTTTTGGATTTTCATTTGGGTTTACAAATAAAAGAAAACAAAACAAAACAAAACAAAATAATAAAGAAAGAGGGATGGGCAAGAGAGAGAGAGGTGAGGGGTCAACCCAAGACCATGGCTCCTTGTACCTTCATTGTTTCTTCTTCATTTCTCTCCCCTCTCTTCTCTCATGGCAGCACCCATCTCCCTCCTCCCTCTAAACGCCTCATTTCATCATCAAAAACACCTTAAAACTCCATCCCCACTTCATTAAAATGTGCACAAGCCCTCTAGCTACACTTTAGACTAAGAAAGCAAGGATTTTGGACACATGGGGCAACTCAAGAAAATTCTTGAGTTGCCAAATGAGGTAATCCATTCACCATTTGTGTAGTTTTTCATTCACTTTAGCACATATATTAGTTTAGAACCGATTTAGTGTCGTTTAGTGAACTTTGAAAATTTCAAGTTAGGGTTTGTGAAATTATTGATTCCAAAGGTGCAATTGAGGTGTAATTAGGGACTTCAACTCCTGTGGTGATTGATTAAAGACCTAGACCATAGACTCAAACCCTAAATACGAACATTGAAATTCTGCCGATATTAGATTTTATGGAAATTGTGATAGTATTTTGATATCTGCTAACACGCGGGGCGCCTGAAAAATATTTAGCGAAGACTGAGAGATGTGCAGGCAACCTAGAACCTATACCCAAAACCTGAGACCCCCACTCCAAGTTCTGGCCATAGATTTAATCATTTGGGCCGCAAATTGCGGCCTTGGTACTTCCAAATTGGTTCGTTCTTGGTCCAGGGCTTTATATTCAGTAAATTAGACTCTCCATATGTGCAAAATTGGCTAATTTCACCTAGGGTAAAATCTTGGACCATTTTCATGAGTTGCTGTATTATTTCGCGACTTCGTTTTAATTTGGGATTTGGTATTTGTTTTTTTGTTCCGTCGTCTGGTGTTTGTACGTCAGCGACGGGGGTTGTTTGATGGTTTTGCAGGCCTAGGCTATAGGTTCTAACCTATAAGCGATTTGCATGCCGTTTTAGCTTTCATGTTCGATTCTTGATACTATATGACGCATTGAAAATTGTAGGTACCCTTAGGTGGACTTCGAGATGACGAGGATGAGCATGACATCATCGACTCCAGCAAGCGAAGATCAAGGTGAGTAGATATATATCTACGGGGGAAGTCGGGTGGATGGCGTATAGCACCCCCGCAGTTCGTAGTGTAGTGTAGGGTACATATTATATGGATATATTCATATGTTTATTTGAGATTATGAGTATCTAGATAGACTTTGGGAAGTCATGGATAATTTTAGTATTATTGGATGATAGCGTCATTAGTTAGTTTAGTCGCGGACCTTAGAATAAGGTTTACACCCATACGCGCGCGCGCACACACACATGTTTACATTATTTTACTTGTGCGTTTATGGAGATATGTGTATATATATATATACACACACACATAGGTATGGGACTACATATATATACATATATACATACATACATACATACATACATACATGGATGATAAAGATTTTAGTGGTACTTGGAGATGAGTCGATGAGATTAGGCATGATGCCGTGAGATCGGTGATATGTTTTAGTTCATATTATAAGATACGACATGAGATTATAGCGGGCCTTTAGGCATGTGTTTTCATACACGCATATATATATATATGGTATCAGTATATACTAGACTTAGATCAGTACCCCTAATACAGGATATGATGATAATGGATACCAGATGAATAATGAGATGAATATGATATTTGACCCGTACCCAGATTTGGGATGTCGTACGACGGATTTATGTATGAGCTATATATTGATGATAAATCCGCACTCTTGACTCGAGGATGTCATAATATATATTGTATCGTATGTGATACTATTGAGGCGGGATCACCGATTATTATATTTATATGTATCGATTCAGATTTAGGTGGTTTCCTTACCTTTCGATTAGTCATGTAGTTTACTTATAGATGTTAGACTAGACTCAAGTCATACCTATTTCAAAACTAACGAATCGTGAGTATTTTAAAGACAGGCCAGGGGATTCTACGGATATTTTCAAAAGACGCATCTTTTCTTAAAAACATCATAGCCCTTATTTTTCTTAACACCACGATTCGTGTTATTTAAAATGGCAAAACTGTATGACATATATATATATTGATCTAGATTCTCCATTGTTGCATTTATTATTCATTTTCGGCATATTCTTGCTATTCGCATCGCATTGTATGTTTAAATTTGTTTATTATTATATTAAACCCATGCTGTCAGGACACCATCACCATTATCGATGATGCGTATGTTCCACGTACACCTACTTGCCGGCTCACACACTTCATCATCGATAGTTGCCATGTCACTACACAGTAGGATTGTTGCATCAGGATATGACTCCTTGTATGACATACTAGCGTACATACATATTGTACACCCATACTTGCGTACACACATATTGTACACCCATACTTGCGTACACACATATTGTACATCCATACATGCATACATACATATTTGCACATACATAGATGATTCTGGCTTGATTTTGGAGATTTGGGAACCGCATGATATATTTTTTAAACTGGATTCATTTAAAGAGCGGTTTTCCCTCGATATGTGCATATTACCGTTTTATGCTGCATGATATACTGATATGCTTACATTTATATTATATGTCGCATACATCATGCTTTATGATTATACGCATTGAGATATGTTGTTTCCATGATATTTCTGGATTTGAGAACCGTGGGTATTTCAAAAGAAAGTATGTACTGTTTTAAAAACCCGATTTCTCTTGATATGATATTTCAGCATCCACCATGAGTTTTATCGGTTCTGATATATATATACCCCATGCGAGGAGGCATCGTGGGCCATGTGCGGGTACATGGTGGGGCCCGGAAGTACCCGGGGCAAGAAAGGTATGTTGATGGACCACGCCGATGAGCCTGACAGGGGAACCATACCTACCGGTGATAGTATTTGGGCTCGGCGGATATCCGGAGGATACCGACTGGAGTCGAGAGATGGTATGGGCCGATCCGGACTGACGGAGCCCGAGGGCCGATCCGGACTGACGGAGCCCGAGAGATGAGGATTTACGTATCGATGCTGGGCACGGTTTTCATGATGTTTCGAGTGTCGATGCTGGACACTCGGGTTCCATGATTTTGATGTGTCACGAGGAACACACGTTGATTTATATCCTCATACTTTCATGCATATGCTTTTATGACTTTTACATGCATGATGTTGTTATGTCATTGGTTGACAGGTGGACGAGATCCACATGCATACAAGCATTGATTACATAGATGGATGATATCCACATACTTATAGACTTCATGATATAGTTGACACTGATTTCATGATGATTACATTGATCACACCTCATGTTTATGATATGTTGCTACCTGAGGTGTAAGTCGATGTAGTACACCCCAGTACTTGTGGGGAGGCGGAATTTTCAAAAACGATCAAGTTTAAAGAATGAACATCGACTAACCGCTTAAATCGAAGCTAAACAACTAATAACCGAACACATAGCTATACTAAACTATAGTGTTAAGGGATTATACCTATCGATACTAGTCCTTCGTCTTTACGATCTCCTTGTTCTCCTCGGCCTTCTCTAGGTAGTAGACGATCCACCCGAGAGCAAAACTCCAAGCTAAACCTCTAAGCTTGAGGCAACTAACCTTCTTGGATTGCTAATCAAAGAAGCTAGGTGTAATATAGAGATGGTTATGGATTGATTAGTCTTACTAATCCTAGATCTCAACACATGAGGGTGAGGATTAGTCTTTTGAAGAGAGAGAGCTTGAGGAGAGAGAATGTCAATAATATTATGAGATAAGTTTATGAGTATCATATCATATATGAAGCATTTTCTAATAATAAGAAAAAGAATAAAGAGTGATGATAAATCATGCTTCATAAAATATCTAGTGGTGATTCATTAGCATGAGTCATTAAGCAATAAATGTGCATTAATGAAATGAATGAATCACCACCATGACTCATAACCTCATTCAATGAATATGACACATAACCCTCCTTAGTCACCGTCTTCTAGAAGCTTCTCGAACAATTACGAGAACGCCCCTCCGATCCGCAAAAATACGGAAAAACTTTAGACTGTAAAAATCCAATAACCGGATACCAGTAACTGGCTTAAACCAAAGCCGACTGGTAAAAACTGTCCGAAAGTCGTACGCGCGTAAACGCACGTATGCGTCCGAACTCTTTGTCGCAAAACCATGCGACCTCTATATCGTTTCGCCTGGAGTAGGAAACTCTCTGTGTGGGACTCTAGAGACTCGACTACTACGCTGGCAGTGGGTTTAACCACAGACCGCAAGCGGCACTAGCTGTACGTAACGGTCCCCAGGTAGTTGTCGATAAGAAGGCCGATGAGAAAACCCATCCGAACTCCTACTGAGTCTGATGTGACAATCTCCATACAGTCCGGTCCGTTCGTCCAAGACTATCGCATATCGGGCCTAGGGGGGCGGCAAGCGTCAGTCCCCTAATAGCGGTATAAGTCGTGTCGGAGTGAAGCCCATTACACCCTGAGAAACTACTGGAACCTACCAGCAAATCTCGCTTGCCCTGGCCAGGGACTTTGCGTAATGGCTCTCTGACACAGCACGATATCTACTCCCAATACCGGGAGGGACGAATCCTGTCTAACCGCCACTGCCTCCAAGTGCTCGGGACTGCACCCAACTGCTACCTGTTTGCACGACTCCTTTGAGCCGTGGTAGGGTAGCAATCTAAGAACAGTGGGACACACTCGAGGCGAAGTAGCAGTGTCAAGTCTGCGGACTACGCTGTACTCATGTCACCTGGGAACTGCTCACTGACGACTGGTATCAAACCAACCAACAGTTCCCCGTGAGTCCTGTCCGGTGTACCCGTAACCTAACGAGCACCTGTATACTATCTCCAGTACGACGTACTGACGGCTGTGGGACAGACCATCTCCCCAACTGGGATGAGAAGCGTACACACCAGTCTACTCCGGAGTATCGATGCTCTGTCTCGATAATCCAACGACCAGGGACCTGAATAAGGATGTGCTTGTAGACTACCCAGCCCCCACTAGTGTGACTGCCATCACAACGCTGGTAGACAAGCAAGATCCTAAGAGCTCTATCAATACGTACACTCACATATTTAAGATAGAGAAACCAAGTAGCATACTACCATGTTTAGCAAGACTGTTATATACATGTGAATATCCCAAGCTTCCATTAAGTAATATACAAGCTAGTATGATACAGTAATGGCCTTCTAGGGCATAAACACTAACAATCTCCCACTTGCACTAGGGCCATGTACTGGCATATCGTAGACCAATGATCTCGAGTAGCCTCTCGAACTGAATCTGAGGAAGGGCCTTCGTGAATGGATCAGCAATGTTCTCTTCAGTAGCAACTCTCCGAACCTCGATCTCCTGACGATCAATGATCTCCCTGATCAGGTGATACCGCCTCAAGATGTGTCTGGACTTCTGATGGGACCTTGGTTCCTTCGCTAAAGCTATAGCTCCGTTGTTGTCGCAATACAGAGGTATTGGATCAACTATGGTAGGAACCACCTGAAGTTCTGTTAGGAACTTCTTCATCCAGACTGCTTCTTTTGCGGCATCGCAAGCAGCAATATACTCCGCTTCCATCGTCGAGTCAGCAACGGTGTCCTGCTTGGAGCTCTTCCAGCACACCGCCCCTCCATTGAGGGTAAAGACATAACCCGACATGGACTTGGAATCGTCCTTATCACTCTGGAAGCCGGAATCAGCAAAGGCCTCCAACCTGAGGTCTTTTCCGCCGTAAACCAAGAACATCTCCTTAGTCCTCCTTAGGTATTTGAGAATGTTCTTTACTGCTATCCAGTGTTTCTCCCCTGGGTCTGACTGATACCGGCTTACCACGCTTAGTGCGTAAGCTACATCTGGTCTGGTACACAACATCGCATACATTATAGAGCCTACCGCAGAAGCGTAGGGTATAATAGACATGCGTTCCCTTTCCAAATCAGTCTTGGGAGACATCTCTTTGGAGAGGGTGATCCCGTGACAAGCCGGTAGATTACCGCGCTTAGAATCTTCCATACTGAATCTTTTCAGTACAGTGTCGATGTACCTGGACTGCGAAAGTCCCAACATCCTCTTGGATCTATCACGATAGATCCGGATTCCCAGAATGTACGAGGCATCACCCAGGTCTTTCATGGAGAATCTGTGTGACAAGAATCCTTTGACAGATTGTAGCATAGGAATGTCATTTCCTATCAATAGAATGTCATCCACGTACAAGACGAGGAATACGACACTTCTGGCCACAACTTTACTATATATGCACGGTTCATCTGGATTTTTGATAAAGTCATATTCTTTGACTGTCTCATCAAAACAGATGTTCCAACTCCGCGATGCCTGCTTTAGTCCATAAATAGACTTAAGCAGCTTGCAAACTTTCCCGCTGCTCCCACTCTGATTGAAACCCTCTGGCTGATCCATATAGACGCTCTCTTCTAAATTTCCATTCAGAAAAGCCGTCTTTACGTCCATCTGCCAGATTTCATAATCATGGAAGGCAGCAATAGCAAGAAGGACCCGAATGGATTTGAGCATAGCCACTGGAGAAAAGGTTTCGTCATAGTCCAAACCAGGTCTTTGACGAAAACCCTTTGCAACAAGTCTAGCCTTATAGGTTTCCACCTGTCCATCTACACCAATCTTTTTCTTGAAGATCCATTTGCATCCTATGGGTTTTACCCCATCTGGAGCAAAGTCCAAAGTCCATACTTTGTTGGTGTACATGGACTCCATTTCGGTCCGCATTGCATCTAGCCATCGTACCGAGTCGCCGCTCTGGATGGCCTGCCGGAAGTCAGTAGGTTCATCATCATCTATGATGCAATCCTCTCTATCCCCATCTATGAGAAATCCGTAGTATCTCTCAGGCGGATGAGACGGCCTACTACTCCTGCGGAGGGGTGCGGGAATGTTCTGTTCTTCTTGAACCTCTGGTTCTACCAAACTTTCAGTATTAGTTTGTGGTTCTGGAATTTCTTCCAGTTCTATTTCGCTCCCACTTGATTCCTTTTCTAAAAACTGATGTTCTAGAAAATGGGCATTACGAGAAACAAACACCTTTTGTTCCTCTGCGTAATAGAATAGATATCCCCTGGAGTGCTTTGGATATCCCACAAACTTACACTTTACTGATCGTGCCTCGAGCTTGTCCACATGCTGTTTCTTAACAAAAGCTGGACATCCCCAAATCTTTATATACTGTAGATGGGGTTTCTTCCCACTCCACATCTGATATGGTGTGGTAGGCACAGTCTTGGTAGGAACCATGTTCAAGAGATATGCCGCTGATTCTAGCGCATAACCCCAGAAAGATCGCGGTAACTCAGCATTACTCATCATGGATCGTACCATATCCAATTGGGTTCGATTCCGTCTCTCCGATACACCATTATGCTGTGGAGTGTATGGAGGAGTAAGCTGAGAGAGAATTCCTTTCTCTTTTAGGTAACCTAGGAACTCGGCACTTAAGTATTCTCCACCTCGATCAGATCTTAGTGTCTTAATACTTTTGCCTGTTTGGTTTTCTACTTCATTCTTATACTCTTGGAATTTCTCAAAAGCCTCGGATTTATGTTTCATCAGATAAATGAATCCGTATCTTGAGTAATCATCCGTGAAAGTAATGAAATAGGAAAAACCACCTCTCGCATGTGTAGACATTGGACCGCATACATCACTGTGTATGAGTCCTAAGAGCTCGCTCGCTCTTACTCCTTGTCCAGTAAATGGAGTCTTTGTCATCTTTCCTTTGAGACAGGATTGACAAGTGTCATAAGATTGATATTCGAACGTGTCTAAATATCCTTCTCTATGCAACTTAGTCAACCTTCTCTCATTGATGTGACCCAGTCTACAATGCCATAAGAAAGCTTTATTTAAATCTGGAGACTTTCTTTTTAGTGTGTTCTGGACATTGAAAATTTGGAGTTGGTTTAGAACATATATGCCGTTATTTAGAGTACCGGACCCAATCAAACCATGATTAAGGTGGATGTTAACAACATCTCTTACAAACGTGAAATCATAACCTTTATTTGACAACAAGGAAACTGATATGATATTACACGTTAAGCTTGGTACAAAATAACAGTTATGCAAAACCAAAATATGTCCACTCGTCAATCCTAGGTGATAATCCCCGACGGACGCAGCTCCTACGCTAGCTCCGTTAGCAACCCTGAGGATCATATCACCTTCCTTCAGCACCCTACGGTTTCTCAGTGCCTGCAATGAATTGCAAATATGAGATCCTGATCCGGTATCCAATACCCAGGAAGTAGAGTTGATTGACAGACAATTCTCAATTACAAACACACCTGAAGTCGAAGCCACAGCTTGCTTCGGTTCCTAGTTCTTGGCGTTCCATGCCTTGCAATCCTTCTTCCAGTGCCCTTTCCTGTGACAATGGAAGCACTCATCCTGGCCAACTACCGGTGCTGCAAGCTTTTTCTTTCCCTTCTTTCCCACCTTACTAACACCTCCTCTAGGTTTGGGTGCGGCCTTCTTCTTCCTTCCTTTGGCCCTAGCCTTGGACCCTGAAGAAGATGAACCGCCAACAAACATAGCGGGTGTTTCCCTTACCTTCTGTAAGGTGCCCTCTGCACTCCTTAACATGTTCAGGAGTTCCGCAAGTTCAACTTCTTTTCCTTGAAGGTTGAAGTTGAGGATAAACTGGGCGTAGGTGGGAGGAAGGGACTGGAGAATAAGGTCTGTATAGAGCTCATTATCCAAAGTCGTCCCAAGGTCTGCGAGCTCCTCAATATAGCCGATCATTTGTAGGACATGTTCACCTACCGATGACCCGACAGCCAACCTCGCTCGAAATAATTTCTTCGAGGTCTCGTATCTTGCAATACGAGATTGCTCTCCATAAAGTTCCTTTGTATGGAGAAATATGCCATCTAGAGACATATCCTCGTGCCTCCTCTGATGTTCGTTGTTCATAGAGGCAAGCACGATGCACTTGGCTCTCGCGCAATCTAAATCCCAGGTTTTGCGGATTTCCTTATCCGCATTGCTGGATTTGGGACCAGGGACAGCAGGTGCCGTAGCGGTGAGGACGTACCCCAATTTGTCATAGGTCAAGGCCATTTTGACATTCCGCAGCCAATCTTTATAGTTTGGCCCCGTCAGTATATTCTTTTCTAAAAGTAACTTAAGTCCAGTCATTTTCAGGGTCGCTGCAATTAGGAGAGAGAGAAGAAAACACTTTAGCATGATGCTCTTGCAAGTTTAGAGTGGTTTTTAGTTTATCTAAACTGGATGGCTCCCACTGTTTTTCGAATCCTTCCTCAAACCATAAAAGAAGAATTAGCCAGGACTATTCTCACCGTACAATACTTGCTTAACCGTTCAGCCAGGCCAGTGTCGATACTTCGAGGGAGGTTTTCCAACGCTTTCGCGAAGTTCCTTAATTAAATAACCTCTTTTCTCTGGGGGCGTAACCCCGCTGACACCTTTCTGGACACCTACTAGGTTTATAGCATTGATCGTTAAGTGACGAATATCCTGATAAGTAGCATATACTCACAGTAGGATCGGGATCCAAATATCATCGTATGATAATGTTGAAGGAATCCTACCAACATTCATCAAACTCCAAATGGTATGCATCTCTTTGCAAATTTCAGTTTCTTTAGAAATTCCCGATATATATATTTCTGCCCCATGCTCTTATGACCTTGGCGTTAGGTCAAAATGTCATAAGTCACATGTCAAGTTCTACCCATCATTATCTTGTCAATTTGAACCCATCCGTATATATCCTTGACGTTCGGCCAAAATGATAATACGACTGTCCCAAACTAACTACATCTACCTATGCAACAAATGAATACCCAGTAGCTACCAAACACTATGCCTTGGCGTTGGGTCAAAATACATAGCTTGAATACTACTGAATACCCAGATGAAATGACGGAGGGCTACGAATGGTTTTGGCGAAACCGTGAACGTAGTGAACTTGATATAACCGAAGGAACCTGATAGCTTTTAAAAGGAGTGGTTAAAGCTCCGCATTTAAAAAATATCTGTTTTTAAAAATAACCGAGTGGTTTCTTTTAAATTGTTCCAACGATTTAAACTTGGTTTATTTTCTTTGCATTATAGATAATGCGTCCCATCATTAACCTATCATTGCAGAAAACAACGAAAATACAACATCCTCTTATGCCATCCGCATTCGCCACTGGGTCCCGTCATCACCCGTTAGGTTACTTAACTAACGACAGAGCGGGGGCTGGGCTAGCGCGGGTGTAAAACATAAGTGACGTCTAAATAGCTACAATATATATAGATATTTTACATTCGTCTGACGCAATGATATTCATTCCAGAACACAGATAAACAATATTGGATTTGCAAGCAATCTGTATTTCTTTTGAGCCTGCAAGAAAAGACAGATTACACAGTTGTGATGAATAGCCGTTACCCCACCCTCGACCCCTACGGGTACGGCAAACTACCCGCCCGGCAGTTTGTGTACCCCACCTTGGGTCAGTCCTAGGAGCAAAAACAGTAAAATGAAATAATACAACGGTGGCTACAACCGCAACCTGGAAGTGCCCCGCAAAAATAATATTACAACAATTTACATTTACAACAAATGAATTAAACAATAACCCATTGCAAACCCCGGCTATACACCACAACAGTCCAATACAGTTTATATGCACAAACAGATATAACCATTTCAGAAATGTGCAACCCCCTGCCAACCGACATACTAGCAGTTAGGGGAGGTTTACGAACACATTAAACAATCACAGATATAATCCATATGCAAATACTGTACAATTTCGATCGAATAAACAACATCAATATTGCTCCAAAATCTGCTCTGTTAAACAGTAACCTGAGCAATAATTAAACATTCCAGAAAACCCAAAACACCACAGGGGACCCACCCAAAAAAAACGAGTTCCTGACTCGTCAACTCGGCCGCGGTTACGCGGCGGATCGGTGGGATCCGCCGCCCTTCCGCGGCACTGTAGACGAATCCGAAGCCCAAATTTTTTGGGTGTTCTCCTGGACTCTTTTCTAGCTTTCTGAGATAACCTGAAAAATTTTAGGACTTCATTTTAAGTTCGACAGAAACTGAACAGATTTAGGGTTT
Source organism: Agapanthus africanus (assembly GCA_030015575.1). Lineage (NCBI taxonomy): Eukaryota > Viridiplantae > Streptophyta > Magnoliopsida > Asparagales > Amaryllidaceae > Agapanthus > Agapanthus africanus. The sequence continues at coordinate 707,737,424 of CM057338.1, read as the reverse complement.
TCCGGCTTTTTTTTTCCGTTCGAAATTCGTACAAATTTGCAATTAAGTTATTTAGTGTTTAGCGAGGCTCTGATACCACTGTAAGTCGATGTAGTACACCCCAGTACTTGTGGGGAGGCGGAATTTTCAAAAACGATCAAGTTTAAAGAACGAACATCGACTAACCGCTTAAATCGAAGCTAAACAACTAATAACCGAACACATAGCTATACTAAACTATAGTGTTAAGGGATTATACCTATCGATACTAGTCCTTCGTCTTTACGATCTCCTTGTTCTCCTCGGCCTTCTCTAGGTAGTAGACGATCCACCCGAGAGCAAAACTCCAAGCTAAACCTCTAAGCTTGAGGCAACTAACCTTCTTGGATTGCTAATCAAAGAAGCTAGGTGTAATATAGAGATGGTTATGGATTGATTAGTCTTACTAATCCTAGATCTCAACACATGAGGGTGAGGATTAGTCTTTTGAAGAGAGAGAGCTTGAGGAGAGAGAATGTCAATAATATTATGAGATAAGTTTATGAGTATCATATCATATATGAAGCATTTTCTAATAATAAGAAAAAGAATAAAGAGTGATGATAAATCATGCTTCATAAAATATCTAGTGGTGATTCATTAGCATGAGTCATTAAGCAATAAATGTGCATTAATGAAATGAATGAATCACCACCATGACTCATAACCTCATTCAATGAATATGACACATAACCCTCCTTAGTCACCGTCTTCTAGAAGCTTCTCGAACAATTACGAGAACGCCCCTCCGATCCGCAAAAATACGGAAAAACTTTAGACTGAAAAAATCCAATAACCGGATACCAGTAACTGGCTTAAACCAAAGCCGACTGGTAAAAACTGTCCGAAAGTCGTACGCGCGTAAACCCACGTATGCGTCCGAACTCTTTGTCGCAAAACCATGCGACCTCTATATCGTTTCGCCTGGAGTAGGAAACTCTCTGTGTGGGACTCTAGAGACTCGACTACTACGCTGGCAGTGGGTTTAACCACAGACCGCAAGCGGCACTAGCTGTACGTAACGGTCCCCAGGTAGTTGTCGATAAGAAGGCCGATGAGAAAACCCATCCGAACTCCTACTGAGTCTGATGTGACAATCTCCATACAGTCCGGTCCGTTCGTCCAAGACTATCGCATATCGGGCCTAGGGGGGCGGCAAGCGTCAGTCCCCTAATAGCGGTATAAGTCGTGTCGGAGTGAAGCCCATTACACCCTGAGAAACTACTGGAACCTACCAGCAAATCTCGCTTGCCCTGGCCAGGGACTTTGCGTAATGGCTCTCTGACACAGCACGATATCTACTCCCAATACCGGGAGGGACGAATCCTGTCTAACCGCCACTGCCTCCAAGTGCTCGGGACTGCACCCAACTGCTACCTGTTTGCACGACTCCTTTGAGCCGTGGTAGGGTAGCAATCTAAGAACAGTGGGACACACTCGAGGCGAAGTAGCAGTGTCAAGTCTGCGGACTACGCTGTACTCATGTCACCTGGGAACTGCTCACTGACGACTGGTATCAAACCAACCAACAGTTCCCCGTGAGTCCTGTCCGGTGTACCCGTAACCTAACGAGCACCTGTATACTATCTCCAGTACGACGTACTGACGGCTGTGGGACAGACCATCTCCCCAACTGGGATGAGAAGCGTACACACCAGTCTACTCCGGAGTATCGATGCTCTGTCTCGATAATCCAACGACCAGGGACCTGAATAAGGATGTGCTTGTAGACTACCCAGCCCCCACTAGTGTGACTGCCATCACAACGCTGGTAGACAAGCAAGATCCTAAGAGCTCTATCAATACGTACACTCACATATTTAAGATAGAGAAACCAAGTAGCATACTACCATGTTTAGCAAGACTGTTATATACATGTGAATATCCCAAGCTTCCATTAAGTAATATACAAGCTAGTATGATACAGTAATGGCCTTCTAGGGCATAAACACTAACATGAGGCACTGACACGAGCACTTGGTATTACAATTGGTATAGATGTTTACCCATGCCACCTTTTCATGCTTCAAACTTTATCATATTGAGGATATATATATTACTGATCGTTTGACCTAGGATTGAGTCATACATACGATTTCTGCTCTGTGATATTTTCTACTCATGAGTTGGCAACTCACCCCCGTTGTGCCACAGTTTCTTGCAGGTTTTGCCGTACAGGTTCGTTGCGGCTTTGCTAGCACACTGTCCTTTTTCGGGTGATTGCTTCAGTAGGTGGGTTCACTTGTATCGTGACCACCATTGTATTCTATTTTTATTCAGTTGTATCTACTAAACTCCATCAACCAAACTTATATATTATTTCAGACTTAGAAAACCAGTTGTTTATTCTTTCGACCTTAGAGTCGCGCGTTGTATTATTATGGTTTTCTTGATATTTTGGGTTCCTTTTGAGTTTTGATCCTCGCCCTTCGGCGTTGTATATTATATTGCTTGTGTGGTTATGACCATTAATTGACGAAGAGCTAACTCCCGCTTGGGGATGCTTTTTATCATTGTGCATATATTATTCATGTTGTACCCCGTTTGGGGCCAGTATTTACAAAGGAAACTCTGCCGAAATTTTCAGAAAAGGCTTGGGATTTTAAAAATGCATACTTCGGCTTATGTTTTTAAAACCACTTGTTTTAAAACTAGTTTTATTCACTTCTTCCTTAAAATGGTTTAGATTTCTGGGATTTTTGGTTTACTTGAATTAGATGGGGTCCTATAGACTTCATATGATTCAAGTGCCAGTCACGTGCCATTTCGGGTCGTGACAGTACGTCAACGGATGTGGTTATTGGATGATCTTGTTGGGTTTTGCCGGCGGCCCATCCCTCAATCCGTGGCCAAACGCGGAACAAAAACTTTCAAAAATTTGGCGCAAAAAAAACCCTCACAAGATGGAACCAAAAACCCTATACTAGCAAACATGCAAAGAGGAGTTTGGAGAGGTTATACCGATCAATCTGTATCCCTCGGTCTTCAACCTCTATCCAAGATCGTCGTGGCTGCCCCGATGTAGTTCGATCTCCAGTCTCCCTTCGTCGAAGAAGATCCACGTCGAGGGTTCTTTATATGGGCTCTCACTTCAAAAACCGAAGCAACTCGAGCAACTAGTTTACTAGCCTAGGTGCCCAAGATGAAGTAGAGATAGTGTGCCAATACTTTGTTTCATAACACTCTAGAATTCTCAACACATGAGAAGGATACAGTGGAGGTTGAAGAAGATGCCCATGGTGAAAGATGTGAGCCCAAGAAGAAAGCTAGTGAAAGAAAATGGCATGAGTTATTGTGTGAGATATATTGTGAGAGCTCTAAAAACAACTCATGATAAATCCCCACCTTAAGTGGCTGCCCTCTCTCTCTCTCCACAAATTAATCCCACACAAAAAATCAATAAAGAAATAGACATGGCACAAAGAAACACACCATGGGTCACCAAAAATGCACATACCACATTCAATGCCCTAGGTCAAAACTTGCACTCACAATTTCCACATAATTAAACATTAAACTAAATGTTTAATCAAAAAGAGAATGGCAACTTCTAAAGTAAACTCGTAACGGGTCACAAGAATACCCCTCATCTGTATATACCGCGTCTGTATTCCGACTGAATATGAATACTACGAGACAAAAATAATCCAACAATCTAATACTAGGATCCGGCTTAAACCAAAGCCCACTAGTATGATCCGTCCGATCATGATCCGTGAACAAGTGCACGTATATGATCAAACCCTGCCATAAAACCATACGGCCTCTACAACGTTTCGCCCGAACTTAGGAAACTCTGTGTGTAGGACACTAAAGACTCGTCACTCTGGCAGTGGGTTTAACCACAAGCAAGCCAGTGGCACTAGCTGTACATAACGGCTGCCTAGGTATTGAGCGAAAGGGAGGACAACGAGCGAACTCATCCTGAAACCCTACTGAGCCTGATAGTGACAATATCCGTACAGTCCGGTCCGTTCGTCTATGAATATCTCATATCGAGCCTAGGGGGTGGTAAATGTCAGACCCCTAATAGCGGTATAAGGCGTATCGGAGTGTAACCCAGAAACCCTGAGAAACTACTGAAATACTTACAAGTAAATCTCACTTGCCCTGGCCAGGGACTTTGTGTTATGGCTCACCAAACACAGCGCGATATCAACCCCCAATACCGGGAGAGACGAATCCCCTGACGATCCGCTCACTGCCTCCATGTGGCTCGGGACTGTACCCAACTAAAACCTGTTTGCATGACTCCTTTGAGCCGTGGTTGGGTAGTAATCAAAGCACAGTGGGAACTCACACGAGACAAATGATGATCTCAGGTCGATAGACTAACCTGTACACATGTCACCAGGGATCTGCTATCTGACAATAGGTATAATACCAACTAGCATGTTCCCGGCGAGTCCGTCCGATGTACTCATAGTCCAATGAGCACCTGTATATGTCTTAGGTGAACCAACTGACACCAATGGCTTGTGAGACCGGCCACCGCCCTTCATCGGGGTCTAGATCCGTATACACTAGTCTACTCATGGAGTATCGATGCCCGGTCTCGAAACTCCCATGACTAGGGACACTTGAAGGATGTGCGTATAGACCACCCAACTCTCACGTATATGATCGACATCATACTGCTGGTAGTCAAGAAATAATCCTATGGGCTCTATCAACATGTAATAGTGATCTGTAATGTCACCTAAAACATGTACACGATGATAAAGACAAACCATATAGCATACTATCATCTCGAGTAAGACTGTTCTACCGGTATAGGTCATCCCTCAATCATTGCAATCACGTGCCTGCGATCCAATAATTGACTTTGAGGGCACTATATCCAACAATCTCCCACTTGCACTTAAGGCTAATTATTGCGATGTCGCATACTCACAGCCCGTGTGATACCGAACACCCAACTCCTCTACTAATCAGTTTCACAAAGCTCGTTTGTGAAACTATCGCGTTCGAGAAATATCCTTAGTGAGTAGATCCGCTCTGATGTTTCTTTCTATATCTCTCTTTTCTCAAGTTCGCGGAGAAAGCCATCTCCCGAAATGAGCAATACCTGTCTTAGAATATGTCTGGATATCCGATGGGATCCAGTTCAAAAATGAACTCCAAATCCAGTAAACTTCTTAGACTATATCATCAACTGAATTTAATCAGTATCTTGCGTCATGCCTCCCTCAGTATCCGCTTGGACCACCTGTCCAAACTACTGCCCCTCGTCAAGAGGGAAAACTATAACTCTGACAGTCACTCTATCATCCAGGTCACCTTGGAAGCCTGGAATGATAACCTTCTCCCTAAGGAGGCTGTCGTTATCAAATCCCTAGAACATCCACTTATGTTCATAAACTGCTTCTGTTTCTCCAAGATTGGATTAATATATCAACTTATTGCAGCTAGTGCAAAAACAATATCTGGTGTGGTATTTGACATCTCATGATTGACTCAATTGCCTAAGCAAGTGATATGCCAATCATGCACATCCCTCTCCCCTTTAGTCTGTAAGAAACCTTTAGAGAGGGTGACTCCATCACTTGCAGGTACACTACCATTCCAGGAGTCATCTATTCTAAAACATCTTTAGAATACTGTCTACGTACCCAGATTGGGAAACTACCCAAATCTAGATCTAAAACGATAGATCTAGGAACCAGAATGCCTGATAAAATCCAAATCCTATATGGAGAAACCACTGTGTGACAACCACGGTATAACCGATTGTAGTATAGGAATCTCACTTCCTACAATGTGCATGTCATCCAAATACCAGGACATCACACCGTACTACCTTCTCAACAGATCCAACTCCTATTCGGATGAAGTCGAAGCCTATGACTGTCACATCAAAAATAGATGATCTATCTCCTCTATATCCGCTTTAGTCTATAAATAGACATAAGCTACTTGTCCACTATGCTTCCGCTGCTCCCACTGACTACAACAACCCTCTGGCAGAGTCATATACACGTGCACTTCTAAAGCTAGTTTAGAACGACGTTATACTCATCCTCCTGCTGGGTCTCATAGTCTGGAACAACAGTAGTGTCAAGTCTGGGTAAACAAGAACCTCCATGTCACCATCTTTGAGGATACTGAAGTACCTCTCGGGTGCCTGAGGTTACCCACCATATCTGCGGAGTGGATAATAGAATGTCAAACCCGATTGAATCTTTAGGTTCTATTAAATTTTCAGTAATCGTTTGTGATTCTGGAATCACTTCCAGTTCTACCATACTCCCACTACTGTTTTCTGAAAAAATCTATTTTACTAAAACTGTGGCGAGTCAAGAACAACATCACTAATGCTCTTCCAGATGGTAGAAAGTTAACCCTCGTCATAGCCCAAGATAACCGACAAACTGCCATTATAGAAACGTGCCTTGAGTTATCCAGAGTCTGGTTTTAAGCATAAGCCGAAAAACTCCATATACCTTAACATCGTTAAGATAAGAACCATTCTATATACAATATAGAAACAGAGGCACTGATTTAATTGGAACCAGATTCAAATCATGCATTTGTCGCCAGTGCATGTCAACTAAATGGAAGGAGGCCGATCAGCATTACTCAACTAGGAGTGCATCCGGATATGAGTAACCTGAAAGAGAAGCAAGTTTTCAAAATCATTACTATCAGATGAATACCAAACACAAGTATCTACATCTTCGACCACCTTGAAGAATCCTGATACTTGCAACACATAGTTCTCTACTTTATTCTTGTACCTATAACTTCTCAAAACTTGGACCTTGTATTTCTACGAAACACTTGTCTAAAACTAGAGAAGTCACAAGTAAACAGAATATAGTACGAGTACCAACCCCTATGTCCTAATGGACACTGGACAACATACAATACTTTGTATAAGTCCTCTGAGTTCAATAACTCAAACCCTGTACGTCGTAGGTTGAAAACTGAAGTTATGGTTAAGAAGAATTACACCGCTGTTTACTTCTCCTTACCTAACCATCAACAGATATAGCTAAATGTCATGGACATAATTTCAAAAAGTTATATCTCACTTTATAAAATAAATGTACAGATATATCAGTTTGAAATTGATGCATAACAACGAATATTCAAAACCAAATATCTGCCATCAGGCAAAAACCCAGGTGATTTCCTCAAATATCACCAATTACAACAAATTCCGATATAATGAGGATGATCACCGAATTCCCAATAACTTACTCCCACTCATCATCTGTAAAACCATACAGATGTGAGAATCAAACCTGGTAAATACATACCCTGGATTAAGGATCTAATTGGGAAATCAGTTTTCAATTAACAACGCATAGTGAAACTGAAACATGAAAATGTTTCGAAGGGGTATCCGGGTATTCCTAGTAATGCCTCTTCCATTATCCAGATTCATGACTGTAACCGTATATTTCCTTACCGTTTCTCCAAATCTCTTTATTTGTCTTTACTCATTACCTTCTGTACACCTCTCTCTTAGGCTAAATGGTTTTCTTCCTTCCCTATCGTTCGACACCAGCCTATAGTTTGGAAGAAGACTATCCAAAAAGCGTAATAGGTGTACCCTCCTAATCCTAGGATCCCTCGCAACCTGAGAGAAGGTAAAGATAAAAGACAACAGAATAATCCTTATTCTATTTCTCCTGAACCAGAATCCATCCTCGAACTGGAATAAGTTCCTTCGAGTTCGTATATAACCATATGATGGATTATCCAATAACTGTGGATCTTCATAGTGATATGGGGTGTTCTGGAGAAATACAAAGGTGAAATAGGAGAGGCGGTGATATACGCGGTTTGGTCGTGAATCATAGCAGTCGCAATTTACTTTGCCCTCCTTCTAATCCCTTTATCTGTCTTTACTTATTATCTCCTGTACACCACACTTAGGGTAATTGGTTTTCTTCTTTCCCTGCTTTTCGGCACCTGCCTATGGTTTGGAAGAAGACTATCCAATAAGCGAAATAGGTGTACCCTCTCCTAATCCTAGAAGCCTTCACAACCTGAAAGAAGGTAATGTTGGAGATAGTGCCCTCAGAGTCAATTATTGGATCACAGGCACGTGATTGCAATGATTGAGAGAGGACATATACCGTTAGAACAGTCTTACTCAAAATGATAGTATGCTATCTGGTTTATCTTTATCATCGTGTACTACTTTAGGTGACCTTACAAGTCACTATTGCACGTTGATAGAGCCCTTAGGATTCTTGCTTGACTGCCAGCAGTATGAGGGCGATCATATACGTGGGAGCTGGGGTCTATAAGCATATCCTTAAAAGGTCCCTAGTCGTGAGACTTTCGAGATAGGGCATCGATACTCCAGAGTAGACTAGTGTATACAGTCGAGACCCCGACGAGGGGCGGTGGCCGGTCTCACAAGCCACTGGTGTCAGTTGGTTCACCTAAGATGTATACAGGTGCTCATTGGGTTATGAATACACCGGACAGGACTCGCCGGGAACATGCTAGTTGGTCTTATACCTGACGTCAGATAGCAGTTCCCTGGTGACATGTGTACAGGTTAGTTCATCGACCTGAGATCGTCATTTGTCTCGTGTGAATTCCCATTGTACTTTGATTACTACCCTACCACGCTCAAAGGAGTCGTGCAAACAGGTTTTAGTTGGGTACAGTCCCGAGCCACATGGAGACAGTGAGCGGATCTGCAGGGGTTCGTCTCTCCCGGTATTGGGGGTGAGGTCACGCTGTGTTTAGGAGAGCCATTACATGAATTCCTTGGCCAAGGCAGGAGATTTACTAGTAGGTATTCCAGTAGTATCTCAGGATGTTCTGGGCTACACTCCGATACGACTTGTACCGCTTTTGGAGGTCTGACTTTTACCAACCCCATAGGCCCGCCATGCGATGCTCATAGACGAACGGACCGGACTGTACAGATATTGTCACTTACAGGCTCAGTAGGGTGTCAGGATGAGTTCGCTCATCGACGTCCCTTTTGGTCAATACCTGGTAGCCCGTTACGTATGGCTAATACCTCTGACGTGCTAGGGGTTAAATCCACAGCCAAAGTATTGACGAGTCTTTAGAGTCCCCCACAGACAGTTGCTCAAGTTTCGGGCGAAACGCTGTAGAGGCCGTATGGAGATATGGCAAGGTTCGATCTTATACGTGCGGTATTGCATGGATCATGATCTGACGGATAATACAAGCGGGCTTTGGTTTAAGCCGGATCCTAGTATTGTACAGTGTAGATTTTGTCTCATTGCATTTGTATTCGGTCGGAATACAAATGCGGGTATGTATATACAGTCGCGGGGTTTTCCTGTAATTTATTACGGAATCAGTTTTTTTTGAAGTTGCCAGTTTGCATTCCGTTTCGGCCAGTTTTCCTTTGTTCCTTGATGGCCGGATTTTTCCGATGGAGGGGGTTATTTGCAAGTGTGCAAATTAGTAATATAGAGGGTTCTTTGTGGCATATGGTTTATATGATAAATCTAGCATCTTTAGATGCATTTCTTTTTCTATCATGGTTTGCATTAATGAGATGTGAAATGATTTGGCTTTGGTGTGACATTAATTCCTCATTATCATCACTTTTTCCTTAGCCTCACCCTTGCCTTTTCCTACACTCACCTCCCTTGTATTTTTCCCTCCACCATAATTGTTATGGCCGGCCACTTTTGAGAGGGGGTGAGATTTTTGGTGTGAGGAATTTCATTCTCATTTCATTCCTTGCAAGAAAAATGAGAGCTCCATTTTTTCCAAAGTTCATTTTTCCTCTTCCCTCCTTCAATGGAAACTTCAACAACCCCTTGAGACAAACTATTCTACACTAAGCCTACAGCATTCTTGGGCACGTCGGCTCGCCAACTTCATGCCCGAGTTGCCTCGGTCCAGAGGTGGGAGCCCGTAAAAGAACCCGGCGATGTGGTGCCCGTTCCGATGAGGAGATGAAGACTGGAGATTCCACGAGGAGATCGGAGTGGAGGCCGAAGACCGAAGGACACGGATCGCTCGGTATAGATTTCTACCTTTCTCTTGATAGCTAGCGTTAGGTTAATGGCCCGATCTGGGTTTATAGTGCGCGGTAGTGCCGGTTTACAAGTTTTGTAAAAGTTTCGTTTCCGCATTCCGGCGCCGGATTGATGGCCGGGGCGCTGCCGTGCACTTACACTGGTATCAGAGCCACGCCATTAACCTAGTGTAGCTTGCTCTAACGTGTTTACAAGTTCGATCGAACGGATTTTCCAAAAACCGTATTTTCAAGTCCAGTTTCTGTCGAATTTTTGCAGTGGTCAAAAAATTATTTGGTACATTGTAAAAATACGAGCAGGGTTTTTTAAGCATTCTGTGAAAATTTGGTCGAGTGAAGTTGTTGTTCCACCGCGGAACCGCGGCCAAACCCATGCATTGGCCGCGGTTCCGCCGCCATTTTAACTCTTCACAGTACCAAATTTCTACAGTGCTCTTTGGACATGGAAATAGGGTTTCTGGTATATTCTTTTTGGGCCCAGATTTTCTTTGAGTGCTGCAGTTGTGCTTGGGGCCCACTTCGGTAAATTTAGTCGATCGAAAATTTTAAACATGTTAGTTCACAGTATTTACATTATATCTGCGACCGTGAATGTCACTTGATCGGTAAATCCTGTCTAACTGCTATAGCCCTTTTAGACGGATTTGTGAACGTGACATTCACGTTGATGTTCTGTGTTGTACTGTGATGTTGTGGATTGTCGTGGTGGATAGCCTGGATGCAATGGTAGTATAGTTTGATTTTTTATGTACATTTGATATTGCGGGGCGAGCGTCCGACATGTGGACTGCCGTCACTGTTTGTATATTATTCTTTTGGGGCACGACCGGGCTGAGGTCGATGTACCCGTTGTATGTATATTTTACATTCTGTACTGGGATTACCCCGCGGAGGGGTGCACGAATAGCCTGGTTCTAGAGGGCAACGGGCCCGCATCTCATGGCGTTGAGACGGAGGGGGCTTTACTCTAGAATTGGCGGGCTATTTGCCGCAATTGTAGGGGGTACAGGTTGATCCAAGGAGGGGTGCTCAAGTTACCGGATTCCATGAAGTGCTGGGTGGTCCATTCACGTTGTTGAAGGGGGTTGCCTCGCTTCAGGTTTTGGCGGGTAACTTGCCGCGCCCGTAGGGGTCTAGGATTTCATTGCACAGGCTATCCACACGACCAGGGGAACGTCGGGTTTCAGTAGCGGCTCTATGAAACCCGGGGATCCCAGATATCTGTATTGTTCTGTGATGCTTATTACATTTCTGTGATGTTGCATTTTATCACGCCTTGAGCGAATATTTATATTGATATATATACTAGTAGATGTTGTATATGTTTTGCATCCGCGCTAATCCAGTCCCCGCTCTGTCGTTAGTTAAGTAACCTAATAGGTGATGATGGGACCCAGTGGCGAATGCGGATAGCATATACGTACATCATTATTTTCGTTATTTTGTGGTGTGATCAATTGATGGGACTGCGTTGATTCGGATCAATGCAAGCTAAACAAACCTATTCTGATGTTGTTGGAACAATTTTTCAAAAAGCTGTTATTGCAAGGACGTTCTCTTTTGTTTTGCACAGTGGTATTCGGTTATGAATATCCAGCACCTCAGTCGACGAGGCAAGGGCCGAGATCCCTTCACCGGGAGTGACTCCTTGGACAGAAGTTTGCGTCAGGGCAATAACTTCACTATAGTCGTTTACTTTTGCTTTGCATCGTGGTATTCAGTTGGAATATCCTGCACCTCATTCTACGGGGAAAGAGCCGAGATCCCTTCACCGGGAGTGACCTCTTTAGCAAAGGTTTTCGCCACTATATTTTTATAAAAGCTATCCGGTTCCTTCAACGATATCAAGTTCATTACGTTAAAGGTTTTTCGCCAAAAACCATTCGTAGCCCTCCGTCATTTCAGACGGGTAGCACGTAGTATTCCTGCTATGTTTGTTGGCCTTAGTCAAGGCATAGTGTATGGTAGCTGCTTGTTACCTTTTTGCTGCATAGACAGATGCGTTGGTTTGGGACAGTCGTATAGCCTTGTTGGCCCTAGTCAAGGGCTTGTACGGGTGGGTTCAAATTAACATGGACAATGACGGGTAGAACTTGACATGTGACTTATGATTTGTTGGCCTTAGTCAAGGTCATAAGAGCATGGGGCAAAAATCACATCGGGAGTTTCTAAAGAAACTGAAACTTGCCAGATATGCGCATACCTTCTGGAGTGTGATAACGTGAGCGGATTCCGTCACATTATCATGCGATGATAGTTGGATCCCGATTCCCACTGATGAGTTAGTTTACTCCTCGGGTGATCCCGACTAATTCTTCTTTCAGGTTTGGAGGAGAATTTGAGGTTACAGTGGGAGGTTTCCTGATTAGATAAATTGACAACCATTCTGATCTAGGTTAGAGTGCACGCTGAGTGTTTCTTTTCTCTCTCTCTCTTTGGCAGCGACCATGGCCCGACCTTAGACTATGACTCAGTGACCAAGATTAACCGAACCTTCTTATAAGACTGGCTTTTGGATTGTCAGAGTTGCAAACCTCATTGCCACTCCTACTTTTACCCTTTTCTCCAGGACACCCCGTATTACTACGAACGTCCACTTCCATTGGATAAAACCATCGTATGGTTATATACGAACTCGAAGGAATTTATTCGAGGACGGTTTCTGGTTCTGGAGAAAATGAAGAGGACTATTCAGTTGTCTTTTCCTTTTACCTTCTCTCAGGTTACGAGTGCTCCTTGGATTAAGGGGTAGTACACCTATTACGCAAATTGGATAGTCTTCTTCCAAACCTTAGGCTGGTGCCGAACGGTGGGGAATGAAGAAAACCAATTAGCCTAAACGGTGTACAGAAGGTATTAAGTAAAGACAAAGAAAGGGATTAGTAAGAGGGCAAAGTAAACTGTGACTGCTTTTCACGACCAAACCAAGTATTTCATTACCACTCCCACTTCACCTTTGTATTTCTCCAGAACACTCCGTATCACTACGAAGATCCACAGTTTATTTGGATACTCCATCGTATGGTTATATACGAACTCGAAAGGAACTTGTTCCAGTTCGGGGATGGATTCTGGTTCAGGAGAAATAGGAATAAGGTTTATTCAGGTGTCTTTTATCTTTACCTTCTCTCACGTTGCGAGTGCTTCTAGGATTGGGACAGTACACCCATTATGCTTATTGGATAGTCTTCTTCCAGACCATAGGCTGGTGCCGAACGGTAGGGAAGGAAGAAAACCATTTAGCCTAAAAGGGTGTACAGAAGGCAATGACTAAAGACATATAAAGGGATTTGGAAAGATGGCAAAGAAATATACGGTTACAGTTGTGAATCTGGATAATGGAATAGGCATTACTAGGAATACCCAGATACCCCTATGAAACATTTCAATATTTCAGTTTCACTGTGTACTGTTAAAAGAAAACTGATTTCCCAATTAGCCCTTGCTCCAGGGTATGTATTTGCCAGATATGATTCTCACATCTGTATGGTTTTACAGATGATGAGTGGGAGTAAGTTATTGGGAATTAGGTGATCATCCTCGTTATATCGGAATTCGTTGTAATTGGTGATATTTGAGGAAATCACCTGGGTTGTTTGCCGGACGGCAGATATTTGGTTTTGAATATCCGTTGTTATGCACCAATTTCAAATTGATATATCTGTACGTCTATTTTTATAGAGTGAGATATAACTTTTTGAAATTATGTCGATGGCATTTACCTATATCAGTGGATGGTTAGGTAAGGAGCATTAAACAGCGGTGTAATTCTTCTTAACCATAAGTACAGTTTTCAACCTACGACGCACAGGGTTTGAGTTATTAGACTCAGAGGACTTATACAGAGTATTGTATATTGTCCAGTGTCCATTAGGACATAGGGGATGGTACTCGTACTATATTCTGTTTACTTGTGACTTCTCTGGTTCTTAGACATGTGTTTCGTAGAAACACAAGGTCCAAGTTTTGAAAAGTTATAGGTATAAGAATAAAGTAGAGAACTAGGTGTTGCAAGCATCGGGATTCTTCAAGGTGATCGAAGATGTAGATGCTTGTGCATGGTATTCAGTTGATAAGTAATGATTAAGAGAACTTGCTTCTCTTTCAGGTTACTCATAATTGGAAGTACTCCTAAGTTGAGTAACGCTGATCGGCCTCCTTCCATTTAGTTGACATGCACTGGAGACAGCTGCATGATTTGAATCTGGTTCAATTAAATCAGTGCATCTGTTTCTGTATTGGATATAGAACAGTTCATATCTTAACGATGTTAAGGTACGGGGAGTTGTCCGGCTTATGCTTAAAACCAGACTCTGGATAACTCAAGGCACGTTTCTGTAATGGCTGTTTGTGGGTTGACCCAGGCTATGACGAGGGTTGACTTTCTACCATCTGGAAGATCAATAGTGATATTGTTCTAGACTCGCCACAGTTTTAATAAAAATGGATTTTTTCAGAAAACAGTAGTGGGAGTATGGTAGAACTGGAAGTGATTCCAGAACCGCAAACGATTACTGAAGATTTGATAAGAACCTAAAGATTCGATCTGGTTTGACATTCCATTGGCCACTCCGCAGATATGGTGGGTAACCTTAGGCACTCGAGAGGTACTTCAGTATGCTCAAAGACGTTGACAGGGAGGTTATTGTTTACCCAGACTTGCCATTGCTGTTGTTCCAGACTGTGAGACCCGGCAGGAGGATGAGTATAGCGTCATTCTAAACTAGCTTTAGATGTGTACATTTATATGACTCTGCCAGAGGGTTGTCGTAGTCAGTGGGAGCAGCGGAAGCATAGTGGACAAGTGGCTTATGTCTATTTATAGACTAGAGCAGATATAGCGGAGATAGATCATCTATTTCTGATGTAACAGTCATAGGTTTGACTTCATCAGAATAAGTGATGGATCTGTTAAGAAGGTAGTAGGGTGTGATGTCCTGGTATTTGGATGATATACACAGAGTAGGAAGTGAAATTCCTATACTACGATCGGTTATACTTTGGTTGTCACACAGTGGTTTCTCCACATAGGAATTGGGTATTATATCAGACATTCTGGTTACTAGATCTATGGTTTTAGATCTAGATTTGGGAAGTTTCCTAATCTGGGTACTTAGACAGCATTCTAAAGGTGCTTTAGAGTGGATGACTCCTGGCACGGTAGTGTACCTGCAGGTGATGGAGTCACCCTCTCTGAAGGTGTCTTACTGACTATAGGGGATAGGGATGTGCATGATTGGCAGATCACTTGCTTAGGCAATTGAGTCAATCATGAGATGTCAAGTACCACACCAGATGTTGTTTTTGCACGAGTTGCAATAAGTTGATATTGATCCTATCCTGGAGAAACAATCGGAAGCAGTTTTAGAACATATGTGCATGTTCTAGGGATTTGATGACGGCAGCCTCCTTTAGGAGACGGTTATCATTCCAGGCTTCCAAGGTGACCTGGATGACAGAGTGACTGTCAGAGTTATAGTTTTCCCTCTGACGAGGGACAGTGTTTTGGACAGGTGATCCAAGGGGACACTGAGGGAGGTATGGCGCAGGATACTGATTAAGTTCAGTTGACGATACAGTCTAAGAAGTTTGGATTTGGAGTTCATTTATGAGCTAGGTCCCATCAGATATCCAAACATATTCTAAGACAGGTATTGCTCATTTCGGGAGATGGCTTTCTCCGCGAACTTAAGATTAAGAAAGACATAGAAAGAAACATTAGAGCGGATCCACTCACTGAGGCTATTCCTCGAACGCATTAGTTTCGCAAACGGGTTTTGTGAGACTGATTAGTAGAGGAGTTGGGTGTTCGGTATCACACGGGCTGTGAGTATGCGACATCGCAATAATTAGCCTTGAGTGCAAGTGGGAGATTGTTGGAGATAGTGCCCTCAGAGTCAATTATTGGATCACAGGCACGTGATTGCAATGATTGAGAGAGGACCTATACCGTTAGAACAGTCTTACTCAAAATGATAGTATACTATCTGGTTTATCTTTATCATCGTGTACTGCTTTAGGTAACCTTACAAGTCACTATTGCACATTGATAGAGCCCTTAGGATTTGATTGAAACGAATTCTTGATGTGTAGTATAAAATTGTAAAGAAATCACAACCAAAAATTATTTGACCGCAATCAACTACGGTGTCGGATGTAGATTGTTAGTGAGTGCGGATCGTCCACAGGGAAAATGTAATCGTTCGTCTTTTGATTTAGGTGAGTTGAAACTTTAAGGAAAAGAGAACAAACAATTCAAGATTTAAAGTTGAAGTTCAAGAATGAGAAAAATCTAGATCTAAGAAAGCATTAAAAGATAGAATCAAGAATTGATCGTTTGTTGATTTTTCCAAACCAAATCTCAAGAATCGAAATGAGGCTCGTAGGAATCGATCGGATCTATAGATGTGATGTAATCTTACAATTACGTATTCTTATCCTTCGATGAATTGATACTAGATCGATGATGATCGATGAGAATTAGAGACTTCTTGTGAAACTAGGGTTTCATCTTATCTCTTGTTCTTTCGTCGATATCATTCATATTCTAGCCTCTAGTAAATTCAAGAAACGATCGTAGATCCCTAATTTCGAGCGATCACAATCAAGAAAGCATCGCTACGAAACTAGGTCATCGATTCTTGAACTTGCTAGGGTTTACAAAACTCGTAGGACTTAAAAATCGTATTAAGATTTGTTACATCATCATTCTACAATCGTCTCGACTCCTTTACGAGCGGAGTTTTACTCAAACATCACAACAAGAACAACAATTACAAATTGAGATCTAATCATGATGCAAGAATTAAAAGAAAGCAAGATTAAAGAATTTCACCTTTTATTTATATCAACAATTTCATTACATTCGCTCAAGAACTACAAGAGGAAGAATTCGATCGTCGACTTGGCTTCGCTCGTCTCCGTGGATCGCGGATCGGCTTGGATCACTTGCCCGATTGAAGATCGGCTCGGCTCCTAAAAGGTTGAAGGCTTCTCGCTTGATTTGGTACTCAAGATCTTGAAGTTGGAGTGGAATTAGGGTTAGGGTTTCGCACAAGCCTTGTCACGAGACTTGTGGAAGAAAATGGTGTAGAATGAACAACCTCATCCCTTAGATCTAGGTTCCTATTTATATCCATCAAAACCCTAGATCTAGGATTTGAATTTTTAGTTTCCCTCCAAAAGTTTGTTAAATGAAATTCAAATTTCCCTCCAAAAGTTAGTTGAGTGAAATTCAAATTTCCCTCCAAAAGTTTGTTGAGGAAATTTGAATTTCCCTCCAAAAGTTTGTTGGATGAAATTTGAATTTCCCTCCAAAAGTTTGTTAAATGAAATTCAAATTTCCCTCCAAAAGTTAGTTGAGTGAAATTCAAATTTCCCTCCAAAAGTTTGTTGAGGAAATTTGAATTTCCCTCCAAAAGTTTGTTGAGGAAATTTGAATTTCCCTCCAAAAGTTTGTTGGATGGAATTCAAATTTCCCTCCAAAAGTTTGTTGAGGAAATTTGAATTTCCCTCCAAAAGTTTGTTGGATGGAATTCAAATTTCCCTCCAAAAGTTTGTTGAGGAAATTCAAATTTCCCTCCAAAAGTTTGTTGAGGAAATTTGAATTTCCCTCCAAAAGTTAGTTAGAGGAGAAACTTCTAGATGTGATTAGTTAGGAGGGAGCTTCTAGAAGAGGTTAGTTAGGAGCTTAATTAGGATTAGCCTTGCTTAATGATCTTTGCTGATCTGGCAGGAGCTTCGAGAGAATTCTGGAATTTAACATATCAGAAATGAATGTGGGCTCAGATATTGTGATTCTGCACCAAAAATTAAGCTCTGATGTGTCCAAAGCGCCGCGGATCCGCAGCCCAAGCAGGCTCCTGCCGCGGTTCCGCGGCTGACGTGGAGACTTAGAGCTTGGGCTCTCTGTTGCTTCTTGGGCCTGAGTTGTGGGCCTTTATTTTACATACAGAATTGTCTAATTCCTTCTGCACTGCTACCAGATCTGAAAGTATGGAGTTGGTGTAATGTTGATCAGCTCTTTGGTTTTTCTTCCGTATTTTCCTGCATAGACTCAAGACAAGTGTTGCGCAAATACAGAAATGATGCGATGCCATGAAATGCGGTTAATTTCCTTTAAAGTGTCGGTTTAATTGTCTAACACATGCAATCTCATATTTTGTGACAGATTTGCTAATATGTAGAATATGAATGCCGAACACTTCTAAATGTATGCAAATGTTAAGGAAATTGCCGGCTAAAATATACAATATTTTCGACTGATCAAATACCCCCAAACTTAATTTCGATCGTCTCGAGCGAATGTTTTATTAAAAAGAGAAGGAGAAAATAAAGAAAGAGAAAAACTAACTAGCACACTTTCGTAGGCAACACGATTGCACTGAGCACGTGCAACAAGCCTTTAAACCTCTAGGTGTCCCTAGTAGGAGGAGTGTTGTCTCCTGAGGGTTTTCAGCGGATTGCACCCACAAAATCCAATAATAAAAGAAAGATCATGAATATTACATTTAAAGAAAAGAATCGTAAAAGAAAGACTTTGAAAATTAGGGTTTCCAACTAAGCTAGCTTTTCGGTTGTCATGAGCCCTATCTTAATGGTCATGAAAAGATGTAAGAAATCACGTCCTCCCTCAATAAAACATCGTCTTATTCTTCATTCCTATCTTTCTTCCAAACACCGATCATATCACCCTGCGTGTGTGTAAAGGACATCCCTACACCCGGAGAATTCAATTCAAGCTATCATACTCTTGCCCATCAGCCTCAGTATATATATATATATATATATATTTTTCTCGATGAGCTCACACACTTTCATGCGACCGTTAATACTTCTTGAGGTACTAACCGACCGATTACTCATGTGCTTGCTTATTTGGTGTATTTTTCTAATCTTGCACCACCTTAGGTATAGCAGTGACTCCCAGACCAGTTGGCCTTAGGACACTAGATGAAAAGGCACCCTTGCTATATATTTTTTATTTCCCTTGGTGATAACAAAACCAGTGTTCATTTTTCTCACCATTTTTTTTTCTCATACTTTTGGCTTTAAGACAAGAGCATTTCAAGGTATCCTCTACTATCCCAGGCTTCAAGACGTGTGTAAGTGCGAATAGCAGGGTAGCAACGTTCAAAATGTTTGGCTTCCAGAATAGAAACTATTTTTCAGACTTATTTTTATCCTCAGATTAGTGACGTCCTTCATCTTACTAACCCTTGGGACAACGGCTCATAACTACTTATTACTAGTTCGTATAAGAAAACTTCTAATTTTCTTAGTTTTCTTAAATTTTTCTAATCTCATGGATGTAATTTTTCACTATCTAGACTTTCATTATCTTATTTATATACAAAAAATATTTTTATAATTTTTGAAATTTTTTAAATTTTTATGGGTTTTGAAATTTTTAATTTTTATAGATTTTTTAAAAGAAATGTTTTGTGCTTATGCAGATGATATGCAAATGATGCGAAAATAAGCACAAACCTCCCCCAAACTTGTTTTCAACAGTGTCCTCACTGTTGCTATCTGCTAAAGCTCAAAAACCTGTAAGCTTGGGAGGAATTTATTAGTGGGGGCAAAATATATAAGTGAAGAATCTCCCCCAAACTTATTTTTTTGGCTCATCATTTTGTAAAAATTTCTTTTTAGGAGCCAGAAAAACATACCCCCCCAAACTTGAGTTATGCAATGTTAAGCTTTGAAAATCACAAGTGGGGGTCAAAAATCATTGGTCGATGCCAAGCTTTGCAAAGACCGAAGGTTAACACCAACCATTCAAAAATTTTATCAATGCAGTGCTCTGGTTGGTGGAAGAAGAAGAAGTGGGGAAAGGTTAAGTGGTGGAAGAGAATGTGTGTGCGTCTCATTTTGGAGAGACGATGCAGTGAATATGATGGATTACTCGCATTCTTTTTACAATTCAGAAGAAGGGGTGGAGGTTCAATTTCAATGACTGGGACATGATTCATCTCAACACCCGTGTCATTCAAAAATGCGAGTTCATCAGCGAAGATCTCCTCAAAAGTTCTATCTATACCCCGATGAATAATATCATCACAAAGTGCGGGGTGATCTTCAGACTCTAAAAGCAGTTCATAATCGGTGTTAATTGTTGACCCGGACATCTCGGTGGAAGAGTCCATATGTGTATGATACATAGTTGGGTCAAACAACAACGTATGAAAAGAGTCAAGATCGATATCAGGAGGATCATCAAATTCGCTGCTGTCGACATCCATTAAGTCGACAGAGCAGACCTGAGCAGTAGGTTCGGAGGGTACACTTCCCAACTTGTAAATGTTCAGCTCTATTGACCTATTCCCGAAAGATAGGGTCATAGAACCGTTACGACAGTTGATAATAGCATTGGAAGTGGCCAAAAAGGGGCGACCTAAAATCACCGGAATTTGATTCCGTGGGTTCGCTACAGGTTGTGTATCAATTACAATAAAATCTACCGGGAATATAAATTCTCCGATTTTTATTAACACATCCTCCAGTTTACCCCTAGGTTTAGTGATTGATCGGTCAGCCATCTGGAGAGTTATGCTCGAGGGCTTTAACACTCCGATACCTAGTTGCTCATAAACCGAGTAAGGAAGCAAGTTAACACTAGCGCCAAGGTCAAGTAACGCACGGTTGATGTGTTTCTCCCCAATAAAAATGGAAATAGTAGGACAGCCAGGGTCCTTACGTTTCCGTGGTAATTGTTGGGGAAAAGCCGTGTCTACAGTACTCGACATGAAGATTTTTTTAGGCACTTGAGTCTTCCTCTTCCTAGTGCACAAGTTCTTAAGAGTTTTTGCATAGGACGGAACTTGTTGAATAGCATCTAGGAGAGGGATGTTGATGTTAACTTCCTTAAACATGTCCACAATCTTCTCCATTTGGACATCATGTTTCTTGGGCCTCAACCTATTTGGAAATGGAGCTCTATCAATAAGTGTTGGGTCCAACATTTGTGGAGAAGTTTGTGGGGGTGGAAAAGATGAGGTGGGTGGAGGGTTCGAGCCTTTGGGAACACGGAGAATAGGCTCGGAAGAAGGTAAGTTAGACGAAATAGGGTAAGAAGTAGAAGTGTGAGTGGAAGTGGAAGTGGAAGCCGGGGTGTTAATGATCAATTCATCATTATCAATTTGTTCACCCGAATGATTGTCTAGCACTCTTCCAGATCTCAACGTTGTAAAAGCGTCCACATTAGTGTAATGTGAAGGTCTAGCATCAGGTACGGGTTGAGATGGAAGATTCCCTTCTTCTCTAGCACTTATTTCGGCTGTTATTCGTTCAATTTGTGCTTCCATTGATTTGATATTCTCATTTTGAGTGAGAATGGTCTTTATCATATTATCGATGGAAGATTGAAAACTTGCCGACTCTTGGATGGATTGTTTCATGAAAGTAACCAAGGTTTGCACCAGTGCAGAGATATTATCAGTACCGGCCAATTGCAAAGAGTTTTCATGTAGTGCAAAAGTGTTGGCAGGATTTTGAAAATTTTGTGGTTGGAAGGGGTGCTGACTCAATTGAAGTGGTGGTTGCTGTTGTGGTGGAGGGACCCCTTGAAAATTGTTTAGGATTGGAACCGTGTTTTGAGATTGTGATTGGTTCCAAGCAAAGTTCGGGTGATTCCTCCAATCTTGATTATATGAGGAAGAAGAGGGATAGTTTCCAGGTCTTTGCTGAAGTGCAACATTAGTGTGACCTTGAAACGGTACATTCAAAGGACATTCTTCCGTCAAATATGAAGGGTTTGAACAGCAGCCACACACGGTTTTGGGAAGTGTGGATTGGTTTAGGGAGGCTGAAGAGATTTTGTTTTCTATAGCGTCGAGTTTCCTTTGTATTGCGTCCATTTCGGCTTTCAAGGTGACGGAAACATCGAGCTGATTGACATCTTCCCTAGGTGGTGGTGGTCTAACACTTTCCCATTGTGATGTGTTTTGAGCTAAATCTTCTAAGTATTTCCAAGCTTCACCATCATCTTTAGATAGGAATTGGCAATGACACATGGTTTCAAGCATCTGTCTAGTAGTGAGATCAACACCCTCATAGATAATTCGACACAAATCCCATCTGGGGATTCCGTGATGAGGGCATTGGATAAGAAGATCCTTGAATCGTTCAAAGCATTTCCAAAATGGTTCATTGGGAAGTTGGGTAAATTTAGAGATTTCGCTCCGAACACGGGCGGTCTTGTGATTGGAATAAAATTTCTTAAGGAATGCTGCAACGAATTCGTCCCATGTTGAAATAGAATGTGCGGGTGTGATGTAAAGCCACTTCTCGGCTAAATCGCACAAAGTGAATGGGAGAAGACGTAAACGCAGAGCATCCAAAGACAGTTGTGAATTCCCCATCAAAGCACATACGTTTTCAAATTTGGAAATAAACATGTATGCGTTTTCAGAATCAAGACCATGAAATTTGGGTAAAAGTTTGATGAATTGGGGGTTGATTTCAAAATTTTCCCCTATGGCAGGTGGTATAGAAAGACAGGTGGGAAGGGTAACACGTGTAGGATGGCATCTCTCTTGGAGAGAAATGCGTGGAAGATTCTGCGCACCTGCGGGCGGTGGCAGAGTAGTGTTAAAGTTTGATGGATTTGGGTCCATCACGGGTGTGGTGGGTGGTGGGGGAGAAGATGAAGAATTACCGACTCTGGGGTCGATAAAAGAAACGCGGACAAGACGGGAAATGGAATCCCGTGTCCAGCCTAACATTGTGCTAAACGGTTGTAGCACAAGTGGCAGCGTTAGTATAATTAGAGGAAATGAAGTGTTGGTGTTTGTTTTGAAAAATGATACGGATTTTTTTTTAAAAAATGATGCAACACAACAAATGCAACACACAAAACCCAAATTCTATTGGTCACCTAGGTCAAACTCTAGACCGCTCCTAACTGCCAAAAGACAAGTCGCAGGATAGAATCCTCCACTGCCTCTTTGTCCCCCTGTGGCCGGATAAGTGCCAGGTAAGTGGGAAGGTACTCCACTACGTAAGTAGTGGGCCTAATTAAAAACCACTAGCCTTAGACACACTCGCCTTAGGCACCACAAGAAAACTCGGATAAGCAATGAATTACCCACGGCCTTCTCTTGTCCTAATTGAGCGCGACGGTCCTTAAAGTCATCTCTAGATTTCTTTTAATTAATGAGGGTCAATGCGGATGCAAGTTTGTGATTTTCGGGGCCTAGGAAGGGTAATGAAATCCCCACCTAATTTGGATTTGGTCGTGCCCCTTAATTTCCGTATTAATATGCAAACAACCAAAAGAATCAAAACACGCACAAATTTTTATTTTGCTTTTGCGGCGCAGCGATTTATTTGCAAAGAAACCTGCAGCAAAATTGTTATTGGAGCAGATGAGGTAAGAGATAAGAAAGTTAGAGAGATACTGAGCAAAATTGGTGCAGTGAAGAGCTAGGGTTGCAGCGGATCCGCCGCAGTTAAGGGGTATATGCCGCGCTTCCGCCGCTGTATGTTGAGATCAGTGCACAAAAATTTGTGCACAAGCTTCTGTTCACCTACACAGCTCTCTGGATGTTTCAGAAAAAAATTTCCACAGCTCCAATGATTCCAGATTTCCTCGCAATCAAACCACAAAACACGTATTAGTGTTTGCACGAATTTTGATCACAAAATTTAGATGGAATAAAATTTTCAACTCAAATTTCAAAATACGAACTATTAGCGCACTATCCCCGGCAACGGCGCCATTTGATTGAAACGAATTCTTGATGTGTAGTATAGAATTGTAAAGAAATCACAACCAAAAATTATTTGACCGCAATCAACTACGGTGTCGGATGTAGATTGTTAGTGAGTGCGGATCGTCCACAGGGAAAGTGTAATCGTTCGTCTTTTGATTTAGGTGAGTTGAAACTTTAAGGAAAAGAGAACAAACAATTCAAGATTTAAAGTTGAAGTTCAAGAATGAGAAAAATCTAGATCTAAGAAAGCATTAAAAGATAGAATCAAGAATTGATCGTTTGTTGATTTTTCCAAACCAAATCTCAAGAATCGAAATGAGGCTCGTAGGAATCGATCGGATCTATAGATGTGATGTAATCTTACAATTACGTATTCTTATCCTTCGATGAATTGATACTAGATCGATGATGATCGATGAGAATTAGAGACTTCTTGTGAAACTAGGGTTTCATCTTATCTCTTGTTCTTTCGTCGATATCATTCATATTCTAGCCTCTAGTAAATTCAAGAAACGATCGTAGATCCCTAATTTCGAGCGATCACAATCAAGAAAGCATCGCTACGAAACTAGGTCATCGATTCTTGAACTTGCTAGGGTTTACAAAACTCGTAGGACTTAAAAATCGTATTAAGATTTGTTACATCATCATTCTACAATCGTCTCGACTCCTTTACGAGCGGAGTTTTACTCAAACATCACAACAAGAACAACAATTACAAATTGAGATCTAATCATGATGCAAGAATTAAAAGAAAGCAAGATTAAAGAATTTCACCTTTTATTTATATCAACAATTTCATTACATTCGCTCAAGAACTACAAGAGGAAGAATTCGATCGTCGACTTGGCTTCGCTCGTCTCCGTGGATCGCGGATCGGCTTGGATCACTTGCCCGATTGAAGATCGGCTCGGCTCCTAAAAGGTTGAAGGCTTCTCGCTTGATTTGGTACTCAAGATCTTGAAGTTGGAGTGGAATTAGGGTTAGGGTTTCGCACAAGCCTTGTCACGAGACTTGTGGAAGAAAATGGTGTAGAATGAACAACCTCATCCCTTAGATCTAGGTTCCTATTTATAGCCATCAAAACCCTAGATCTAGGATTTGAATTTTTAGTTTCCCTCCAAAAGTTTGTTAAATGAAATTCAAATTTCCCTCCAAAAGTTAGTTGAGTGAAATTCAAATTTCCCTCCAAAAGTTTGTTGAGGAAATTTGAATTTCCCTCCAAAAGTTTGTTGGATGAAATTTGAATTTCCCTCCAAAAGTTTGTTAAATGAAATTCAAATTTCCCTCCAAAAGTTAGTTGAGTGAAATTCAAATTTCCCTCCAAAAGTTTGTTGAGGAAATTTGAATTTCCCTCCAAAAGTTTGTTGGATGAAATTCAAATTTCCCTCCAAAAGTTTGTTGAGGAAATTTGAATTTCACTCCAAAAGTTTGTTGGATGAAATTCAAATTTCCCTCCAAAAGTTTGTTGAGGAAATTCAAATTTCCCTCCAAAAGTTTGTTGAGGAAATTTGAATTTCCCTCCAAAAGTTTGTTAGAGGAGAAACTTCTAGATGTGATTAGTTAGGAGGGAGCTTCTAGAAGAGGTTAGTTAGGAGCTTAATTAGGATTAGCCTTGCTTAATGATCTTTGCTGATCTGGCAGGAGCTTCGAGAGAATTCTGGAATTTAACATATCAGAAATGAATGTGAGCTCAGATATTGTGATTCTGCACCAAAAATTAAGCTCTGATGTGTCCAAAGCGCCGC
Source organism: Agapanthus africanus (assembly GCA_030015575.1). Lineage (NCBI taxonomy): Eukaryota > Viridiplantae > Streptophyta > Magnoliopsida > Asparagales > Amaryllidaceae > Agapanthus > Agapanthus africanus. The sequence goes on along the minus strand of CM057338.1, from coordinate 707,711,952 downwards.
GGATCCGCAGCCCAAGCAGGCTCCTGCCGCGGTTCCACGGCTGACGTGGAGACTTAGAGCTTGGGCTCTCTGTTGCTTCTTGGGCCTGAGTTGTGGGCCTTTATTTTACATACAGAATTGTCTAATTCCTTCTGCACTGCTACCAGATCTGAAAGTATGGAGTTGGTGTAATGTTGATCAGCTCTTTGGTTTTTCTTCCGTATTTTCCTGCATAGACTCAAGACAAGTGTTGCGCAAATACAGAAATGATGCGATGCCATGAAATGCGGTTAATTTCCTTTAAAGTGTCGGTTTAATAGTCTAACACATGCAATCTCATATTTTGTGACAGATTTGCTAATATGTAGAATATGAATGCCGAACACTTCTAAATGTATGCAAATGTTAAGGAAATTGCCGGCTAAAATATACAATATTTTCGACTGATCAGGATTCTTGCTTGACTGCCAGCAGTATGAGGGCGATCATATACGTGGGAGCTGGGGTTTATAAGCACATCCTTAAAAGGTCCCTAGTCGTAGGAGTTTCGAGACAGGGCATCGATACTCCAGAGTAGACTAGTGTATACAGTCGAGACCCCGACGAGGGGCGGTGGCCGGTCTCACAAGCCACTGGTGTCAGTTGGTTCACCTAAGATGTATACAGGTGCTCATTGGGTTATGAGTACACCGGACAGGACTCACCGGGAACATACTAGTTGGTCTTATACCTGACGTTAGATAGCAGTTCCCTGGTGACATGTGTACAGGTTAGTTCATCGACCTGAGATCGTCATTTGTCTCGTGTGAGTTCCCACTGTGCTTTGATTACTACCCTACCACGCTCAAAGGAGTCGTGCAAACAGGTTTTAGTTGGGTACAGTCCCGAGCCACATAGAGGCAGTGAGCGGATCTGCACGGGTTTGTCTCTCCCGGTATTGCGGGTGAGGTCGCGCTGTGTCTAGGAGAGCCATTACACGAAGTCCTTGGCCAAGGCAGGAGATTTACTGGTAGGTATTCCAATAGTATCTCAGGGTGTTCTGGGATACACTCCGACATGACTTGTACCGCTTTTAGGGGTCTGACTTTTACCAACCCCCTAGGCCCGCCATGCGATGCTCATAGACGAACGGACCAGACTGTACGGATATTGTCACTGACAGGCTCAGTAGGGTGTCAGGATGAGTTCGCTCATCGACGTCCCTTTTGATCAATACCTGGTAGCCCGTTATGTATGGCTAATACCTCTGACGTTCTAGTGGTTAAATCCACAGCCAAAGTATTGACGAGTCTTTAGAGTCCCCCACAGACAGTTGCTCAAGTTTCGGGCGAAACGCTGTAGAGGCCGTATGGAGATATGGCAGGGTTCGATCTTATACGTGCGGTATTGCACGGATCATGATCGGACGGATAATACTAGCGGGCTTTGGTTTAAGCCGGATCCTAGTATTGTACAGTGTAGATTTTGTTTCATTGCATTTGTATTCGGTCGGAATACAAATGCGGGTATGTATATACAGTCACGGGGTTTTCCTGTAATTTATTACGGGATCAGTTTTTTTTTGAAGTTGCCAGTTTGCATTCCGTTTTGGCCAGTTTTCCTTTGTTCCTTGATGGCCGGATTTTTCCGATGGAGGGGGTTATTTGCAAGTGTGCAAATTAGTAATATGGAGGGTTCTTTGTGGCATATGGTTTATATGATAAATCTAGCATCTTTAGATGTTTTTCTTTTTCTATCATTGTTTGCATTAATGAGATATGAAATGATTTGGCTTTGGTGTGACATTAATTCATCATTATCATCACTTTTTCCTTAGCCTCACCCTTGCCTTTTCCTACACTCACCTCCCTTGTATTTTTCCCTCCACCATAATTGTTATGGCCGGCCACTTTTGAGAGGGGGTGAGATTTTTGGTGTGAGGAATTTCATTCTCATTTCATTCCTTGGAAGAAAAATGAGAGCTCCATTTTTTCCAAAGTTCATTTTTCCTCTTCCCTCCTTCAATGGCAACTTCAACAACCCCTTGAGACAAACTATTCTACACTAAGCCTACAGCATTCTTGGGCACGTCGGCTCGCCAACTTCGTGCCCGAGTTGCCTCGGTCCAGAGGTGGGAGCCCGTAAAAGAACCCGGCGATGTGGTGCCCGTTCCGACGAGGAGAAGAAGACTGGAGATTCCGCGAGGAGATCGGAGTGGAGGCCAAAGACCGAAGGACACGGATCGCTCGGTATAGCTTTCTACCTTTCTCTTGTTAGCTAGCGTTAGGTTAATGGCCCGATCCTGGTTTATAGTGCGCGGTAGTGCCGGTTTACAAGTTTTGTAAAAGTTTCGTTTCCGCATTCCGGCGTCGGATTGACGGCCAGGGCGCTGTCGTGCACTTACAGGTAAAAGGAAAAGACAACTAAATAGTCCTATTCAATTTCTCCAGAACCGAAAACCAACCTCGAATCTGAAACAAGTTTCTTCGAGTTCGTATGTAACTATACGATGGTCATATCCAATAACTGTGGATCTTCTTAGTGATACGGAATATTCCGGAGCAATGCAAATTGTTAGTTATATGTATGCCCTAGAGGCCATTATTATACATGTGATGTATATTGTAGTGGATGCTTGGACATATATAGAGAGGACTTTCTTGCTTGACATGATAGTATGCTATCTGTTACTCTTTATCTTAACATGTATGCTGTTTGTCTCTCTGTTACATGTTGGTAAAGCCCTTAGAATGTGTACTTGACTACCAGGACTATGGTGCAGATCATACTAGTGGGTCCATGGTAGTCCAAAAGTACATCCTTCAATGTCCCTAGTCATGGGTGTATCGAGACGGGGCATCGATATACCAGAGTAGACTAGAGTGTAGCTTCTCGACCCATGTAGATGGGCGATGGATGATCCTATATCCATTGGTGTTTGACATCAGAGATGATATACGGGTGCTCAGTGGAGACTGGGGACACTGGACGGACTCGCCGATAACTCCCAGATGGTATTATACCTCACGTCAGATGGCAGTTCTCTGGTAACACTGGTACAGGTTAGTCTATATACCCGAGATCGTCTTAGAGTCTTGTGTGATTCCCACTGTGCTTTGATTTCCACCTTACCACGTCTAAGAGGGCGTGCAAAACGGTGGTTTTTGGGTACAGTCCCGAGTCACATGGAGGCAATGAGCGATAGGAGGGGTTTCGTCTCTCCCGGTATTGGGGATTGATGTTGCGCTGTGCTTGATTGGCCATAACAGGGAAGTCCCTGGCCAGGGTTGGTTTAGAGATTTACTGGTAAGTGTTACCAGTAGTTTCTCGACCCGTTATGAGCCTCATATCGGCATGACTTATCGGTTATTGGGGTCTGACGTTTACCACCCCTAGACTTGATATGCGACATATCAGACGAGGAGACCGGACTGTATGGTAGTGTTACTGTCAGGCTTTTGCAGGAGTTGGAGTGGGCTTTCTTTTTGATCTTTTGATCGCTCAATACCCGGGTGGTCGTTACCTTCAGCTAGTACCGCTGACGGCTTGTGGGTGCTTGATGTGATCATCACCTACTGCCAGCATATTGACGAGTCTTTAGAGTCCTACATAGAGGTTTTACTGGCTCAGGCAAAATGAAATAGGAGCGCATATGTGATATGTGCGGGACCGAGAATAATGCGTGTATGAGATACCGTATTCTATTTTCGCGACTTTTGTATCAGCCGGTTATATGTGATATAGCCGGGTTATCGAATCAAGTGTTGATTCGATAAGTTGGTACATTTTGCGTTAGTCGGTTATATGTGATATAGCCGGATTATTAAATCAAGTGTTGATTTAATAATTTAGTGTATAATTGTATATTTGATATACTAATTTACATTAACTAACATTAGCTTACTTAAGCATTCTTTTCTCACTTGTGTGTACATGTAATATATATGTGATATATATTGATGTGCATTATTTATTTGTGTGTGTCATGGTTGTTGATACACTATGCATGGGTGTATGAGACATACACCATTATAATTATAGTGGTGGGTGTTTAATATTTAAAGTAATCCAAAATTAGTGGATAATTGTTCAAAGCATGAAGCTTGTAGAAGCTTGTGGGTGCTTTGACAAAGTCCACCCATTTTGTTTTACTTAGGATATTTATTAACCTAACCACTATAATTAGCCATGGTTATGTCTCTACATAAGTTAGTATATGATACACACTCACCCATAGTTACTTATCTCACTTAGGATTATTTTCATTCTCTTCTTCTTTCTTCATCTTCTTCCTCCAAAAGAAAATGGTTTCTAGGGTTTGATCTAAGTGAGGAAATATTGTGAGAAAAGAAATTCTAAAGTGAGCCCACTTCCTATTTCATCATCCTCTACTAGATTAGCACTTTGGTATAGGGTGTTTGCTTCACTTTGGTGAAGTAGTAGCTTGAGTTCGTATTCCCTCGACGTAGATCATCTTCGGCCTCGAAGATTTCAAGCAAGACCGTTGCCCTCTTCTCGTGAAGCCGTCCAAGAGTCCGGGAGCAACATGATCGCAGTGAAGGGACTACTACAAGGAGCTTTTGAAGTGAAGGACCGATCTACAAAGGTTGTATTTCCTTTTCACTTAGATGTAAAATGGTTAACATTCGTTTCCGTATTATTTTCTAGTTATCGATTCTAATTTAGAGTTCCTTTTAATGGCAATTTTTTAAAAAAGGCATGGACGATGCCTCCCGAAACCTTGCTGTCGTCGATAGGAACCCTTACACAAAGGGTAAAAGTAGGAGTGGCAATGAAGTATGAAACTCTGACAATCCAAAAGCCAGTGTTTTAAGAAAGTTCGGTTAACATGGTTACTGAGTTATATTCTAGGGTCGGGCCATGGTCGCTGCCAAAGAGAGAGAAAAGAAAAACTCTGCTTACACTCTAACCTAAATCAGAATGGTTGATCACATTCTCTAATCAGGATGTCTCCCACTGTTTCCTCAAATTCTCCTCCAAACCTGAAAGAAGAATTAGTCGGGATCATCTAAAATCACCCGAGGAGTAAACCAACCCATCAGTTGGTATCGGGATCCAACTATCATCGCATGATAACGTAATGGAATCCACCCACGTTATCACACTCCAGAAGGTATGCACATGCCTGGCAAGTTTTCTGTATATTTGAAACTCCTGATGTGGATTTTTACCCCATGCTCTTATGACCATGACGAAAGTTAACAAATCATAAGTCACATGTCAAGTTCTACTCGTCATTGTCCAGGTTAATTTGAACCCATCCATACTCGCCCTTGACGAAGGTCAACAAGGCTGTATGACTGTCCCAAACCAACGCATCTATCTATGCAACAGAAAGGTAACAAACAGCTACCATACACTATGCCTTGACGAAGGTCAACAAACATAGCATGAATACTAAGTGCTACCCGTCTGAAATGACGGAGGGCTACGAATGGTTTTTAGCGAAAAACCTTTAACGTAATGAACTTGATATCGTTGAAGGAACCGGATAGCTTTTTACAAATATATAGTGGCGAAAACCTTTGCTAAAGAGGTCACTCGCGGTGAAGGGATCTTGGCTCTTTCCCCGTAGAATTAGGTGCAGGATATTCCAACTGAATACCGTGATGCAAAGCAAAAATTAATCGACTATTATGAAGTTATTATCCTGACGCAAACTTCTGCCCAAGGTGTCACTCCCGTTGAAGGGATCTCGGCCCTTGCCTCGTCGAATGAGGTGCTGGATATTCATAACCGAATACCACTGTGCAAAACAAAAGAAAACGTCCTTGCAATAACAGATTTTTGAAAATTGTTCCAACAACATTGAATAGGTTTGTTTTCCTTGCATTGATCTGAATCAATGCAGTCCCATCAATTAATCACACCAGAAAAGAATGAAAATATGATGTACGTATATGCCATCCGCATTCTCCACTGGGTCCCGTCATCACCCGTTAGGTTACTTAACTAACGACAGAGCGGGGACTGGACTAGCGCGGGTGTAAAATATATACAACATCTACTAGTATATATAGCAATATATAATAATCGCTCCAGGAGTGATAAATGCAACATCACAAATAAGTAATAAGCATCACAGAACAATACAGATAATCTGGGAGCCCCGGGTTGCTTTTGAGCCGCAAGTAAAACCCGACGTTCCCCTGGTCGTGTGGATAGCCTGTGCAATGAAAACCTAGACCCCTACGAGCGCGGCAAGTTACCCGCCAAAACCAGAAGTGAGGCAGCCCCCTTCATCAAAGTGAATGGACCACCCGGCACTTCACGGAATCCGGTGACTTGAGCACCCCACCTTGGGTCAACCTGTACCCCCTACGAGTGCGACGAATAGCCCGCAAATTCTAGATTGAGGCCCCCTCCTTCTCAGCGCCATGAGATGCGGACCCGTTTCCCTCCAGAACCCGGCTATCCGTGCACTCCACCGCGGGGTAATCCTAGTACAGAAAAGAAAATATGTACAACGGTGATAACAACCTCAATCCGGTCGTGCCCCAAACAAATAATATACAAATAGGAAGTGACAGCAGTTCATATGTCGGGCGCTCGTCCCGCAATATCAAATGTACAAATAAAACTAAACTGCACTACTATTGCACCCAAGGCTATCCATCACGAAAATCCGCACAAACATAACCAGATTTATCCACAGAAACAAGTAACCGAATCATGTGTGTAACCCCGTCTAATTGAGCATATAGCAATTAGACAACGTTACCAACACATCCATGCATGTAAACGAAGTCACGACATTAGAATTCCAAAACACAATTAGCGCACATCCCAAATATACTAAGGATCAAAAACCAAGTGCACTAAACATCCAAAAAAGTCGAGATTTGAGACAATTCGGAGGTCCGAATCAAAATGAAACGCGTTCGAACCTTCACGGGGAGTTAGAGCATGAAATTAACTTCGAGTCGGGGGGCCTAGAGGGGGTACCCTACACCCAAGGCCACCACAAGGTGGCCAGAGGGTGAGGCAGACCCGAAACTTCCCATGGAGGGGCAGTTTCGGGTCCCCACCCCGAAGACCACCTTGTGGTGGTCTTGGAGAGTGGGCCCAGCCATTTGCCCCACCCCGAAGGGTCTCCCGGGGTGCCCACGCAGCACCCTACAGCTTCTCGGTTCAAACCGAGATCCTGCGAGGTGTACTAATATCTCAAAACTCAAAAATTCAGGACTGTTTTTTCGACAATTTTCG